>CAWUFW010005313.1:0-1360284 GCA_963921515.1 Calotriton arnoldi | reverse complement strand
GGTGGTGTGTCTCCTTCATATGTGTCACGTTGCCTTTACTCACATGCCTGTGTTGTCCTTGCTGTTGCAGTTCGCATACACAGTGTAATTTTGCAGTTCATCATCCCCATAACAGCACCCACGTTGGAATCACGACAGAGGCAAGTATGGTGTATTTGTGTTTTTATTGTGATACATTTGTTTTTAATAGTGCATAGGATGGGTAGTGCTGTACATAAATCTTGCAATCCGAAGTTCCTAGGTGAATTGAAAGTCCTGGTAGACAGGATCCCCAGTATCGGGGCCACAGTTGTCTGACACATTGGTCC
This sequence comes from Calotriton arnoldi, assembly GCA_963921515.1. Lineage (NCBI taxonomy): Eukaryota > Metazoa > Chordata > Amphibia > Caudata > Salamandridae > Calotriton > Calotriton arnoldi. Next base: position 1,359,976 of record CAWUFW010005313.1, on the reverse strand, counting down.
AACTTGTACTCCCCATGCAATGTGTGGGAGTAGTGTTGCCGTCAACAGGGTGAACAGTCTGTGCACAAAGGCGAACATCCAGAACAGGTTCAGGCTTCCTGGGAGTTGCGCTTGGCCATCGGCCTCTCACTTTTCCCTCCTCGGACGACCCCTCTTCTTGGGGGGGGCCCCTCAAGTACAGGCTGCTGCGGTGCAGGGGACTCTCCGCCAGAGTCCTCCTCCTCCCTGTGGCAGTCGCAGTTTGTTCGGCACCAGATGTTGTTGGCACACAGGGAGGTGTGGACTGGTTGCTGTTCATCTGGCGGAGGCATTGTAAAATGTCCCTGTGCACCGCCGTCATCTCATGCAGTGCATCCCACTTGGACTCCACGCGGGACATGTGTGAGTCCACGCGGGACATGTGTGACTCCACGTGGGACATGTGGGAGTCCAAGCGGGCATGATGGGCAGCCTGCTGCTGTTTCATGTCTCTGAGGAGCCCCACTACCTGGCTGAGGTCTCCGGTGCTGGACTGGTACGCATCAGCTATGCGTACCAGTTGTGGGTCATCATGCACACCAGCAACGTCTGCAAGCAGCGACCTCTGTCTCCCACCCCTCCCACCACCCCTGCTGACATGTGCAGTGTGTGCAGTGGCACGCACAGATAACCCTGGTCCACCTTGGGGGTTGGTGGTGGTGGTGGTGTACATGGCCCCAGGTTGGTCCAGGGTCCCTGTGCTGGTGTTGCTCCTTGTTCTGTCCATGTCGGCAGGGATGGTATTTGTGGTGACAGTCGTTGGAGGGGTGGGTGCAGGGGGTGCAGCTGGTGGTCCTGCTGGTGCTGCAGCTGGTGGTCCTGCATGTTGACTTGCACCGGATGTGCCAGGTTGGTCTTCATCGTCCGAGGAGGACAGAGGCTGTACGACGCCAGTGAGCTCCGCATCCTCTTGAGCCTGGGACTGGGACTCCTCAGCGTCTGCTGCTGTGTCCCCATCATCACCTGTTTTTGGGAGACACAAACAATGTATGTTATGTTTCTGCAGGCATCAATGGTTGACACACATGACAGTTGTGACTGTGCCTCTGGGTGCGGGCATGTACATTGCATTGTCCTAAGTCGTCACAGTCAGGGGTTGATATTGGTGTGGCACATTGTCCTGCATTATTTGGGCATTTCTATGTATTTTTTGGGGTGTGAACATGGTCTGCATTGGTTGTGTTTGGTTGACAGCCGGCCCTCCTTCCCACCCACCCAGCCAGTCAGTTATCCCACCATGGAACGTGCTTGCGTTGCAGGGAGTGGAAGTTGTCTCTCAGGATGTCAGTCAGTGGTGTCCTGCTGTTTGTTGGTGCACAGTTGGCAGCAGGGCCTTGTGCTCCCCACAGCAGTAGCCAGTGTCAGCCATCTTGTGAGTCCTTCTCCACTCCCTGTGATGTGAGCATGGTTCAGGGTGGTGTTGATGGGACAGTTGTGGGGGTGAGCTATGTCTGTGACTACGACTCCCATCATGCTATTGCCTCCACCCCGCTTGCCAGCATTCCCATACTTACTTGCTTTTGTGGGGAGTTCAGTGTGTGTGGGTGTGAGAGCAATGGCAAGATGGCTGACAGTGGTGTCCTGCTGTTGGTTGGTGTGCAGTACCCAGCATGCCCTTGTGCTCCCCACGACACAGCAACAGTGTCAGACATCTTTGATGGGCCTTTCCACTCTCTGTGGGATGTGCATGCGTGAGTGTGAGCTTGCTGGGCCATGTGGTGGGGATGTAGAGCTGGGACTACGACTCCCATCATGCTATTGCCTCCTCCCCCTTCCCAGCATGCCCATGCTTCCTTCCTTTTGACTCTGCTTCCCTGTGGGGTGGGCTGGCTGTGCTGACAGGATGGCTGGGAGTGTTGTCCTGGCAGTTGTTTGGCTAGAAGTCCCAAGAGTGGCCCTGTGCTTCACACAACATAACCCAGGGTGGTGGTTCTTTGTGGGATCTTGTGTTAGGATGGGGGCATTGCATTCTACCAGGTGGGTTCTGTGGAGTTTGTGTTGGGGTGTGTGTGAGGGGAGGTGCTTGTGACTATGGTCAGTGCTGCAAGTCCTCCTTCCCACCCAGCTAGCCAGATATCCCACCATGGAACGTGCTTGCATTGCAGGCAGTGGGAGTTGTCTCTCAGGATGTCAGTCAGTGGTGTTCTGCTGTTTGTTGGTGCACAGTTCCCAGCAGGGCCTTGTGCTCCCCACAGCAGTAGCCAGTGTCAGCCATCTTGTGAGTCCTTCTCCACTTCCTGTGATGTGAGCATGGTTCAGGGTGGTGTTGATGGGACAGTTGTGGGGGTGACCAATATCAGTGACTACAACTCCCATCATGCTATTGCCTCCACCCCCCTTCCCAGCATGCCCATGCTTCCTTCCTTTTGACTCTGCTTCCCTGTGGGGTGGGCTGGCTGTGCTGACAGGATGGCTGGGAGTGTTGTCCTGGCAGTTGTTTGGCTAAAAGTCCCAAGAGTGTCCCTGTGCTTCACACAACATAACCCAGGGTGGTGGTTCTTTGTGGGATCTTGTGTTAGGATGGGGGCATTGCATTCTACCAGGTGGGTTCTGTGGAGTTTGTGTTGGGGTGTGTGTGAGGGAGGTGCTTGTGACTATGGTCAGTGCTGCAAGTCCTCCTTCCCACCCAGCTAGCCAGATATCCCACCATGGAACGTGCTTGCATTGCAGGCAGTGGGAGTTGTCTCTCAGGATGTCAGTCAGTGGTGTCCTGCTGTTTGTTGGTGCACAGTTCCCAGCAGGGCCTTGTGCTCCCCACAGCAGTAGCCAGTGTCAGCCATCTTGTGAGTCCTTCTCCACGTCCTGTGATGTGAGCATGGTTCAGGGTGGTGTTGATGGGACAGTTGTGGGGGTGACCAATATCAGTGACTACGACTCCCATCATGCTATTGCCTCCACCCCCCTTCCCAGCATGCCCATGCTTCCTTCCTTTTGACTCTGCTTCCCTGTGGGGTGGGCTGGCTGTGCTGACAGGATGGCTGGGAGTGTTGTCCTGGAGTTGTTTGGCTAAAAGTCCCAAGAGTGTCCCTGTGCTTCACACAACATAACCCAGGGTGGTGGTTCTTTGTGGGATCTTGTGTTAGGATGGGGGGCATTGCATTCTACCAGGTGGGTTCTGTGGAGTTTGTGTTGGGGTGTGTGTGAGGGGAGGTGCTTGTGACTATGGTCAGTGCTGCAAGTCCTCCTTCCCACCCAGCTAGCCAGATATCCCACCATGGAACGTGCTTGCATTGCAGGGAGTGGAAGTTGCCTCTCAGGATGTCAGTCAGTGGTGTCCTGCTGTTTGTTGGTGCACAGTTGGCAGCAGGGCCTTGTGCTCCCCACAGCAGTAGCCAGTGTCAGCCATCTTGTGAGTCCTTCTCCACTCCCTGTGATGTGCGCATGGTTCATGGTGGTGTTGATGGGGCAGTTGTGGGGGGCAATATGTGTGACTGCGACTCCCATGATGCTATTGGCTACACTGACTTGGCCAGCATACACAGAATTCCTTCCTTTGAGTGTTCTTCACTGTGTGTTGGTGTTGTTGTGGTGGCTACATGTCTGGATGTGTTTGTTAGTTCTATTTGTGCCACTGCCTAGCTGTAGTTGTGGTTGTTTGTACATGTGATGGCACAGTTGGATGTGACTTTTTTGATGACATGTGTTGTGTTTATCTGACTGACATACACATTTTGGGATGATTCTGTTCTGGTTGCTGTGTAATTACTATGAGTGCATGGTTTGACTCTCCCTTGACAGTGATGTGTGTGTGTTTTGTGGCAGTATATTGTGTACATTTGTTGTGTACTCACCAGGCTCTGGGATGTCCTCTAGTCCATATACGCTCACTGGCGGAAGGATGGCCCGCACCTTCTCCTCCCAGGGCCTGAGGTATATTGGCTTGGCAGGAGGGCCACTGCCGGTGAGTTGGCTGTTGATGTAGTCTTTTTTGAGCAGGTCCCGTACCCTCCTGCGCACGTCATACCACCTGTTCTGGATGTCGCTCTTTGTGCGCCGACATGGTGATTGGGCATTCACCCTGTTGATGATCCTCTCCCACATCTTGGTTTTCTGGGAGATGGGGGTCTGTTGGACCAGTGTGCCAAACAGCTGTGGCTCTACCCTGAGGATCTCGTCTACCATGACTTCCAATTCACTATCTAGGAACTTGGGATTCTTCTTGGGGGGCATGGTGATGGGTGGTGATGGTGAGTGATGTGTGTGTTGGTGTGCAGGTGAGGGTGTGTGAGTGTGTGTTTTGCTGGGTGTATGTGAGGTAGGTATTTGTTGGTGTGCTGATGGTGTGTGGCTTGTGTGAGGGATGAGCTGTGGGTGTGTGGTTGCTTTCTCTTGGGTGCTGGCAGTGGAATGGCATTTGCAAAGGCTCATGGTTGTGATTTGTGTCCTTTATATAGGTGGAGTTGTGGGTGTGTCTTTGTTCTCTGTCCCCACCCCCCCCAGTATTTATTGGCTTAGTAATTGCTTGTTTGGCCTTTTTGTGTGTGATTTTTTCCTTTGTACTGTCTGTGTATGTTGGAAACGTTCTTGTGACCGAGTCGGACCCTGCATTTGTCTCGTACGGTCTTCTCCGTTTCGTTCACGCTGTGTTTGTGCAGTTTTTTATGCTGCGTACGCGTCGGTCGCGGTGTTTTGTGTTGCTTCGGCTCGGTTTTGTATGCGTGTCGGTCGTGCGGCTAGGCCTCCGTCCGACTCGCTCGTGGTTTTCGCGCCTTGCATCGTACTTTGCGGTTTGGAGTTCGCGTGTACGTTTTGGTCGGATTTGTTCCGGGTGCGTGTCGGTCGGTTCGATTCGCGTGTTTTTCCGGCCGGATTGCTGTTTTCCGTGCGGCTCGGTCGGTCGACTTGGTTTCGGTACGTGTCGGTCGGATTTTTCACGCCTTGCATCGTACTTGTCGTGTTGGGCGCCACAGGTACGTGTCGGTCGGTATTATTTCCGGATCCGAGTCAGTCGGTGCTTTTTCCGGCCTGAATCGGAATCGACCCCTAAATGTGGAAACCATTTCTCTCGGCATTACTACTGATAAAAAGTTTTAAATATGAACGTGACTAATACTCGAACACACTGGATTAATGTGTATGCTGTGTTCTTTTTAGATTAATATTGATTAATGGCCAGCTGGGGTCCTGCATAGATTTTGTGTTGTGTTGTGTTATATTGATCCCTCCCCACTTGGTAGACATTAATGGATCATACCCCATTAATCTGGTATTTACACATATAGCATTGCATACCAACAACATACACACACTATTGAATGTACACCCACACCCACCACCAAAGCCTACATTAGAATCTGGCGACAACGGAGTAGCTGAGCATCGTGGACAAGTAGCATCAGCACAGGAAGGACCTGGACAATGGCGTTCAAGATTGATTCAGTGGTGGGTCCCCGAAAAAGGGTGAGTTTTCACCTCTTTTTCTTCAATTCTGCCAACTCGAGCTTGGAGGTTTCCGCGACACAGTTTCCTCAACGGAAAGGCACATCGTAATCTGAACGGTGGGAATCTTGGCGGGACTTCCTCTGACAGCCTCTTCAGCCTCTGACACCTTTTACACTGAATACAGAACGTGGCGGAGGTAGCCGGGCTGCGGCGGTCTTCCCTCCAGTGACCAATCAACAACTAAATCGAGCTGATCGACTGCCAAGGTGGTGAGCGGGACCAGATGCCACCAAGATCTAAATCAAGCTCTAAGAAGGAATTGCACCATTTCTTCTGCAAAGTGAGACTTAAATTCTATTTTGGCAAGAACCCCTACCAGGGTATGCATCATACCACTGGTCTTAGACTCCCTTCTATCTTCACACCTCCCATACATTCAGTGTTCGCCAAGATTCTGGCATTCAAACAGGTGATACTGAGAGATGTGGAGTGTGTATTAAACAACAGGCACTACATTAGGTCCAACATAACGAAAGAAGAACAAGATGCTCTATCTGCTCTCAAAAACAATAAGGAAATTGTTGTCAAACCAGCAGATAAGGGAGGTGCCATAGTGGTCCGGGACACAATATACTGTAGGAAAGTGATCATACAGTAATTTGCAATACCAGTACACTACAGTAAACTCAGATCTGACCCTACTTTAGAAATCAGTCGTAAAATCTTGGAAGTCACAGATGTCGCATTAAGAGTCGACTACCTTAGTAAGAATGAATATGAGTATCTCAATAAGACATTTCCCCATATGCCCACTATTTACACTCTTCTTAAAATTCACAAACAACTACATAATCCACCTACCTGGCCAATAGTGTCACGTTGTGGCTCCATCCTTGAAGCACTAAGCACATACATTGACTTTTTATCAAACCATTTGTATCCAACACAAAACCATACATCAAGTACAGCATGGGGATTATTAAAAGTATTGAGGACTCTCCCATTGAAACATCTCCTCAATTATTGGTGACCATGGACATCCAGTCATTATGCATCGACATCCCCCAGAAGGATATTCTTAACATCATTAGATCTATTTTACAAACAGAGAACTTCCAGCACAAGTACTTACCTCGTTTCTCATGTTCTTGCTAGAAATAGTAGTCACTAAAATGTTTTCACATTTGAGAATGAGTACTGTTAGCACATCAAAAGTGTTGCAATGGGGACTGGCTTCACCCAAGATCTGGCAAATCTCTACATGGACTATTTCAAATTCCTTCACAGATACAGCTAAAGCAACCACTACAGATCTAATTTGACTTTTTGAAGGAGAAACAAAGAGGATTTCCTGCTAATTTGAACAGGTGACCTCTCCGCACTTAATCTGATTGTAGACTGCTTGAATACAGGATCCCCAGACTTTCTGTCTACAATGTTCTGAAATCAACTTACTGGATGTAATTATTAAAGTAGATAAGGACAAACTGTACACTACCATTTTTTGCAGCCTACAGAGCGAAACTCCGTTTTATGCTAGTCAGGTTATCACCCACTCAGTCTACAAGACAACCTACTGTATGGGCAATTTGTAAGGGTCAGGTGAAACGGTGCATACAAAACAGATTATTTCAGGGAGCCTGAAATTTTATTTCAAAACTGTTTCAACGTGGCTACACTATGAGCTTGCTCAGAAAATCAAAGAATTGGATGTGGTATTGCCTCAGGGATGTATTGATGGACTGCAGAAAACATAAAGGCAATGATAACCGTGTAGTATGTGTAACCATATCTTGTACCAAGAGTAATGAAATCAATAAAGTGATCAATAGGCAACGAATCTAGTACATGATGAGCTTAAAGCTAGTAATATACCCCTTTCTGCACTTAAGAGAGGTAGAAAAATTAGGGAGTGTGTTGCGATATCCATAATTCCCATACATGAAGAACCCACGATTTACTCCTACTAAAATCTCCCTCCTATATTGGAACAAATTAAATGTAGTAAATACAAGGCATGTGAATTATGCATTAAATGTAACTGTTTTGAATACAGAGGCAAGAAATGTATGCTAAAAACCTAAGTCACTGTAACAACGTGACTGTAATGTATGAGATTATTTGCCTCTGTGGACTGTTATATATAGGTCAAACCAAGTAGTAGGTGAAGGTAAGAATATTGCAGCATTGTACCAGACTTACATATGAATCTGTCACTTGTGGAGCACTTTACGTCACTAAGTCATATACCAGAGGACCTGAAGTGGCTTGTCATCGAGAAAGTACAGCGTAACCCACATGGTGGGGATAGCTCAACTATCCCAAATGTGCTAGAATGCAAGTGGATGAATCTGATGGACTCCATTAATATCGGATTGAATAAATATTATGAGTAGGACAGTTTGGTGGCCACCACTCCTAATGGCTAAATGAACATTTAGGGGCCAATTCACAACTGCATTTTGTGGTATGTGTACTAGTATTACAACAGCACTACTAACATACTACAAAATGTTATTCACAAACCTATGTGTAGAGGTTCCACCACCATCTGTGCTATCTTTTCCAGTGCTGCAATCTCCACCTGACTATGGAGTCTACGCACACATAAGTATACATATTGGAAGTAAATATGACAGGGCTAGCGGAGTGGCTGGAAAATGGGGAATACTTACAACTAAAGGGAAGAGGATTAGGGAAGAGTAAGGAGGAGTTTAGGGAGGGTTAGTGAGGGGCTTAAGATGGAATACGCATTCACCCACAAGAGTAAGCCCATTCCTATTCACAAACTGCACTTATAACCTGTTATTTTGTAAAGCGCAAACTAATCACCCCTAAGGGTCTCAAGGCACTGAGGCCGTCGCAGAGCCCGTGCTCCGGAGTCAACTGCCACTGCGCTACACTTCTACCTTCATAATCTACTACAGCCAAAAAGGGCCCAAAATAGTAGTAAATGTACAGTACCACACATGGCCAACCACTGCTACTGCAACACTCTCCTATAGAAAATAATGAAAGTAAAGAATTCAAATAAAGGCCCATATGAAATAATGTTACTTTCAATTACATTATTTAAACTATTTAAAAATATAAATACATTTAATTTGGTTTTTAAAAATGATCTAAAAATAAATATATTTATTTTTAAAATATTTTAGTAGCTTTTTTTAATTTAAAATTAATGTAACATTTGTTTTGTATTAAAATACATTTTAATGACTATTTATTCATTATTAATAAAAAACAAAATAAAATATATTTCTTTACTTTATATGGGATTCTTTTCATTTGAGCTTCAGAAAAATAATTTTGATTTAATTTAATATTTTCGAAATAATTACATGTTAAATGAAATTATTAATGCTGTAAAAAGTAATTAATATCAGCATTTAACATAAAAATATTTTTACTATTATCCTAAAGTTTAATAAACTTTTTTTAAACTTTTCCCTACACTTTACCATAAAGAGATCTCTGCCACTGGCAGAGTGCACGCTGACACGACACCTACTACACTGTTTGTAAATGAACTGTGCAAGTGATTGCTTCGTGCAGCTCCGTCCATATCGTATGAATATGGGCACCAGGTAAGTTCTTCATCCATCCTCTGGATGGCATTTTCCTACTATTTGTTTGACCTATTTAGCACTGATTGGATATTGGATGTTTTTCATTTGACCCCATACTGTTTTTCACTGTTTGGTGAGTATGTTAATAGACCTGTATGTCTAATTGACACGTTTGCATTTCAGTCATTTTGCCTATATCAGGCCCTGATATATTATATATATTTCCTCTATTACAGAAGTAGAATCATTATGCTTTTCGCAATTCTCAGATAAACAACATATACTAATTATGGATGCTTTGTTTAATATATGTCTAAGCCCTATAACCAATTGATTTGTTTTTTTCATTTCTTTGCAGATGTCCTGGGTATTTTTTGACCCCTGAGCACATAACATTTTACAGAGCTGAATCATTACACGTTTTACAATCCTCTGTTAAGCAGCCCATGAGTTTGGTTGCTCTTCTACATGTATTTTGGAGCCAGATAGCCCAGTGATAATAGTTATTTCCTCATTCTTTCAAGTCACAGTGTCATCTATTTCCTTGTACTGGAGAGTGCATACTTTGTTTCTGTCCTGACGAAGGCCCAGCTTTAAATATGTTCTGCCTTTGGGTTGAAACATCAATGCCTTACACACACATGGACTGTATAAATCTGTTCAAACATTGAAGACAAATGCTAATCCATACCATTGTCCATTTATAAATGCTTAAAACAGCCAAGATTTTCATGTGGCCATCACTTGACGTTTGTAAGCAAAGGCCAGATGCAAAAGGGGTTGACTACATGGTGGGTAGGGTGCAGAGCCTCAGTGCAGAGCAAGCAGTGCAGCCAACACCCACTGCACAGGGCTATAGAAAGTGCACAGCAGGTGTTGTCCTCAAGGTGGGTTGGGTGTAAGTCTGGATGCAGTCCAGACCCTGTTGCCAACCACCGCTGCACAGCTAAAGACCACATGGCCATACTCTAATTTGGCACAGGCCTTGTATGAAGTATAGGTACTGCAGCCAACTCCTGCAGTGCATGTTGGAAGGCCATGTGCATCTGGGTTGATTGCACAGTCGGATTGGCTTTAGACAGTGTATAGCAGAGTTTGGCAGCAAGGTAGGTTGTGCACAATGCCTGATCGGAGAAGGCCATGCTCAGCGTGGATTTACCGTACAAAGAGTCTGACGTAGTAAAAAATAAAAATATGGGGGTTTCACATAGTACAGCATCAAAAATACACTAAATAATAACTGAAAGTCTTCGTTAAGGGTAAGATGTTAATGTGAGTTTATAAAAGAAACCCAGTTGTTACCCAAAAAAAGCAATAAAGGTGGCTTTAAGGTTATGAATAAAAAAACTTCCAACTACTGGCATTAGCTATGCAAACCATAACTCATGCACTGTCATGCACAGGTCATCACCTCATACATGACATTATGGTGACATCTCAAATGACAGCACTGGTGACATCACTGATGAGATAACATAGACGTTCACAAATTACGTTACCAATAACAACACCAATGGCATTACAGTTGTAGACATTCATAATATTACAAAATGGTTCTATGATGACAATAATACATACATGACAAACAGTAATTCGAAGGTAATGTGAGAGCTTTTGTTTTTTTCCTGTTTCCCATCATAATGACAAAGAGTTAATTAACCTTGGCCTTAATGAGGATTAATATACCCAGGTAGGAAAGAGCATTAAAGGCAGCAAGTGTCCACAAGTATTAATGGCTAATAACGGCAGGTCATTGTGAGTATCAGTGTGCAAACATGATTTAAAAATCTGAATATGCCCTGGCGTTCAGAAGCATTGCTAGCCCCAATGTGTAAGAAATTGTAATAGCTCAATACATGTATCAGCCAAAATGGCCTCACAGCAGAACAAGCATTGATGGTTTGTTACGGTTATAAACATCAGAAGCCCAGCAACATCCAATGTGTTTAAGAATCATCAATGGCTCCAAGGAGTAATGGACGTTAATGGTGCCAAGCATTAAAGGGCACTACTTACAACTTTGGCGTCGTTTGATGAATCTTCACAAAATTTTCCAAATAAAAGTGCCCTCGTGTCTAGCTGTGCATGGAAAGTTTTGGGTTGATCTGTCAAGTGAGGGCCGAGAAAAAGGGCGCTCAAAAAAGTGCATTTCCCATGCAATTTCCCATAGGGATTTTAAACATGACTACAACCAGAACTGCTTTACGGAATTACACCAAATTTGGCAGAAAGCTAGCTCATGGTCCAGAAAGACCCCTTTTTGTAATTTGGTGTAGAACCCTTCTGTAGTTTTGGAGGTATTTACAGGTAAAAGAAATATAGATATCAAGGGACACGAATCCTACTTGGATGTGACAGATCTCATGCTGAGATCTGATTGGCTGCCAACATTTCAACCAGGAAGTGCTGGCAGCCATCTTGGGACTCAGACTCATCCGAGTCCCAAGTAAAAAAACTAAAAAAACAGAAGGGGGCAGGGTAGAAATACCCTGACCCCCTAGGCCTGGTGATGAGGTCCCACATGGATCCTGCCGGGTGCCAAAAATGTGTTTTTTTCCAATTTTGCTGCAGATCCGCGAATCCACAGCAAAATTGGGAAAAAAATAAGCGCGGTTGTTATTGAAGCATATTTTACCAATAAGGATTCTGTGCCCCATCCTTTAAGATAAGAACATAAGCACATGAAAGTTAAATAATGGGCGCTCATTCTTAATGTATCATTCCAATATACATAGAAACAAACCCAAAAAAAGCACTGAACACACATTACCGGATACAGTTATTCACAAAGCATTATGTGTATATTTATAGAGAAACAAAAAACCATTCATTAAGATATTTGTACCTTACAATCCAGTAGGCCGTGCAGCACCGCATTCACTGATAGTTATGCCTTGCACCCACTGGCACGTCTATTACTCATGTAGCGCCTCTTCACTGCCAATAGAAACAAACATGATGCTACTAGCTAGATCATACCTTATTTTCATCAGGCTGTTTACAAATGGCTCATATTTACTGCAATAAGTTATCACAGTCAGAGCTTTCACCTAAGGTACAACTATTCTCACAAAAATGGAGAAAGCATAGCACATGTGCCAGAAGACTGTGGGCTATCCAAGGGCTGTCACTGTGAGCTGAGGGACAACACACACTACGTTTATCTTCAGCCGTGGTACCCATAGTACGGCCCGCGGACCTTGCCTTGCTGTTTCCAGTGAGGCCGGCAGTAAACACAGAAGATGACCGCAGGAGCATAGGTAGTGAATACGTATTAAATACGTATTCACTACCTATGCTCCTGCAGTCATCGTCTGTGTTTACTGCCGGCCTCTGTGAAGTCACACACGGCACCGTCGGAGAGCTTCCCAAAAGGCCCTTTAAAAGTCAGCTGTAAGGGCTTTCACAGCTGACTTTTAAAGGGCCTTTTGGGAAGCTTCCTGTTTCATGTAGCCAACGACGTCCTCTTCTCCCGCAGCAGCTTGATCTTCGAGTCACCATCCCTGAACATTAGATGTAAGCACATTCAGAATTGGGAGAATTGCGTCTGGAGAGAGAGAGACCGAGACAGAGAGACAGACAGAGAGACAGACAGAGAGACAGACAGAGACAGATAGATAGAGATAGATAGATAGATAGATAGAGATAGATAGATAGATATAGCTAGATAGAGATAAATAGATAGATAAAGATAGATAGGTAGAGAGAGAGAGAGATAGATAGAGATAGATAGATAGATAAATAAATAGATATAGACATAGATAGAGATAGATAGATAGATAGATTGAGATAGATAGATAGATAGATAGATAGATAGATAGATAGATAGATAGATAGGTAGGTGTATGCCGGGTCTGGTGGCTCAGTGGACTAATGCGTCCGCTGCAGGGGCCAGTGTTCGACCTCATGGTCACAGTTTTTTTTTTTTTCTAGCCCCGTCCCCCACTGACCCCGCCCCCACCGGTGCGGCCCTCGGCCACAAACCACACTGTAAATTTGGCCCCCGAGAGAACGTTTGTGAGTACCCATGATCTACAGCCACCCCCCCTAGAATCCGCAGAGGAAGATCGGTGTATTTATGTACAAGTTTTTTACAGTGCATAGAAATAAATGATGTGCACTTTCAAGTGCTTTATAAACTAAAAATCTAGGGCCCGATTCACAAAAGTAATCTGAGACAAAATCCTAACTTTACGACTTTCGGTATTCGCAAAGGGCATTTAGGAGTAGTAAAGTTAGGATTTTATCTCAGTTAAACCTAAGTTTTGGTCTTAAGTTAAACTTCTTAAGTTTTGGTCTTAAGTTTAACTTAAGACCAAAACTTAAGTTTAACTGAGACAAAATCCTAACTTTACGACTTTCGGTATTCACAAAGGGCATTTAGGAGTAGTAAAGTTAGGATTTTGTCTCAGATTACTTTTGTGAATCGGGCCCAATAACATTATTATTATTATTGTGACGACGACTGATGCAGCGCGTACAATAAAACTATTCTCCTCCTAGGTCACTTATCGGTCATCCAGGGGCAAACTATATTTTCTCACATCCACATGACGATGGGGCCCATAAACATCGCCTATCACACACACACACACACCTGGATTTCCTTTATACCTTTACGAAATTCTGTACTCCTAGGAGAAACATGAGAATTAAATGGAAAACACCATTTATGTACCGCTGGAAGGAGCCGGGATATCTTATTACCTTAACCTATCGCTTTCTTTTAGTTATTTCTTAAGATATTCCTGCTCATTGTTTTGTCGATGAATCATTCATGTAAGAAATTAGTTCATAGTGATTAAGACCAGCTAAATCACAATAACCAATTACTGGTGTCACAATCATTTAGTAAAATAACCACTGAGTCGTTTGATTTAAAGAATCTTAAATTTTTATATAATTTTAAAAACATGAGGAAAATTTAGACTTTTTATTCAATTATTCATTCATTATTAATTCAAATATTTATTAAGCATGATCAATTTTATTGCAAAAGGAAATTTTTTTGTCATGAAGCAAAACCCTAATTACCTGCCTATCTTCCCTAATTTAGCCTAAGGATTTCTAACCTAAGTTTATGAATTAAAAATATCTTGATTCTCATACTCAACTGGAAAAATAAGACAGCAACAGAAACTTCAGCTCGTCAGCATCAGCTACCTGCAACCCGTCTCATCTAACAGTCTTTCAGCATCTCCCGCTCAGTAATGGATCGATCTGGACCACCAAGCACTGGAAGCCACCAACACCAACACGACTCTGACTGCGACTCTCCAACTCCGACCGTGACTGTGACCCCCTCCCACTAAGAGTAGGCCCTCTTATACCCTAATTCTAACTTTGCTAACTAATTGTTGCAACATTAATAACACGCTTTTCTTTCATTGGTCCATTCATTTCATCTATTCATTCTTTAATCAAGTTCTCTCGGATCCAACTGGTCCTTGGAATGTATATGATCATTTCCTTTCTCACAGTTCAAGACATGTTTCCATCCGCTTCGATCAGTACATTTGTAACTTCTTTCGATACATTCGAGAACTCTGCAGGCATTGTCCTTTCTCTTAAAATGGTTTCCCACGGTTCCTTGCTGATCACCACGGCACACTATCAGTTCAATTAGGTCACATCAGCCTTGACCATTCTCGCATCCTAGCCTCTCAGCAACATCACGAGGTTAGCTTTTCTTCAACTTTCTCCCTTGTCACGTGTTTCCCCGCACTTGCGCACTTCATTAACTGGCAGCCATTTTATATCGCCACTCGTTTATACTTAGAAGCACTATTTTGAAATAAACAAAACATAATTAAAATAGAGAAACATAGCCTTTTCGTTTCCCTCCCGTCATCTACGTACCCCAATTAGTTATTACCTAGCAGAAAGCAACATTTAAGCTGTTCCTTACTTACCATCGCTATTGTTTTTGCAACGACACGTTTATATTCTATGAAGCACAAATCATGCATTTATTATAAAATTAGTACGCAATTATTTTTATGTTATAATTAGACACACAGACATTTGTTAATAGATTATTCAGCACATATACTTGCGTATTACCCTTTCCCCACGTACAGTGTTGATTAATACGTTTAAACAAACATTTTATTAATTATTTATCAAATTTGTTAGGGGTTAAAAAAAATTATTTTCTCTGCTCCATCACGACCTAGCGTTGTGATTGTCTCAGGGGAGCCTGGGAGCCCGGGTGCTTCTTCCTGCTGCCGGACGGAGATGACGGAAGAGAGGCGGCAGCCGGCTGTCACCGGTAAGGTTTTTTTTTAAACATTTTTGTCCTCCTCCCTCCCCGCCCCACTACCCGGGTCCGGTAGCAGCCGCTACTGTTTGTACAAGTAAATTCTCCAGGGGCTGTGCTTTCTCCCTCCTGTACGGGGGAGCCTTCTGCTTCATCCATGGCAGATTTGGCATCCTGGAAGTCCTTGTGCATAGACATCGACCCTCTGTTTTTGCCCTCAGATCCCCAGATTTATTTCTACAAGCCGCGTCTGACCCCACAACATCTTTAACTACGCTAGACACCTACAAAGATAACACTTTATTGGTGGAGGGGTTTATGATGTTCTAACCTGGGGAGGCTTGTTAAACGTTAAGAGACACACAGCATCGATGAGGCAGTCACCCTAAAATAACGAAGGCGGTAAAGTTTGTGAGGCCCCGTCCCGTGTATACAGCACCCCGTGAGCACATCACACCGGCCGCTGCTTTAAAGGTGAGGACCATTTACAAGTTTAATTAACAAGGCGCAGGAGCAGATAAATGTTGGTTAAAAAAAGCTCCACACAGCTATTGTCGTGAGCCACACAATGCGCTGCCTGCCCCTCCATTGCTGTTTATCCATGCAAAACTCCCACTTACCAACTACCCTGAGGTACCCTGTAAGGTGGGCTAGTGGGTCCTCACAGGCAGCTTGTCCTACACATCATGCTTTGATCGCCCTTAAAGTAGTAAAAAAAACAGCTCCTGCTTCTTTGTATTGTGACTAATGTCAACATATGGAGATGAGAATACCTGAAGGCAGGGCTGAAGTGCCTATGCACAGAGTAAATTATCATTAATATCACTATGTATTAAAAGCATTCTCTTGTGACCCAAATCTATCTATCTATCCTTTCGTCTGTCCATCTATCTGTTACTACATATAAATATATATATATATATATATATATATATTTTTTTATATATATACAAATATATATATATTTCAATAGCCATTTTCACACAATACCCCCAGCCACTTGATATGGCGACCTGTGGTTTGGCGTCTGAAGCCGAAAAACATCCAAACATGATCCGATGCTCTGTCGTGCTCCCAGAAAATCCACAAGTCTCCTCAGCCAGATTCTTGAAATATGGTTTTATTTGGAATAAAGGAAACACGAAAAACAGTCTGAACGCGTTTTGGAGATCAGCGTCTCCTTGATCACGGGTCAGTCACTCCACCCGATACAGACTTCGGGAGACCACGCTCCATTTACCAGGCTTATCAAGGTCTTTCACCGCATGTTTACTTTTGGCACAATGCTGCTACGGATGATACTATAAAATTTTATTTTTGAGTGTAAAACTTTATGACCTGTAGGGCAAAGAAGCCATTTGGTCCAATATTTTATTCGCAACAGCCTTGAGGAAGTCTTCGGACGAAACACATGTCAGCTGCCTATCTGTCTATATGTAAAGAATAATGTACCTCAACTGAACTGCTACATGATTGTGCAGAAAATAAAGCACCTTTAAAGTCATAACTCGAAAATAAGATTACTTTATTGACTACTTAATTTAAAAACTGACTGTTTGTGTGTTGTTAGGTTTTTCTATTGTGTTTAACATTTTAGCTACTCCCATAAAAAACTTTAAACTTAATTACACCAAACCTGACATGTAACTAGAACTTTACTCAGAGGAGTGCCTTTGCTTGGGTTGGTGTACATCTGTTCAGTATCTTTTGAGAAATGAGTGTTTCAAAAATATGTTTGTGGGCTTCAAGGGTGAAATGATATATGTATCTTGAGAGTTGAACATGTTTTTTGATGGGCTTACCACTTTAATGTCAATTGATGAATTTACACAAAATTCGACAGACCAATAGCATGTTTTGTTTACTCTTACTATTTTTACGTTTGTGTAGATCTGTCAAGGGGGGTACAGTTAAAAGGAAGGAGGAACAAAAAGTGTAAATTTGCTAATACCTGTGCCAATCTTTGACAAATGCACAAGAAAGTTTTCTGCCTTTGACACCCAATTATGAATGAACATAGCACATTTTCTTTTAGTCACAAAAACATCACCCCCCGTAGCCTCTAAATAAGATTTGAAAGCTTCACACGATTCCTACTCCACCATTTACGGTTCCCCTGCAGTCTACATAAACATAGGAAGCGCTAACACTGTTTGCATAACCATTAGTGATGCATTATATTATATCTATATTAAAAATAATTTGAAATAGTTTTAAGAAAATGTATTATTAAAGTGGTCACTGCTGTCTGATGATTTATAAAATAATTAACTAAAATAACCAAAGTAGCCACCGATGTAATGTAATGGATGTTTAAAAGTGCCAAAGTTGTAAGATATGTACTTTTCAATTCTGGACCGTGGAGCAGATTAGTGAAAGATGCAAGTGTAATATAGCAGGATAGCTGAATACCTTAGATGTGGGGTGGTGGTCCCCAGGGCTGCGGGGGAGGCCTCGCGAGCCCCCCCGCATTAATACAACATTTGCCCTGGGGAGGCGACGGTCCCTGGGCCTGTGGGGGAGGCACTGATTTTACAAATGGCCCTGGGGAGTTGGCGGTCCCCAAGTTGTGGGGGTGCCGCATGGGCAGCCCTGCATAATTAATAAACACTGCCTCCAGGATTTGGCCCACCTGGGGGCTTCATAAAAAAGATGCGCGGGAGTTCGCACATCTTTTTTTATTTTTTTTATTTTGCCTTTGATATACGGGTCCACCTGCATATTTGCAGCAAAATTCAATAAAAAAAATACTTTTAACCCCCGTCAGGGTCCCTGTGGGATCTCTCACCATATCTGGGGGGTCAGGGTATTCCTACCCTGTCCCCTTTTCTTTATTTTTTACTTTTTTTGTGGGACTCTGCTTCAAGTTGAGGCCCAAGATGGCTGCCAACACTCAGGGTAGAGGTATCGGCAGCCAATCAAATTTCAGATGGATCAGCGAGTCCACTGCAAGGACTCGTGTCCCCAGATATCTATTTTTTTTTACTTAAATATCTCTGAAACGACTGAACGGATTTACACCAAATCACAAAAAGCACGCTTTCTAGACCAACATCTAGCTTTCTGCCAAATTTGGTGTAATTCCGTTAAGCAGTTTCAGAGATATTTAAGTTGAAAAAATATAGATATCTGGGGACCCGAGTCCTTGCACTGGACTAGCGGATCCAACTGATATTTGATTGCTGTAGTCGTGTTCAAAAAATGAAAAATCTCCATAGACATAACATGGGGAAATTGCGTTTTGGGACTCCCCTTTTTTCTCTGCCCCCGCTTGACAGATCACCCTGAAACTTTCAACACAGTGGCTGACCCAAAAAGGGAAGTTAAGGTTTGTGAAGTTTGGTCAAGCGGCGCCAAAGTTATTGGCAAAACAAAAAATTATTTTCATATGGAAACTTTGGTCCCAACTATAAATACCTACTTGCTATTTCCGGTAGGTAATATATTTATATATAACGGTTTATATATTTATATAAACGTTTTTTTACTTACCTGCAAAATACATACATACATTGGTAAAACTAAAGACGCTTTTCCAGTGGAAACTTTGCTCCTAACTATAACTACCTACTGGCTATCGTCAGTAAGTATGGTTTATATATCCATAATAAAGTTTTTTACTTACCTGGAAATTACATATATGTTTGTTGCAAAGGCATGTGTGGTAAACGCATATGTGTTGTAAAACATTTGTGGTGAAGACTAATGCATTGTAATGGATGTGTTGTTAAGGCATGCGTGGTAATGGCATGTGTGGTTCTATCATACAACCCTCTACAACACCACTGACACTCCAAATACGATCACCTCCAATGTCAGTTTTTACAGCAGATTTTTAGCACAGCATTAGCACAGTGCCATCCACGCCAATCTGAAAAATTACAAAAAGCCTTGTACCACTTCATGGACTGTATTACAGCTTTGGTTTGATAAAATACCATCCAAACCAACCTGGAATGAATAAAATTAACCCCTGACACGTGTTTTGCCTATAAAATAAGTAAACTGAGTTTAGGTAGATCTCTTCACCCTACTATGGCTCACCCCTTAACAGCTACAAATATCTTGGTTTCTGTGTTTCTGCCCCTACACTCCAATGGGCTAATGAAAAATCCAAACATTTCTATATCATGTTCCCCAAAAGCTTTGGGGTTGCATCTGCATGTTGCAACACTTTTCTTTGACCTCATTTGTCAAAAAAATGTTTTGTTTGACAGAATATTTATTGCTGCACCCGAATCTGCTGTAGCAGACCATGACAAATTCCTGTTCTGTACCTTACATGTAGGCCCCTTTATTTTCCTACCATTCAGTACGCAAACATCAGCATCTAACGTCAAGACTACACTATTCAGTCTCTCATCGCATTCATGAGTCATGGTATCCACACTGTTGACTTTGAAATGATCATTCTTTGCCTTACACACTGATTGGAAATGGCCAATCTTTTTGCACCTTTTACCAATTATGGCACAAATGGAGTTGTTACTCACGTAAGGCCTCAAACCACATCTATAGCAGATAGGCTGAGACTTCCTAACACTAGATTTAAATAATCCTTAAAATTAACTGAATAAACAGGTACGCCTTCCTGTAAATAGTTCACAGATGACAAACCACAAGAAGAAGATAAAACTTTGGATGGGAATATAGACCTTTCGATGCTCTTAGCTTTGTTCACTACTTCTGGTAATGTTAAAATTATGTGATATGAGAGTCTCTTCTGTATCTTATGAGAAAAGCAATTAAAAACAAATTGGTCTCTAATATAGACATTCACGTTGTTTTTGCAGCCACCAGTAGCTGCTAATGTACATAATGTGGGCTCATATTCGTTAACCGTCTCCTCACTGTTCTGTTTACGTTTAAAGAAATCTTGTCTTTTCATTAGGATGCTTGGCTCTTCAGCAAACTGCCTTCTCATCCTTTCTTATGCTTCTGTGTATTCAACCCACACCATAAACTGACCTTGCAGTACATCAACTTCTGGCAAATTGTCAAATACTTTTTGGCCTGATTGCCATAGATGATTGAACTGTTGCCTCAATTTTTGATCCTCCCAATCGAGGAAGTATTGGTAATTATATTATGACTTGCGATTTAATTAATATTAATGAGAATGACTTCGGCCATAAAATAAAAACAATTTTTTTGTGCGGGATTGTGCATGGACTATAGACTACATTATGCTGTCTCAAGGGTTAATGAAATATTATTTGAAAAGTGATACCATGAATTTAAACTATTGGAATCATAATCCTCTAACCGTGACATTGTTGCCTCCCATGGGAAATGTTCGGCCACTTCCGAACCTACATATTTCTCTCCCCTAGGTAATATGGGCTGAGGCAGGCGTGGAATATGCCAAATCCTAGTAACTTGTTGGTTGCAGTGGTAAACCAAATTTTTGTCTTTTTATGATTTGTCTTTCTGTTATTGCAGGGAGAAAACAAATTACAACAGCATCTGTTAATCTGTGTAATTGTATAAATGTAAACTCATTCAGCACAGATATCTTCCATTGCCACAATGGTTTGATGAATTGTGTTATCTTGCGAAGAGTCGTTTGTGTGCAGCCCTTGCTAAAAGACCAAGAAACGGAAAGATGATCATAGCTTCTGCACAGTATAAAATGTCCTTGAAAAGAAGGAAAAAGAGATAATTCGTTTTAACTGGGAACATTTAACAATGGCATCAAAAATGAAAAATACCAAATATTTTGGCAAGCTGTTAATTCTATTAGTACCAACAATAAGGTGTAATCTAATTTGAGCATTAACATTACAGCTGACCAATTTTCACATTTTAAGGGGATATATTGTCTTACATCGAGGACTAGTGCCTGTCCAAATGCAAGCAGCAACAAAGTTTCTGAATATAAGTACTATCTTGATTACCACAGGGTTCTTTTAGCTTTGCAACAAAGCACCTCATGAAAAGCTCCAGGGTCCTAGAGGGAACCCATGGCTCTATTTAAATGTAATACAGATTTGTGGGCCCCTGTGCTTACTAAGGTTTTCAATAACATATGTAACTCTCAACTACCTGATTCTGGGTCATTGACCACAATTGTGCTTGTTTTTATAAAAAGGAAGAGCTGTTTTTTAATTGGAACTGAGAGTGTGGAAAGGTCAACAACATTTTAAGTCCTTGCCAGTATGAGTTCAGAGAGCCTCTGGGTTTTCTGTGGCAATGCTTAAAATCTTTACTTGTTAATTGGTAAATATGCTGAAGCAAAGTGTTGCCATGAGTAGCTAGCCTTTATGGACCTATCCAGTTTATTTGACAGGGTTAATTGTATGAAATTGTGGCTTCTCTTATTAGAACAAGGCCTTGCTTAGCACTGGTTGATTTTCTCTCAGAGCCAAGGTCAGATTTGGGTCTGATGGGAAAAAAACGAAACCCTTTAAATTAGAGCAAAGTTTTTAACACAGATGCATCTATCCTCTACTTTTATATATTTTAGATATAAATAAACTTAACTTGGACCTGGTTAATAAATGTTTAGATGTGCCTGTGGTCAATACAAAATCAGTAACTATTTTATTATGAGCTAATGACGCGGTTCTATTGGCCCTTACCCCGAAGGCTCGGAGCTCGGTGGTTGCTTTTACGGAATTTGTGTTTGATTTAGATCTCATAACGAAGTTTTCAAAGTCTAATATAATACTCTGCAGCCCTAGTAATTACCTTTTGCGCACATTTGTAATAATAGGACTGAGAAGTTAGCAAACTTTCCTTATTTAGGATTAGGTTTTAACTCTCACTCTACATGGGCTGACAATATCATGACCGATGTCAAAATTTCAGCCAGGTAACAGGGGCCTTGTTTAATTTAACACCTTCCCATATTGGTAAAAAATATTACTGCAATATTAGAAATCTACAAGACCCAATGTGTCCCTGTGGTGATACATGGAGCAGGAGTCTTGGGCTTTGCTAACCCGCCACCTTACCGGTGGAGAATTGTTTTTGTTGTTGTCCCCTTTCCCTTCCTTTGCGTACTCCACGTTGCATCTGCCATGGGGAACTTGGACTCCTATATCTAGAGGATATTATTAAGCTTGGTCTCATTATGCTGCAGTTATATATTTGACTAAATTCCCGTGCTCCTCTAAATCATTTGATTATTAGAGATTGTTTATCTTGTGACAATGGCTTAAAAATTATTTGGCTGCTGTATGTCAAACAGACATTAGGCTGTTTGGGCTGATCTTCTTCGTTTGACATCCTTTCCGCTGTTTGCAAAGAGGACAGGATCAGCTTCACGGAATTCCATCATGAGCTGCTCCAAGCCGGTCTGTATGAATTGACAGAGCACAACTGTTCAGGGCAGCGTTTCTAGTCAGCTACTTTGTTTATTTCCGATTTAAAATGGCTGATAATATGTGATGTCATATGTCATGCACACCTACGTCGTGACAGCCAATTAGCAGAGAGACTAAAGAAGTTTCCTCGGTGAGAATGCAAGGATAGGGGTGGTGTCTCGAACAGTAAGCATGCGTGTCACACAGATCTAAGACACAACAGTACCTTAACCCTATAGGTGTGGTCGTCGGCCAATGGCTGACGACTACATTACCTCCCCAGTGCGGATGCCAGCCATTGGCCAACACTGGGGAGGCACCTAAAGGCCCCTCTGGTGCAGAGCACCAGAGGGAGTTCTTTAATATTGTTTAAACTCTGGCTGCTCAGGAAGAGCTTCCCGAGCAGTCAGTCTTTTTCTTTCTTTTTTAGTGTAATGACGATCAGCACACAGGTGGGGCTGATGTCATTTCACCAAAGTGAAAGTAAGTTGAGCCGATAAGCTGGTTTTACTTTCACTGTGTCAGTGCTCGGGGGCATATATCAGCCACCCGAGCACTGATTGGGGTAGGAGAGGGATCATTGGAAAGGGGAGAATCTCCCCTTTCTAATGATCCCTCTCCTCAGTGGATCCCTGCTTGGGGATTTCCTTAAGAGAGTGATTCACTAGCACCAGGGATTTTGGGGGAGCAGCCCATTGGGCAAGGGCTTGTGCTCCCCCTACCCAAAGTGCATATCAGTTTTTCTAATCCACCCCCCCTCCCCCCCCGGCGGCAGAAGGGGGTATTTACCCCCGATCTTCCCTCTGGGGGCAGAAAGCCCACTAGACACCAGGGTTGTTTTTTAGGTTATTTATAGGGGGTGAGGGCTACCCAATAAGGGCATGGCCATGCCCCCACCCCCAAAAAGTATAAAGTCTTTCTGTCCCCCCCCCCGAGGGCAGATGGGGATGATTACCCCCAATCTGCCCCCGAGGGGGGCAGAAAGCCCACTACACACCAGGGAATGTTTTACTTATTTTTTTAGATACAGGGATGGGGGCTGCACCCACCCCAACAAGGGAAATAGTCTTTCTACCCCTCCTGTGGGGCAGATGGGGGTAATCACCCCCGATCTGCCCACCAGCAGGGCAGAAAGCCCACTCGACACCAGGGTTGGTTTTTTTTAAAATAATTATTAATTATTTTAATAATTATAGGTGGTGGAGTCTTCCAACCATGGGTTTCACACTGGTTTCTACCACAATCTGGAAGTAGGTTGAGAGCACAAAAAATAGGAAAAATGGGCTGCCTCTTTGAAAAATGCCAAAACTGTGGTAAAAAAAAAACTTTTTTTCCAGCTCTGCATGTTCCTGAAGGCTGGAAAGATGGTGACTTTAGCACAGCAAGCTGTTTGTGGATGCCATTTTTAGAAGAAAAAAACTGACATTTTTATCCAGACTATTTTTTTCCTATTTTTCCCCAAAAACTCAAAATGTAGCTTTTTTTTGTCTATTTTTTCTGTCCCCTCTAGCGGAATCCACAAACCCTGGGTACTTTTAGAATCCCCAAGATGTTGGAAAAAAGGGACACCAATTTGGCGTGCTTACCTCATATGGAACAATAGTTATGGAGCCCTACGCGCAAACTATCCCTAATAGCCAAAAAAGGGCTCAGCACTTTGGGGGGAAACGCCCAGCAGCTAAGGGGTTAAAGGCGATTGCACCTCAAGAAGAATCAACAAATTGTCTCTCAAATGCTCATCCTACAAATGCATTTTTGCAGACTCCGTCCCAAGCAGGACACGAAAAAAGATATAGGATACGTAATGGGTAACTTTGTAATATGGTCCAATATTGCCATTGAGCTGTGGTGGTGGCATTATAAACCATGAGGCTCAGGGGGTGTTAGGTTGAAAAAGCTCTCTCTTTCAAAGTGCAGCTAGCAATGAGCACTGATTTGGATTAGAATGTTTGGATTTACTTTTCATGTAAAAAATGTTAATAAAAGGATAGTGAGGCTAGTGTTTTATGTGATTCAGGGGCTGCCACAAAATTATGAATTTACTACATTTGTCCCATAATTTGCAGATTCCACTAAAAATGATGTTTCTATCTCAATTAAAGGAAAACAATGCTGCCAGTTAAAATACCACATGTTGCCACATACTTTAGACAGCATTGCCATATAAGTTACATAACGTTTCCGGAAAATCCTGTGGTAAAGCTCTGCAGAGTAGTTCGGGGATGTCATTATAATGATAAAATTATCATTTCACACAGAACGTTGAAATATTTCCTATATTTTATGCCTCAAGATATCCTCACACCTGATGCCCGCTGGCCTAAGGACAAAAATATGACTTGGAAATTGGGCCTAATTAACAACCGTTCCCTCCCTAAACACAGAACTGAAACGTGTCTGTTGATAGAGGAGGCAGACCTTGATGTATTATTCATCACAGAAAGTTGGATTAAGGACAGCTCCACCCCAGACATTTTAATGGCCCTTTCCCCGGGGTTTCAAATTCATAAACAGGACCGTATAGGAAAGGGTGGAAGAGGACTAGTCATCCTACTAAGAAAGGAATATAAATGTACCATCACCCCCCTACCCATTCCGGATTGTGAAAGCTGCCTATTTTCCATCACCCTATGTCCTACACATACATTCTCAGGGGTTTTAATTTATCGGCCACCGGTTCCCCATGGAGTGTTTCTAGATAATTTACCAGACACTTTGGCCAGCCTTCTGGTGAAGAAAGCACATATAACGATCCTAGGAAACCTACATTTTCATCTCGAGGATCAGCATCTCCCGAATGTTAGGAGGCTGCTGCAGTATCTAGAGGGGCTACAATTGACCCAATTGGTATCATCCGCCACACACATTAAGGGGCACATATTGGATGCAGTAATCTCCAACGACCCCAAAATTGCTGCAGCCCCACCAGTACCCATGCCATGGTCAGACCATTTCCTCATTCCTTTCTCTCTTAGCTTGAGGGAAGCTGGAAAGAAAAATCCTCAACCCGCAGGGGTTATCCAGGGGAGGAACTGGTTGAAGCTTAATCCAGAGGTTGGAAGGAATGTTTAATGGCCTCTGCCCCCAGGATGCAAGGAAAGGTCGAAGAAGCATACTCCGGTTGGGAAAGCTGGGTCATCCGCTCATTGGATAGGGTGGCCCCAAAAACGACTCTAAAACTTAAAAATTGAGCTAACAAGGCACCTTGGTTCAACGTACAACTGGCATTTTTAAAGAAAAACTGGAAAAAACTGGAAAGAGAATGGAGGAAAAATTACGACTCCATACTCAAAGCTTCCTATAAGGCAGCCGTCAGGCTTTACCATAATAACATTAAAGATGCCCAGGCGAAATTCTTTGGGTTAAAGATTAGTCAAGCACAGAATTTATCTAAGGAACTCTTCAAGGTTGTCAAATCTCGGACCTCCCTAACAGACAATAACCATTCCCCGCAGGCCTCGGAAGAGAAATGTAATGACTTAGCCTCTTTCTTTGCCAAAAAAGTCATGGACATCTATAGTTCCTTTCAGATTTGGAACGGTACGAGCACATGCCAGGTTGAGAATGGAACTACTATCTGCCAAGGAGGCAATCAAGGGTGGAGCCTCACCCGGCCGGTCCTCACCTGCTTCCCACCTACCAATATAGATGGGGTGAGATCGCTGATGGAGAAGATCAAATCAGGCTCCCCTTTAGACCCAGCCCCATCACACGTGCTGGGGAAGGTCATGGAGGCCTTGCTCCCCTCTTTGGTCGAAATCATTAATCTCTCGTTAGAGGAAGGCGAAGTTCCAAAAGCGTGGAAACAGGCAATAATTAGACCACTATTAAAAAAGACAACCTGGACCCAGCCCAGTTAGGGAACTACCGACCTATTTCACTCCTCCCACTAATTGGCAAAGTAAAAGAGAAACATGTCAACGGAGCATTAACAGAATTCCTGGAAACTAATCACTGTTTCCACCCCACTCAGATGGGCTTTCGAGCGCAACCCAGCACGGAATCAGCGTTGCTGGTTGCGGTGGAAGAACTGAAAATGACTTTGGATCAAGGGAGCTCAGCCGCTATACTGCTCCTCGAT
The DNA here is from genome assembly GCA_963921515.1 of Calotriton arnoldi. NCBI lineage: Eukaryota > Metazoa > Chordata > Amphibia > Caudata > Salamandridae > Calotriton > Calotriton arnoldi. The sequence continues at coordinate 1,333,360 of CAWUFW010005313.1, read as the reverse complement.
CTTAGCTCGGCATTTGACACCGTGGACCACTCAATCCTACGCAAGAGGCTGTGGGACAGTGGCATCCGAGGCAAAGCGCTGGAGTGGCTGTCCTCCTTTCTGGAGGGCAGAACCTTCCAAGTCATGGAAGCTAACCTCTTTTCTAACCCTATGCAATTGGCCTGTGGAGTGCCACAAAGGTTAGTCAAGCACAGAATTCATCTAAGCTGAACGGGGATAAAACTGAGCTTATGGTGCTCGGAAATAAGGCGGTCCCCAGGCCTATGATCAGCTGGCCTATGTGCTTTGGCAATCCACCAATCCCCAACCCGACTATCAAAAATCTCGGCTTCTGGCTTGACAGGGAGCTAACAATGGAAACCCAAGCGAAAAAGCTTGCAGGAATCTCTTTTGGGCTGCTTAGAATGCTGCGTAAAATTCTGGAGCGCATCTCCCCGCAGCCCAGGAAAACAGTAATCCATGCATTGGTCACATCACGCCTGGACTATGGTAATTCCCTCTATCTGGGGGCCCAAAAAAATACGTCATAAAAAGACTTCAGATGGTACAGAATGCTGCAGTCAGACTGCTGTGTAAAGCCCCCATCCAGGAAGCCGTGGGGAAGCACTTAAAAGCACTACACTGGTTGCCGATTGAGGCGAGAGTCAAATTTAAGACCCTTTGCCTAACGCATAGGGCCATACACGGCAAGGGCCCCGGCAAAATTAGAGATCTGTTACGCCTATATGCCCCGAACAGAAGACTTTGCTCTGGCTCCAAACGGTTGCTAAAAACAACCAGAATCAAAAGAGCCAGATGGGGCGGCAGATCTTTTTCAGACCTGGCACCTAAGCTTTGGAATTCTATGCCAAAGGAGTGTAGATTCATGGAAGCAGAACCGATTTTTCGACAAAAGGTTAAGACCTGACTCTTTACTCAATAACACTAACCTCCCCGGCCTCGGTATTGGTTTGCTCCGCTAGCGCTGGGAAGCCCTTGGGCAGCCATGCGCTCTATAAATACCCTAAACATAAAACATAAACATATTTTACTGTTCCCTGTGAAATATTGTTTTTTTTAACACTGCATTTTGTACAATAAAAGATGTGCCGGGTATTCCCCAGGCTTTTACTCGGTCTGTGGGTTTCACTCCCTTTATTACATGCTGTACCATAGCCTCTCTATTGCCTGTCTCTCTATCTGTATATACACTGCCTGCTACGTGTTTCTTTCACTAGTACATGTGCTCATGTGCTCATGTAGCAAGTTTGAGTTTCTTGACTTCAGTATATCTGGCTGTTTCTAGTCCCCTTGGTCTCTGTGCCTAATGCCTGACCCCCTTTTCCCTCTGTCTTATGGTATGGTGTATATATGGCTGCTGTCTGCTCCTGTGGCAACTAGCTGGGGCTGGCCCCGCTTTTGTCTCGCTCTCTAGTGTAAGGTATCCCCCAGTCTCTCTCTATTGCCTGTTTCTAGATTATTTATGTTGCTTTTACCCTGGTACCTCTCTGGCTATTGCCACGTCACGGCCTCTGGTCATTTTGCTTATTGCCTGCTCCCTGATGACGTGCAGTCTGAAGCTGCCGTCTAGTCCCGGGAGTCTCTCTGCCTCCGTGCCGCGCTCTCTTGTGCTTGGTCGAGATCGGGCGCTCCTCGGTCAGGGCTCATTGCCAGACCGGGCTGCTGATCTGTCCCCTTCCCGGAGAGGGAGGGGCACCCTTTGCTGACGGTGCCTGGGAAAGGGAGGAGACTGGCGCTTTGCAGACGGCCCCTTGGCAGGTGGGGTCTGCCTCCTCCTCTTCTTCCCTGCTGATGGAAGGAAGGAAGGAGGCTGAAGGCGGAGGAGCGGGAGTGCAGCAGCAGCCCTGTCCAGGTAGGGGTACATAATGCCACCATCGTTGTGCAGAGAGGGGGCAGCAGGAATTGGAAATACACCCGCTAGGGCTGCCTCCTGGGAAAGCACGTGAGGGGAATGGAGGCAGTGTAATCCGAGGCAGGAGTCAAATAAACCATTATTGTTATTAATCAGAGAATTGCAGAAATGATAAAGGAACAGTCTAAAGAGTTGAGCATGTAATCACTTTGCCTAAATTTAGGAATTGTCACATAGAAAAACTGGACAGGTGGCAAATCACGCCTCCCGTGGTAGCCTCCTTTGAAGAGATGGGCCGTTACGGAGTGGCGGAGACCAAGCGCGTGCGTGTGGTGGTACCCTCGGAAAATCCTCCTCGAGGACTGCATACCCCCGCTTTGCACCAGCGCCCCCTCCCACTCTCTACGTCTGTGCTCCCTGTCAGTATACCGTGTGCCTGAGGACCACTTCTGGGAACAGGTGCATGTTAACGGTCTGGGGGTGGGCGAGGAGGGGAGCCCCCCTGACATCTTCCACTGGTTCAGCCCCAGCTCATCTCTGACCGCAGGCGGCGTGGGGCATGTTTTGATGCTCCTCCACCACGATATTTCCAGAGAATGAACGTATGACTCAGTCCCTTACCGATACCCCGGAACTCCAGCGTGCTTGATGGGGTGCGGGCGGGGAGGGGTCCAGCTTTTGATGGAAGCAGATCTAATTGGACAGAAGACCCCTCACCTCCTCCACATCTTATTAATAGTACCAGGGGCACGAATTAAATCACAATTTGCTGGCTTCGTAGTGGATGGGGTGGGGTTGTCGGAGGAGGGTGAAGAGTGAGGGTATCTTTTGGGTGAAGTGAGGTTGTGGTGTCGCGCCAGTTGCTGAAGTATGTGATGTGCACTTTGTTAAAACACTGTAAGGAGTGTCCCTCAGGGTCGGAATTGTCAGCAGACAGCCAGCCACCCTCCCGCGCAGGGGCGATGCAGACTTGGCTTTCGGTTGAAGACATTGACGCTGCTCTGGAAGGCACATAAAATACCCTCAAAGTGGACTAGTCGTTAGCGTGTGGTGCTCGTAGTCACTCACGCAAACTGAGCTTGGGAGTGTAATTGTGGTTTTTCTTGTCAAGTTTCCCAGGGTAACGTGTATCTCATTCGGTGTATGCTTTCTCTTTGCATCCTGGTACTTGTAGTCTTGTGTATTCCATTGTTAATTTACTCAGCTCTACAAGTACTACAGCGACTGGGCGTTTGAAGCTTGAGAGAGTGTGTGTGTGTTTTTTTTTTTCCTGGCTCCCTTCATTGTTCCTTCCTTTTTCCAGTGTTGCAATTTTAGGCAAAGTGACACACCCTATAGAAAATTCAGGTTTCCTCAACGACTTTTACCACTGGAAGATCTCTTGGAGTTTACTGGTTGGGGCGATCCACTGTCTGTCCTTGTTGTGTACTTGTCAGTTGTGTTGAAGGCACAAAGGTTTATCTTTTTCATGGGGACTGCCGTTCTCTCTGGTAGAACCCTCTTTAGGGATGGACTACACTTCCTCCAGCCCTGTCTGTACAAACTGCAGAAGGTGACAGTGACGTGGGCAGACTCCTGGCTTGGACCGGGAGGGTCTGGCCTCTATTAGTCCCCGGAGGTCCTATGCTTACAGTGCTGGGGGTCTGTCTGACCCATACTCTCCTTGTCACCAGAGCCTTAAAAATATGATGTTTGATCGCTGCTCTGACGTAGTCGAGTTTTCTCAATCTCTGAGTTCTTAGTGGAGCAATAAGTTCAGACCGAGACTGCGCTGTATGCGGATCTCCCTCTGAGAATAGCAAGGAGGCTCCAGCTAGCGTGCAGTGTGACTCATCAGACATGGGGGCGCTTCCCTTTGAACACGTTGCTGTCATTCCGTACGGTCTGCCCAGCCTACCACCGAAGCACCGCATAAGGTACAAGTTTGCTACGCTGGCCTAAGAATCTCTGTGGGTTGTCGGCCCTCGTGTTTGTCCAGTCCCTAATCATGCCCTGAGTGAATGACTGCTCTGTGCTTCACCCCTGTGTGATTACTGCTGAGCTTCCCTCAAACATATCACGTCACTCGGGAGGAGAGTTTGGAGGTTTCGGTGCAGGGCCACCATTTAATAAACCTCTGCCCACCCATAATCATTTGTGCATCAAATCTTCCGGAATTGTATTCGTTATTCTTGCTTTACCTGTTCCTGCTAGATCTTCCTTAATTTACATAATATTTTCTACGTGGATGGAGGTGTTATTGACCGTAATGAAGTCAGGGGGCCGAGTCCAGGCCGGGGAACATGCTCTCAGTGCTTAGTTTATAAAATAATGCGCGCTGGTGCCCAAAGCTCTGCTCAGAAATTCGCGTCCGGTGCAATTAAATGTCGGCACGCCGAATACGGAGGTTATGTAGTCTTTAATTCACCACAGGCCTCTTTAATCCACTACCAGACACTCTTGTCCCCTTTATCTCACTCTTGCATGTTCCTTCCTTCTGCCTTTGTGATGGTTTTTCCATCTTTCCATCTTTCTCTTCCTTTGTTTTTCTGATTTGTGTGTGTTTTCTCTCTTGATCTGTGTCAGTCTGATGAAGAAAAACGAGTGCCAATCCCCAAAATAAGTGTCGGTATCCCTCCCTCCCCCCCCCCCCCCCGCAACCACTGTCTCAAATTTAAGCACTGTTCTATTCCCTAAAAGTAACTACCTAAGAGAGCTATTCAAGAAGTGGGGCACTCCCAGGTAGTCAGACAAATCTAGACTGAGGGCAGCAGAGGGCTCTTCAACCTCTGTCAATATCTACTTGGAAGGGCCTAACTCTTGGACGGTACAGCTGTTGTACATCAGACACTTGACATTTGGTGTGTAATTCATAATATTTGTGTATGATTCCTTGTTTATGGTATTGTATAAATAATAATTTACGATAGGTGGCTCGAGCAAAAGACACCGCATTGGTCACCACAATATAATTAATCAATTATAGACCAAACTCATTAAAGGAACAAGCACACGGTTAAAGGGGATCAGCCGCAATACGCCCTTTGTGGGTAATTCCCTTTTGTAAATTAAAGGTATGTTACCCAGCTCTCCAGAGGAAAAGTCCCCATTCACAAATTTAAATATTCATATGGTATAAATCAGTAGTCCATGCTTTAGTGGAACAAAACAAGAGTCCCATATACGATTATCGTTCCCTTCTTTATTGTTCCTTTTTATAAAATTATTTCTGTGATTGCAGCCATAGCCAATATGTTTCGTCCCCTTGGGACTTCTTCGGAGCTGAGTTAGTTCCATATATTGACTATCTGATTCAGTCATCCAATGGTTCAGACACTGAGTAAATGTGAACCTTTGCAACTGCAGATTTTAGATGCTTGTGCTACGGCTGACTATTTGGAGCCAAGTCAGCCATAGCACAAACATATAAAAATTATGATTGACAACTTTTCCTCTGGAATTCTGGGTTACATATCTTTTGGTATTGTATAAGTGTAAAGTTACCCAAAGTACAACTACTGTAGCGTTTTTAGTGATAAGCCACCACCATTACCTTTAGAGTAATTATGTAGTTTCTATGGGAATGAACTGGAGTAGATGGTAGAGCACATGAAAAAAATACCATAGTGCTTTAAGTTAATTAAAAACTATTTGTGACGCTGCACAAATTTTAGGAATTTGGATGAATGTTAAGACTTTTTACAGTGCCTAAAATGTTGACACATTTCTCAGATTTGCTGCATTGTTTTTCAGAGAAATGATTTTTCCCTAAAAATTATTGGTACTCACCTGAAATTATTACATATTCTGAAAATTGATGAATGTCTTCCTCATTCATCTCAGAAAAAGCATCTGACATGTTAAGTAATACACACACGTTCCGCATGAGCGGTCCATCAGTTGATTCTATAGTAGCTTGACTACAGAAGTCTAATCAACAACTTGTCTAATAAGATTCTGTTTTTATGACAAAGCTGAGGAACAGCCCAGTATCCTGTTTCTGCACCTGGAAATTCATGCAAGTGAAATTCTGTGTTTAGAATTAATCGTTTTGTACCAAAATGTGTGGCTAGACCCTCAAAAGAGATTAGTTATAAAAAATTACTTTTTCTTTTGGATCTCCTATTATATTTGTTTTATTACTTTTCATTTGTTCTTTTTTTTTTTTTTTTGTAGAGCGCCTAATTAACTGGGAGGGTGTCCTGGTGCTAGTCTTAAATTTTCTTTCTCACAACCTTTCGTTTGCCCTTCTTCTGTGAAGGGGCACTGGCTCCAATTGCATTTTTACTTGTAAAATGCAAGGAAATGGAGAGTAAAACGTTTACAATATCAACTTTTTTTCTGTAAAATTTTTTTTAGATGTCCACCGTATAAAGTACTATATTAAAAGTTAATTCTAACATCTTAAAATAAGTAATGATCAGTCAAACAGTGTGATTTTGATCAGACCGATAGACATAACACTGGTGTTTTAAAATCAAGCTTCACCGCTTAGCCAAAATAATTCCCCTAGTTTCTAACACAAACTTACTTCTTAGTTCTGTAGCAAACATAGCTGTGAGAAGCTGGCCTGGTATATGATGTCCACTTATGTAAGTGGGCACCTTGCACCAGTCCAGACAACCCTTATGGTGATTTAAGAGGTCTTGGACAACCTCTGAAAGCTCTCTAAGTGGTCACTGTGGAGACCAGCCTTCAGGCTTAGTCCAGAAGGAGTGTAAAGCAGCTTGTTTTACCAGAATGAAATCTTATAGTATAGAGTAAGTGAAAAAGAACCACACAAAGTATTTATGAAAATATGTATTTATTATATAATACTCTCTAACACATACAAATATCTCCTACCCGGAGATATGCACAATGCACACAATACTTTAGCAAAGAAACACAGTGGGCCCTAGGGGGGGACCAAACCATATACTAAGAAAGTGGTATAAGAACCACGACTCGGGTCAAGACACTGTCGAGAGGACATAGAAGTGCTGGGGACCCTAGGAACCACCCAAGGTGAGTGACTAGGAACTCCACAGAGAGCGTGTGCAGTGTGGGAACCCGACCGCGTGCTCCGTACAACTCTATGCATAAGTCGCGGTTGGATTTCTAAAGATTAAGGACCCTTCCCAGTGGACCCTGAAGAAACCCTGTGGAAGACAGAAGGTTGGAGAGCCACCACACTCGTGGATACCGTAGTACCTAAGTTACCTACACTAGGAAAGCCGGGTGCATACGTGTAAAGTGGTGTCGGAAACTGCCGTCGAACCCAATGGAGGGTTTCAGGAAAGTGCATCTGCTGAAGAAGGAGAAAGTGTCCTGTGGAATCTGAAGGTGGATTCTAGTTGAGAGGTACCTGCAAGCAGAGGAAACAGAGTCTGTCACTCAGGAGTGACCAGGAGACTTGAAAGACGAATGCCCTCCGATGTCGGGTGTTGCAGGATGGGTGACGATGACCTTGACTCTGCAGCTGTGAGGACCAGGCGATGCTGAGGAGGAACAGGAGCCATGCATGTGCTGTCCCATGAAGGATGTCGAGTGCTGAGGGGTCGGTGTCTGGCGGGAGCACCAACAAGCCTTGGCAAATGCAACCAATGCAGGAATTGAAGGAGCAACGTCAGGACCAGCAAGGTCCAGGGCACTCACCAGAAGTAGAGGAGTCAGGGCAGGCCCGAGCAATCGGGGGAGCCCAAAAGAAACAAGTATGACCCTCAAATGGACCCACAGGCTGGAGGCACTGGAGTCTCGAGAGGACCTCGAGCAGTTCATCAAAAGATGCAGGCCACGGTGCACAATATGCGATGTGGACAAAGACTTTGGTCACTGGAGGTGCTTGAGGATGGGGCTACTTGGAGCCTGAAGATCTTGGAAGGAAGCCAACAAGCCTTTGCAACTGCAAGTTGATGCGGTGCACAGGGGTTCGGTTATTGCAACCCCCACGAGGGATACTGGCCTTAAACTTGGTGAGAGGACAGGGCAGGCCTTGGGAGCTGTGGAAAATCGCCAACTGTGTTGCAGAACCTTACAGAGTACGGAAGAGCTCAGGATCAACAGACCTGTCGACTTGGTTGTGGTGCCTGCGAATGCAGGGGAGCGACTCCTTCTCTCCAAGGGAGATTCCTTCATGTGTCTTTGATGCCCACAGGCCTTGGAAGGTTCCTGTATGGTGCAGGCACAGACGATGCAGCAGACTGGAAGGGAGACTAAAGTCGAGTCCAAACGAAGTCCATTCTAAAAGAACTGCATTTAGCACCCTCATAAACAGTTAGTACAACCATAAAAAGTCATTGATATTTTTGAACATGAATACAATATTTAATAATCCTTCTAGAAGAACATGCACATAAATTTCCCTAGTAAACAAAATAACACAAGATCCAATTGTCACACTCCAAGTTTTTTTCACTGTTGGTTTATTCTGTATTCTGTATAATGACACTTCCAGCGCAGGTCAGCCAATACGTGTTTCGTCTTAAAAAGATTTTTTCAAGGCAGTTCTATATATCTGATCCCAATGGTCTTGAGTGTTGCACCCGTTACACCATTTTTTTACGCACTTCCTAAAATCCATAAACCAACACGCCCCCCCACACCCCTGGCAGACATATTGTGTCAGGGATTGGTTCCGTATTGAAACCCTTATCGCAATTTTGCGATTTCTTTTTCAAACCGTTGGTCCAGAATTTACGGACCGGTCTACAGGATACATGAGACGTTTTGAACCTCATCCAAGTGGTACCTTTTGACCCTGACCAGGATTTCCTGCTGGGATTGGACATCGAGGCACTTTCCACCGACATTCCTCAACACGAGACCCTGAGAGTTGTGGAAGACATCTTGTTTGAGGAAGAATGGCCATATCAAACTCCCAGAGCCTTCATTCTGAGCCTGGCGGAGATAGCTCTGACGAGGAATTTCTTCAAATTTGAGGGCACGTTGTACTTACAGACCCACAGAACATCAATGGGGAGCATGTTTGCTCCTAGTTTGGCAGGGCTGTATGTAGGAGCATTCGAGAACACTAATATCTACAAAGAGGACAACCCTTGGGCCAGCAACATTAAATTGTGGCAGAGATTTATAGATGATGTCATCGTGATCTGGAGGGGTGATGAGGACTCGGTCAAGGACTTTTTGGAGTGGCTGAACAGTAGGAACCCCACCCCCTACTACATTTCACATCCACGATAACTAAAACGGAACTGCCTTTTTTGGACCTCCTGATAGAACCCAGAAATGGAAAACTTTCCACATGGGTCTACCATAAGCCTACAGACAAAAACTCCCTCCTCTCCTTCGAGAGCTTCCTCCCAAAAGCGCTGAGGGAGAACCTACCAGTGGGACAATTCTTCCTTCTCCGACGCAACTGCACGGACATCACCATCTTCCACCAGGAAGCGGACCTGCTGGCGGAGAAACTACAAGATAGGGGATACCCCAGACGAGTGGTGAAGAAAGCAAGAAAGAGAGCTGTCAACACCAACAGGGACAACCTTTTGGTGAAGAAGCAGAACATGAATAAACCAGTGTGTGTGACAACTTTTAACACAGCCTCACACCATATCAAGAAACTTATCCTAAAGAACTGGCGCATACTGAACTCAAACGGTTTGAGCGTGGAGAAATCGTTGTTCTCGTTTAAGAGAAGTGCAAATTTAAAAGATCTGCTGGTCCATACAAGACCCACTGTCAGAAAACTGGCGGATACACTACATCAAGGCACGCTACCACCGGTCACAGGACATAGCCGATGCGGCTCATGTGATGTATGCCACCTGACCAAGAATACTAAGTGTGGAAGTGGGCTTACAATCCCCCTGGGAACAGAGGGTACATACAAATTGTAATTCTGATCATGTCATCTATCTCATCACCTGCCCCTGTCAGAAGCAATATATAGGCATGACAACGTGGAAGGTGAGAATATGTATAACGGAGCATAGGAGCACCGTTAGGTGCAAAAGAACCAATACTAAACTGACAAGGAGGCAGATACAGAACCAGATACGGTGAATCTTATAGATTTGATGAGCAGTGCTGAGCTTAGACAGCAAGTAATCGGGCCCACTCATGTTGCAGGGCACACGTTGGATGGGATTTTTTGAAACTACCCACATCTTTCGCTTACAGGCCTGATGCCCCTAGTGTGGTCAGATCACACAGCTGTTCTATTTGAGCTGGCCATCCCAGACTATCAGGCGGCGGAAAACCCCCCTAAGAAACAGATGGAAATTAGAGCATGGAATAAAGTTGGAGGAAAAGACTTAACAGAGCTGCTGGCGTCCACTTCGGGCCAAATGCCCCTAGATGTGGAGGAGGCTTCCTCCGTATACACAACCTGGCTGGAGGCTGCTTGTAATAAGCTAGCCCCAAAGAAACTATTTTTTCCTAAAAGGTCACAACCCTCTGCCCCATGGTACTCTCAGGAACTTAAGGATCAAAAATTGATCTGTAAACGTTTAGAACGCACTTGGAGGAAAGAGTATAAAATAAGAGAGAGAAACAGGTACAAACAAAGCCTTTTGACCTATAAACAGTTACCTTTTAAGATAAAGCAAGAGTTCTTTGTTGGTCAAATTAATTTAGCCAAAAACTCGCCCAAAGAGCTTTTTAAAACGGTAACTAGTTTGGCACATCCACAACCAGCAAGTATTCAAAGGAGCCAGGAATTATGTGAGGAAATTGCAAAGTTTTTCCTGGTAAAGGTGGAGACTATTTTTGCAACTTTTAAGGATCCAATTGCTGATGGAATAGTGGGTCTAACAGAGGGTCACAAGTTGGCTTTAGGATCACTGCCCACCATGGATAAGTTTGCACCAATATCCATTACTGATACCCATAAGCTTCTCATGTCCGCTAAATCAGGTTCCCCTTATGACCCATGCCCAGTGGCGGTGGTAAAAGTGGCCCCAGAACCGATTGCCATGTCACTCACCTCCCTATTTAATGCAATGTTTGCTGAAGGGCATTTCCCTAAATCATGGAAAACTGCGTCAATTGTGCCACTTCTAAAGAAGCCGAGTTTGGACTCTAAGGATCCCAATAGTTTCCGACCTATTTCACGCCTCCCACTTCCATCTAAAATGGTTGAGAGAAGAATGAATGCACAATTGAGTGCTTATTTACGTAATGCCAAAGTTCTGGATCCTACTCAATTCGGGTTCAGAGAGGGGCATAGCACGGAAACGGCACTCCTAAAATCTACTGAAGAGATATGGGTAGCTTTGGACCAGGGAGGAAAGGCCGCTATGATCATGCTCAATCTTTCCGCGGCCTTCGATACGGTCCATCATGGATTACTGATGGACCGTTTGCAGGCCTGCGGAGTGCAGGATAAAGCATGGACCCTCCTGAAATCTTTCCTCTCGGATAGAATACATATAGTCTCACTAGGTGAATTCCACTCTAGACCATTCTCGTTGCCCTGTGGAGTTCCGCAGGGGTCATCTTTGAGCCCTACGCTTTTTAACGTATGTGTCTTCATTGGCTCCCCTTATCGAGTCCTTTGCCTTCTGCCTTACCTCCTATGCGGATGACACGCAAATTGTGGTGTCACTGCGGCCGGGGCAGGAAAAGGCAACCGGAAAGAGGTGCTTTGATTGTGTTGAGGCAGTTGGACAATGGATGTCTCAAAACTATCTAAAGCTCAATTTGAGCAAAACTGAGGTCATCTTGTTTGGGAATGATGCCAACTTTTGGACCCCAAGTTGGTGGCCAAACACTATGGGGCCTCTCCCAATTCCTACAAGGAAAGTGAAAAATTTGGGAGTGCTAATAGATGACCGGCTTGACCTGGGCAATCAGGTCAATGCAGTAGTCTCAGCCACAATATATATTCTCAGAACAATCAAAATTTTGCCTTTTCTGCCGAAAGATTGCTAGCTTACAGTGGTTACAGCATTAACTATGTCGAGGCTGGACTATTGTAATAGCTTATACCTGAATATGCAGGAGCGCTTTCTTCATAAACTACAAATGTTGCAGAATGCGGCCGCTAGACTGCTTACCGGTACCCCGAAATTTGCTCCAATCTCGAGTGAAATCAAAAGACTACACTGGTTGCCCGTTACGAAACGGGTGCAGTTCAAATCCCTCTGTTTAGTCTTTAGAGCCCTACAAGGTACAGGTCCTGATCATCTGCAACAACAATTCCAGTGGTACGTGCCTAAAAGATCACTTCACTCCTTAGGAGCAAAACTAGTGATAGTACCACCTACAAAAAAAAGCTAGGTGGGGAGGCAGAAGTTTTACTGCTGGTGCGGCAAAGGCTTGGAATAACCTCCCCCTCCATCTGAGGAATTATAATGATTTATTGGTCTTCAGGAAGGCCTTAAAAACCATGGCTGTTTGATCTATAACTGGGTGCAAAGTATGAAGTATGTAGTATTAGGAGGACGGTAGCTAGCGCCAGGACACCCTAGGGTAACCGTTGCGCTTTACAAATTTCCTAACATAACAAGGCACTTTTTGGAAAATAACCATACAGAGAATGACCTAACATGGACCGTTCTGGATAAACCAAGATTCCACTCAAACTCTGGGTACAGAAAGAGGTCGCTCCTACTCGGGGAACAAAAATGGGTATATAGATTGAAGAGCCATATAAACGGGCTGAACGACGATATCCCATGGAATACTATAAACCGATGAAATCATGGAAATCTTAAACGCAAACAATAACCGACTGATATACACATGAGGGACTTGGAAACGTGGTTTATTCTATACTATTCTTAACCACAGAAATCTATTGTCACCCAGGGGTGGGGTTGTATGACCTAAACTTAAAGAGAACAAGAATATAGGTGCATTTGTGTTGAAGAGGGGCAGCACTGTAATTAGCTGCAGCCGGCCACTCCTCAGAGTATTAACAATACCCTCCTGTCAATACATATGGAGATCACGTACACTACCCATCCACCTACCAACTTTGACCACGACCTGTATACTAGGGGAAGCAGGGGTCTGGACTTATGACTGATACGTACACCCCAGAGAATAACCTGCCAAAGGTGTAGCCAGTTTGCTCCTTTATATCCTATTATATTTTTTTAAGAAGATAGCTCGCAGCTATATAATCTGTGAACTCCCCAGAATACACGCCTTGAATATCATAAAGTGTAGTCACAGAGGGAACATAATGACTAGGGCAATCAATCCCCTTACTATATATGCCATGAAGGGCGTATCGCCGGGGTTAGGTAGACCTGGTGGCTTTACAGTGTCAGCTTAGATATTTAAATAAAGTTCGAACACTTGGAAACAACACCGGAGGGAACAGCAAGCGTTAATACGCTGTAGTTCCCCTGGTTACCAAGGAGAGCGACGCGGCAACGCGGTCACGTGACGACGTAGAGAGATGTCGTCACGTGACCGCTCTCCTAGCCGCACATAGAGACGCCTCGCCCGAATGCCGGTGACTCTACACGGCGAGTATGGGACAAGAGGTCCGGCAGAGCACCACCCTTGGAGTAGTAAGGAGCAGCAGGGGCGGGCACCAAGCGCGAGGGGCCCGAATGCAACAAAGGGCATTACTGTTGCACGTAGCCCTTCCAGATGCCTATTATCAGGCGGGGAGCAACAGGGGGATATGTTCTAGAATAGATACCCTGGGAAACACGTAGAACATTTACACTGATATATGGCACCATGGCAACAAATCGGATGAGGCGCAGGCATACTTAAAAAAGTGGCAGATGGTATCTGCAGATCCATACCGATAAAACGCGACTACCTCTTGGGAATGTCCCCACAGTCATAAAACTGTGGCATACGCGGGCCGATTTCAGAAGGGTCAGCAAGCCGCATTTTGAGAGGGAACAAGTGCTTAGTAGAGGAACCATACTCCTGTTTTTTGGCATGTAAAGACTACCGGGATCAAAAATAGATCTTGATCCTAACCTATGGTTCATAATCTACTTCGGCTGATGGTCAAACATCTAAAATTTGACTTCCACCAGATATCTGGTTAGCAGAGTACACAGTACCTGGAACCAGGGTGGACAAGAAACAAGCATTTGCAATGCAATAGGTCTCGCTTTTGTGAGAGTTCGAGCTATTGGCGTAGTAAATGACAATGGCTTTTACCCATGTGTTTTGGTTTGGAGTGGATGTATGTGGTGTGGTGTGGAATTATGTGGGTTGGCTTGGGATTGTTAGTTGTTGAATTGTGTGGGGTGGAATTGTGTGGTGTGTAGTGGAATTATGTGGTATGGTGAATAGATGGGGAGCTGCACAGGATAGAAAGGAAGATAGGTAGTTTGTGCACAAAGTGTTGAATGAACTCCATACATAGAAGCAGAAAGAGTATATGAGAAAGAGAAAGAAGGGGAGAGCAGGCCACAGACGCATAAAGAGGGAGTGTCTGTGTACGCAGGAGACACCCTAAGAAGAGGAGGAGAGCGTGGCTCTGAGGGACGGAAACTTTGAAAAGGCATGGGAAAGAAACTGTGCTCGTAGACTTGAAGTGAACTACATGAGAGAGGCGAGAAGAATGCGTGAGAAAGAGGGGTGAGAGAGTACAAGAGGGACGAGCGGGAGGGCCCCCCAGAGGTGGACCACTGCACAGTGCCGGGAGGTAAAGGAAGGTAGCATGTGTGAGCTGGCAGTATTAAGAGAGGAGACGGGGAGTGTGAGGCAGGAATGAGAGGGGGCAGTGGGATTGTAAGTTGAGAAGTGGCAGTGCAGTGTTAGGGAGAGATGATAGGGCTGGTGGAAGTGTGAGGGAGAGATGGGTTGTATTTGAATTGTTTGTTGTGGAATTGTGTGGTGTGGAGTTGTGTAGTGGAAATGTGGTACGGTGTGCTGTGGAATTATGTGGATAGTAATTAAAAGGTATTAAGTGCACTGGAATTATGTAGAGTGAGATTGTGTGTTATGGAGCTATGTCTAGTGGCATGTTGTGGAGTTGAATTATGTGGTGTGTGGTTAAATGTTTTGGCATGATGTGGAATTATGTGGTGTGCTGTGGAATTGTGTTGTGTAGTTGAAATATGTTGTTTGGTGTGGAATTTTGTGGAGTGTATTGGAAATGTGTGGATTTGAATTGTGTGGCCTGGACCTGTGTGGCATTGTGTGTAATTATGCTTATTGGAATTATGTGTCATGGTGTGGAGGGCATTTATGTGGGTTGCTGGTATGTGGCATAGAGTGCATTTATGCGGGGTGTATTAGGTCGTATGGAGTAGAATGTAATTATGTGGAGTGTAATTATGTGGTGCTGAGTGGTAATATGTGGAGTGTAATTATGTTGTGTGGTGCAGAATTGAGTGGCATTCAATTGTGTGGTGTGAATTATGTGGGATGGTTTGGAGTAGTATTATGTGGTATGTGTGAAGTAGTATATGGTGTGGAATTATGTGGCATGTTGCGAAACTGAATTTATTTTGTGCAATGCTAATAGGTTTTGCATTTGGGAGAGTTAGAGCTATTGGCGTTGTAAATGAGAATGCAATTTACCCATGTGTTAGTGAAGTGGATGTATGTGGTGTGGAGTGGAATTATGTGGTTTGGATTAGAATTGTTAGTTGTGGAATTGTGTGGCATGGAAATGTGTGGAGTGGAATTATGTGGCATGGTGTGCAGTGAAATTATGTGGATAGTAATTATGTGGTTTTGAGTGTACTGGAATTATGTGATGTGGGATTGTGTGTTGGAAAGACTGGAAGAGCTGGGGCAGTGTTAGTGAAACGGCTAACCCTGCTTGATGTACAACTCACTGCCACTGTAAAAGGCGAAAGCTATGGTGTGTTTTAGCAAAAGTAAAAAATTCCATGTTACTGCGTTGGATATACTGGAAGGGCTGGGACCGCGTCAGTGGCACGGGAAGTCCTTCTTAAATTGTATGCTGTAAGGTCAAAAACAAGCTTAGTATTTGTACAGCTCATATAATGCAGTCACATATTTGAAGGTGCTCCCTTCTGTGACAGTGAACAAAAAAGAAGGCTCAGTAAAATAAAGGATCATCCCCTCCTAGGGACTTTTGTGACTTTACTTGCTCTTTCCCCTCTTTGTGAGCTCAGATGCCCAGGCCTCGTCAGCCTCTGAGCAAATATCTCGTTGTACAATAGCACCGTGTTATGTCTGCCTGTGTTGGTGGGTGCGTGAGATGCAATGGCCCCTCTCTGATCTCACTCGCTCTCACAAGGATTGCGGAAGTCTATTTCCCCTAGAAGGCAAACAAAGCCCTGCCGTGTCAGTGTCACTGGGTTCTACATGGTAAGGAATGCAGAGATCCTCCCCGGCCACCTTTGGTCAGGGTTGACCTGGCATTCCATGGACGAGGGGGGCTGGATACACTCCATGCATCTGTTCAGCCACAAGAGTTTACATTCCAGCTGTCCATGGGGCTGTGTGCTTCATTCAGCCCATGTGCAGCCATTCACCTCCACATGGGTCCTCGTTTCACCTCGCCTTCGGTCTGCCCTCCCACTCACCAATCCTCCTTAAAGTGCAGTTTTAGCACATGGCACCGGCGACGCACGCACAGGTGTCTCAGTCCCACATGCCACTCTGACTGTCAACGCACCCTGAAGCGTGTGAAAGGGGGCATTTTGGCGCAATGCAAAGCACGTGACGTACAAAAATACATAACCACAAAACACTAAGTCAAAAAGAGGCTATTTACGCACGGAGAGAACATACAATTTGTAAATAACATGGACTAACACAAAGTGCAAACAGGTGACATGCGTCTCGAGACAAAACACAAAATGTAAATACAGTTTCTGACCTTATGTGCAGTTGCGCAGAAACGCCCAGTGTAAAAAGCATTAAAGAATGTAAATAGACGAAAAGTATACATAAAACTAAAAAGGTGTCATTGTACGTATAGCCATAAAGCACACTATATAGAGTTCAGAAAAAAAAGTGCGCGGGTGGAAAGAAACAAAAAGTATAAAGAATATTGGATGCAGCGTCTGTGCTAAAGTATTTTGGTAACTAAAACGAGAAATGTGAAGATTTAAAAAATGTGGGTGTGCTCAATGCAGAATCAAAACCCAACGTGTTAAGGTAATAACAAAAATATGTCCAGTGTACCCAAAGAAAGGCAAGAACGCGAATCTGAAGAAAGAAGGTAAAACGTGCGATCCTGCGGTTGAAAAACAAACACAAAACGAAGACAAGATTGAAATAAGTACAAAAAGTGAAACAAGGCTAAAGAGTCAGTAAAAAGTTGAGACAACAAAGGCTGTCAGTTACACGTGGACTGGAGGGGTTTATTCTGAAAGCTGTGACCGGTCCCTTCATGCTGGTGTCCTGCAGCAGGGGGTGCCCTCTTCGGTACCTGGTGGGCAGACGCCGTCGCTCCTGCGCCTTCTGCTGAGGCGGCAGCCTCCTGAGCGGGCTGCACGCCTGGGAGAGGGTGGGCTGCAGGGGGAGCCTCCTTCAACTCTCCTTCTCCTCCAGCGTCGCTTCCCTGGTCCTCAGCCTCCGGGCAGCCCCCAGTGTCCACGCTGTGGAGAGGCTCAGCTGCCCCAGGGCTGGAGGCTGTAGCTAGCCTCCTGTGGAGGCGCTGTCCTGCGCTCTTCAGGGCTCTGCGCCTCTACCCGCGTTCCCCCGGTTCCCTTCTTTTCACTTCGTGCCGCAGATGCTCACGAGGGAGAGCAGAGGGTGTCCTGCGTGAAACCAGTCAAAGCAATAAGGCCGAAGCCCCTCTCAGCACGCTCCTCCCGCATGGAGACACGTTTCATGTATGCGTCCAGTGTGCGCATGCAGAAGTGACAAGCAGCCGTCCCGAGAGGTGCGCAGTATGCACAATTTGTTTGTATAAAGCGGGTGCCGTGCTAAAATATAAAGCACGGCGCTCGTGCATATTTAAGTCATGAGCATGGCGTGATAACAAAACAAGCTGTCGCCATTGCGCGAATAAAAAAAAGTGCTTACCCACTAATTAAAGGAGACCGTGTAACGCCGCAAGTAAAAGATCCAGTCCTGATGGGCCGTCCCAAAAGGAGACAGGGCGGTAACAAGGCGGGACTAAGAAGCCTCATTTTCAATCGGAAGCCAGCTTTTAGCATGGACGATGATACCAGCCAATGAAAAAAAGGGGCGGGGCTTCCACTCCACTTCTAAAACATACCCTAATACAATATGCCTCGCAGAGCGTGCAGCGCATGCGCGCTGCAACGCTAGGCGAGACCTAAAAAGGAATAAACCCGTATGGGTCTGTGGACAGCTTAGACCTAGTTTAGAGCGCACTGCTAACAATTAAACTTTGTCTCTTTCATGTTTTTATTCTCCCCCAGAGTGTGACTACAGGGGGTCTCCTCCTCTTACTCGCCAGTTTAAGCATGCGCAAATGTAAACTCGGTGAGTTGGGTCTTTCACTACCTTGGATGGAGGAGCTGTACGAGAGCGTGGGGGGCAATCGCCCAACTAAGTACGGTTCTTTGACCATATTGAATGGATGAGCAAGTATTATGTGTCCAACTAGGGATGCCATAAGAAAGGGCATAGTACTTTTATGCCCGGTCTGCATATAGAGGTGGTACATGCATACGTGGATGTACTAACAATACACATTCACAGAAAGAGTGCTGGTTGGTTACATGGAGTGAAACAGGTTGTTTTTCACGACCGGTACCCGCTACAGGAATGACTGACTCAACTCTTTTTCCATTTCTTTACCCACAGATTAACTGAAGTTTGTTACTGAGTGGGTCCCTCTCTCTGCGAACAACTGGTTCCGGGGACTCCAAACTTGGGGTATTGAGGGATCTTAAGACACTGGGATCTGAAAGGTCCCGATGAATGCTGTTGTGACCTGAAATTGTGGGAACATGTCAAGCAGCAGAAACATGTCGACAATCTGACAGTTTGGAGGGGTGAAGGAACTCCTAATACTTTCCTGTCGCCACCATCCTCCACGTTTTTAATCCTAGTCAGTGGGTCTAGGAATAAATTGTTTAATAAAAGATACCACTGAACTAGTTTTAACCTTCACTGCACTTTTTCTTTCGGTGATCCCAGAATCAATTACCTATATTTTTCATGTTTGTATTGTCTACCCCTCCCTTTCGCTCTACCCCAGGCGTTGGTCTGCGCAGGGGTGTATTGAAGCAAGCCTGATGATGAAGTTTGTCACAATTTTGTGAGTGAGGGCAGTATTTTTTCACTGAGTACGTGCCACCTCTCTCAAAGAGAACGTGTGTGTGTGTGTGTGTGTGTGTGTGTGTGTGTGTGTGTGTGTGTGTGTGTGTGTGTGTGTGTGTGTGTGTGTGTGTGTGTGTGTGTGTGTGTGTGTGTGTGTGTGTGTGTGTGTGTGTGTGTGTGTGTTTTTTTTTTTTTTTTGCAGACACCACCATGAACGTCTGTGTTTATCAGCTGTAGCAATATGCTAGTCCAGGTTTCTGATATTAAAAGTAAATAACGGGTATCATTCATGAGTCCAATTGTAAACCATGTACGGTATCCTTGGCCTATATGGTTAAATTCAAGTTTTTCAGAAAAAAGATATATAGATCATAATTCCCAGTTTCAGTTGATGTTCCAATCCACACAAAAGTATATCTAGCCGCACTCTGATATCAAATATAAAAGTAAGTTGCTCAATTCATTAAAGCGCTGTTCCAACGATCCATAGTTTCGGTGGAGTAATAAAGAAATTTGAGGAAGTCTGTGGTAAGCTCCCTCCCCAGTGTCACTGGAAACATATGCCAAAATGCAAATCCGTACCGGTGCAGTGAACGAAGTCCAGCGAAGTCCAGAGTGCCCAGACAGTAGAAGAAGAAGTGGTGTCTAATCTGAATCTTGTCCCACAATGAATCTAGGGACCTACACCCAGGTAAGCCCTTAAGTACCCTAGGAAAAGGGTTGGGACGATTCAGGGGTCCCTCCCAGGGGAGGGTCTGGATGGGGGGAGGTTACTCCCATGTCCTTTGTCCAGTTTCACGCCAGAGCGGGAGCCAACGGCTCCCAGGACTGGTTTGAACTGGACTATGCACAGGGACACCAAATGTGCCCCTCATGCAGACTGAGTGACACTGGCAAGCGCACCCACCCTACCCCAATACACTAAATCCTGTCTGGGAGGTGGTCACACCTCCCTGTGACAGGTTGCCTATTGTTCTGCCTTCCCCTGCTCGAGCTTGGCTCAGCAGCAGGAGGGCAGAATCATGTCTCTGGTCGGCAGCAACCATTTTGTGCTGTCCGGGCCAAGAAGGCTGGTACTGGGAACACTGAAAGCCTAACGGAGGGCTCATCCAGTGCTTGGAATCATACCCCCCACACCGTTTATGGTGTGGGGGGTATGATTCAAACATGCTTGATACCAAACATGATAGGATTCGTTACAGCCAGTTTTGAAATGGCCGTCGCGTAATTACGCGGTGCCCCTCTATATAGTATATGGCTGCTTCACTGACATCCTGGGAGAATGGACTTCGTAAGCTGTAAGGGTGTTCTGCTCATGGAGGGGCACCCTCTCACTTAGAACCAAGCACCCTGCCTTCAGGATTGCAAAGGCCTGCTAGAGGGGTGACTTATAGGTTTTAAGTGCAGTGACCCTAGATATAGGAAACCTATATCTTTAGTAAGTGCTGCAAGCACCAGCTTACACAGGCTGCAATAGCAGACCTGTAGTTCCATTTTCAATGGTCTGGCCATGGGTGGCATAATGCATGCTTCAGCCCATGGTGGACCTCTGGGGTACCTATGTCCTGGGTACCATATACTAGGGACTTATAAGGGTACCCCAGTATCCAATCTGGGGTGTACCTAAGTACTGAACATAACTATTGTGGGAGAAAGCAGATAGACTGGGGTCCCGATTCGCTGGATCCCAGTCAGACTAGTCCAATACAGCTTAGCACCAGGCAAAAAATGGGGGTAACCATGAAAGCAGATCCTACAATAACTTTTACAATTCTCTTTATGAAGCTATACATTGTACTTTATCTCATGCTATGTTTCTCTTTTGCACTCTGTTGTACAGTGCTGATGATGTAATATTGCCAATACAACCAAAGAAGAACGAGTTTGCTACCTATTTTACTGTCTTTCCAGAGACAAGTTTCTCATAATCATTAAGGCTGAAGTACCTTGGAACCCACAGCGTGTTTTAAAAGAACCCTCAATTGCCAACCTAGTTAGTGACATGCTTCATCATTGGCTTCCCACCCTGGTCGCCGAATGCTTCCAGGATGTGCTACGACACCTGATTACAGCGGAGCTGTTTTTTTGTGATCTGTGACTGTGCATGTGGTGGTGAAGAGTGGTGTTAAAATTGGCTCAGGAACTCCTGTCGCCAGTCATGAATTTTTAATAATGGAGGTCCCGGTCAATGTTAAAAACAGTGGTGGATATTTGTGGGGTATTAGTTGATCCCACTTATCCTTTGTGTGGTCAACATGTTTCAGCCATCTGTATTCTTGCCTCCAAATGTAATATTGCCTACATTTAAACAGGAAATAATCAAATGTGTGCTGGGCTGAACATACGAAGTGTGTTTCTGGTGTGATTATT
This sequence comes from Calotriton arnoldi, assembly GCA_963921515.1. Taxonomy (NCBI): domain Eukaryota; kingdom Metazoa; phylum Chordata; class Amphibia; order Caudata; family Salamandridae; genus Calotriton; species Calotriton arnoldi. The sequence goes on along the minus strand of CAWUFW010005313.1, from coordinate 1,312,074 downwards.
ACAAATACTTGATTTTCATTTTGCCTTTCCAAATTTGTAAAACATTCAAACCATCAAAAGGAAACCTTGTTGAATAAAATATGAGGTGGCTAATTTAAAACATGATGGAAACTCTAATGGATTGCACAGTTCAGAACAATTTAACAGACTATCTAGAACAGTGGTTCTTAACCTGTGGTCCTGGGACCCTGTAGATCCTCGAAGTCTTCTCTGGGGGTCTGTGACTGCTTAGAAAATTAACTAGTATTAGCAGAAGACTAAAGCGTATACCTATAAAGAAGCAACATGTACAATTAAAATGTTCTGTAAATGTGAAAGTATTTGATATTGGAGGCTAAACATTAATTTACTATCCGCAGATTAATTGGTTAGAGCATTGCAAATGCATGAAACTGAATTTAGTACGGACGATGAGTGGCCTCAACTGAATTTAGAAAAGCTCCAACCTTCCCGTTAACATTTTGATTTTTTCATATTTGTTAGTGAATTAAATAAAATATTTTATCATTTGTGTATTTTGTTTAAATAAATGTTTGTTTTGTGTTTTGTTGTGTGGTTCATGTCATCGACAATGCTTAAACCAAGGGCCTCCTCTTCCAGCTATGACTTATTGGGGGTCCTCATATTCCAATTATGATTCAGAGTGGGTCCTTGGGTTCCAGTGATGATTAGGTGGGGGTCCACAGAAGTCAAAATGTTAAGAACCACTCGTCTAGCATATGCAAAATAAGAATATACAGCATACCATCATCTAAACATGGTGACTATATGCTTGCAATCATAATGTTAAAATAAAAATATTGCTTATAATTTTAATAAAATAATACAATTGCTTCCTAACCGGCAGGTATTGAAGGAAGTGACCCGATTAGGGCCATCCTGGTCACTCGCGACCACCTCTCAGCCTTCCATACAAATGAAGAGTCGGTCAGACAGTAGAGAATACAAACCAAAGTTTATTATTAGTATACGCTCGAGCGGAGTCCAGTCTGACCAGTCTCCTCAGATTGCGGCAGAGGGACTGACCCCCGTCAACATGGTAATACAAGATATACACTTCCAGCACCCCTAAAGACCTCCCCGACTGGAATTTTCCAGTCTCCGAGCTGACGAACAAAGGTGGTACAGAAAGATGAGCTACTATCCTGAGACCGGTACATACTATCTTAGTTTCAAGGTTACTCTGCCCGTGCCCATATCTCTGAGAGTGGGAGCAGGCCTACCTACTGGGAAAGGCTTGCAAAAACAGAACAATCTATTCATTAGTGCAGCGAAGCTCAACCTTTGAGAAATGAAAACTATAGCAGCTGCTTTCAGCTGGGGCAGAGAGAGAGAGAGAAACTAGTTTCAATCATGGCACAAAATGGCGGCCACACAGAAAATGGAGCCACAAATGCTAACTTAACATAGAGCAATACAATGCAAGAACATTTTAATTCCAACAGACCCCCCTGTTAGCCTCTGCTAAGCCATTTTCGCACTATCTAGAATCGAATAACATATTGCAGGGGTAAGAAACATCACTATAAGCTAGGGCGTACATAGTCAGTATGCAAAGATACCTGCATCAAACTCCATCATGTTAGCAATCCTGCTAGAGCTCAATCACAGCATGTGTAATATAAACTGAGCCTGACTGATCAGGGATGAGAATCTTGACAAAATGTGCACAACAAGCTGGGAAACAGCGTATACAGGGGCATATCTTTTGTCAGCAACCCTTTTGGCTCGGGGTGAAAACATACTTCCACGTTGTAGCTGATGAAATGTACGATACGTAGACGGGGCAACAAATATAGGGGAAAGAAGAAAAGAGGCAACATTTGTCAAAACATCCCCTCGGAGGCCAAACATGAGCTTGTGACCCACAGGCAAAGTAAACATTATGAGGCAGGATCCGAGGCGGACTAGTGGTCATAGTCAGTCTGTAAGTAAAATTACATGTACTCTCACCCACCTTAATCTCTCCCGCCCCCTGGATACAAAACTAGCTGTCGTATCAACTATTGTTACAGACATCTGCTTAACCCCTTCGATGCTCGTGACGAGCTCAGCTCGTCATGCTGCGCGGTCGCTGCTAGGCGCATGACGAGCTGAGCTCGTCACGACCACACCCGCGATCGGAATGTCCAGCACCTGGGCGGAATTCCGATCGCGGTCAGGGGGTTAATGTACATATTCATTTGCAGTGCAAGAATCAATAAATGACATATCTGGAATAGAAAAATGGAATTGAAGGTACACCAATCGGAACTATTGAAGCCAACCCTCACAACTTATATGACAATGGCAAGGACAACAAATCGCCACTCCTATGAGTAACGGAAGGAATCAGTGTATGTCTTTCGATGCTCCCCTTTGTGAGGAGCCAAAGTAACAAACGTGTTCAGAGGGAACGGGTGTTGTACCAACCAGGGAATGCACAGGATACTTCTCATCCAGGAAGTAGGATATCCCTAATACAATTATTAGTGCAATAACAACTATGGATGCAAAAACTATTTTGCTTTTTGTAGACCAACCAGACGCATTCTGCCCGTAACGTGGGGGCTGCAAAGGGCTGTTTCTCCTCCTTAATGGGGCGACCAAATGGATACATTTTAACCAGAGGAAAGGACATGCAATGGAGCCAATGAAAAGAAAACAAGAAGGGGCAAATGTTCCCAGTGTCCTTCAGAGCCTCACTGGTAGACTCCTATTCATCAATTGTTGGCGCTGTTGAGCACCGTCGGTGGAGCTAGGCAATCCCAGCTCTTTTCTGAAGAAATCCCACGTCGCACAGGATAAGGCACCCCCCTTCCCAGGGGAGCACACTCTATCAATCCTGTTCAATGTCCGAACAGTGCACCAAACTCGTCTCTCCCTATGCTACTGTTGCCTGACTTATCGAGTTCATCCCTGCTAATCTGGCTTCTCCTTTGGTGCACTGTTCCTCTGTCGGGCGCAGATTATACCTAGCTACTCCAGGGACAGAGGGGTCTGCAAAAAGGGGCTCAGACACAGAGGGGCCAGTGGACTGGGGTTCCTGGGTGGCCTTGATCTCAGGAGGCACTGCCTTGTTCATCACTACATCATTTTCCTCCTCCGTTTGTGCCCACGTCAGCCGAGCATCTGAGAAAGGAACAAAACGGGGCACCCGGTCAGTTTCAGAGTCGCCGACTGCGCCAAGCACCCATTGGTCATAGGGTAAAGGAAGGGGCACCTTGCAGCAGTGCTGGGAGTGTATCCAATTCTTCAAGCCGGCCACCTTCACAGCGGTGCGGGTTGCGAGGAGCACCTGCGCAGGCCCTTTCCACTTCGGCTCCAAACTGCCCTTCCTCTGGAAGTGCCTGGTCAGTACAAAATCCCCAGGCCGAATATCATGTCCTGGCCCCTCGGGTGCTGGTGGTAGGGTTTCGTGGATCTGTTGGTCAATAGAACGCACACTTTCAGTTAACTGGTACAAGTAATCAGAAAAAAACAAACACCCTTTGTGCTAATAGGGGCTGAGCCACAGGTGACTCCATGCTACAAGGAGAACAGGTGCACTGTCTTGTCGCATTGCTACCTCTACTGTGGCCTCGCTCTGTATCTCTTCATTAATGATGACATCTTTAAACATGGTGACTTGGGGGTGCACCTAGCAGGATCAGCTACAATAGACGCTGCACTTTACTGTTGGCAATATCTGAGGGCGTGTCAAAGCGGAGAAAAGCCTCCATCGAAGGCGCCTACGACTCTAGAGGCATACAGAACTCACATTACGGGGACGAGCTCTGCAGCTCAAGCTCATGGGTAAGGAACTTGTAACGTCTCACTGCTGTACGCAGTGCAGCAATAGCATGCACAGTAGCTGTGGTGCCATCTGGTAACCTAAAGCAAGAGCCATCGACCTATTGTTCCCCTTGGGTGTCATGTAAGGGAACACCAGTCAGGTCTACCCGTCCTTTCATCTCTTCTCAGAAGGGAGGGGTAGTAACGTGGCTGTGTGCAGAGTGGCACAATATTGAACCATAGAGCGTTGGCTCATAACCGGTCAGATGTGCACTGGTGAGGTTCTGTGTCTTGGTCTTATTCAATAGGGTATCCACAGCATGGGGCACCATGACTTTGAGGTCAGTATCCAGTACGAGCCCAGCCGATTGCCCTATCGAGACAGCCACAGGCACAACCGCTCTTAGACAGCTCGGGAGAGCTCGCACGGCAGTGTTAAGCATAGCAGAGAAATAAGCACACAGTAGAGAAATAAGCACGGAGTCGTTGCTCATCTCTATACTTGTTTGCGTTAAAACAGAAAGCGCACAAACGCCATCTTGGGCATACAATACAAAGCATTTAGCATACCAATCACTGGAGCTGAGCAAAGCGCAATTTTTGTTGGCGTCCAAAGCAAGTGTTCATGCAGCAGGATCATGCATAGCAAACTGACACTCACGTGTCCAAAACATGTGTTCATGCAGTTCATGCAGTAGGATCATGACTCATCATGCAGTAGGATCATGACTCCTACCCCCCTTCGACAGTAGGTGACCAAAGTAAGTAGCCTTCTGTCGACAATATTGTAATTTGGAAAGTGATACTTCATGGCCATGGGGAGCTAAATGTCGACATGCTGAATCAATACGTTACCTTAGATACCGGGATAGCTGTGAGAAGCACGACGAAACCTAAAACTGCTACCAGCGGGGGTGAACCCATGTGGACCCACAAATCCATGTTACTACTTACAAGATGAATGGTAAAAGAAGTGTACTCTTCTAGTCGGAGACAAAAAGGAAAGTAGCAGAAGAAGAAATTATTGTAAAAATGTCTTGAATGTCAGTAGCCGTTGCAAACAGGGGAATAATTACTCCATTAATGTCATGCAAGTGAAATAAATTAATCAACATCTTCGTAGTTATCAAGAGAATCCGATCTGCAAAAGATAGGACCATCACATTCATTAGCGATGGTCTCCCCAACCTTCCTCTTCTTTCTAAACAAAACCTGAACAATTTTTGCAACAAGGCTCGCTGCCTGCTGCTACCTTCCCCCCCCTCCCCCCCCGAAGGCTCTAAATACTGGATCATATGTAAGATAACAGAATGGTGTTGCGGACCATGTGCTTTCGGAAGCCTGCAATCGGGTTGCCATCACAGGAAGCAAAGGAGAAACAAACCCATTAACAAACAGTCGCACATCACCTCCAGTCAACAAACCCTGTCCACTATAATCTAAGATACAAACCACAAGCCAATAATCTGTCCCAACCAACCCCATACATAATACTACGGCTGGGCAAAGCAAGTATCTCTGCCCGAGGCGTGTCTCCTGACTTCTGTTCACTATCCCATTCTTTAATTTCATCCCAGGTACCACCCTATTCCGCAACGGGATCCTATGTATGTACAAACCCTGTAGTGCTACATCTTTGAAATACGGCACTCAAAGACTAAAGGGCTCATAATCTCTCATCACACTCCACACACCTTCCATACTATAAATTGTGTTCCGGGCCCACTGCGCAGCCTTATGAGCCACTACCTCTTCTATCTCTGCATCTCCTATGTCAGATCGCACATGCGAACTCATGCACTTCTTAAATTTCATCCAATCTCTACCATCAGACTCACGTGCCAGTGTTCCACTATTCGGTAATGTTGGGGAATGGAACAATACCGTGGGAGTAGAGAGGAAAGTAGCAGACACTTGCGTCGCCGCCGGCTGCGGTGCAAGTGCAAGGGCTGACGAAAGAAACACCGAAGCAATACATGTGGCAGGATTACTAACAGTCATAGTCGCCACAGACAACTAGGACAAAGAAAGGACAGTAGTGCCAAAGAAAGGACAGTGGTGCCGTGGCCAGAGCAGGCCGATCGACAGCAATAGAAGCGGAAATGGCAGAAGCAGGATAATCAGGTAGCTGGGGCTGTGAGGGAAGAACAGGATATATCCTCAATGGGGCAAACGGAGGTAGCGTTGGGTGCCTAACTATACTATCACAAAAGTATCATTTTCTTCTTGAGCTACATGACTTTTATCAATCTGTAATCGAAACTTTCTATCTTCACAGTCAATACCCTTCTCTTTTTTTTTTTTTTTCTTTCTTTTTTTTCCTTTGGTCACATGCTACGGCCTTCTAAGTCAAATTCTGCATCCTCCCTTTCCAGGTCTCTTTCTCTACCTTCATCCACCGCTGCTAAGCTACTCTTTGCCATGTTCTAAGGGAATCAAACATAGACTGTCTACTTCTTTTCGCAAACAAATTATCCTGCAGGAAATTATGCTTTTGCTCATCAAAAGTGCCTGTCCATGGCCATTGCAACTCTGCATTGTCCCTCGTATATTTGTGCCATAATGTACTAAACATAATAGGGCCAAGGCCATGCTTGACATACATATCAAAGTTTTGAGTGCCTTCCGGAGGGGCAGGCTGACTCTCTTCCAATCGAGCATCAGTAGAACAACAACGACAACTCACACAGCATAGTTTACTAAAGCTTGCATTTTAAAACGAAAACGTGTTCACTATTTATGCCGAGCAGATATTTGCAAATATCTTACCAAAGTTGGTCCTCAAACATCACCAAATCCGAATCAAAGTGGTACCATGTTCACAAAGAACTCAAACAAATTCAAGTGCTTGTCAAAAAATGATCCTCGGACCGTACCAAACACAAACCAAAGTGGCGCCACGGCCACAAAACAAAAACCAAAGCAAACTCACCTGGTGCACACAGGTCGAACGAATTTATTCTCCGCTGCCGACTCTTCGGACCAAACGGTCAGATCCAAGGGTTTCGCCGTTCAGGACCCCAGCCGGGATGACCACTGACCGAGGCACCGCCCGGTCAGACAGACGGGGGCTGCGAGTACCAGACTCTCTCGTGCAGGGATCCCCGGTCCACCCATCCGACCCGAAGTGGCCCCGACATCCTCACCTGTCCGCAGGCAAGGTAGGGTCACTCGCCCAATGGGGTCCCTGTTTGGGCGCCAACTGAAGGAAGTGACCCGATTAGGGCCACCCGGGTCACTCGCGACCACCTCTCAGCCTTCCATACAAATGAAGAGTTGGTCAGACAGTAGAGAATACAAACCAAAGTTATTTATTAGTATACGCTCGAACGGAGTCCAGTCTGACCAGCCTCCTCAGATTGCGGCAGAGGAACTGACCCCCGTCAACATGGTAATACAAGATATACATTTCGATGCACCCCTAAAGACCCGCCCCGACTGGAATTTTCCAGTCTCAGAGCTGACGAACAAAGGTGGTACAGAAAGATGAGCTACTATCCTGAGACCGGGTACATGCTATCTTAGTATCAAGGTTACTCCTCTGCCCGTGCCCGTCTCTCTGAGAGTGGGAACAGGCCTACCTCCTGGGCAAAAACAGAACAATCTATTCATTAGTGCAGCGAAGCTCAACCTTGGAGAAATAAACTATAGCAGCTGCTTTCAGCTGGGGCAGAGAGAGAGAGAGAAACTAGTTTCAATCATGGCACAAAATGGCGGCCACACAGAAAATGGCGCCGCAAATGTTAACTTAACATAGAGCAATACAATGCAAGAACATTTTAATTCCAACAGAATGCATGTCAAATAATAGACACCCTTTTTAGTTTTAATGCACATCACAAGAAGTTATGATTCTTATTAGTGCGAAGAAACTGTACTATTGGCTTTGAATTTGTGTAATTTGAGGACACAATTTAATCATGCAAGGATGACTAAAAACATAAAAAGGAGAAAGACTGGAGAGAAAAAAACATTGGCAAAGTATTGGTACCCCAACCCTGCAATGAAGTGCACTTCTTTTTAGATGAATGTACATGTGATGGAGAAAATTGATATCATTCACAGAGCAAGAGAACCAATGGCTACTTTGGCTGAGCCACTGTTCCGGGCTGTATGCTTTAGTGGGTGAAAACAAAATGAGCATGATCATTGAGCATACTAATGGATGAAGAGGAGTGAGGAAAAGCGTACCTATGTATGTGTATATAAATATTCACCAGTTCTAGTTTACTGAGCTAACTATAACTCGCACCCCTGCCATGGACTTTTCATGACCTCACATATCACATCGCTGGTGATAGCATCTACCCTACTGCTTCTCATGGTACTATATAAACTGCTGGATCATTTTAAAAAACAAAACAGGTAGTAGAGGGCACACAAACCTGTATAGCATTGATTGACTATGTGTACGTGTACAACATAGAAATAAAAAACGTGTAGTACTTGAGACTAGTCTGATTCAGTATGGTAAGTTATCTGGTGCACACTTTAGTTAACAGTGATGTTTTAACTGCAAGCAGTACAAGGTAGAAACTGAGCGCAACTAGTGTGAGTTGCTCATGTACTTTTCAAATGGGTTGTGGCTCATATCAAAGGCCTGTTGCCAAAACATATACAAAAAACTAAAGCTAAGTAATTCACCTGTAAATTTATGTGCACATACTGACATTAAAGAGTTGTCATGTGCTAACAATTTCTATAGAAAGAGATTTAGAAAGTGCAGATATTTATTTCCGTAAATTCACCGAAAATTCTGAGACATACGTTATTGTATAATGTATGAATGATTCACAGATTATTCAAATCGTAGTATGATTGTAAGGCTTGTGAAAACGGTGTATGCCATTCTGCTGTTTTCCGCAGTGCATGTAGGGGTACTTTTATATACTATGGAGAATTGCCCATAGGGCCGTGTGCCGCGGGAGGCCTTTGACGAGGCTGTGCGGCCATCCCCTACCCACTCACTCTGTGCATGGCCTTTGGCAGGCCCACATGAGTGTGAGACCTGCTGTATCAAGTCCTGTCAGATCTTTTTTTACCCAGCCGTGTTCGGGGGGGTATTTTACTTGCTTGCATTATGGCTCATGCCACCCTTGGAGCTATGGATAGGATTAGGGTCAGGAGTCCGGTTCAGATATAGGGCAAAGGTTAAAGTATGGCTCAAGATCAAGAACTGTAGAGTCTCCAGAGATGATCTAAAGGCCCAATTGAAAACAAGTAAGTAAATACTGAAACATAAGGTTAGTTTAGGTTTTGGGTCATGGTAAGTAACAAGGTTAGGAAGAGGTGTTGACCGTTCAGGTCTGGTTAGAATTAGATTGTGGGGTAGTGTCACAGGTTAGAGTAAGGGTTTGTTGCTGGGATTCTGTTTTGGAAACAGAATTATGCCTGGGATCATAGTATGTAGGGACTGAGTCTCCATGCCGCATCAGTACCTATGGGCCCAAATCCTGACTAGCTCATAGTGCCTTACCTGCCCGCCTAACCTTGCCAGAGTAACAGGTAAGTTGGCACCCCAGAACACAGTACTTTAGTCCCCTCAGGGAACCGTGGTAACAGTTCATCACCTTTTTGTTCTCTCACTCATACATGTCCATAATAAACAGCCAAGAGACACAAGGAAAGTTTACAATATTTATTGAAAATGTTGTGCTCTATCATGTACTAACTGCACTGCAATTAGGAAACCTGCAACTAAGCAGAGTGATTAGCATGATTGGTAGACTGTACACAATGAAAAGCCCTTCCATGGTGAATTATGTATTTGCCTAAGACTAACCACTACATGAGCGCAATAATATATCACAGATCTCTGGGTTTAGAGCAGGACCCCATCCATACCTGGCATTTGCCATTGGCTGGTCTGCATTTCAGAGTGCGCAAGTCTGGCGCGCTCGTCCCAGGGTCTTTCCTCTGCAAGAAATTCTCCTCTCTAGTTTCAAAACGGCAAGTCTCTGCTTACATGATAAGAAATGCCATGCTAGAATCCAGCAGCTGGGTCTCTTTGTTATGTCAAAGTGTTAGATGTATTAGTGACTGACCACAGAGAAAAACAGGTCACAGTGTTGTTCAGCCTTGTACGAAATGTTCAGACTGAATCCCAGGAGAAGAACCAAATAACAAAAAGCACATGCAGTCTATTTCTAAAATAATAATGTTGCACAAAATAAACGTGCAACTTTGTAACGTGCAAAGTAAAAGCGACTTACAACCGACAATTAGGCTAACATAGGGGAGAATAACAGTGGACCTTGTAGGCAACTCACGACTGGTTGAGCATCAAAGATGTTTTGCCATAATAATAATTTAAAAAAAAAACATTTTTGAAAAGGATAAACAAATTAATATGAAATGTGGAAGTTTCAGGGAAGATAAACGCTGCTTTTCAATAAATTATTTTCGATACTATAGCTTTCTTCAAATGTTTATTACAATGGCGTTTTGAATATGTGACGCTTTTAAAGATTTCTTAAAAATTTACAAGGGTGAAGTTATACGGATCCACAGCCGCTCCGTATATATCTATCTCTCTACCCACCTCTCTCATCAAATATTCTATCGAACATTCTATGACAGCTAACAAAACACTACTAGATCTGTTCTTTTAAAACCTGCATCTTCACGGGTCTGCCTGTCACCTTATCAGCATCTGAAAACAGCCTGTCTGCTGTGCTTTTGCAAACAGACAGCTAGTCCCCAAAACACAGTTAAATGTTTTGATACAACGCTTTATTTGCACTCTCACTGTAACACATTTATTGATACAAAGTTGTTGCGCTCAAACACTGTAACAAAATATCTAATTTATACAATAAATATTTTGTAAATGATTTACTTAGAAACAGTAAGGATTCAAATATATAACAGATGTTTAAATAAAACATTTCTTATAGAGCAAAATAACTGCATATAAAATATTACATCAACAAACTGATATTCAGTAGTAGCCATTTTTCTTACTGTACAGTTTTATGGTAGGCTGGGCCTTGGTAATCTGGAACATTTTATAATTGTTGCATGTGTTTATTTTTAACTTTAACTTTACTATTTTTCCCATCCATTTAATCTTTTTCTCTTTTGCATCCGTATCATTTTCTTTTCTCGCCACTGTTGCCTGCTTTTTCTAATAATAGATTTGTGTCTTTAGATATGTACGTTTATTCACAACTCCTGTTTTTTAATTTGATTGGATATTTTTGTATTTTTGATTAAGTATTTTTTCTTTTTTCTTGTGTCTACCTGTTCATCCTACACTACAATGTTTTGTAATCCTTTTAATTTCGTCATTTGTTAAATATATTTGCAATAAAAATTGAAAATACACCCAATCAGGCCCTACCATTATGGGCCGACAAGCCTTTTATTCCAACAGGCATTTCCCCGGTGGCCTGGAGCACTTCAAGGCTAATTTTTAGGTCGCAACTAACCAGACAGTGCCGCTGTCTCGTTTGCTAAATGCATCTTGGGGACATTCAGAAAGTTGACCTAGGAATGCATTCCGTCCGTTGTTTACCATTGGCTTTGTGGTTTGTAACTCACATTTTCTGGCTTTCTATTTGCTGACTTTACTTGCTTTGGGCTGTCCAGCTAGAATTTGTCCCTCCCATTGCCCAAACCTTCTCTTCTTTCACAAACTCGCTTTCTGTAAATGGGCCTTTAAATCTTGTCACATTTGCTGGCAGTCAAAGACAGAGGTCAAATGTCAGGCTGTCTTTTCCAGGAAGCTAGGTGTTTATTTTTCTTTCTCTGACTTCAAAGTGAGAGGATTCATGTGACAATCATGCTGGCTACTGGGGGACTGCTTGAGAGAGGCTGAACAATGTTGTTTTTTTTTCTAGCACACAACAAAATTTAAATGTCTGTAAATGAACTGTGCGGACAATTAAATCAATATATTGGGTGATGACTTGCTGTATACTTTTATCAGTAAAACTTTGTAATGGCAGTGCGCTACCATACCTTGCATTCTCTACTATACCCCACTCCATTCCACTCTGCCCCACTCCACTCGACTGCACTCTACTGTGCTCCACTCCACATTACGTCAAACCACACTGCGTCACTGCACTCTTCTCTGCATCACTCCACTGTACGCTACTCTACACCACTCTATGCCAATGCACTCTACCCCACACCACTCTACTATGCGCCAATGCACTCTTTGACACTACACTCTTCACCACTCCACTCTATGCCACCCTACTCTGCAACACTGCACTCCATGCCACTCTATGCCACTGCACTCTATGCCAATGCATTCTACTCTGTACCACTCCACTCTGTCATCCCCTCTCTATGCCACTCTAATCTACTCTGCACCACTACACTCTACTCTGAAACAATCTACTCTGCCACTGCACTCGGTGCCACTCCACTCTACTCTGCACCACTCTATGCCACTGCACTCTATGCCAATGCACTCTATACCGCTTTACTCAAAACCAATGCACTCCACACCAATCTACTCTGCACCGCTGCACTCTACGCCATTGCACTCTGTCACTTCACTCTACGCCACTCTATTCTACTCTGCGTCACTGCACGCTACTGTGCCTCTGCACTCTATGCCAATGCACGCCACGCTACTATACATACACCACTGCACTCTACGACAGTATACTCTGCAATACCTCACTCTCTACCACTGAGCTCTACACCTCTGAACTCCATGCTACTGTATTCTGTGCCACTGAACTCTGCATTGCTCCACACTATGCAAATCCACTCTACTCCAATCTAATCTACTCTGCATCACTGCACTCTGCGACACTCTACTTTATACCACTGCACTCTACTCCATTCAACTCTGAAACAATCTACTCTAGGCCACTGCAGTCTACACCACTCTATTCCACTCTCCGTCACCCTGTGCTACTGCACTCTACACCATTTTACTCAAAACCAGTACACTCTATGCCAATCTACTCTGCACCACGGCACTGTCCACCACTATACTCTACTTTGTGCCACTGCACTTTACTCTACACCATTGCACTCTGTCACTTTACTCTGCACCACTGTATGCCATTGCACTCTACACCAGTGCACTCTACACCACTGCACTCTGTGACACTATTCTGCAGCACTGCACTCTACGGCACTCAATGATGGTCCACTGCTCTGTGCCACTCAACTCTATTCCACTCCACTCTATGCCACTGCGCTCTACTCTGCACCACCTTATTGCACTCTACACTAGTGCATTCTATGCCACTCTAATCTACTGTGCACCACTGCACTCTGCTACTGCACTCTATGCCACTTCACTCTATGCCTCTCTACTCTGCCACACTGCACTCTTCGCCACACTGCACTCTTCGCCACACTGCACTCTTCGCCACACTGCACTCTTCGCCACACTGCACTCTTCGCCACACTGCACTCTTCGCCACACTGCACTCTACACCACTATTCTATACCACTCCACTCTACCCTGCACCATGCCACGCCACTTCACTCGGCCCCACTGCACTCGACCCCACTGCACTCGGCCCCACTGCACTCGGCCCCACTGCACTCGGCCCCACTGCACTCGGCCCCACTGCACTCGGCCCCACTGCACTTGGCCCCACTGCACTCTGCAGCTGGACTCTCTACCACTAAACTCTCTGCCACTCTATGCTATTCTTCTGTGCGCCACTCTGCTCTACCCTGCGCCACTCTGCTCTACCCTGCGCCACTCTGCTCTACCCTGCGCCACTCTGCTCTGAAACAATCTACCCTGAGCCACTGCACTCTAAGCCACTCTACTCTGCACCACTCCACTCTGCCACACAACTCCACTCTATGCTGTGCCACTATATACCTCTGCAGTCTATGCTGTGCCACTGTACTCTAAACCACTGCACTCAAATGCTCTCCACACCAATTTACTCCAAACTAATGCATGCTCCGCCACTGCACCTATGCTACTTTGCACCACTGAACTTTATGCCACTATACTCTACAACATTCTACTGTCACTGCACTGTACGCCACTGCATGCTACGTAACTATACCATTACACTCTGCATCACTGCGCTCTACGCCACTCTATTCTACTCTGCACCACTGTACTCTACGTCACCGCTCCCTGCACCATTCTGCGACCCTGCACTCTATAAACCTGCACTCTACGAACCTGCACTCAGACACTCTACTTTGCATGCCTGCACTCTATACCACTGCACTCTACTCTACACCACTCTATGCCACTCTACTCTACTCCTCTGCACTCTACCCTGCACTACTCTACTCTGCACTGCTCCACTCTGCCCTGCACCACTTCAATCTATGCAACTTTAATCTATGCCACTTCACTCTATGCCATTGCACTCTATGCCACTGCAATGTACTCTGAACCTCTCTATGCCACTGCACTCTGTTACTCTACGTCACTGTACTCTACGCCAATGCACTCTGCACCACTTTACTCATAACCAATGCACTCTATGCCAATCTACTCTGCACCACTGTACTTTACGCCACTGCACTCTAGGCGACTCTAATACACTCCACTGTACGACACCCCGCTCAATAAAACTCCACTCTATGATGCTCTACTCCATTAAACTCTGCTCCTCTGACACACTACTTCACTCTGGCACTCCACTCTACAGCACTCTACTCCACTCTGTGCCATTCTACGACACTACTCCACAGTGTCGGCTCGCACAGGTAACGCTGTGGGACGGCGAGGTGGGGCGGGGGAAGAGCCGGGTGGGGGGGGGGTTAATGGAGTACGACATACGATGGGAAAGTGAAATGTAAATAAATAAATAAAATCACTTAACTTGCGCTGGCCGCATCGGAGATGTGGCCAGCGCAAGTTAAGTGGTTTTATTTATTTATTTATTTACATTTCACTTTCCCATCGTATGTCGTACTCCACTACCCCCCACCCAGCCCCTCCCCGCCCCGCCTCACCGTCCCACAGCGTTACCTGTGCGAGCCGCCACTGCTTCTTCACTCTGACCCTCTACGCAACTCCCTCGATGCCACTCTACTCCACGCTACTCCACTCTGTGACAATCTACTGTACTCTACGCCACTCTCCTTTACAACACTCTGTTCCACTCAACACCCTCTATTCCACTCCACTCTACACCACTCCATGACACTCTATGCCACTCCACTCTGACACTCTACTCAACTCTGACACTGTACTTCACTCTACTCCCTCCATGACACTCCAAAACAGTGTACGCTACTCCACTCCACTGTACACCACTCTGCACCACTCCATAACACTGCACTACCCCTCTTTGCAACACTCCACTCCACGCCACTCTTCTTTGCCCCACTAACTTTGAGCCATGCTGAACAGCAGCCACACTGGTGTACAGCATTGCTAAAACATATTAGCAAAGCCAATTGCTCTTGCATAGGTGAGGCCTATTGGCTTTCGCCAATGCTTGTTAGGCCAGGGGCCGCTCCTGGTGCCACTGTTACTTTCCTCAGCTACACCAGGTTAATTTCAGGAGCCGCAGGGAGGCTTTAGAGAGAGGGACAGCGGCGCTGGAACTATCGGTGTAGGGGGCGGGGGTGCTGCAGCAGCCCCAGACAGCCAGTTTAAGTTCAGATGGAAAATGAACAACAAAGAGCATTTAGTGTGCCCTCGGGTACAAACTGTTACTTGACAAAGTGCTGCGAATAGTTTGAACACGAGAACTGTATTTACTATTCTTTTCTCTGACTGCAAATGTTTCATATTTTATCATATGAATTAGTGATGCTCTTGATGACGTAAAGGCAAATCAAGAGGAATTCTAACAGGCATTCAAACAGACACGTGCTTTCTTTACAAACTAAAGAACGCATTGTATATTAGCAGCAGGAAACGGTGTTATTGCAAGGTTGCTATGGCCGTAATGCCGTTCTGTGACAATGAAAAATGGCATTAATTGGAGCGCGGAGGGTCCCTCATGGTGCCACTGCACGTACTGCACTCTTGGACCACCCCTGTGGAATGGAAGGTTCAGGCGATGCTGGTGGGCAGCACCCATGCTCCCTCATTCCCATGAGCACTGGTGCCACTGCACGTACTGCACTCTTGGACCACACCCCTGTGGAATGGAAGGTTCAGGCGATGCTGGTGGGCAGCACCCATGCTCCCTCATTCCCATGAGCACTGGTGCCACTGCACGTACTGCACTCTTGGACCACACCCCTGTGGAATGGAAGGTTCAGGCGATGCTGGTGGGCAGCACCCATGCTCTGGAATTGTTCCAGCACCACTGGGGAGGGAAGGATGTAGCTGCAGCGAGAACGATCCTATCTGAACTCGATGACCTGCACTGTCCGTATGCACCAGTCTATCCCCACTCAATGTCTTGTTGCAACACAATATCTTGTTTCAGTCCAAACAATACTCCTAGCCATCAGTTGAGGATGTCACTATCATGCAGCAACATTCCGCTAACACACAAGAATGCAGTTGCAGTCTTGGTCCAAAAAGAGATCCAGGAGTAACGATCTTGCATTAAAGCAAACCGTTTTATTTTAAAAGAACGCACAAATAAATGACGTGTCCCAGTGTTAACTACCCCATTTATCACTTCTTTAAAAAATGTTTACCATCCTTTGGTGCCAAATATTATCTGTGCAGTGTTCACTGTGTACAGAAATTATACACAGTGTTGCTTACTTCTACGAAATTGGGTTATTCTTTGAGAGGGGTGGAAGCCCCACTCAAATTTTAAACCCAATCCTGGTAAGGGTGAACAACAAAAAGTCACTAAATTAACCTGTGCTTAACTCTTTGGTACATAGCACAAAACAGTCGGGTTTAGCTCAGAGGAGAGGTGTAAAATATGTATGCAGCACACAAACAATAATACAGCGAAAACATAGCACAAGAATAATCCCAAACCAATTCAGAAAATAGAGTAAATTGTAATGAATTAAAATGACACCAAAATACAATCAGTAGAACCGTATATGTGTATATATATATATACACGTTTTAAAAGATTTAGGTGAATAGAACGGCAAGAAGCACAAACCGTTACCATTATTTTATCGGACTAAACCCAGCGGCAGCCCTTCCATTAGGGTACAGGAGCGCCGCCCCCCCCCACCCCCCCACCACCCTCAAATGAATCGGGGTTTAAACCCATTTCATTATCATTCAATTTTAATCCCCTTGGACCTGCAGCCAGGACTCTGCTGAGTCTTAGGGGCGGGTCCAGGGGGATGACACTGCTGGTGGGGGAGTGGTGGGCACTGTTACAGGCCGGCGAAACTGTCATGCACACTGAAGCTCTCTCCAGCCCCAGCTGCATTGCTGGGGCTGGAGAGAGCAGGCACAGGCTCCCAGCCTGCCAGGGAGCGCAAGTTGACAGCGCTCAGGCCAATCAATGCAGCGTCAAGATTGGCCGCAGTGCCGTCTGGGAGCCTGTGCCCAGAAGAAGACCTGAAAAGCGCAATGCTGCAGGCAGTGGCGTTCAGGTAAGTTATTTATTTTTATTGTCCCTGAACCCCACCCCCTCCCCACCTCGGTTTGCCCCGCCACTTTGGCAGGGGATGAGCTGCTACTGACTAAACCGGGCGGTAGCTTTCAGGTAAGATGTTGCTGGACAATTTTTATTTAAAAAAAAATATTTTTATTTAGGGATAGTTCATGAGAGCATAGTATAGTTATAGATTATTACAGCATCTCACATTTCCACATGATAAAACATGTAAAAAAACATATACAAAAAAAGAGACAAAGTAAAAAAATTGCAAGATTCAAATCCAAAATAATGGACAGCATTTCTTACACCATAGATGTTGTATACCCCACATAACCTCCCAACAAGTATATACTTCATTGCCGATTCTATATCCTCTCAGCGAACTAGCTCTTAGCACAGATTTTCCCATAGTTTTACAAACTTTCTATGTGACCCTGATCTTCGAGCGTATTTTTTTTCACATTCCTTAATCCTATTTAATTTACAAACTAGATGCAGGAAGGTTGGGATATCATTAGACCGCCATCTTTGAAGGATCAGTGACTGAGCTACCAAGACCAGAATATATATATATTATTTTTGCAATAAATAAGCTATTAAATCGGGTGAGTATCCTAGTACTACAGTCCGGGTGTCCAACATCTGCTGAATTTTCAATCTGTTAAAACAGTACTGATTAATTGCTCCCCAAAATCCATTTAACTTTGGGCATTCCCAGATGATATGTGTCCACTCCCCTCCTCCCTCCATATTGCAGCGGAAGCGGTTTGCGGAAATCTGAGGGTTTATTTTATGCAGAAAATCTGGCGTTCGATATAGGAGCCATTTAGTATAATATTGCATTTGTCTAAGATTGGCTGCTTTCAATAAAGAGTAATTAAACTTATTAATCTGATTCCAGGCCACGGTGGACATCTGTAACCCTTCCTGTGATTGCCATTGTTCTGTGCTTTCAGATGCAGTTTACCTGCCGCCTGGCCTCATAGGAGGGCGGCCCAGCTGCTGATCGTTTTATGGTTTTTAGGGTCTAACAACTGCCCCGCTAGCTCACTGGTCTCGTTAATGTGTATGGGATTGATTTCCTGCAGGAGATGTCTAATCCTAATGAAGGACTATTGAAGAGCTATTTTACTATGCTCAATGCATGGCTCTATTTCGGCCCAGGTTTTCCAATTCCCATTTAAATAATCCCCTATTTTGCTAAAGCCCTGACTTCTCCATTTGGCTATACCGGCCAGATCTAGTAATGGATCTTGGCCTAATGTACGTCAGAGAGCAAAGTTTCTCCATTAATATGGGGGATCGCATAATGGCTAAAAAGTTTTTTCTCTTAATACTCCATTGCAGTGTTTTATATCTGACTTTTTGGGGTTTTTTTGTTAGACGCATAAAATCCTTGATTTCATATTCTTGGTGGATTAGGTCTAAAAAGAAGTTGTCATATCTATTAATATTTAAAATCTTCATTGTTCTGTACATGGTATGTGCAAAATTTGCAAAGTAGTATTCTCTCAAATCAGGAAGGGCTAAACCCTTTTCTTCACCAGGTCTATATAGTACATCAATAGCGAGTCTTGAAACCTTATTTGCCCAAATAAACGTAGAAAACAAGCCTTGCACTTCTTTAAAACATTTCATTTGAACCGCATTTGGAATGGCTAAAAATAGAAAATTGCATAAGGGTAAAATCATCATACGAATTACAGCTGCCCGGCCTATTATTGATATGGGAAGATCTTTCCATTTTATCAGTTTGCCTTTTATTATAAAGAGGGATATAATTTAGAGCGTATAGGTTATTGATATTCTCTGTGACAAATACGCCTAGATAACTCTTAGGCCTAATATTAACCAGTGGACTTAATTCTGCTAATAAAGTGTCGGAAGTGCAGTTGCAGAGCAGTATCTCTGTCTTTGATTTATTTATTCTGTATCCTCCAATGGATTGAAATTCCTGAAAAATATTAAATATTTGATTTTGGACTTCTAAATTAGGTTTTAACAAGAGAGCAATATCATCAGCGTAAAGTTTAATATTTGTCATGCCAGGCATTGGAGATGTCAAACTACTGATTTACACGCATAGCTATGGCAAGGGGCGCTATAAAACACGCAAAGAGAAGGGGAGACAGGGGGCAGCCCTGTCTCATTCCTCTAACAACTCTGCAATTGCCAACTTTATTAGTATTTACAATTATTTGTGCCCTGGCCCCCTTATAAAATTTAGAAATTATGGCAATCAATTCAGAAGGAAAGCAAAATTCAGCTAAGATGTAAAAAAAGACTTTCCCAGCACACTAAATCAAAAGCCTTTTCGGCATCCAATAACATAATTTGAGCCGGGATTTTATTTTGAGTAAAATAATCCAGGGTCTCAACTAAAAAGGTGGTATTAAGTTAGTTGTCGGCCGGCGACAAATCCACACTGGTCTGTGTGTATAATTGACCCTATGCACCTATTCATTCTATTTGCTAGTAATTTGGCTATAATTTTATAATCTGTGTTCAAGAGACTGATAGGCCTATAAGAGTTCACATCCTCCTTATCTTTGTTTTTTTTTCAAGAAGCTAACCACCACAGCAGTGTGAAAGGAAGATGGTATCTCTCCACCCTGTAGAATATGATTAGCTAACGGAACTAATTCCTGATTCAATATTGCACTACATTTTTTTTTTTTTATTCCGCCGGTATGCCATCCTCCCACATGCTTTACCATTAGCCAGGGATTGAACAACCGCTTCGATTTCTTGTACTGTAACACTGGCAATCACACTTGTGCTTTGACTTGCCTGTAATTTTGGGAATTTGCAATCTAGTAAGAAATTATTTTAATTTCAGGCTGTCCACCTCCTGTCTAGAGTAAATGGTTTCATAGTGTTCTAAAAACACCTTTTGTATTTGCTCTTCGTTAGTAATGCATGTTTTAGTAATTTTGTGGGTCAACGTGTGAACTCTGTTCTGTGCCTGTTTTATCTTTTATTTGCCAGGCAAAAAATTTACCAGTGAATTCACTTTCCTCGTAGACCCTTTGGAGATAGGCAGAGTAAGCCGTATATACTTTAGTATAGTAGTAGTCTTGCATGGTCTGACGAGCTAACTCTAAAGATGATTTTTTTTTTTACTACTTTTCTCCCGTAGAGATTGTTCATTTGTATGCCTGACTTCAGCTTCAAGGTGTGTTCTTATTATATTTTGAGCACGCCTAGTTGCAATCTCTTTAGATGTTATAGATCCACGAATGGTGGCTTTAAAGGCCTCCCACACTTTTTCTATTGTGGCTGTGTTCCTGTTTATACTGAAGAAGCCTTCAATCTCCCTTTGGATTTCCTTACAATAATCTTCATCCTCTAGATGTACTCTATTAAACGTCCATTTAGAAGTATTTTTGCCCCTCCCGAGTCCAGACACTTCAAGTTTTACTAAAGCATGATCTGAAAAACTGTTTCGTATACCGATACAATTGACTAAATTTAATTTCCTAGAAATTAAAAAATAGTCCAACCTAGCGGCTGTTTTATATTTGGCTGAAAAGCACAAATATTCTTTTTTTTTTTTCATAGGAAATTTTACCTGCCAACTGTCAAATCTAGTTTTTCCATACATTCTAATAACACCTCACCTGTGCGTGGTTTGTTTTATTTCCGTACCCCCGGAGGATGAGTCCAATACAGGATTTGGTAAGAAATTGAAGTCACCACCTATTAGTACCATACTAGGAAGTAGCAGCAATGCGTGATATAACTCCAACAGGGACGCAGGATTATCTCCTATTGGGGCATATATCGTGGCTATGGTTAATCTATTATCATTAATTGAATCATTAACTAATCCCCACCTTCCCTCTATGTCTACTTTGAAGTATAAAATCTGAAAAGGGAAAAATTTATTTAAAAAATTGCTATCCCCTTTGAGCTGTACTTGCGGATGAAAAATAACTACTACCTGCCCATTGCTGAAACATGTTGAATGAGAATTTCCTCTAGTCTACATAGTGGGTTTCCTGAATCAATGTGATATTTGGGGTATTGCCTGTGAGCCATTCTTCGATAGCCCGGGCTTTTATTTCATTATTCAGACCATTGTCATTAAAGGAGAGAATTCTTACAGAATCCTTAGATGCATGCTGATGGAAAGCCGTCAGGGGAAACGGATCATATTTAAAGTGCCTTGTACCTGTAGATATGCCTGCACTTGAAAACACGTAAAGGTGGTAGTTTTACTGTACATGATCTAGCTAAAGTGTCTGTGCATAAGAAGCAAGTAAAGTGACAATGCAATAGAAATGACATATAAAATGCATAAAAGTATTGAACGTTAATACAGATACCTGAAGAGTTGAGATTAAGCCTTCAGCCCATTTACCTTAGTTGTCTGTATTTATAGTACATGCTTTGACTAAAAAAGTGTCTATGCGGAAAAAACAAATAAAATGACAATGCGATACGAATAGAATATAAAGTGCCTGGTAATATTC
Organism: Calotriton arnoldi; assembly: GCA_963921515.1. Lineage (NCBI taxonomy): Eukaryota > Metazoa > Chordata > Amphibia > Caudata > Salamandridae > Calotriton > Calotriton arnoldi. The sequence continues at coordinate 1,290,407 of CAWUFW010005313.1, read as the reverse complement.
AGCATTAATACAAATACCTGAAGAATTAAGGTAATCTTTCAACCCATTGGTAATCTTTCAGTCCATTAACCTGACTTGTCTTGTATTGAGTTCTGATTTTTAACAGTCATGTAGACATATTGGCGTTTCAATGAACTATCCTTTTTTTCTATCCTGCGAGTCCCCCCTTCCCTACCCCAGTGCCAAGCCTCCCCGCCCTATGTGCCCCATCCCTATCCCCACGGCCGCCTTGTGAGAACTGTGGGAGGATGGCCCACATATCCTTCCATCCCTCTTCTGGTGTAGTGGGTGCCATGGTGCTGCAGCCCTTGGTGCGCCTCCCTTCCGAGGGATCATGTCCTCTGGGGCCCGGTCATGCCCCCCCCAAAAGATAGAAAAGAGAGAGAAAGGAAAAAAAAGAAGAATTAAGTCATAAATCGACAATCCACATTCATGGCAGCAGATCCCTTTATTTGCGGTAGGGTATCCTTGAAGTAGATGGAACGTTTGTGTAATACTCCTTATTGGTAGGTCCTTCTATTTTGCATTTGGTCTTGTGACTCCTACATTTGTGGTGCTTATAGACGGACGAGAGGTCTGGGTTTCTGTCTCCATTTATGTGCATGTTCTGAGCCAGATGACTTAGTCCTGAAAAGACCCTTTTACCCACACAGGGCCGAAACGTCGGTACATTTCCCGATTGGTTCCCACATTGAGTGTGATCTACAGGATTGTTGAATTGTTCATGCACATGCATACCTTGTACAGTGTCTTATATATATGTTTTATGTATTTATGCACTCACTTGAGTAAAGCGTTGTCTGCGCTTTTGATATTATGTTGTACTTAATATTGCATATAAATTGGACAATGTATGCTAGCAACAGGAACCCTCTCTGTCTGTTTGTGTTTCTTGATATGCGTTTCAATTAGGAATATATCACTGGATTGTCAAATGAATCCATTGATTGGTAGATTCCCCTGAATTCTTGAAGGGGTTTCCAACATGTTAAATGAGACCCACAGCACTGTGTGTGTATATATAGCTAATACTGACCCTGGTCCCTGTGGGTGTATAGGGTTGTCCTTGTGATACATTACACACCCAATCTGAAGCTAGCACTTCCTAAGTGTAATAAGGTAAACCAGTGTTAGTCTTTGGGAGAAATTGGCCTTAAAACAGTTTTTCACAGTCAGGACATCTAAACTTAAACACACAAGTACCATGCACCCTGCTTTAGGAGTCTTTAGAGCCTACCTTAGGGGTTGACTTATAAGTATTAGAGAAGTTTAGGCCTAGGAAAAGGTCTATTTTGCCTGGTAAAAATAGCAATTTAAACTGCACTACAAGCTGCAATGGCAGACCTGAGACGTGTTTTAAGAGAATACTTTATTAGGTGGAACAATAAGTGATGAAGCCCACTAGTAGGATTTAATTTACAGGTCCTGGGTAAAAGTAGTGCCATTTACTTACAAGTAAATTAAATGTGCCAATTTGGTGTAGTCTAATTTTACAATGTTTTAAGGAGGGAGCACAAGCACCATAGGATGGGTTAGCCTAGGTAAAGTGCTCAGAGGCCTAATGCCAACAAAAATGAGTTCAGGAAAATGAGTGAATGAAGGCAAAAGGTTTGGTGGGATACCACACTGATGATGTCATGTCTAACACTTATGTCTCTAGAATAGTTTATTCAAAGTAACTGTTTATTCTTGATACACTTGCTTGTGTTTTATGTTTCACAGATACAAGTTCATGTAAAAGGGATTCTAATACAAGTCTACGTCTATTCAAAACTTCAAAGTTAGCTGTGCCGTATATCCAAACTCTTGTTTGTGTAGAAAACACTAAAACCTGAGCAGCCTTTAGGCACTTGGGTCATTCTAGTGCTTCTTGAAAGTCCCTGACTTAGAGCACTGAAGTCATACACAGCAGCATAGCTGCTCTCTTTCCCATTGGCGTAAGCTGCTACCACTACCCATCAATGTGAGAGGCTCCCACAGATCAGAGACGAGCGTCGCTCACCAGCATAAAGCTTTTTCTACTCATACTGTGTAAGCTACTCTCACCACTAATCGATGAAAGCTTTCACACTAGTGCTTGCTACTCCATATTCCCACTGTTGTGAGCTTCTCCCACAGAAGTGAGAGTTTCTCCAACTTCCCATTGGTATAAAATGCTCCCTACTGCCTACAGGTGCAAGCTTCTCTCACTAATTGAATCTTCTCCCACCAAGAGCTGATCTCAGTGGTGTAAGCTGCTTCCACTGCCCAAGAGCTTTTTCCAGCAGTCAAGCTTCCCACCCCTTGCTGACAGCTGCAAGCTGCTCCCACTGGTCATGCTACTCTACTCACAGGTGTGAGCTGCATCTACTGCCCACTGGCACGTGCTTCTTTCACCAATACAAGCTTCCCACTGATGACTGTGAGCTGCTCCCATTAGTGTAAGCTTCTCTTACAGGTGCAAGTTTCGCCCTATATGGACTGCTGAAAGTTTCTCCCTCTGCCTACCAGTTAGCTTCTCTTACTGCCCACCGGGGCAAGCTGCTTCTACTGCCCACTGGCATAAACTTTCCATCCTCTTACTCTTCCCAGTAGTGTGTGTTCAGCTGCTCAGGCTGACCGTGGGTGGGAGGAAGTCCGGATCTATACCTATTCACTTGATGCCACCTTCACATAGACTGCCATCAGGGCTACCAGTACTGTGCCAATGGTATTGTTTTTTTTTTTTTTTAAATCAATACTCTCATGGGAAAGAAGGTAGGTGGGGCTCCGCACATCCCAGCAGAAAGAACGATCGCAATTAAATTGAACCTCAGAGAGCCACCAAGTGAGCTGGGCTCCAAGAGGAAGGCTGAAACTAATATCTCCTCTTCACTGATTGCACTGCGTGACATCCATCACGTCCATAGAGTCTGGAACATGTGGTAATATGCAGAGTAGAATAGGGTGATTACATGGCCAAAAGTCTTTGACTGACTTACCCATATGAAGGAGGGTGTTTTGAGGAACAGGCTTTCCATGCTGTTGGAGTTCATGAGAAAAAAAGCTAAGGAATAAAACAAATGTCAAAGATAATATGTTAAAGTAAGCATGAGTGGAGAGGAGGACGTTGAACAAACAGAACACCTTGTTTTATTAGCACAAAGTCTGGCAGCCCTGCCCAAGTAAATAAACTACACGGGAGTACATAAAATATCTTAGAGCCCTCTCCATTGTTTCTGCCTGTTCCCCTAAGATGATGCTGCTTTTTGCATCCAGGGATTTCTCAGGATAGTGTTTCTGTTCTGAAAGTTTAGGCTGGACTGTTCCTATTGGAGTGTGACAAAGGCTGATTTGCATGTGGCTGGTCTCTGAAGTGGTTTGGAGGGCAAAAAGTGATGGGAAGAACTGCGGCCCATGAGGTTGGCAGTAGCTGAGTCTTTTGCAAGCATTCCACCCATCACATTTCTGCTTTTCTTCGTTTGATGCTGTGCAGAATTGGGTTTTTGATTGAAGGGGGTGAAAAACCTTCTCAAGCAACAACCACAATCCTTGTCAGGGTGAAGTACAAATGTCAATAAATGAAACTGTGCTTAACCCTCTTGTGGCTTAACACAAAAGCAATCTGGCCTAATTTAGAGGACTGTGTTAAGTATTTATACAGCACACAAACAGTAATAAAGTGAAAACACAAACCAATAAAAATCTCAAACCAATTTACAAAAATACCATAAATTCTAATAAACGAAATGGAGAAGAAAATTACGAAAATCTAACAAGTAGGAGCAGAAATTTGCAGTTTTAAAGGTCTAACTAAAAATGCCACCAAGAAGAAGAAAGCGCGAACTGTGGATATCTGTGCTAGACCGGAACAGAGTCACAAATTCAGGCCGACTATGACGGAGTGCAGCCTGGATACAGAGACCAGGTTAGTCCCACTGAAAAAGATACCTTCTCAGATTCCGGCGAGCAGAGTTCAGAAATTCAGGATTTCACAGGAGGAGTTAAAATGATGCCAGCAAATGGTCCAGGACTTGGGGAGGCACCTCTTGGGGATTAGGACCTCATTCCAGCAGAGGCCAGCAAGGCTCAGTTGAAGGTCCAGGCATGACCAAATGCAGGAGCTCAGCAGGGCAGTTGCAGAGAGGCCTCAGGAGCTTGCTGTGCATCTGTAGCTTAGAACAGGACGTCAACCAACTGACCCTCTGAGTTGCTATGTTAGTCCTGGATTCAAGGAGATGGTCCCCTCTCTTTTAAGCAGCAAGGCATGTCTTAAGCTGCAGTGGCAGTCCTCTGTAGAAGAAGGCAGGCGTCAAGCAGCAGGAAAGTCCTATGATGTGCAAGACAGTCCTTCTGAAGCCTTCCAGAAGTGTATTGAAGAGTTGGTCTGAGATTTCATTATTTATACCTGGTGCCAGCGTTGAAGTGGAAGAAACTTCTGGAATTTTCCCTCTCATATGATTCTGGAATTTCCTTCCTTCCTCCCTGCCCAGGTCCCAAGATGTCTGGAGTGACAAACGCTTGGTGTCCAGTCCTTTGGGATTGTGCTGAAGAAGCTCCTTCGAAATGTAAGTGGGACAGGGAACAGCTCCGTCCCTCCCATTCAGGCAGGATGGCCTACTCCCAGCTACACCCTTGTTCTATTGTTCACTGTTTGGGCTCAATACGCATTCCTGGTGGGGAAGCCACTAATAGGCAGAGGCAGTTGGAAACTACTAGAAGGCCTCAAAATGTTTAGGGCAGGAAAATGCCAGCATTCTAAAAGTGGCATTTCGAAAATTGAATTCTGACTTTACTATTAAAGATGATTTATAATTAAAATTTATTTGAGTCCAAACAGGAAATTTCTACCTGCTGTCAATCAAAGACTAGCACTTATTAAATGTAATAGGATAACCTAATATTATCCTATGAGAGAGGTAGGCTTCACAGTAGTGAAAAACGAATTTAGGAGTTTTTCACTACCAGGACATGTAAAATGTAAAAGTGCATGTCCAACGTTTTACAGACAAAGCACCCTGCCCTATGGGCTGTTTTAGAGCCTACCCTAAGGGGTGACTTGTATGTATTAAAAAAGGAGGTTGAGACCTAGCAAACGGTTTATTTTGTCTTGTCCAAATCACAGTTTAAAAATGCACTGAGGCTCTAATGACCGTCCTGAGACCTGTTTTAAAGGGCTACTTGAGTGGGTGGCACAATAAATGCTGCAGGCCCACTAGTAGCATTTAATTTACAGGCCTGGGTCCATGTAGTACCACTGTACTAGGAACTTATAAGTAAATTAAATGAGCTGATTGGGTGTAAGGCAATTGTACCCTGAGCACAAGCACTTTGTGCAATTTACCACTGCTAACCAGTGCTAGAGTTCTACAAGCTAACAAAAATGGGTTCAGAAAGCACGCGGGCTAGAGGCAAGAAGTTTGGGGGTGACCCTGCAGAGAGGTCCAAGTCCAACAGCACCAAGTCCAAGAGGGACTGGTATGCCCAGACCTGGGCCCTGTGCTCACTGTGCCCTAGGACTCAAGCTGCATTCTACTGACGAGGATGTCAAAACTGGTCAGGGGTTACTTGTGTTCCTTCTAGAGAGGACCTGGCCTGACAGCTCGAGCTCCAATGTTCCTATTGGACCAGGAAACATGGCTGATTTACATATGGCTGAAGTAGCATAGTGAGCATAAAAACTGTGGAATGGAATGCGTCACTGAGTGATTGCCAGTGGCTGAAACTTCTGCGAATAATCCACCTGTCACTTTGTGTTTTCCTCTATGGTTGACATTTGCTTGTAGTTTGTTTTGATCGTGATGAGATATTCAGCCAGTCTGAAGTCTTGCATGCATAACTAGTGAGCAATTTTTTTGATTGTGAAAGCGTGGCAGAATGGGAACATTTCACCAATTAAAGATGCCTTTGGCAAGCTGAAGTGCTTGTGGCAGTGCGTATGCTTAAAAAGCATAACCGGCCTAGCTCTTCGCAGCACGACATGGGTTGGCCCATTTGTCAAGATTTGTCTTGGACAGATTCCATCAATAAAGTACTGAGACAGTTCAGCTCTGTCGGATTGCTGAAACCGGCAGAGCAACATTCCTTACAGCAGGGCCATGACCTGCAGCACCCAATGTGTAACGCTTCACAAATCATGCAAGCTCACCTGTTTGTGTGCGGTCTTTCCTTGGGTCTACTCCCAGGCCTGGCCCTGTGTTTCTGCTGCATAAGCTACGCCAGGCCACTTTGGCTGGCATCTCCTAACTGATCAGTTCCATAGGAACAGAAACACTGAAAGATTTCCTAGAGGTCGGTATAGTGCAGGAGTCCCAGCCAGACTGACCTGTCTGCCTTTTAGTGTCACCAGTCCATTGAATGAAACCTATCGCAATTTCTGCACAGGGCTGTCATTTCGGGCTCTTGTTTAATCCTTCCGCTATGGGGCCTTTACTCTCGGTTATTGTTATTTATTTATTTGTTATTCAAAATTTTATGTTAGTTTTTGAGGTTCATTTTTTAAAACTAAAACCTGTTTTTTACCTTCCAACCCGTAAAGACTGGCAAACAAACAAAATGTATTTATCAGATGTGCTTGTTTATGTTGCATGAAGCAGAAAATACCAAATAGATGTAGAAAAACCATAAAAGGTGTTGGTATTGGAATCTAGGCTGTCCGAGAATCTCATATTCCCACTGCAGATCCTGGTCCGGATTTGTCTTCCATACATCAGATGAACTGATCAGGTGGATGGATGGGTAGGTGGGCATCTAAGGTGGTCGGACAAGTCCCACTGGTTCGAAGGACCTGAAAATACAATTAGCCTTTTCGCTTTGAGGTGTGAACCTGAGGTTCTCTGTATCTATGTCGGCAAGAGGCCTGATGAAAATGTGCACATTATATATGTATTAATTACTTTATTCGTTCAGCTTTCTTTAGGGTCTAGAGATGGGATGTCCGAACCTTTTCTTTAGTAGGAGCTACTTATATTTAATTCATTATCCCAAGCTACTAATAATATTAGTGTTGCATTAGGGACCACATAAGGCAAGATTAATGTCCACCGAATGTGAGATTACTAGCGGTGATAATCTTGGTGCATTGGGCAGGGTTCAGCAGCAACTTAAGTCTTTGTCAGTTTCGAATCCCTTTACACGGGTAACACAGAGCCATAAATGCAATGCCCTTGGCACCAAGGGACTGATATCGGTAACCACTTCACCCAGTGCCACATGATTTATCTTTCAAGTATCCGCTTTAAATATATTTTAGAACCTAAGCAATTTTTTGCTCTAAACAGCTGTATATGAGATCTGAAAACACACATTTTTGTCTCTAATTTACACTCAATGTTTATATTCCTATATTAATACAACCAAGCAAGCTTATTTACTGGACTGAGTTTGTTAGAGCTGGCATCCTTGGTGTGGTTTCCCCTGTTTTTTTGCTTCTGCCTCCTGTATTTTTGACTGTATGCTGGACTTCGTTTTTGCTGGTTTTTGAACTCTGGGCACTTTACTACTGCTGATCAGTGCTAAAGAGCAAGTGCTCCCTGTGTAAATGGTGATTATGATTGGTTATCTATGATTGGCATATTTGATTTACTGGTAAGTCCCTAGTAAAGTGTACTGTGTGTGTGCCCAGGGCCTGTAAATCAAATACTACTAGTGGGCCTGCAGCACTAATTGTGCCACCAACATGAGTACCCCTGCAAACATGTCTCTGACCGGCCATTGCAGCGTCTGTGTTTGCAGTTTTAAACTGTCATGTTGACCTGGCAAGTGTTCCCACTTGCGAGGCCCAAACCTTACCTTTTTCTACAGGCAAGACACCCCTAAGGTAGGCCCAAGGTAGCCCAATGGGAAGGGTGCAGTGTATGTGAAAGGTAGGGCGTGTACTGATGTGTTTTAGATGTCCTGATGGTGAAATACTGTCAATTTCGTGTTTCACTATTGCAAGAACTATCTCTCCCATAGGTTCTCATTAGAGCTGCCTTGTAGCATCTTACACATGCAACTTTCAATTGGGAAGAGAGATTTGGAGTTTGGGTTCCAGGAACTCAGGATTTAAAAACACATCTTTCTGTAAAGGTGGTCTTTAAATTGTTTGTTTGAAAATGCCACTTTTAGAAAGTGGGCATTTTCTTGCTTAACCATCCTGTGCCTCTGCCTGCCTGTGGAATCCATGTCTGGTTTAGAATGTCAGTTGGGCTGTTTGTGCATAGACAGTCACACTCTAGACAGTCACACAAAGTGAGCTGAGCTGTGCCCTGCATAGCCTGATTGCCCCTCACCAGGCTGATGGGCCTTCCTGAGCTAGAGTGGTGGGAGAAGTTGTCACTGACACCTGAATAGAGCTGTGCCTGTCCTCTCACAATTCTTTCTCCACCCCGTGTAGTGTGTCTTGAGCCAGGCCAGGGCAAGATAGGATCTGTGCGCTACAATGACTATCCTTTGAAGAATGCCTACTTCAAAGGCAGAAAGGGGTATAAGTATTGGACCTGTCACCCCACGTTTTTAGAACACTTCTGGCTCAAGAGGAATTCTGCCAAGAAGTTGAGCTGGAAACGCTGTAGGAGGAGAACTGCCACTCTGCTTGTTGCTGTTTTGTGCTGGCCGTCTGCTTGCTGCTTCTGTCTTGAACAGAGGAAGGACTGGACTGTACTTTCTATCCTGCTTATCAAGGTTCTCCAAGGACTTGTGTGTGCTTGCCTCCTCTTGGAAGTCTCAGGGCCATCAAAGACTTCATCTACAGCTCCCCTGAACTACTCTGCTGGGAGCTCTGACCTGCCAAGTGGTGCCAATTCCAGTTCTGGGTCCTTGAAGGTGGTTTTGCTGCTTCAAGAGTTGAAAATCCATGCATTGCCCTTCAGCTCCTGTTTTTTCTGCTGCAGCAACGCCGCACAGTTAAAAAACCAACTCCTCGCCGTGGTGCGGTTGAAACATTGATGCAGTGACTGTTGGCGGCTGGAAGAGTCACCACAGCCCGAGTCCAGAGCACCATGTCTCTGACGTCCGAGACACCTGCTCCTACTCCGACGCAGGCCCTGCTGTGCGGCTGAAGGAATCGAGACATCACTTGCTCGCGGCTGGAAGAATCGATACATCGCCTGTTTCGTCACTGCATCGACCCCAGCTCGTCTGGATTTTCCACGCATCACAGCTGTGCACCAAGTTTCCAGCGCATCTTCCCGCAGTAAGGAGCCGCTTTCAGAATTCGTTGCATCGCTTTTCCTCCCAGTAAGGAATCGATGCAACACTTCTCCTGCATGCAGCAGAACTGACGCCTCCATTCCCCTGGGACTCAAGAATTGATGCATCACTTGTTTTTTCTGATGCTTCCCTCCTCTGCGGGTATTTTTCGTCTTGGATTTTGTCATTTTGGTCTTGTTTAGATAAAGATTGGTTATTTTTCTAAACTGGTGTGCTGTCTATTTGTTGTGTTTTCACTGTGTTACTGTGTGTGTTTATGTACAAATGCTTTACTCATTTTCTCTGAGATAGGCCTGACTGCTCGTGCCAAGCTACCAAGGGGGTGAGCAGGGGTTATCTTGGGTATGTAACTCCCTTACCCTGACTAGAATAAGGGTCCCTACTTGTACAGGGTGCAAACCACTGCCAACTAGAGACCCCCATTTCCAACAGAGTTGCACACAGGAGAGGTACTTAGAGGCCATTGGAGAGCTACCAGTAGCTCACTAGCTACTCGTTGGAGAATCCTGGGCTTGAGCATAATTGGGTCCTACTGTGCCCTATATTCACTCTGCACTGTTTGAATGAATCAGTGAAGGAATGACACCCATATAGAGTACTTGGGAACATTGTGTTTTAATTCTGGTCTCTTTCTCTAAGCCTACACAGAGTTTCTCTTTGTGCTTACTGGAACCCTGTCATTATTCCCAGCTGTGATATCAATACAGCATCTTCTACCAAGACAGAATATCTCCCATCATTACTTTATGACCTTATTTTCCACATGCTGTACCTTAATGGGCCCGTTTTTCTCCCGAGTTCTGACCAACGTTGGACGATACCCTGCACTTTGTCGCACTGCTGCTCATGAGCTTCCCATTTATCTCTGTTGCATAGATAAAGGATGACTCCTCCATCTCTGGAGATGCTAAAGAACCTACCACTAGATAATGCCTCAGTCACTTAGTGAAAACATAGAGCATCAATTCTGCTGCTGCAGGTGTAGATGTCTTGCTTCCAGGATGCATATCTGCTTTTATTGCCTCCATAACAAACCATGACTAGTGGCTTCAGTTTGAATGTCAAACATTTTACAAAGTTGACACAGTGTCATGTATAAATTATACATGACACTGTGTCAACTTTGTAAAATGTTTGACCATCTTTGTCAATGGTAGATACCACTGTATGCAGTCCAACTTCTAGGTTTTCGGAGGACTTCTGCATACTTGTATTTCTATTAAGGGTTGATGAAATAATGTCTACTCCTAAATCAATTACTGCCGAAGTACACTGTTTATTCATGAATCTATTCAATTTTTTTTTTTTTTTAATAAGGCTATATACTGCATTGGCCATGTCAGCTGACTTCACAATGGGTATACCCAGGCATGACAATTTGATGTTAAATCTAAGTATTTTGGCCAGGGCTTAAGTTGTAAAAGAATGACGGCCAGGGCCTAAAGCTCTGCTCAGAAACCGCGGTGGTGCCATTAAATGTCAACATGCTGAATACCAAGACTGCGTCGTCTTGAATTCAGCTCAGGCCTTTTTAATCCACTACCAGGCACTACCCCTTTATATCACTCTTGACGGTACCTACTTTCTCCCTTTATGATGCTTCTTTCCGTTGTTCTCTTCTTCCTTCTTTCCCGTTTGTGTGATTTTCTCTGTCTTGCTCTTGGTCAATATCTGATTGGGATAAATAAGTGCCGGTCTCCAAAAATGAGGGACGTGGGCCCCACCGGCAACCACCAGCACTGATTCTAGTCCAGCACTGTGATCAACTTAAAAAGCATGCTGCAATATGGCTTTTTAATTTTTTTCAGTTGGCACCAGGAGAGGAGTAGTACTTGTTTATTGGTTACATATAGATTCAAAGGCTAAACAAAGGAGGGTGTTGGTCAAGACTTCTGCGGTGCTGCCTTTACTGTTTAGTGGCATGGAAAGCCTGAGAGAGGAATTGAGTTGTTACTGATTTCTTTTAGGTGACTAGGTTGTGGTTAATCTGATGTGGGGGTGAAGCTTGACGGCTAGATGATCAACAGATGGCATGCGGCTACTCTGAATGACCATTCTCTAGAGTTGTTCAGCACATATCTTGACAGTGTTAACATCATGGTGGTCCTGGTATCATGATAGTCCTGGTCCTGTGAAGCTGATTCTGGATTGGGGGGGGTGGTTAGTGTGTTTATGAAGTAGTATTTAGTGTGTTGTGACATGCTGCAATATTTACATTATACACGAGGTCAAGTCTTGATTGACATCTGGGTTATGTTTCAGACCAGAGTGTCTTGAGGCAGAAGGCCTTTGCTTTTAAAAGCCTTTCTTGGGTTTACCTCTTTAGTTTTTTGTGATTTGTGTGTGGTTAGGGGGGTCGATGATTTTATAAGCGGCCAAGAAGTTGAGGCCAAGAAGTGCAGCTACATTGTCCAATTCTGATTATTGTATGCATTCATAAGATCCAGGGGCACCACCCCTGTGCTGTGGACTGACCTTCCTCTTGGGGAATCTAGTGTTGCTGTACAACATCATCATCCGCTAACATCCTGATGAGGAACACTTATTTTGGCAACCTGCAGTAGTTGTTCAAATGTGAGGGGTCCAGCAATGTGTTGTTTTTTTTTTTTTTTTTGCAGTACGAGGTTTGGTAAGCAGCAGATAAACCGGAACTTATGGAGGATTTGGTAGATTAAGTGATAGAAGACCACACAATTTCCATTAAAGTGAATTGTGTCTGCCCCCCATCTCCTCATGGCTCCTTGGCATGCCTACCAGATTCTTTTCTTGCTGCACCATCCTGGTACATGTGAAATCATCATACATTATCTATATTGGAAAAGGTTTTTCCTCGACAATTTCACTCCAACATTACTGCAACCTCAATTACTTTAAATTTATACAAAATCAATAGATTCAATCAAGGTCCACCCAACACGCTTGTCTTGTGGTGGCCTAGTCCTCTTCCATACTGTTCCCATCAGATTTTCTGCCTGTCCTCTGTTGATTACTAAAGCATTTGTCACCTCACTGCTCGCCTACGTATTAGACTACAGTCCGCAATATTCTTCCTGTCCCTGATTTCCATTCGACTCCATCTCTGGAGACCACCGATGGCTCTAGTCCACAAAGACCCCAGAATCAGACACCCTTCTTCCGCTCCACCCCTGTAGTGGCCAGGTCAGGCTCTACTGGGATCCATTTTGCTTCAACTCAAATACCCAAGCTCTCCTACCTGCATCAGTAAAATAAGTGTGTTGCTGCTGAAGCCGGAAGGTACAGATGGGGTCTAAAAAGAGTTAAGAAAAAGTATGTAATTGAGGAGGAAAAAACACAAGGAGGGCAAAGATGGATGAAGAGTATATGAATTATAAGTGGTTAGACAAAAAGAAGGGCACAATAATTAGGAGAGAGTTTTTGTTGAAAAACATTGGGTAAACAAAGAAAACTAAGACGGAATGGAGTTTGGCAGGAAACTTCCAATGATGAAAGCATAGACGTGAATAAAACATTTAATTTCAATTGACAAAATATCACAAAAAAAAACATCTGCACAAAATTATCTCCAGGAAACACGACATTTCAGATTTCTCCTCTTTTTTAAAATTGTACTTTGTAGACTTTTCTGACCAATCTGGGTAAAATATTTGATATATAATTGCATTCTAGATAAAAATTAGTTCTTGGAGACTGAAAAGGCTTGACTACGTTTCACTATTATGCACAATATGTATTTATCATTTCAACTAATTGCATATTTTCATATTAAGTAAGTTAAGGGTAAGTTAAACAGAGAACCAAAGTAAATGTTTCTGCACTACCAAATTTTAAAGGCACTCACTCTGAAATAGCTAAGCATTACAAGTACAGTGCAGCGAGCCACATGTTCCTCACACCGATCGTGTTTGTCTGGCTCAATCAGTGTTTACCAAACTTCTGGGCACCTGTGTCACCCTCGTGGTGTGTTATACGTTTCCACTCTCAGTACAGCATGTGAAAGAGCAGTGTAAGCTACCATCATATAGACACCCATTACACCAAAGCCATTATTAGCTCACCCTCCTATCCAACCAGCCTATCCTCACAGGCAACCTTCATAACGACCTAACCGCTTACAACAACTGGATCTCAGTCTGCGCCAACATCTTGAGTCCCATGAAGAAAATCAGGCATACAAGAACTCACGCTCAAGCATGCTCACACTCAAGCATGCTGGTACACGGTAGACCCAAGAGACTCCAAGTGCTATTGCAAACAAGAAAGAAGATTGAGAACCATCTGAGAACACCTCTAGCGACGCCTACAAATCTGCACTCAGAAGGTACCACGCCCAGATCAAAGAAGCCAGAAAAGCTGCCTTCATGCTAAAACTAGAATTCTGCTTCAACTCTACTGTGGCAAAGAACTCTTCAACTTCGTCAGAGAATTCACAAAGCTGAAGAAACTCTCCCATGACCCTAAAGAACTCAGCAACTACAGACCCATTGCGCTCCTTACTTTGGCTCGATGGGCAAAGAAAGAGAGCAATAGACAACTCTCGGCCAATCTAGAACAGCACCACCTCCTGTACTCCACCCAGTCAGGGTTCAGCAGCAACGATCGAAGTCCAGATAAATTCTAACGTATTAATTAAAAGTTTTGAATAACAACGTTCTTACTGCGACACTGTCTCCTTTTATTTGCACAGCCATACTTTTAACTAAGAGACTTCACATGAGAATTTGAAAACGATTAAAACACACGAGGCAAGCATCTCTGCCTGATGCCACATATTAATACTTAATACTTTGACAATCTATTCCGCTGGAACTCCTTTACTCTCGACATTTGTCTTCCTCAAAATGCTTCATAAGATTTTCAAATGTCTCCCCACTCATGCAAGACACACTGTCACCCAAACCCGCATAACAGCAGACTCGACTACGGCAATGCGCTATTTGTCCGCATCTCCAACCAGCTCACTCACACAAAGACTCCAGAGCATCCACAACACCACTGTCGGACTCATTCTCGACATCCTCAGAAGCACTCTCATCACTCACTACCTCACTGAACTACACTGGCTACCCATCTAGAAACGCTGCCTACTCAAGCTGCTCATCCACGCCTACAAAGCCGTTAACAACACCAGGCCAGCATACCTCAATGCCAACCTTCCAGACCGCTTCGCTCCACCTCGCTCTCCCTCACACCTATCCCCCACATCAGCAGAAACAAGTCAGGACAGCAAGCCTTCTCCTTCATTGCTGCCAAGAACTGGAATGAACTTCCTCAATGAATCAGCACAGCTCCTTCACTTCTCAACTTCCGCAAGACACTGAAGACCTGGCTGTTTAACTAGGAGGGAACCCGGCCTACATTCCTGCTTCAGCACCTGGATACCCTCATGGGTGATAAGCTGCGCCATACAAATCGACATAGCAGAACAAGATTCCTCCACACACGTGAAACAGTTACAGCAACATCAACAGCAGTGCAAGCTTCACTTGCTTTGATTTCTTGTGATGGATGACCTCAAAGTGGGTAAACAATATGACGGGGACCTGAGGAGCAAGGATAAGGTGCAGAGGGAGGTATAATACAATTTGCAGAGAATGGAGGCTGCCTTCAGCTGAGCTTTGTAGGCATCACTGGTAAGGCCTCTTCAGGCCGACTTTGTTCAGTTCTGCTACACGTTATCAGTACTTCATCTGGATTATTGCCACTATTTTAGGGGACTTATCTGGTGAACTGGGTCTGGCACTGGAAGCCACCTCTGAGGTAGCACGGCCACTTCTGGAGGACACATTTTAGGGTATTTCTAGTAAAGCTTTAGGCCCCTTACAGAAGTAGACTGAGTATAGCCACTGCCCTTAGAGGCATTTCTGTCAAATAGTGTTGTAATCTGGAGGCCAATGCCTGTGTTTGGCCCTGGAGAATACAGCCGAAGTGTAGAGTCCACTTCTGGAGACCACCACTAGGGTATTGTGTTTTATTCTGAAAACCTTTACTGTATGTATGTCTGGCTCTGAGGCAGCAGCGGGTCAGTCCTTAAGGTCAGAGCCCCCCCCCCTCTTTTGCAGACATGAAGTGTCTGACAGAATTTATGTTCCAGTGAGGCAGACAGGCACTATGCATGCGCTAAATATGCAGTCGCCTGACTGCCTGAGCTGAACTTTGCAGGCTGAAAATTCACAGCCCTCTGGGTATGAGCTCCTCAGCCCTACAAGGCGCTTGGAGGTCCTTCCTCTTATGACGAGTGGGAGCATCCCTGATGGGCTTGGACTTAAGTGCTTCAGTTTTAAGGCCTGAAGTGCCAAGGGCTGACTGTCTATCAGTGATACTAGTCACAGAGAGGGATGAGGTCATCAGTCTCACTGACCCATTCCACTCTTTGATGAGTAAGTTACTGCTGCCTCCTCTAATTGGCTGATGGGTCAGCCAGTGAGAGGAAGAGGCACCCAAATCCTTGCCTCCCCCCACCCCCCGAGATCACTACTGTGGCCAGTAACTTGTTTATTTTTAATGTTGTGTGTGTGTGTGTATGAAAGTATATGTCTATTTAGGTGTGCTTTGAATGGGTATGTGCTTGTGAATGGTGGGTGTACTTGTGAATTGTGAATGCATGTGTGTTAGTGAGTGTGCATGTAGATGGGTGTGTGTGTGTGACCACCTGCTCGCCCTCCGGCTCAAATTACTGGCCGCCACTGCTCTGAGGATACCTCTAACATCTTGGGTTTAATTCGGGAGGCCTCCTCTGGAGTGGCTTTTCCATTTCTGGAGACATTGGCTGCAGCAGTGATATGCTTGAGGCATTAGGGCATGGAGACAAAAGGGTGAATTTGAGGTTCCAGCACATGAAATATCGGTTCTCCAAATGCAATGGAATTTGACTCTAAAAGCATAGATATGCTTATTTATTAACATTGTTTGTGCACGGCAGCATATTTTCCTCCTGTTTACCAGCTGCCTTAGGGGCTCATTTAGAGTTTGACTGATAGGTCACTCCATCACAAACATGACTGATATCCTGTTCGCCTTTTTACAAGTGCATTATAGCATATGGCCCTTAGTCTTGGGACGTGCTGGAGAAAAGATGACATCACTTATTCATCTTGATGAAGAGACCATGGAAATGGCTCTACCCATGAAGTTGCTATCTTGAAATATTAGTATTATCACCATAAGGCTAATGGGAATTATGCCATAACTCAGCCTGCAAACAACTCTGTAGACAACAGGTACGTGTAGCAGGAATGGTCATGTTAAATCTTACTGTCCGTGTAAAACACAGCATCCTGACTGTGCAGTTAAACAGGCTTGAATATGAATAGGTGAACTGAGGTGTGGCAAGGGGTTGCTGATGGCGTGCTGTTCAGTGAAGAGGATTTTAGGTGAGGAGGTGAGTTGGTCGGTTTGAGGAACCGGCGAGGTGAGGAGAGAGTAGGTTTGAGTTTGAGTAAAAGGCCTGGTGGGAGAGATGTTAAGCTGAAGTGATAAGTTGGAAAAACAAACTTTTTAAAATTAAATTCTTTGTCTTTTGTTAAATTATTCCAATGGCAAAAGATCTCATTAAAGCTGTTGCAAGCAAGAAAAGCATTAAACACAACCTTTACACTGAGGCACATCATAAGTGATCCAATTAATGAAATGTTTTTCCTGTGACCCAGGGAACATACTTTCTTCTGTACAACTAGTTGAGACATCAATGAAGATTACCCTTCAGTTGGCTGTGAACCAGTGGATGTGAAAGTGGAACTTATCTAGAAAGACCCTTAGAAAAGGAAAAGATGTGTTTCGCCTATGAATAAAACGCCTATCTGTTTTCCCCTGACTCAGTTCTAAAGGCATGCAGTCAAAGGATTTATTTGTTCACCCCATGTTTGATTCTTCTTATTTGGCTACCTATAGACATCACTTTGCATACATAAGTTGCCTTATTACCGACTGCTCTGCAAGGAATAGTCTTATGCTGCAGACAGCCACCCTGGTATTGGTCATCCAAGTGAAAGCATGACAAATAGAAGACCTGGCTCATGGAACACGTTTCCTCCTGAATATTCAATTTTCTGTTTAGGAAAGCAAAGGAATCTAATGGCACTTTCACAGAAGCATGGTACTAAATATACGCTTAATTAGCACAAAGAATCTTCACTCCAGATCTTTATCAATCAATAGTCCAAGAGTCAAGGAAAGGGCCTGCTAAGTTCAGTGCATACAAGGACCATCCCATGTCTACTCCTGTGGCTGAATTCATCACAGGTAAGCGTGTGGCTTCTGGGAGATTCTGATCAAGGGCATGGCTCAGATCAGCAAGGGGCAGGGTAATGAAAGTAGTAGCCAGTCTACCTTTATGCAGGAGCCCTCCCAAAGTCTGCTTGTGTGCCTTCAAGGTACTGAACCTCATCCTGGGTTCTAGAGATGCCCAGCACCACTACTGACATTAACTGAGCACGTGCATGAGCATTTTTCATACTGAATGAACTCCAGTGGAGGCTTCTTGCGGCAGCCCCACTCTCAAAGCATTCTTGAGTCATGCTTTATAGTAAACAGCTGTCACAGTGACAATCTCTCCCGCTCTAAATTTTCATACTAAGAATCACTATACAATTCATTCACCAACAGGCACTTCAACGTGATCCAACGCGATGGATTGCTATGGACAATATTTTTACCTTGGTGAATGTAGTGTTTTTACATATGCAGCCTATCCGATCAGTTCCTTCTTGTACTGTTCAATTCGATTTCACTATAGCTATGCTGGAGAGCCACTATACTAAAACATAAAGTCTAGTGGTGGAGGAACCATATATTCCTTTTATCTCCAAGTTGTGTATTTGGGTCTCCATAATTTTGTAGCAAAAATGGTGTATGTTCATATCGCCATGATCTGTGGAGGATGCTTCGTATTCTCTTACCTGATGGGAGGATAAACACCATGCCACCATGTTTACTGTTAGCACTGCGATTTGTATAGTAGAAATTATGTACCCGAAAACTGTATCTCCACAAAATCCTTCACTGTTGCTAAATTGTCAGGATTCTGCCATCTTGCCACTATGTCACTCGTGAGGTCCCTTCCAGAATCCAGCCTTACATCAGTATAGGAAAGAATACAAGGTTCCATTGTAAGCACAGAGTGCAGCGGTTTCCAACTGTTGAGTCTCCTTGTGCTCTGTTGTGTTTCTGCTGCTGTTATTACAGGCTTGTCCTTTCATTATTATTCCTTTTTTCCCTGTACCCGTTTTCCTGTTTTTGGCTATTTTGTAGTATCTGTTTCTGTCCCTTGTTTTCCTGCATCTGTTTTCTTGCATCTCTGTTCCTGCGTTAGCCATAGTTTATAGTGTCCTATCTGCACCTTTCTTGATCGGCCCTGTTATATGCATACTCCTTGCCCTGTGTTCTGTGGTCCTGTTGTTTGGGTGTAGATCTATCCTACCCTTGTTTTCAGTATTTCAGCTCTGTGTATTCCAGTCCTGTTCTTGATACTGATTCTCACTCCTGCTTTTTCCTGAGCCCAGTTTCTGTTTTGACGTTCCTTGTTCTGTTCCCTGTTGTTTTGTCCTGTGGTTACATTGTAATTCCGATTGCCATAGCTTCCAAGGGTACCATTTAGCCTCCAAGGCTTGTGTATTTGGCACAGATGACCACCCTGCACTCCTTCAACATAGAAGCTGCTGGGTGTCTCCCAGAACTCTGAGGTTAATCTGCTCCTTGCTTTTGTTGAAGATATTTTCACCTCACAGAGAGATCATTTCCGAGAAGCCAACGAACTATCATTTAAGATAGTTTGTCTATCGTGTCCCAGCTTACCCTTCCTGTTTGAACTTGTGTTTTCCCTGCAGACTTCCAGTTCCCTATTCACTGCCTGTTCCAACCCGCTTCAGTCCTCTGTTTCTGTCCTGCTTCCCTTCCAGCCTTCAGGTACTCTTGTTGATATTATACTCCAGTTATCTAGTCTTGTCCCAGTTTCACCCAGCAGTCCCTTGATGGATCACCCTTCTAGTTCCCCTACAGAAATCATATACCACAATCTCTCCCTTCTACATACGTACCAGAAACAGCTCTCACTACTTACCTCCCATGATACGTTTAATTTCTGATGGCACCAAATAGTCATTATTTAATGATTTCATGTTAAGCACTCTGACTGGTGTAGGACAACACCTTTCATAGCCTCAACAGCATAAATGAGAATGGGGATCATGTATAAATCTTTTTAAAATATTTTATTGGCATTAAAAACAGTAAACAACCAACATTTTGCTAAACAATACAAGATGCCATTTTGAATGATATGAGGTGTGTGTGTGTGTGTGTCAGTGTGTGTGTCAGTGTGTGTGTCAGTGTGTGTGTGTCAGTGTGTGTGTGTCAGTGTGTGTGTGTCAGTGTGTGTGTGTCAGTGTGTGTGTGTCAGTGTGTGTGTGTCAGTCAGACTGCCTTTTCCCCACCGGTTCTTCGTCGGTATAAGCAGACACTGACCACGAGATAAGTGCAGTTTCTTTATTTCATTTAGTGTCGGCCATTACGCGTTTCGGTCCAGCCGGACCTTGATCATATATATCAAAGCACTCCTTCCCTTTCATCATTCGCCAACCATCATTGGCTCTGCAGAAAAATAGGAGCCCGGACCACAAATGGGTGCAGTAAGTTTATTCCAGCTCTGTTGTGGTACACCTCAGCATGACGCATTTCGATCCCGTGGGATCTTGATCACATGACGCGCTACACGGTAGGTGTCTCATTATATATACCCCATTTTGTTTTAAGTGATGTAACAATTTAAAGTGACAAGTGCCCTGATAGCGATGTCAAATTGGCGAATGACGAAAGGGAAGGAGTGCTTTGATATACACAACCGGTTCTGACTCCTCCGGTTGAGCCACGGACTCCCTCCAATACTGGCCGCATCAAAATAGGTATAACTCT
Source organism: Calotriton arnoldi (assembly GCA_963921515.1). Taxonomy (NCBI): domain Eukaryota; kingdom Metazoa; phylum Chordata; class Amphibia; order Caudata; family Salamandridae; genus Calotriton; species Calotriton arnoldi. The sequence goes on along the minus strand of CAWUFW010005313.1, from coordinate 1,270,370 downwards.
GAGGCCAGTGTCTGACATTAGGTATAAACTTGCCTCCAAGGCTAGGGTATGCCATCAGAATATTGAGTTTTAAATGTCATGCCCCAAAAATATCATAGCCAGATTGTCAACTCCAAAAATATTGTGAACGGTAATTATACATATGTATGTTTGCTATACTTAACTCAGTTTAGTCACCTAAACAGAGTTAAGTATAGCAAACATACATATGTATAATTACCGTTCACAATATTTTTGGAGTTGACAATCTGGCTATGATATTTTTGGGGCATGACATTTAAAACTCAATATTCTGATGGCATACCCTAGCCTTGGAGGCAAGTTTATACCTAATGTCAGACACTGGCCTCAGAGTTATACCTATTTTTGATGCGGCCCAGTATTGGAGGGGGTCCGTGGCTCAACCGGAGGAGTCAGAACCGGTTGTGTATATCAAAGCACTCCTTCCCTTTCGTCATTCGCCAATTTGACATCGCTATCAGGACAATATATATATTCATGATGAGGGTTAAAGAATAGTAAACCTATACTTACCTATATACACTTATCTTAACATTATTTTGGTAGTACATATTCTGGATAGTAATTTTTTGTGGCCCAATATTTTTGTGCTCGATATTCTGGTATACATCCACACCACTGACAATTGCCTCCCACTTCAGAATTGCACCTTTCACACTTTTGGTTCAATGTCCTATGGTAGATTCTTGTTCTTTTCCAACTGGATGCACACTGTGGTCTTACCACCCATTTGACCATGGAGAAATTGATTTGCAGAGGAGTTTTTCATGGTTCCATTTCTCCTCCTCCACTTCTCTTATCATGCATTTGCTCCTTCTTGCATCCTTCTTGATTCCTTTGACTTACTTTTTTAATATCTATTCCAAGGAAACACATATACTGCTTCATATGTGGATAGTGGCTTGTCTTGGTCCTACAACTGAGTTCACCAATACCTACGTATCACCAGTAAAGTCTTGGATGTCCAATAACTTCCGGGCAGGGAGTCATCTTTGGGGGTTGGTGCACTAGCTGTTCCCTTCAGCCTGCCATAAAGGATGGAAAGGGACCGGGCGCGCAGCGGACGCGCGCAGCGGGTGTGCCTAAGGCAAGCCCGTCTGCGCCCGTCCGCTCCTGGACGGCGCCAGGGGCCAGGAACCCTGCTCCTCCCATTATCTATATGAGGAGTGAACTCCTTGCCTTATGACATACTGCGACGAATAGTCACTGCTCTCCTCATGACTGAGGCGGTAGTGACATGGAATATACGTGTCACGGGTGTTGTATTGCTAAAAATCTGGAGGTTGGGTCAGTGTATGTTCCCCCCAGTCCCCCTATTAAAAATTCCTTGGACAAGCCCCCAGCTGCAAAGGCACATCGCTGTCTGCTTCTCAACACGAGGTCTCTTATCAAGCACAAGCTCGAATTTGCTGATTTTATGGCCCAGCATGACCTTGACATTATTTTCCTCACAGAGACCTGGGCTGACGGTGCATCTGACCCAGACATCTGGGCTGCTGTCCCGTGTGGGTACAACATTGAAAGATTAGACAAAAGAGGGGGGGTTAGCGATTATTTATCGCAATTCGCTGGAGGCTAGTTGCACACCTAGAGTGTGAGGCACTTAGGTTCAGCCTCAGCCTGACCAAATCCTACACATTTCAAGGACTATTAGTATACCGTCCTCCTGGCCCCAGGAGGGGTTTCATTGATAAAATTCAATCCTTCGTGGAATCCAGCATCACCTACGCAAATTTTACGCTGGTAGGGGACTTTAATTTTCACCTAGAGTCCCCCTCTGATGCAGATACAGGACATCTGGTGGTCATTCTCAATGGCTTCAATCTGTCCCAACGTATTGATGCGCCTACTCATATAGCTAACCATACTCTGGATGGCATCTTTACTAGCAATGCAGATTTCGGCATAGTTAAGACCCTTCCACTTCCATGGACTGATCATTCAGCTATTTTCTTCTCCATCTCGACCCAGTGTAATGGAGCGGAACTTAATAACACAGCTAGAGTTGTTAAGTTCCGGCCATGGAAAGCTGCCAAGATAGAGGCTCTACATGAGGCTCTCTCTAATTCTGTACCAGACTTTGTCAAGGATAATGACAAGGCAGCTACCAGCTTTACACAATGGCTGGAGACAGCATGCAGCAAAATAGTACCTGTGAGAACACTAAAAAGCCATAGGAAAAATCCTTCTGCTCCCTGGTTCTCTCCAACGTTGAAAGAAGCACAATTAAGGTGCAGACGGGAAGAGCATCTGTGGAGAGTAGATTACTCCCCCGGGAAAAAAGCTAGGTAGAAAAAGATCCTTGCAGAGTACAAAGAGCTTATTAAAGCCGAAAAGACAAAAATTTTCTCAGGGAAAATTAGAATAGCAGGAAACTCCTCCAGGGAACTTTTTAAAACGGTTAAAGATCTGTCGAACTGGAGCAATAACAACTCCTTTGAGATGGACGAAGCCTTCTGCGGTAAGCTGGCGGAATTTTTCCAATCTAAGGTCAATTCCATCTTTCAGGCATTTTCTCAGCAGCCTTCCAGCGCTGACTTCATTGGCGATTCGGAAGAAGCTTCGGTCTCAAGCTCAGTTATTGGTCAGGAAGTCTCTCCCACTTTTGAGGAGTTTTCTCTCCTCACGCAGGATAAAACTATCAGCCTTATGATCTCTATTAAGTTCGGGGCCCCTCCGAACCCTGCCCTCCAGGGATCATCAACAAGTTGGCTAATCAGGTGGCAGGACCACTTAAAGATCTTCTGAACCAAGTACTGAGCTCTGGGCTATATCCTGACATTTGGAAAAAGGCCTCTATTCTTCCGCTAGTGAAGAAGCCCTCTCTGGACCCTAAGTCAGTGGACAGCTATAGACCTATCTCTCGACTCCCATTCCCGGCTAAGGTGTTCGAGAAGGCCATGAACGCAGAAATCTTGACCTTTTTGGATGCCCATCAACTGCTGGATCCGGCACAGCATGGTATCAGAGCCAACCACTGCACTGAGTCCGCACTGGTGGCCGCATCGGAGGAAATTAGAGTGAGGGTGGACAAGGGCGGCAGAGCGGCATTAATCTTACTTGATCTCTCTGCCGCCTTTGACACGGTCCACCACGTGCTCCTTCGGAAACGCCTGCACTCTTTGGGCTTTAGGAGTACGGCACTATCGCTGCTGACCTCTTTTCTTGAAAACAGGCAACAGTGGGTCGAAATGGGAGAGGTAAAATCCCGTCCCTTCTCCCTCCCATGTGAGGTGCCACAGGACTCAGCCCTACACTTTTCAATGTGTATGTTACCCCTCTGGTAAAGCTTATCGTGAGTTTTGGTTTGACCGTGCTATCTTACGCTGACGACACACAGCTTGTGGTGTCTGTATCATCTCAGTTTGAAAATGATGCCAACAACTTCCGTAGCTGTATGACCGCAGTGGCAGGTTGGATGAAGGAGAACTGCCTTAAATTTAACTCTGGGAAAACGGAGTTACTGCTTTTTGGGAATGAAACCTCCTTCTGGAATGCATCTTTGTGGCCCCAGGAGTTGGGGGAACTACCTAAGCCAGTTCTGAAGCCAAAAATCTGGGAGTCATCTTTGACACCAAGCTATGCTTCAATGCTCAGATTAATGCAGTGACCTCTGGGGGCTACTTCTTGTTACGGATTCTAAAAAAAATCCTCCCTTTTATTCCAACCGATCTCCAGAAGACCGTAATATTGGCCCTCATTGGGTCGAAGCTAGACTACTGCAATGCGCTTTATCTCGGCACCTCCAAATACCTTATAAAAAAATTGCAGTCTCTTCAAAATGTGGTGGCCAGAACCCTCCTGAGCATCCCCAAGTTTAAACCGTTGTTGCATCTACTACATGGCTTTCACTGGCTACCAGTAGAGAGGAGAATTTCTTTTAAAACATTGTGCTTCATGCACAAGGCGCTTCATGGTACTGGCCCCCTCTATTTCCAGGAGCTATTTACATGGTATATGCCCAGTAGAACGCTTAGATCTAGCACGGAGCACAAGGTTCAGATTCCCAGAATCAATCGAGCAAAATGTGGCGGTAGAACACTGACATTCCAGGGGAGAAAATTATGGAATTCCCTCCCTCTGGCCCTCCGTTCCCAACACAGCCTGCAGCTGTTCAGAAAGCAGCTAAAGACCTGGCTGTTTCCACCGGCCTAGAGCTAGTGTTCGCAGACTTATTTTTGGCCTGCGTCCCTTACCGTCCTTGATCCGCCTAGCGCTAAGACACCTTCGGGTATTGCGCGCTTTACAAAATTATCTAATTCATTCATTCATAACTTCAATAAACTTAAGCGAAGAAACCTTAAGATTTTGCAGACTGATAAGACCTCCTCTCTGGGGGACCGGAGCTGCCTCTGTCATTTTATGAAAGTTTGCCGCCGAAAGCAACCACTGTATCGATATTGATTGACTATCCATAGCCAGTGAATCAGGTTCAAAGTCCAGTGCCCTATTCATTGAGCTTTCATTTCTTGCAACCGAAATGACCGTGCAGATTCCACTGTGTCGTGTGCTCCAGTGCTGTTTACAGTACTGATGCACTAGTAGTATTTCATTTTTTTGTAACTTCAAGATGCGTGGCCAGGTATTCTGGGTACAGCCCCCACTCGAGTGGCGTTCCCTTCATATCCATTCATAGAAAGACGTTTGCCATCAATGTTATTTTCTTATGGCAGCATTGTGGATGTTCAGGACTGTGTGCTGCATGCTCCACTCCCTGTCTCTATTCATGCCTATTGCGCCAAAATACTATAGCAAATATTCGCACTGTAACACAGCCTCTCCGACTGCGGAAAGGCACAGGCAAACTCTTCGTTCCTTTCCTCGTGGAAAACGTTGTGTGTATTCAATTACCTGGGACAGGGAGGAAGGGGCATTACCGATTCCATGTCTTAATGAGTGATTTAGGACAGCATCTTACACCCGAGTATCCATTGGAGGAAATGTTTGTGAGGGAGGTGGAGATGGAACAGAGAGTTAGAAAAGGTACAGAGAGTTAGAAAAGGTTTAAAGCTTATGATCCTTTCACCCCTGGCCTTCAGAAACTGGATAAAGCTTCATCTGGATAGAAAGAGCATGGGGCCATGGGGTTTGGCTTTCAGTCTACCAGCTGCAATTAGTTCCTCCAGCCATTTTTTCATAGTCCGTCTCAGGGCACAGGTGCCTGGCACATTCTGCACAGTCCCTTTTACCACTTATTTATTTATGTCCTACTGTTTACACCTACAAGTATCTATGAGCTGATCTTGGATCTCTTTCTATTTATTCTCCAACATATAAGCTGACTATCCATTTGTGAGAAGCACTCAGCAGCATAAATGATGACATCCACCAAATCAAAGAGTAGAGCACTGATCTCCTCGGTTGCATGATTGCCGAGGTCACAAATGTTAACTCAAGCTTCAGAAATATCAACTACAGACTATAGACTACCACTATATTATCAAGGTAATAATGTAGGTATGTATAGATTTACTATTCTTAATCCCACATCTACGTACCTTGAAGATATTATTTTCAAGGTATGTAGAATTGGTACTAAGAACAGTAATCCTATTCATACTATTCTTAATTCCACATCTACGTATACTTTAGATATATATCTTCAATGTTGGTAAATATGTGGTTATGATTAGTAAATTTATACTTAACTATACATACTTATTTTGACGCTATTGTGGTAGTCGATATTTTTGTAGGTCGATGTGAAAAACGCCATAATTTGGTAGTCTGCACAGGTGTCCCTTAAAATCCTTTTCTCATTTTGCTAGTCAGATACCTCCTTCTGACTAAGAACTTGCCTACCAAATCATATTAACAATTGACTGCAGTGCGAAGAAGGTGGTGAACATTTCTTTTCCATCTGCTTCACTGCCTGAGCAAGAGTCCTAGAGGGGCAACATTTGTGTCCATGTCCTCCTCCACTTCCAAAAATATTAAGAAAGAAAATCCAAACTTTGACATTTCGCACCGTTTTTTAGTCTACTGTATTGTAGGCACCGAGTCAAGCCGAAAATGGCAGTGTTTGTCCATCAGATGCTGACACTTGCCTGATTCCAAAGCACATTCAGTGCTCCATTGAGCTCCTGAGAATCTTTCTAGCCATCAAAGATCATGACTCGCTCCAACCCTCCGCCTTTAATTCCTGGCAGGGGCACTGTACCTTGTTTAGCTTGGACTATATACAAAGTCTGTGCCAAGAATGCTTGTGTGTTAAGTTGTTTCATATTTTTCTTGCTAGTTCTTATCATCTGGACTATGGGGCAGGAGCGGCTGCCTTGTTCAGTTAGAATGTAGTTAATGTGGTTTTTTTGCCATCCTGCTGGGAGAAGGGTTCTCTCTACTATGTTGCCAGACTGTTTTTGTACGTCAAACAACAGCCACCAGGGGACTTTCAGTCTCCAAACCAGTCCTATAGAGAATCTGGGGCAGCCGGTCAAGCTTGATCACCAAAAACATCTCTTGATGATGATCAAGTGCCAAAACTGGGTGTGTAACTGGCATAGCTCCCCGAAGATGGCAAAGGAATCTTAAGATTTGAAGGTTAGGCGCATCTCTAGGAGAGCATCAGAACAATGGACCTCTCAGTATTTGACCCTCTAATGTGGACTGGGGTGGGCCCCTAATGGGGAAATCAAAAGAACTCGAGACTGACTGGTGCTTCTTGGAAAGGCAGTAGGTGTGGGGACAACCCTTCTCTAGTCCCACCATCTTTTATTAAGAAAGCAGGATGAAACTGGCTCTGGCCCAGCCTCGCTTTCAGAGCCATTGGCAGGTCAGGCTGTATCTGGCCTCCAGGGACTTTCAAGAATCCAGGCTGGTTGCATTCTGTACAGTGAAACCACCGGAACCAGTTTCTTGGAATTCTGTTCAGGGTTGAAAACGGTATTATTGCTGCATGTAAGCTAAGGAAGAGTTTCCTGCGAAATAAAAGAAGGAGCTTTGACTTCACCCACCCCTCCGCCCACTAATGTATACCCTTTGGCAATACGTTGCGTCACAGAGCCTATGGAGGGATTGAGCTGTGTAGGTTTCAAAGTTGCTCTTATTTTGTATTGATGTCTGAGCACTAGACAGAGAGGGGGCGCTGAAAGCAGAAGTGTATGAATGACTGTATAGTACTAATAATTTAAGGTGTCCATACGCTTGTTTGCCATCAAGTCACTATAGTTTCTGGTGCACGTCTGGAAGAAAAATACAACGCTTAATACCTCTGAATTCAATACAGATGTTATCTGCTGGAGAAGCAAAAGTAGCAGGGTGGGAAATTAGTGCGAGGAGCCCATTTGCCCACCAACATCTTCTCGAATGGTTACTTAACTGTAATTAACTGTACTTTTGACCTTGGTGGGACAGCGCGTCCGTTCCTAGAAGAGGCTACACCCTTTCCTGCTTCTGATCCTGCCATAATGCGGTGTAAACCCATCCTGTGTCATTGATTAGTGCATATAAATAGTGCCTTCTCTGAAGCATGTGACCACACAATGTCAGGGAATGCATTATGCACTTGTACTTTCCGCCCTGTTGACCAGAGGCCTCTGCGATTAAATGAGGCATTTTATTATCACCATGTATCTGTGTGGATGAAAGATGGCGGCTCAGCATGACTGTGAGTGACAGCAGATGTAACATGTCTGTGAAAACTGGCAGTTAACTCTTGTTCTTTGGGGGCCACCCTCCTAGTACTTATATTTTCTTATCCTACTCATGCTCGCTAGGTAACAGCTGAGCATGGGTGGTCTGAGGGGATCACCAGACCGGTCTGCAGGCAAAGCGGGTAGCAGTTCTGCACTCTTACTCAAGTTCCAGGAGCCTTTTGGACTCCCAAATCTCATGTATCTGTGTTTATTAAAGATACTCTGGTTGCAAAGTCAAAGGGTTGGTGACAGCAAAATGGCTTTTTCCTATTTAGTAAACCTATGTTGCTATTCAGCAAAGTCTTTCCAAATTGCGGGAAAGGTTTACCAACTCGTTACAAATTGCAATTGGGAAGGTCCATAAAAGGGGTGTTTTTTAGGTTTCGCCAGCACAGCGCTTGCTCTGTGCTTGAGAAATTTATTGTTTTTAATATAACCTTAAAAAAGGCTTACATCCCGCCTCCTCGTTCCTGGCTTCTCATTGGTTCCTTTGTGGGGCACTTACTTTTCCTCCATTTCTATTGGAGGTAGCATATTTTTCGTGCATTTACCAATGCTTGTTCCTCGTCTGCTTCTCTTGTCAGTTTCCCGTGGTCGAAATACTGTTAACATCTGCTTTGGAACTGTTGTTTCATAAGGTTTTGCCTCTTTTTGCTTTTTACTCTTGCAGCATATTTAAACAGCAATTTATCACCGGGAGAGATTCAGTGATTTGCATAGAATCACAGGATGTTGCACCGCTGAGACTCGACTCGGGATCCCCAGCTCTCGAGTTAGCAGCTCTGGCTGCTGCACCACATCCTCTCCACTCCTGTGCTAATTGTCAGGGAGCTCTTTCCTTCGTCCCGGGCGATAACTGATAAAAACAGCCCTCATCACATAGGCTAAACCGATGCATTACCAATGCTTGTTCTCAAATGCAAACCACTGTGAGATTTATTAAAGGTTTGTGACTGCAATTGTGGTTGCAAACCATTGAACAGTTACAGACTCTTTAAATGGTCTCTACGAATCGTGTCGGGTGACTTGGAGGGAGTAGGCAGTCATCCTGCTCCCCTGATATGTTCCCAAATGGCAGACATTTTTTTTTCTTCAAAAAACAGCAGCACCAGTTACTGTAAGAAACACCTGCTGCTTAAAAAAAAAAAAAGTTTCCCATTTGGCAATACAAACAGTGGATGGTGGTCTGGCTGTCCTTGCAGGCCGAATTCACTGTGTTTGTAGCCAATCAACGGATGTCACAAATGGTGACCTGCCTAATTAATAATCGTGAGACGAGTCATTCTGAGACCCTTTGTGACTGTATATTTTGTGACACAACCTGTAGTCCATAGGTGGCATCCCAAAATTAGATACTGGTTGCAAAAAGTTTTTTGTATATTGTGCACCCAGTTCCATCCAACCAGGTGAATTATTCCCAAATCCATCATTTCCACTGATGCGTGAAGTAGTTTAGTACATTTTTATTATTTGGATGTATCAGTTTGGAAATTGATAAAATGTATATTTTTCACCAAAGTGTGAAGTGTAGTAGTCCTATATACTGTATGTAAATTTGTCTTATTTGCCTTTTCCGCTTTTCCTTAATGAAGAATCGTGATTATCCCCACGACATTAAAGGTGGTGAGAGCCTCTGTTGACAGTAAGTCGGATCCTTTCATAGCATAGCCATAAGCCAAGGCTAATCTTAGTCTGTCATCGAGTGCTGGTTTTATACTACTAGACTTTTAAGACCTGCATTGGTGTCCAATGCAGTGTATTACCAGGAGGGCTGTATCCATGCCATATTTTCTGGATAGCCAAGTAAGGTGAATTTGCGTATAGTGAATTACCTTGCCGATGTTCTTATTATCTCCTATTGCTCATTGTAAAGTACCCTACCGTTATTGTATCTCTGAATGTTCTTTTTGAAAGCCATCTGATGCCTCTGGGTCTGAAAAAAATAAGTAAATACAAAAAAAGAATCTAGATGGGAATAATTTACGGAGTCAATGGTAATCCTGAAAACGTGGTATGGATTGCGTCCTGCCAGAGCGATGCTGAACAACCACCATCTTGGGTCATTTGGCAAAGCTTGCACTTCTCAGTGGAAAGTGATATGGGGGAAAACAGTCCTACCTTAAGATATAAAAATCGGTCATGAGAATTTCTAAAGAGTCAACATTCAGCTCATGGGCTACTACTAAATGCATTCTTAGCTATTTACAGTCCAACCTTGACATATTTTACAACTTTTCCACAGCTGCCCTAGAGTATGACTATCACCTTGTGATGGAGACGTTTTTGACGTTTTCCAGTGTTTATTTTGATAACTTCTGCCCTTCCTTCTGTAGTATAGAAGTATAACTGCGTAGTAATGAGGGCGGTGAATTCTTTTGCTATGAAATTATGAACCACAAGATAAGATATGGCCTGTTTTTCTTTTTCAAGGTGGAGAATGCTTTTGGTATTTTCATCTCACTATGGTCAGTTAAGGCAAGGAGGCTTGTATGGTATTAGTTTTTATAAAGCGCTTACTACTACTGACCAGTTGCTGAAGCTAACAATACTAGTCTTTGATATGCATAAGGAATTACAGTTTGTCATACTGCTTGTCAAACAGCGTTCATGCAGTCTGGAAACAATCTATAATGGAATTTGTTGAGCAATTTTTTATATATGATAGAAAACTGTGATGCAAATTATCGTGCACATTGTTGTGCAGTTCATTATATGTTGTTGTTGCAAATGTGTCCTGCAATTTCAATGAAACAAAATGCTCAGCACATTAGAGACTTAGCCATGGATATGGAATTAAAGTTTTCCACACTGCTTATCACAGTTGTCATGCCATTTGCTGTCAATTCATTTTGCTGTTTGTTTTAATGTTACAGAACTGTCAATCAAGTGGGTTTCTATGATTGTTACAAGATGTCATAAAGTCTTCATGTACACCATCAGTCTGGATGCCCTGAGGAGCTTAAGGGGGTTCAAGAATTCACACAGCTTTTCCAGTGATAATCCATGCTTTAGTTAGGAAGTCTTGCAGGCAGTCTTACAATTTGGCTATGCGATGAACAGGTCAGGGCCCATTGTGTGTAATAATAATTCACAAATCAGCCAAAGAGTTGTAGAAGAATTTATTTCATTTAATTATTAGGGTTATCTTTATAATGAAATGTTATTTGGTAATGCTTGTGCCCGCCAGGTGGATTTTTGATTGTTTAAGTGACGTGCAACATTACTCCTTCAGTGATTCTTAATGGGGGACTGTGAATTATAACTCTTAGTAGCCTCTTTTGTTCTGGGTGTAGATGATTTTGAAGGATCTGAAGCATGAGTGTTAAGTAGTCCTCTCTAGTGCTGATTCAAGGCGCTCTCCTTATGGAGTGGTATTGAATTAGCTCAGTCTGTTCATTCCTGTGAACAGACTGAGCTTATTCAATACCATAAGGAAAAGCCTGGTCTTCACCTTCTTCCGGAATTCCGGGTGATTGCCAATCTTATCCTTGTTAGAAGTGAGTTAGTCTTCCAGCTTGTAGAGAGAAGGTTCCACTTATTCACCTTGAGAGGTGGTATGATTAGCTGTGGTGCCAACCCATATCGCAGAGTCCTTTTCCGATAGTATCGCTTGAGCTTTGCTTGAAGGAGGTCAGGAACCTTTCTGTTTATGGCATTAGACATAATGTAGAGGATTTTAAAAGTAGATCTTGTGCTGATGAATAGTCAGTGAAAGGCTTTTAAAGCAGGGGAGACAGGATCTTTTAGGATTATGTGTTAGAGTTGTCTCACCACTATGTTTTGAATTCTTTGTAGGTGTTTTGCAAATGAAAGTGAAATCGCATGGACTATATGCATTATCCACTCATGGTATAATGAGGGAGGAAGCTGCTTGATTTGCTCTTATGGAAATCTAGACGTGAAAAGATATGAAATGCACTTTTAGACACTTAATTTACTTTGCAGTCTGTGTGGAGTCTATGATGACTCCTGAATTTATCACAATTGTTAATTTGTTGGTGGTGCTCCAAGTTCTTGGTCCCAGATTGTCAATGGATTATAGTTTTCCCAATTTAAATCTGCGAGAATCTCAATTTTGGATGCATTGAGTTTAAGCTGTTTCTTAGCACCCAGTTCTCAAAGACTGAGGCATTTGCCTAGTCTTGAGTTTTTAAGATTGATAGGATTTTCAAAGTTTATGATGATCTGTGTACCATAAGCATATTTGTATCATGTGAGGGTAAAGGATTTCAGAAGCTCTGGTAGTGGACTCAGGTATTTGTTGAAAAGCAGTGGACAAATGGTTGGAGCTTTAGCTATTCCTGAATGGATATTGTAAGGCAGGGCAGTGAATGGAGGTACGGAAGCAATGATTGGTCTGTCCTCGAGGTAGGAGGTGATTGACTCCAGGATGCCTCATTCAATGCCATTTTCTTTTAGTGTATTTAGTTTTAGTAAGTATGGTGGTGCACGGTTAAAGGCTATGAATAGGTTTAGTGGTAGTAGTGCTGCAATCCCATTTCTACCTACAGTGGTTTAAGGTTGTTGTCGCTGATGGAGATCAGGGCAGATGCAGTACCTCCTTTTGTTCAGAAGCCTATTTATTGACTCAAAAGTAGCATGTAGTATCAGTAGGAAGTTGGAGATCTCCGTGAAAGCAACTCTTTCTATCAGTTTTCTGAGTAACAGTTTATTTCACTGGTTTGTGTGTTTTTTTTGTTTGTTTTATAAGTGGTCATATGTAGGATATCTTGAGCTCTGCTGGAAATGTGCCTGTGGTTAAGACATTGTTGATTATTTGCATTGCTGGTATTGCAAGCATCGTCATTAGAAAGATTTTCTTGAAGGTTTGTGGTAGGCCTGGATCAGATGCCAAGCAGCCCGTCACTAGCCTTCACAAGGTCATTCAATTCTGAAAGAGATAGTTGTTTGAAGCAATTTAATGTCTGGAAGATTTTTCTTTGTAGTCCTCCGTCTTGTCTTGTCTTGGTTTCAAATTGTGAGTAAGATCCTTCTTTGGCAATAAAGTTCTATGACATTAAGTTGCAGAAGTTTTATGATTGAGGAGTTGTTGCAGAGGTGCAGTCTGGAATATGGCATTCAAAGTATTTTGCAGAGTTCCCTTGGCTCTGAAGACCCTGTTTAAGTAGTGAGTTTATTTTACTTTTTTGTTGACGAATTTTTACGTCAAGTTGTCAATTAAGGTGTATTTTGTCTAGTGGAATTCTTGATTTGCAGCATTGATGATGAAGAGAAGAGAGCTGTGTTTTTTCTTTCTTTATGTCATCATTGATTAATGGCGTTTTCAATTTTCGTATGGCGTGTAAGGAAGTTTTGAGGGTGATCAACAGTCCATTAAAGTGAACGCACAGCTTAGTGTATTTGGTGAATATCCTATCGAGCAATACAATACCAAGGTGAAACAGCAAGCCAAACATCTACACAACAATGTACATGTAACGCACTTCCCCCAAAGCAAAAATCCCCCACAGAGTCCAATATTTTGAGTATTACACTCATGCGATGTGCACCTCCACCGCTCCCACTGTTTCCAGAGAGCAGTCACCAAGTCCAATGTTAAATTAATCACAAATGTGGATTGCACCACCAATTCCAAGTTCAAGAGTGATTAAGTATGTCAAAAGAGGAAAAACACACAAACTGGAAAGAATGAGAAATAGAAAGATGGAAACACGGACACAAAGAGAGAAAGCAGAGACAAACAGGAGTGAGATAAAAGGGCAGGGTTGTCTGGTAGTGGATTAAATAGGCCTGAGGTGAATTACACTACGCAGCTTTGGAATTCGGCGCGTCAGCACTGCTGGAGCAGAGCTTTGGGCACCGACACTCATTCTTTTATAAAAATAAGCACTTCATGGCTGTATGTATTCTCACCACTCAATACTCTGTGAACGCAGGAGAGCGATACTCCAAGCTCACCCAAAGAAAGTCCAACTGAGGGAAGAAAAAGCTAGCAGTCCATTGAAGTGAACGCACAGTTTCTACTTAACTCTGTCTTGTCACTGCAAGGTAATTAGCACACATTAATATTCTGTAATTGTTATCTTTGCAACTCTCAAAAACATTACTAGAACTCAAATATCCTGTGCAAAGTCGGATAGATATAGTGTGAGCAACAAAGCCCTAATTTAAGAATCCTTCCTCTTCTGTCGCAAGATAAACCTTAAGTGTAGTGTGACAATCCTACAGTCTTTATAAAAGTCACATTTCACCGCACACCCCACTCCTGGACTTTCATAATACTTCTCTGTATTCCAAAGTCATTCGAACAACTTCAAAGGAAACCACTGCTCTTTGCAAAGGAAATCCGAGATCCACGTGGCAGAGTCCTGGCTGCCGCAACATTCTCTGGATTGACCGTGTAGCTACAACAGAAGTTCTACCCAGATAGACAAGGAAGTCAACCCACTTCCAAACTACTGAGTTCTTTTTTTTTTTCTGGGAAATGTAGTTCTTCATTGGGGCGCTATTGTGTATTTCGTCCTCTATACTTGTGAAGCCAATATGTCTTGTGTCAGAACTGATCCCTCCTGTATCCAGGGTAAGTTCAATATTACTCGGCTCCTGTGCCACACCACGTAATAAATTCAGGCCGCCTTGATCCGCGTCTTCGACCGTGCAGTGTAACACTGGATACAGGAGGGATCAGTTCTAACGCAAGACATACACTGAACCTGACAGCATCGTTGCAAATATCAACAATCCTAGAAGAACAAATCTAGAAAATAAGCCCTGAGGAAGTCCACAGAAGTTGGTCGAAACGCGTTGGCTGCTTGGCTGTTTTAACTAAAATTTCGAAGTGAAGAATAAAGAAATTATGTGATACCAAGTATTGGATGGACTTAATCACTCTCAAACTTGGAATTGGTGGTGCAACCTACATTTGTGATTTATCCTATCGAGCAATAGGTAGATTATTTGTGGAGCTATCATGGCTTGGTCATGGTCTGTAGATTTACAAGAAGGAGGAAGATAAACTAGGGAAAGGTGTGCATCTCACTAGAGATGATGATTCTCAATCTGACACTCTTGTGTGTTCCATTTTGCAGGGTGCAAGTGATTCTTTGAATATTAGTAGTAAGCTGCCTCCTGCTTTTCATTGGTGACTTTTGTGTATGGTTTAAATCACCTGATGGATTTTAGATTGGGGTCATCTCCAAGCACTGTTTCAGTAATTAAAAGCAGATCCGGTTTTGAGTCTGTTACTTGTTATAACGTTATTTTGTCCATTCTTACACATTGATCGTTTGAGCAGTAAGTAGTTTACGGGAGGTTGTTGTGTGGGAGAGGTGGTATCATGTAAAGGAGGTAGCCGGGTTAGGTTTCATCTCTGCTGCTTGCATGATGTGTGTCAGTGATGTGGGAATTGTGGTGTTGCCAGGGATCCCCTGTGCAATCTCCAGTGTCTCTGGTGTTAAATTCTTTCTCAGGAGGAGGCTGGTTGAGGTACCTATCGATCGGTGCTTTGGCTGAAAAAACAAGCATTGCCAAAAGCAATAGGTTTCCCCTTTTGGCTTTGCCATTTACAGGTCTCTTGGCTTTCAAATTTCGTTTTGCCAGTGCTGTCCGGCATGGACAAAAAGAAAATATAAGGATTATTGCGGATGCTGAATACCATTGCCAAAAAAGAAAGCCTGTTGATGTTGACACGTGAAAACATCACACATGCTCACGTATGCATCATGATACTACAGTGGCCACTTTTTGTGTTAATTTACCACTCATAGATGGCTGAAGCCATATAGATAACAGGAGGGAGGGTTGGGAAGGGGAAAGAGGAAAAGAGGGGGCGAGAGGGTGAGGAAATGAAGAGAGATGATTAACAATCGGCAATCAACGATCTTTGAGTTAGTAGTGATACAGTCATCCCAACCGACGACTTTCTAGGGTAGAACACAACTTCAATGAGAGCGCGAGCTCAGGCGCTCTACCCCCAGTCTAAGGGGGGAGAAGTAAGAGTCGCGGCACTGAAAAAGCGGCAGAATCCACCCATCCATGGCCATAAACGCATCCTCGTCTTCAACAGTTCTCCCCTCACTCCTCTGAGGCTCCGAACACAGGTGATGGTGACTGCCCTGGACTGGGTGGGCGAGGAGGGATGTGAGAGGTGGGGTTAGGTGGGGGGTCGGTGCTAGGGCTGGTGAAATCCAGTTCCAGTCTGGAAGGGAGCAGAGTAGCTCCCTGGACTGACCTAATGGGATTTGTAGGGTTTCCTGTGTCCAACAAGAAATGAAGTGCATTCAAAACTGATAGGGGATTCGACCTCGGATGGCTCTGGGTGAAAAGGTACTTTACTACACTTCGCAAGCCAGGCGTAGCCCAGAGTCGAAGGGGAAAACTAGGATAGAGCAGAATTCAGAAGTCCTTCCCTTCTGAGGCGAGGAAGGTTCCCCCCCCCCCCTCCCTCCCAGATCTCTCGAATACATGAAGGACGCCATTGAGCGTGTAAGTGTAATTCAATTAATCACTCATTACACATGGCAAAAACACATTTTAAAGAAAGGAGCAGCCCACCAGTAAATTGCCTTTTTCTGGCCCTCCCCCTCCCAAGAAACATAAAGTAAAAAATAAATAAAGGGGGGAACAATGGTGAAGTTGATAGGAAGTACTAGATCCTGAGGGGTTGCGGGTGGGAGGTCAATGAAGGAACTATGTAGGGGGCTGTTTTAAACTTTAAAACAAAAAGTGGGAGGGATGTGGGTAAGCAGTGGATAAGCTAAGAGAGGAATGAGGCAATATGGAGAGTATGGAGGGGACAGGGAAGTGAGGGGAGGGGAGAGATGCCCACAAAGGAGAACGCAGCAAAACACATGCACCTCTCTATAGTGCTGAAATCAATAGAAACAAGCATTTGCAATGTAATAGGTCTCGCATTTGCGAGAGTTTAAGCTATTGGCATTGTCAATGCCTTTTATTTATCTGCTTTGATAATTAACACATAAATAAAAGGCATTGTCATTTACTATGCCAATGGCTCAAACTCTTGTAAATGCGAGACCTATTTCATTTCAAAGAAGCGGCCGCCATTGTCCCAGGCTGCTCGGAACGTGAAAGCGCGCTTAGCGGGCTGAATGTTGCAAGAAATAATGCCGTGCCTGTAGTAGGAGAAACTCATTAAAGAAAATAGTGCTTACAGACTAAATAAGACATACCGTGTAACAACAGAAGTAGAAGAGCCAGTCTACATGGGAGGTTACAAATGAAGACCAGGCGGTACTAAGGAGGAACTAACAAGTCTATTAACGAATCAGATGCCAGCATCTATGAAGGACAATGACACAAGCCAATGAGAAATATGGGCGGGGAGTGGGCGCGGCTTCAAGTCCATACTAGAATACAACATGCCTCGCAGAGCAGCACATGTGCTGCCCAGGCTCGACTGAAAAAGGAAAGGGTTTTCTCAGCATTTTAACTTGGACAAAACTTGTCGATCATCCTTTCTGGATCTGTTGCTGAAAAGACAGTTCCTGATCAAACAGGATGCCCAAGTTCTTATTTTTCGCTAGAGTGTTAGGTGATGAGCAGAGCTAAGGAAGCCACATGTTAGTAGTACAGCACCCAGGATCATCTACTATTGCCAAGATCTCAGTTTTGTCACCATTTATTTTTAGGAAATTTCTAAACATTGACCATTGGATACCCAGTAATTACTCCTGCTGCTGTCTGACGCAAGTGGAGGTATGCTGATCAGATTTCAGTAGCAACTAGCTATCACTGGCATGCAATAATGTGCTAAATCCAAAAGACCGGATAAGTCGACAGAGAGGCTGGATATACAGATTGAACAAAATGGGTGCGTGAGAGGAGCTTTGTGGGGCTCTGCAGTGAGACGTCGTAATTAGCGTAAAGAAAAGTGGGAAGAGATACAGATTTAGACCCGTTACATAAGAAGAAATTGAAACAAGCAAAGCCAAGCCTTCTATCCCATGTATTTCAGAAATAATCTATCAAGGTGTTTACAATCGGTGTTATGTAAGCATTACATAAATGTAAAGCAAGTGTTTTCGGAAACCAAAGAGACATGTTTTTATAATGGCTTCAATTCACTCTCCTGTCCAGTTGGATGGTTTAGCAGCCTAGATAACGGTATACAAAAGGGGATGATGGACGGAACGTTTGAGCCAATCAAACACTCACCCCCAGTCAACTGATCTGGGTTTAATCCATCATCATTCTTTAGCTCACTCCACCACCCCAGTTCAGACATGGCCATATGCAAATCAGTCTGACCCTGTGCCTCATGGGAACAGTCCAGCCCGAACTGCCAAGCCATGTCTTCCCTGGACCGGAAACAAGCATCCTAGGACCGGTTTCTGGCATTCCAGCCGTCATCAGCCAGGCTTGCTTGAATCCAGTGGCAAAGTGAGCAAGGGACCCACGTCTGGGCATACCCCCGCCAACTTAGGGCGAACAAAGCGATACAAAAGGGGATGATGGACGGAACGTTTGAGCCAATCAAACACTCACCCCCAGTCAACTGATCTGGGTTTAATCCATCATCATTCTTTAGCTCACTCCACCACCCCAGTTCAGACATGGCCATATGCAAATCAGTCTGACCCTGTGCCTCATGGGAACAGTCCAGCCCGAACTGCCAAGCCATGTCTTCCCTGGACCGGAAACAAGCATCCTAGGAGCGGTTTCTGGCATTCCAGCCGTCATCAGCCAGGCTTGCTTGAATCCAGTGGCAAAGTGAGCAAGGGACCCACGTCTGGGCATACACCCGCCAACTTAGGGCGAACAAAGCGATACAAAAGGGGATGATGGACGGAACGCTTGAGCCAATCAAACACTCACCCCCAGTCAACTGATCTGGGTTTAATCCATCATCATTCTTTAGCTCACTCCACCACCCCAGTTCAGACATGGCCATATGCAAATCAGTCTGACCCTGTGCCTCATGGGAACAGTCCAGCCCGAACTGCCAAGCCATGTCTTCCCTGGACCGGAAACAAGCATCCTAGGACCGGTTTCTGGCATTCCAGCCGTCATCAGCCAGGCTTGCTTGAATCCAGTGGCAAAGTGAGCAAGGGACCCACGTCTGGGCATACCCCGCCAACTTAGGGCGAACAAAGCGATACAAAAGGGGATGATGGACGGAACGCTTGAGCCAATCAAACACTCACCCCCAGTCAACTGATCTGGGTTTAATCCATCATCATTCTTTAGCTCACTCCACCACCCCAGTTCAGACATGGCCATATGCAAATCAGTCTGACCCTGTGCCTCATGGGAACAGTCCAGCCCGAACTGCCAAGCCATGTCTTCCCTGGACCGGAAACAAGCATCCTAGGACCGGTTTCTGGCATTCCAGCCGTCATCAGCCAGGCTTGCTTGAATCCAGTGGCAAAGTGAGCAAGGGACCCACGTCTGGGCATACCCCCGCCAACTTAGGGCGTAACAAAGCGATACAAAAGGGGATGATGGACGGAACGTTTGAGCCAATCAAACACTCACCCCCAGTCAACTGATCTGGGTTTAATCCATCATCATTCTTTAGCTCACTCCCCCACTCCAGTTCTTAAAAATGTGTGTAAAATTAAGATACCATGATCTTCAACTGTTTCTTTTCTAATTTCCCCTTTTCTACTCACCTCGCACATGAGCACTTTTTTGCACCTCTCATTTTTTGATAACTGTTTTCTGTTCTAATGATTATGCAACATTTATAACTAATACATAAAGAAGATTTTGTCTCTTTGAATTTAGTTGTTTTGTCTTTCTCTCTGGTGTATGTTTGAAGAGTATTTTACTCTCTTGTTTAAAGTAATCATGAGAAAACTTTCTCGGTGACTTAGTAAATTAATTTGAAGAGTCTTTTTGCCTCTTAGGTCGCCAAAAGAAGTACGTCAGGACCAATTGTTGTGCTTACCGTACTGTACCCAGGTCCTCTGACGTATTCTGGGTTACCCCATCAGTTTGTAATGACCATATGGCACAGGCATAAAATTACAAATATATACTGAATTTTAGTTGGCAAAAAAAAAATACAACCCCTCTGAAAAGGGCCTACCAAGGATTATTAAGTTGCATATCTTCAACTCCAAGTGTTCGTCAGAGGCGTAACTAGTACCAAAATCCTTGCTTACTAGAGTAATCTATGAGAGTTCCTGTATCAAAATATCGGTCTACAGCTTTTAACCTAATGTTTGCATAATATAGAAAAACTGCAACATAAGTAATTTTTAACAAATAGTACATTTTCAGCATATTTCTGGGTTTTCTCGCCTACTAGAATTGTAGTGGTGACAGGGTGGCGTTGTATGTGTTCAGTGTAATGATAGAGTTGTTCGTGTAGGGTTTAGTGATTGATGGCTCCTAATGGCCTATAACGGTATAGCTTGGGTGTAGGATGACAGGATGTTCTGGATGTTAAGTCACTGAACCTGGTCTCTGTGAACATCATATCTGAATTGAAGTCTTGGAGGAATATGCCGATTTTAACAATTGTTAGTGCAGATCTTGTATCAATGAGATGGCTGCTGGTGTCTCAGGTGGGAGTGAAAGCTGCCTCTCTAAATCTTCAAGATGGGTGAGGGAGCAGGCCAGCAACATGAAGTGACTTGGATGCCTTTTTCTAATGGGGATAGTTTGGCAGAAACAGCGATGTGGAGTGACTTGGCAGAATCAGCAATTTGGACACTAACTTTGTAGCCCATGATGGTCTTCATGGGGGACAGGGGATACTGAATGAGATGTGTGGTTGTGCTGGTCGCAAAGTTATCTGACCAGTATGGGTTTGGTTGCAGCGCTGTTCTCGGAGTGTGAGCCCCATAGGCCTTATGGTGGTGAGGGGAGAGGTTTTACAGAGTGAGATGAACCATGTAAGATGTGATGATAGGGTACAGCAGTATATCAGTGACAGGAGGGGCATCAGAGTTGCAGAGACCGCCTAACTAAATGAAAGTGTATTCTGATTTGGAAGCGTCTACATAAAATGCTTTCTGTTTGGATTTTGTGTTGGATTCCAGAGTCAGCAGACTAAGAAGAAAGCTGCTTAACTCTAGCTCATATACAGTCCTCTCTCACCTGTCTCAGGACACTGGTTGATTTACATTTCTTCTTGATTCAGTGGAAGAGGCAAAATATTTTACCTTGTTGCCATTCTACTCCACAAAGGAGGCCTTGCTTGCTGAGACTGCAATAGATGCTGGAAGTAAACTGAAATGTATCCCAGATGGCATGGGTAGCTAATATAAATTGTGGAATTCATCTTACAGCTGAAGACTCAGGACATTTTTATTAAACCTCTTAAAGACCATCAACATCTGAAGTTTTACGCTACCAAGGAAAAGAAGTTGCTGTCACATAACTAAACTAGAGAGTTGGCTAATTTTCAAATCTGGCCATAGAAAATAAACATTTGTGAAAATGTATTTAAATTAGCTATAGTAATGATAAATGCCTGGGCTGTTGATCTTTAGGTGTAGGGACAAGGAACACTGGCTTGTAATACTGAAGCACACACCTGCTTTTCTAGTTGTATCACACAAATTGCTGTTTTCTAAAATACTGTAAACCACTTCAGTTGCACTACTGTCAACTTCTGGAGAGTAGACTTTTCTTGACTTGTAAAAAGGAAACGGGCACCCATCTACATTAATTCTGATGTGTGAGACTTTAACTCCGATTAAAAAAACTAGAAAGGAGGTGGATCTCCAGCCGGTGTTCATGCCTACATTCATTATTCTTCACTTCAGTGAGATCTTCTGGAATAGGCATAGACTCATGGCAAGAAGGTGATACAAAGAGCGAAGGAATCAGCTTAGAAACGTGCAGTGGAAAGTTGGATGCAAGATTTATGCTGCTCAGGCACTTTGAGAAATTTCTTTTTATCACCAGCAACTCAAATGAATGCGAAACAACGTAGAATGAATTTGAAATAATTTGTTTGACTTGATCTTTTTGTTTTGCCCAACTGACTGGTTAACACTCACAGGTATAACCCTTCCACCTCGCCTTTCCACAATTAGTTTATCTGTGTAACCTTTGTCTCGCTGTATGAAGAGTTAGTAAGAATTACTAAACTACTTTTATTTATATTGGAGGAACTACGTTTCCTTTTCTGCCTATCTAAATAGGGGAAGGATCACAGTATGTTATTTATTTCTACAATAATGAGTCGAGTGTTTGACTGCAACTAAAGGCACGGTCCCGCAATTAGTAGTAGCTGTGCTTGCTTTTTAAAAATTCAGCATGTTCTTAAATAAAATGTTTTAAAAGTATGCTTCGTGGGTTGTGTTAGTTGACTCGTGGTTTTCTTTTTACCAGCACTTGCTCTCGCAGCCACGCACTGTCCTACTCGGATTCTGCGCACGCTGAATGATGTATATTTTCAAGAGAAAATGCCATATCGCATATCATTTGAAATCAATAAGTGGAAGATTTGTATGGTTAACAAGTGCAATGTTTTAATTTCCGTTAACCTGAACTGGTGTCAAAAGGATTTTTCCGATGGAAAATAATGAATAAAAAAACAAAACGGAAATTCGACCCCTAAAAAGCGGTAGAGTTTCGCATGTATACATTATCTCCTTTTGTATCAGCGTCTTATATTTTTTTGCAGTTTTATATAGCGCGAACTCGACCCGCAGGTATATCAGATCGCTTTACAGGCGCATTACAGACCGGCACATTATGTTTTTTAGGCACGTGGAGTGCAAGTCATTTGCCCAGAATCACAGGATGCTTGAGTGACGTCGAGACTCGAACCTGCTTCCCCAGCTTCAAGGTCGGCCGCTCTAGCAGTTCAGCTTTGCTTAAAGTCTTTTAATGCATAAACAACCAAGGTCCACAGACATAAAAATATTCAATTCTTTCTTACTTTAGTCTGAAGAACTAGCGCGGGGGGAACTCCGCTGGCACTGATCTGTATAGTCATGGAGAGCCTCTGCTGGAGAAGATTTCTCTCAGAATAGGTCCCGCCTCAGTACGTGTCTGGAGGATCAGGAGTTTGTTATCCTGCATCGGTGGAGCTTCAGTAATCAGAGTACTGAGGGAAGCGCTGTGTCGGAGCAGCTGCGCAGAAGACGGTCTAGGTGGCTCAGAAACTGGCTGTGCAGCATCCAGTCTGTGGCTGGCATTTAAGGACACCTGTGGAGGAATCGGCATACAATGTTGCCAATGAAGAATCTCTCTTAATTAAAAGCCTCATTACTTGAATGCTGAAAATAGGGAATCGGCCTAAAATCTACAGATCTCGTAAGAGCCCCAATCTGTTTACCCGCCTTATATAATACCATCAGATACCTCTGATTTTCCAATGAGTCTGTTTAGGGCGCACCGTTGGTGGTTATTTCACCTCCCCGTTTCCACCATGCAAGACCTAGTGCTCTTGTGTGGGGCAAATAAACTAGTTGTTGTAAGCAAAACGAATGCTACTGTGGACAGAGGAAGGCTACAGTGAGACGTTCCTGGCAGAACATGGGTGTAATACACAGTTATCGCAGGGGCACGTCCCAACAATACAGAAAGGACCGAGCGCTTCCCGAGAGTAATGTGTGCGGTGACAACCGCTGCCATTGTGAGAAAAAAAATAGAAGTGAAAGCGCGCATGGCGCGCAGAAAATGGTTGGGAGAACCGACCGCCATTGCTCAAGGGCAGCGTCCTACGAGTGGTGTGTGGCGCCCACCGCCGCCATTGTAAACAATTATCAGAAACAGTGGTTCCTATGGAATAATACAAGAATCTATAATGATAGGAATATGCACAATCGCAATGGGAAGGGTTAACGTAATATCAAAAGGAGAAGAGACCAAATACACCTTTGTTTCACTTAATCACAGTTGTATTTTATAATTCTCACAAAAATATGTACAGAGAGAGATGAGCAATAGTGCAAGGTGTCCCCAGTGAAAACTGGAACCTAAAACATTGGTGACATATTTGTGACAATTGTGTTTGGTTTCCAAAGTATTACAAAGTCGACCATTATAAAATGTACACAAAGTAGACCGCGACTAAGGGTCGAAACGTCGTCGACAAAGAACTAAAGCGAACCATTAAACCAGCGCATATCATTGTATATAGTCGCGGTCTACTTTGTGTACATTTTATAATGGTCGACTTTGTAATACTTTGGAAACCAAACGCAATTGTCACAAATATGTCACCAATGTTTTAGGTTCCAGTTTTCACTGGGGACACCTTGCACTATTGCTCTTATCTCTTCCCATTGCGATTGTCCATATTCCTATCATTATAGATTCTTGTATTATTCCACAGGAACCACTGCTTCTGATAATAATTTAACTACCCTGGTTCCATGTGAGTAGGGTCCCCTTGTCCTTTGGTCTCGCCATTGTAAACAAAGCACTGACGAGGGACGGCGAAAATCCAAATTTTAAAAAAAGAGTTCGCAAACAGAAGAGCTGAAGAAACAAAGCGCAAGGAAATGGTACCGGTGCGCCTCAGCCTGAAGGGAGGTGACGTTCAGGCAAAGACAACAAATTTGGGAGGCAACAAAGAAGGACAGTGGAATGAACCAATGGTAAGTAATGGGCGGTAAAAAAGTCGAAATCTTGATTACAGCAGGTCTTGCAGATAGCGCGTGCATGCTGTAGCTCGACCTAAAAAGCAGCTCACTGATATGAAGCGTGGAAGGATACAAATCATCCAGTTATTAGAATGGTAAAGAAGCTGTGCTCCACGGGAGGGACAAACACAAGAAGAAGGAGGCATGCCATTGAATAAGATCAAAGCAGATGAGACTGAGATGAAAGCCAACCAATGTCAAGGAATGGGCTGACCCATACCCCACTGTAAGTAGTGGTATTAGTGGTATTGCCCACAAAAGGTCTTCGACAACACATACCTTAAAGCTATGTGTTGGAGAGAACTAAAAGTATGTATAATCAAAGGGGCGAAGAACAAAAAATCACTGCAATTTGCAAAAAACAAACCAGCTGTAAAAAATCAATTTGATGGCCCATGATTCTAAAACCTTATTTACAGACCCAAGCAGAGGCTTGTACCTAGCAAAGTGAATGTTTTACTTTCATTCGATGTTTGACCTAGAAGTGCACTGTTGGATGGGTTCACTTGTGTTTGTACAGCGATCTGGTGGTGGTGTGGGGCGAGGCAATAAGGGGCATCACCAATTTGCAAGGAGATAATCTTGTGAGGGTGGGGTGTTATGAGGCCACTGCTGTCTCTGCCTTAATGCTGAACCTGTTCTGTGGTTCTTAGAAAGAGGTCTGATCCCTTTCCGGTTGATCCAATACTTTTCACTAGGATGGAGCACTCGGCTAGAGTCCCTGCCCTTTGAAAACATGTCAGAACAAACACTTGAAATCCCAGGTAAAGCACAATTGTTGCCAGGTGCACAGTAGTCTTGTGTGGTTTTCTCATGCACGACTTTTCCTGTCTACGCGGTCAGTGATTGGAACTTGGGAAGCACCTAGTGGTGTAGGAGATGAGAGTGGCAGTCACAACCACTGACAAAGGCGACTCATTGGCTTCAGAGGGAGGAGGCAGGTGGGCATTCTCTCTATAAATCAGTCCTCATATAGACTCACCTTTCTGATATCATTGAGAACTTTTCATCAGGTTGAGCATGATAGTCGAGCAGAGCAGGTTTTTGCAGGTTGGTAATACTGGGACAGTGTCAGTCACGTGTCAAGTGCTGCGTAGCATGCAGTCGGGGCCCATTGTTGTATTTGGCGACATTTAGCGGGCTACTAACTTGGGTCGAAAAAGTATTGAATAGGTTGGGCCCAAAACTGATAGATTACCATAGGCATGCCAGATTAGGAAATATCCAAATATTTATATTCAACTTCTGGATAGAAGATCTCTAGCATTGCCCACTAGAATGTATCACCAAAATAAATCTATTGTTAACCTGGGGCAGTGCCATGCTGACTGATCGTGTGTTTCCGCAGGACTACTTCTATGTCTCACCGAAGAAAATACCACGAATTCAAAAAACACATAAGATTCTCTTCCTGTGTCTATTGCTTCGTGTGTGTCATTGCTGTTAACATCAACATTTTGATGGCAACATCCTTTATCGGCCACGTTGGTTTTTCAGACAGACTTCCCCATTCTAAATATTTCTCTACATCATCTCTCGTTTGCTACAAATGATTGTGACTTTTGGTACATGATGCAAGGCTTTTCTCCAATTTTTGGGGCAAGCTGAGGTTACTGAGCTGCTTTATTTTGATGTGTATAGTAGTTTGTTGCTGGTGCTCACGGTTTTTAGCACTGTCATGCAGTGATATCAGCTCTTGCACAGGTACCTCATTTGCTTTAGCAAAAGATGCCATCCTGCACAGAAGAGGTGAAGTGAAACCTCAGCAGTGCAAGTTTCTCTTTCACACACAGGACAGGAACAACATGGGCATCAGCAGTGTGAGCTTCTCTCCTTAGACAACAGGTAGCGCATGAGCCTCATCTGTGCAAGGTTCCCTCACAACAGGTGTGTCATATACATTAGTTGTGCAAGATTCCCTAGCTAACAGAAAAAGTACAAGCATGGGTATCAGCAGTGGAAACTACACTCCACGCAGAATAGGTGCAGTATGACGCCAGCAGTGGAAGCCGGCCTCCACACAGAATAGGTGCAGTATGACGCCAGCAGTGGAAGCTGCCCTCCACGCAGAATAGGTGCAGTATGACACCAGCAGTGGAAGCTGCCCTCCACGCAGAATAGGTGCAGAATGACCCCAGCAGTGGAAGCTGCCCTCCGCGCAGAATAGGTGCAGTATGACACCAGCAGTGGAAGCTGCCCTCCACGCAGAATAGGTGCAGAATGACCCCAGCAGTGGAAGCTGCCCTCCACGTGGAATAGGTGCAGTGTGACACCAGCATTGGAAGCTGCCCTCCACACAGAATAAGTGCAGTATGACCCCAGCAGTGCAAGATACCCTCCACGCAGAATAGGTACAGTATGACCCCAGAATGCAAGCTGTCCTCCGCACGGAATAGGTGCAGTATGGCATAAGCAGTGCAACCTGCCCTCCACAGAGCATAAGTGCAGTATGATATCAGCAGTGCGAGCTGCCCTCCACAGAGAATAAGTGCAGTATGACACCAGCAGTGCAAGCTGCCCTCAGCACAGAATAGGTACAGTATGATTTCAGCAATGCAAACTGCCATCCACACAGAATAGGTACATTGTGACCTTAGCAGTGCAAGTTTCCCTCCTTACAGAATAGGTACAGTATGACTTCAGCAGTGCAAGTTTCCCTCCTTACAGAATAGGTACAGTATGACACCAGCAGTGCAAGCTGCTCTCCACAGAGAATAGGGGCAGTATGACACCAGCAGTGGCCTCCTTATGCAAATGGCCGTGGAAGTAGCTGTCTCCAAAGGTGATACGCACTGTGTCCCTGGCATCACATCCAGACAATGGCAGTGCAGGCATACATTGAGTTTGCTCTATTCCCTCTGGCTCCTTGCGCTGGTGCTGCCATGCTGTACCTGTTTGGTGAAGTAGGGAAGCATGTACTCGTGATGCCCGCCGCATGTATTCTGTGGGGGAAGTAAACTTGCACTGCTGATGCTCTGCTGTACCTGGTCTGTGAGCGAGGATAAAGGTGACACTGTAGCAGCAATGCAGTATCGGTTTAGTGAGGGAGGGAAACATCCACTGCTTAGTGCCATGTTCCACCTTTTTTCTGTAAGGGAGAGCTGAAGGAAGGGATGGGGGCGGGGGAAGGGGGAACTTGCACTACTGATGTCAATGCTGTACCGGTTTTGTAATTAAAGGAACCTAGCATTGCTGGAGCAGTGCAGCACCAGTTCTACAAAGGAGAAAGCTTCTACTGCTGGTGTCATACTGCACCTGTTCTGTGTGGAGGGCAGCTTCCACTGCTGGTGCCATACTGCACCTATTCTCTGTGGAGGGCAGCTTCCACTGCTGGTGCCATACTGCACCTATTCTCTGTGGAGGGCAGCTTCCACTGCTGGTGCCATACTGCACCTATTCTCTGTGGAGGGCAGCTTCCACTGCTGGTGCCATACTGCACCTATTCTCTGTGGAGGGCAGCTTCCACTGCTGGTGCCATACTGCACCTATTCTCTGTGGAGGGCAGCTTCCACTGCTGGGGTCACACTGCACCTATTCCGCGTGGAGGGCAGCTTCCACTGCTGGGGTCATACTGCACCTATAGTGCGCAGAGGGTAGTTTGCACTGCTGGTGTCATACTGCACCTATTCCGCGTGGAGGGCAGTTTGCACTGCTGGTGTCATACTGCACCTACTCTGCATGGAGGGTAGCTTGCACTGCTGGTGTCATACTGCACCTATTCTCTGTGGAGGGCAGCTTCCACTGCTGGGGTTATACTACACCTATTCCGCGTGGAGGGCAGCTTCCACTGCTGTGGTCATTCTGCACCTATTCCGCGTGGAGGGCAGCTTCCACTGCTGGTGTCATACTGCACCTATTCCGTGTGGAGGGCAGCTTCCACTGCTGGGGTCATACTGCACCTATAGTGCGCAGAGGGTAGTTTGCACTGCTGGTGTCATACTGCACCTATTCCGCGTGGAGGGCAGTTTGCACTGCTGGTGTCATACTGCACATATAGTGCGCGAAGGGTAGTTTGCACTGCTGGGCTCATACTGCACCTATTCTCTGTGGAGGGCAGCTTCCACTGCTGGGGTTATACTGCACCTGTTCCGCGTGGAGGGCAGCTTCCACTGCTGTGGTCATTCTGCACCTATTCCGCGTGGAGGGCAGCTTCCACTGCTGGTGTCATACTGCACCTATTCCGCATGGAGGGCAGTTTGCACTGCTGGTGTCATACTGCACCTACTCTGCATGGAGGGTAGCTTGCACTGCTGGTGTCATACTGCACATATAGTGCGCAAAGGGTAGTTTGCACTGCTGGAGTCATACTGCACCTATTCTCTGCGGAGGGCACCTTCCACTGCTGAGGTCATACTGCACCTATTCTCTGCGGAGGGCAGCATCCACTGCTGGGGTCATACTGCACCTATTCCGGCTGGAGGGCAGCCTTCCCTGCTGGGGTCATACTGCACCTATTCTCTGTGCAGGGCAGCTTCCACTGCTGGTGTCATACTGCACCTATTCCGCGTGGAGGGCAGTTTGCACTGCTGGTGTCATACTGCACATACTCTGCATGGAGGGTAGCTTGCACTGCTGGTGTCATACTGCACATATAGTGCGCGAAGGGTAGTTTGCACTGTTGGGGGTCATACTGCACCTATTCTCTGTGTAGGGCAGCTTCCACTGCTGGGGTCATACTGCACCTATTCCGCGTGGAGGGCAGCTTCCACTGCTGTGGTCATTCTGCACCTATTCCGCGTGGAGGGCAGCTTCCACTGCTGGGGTCATACTGCACCTACTCTGCATGGAGGGTAGCTTGCACTGCTGGGGTCATACTGCACCTATTCCACGTGGAGGGCAGCATCCACTGCTGGGGTCATACTGCACCTATTCTCTGTGGAGAGCAGCTTCCACTGCTGGGGTCATACTGCACCTATTCTCTGTGCAGGGCAGCTTCCACTGCTGGGGTCATACTGCACCTATTCTGCGTGGAGGGTAGTTTGCACTGCTGGGGTCATACTGCACCTATAGTGCGCGGAGGGTAGTTTGCACTGCTGGGGTCATACTGCTCCTATTCTCTGTGCAGGGCAGCTTCCACTGCTGGGGTCATACTGCACCTATAGTGCGCGGAGGGTAGTTTGCACTGCTGGGGTCATACTGCACCTATAGTGCGCGGAGGGTAGTTTGCACTGCTGGGGTCATACTGCTCCTATTCTCTGCGGAGGGTAGCTTCCACTGCTGGGGTCATACTGCACCTATAGTGCGCGGAGGGTAGTTTGCACTGCTGGGGTCATACTGCTCCTATTCTCTGCGCAGGGTAGCTTCCACTGCTGGGGTCATACTGCACCTATAGTGCGCGGAGGGTAGTTTGTACTGCTGGGGTCATACTGCTCCTATTCTCTGCGGAGGGCAGCTTCCACTGCTGGGGTCATACTGCACCTATAGTGCGCGGAGGGTAGTTTGCACTGCTGGGGTCATACTGCACCTATAGTGCGCGGAGGGTAGTTTGCACTGCTGGGGTCATACTGCACATATAGTGCGCGAAGGGTAGTTTGCACTGTTGGGGGTCATACTGCACCTATTCTCTGTGTAGGGCAGCTTCCACTGCTGGGGTCATACTGCACCTATAGTGCGCGGAGGGTAGTTTGCACTGCTGGGGTCATACTGCACCTATAGTGCGCGGAGGGTAGTTTGCACTGCTGTGGTCATACTGCTCCTATTCTCTGCGGAGGGCAGCTTCCACTGCTGGGGTCATACTGCACCTATAGTGCGCGGAGGGTAGTTTGCACTGCTGGGGTCATACTGCACCTATAGTGCGCGGAGGGTAGTTTGCACTGCTGGGGTCATACTGCACCTGGCACCTGCCCATGGCAATGAATGTATGCATCATCATCCGTGCATTGCAGGAAAATGCCTTCTTTTGTAGTGCAATGATTCCAGGTATGGAACGATAAGAGTGTTGTGAAAAAGACATATTTACCTCCCACGGATGGGTGCATTCTGAAAAGACTCTTGTTACTTTCTGCCGCGTGACACTGTCAGAAAATGTAACCAGAAGACAATTGTGTATAGCACCGAGTGATTGTAGTGCTTAGGCACAAAACAACATAACCAGGGCCACCGGAATTATAAGATGTGTTTTCCGCATAAATATGGATTCGCCGCATTTGCTGCATAACATGCCATCTGCTGCATACATCGGCAGATTTTAACAAAAAAATATGTTTCTTGTTCAAAGGGATCAAAGGTTACTAGAATGTCACGGAGTGTTCAGACGCAGAGGAAGGCCATTCATAACAGTTGACTGGTCACGTTTCAGTTGTGTGTTGCTGTATTTGATTGCTGAGCTAGTATTAATGAGGTGAAATCTTTGCCCAGACACTCACCATAAAACAATAAATTAATACTGCCACAAAATATGCTGCATTATGCCAGATTATTTTCCTTTTGTTGCTGCACATTTTAGTCAACCCTGACGCATGCTTTGGTCCTCGCTGCCGTATATTCCAGTTGCACTGACCATAACTGATTTATACTGCGGTCTATGGACAACGCTATCATTTGGCTTCAGCTTTGGAAGCCGTTATAACATTTTAGAGATGTGCAAGTCTTTGTTCATCACAAAGAGAAATCCAAGTCAGTGAGCCAAAGGGCCGGGCAGGACTTGCAGCAAAGGCAACTTCAGTTGTCTGAACTTTACACCACCACTAAGAAAAAGAATCACAACGAAAAGCTCAGTAGGTTTGACACACTGCTAAGGTCTTCTCAGTTTCCAGTCTCAACAAGCATTTGCAATGCAATAGGTCTCGCATTCGCAAAAGTTTGAGCCATTGGCATTGTAAATGACAAACCCTTCATCCAAGTGTTGGTTTTGAAAACAGATAAATAAATGGCATTGTCATTTACAATGCCAATAGCTTAAACTCTGGCATTGTAAATGACAATGCCTTTTATCCATGTTTTTAAAAAAGAAACATAAATAAAACGCATTGGCATTTACAATACCAATAGCTCAAACTCGTGTAAATACCAAAAATACTCGATCTCTGATCAGCAATTGATGCTTCTGCTTTTCAAACTTAAAAACATATGTTGTATTAGAAACACCTTAAACAAATGTAATGCAAAAATGTCCCTTTTGAAAATATGTCGTCCATACATAAATAGTATTTTATAGGATAAGCAATTAATGCACACATATATGCACGGTCTGTGAAGCACTAGATATAAAGGGGCAGAGAAAAACACATAGTCCTGTTTCCCCAGTCCGCAACCTCTAACAAACCACCAACAACAGACATAGTAGAATTATTTTGTGATGTCTGCTGCGGCTTTGAACTGCTCAGTGAAATATCTCACTGGATTAGGTAGGTCACTAAACCTACAACAAGTGCTCCTTTAAATGTCTTGTAATTTATATGCGTGGATACAGCTGAAGTACACTGTCCCGTCCTACACAACCACTGCCTCTACAGCTGTGGCAAGTAGAATTTGTGCATTTTTATACAGCACCAACTTTAAATGGGCATGCATAAAAGATTATGAGTGACACTATCTTACAAGCAAAATCAAGCAATATAGACAAGGGAAACATATATAAATCATAGAAATTACACCTATTTGAGCTACAAGAAACTCTAAGATATTAAAACTGCTGTAAGCAAGCAGCATTTTAGTAACTTTTGAACAGTTTGAGCTGGAAACAAAAACATTTTTGTCAAAATCTGCAGTTGCAGCAGATGATGGATTATGTGGCGAATGCGGCAAATCTATAATTATGCGGAAAATTGCTGCAGCCACATAATTGCATAATTCCATTGGCCCTGGTTATAGGAGAGAAAGATAAGCAGTGACAGGAGGAAATGGAATGACAATAGAAAGGCGATTATATACTGTAGTGAGGCAGTGACAGAAGAGGGTGGACAGTGTATGATTACAGAATTTAGGGCAATGCCAACGGCAGGATGGGCAGTGGCAGAGACATGTTGTATAACGGAGAGATGAGCAGTAATTGGAGAGGGGACATGGGAAGTGAAAGGAGAGAGGACAGTAACATGAGGCAGAGTTAGAGGAGGGTAGTGACAGGAGGGAGAAATAATATGTGAAAACATAACTACGCCCAGTGTGAAGCTCTCTGAGGAAGGAGAGGGAAACAGCAAAACGCTGGACAACACGCAAGAGCTATAGAAGGAGAGCTCGCAGTTTGAGTGACCTCAGTGTGAACAGATTTTTAAATGCTGGAGTTCCTTTCTGTTACATAGGGTGTAAACACAAAAAATTAAATCTGAACTTTCCTATTTGGAGCACAGTCTCAAAATCAAACAAGGAGTGCACTTACTAGAAACAGCTGGCAAATAGGGTGCCTGAGCCCTCCAGTTGCTGGTAGTGCGCCTCCACCAATCGCTCGTTGCCCCATACGGCTATAAGCGCGTTAGTTTCTGCTGGGGTCCAGGACATGCCGCGACAAGCGGCCGACGTGGAAAAGGAGACTGAGGGCGACGAGGCAAGGCCCGGACCACCAGCGCATCCCTCTAGAGGCGACGAATGGCTTGGGGTAGAAGGCGCCGACAACGATGGGCGTCCATCGCTCAGCCCAGGTGAAGTAGGGGACATAGCCTCGCGCTTTGGAATCTTCAGTGGCGGCGGAGCGGGATCGGATTGCAGATCCGACTCACAGGGCGCAGCCATGTTGACTCCTCGGAACCAGCGGGAAGTTAAGCTGAAGACACGCCGTGAGCGTGCGCATCGGCTGCCTGGACAGGAGATGTGCACGCGTATGGTGCGAGCGAGGCGTTGTGATAACGCCGCGAGCCGTGCGCGTGCATATCTCCTGTCTGTTTAAGTTTCGGCACAGACAGTTGATGTGCACGCGTACGGCTTGCGGCGCTATTACAATTCCTGCTCGCACCAAGCGCGTGCACATCTCGTGTCCCGCATCGGAGCAAAAGTCGGCAACAACAGATCTCGCATAGCGAGCAGCGCTTTGCGCTGCATCGCTAGGCGAGACCTAAAAACTCACTATCCAAATTAGAAATGGGGACCCATTGGGCGCTCTAAGATCCCAGACAAGGTGACCCCAGCCGGGAACTTATCACCATAGATTAGGCTTAGAATAAGCACTAATGTGTGTTACTGCAGCAGCTCGGATGCTGTAGGTTATAGCCCATATCTGGCCAAGTCCGCACAATGGGAGGTACCATAATCCTCTTGGGTCGTCTTCTTGGGTTCAGATCAAGACCCACAGATATCCTGAAAGTCCTAAGGTACTCACTAGATGCTAAATCTCCTGGACAGAGTATGGTAAGATGCACACAGCTTGGCTTAAGTGCAGACTATAGGGAGTATTTCAAGGGGCGATGCAGATTCACCTGCAGGTTCAGTCCTCTGGAGTCTTTATCACATTCCTGACCATCTCGTGATGCACGGAGGTTGGGATGCATTGGGTTCTGTCCAGGTTGGCTGCACTGGCTCATGGGCAAACTGTCAACCTTGAGACCGTCCTCCACTCAACCCCTGGTCAGCTGCCGCTGTTCTGTCTCTTTGTCTCCTGAGTGGTGGACAGTAACGTGGGCATTGTGCTCTGGCCCCACATGCATCCATAGCCTCAAGCGGATGCATCAACAGTGTTTTTTGCTGGTATATTTTCTTTTTGCAGATGATGATTCGGATCTTCCCCATGAAGTCCAAATACAATTTAAAAAAAAACATAAAAGCTTCAGAGGGCCAGTACTTCGTTGAAGCTTAATCGGGGATCCTGTAGGACCCAGCTCCACATAATACATATTCCACGTGTGGCATCAGATATAGTGTTTGTGTACTATTGGCTCATTATAGATCTTTGTTCTTGATTTCTTCTGCAACTTACATAATGTCCTGCTGCTCTGGGCCATTCCTCATAATTCAGCACTGTATATTGTGGTGCTTCCTGGTTTCTAGGGTGTGTTGTAGTTCCCTTTTACTTGTATCATGCAAAGTATTGTATTTGCATTGCCTCTGCTTTCTCCTTGATCAAGACAAGGTGGAACTTCCATTTCAGCTTTTCGTGAGACTGGTATGGACAGGTATTCGCATTTTCTGGGAATATGCCTTATATTAATATTTTCTTTCACTACTTACCCCTGTGTAATGCCTGCACCATGAAAAGTCTTTTAAAATTTGCATATATAAAATAGCAAAACTAAGGAAACGCCAATGGGTCTTCTAAAACATCATTAAAAAGGAGTGCACCACCGCCACACAGAAGCATCTTTCGGATTATGATTTGTATCTACTTCTTTGGTAGTTCCCTTTGGGCAAGCTATAAATCCAAATAAATTAGACCAGTCCAGTTTATTGATAAAACAAACTAGATTATCTTTATTTCCACAACTGGTCATCACCTATGAAGGACTACGACTAATTCTTAAAATGATATTGTAAGCATCAATAGAGGTTTAAGATGGGTAATCAGGTGGTGAGTATTGGTTGGTGTCTCTTACAATACCCGTTGACCCCTCAAATAGGTGGTTACATAGACAGGCATTGCCAGTACAACCAGGTCAACTTGTATAGAAGTAGGGGAGTCTTCATGTCTTATGACTGGCACATCTGTTGGCACATTGTTCAGCCTGTCTTACGTTTTGCCTATATATACACCTGAAAATCATTGAGTGAGCAAGCATGCCTACTTCATGCACACATTTGTGTTTAAATTTAGGTATTGTTGATTGGTGTGATTACATCACATTTTTTGTGATTTGGCATGTACACGCCACAACAAGAGCACAAGGGTTGAGTTCCGTTTGCCTATTAATAACTTATTCCAGAGACTCTCAATCTAAAGGCAAAACAAGAGGTCTGGAAATGTGTGGTAATGTTATGTTTTTGTCAACAGTATACTTCTGAATTGAGTGAATAACAGTGAGAATGTAGTCAATGTGTTACAGACCTCCCTGGACCTGGAGATAGTATAATTTCGTATTATTGTTAGTTTATGTTGTCCATTAAATTGTTTCGACGATCTTTGCTTGGAAGTTGGTTAGCTGGATTGTGTGGTAGGGTGCTCCTCCCTGTGCTCCCACTTTTGTCAGAGGACTTTGCTGGTAGTACTTGAAGCATTTATGAAAGGTATAGAGCCACTCTACTGCAAACACCTTGGGGTTTAGGAGATAACTGCTTGGAACTAGGTGCCTTTTCCAAGTTTAGCTGGACAATGGCATCTTTGATATGTCTTTCTGAGAAACTGTGTACTGAGACTTTACAGCTGCTAGCTACTTTGCAGATGTATTGAGTAAAAGCTCTTGATTTTAAGAAATGCAATTTATAGCTTAAATGTTTCATCACTTTGTAGTTCTGCTGGAGTTTCAGAACTGCTGTATTTTCATACTAAATGTTTTTTTAGTTTGTATTATTTGGTCTGAATACACTGTTGTCTTTATTTTTCTTCTACAGTCTATAGGGAATTTTTGTCTAATGATCTTTTTAGATCACTTTGGCAATACTGATCAAAGCAGCATTACTGTTTCATGTTTTTACTGTTGCTAGACTGCCAACAGCTTCATTTTAGACCTTCAGCCAGACAGTTGATGAAAAAGGACTGGTTTTCTTTTGTGAAAATAACTGCAGAGAGTTCAAAGGGGCTAAATCAATTTCTGTAATAACCTCTCTTAATTCCGCCACTTCTCTCTCTCTCTCTCCTTGATCGTTCTCATGCACAGACTAAAGGAGGAGCATAATTTGTCTCCTTCACATTGAAAAGGATTACGAGGTGATCTAGCGTTTGTTTCTAGGGGTTAGTACTGAAACTGATCACTTAGAAGCATGTTTTGGTGATGTGGGTAGCACTTTTGATTGAGTACACATATGAATATAAAAACTTAGTTAATATATCTATCATGAGCACAAGAATAAACATTTTAACACCGGTTGCTTCATTTGTTTCCCTCTTTCTTCCTTCTTTATTGAACTGCGACTCTTTCTTATAGTGCAAAGCGTGTGCACGGTCTCTAGTATTGTTTGCATGACTTATCAATATTTCATGGGCACTGTTGAGACCATTTCTTACAGGGGTGGGGTACTACATACGACATATAACTTTGGTACCACGGTGCCACCCATACAGCAGTTTTCTTCTAATATATGGAATGTATATGTCCTTTTGTCAACAGCCTTGAAAAAGTCGTCAATACGACGAAACATGTGTCGGCTGTGTGCTTCATCTATTGACCTGCGTGTCAACATACTTTGATTATCAGTGTGTTTTACTTATGGACTGATGTATCATCAACCTTTGTTTTAGTATTTTCTAAATAATTAAATTGGATCTGCAATATTGGCG
Source organism: Calotriton arnoldi (assembly GCA_963921515.1). Taxonomy (NCBI): domain Eukaryota; kingdom Metazoa; phylum Chordata; class Amphibia; order Caudata; family Salamandridae; genus Calotriton; species Calotriton arnoldi. The sequence continues at coordinate 1,233,885 of CAWUFW010005313.1, read as the reverse complement.
GACCTTAATTACGGCATCTGTGTAGTGCTCTGCAGTGCGACCAGATTTCCACAGTTGGTGCTTTATGCCTCTTGGCACTATTTTTCCTAAAAACTTTCAAAATCAATATCTCCAGTTCTACAAATTGGATTTTTGTCATATTGGTCTTGTTTTATTTATTAAAATCTACTCTATTTTTCTAACTCTGTTGTGGGCTCCTTTTGTGGTGTGTTTTCACTGTTACTGTTTCAAGTGTTGCACAGATACTTTACACATTGCCTCTAAGTTATGCCTGACTGCTCTGTGCCAAGCTACCCAAGGGTGAGCACAGGTTAATTTAGAGTTTGCTTGTGACTTCACCCTGAGGAGAATGGTGCCTGCTGTTTAAGAAGGGATACACCCCCTTAACCAGTAACCCAGTTTCTGACATTGATATTTTCGCATTTACAATTCCAGTTCAGTTATTTTTTTAACAATTGTTTTTCCATTTCACATACAGTGCATGTTTTTGATAAACGCTGGAGGATAATAAACATACCACTATCAATTGATATGCAATACGTAGATATTAAGAGCAAAGCTATACCGATTTCCCATTACTTAATAGAGATGAAGAGTTCATGTTTTGGCTTGTCAATCGAGTTCTCAGGCTTCTTCATGGCAACGATGTATTTGTCATCTGGCCACCTCTTTTCTATGTCAAGAAAATTTGTGGTGAACTTCAAGAAACACCAGTTATCCAATTCATTTTTTTCTTCAAGAAGCGATACTGAGCTGAAAAGACTGACTACTTTAAATGTTATATTTCCAAAACTATAAGTGTGTTTAATGATTTGTAGGCAGTGAGAGTGGTAGGGAGGTTCAGTATTACTTTGCCACTTCACCAAGAGAGCTGTTGAATTTCTGGGAAAGTAAACATTTGTACGTTTGTATCCATTCAATTATTGACATTGGTTATCACTTATCAATTATTCCTAAATCTCTGTGATTAGAATCAACTAATGGAGTACTTGCTATTGGCAATGGGTTTGTTTAGTTCCAGGATTAACCTGCATTGAGTTCTGTGTTTCTTTTCTGCTACACTGAATAATTTAAATTCATTATCTTTCAAAAAGAAACAATTGACGTTATTGAATTGCTAATCTTCCTCCACTAATTCAACTTGATTATCCCATATCCCCCCCATTAAGTCAATATACTTTTAAAATACAAATAAATGAAAGTGCCTGCTAGAAATGTCTCGCCCTAGCACCTAATGCCGGTGGTTGGCCTCGAGGAATATTTTGTTGTATTTTATTTTATATTCGTAGTTCTCCTGAAAAAGCTATTACTAAAGTTACATAATAGACAACATCTACTATTCGTTTTTACAGATGAGTAGTGACGGAACTAAAGAAAGAATTCATGTGTGCCGATCAGCTCAGAATAAATTCCTGACAACATCCTCCACACAAAAAAGGACTGGTAAAGAAAATTTACTCAGCTTGTTCACTCGTTTATGCTTACCTTGTCTATCTTTCAAATAAGAAGTGCACAATCAGCAATTGCTCACCCATGAACACCAGAGCGCTAGTATTACACTGTGACTACTTGATCGACCCCATTCTGCCCTTATTTTCAGTGAAGCGGGAGCACATGTGGCAAGCAAGTTCGAGCTTTTACATAGTAGGTCAGATGACCATAAACCTAATAACCGAACCTCTGAAGATCCTTCCATAAAATTGTGATTCTTGGCCATGTTGATCAGTCTGTTACAATTTTTAAATTTGTTCCTATAGTTATTCGACTCGGTGCTTTCTGTAGGGTGGTCGGAACAGAGTTTGGACGCAGAAAACCTTTTCATAGCTGGAGAAGAGCAACAAAGAGGAGAAATACTCCCCATTTATGTACGTAGATCAAACGGTTTACGTTATTCACTGAAAACAGTTTCTGTTAAAGATCCTATTTCTCAGACAATTGAAGAAATAAAGAGCTAGGAAACGATATGAAGATCCAGGAAACTTCTGAATTTTGGCAGTATTTTTTTATGCTTTTTATTGATTTTCACAAAAATAAGAAATAACATAAAATTAATAGGGCTGTTAGGGCAGCATACCGGATCAAATGTGCACCGTCTCAGAAGCACTAAATAGCAAACATTACTGTATCAATAATCGCTTCAAGAAGTATTTCTTTGAACTTAGCTGGAAAAGTGAGGGAGCTGCTGCAATAGGCATAAAAACCTGGAACTATTAGTCATTATTTACAGTAGTATCCGGCAGATCCTCCATCCGTTGGCTCCAGTCTCGCAAATCCTCAGCCAACTTGTCATCTGTCCAGACTGTGACCATGTGCATTTTTTTCGCATCCTCACATTCCTTCATATCGCTACACCACATCTCAAACAATAGACCTAACTACTACAGCCAATGCACAGCAATTCTGCATTTGGCCAATGTTAGACACAGAGTTAACACATTTTAAGCTAATCTTGGATCTTTTTGGCCTAAGGTGCACAGCTAGTATACACTGTCTAATTGACGACTGTAGAAAGCCACCCACTGTCTGTCTAATCACCTTCTCCCACAATTGGGGTGCAAGTAGTCCGGAAATTCCTGATTTCTTGATGTTACGTCTACAGTTTTAGTCATTTTCTATCATAACATTCCATAAACTGCCCATCCATTGGTCCTTGTTTTTCAGTCCTATGTGGCACAGCCCTCGGTACTCTTCAGTCTAATTTGAGTGAAACAACACCCACAGAGTAGGGCACAGTTCACTATTGCAATAGAGAAAACCAGAGGAGGTGCAAACCGTCTGTGCAAACAGGATATCCTCTCTATTGCCTCGGTGTGGATAGTGGAGTGTTGAGTGTGGTGTGCCACATGTGAAGTGTCTTTCTGAGAGACTGAGGCAGGGTATAAATTCCTTATAGTGCCTGCATCTAGTGTTACACAATACTGTACCTGTAGCTCCCTCCACCATATACAAGGACTCTAAGCGTCCAAAACCATTATTAGTTCAAAATTGTAGTAGATGCTGATTTACCGTCACACAGAAACGAATTCATGGCATGCTGGCCATTGCTATGTGACTTACCCAGTCCTCAAGAACGAACCGAATAACACAAATAGATTATTCACCTGGGAACTCACTCTCTTCGGCGCACAGGTGGCTTCTTGTCAGGTACCTGTGGCTAGTTGTATGTAAGCCTAACCACTGAGGGTCTTGGCGTGAGTTGTCCAGCTATCGCTCACCTGGTCTCGAGCTGAACTCTTTCCTTGCTCCAGAGAGTTATGAACAGCATTGCGGCTGGGCACTCTGTGAATTGTGTTGTCTGCAAAGAAGAAAATGTACCCTCCCAAGCCCCTGCCTCTGGAGTTCTAATAAGAAATAGCCTGACAGAACCAGCTAGGAGAGCTAACAAACCTGCTGGTAGGTTCTAACCAGCAAGCAGCCTTAGTGTGCAAAGATAGGGCACTGTCCAGGTGCTGTCACCTTCCCACCTGGTTGGTGGCCATTCCTGCTCACCCACTTAATCTTTCTTTCTGGATACTGTTGCTTTTTGTTGCTATTCTGCTCCATTCCAGTCAGAGTAGTGGAAGACTAAGTGGCCAAAGGGGTATGTCTTCCCATGGATCACAAACCAGAGAGTGCCCACATGCTGGTCCTATGAAGCTGTCAATTGTGGAATAAGTGTCCTCACTCCACGTAGACCCTAACAGTGATCTCAGGTGTATTTCAAATAAAGTGTAATTAAATTCCTAACCATTTCCTTTGTGACTCCTGTCTGGGAGAGTGGACTTACTTGCCTCTGGTCACACACATTGTATACAGAACCTCATAGCTGAAGTCAGGCCATTCGTTAACTTTTACTATTTTCATTCCTCTGTCTTCTCATTCCAGGAAAGAGTAGGGAAACGGGTTCTAGTTTTGATAGATCACATAATGGACTCTGATTGAACTTTCTATTGTAAGTGAATGTGTAGGTTTTAGTCACTTCATCAGAACTGTCTTTGCTGTAGGACCTCAGCGTATGGCCTGGGAGGGAGCAGGGGGGTTGGGGGGGAGTGAGAGGGAGTTCCAATGTCTAAGAGCCATCACCAAGAAGGGGCTCACTCCCATGAAGATGGAGGAGGATAAAGGGTTTTAGTGTCAGCAACAGATTCCTATGGTAAGTGCTGAGAAGGCCAGGCTAGACTGATGGTCTCTCTGTACTGTATTACAGACTGGAGGCTGATGTAAATCTTACCCCATGGACAGCACAAATGTTGCAGTTTAGTGAGGTATTGGTGCCTTCCATTAAAGGTGGCACGTCAATTAAAGTGCCAAAGCTATTAACAGCAGATCAGAGAGAAACCACACATTAAGTAGAACTGGAAGATTCCAAATGTATTGGTGTAACTGTCTTAGCAAGTGATGTCCTGCATAATTTCTGATTTTTGGGGTTACATGTATTGCACATCATTTTTGTTTTTCTCCAGTTTATGCGTTTTGTGTGATTTCCGCTGGAAACTCATTTGAGCAGAAAACCTTCGTGCAGACTCAATCATTTGTTCCTTGTTCGCTTTTGACTCTCTTTAAACTATGTAAGACTAACCATTTTGAATTTGGTTGTTTGCATTCTGTGTCTTTATTACTAGTAGTCCTATTGTTGCCTGGCTAATAGCGCGTATGCTGCGGTGGTGGTGCCATCTGGTAATTTGAAACAAGAGCCTTCGACATATAGTTCCCCTTGTGGGTCAGATAAGGGGACATCAGTCAGGTCTACCCGTCCCTTTGTCTCTTCCTCTGTCCGAAAAAGACAATCATGTATGTCTATATCTTCACTCTCAGAAGGGAGGGGCAGTAACGTGGCAAGGTTCAGAGTAGCATATCTTTTGATCGTGATATGTGGGGCAAACAGAGTTAGATCATAACCGGTCAGACGTGCACTGGTAAGTTGCTGTGTCTTACTCTTATTCAATAGGGTATCCACAGCATGAGGCACCATGACCGTGAGGTCAGTATCAAGTACGAGCCCAGCCGATTGCCTTATAGAGATGGCCACAGCCGCGACCGCTCTTAGACAGCTCGGGAGGGCTCTGGCGACTGGGTCAAGCAAAGCAGAAAAATAAGCACACAGCCATTGCTTACCTCCAAAGGCCTGTGTTAAAACAGAGAGCGCACAACCAGCTGTCTCGTGTTCATACAGCACGAACGGCTTCCCATAATCAGGGGTGCTGAGCACAGGAGCAGAACAAAGCGCAACTTTTAACTTGTCAAAAGACTGCTGGCATTCAGGCATCCAAGGCAGGGGCTCATGCACATCTTTAGTGGTTAATACAAGCAAAGGCTTTATTAGTAGTGAATAATTAGGGATCCAATGGCGACAGTAGGAAGTGATGCCAATAAAAGCGCGCGCATCCCTCTGGGTTTTAGGGATAGGCATTTTAACAATGTCGCTAATGCGCTCAGGGGTCAATCTCCTACCCTCCTTCGAGAGGAGGTGACCTAAATAGGTGACCTCCTGTCGACAATATTGAAATTTAGAAAGGGACACTTTATGTCCATGGTGAGCCAAATGTAACAACAACTTAACCGTACTGTCTTTGCATCCCTGTTCAGTATCGGAAGCTATCAGTATGTCATCCACATACCGAAGTAATACATTACCTGGGGAAAGCGTGAGAGAGTCCAATTGAGCCATCAGAGCCTGGCTATATATACTAGGGCTTTCAGTATAGCCCTGAGGAGCGCGACAGAATCTAAAGCTTCTCCCAGCCAGGTTAAAACCAAACAGATAGAGACTATCAGGATGAATTGGTATACTAAAGAAGGCATTTTTCAAATCAATGACCGAGAAGAATTTGGCAGAAGAAGGAATCCTCGTCAGAAGGGCATTAATGTCGGGGACCACCGGAAACTGAGGGACCACTATTTTATTAACTGCGCGCAAATCAATCACAAAACGATAAACATCTGGGTGATCATCAGAGGAGCCTGAAGGTGCCATTTTAAGAATGGGAAGGATAGGGCTATTACACACATTCGCAGTCGTCTCTTCAACAACTCCTGACTCAATCAGGTCCTGTATAATCCGCAACAAAGCTCGCTCCCCTGCTTGCGGTATTTGGTACTGAGGAATACGGGGCAAAATGGCATTGTCTCTAACTTTAATGGAAATTGGGGGAATTTGCAATAGTCCTACATCCGTGTCACCTGTTGCCCACAAAGTGGGCGGCACAGCCTTAAACTCAGGAAGGGGCGCATCTTTGGACAGACACTGCTTAGAGCTATTCACATTCGTCTCTGGACTGGTCCCTCACCCTGTCCCTGGTGGTCCTAGCTGTGAGACATCCCCGTCACCTCGTCCAGATCATAATCATCATGATAATACTGTCTCCCTCGAGGGTCATCAAAATAGTTCTGGTCAGAGTGACCCTGCAATGTCCCATCCTTCCGAACCCCAGCCTGATCACTTGCTCCACGGCCCGTCCACGAGAACCTTGTCCTCTGGGTGTCGCAACTTTCTGCAAAAACACCGGACACTCGCTATGCCAGTGCCCCTCCTCCTTACAATACGCACACTGATTCGGCCCCACGGGCACAGTGCTCCTACTAGTACGGGAAAGCTGCCGGGCCGGACCAGCTCCATGTCCTCTACCGTTACCCCTTGACGCCTGCTGTAACAACACCTTCGTCTTCAACTCCTTATGCTTCTTCTCCACCTTCTCCTCATTCTCCCTGTGTTCATAATACTGTGCCATACTCAATATAACGGAAGGGGAGGATGTTGTCCAAGTGCTCTCTGAAGCCTGCAACCGAGCTGTAATCTCTGGGAGCAGGTTCGTAACAAATCTATTGACGAACAACCGGACACCCCCTTCTACTGACAAATCCTGTCCACTAAAATCCCAAAACACACCCTTGAAACGTGTGAAAAAAATCATACACACATTTATATTTCTTCTGACAACATGCCGCTAGCTTGTCCCAATCTACCCTTCTCGGTAGAATAAGAGAGTGCATATAGGTAATAATTCGGCCTGGTAAAGCTAGTATCTCGGCCTTGGGCTTCTACCCAGGCTTCCTTTCCTTATCCCATGCTTTAATCTGGTCCCATGTACCACCCAATTCCACAACGTGGTCCTGCGTGTGTACCTGCCTCCAAATGTCGACTGGCACCAGCAGACCAAAGAACATTTCAATACTTGCAAGCGTCATTACTGTCGATGTAGCAGCTTCTGTCAATTCCTTATAGTATGCAGTAGGATTTTTCCTAGGGTCGGGTAACTGAGTCTTAAGGGATAACACCTCACTCCTCTTCCATGGGGAAAAAACCCACTGTTCTTGAATCCGAGCCTCTACCTTTGGTCTAATAACAGCATCATGCTGATCTCGAAGCTCTGGCAACTCAGGGTGATCTATGGGATGGACTTCCCTCGTCGGAAACTGGGACACCGTCTTCGGGCTCTTCTCAAACAGCCTTCCTCGGTAAGCTACCAATGTCGCAACATTTCTGAAAACCTCCTCAGGCGCCATACCAGCAGCGTATACATTATCTCTGATATCATAAATAAACTGGGGCGCTATAGCATTGAAGCACTGTTCCCACAATCCAATCAGTGTAGCCGACATGTGCTTAAGGGCATGCTGCTGCAGAAATGGCTCGTAATCCCTCATCACACTCCACACATCTTCAGTACTATATATGGGATGACGGGCCCTTTGAGCGGCCCGATTTGCTACCGGCCTTTCTCTACCTCCCCCACATCAGATGGTATTAAGATCCGTCCCAGTTGCCCCTTAGCAGTTGCCCAGTCCCCGTCCCCTGATCCACGTACAGGTGTTCCACTACCCAGTACTGCCGGGGAATGAGGGAAAAGGGAAGGAGTAGTATCTGAAAGAGTAGGCAACAATGTCGTTAAGGGCTGTGTTGTGGATGTAAGGGCTGGAGAAAGAGAAGACAGTGACACAATAGGCATAGCAGGGAGAATAGCAGTTATCGCAGGCACGGAAGGGGAAGCCACAGAATGGACAGGAAGCGCAGCAGCTAATGCAACTGAGTCGATACCAGAAGAGACGGAAATGGCAGGGGCAGAAGAGACAGATGACTGGGGCTGTGGCACAGCAGGGTATATTCTCTGCGGGGTGTATGGAGGCGGAGGTCGGGTGTCTAACAATTCCTCCACAAATGTATCATTGCCTTCCCGAACCACATAGGAAGTTTCAATTGCAATGTGAAAAGTCTTATCGGCACACTCTTAACCCTTCTCAGTCTTCTCCTTTTCATACGCAACAGCTTCTGAGTCACTGTCTGCATCCTCCCCTTTCGGGCCTCCTTTTCTGCTTTCATTCGTCTCTGTTTAGCTTCCTTTTGCCATGTTCTAAGAGAATCAATCAAACATTGACTGCCTACTCCTTTTCGCAAACAATTTATCCTGCAGGAAATTATGCTTTTGCTCATCAAAAGTGCCCGTCAACGGCCACTGCAACTCAGCGTTGTCCCTCGTATATTTATGCCATAATGTACTAATGTACTTTCCCTCTGAGAAAGAAACCTAATGGTGACCCAGGAGATCTTAACAATCTTAGGCCAATCTCCTTACTACCTGCTCCAGGTAAAATGTTAGAGAAGTTGGTCCAGCGGCAACTGACCTATTTTGTCGAGAGTAATGCCGCCCTGCATGATACACAATCTGGTTTTCGGGCAGGCTACAGCACGGAGACTGCTCTCCTGGAGGTGGCCGAGTCGGTGAGATGGTCGTTAGATTCAGGGGCTTCAGTGGTACTGGTGCTCCTGGATCTGTCTGCAGCTTTCGACACCGTCGACCACACCATGTTGGTGCAGAGACTGCAAGACATAGGTTTTGGGGGGATGGTCTTGTCCTGGTTGAAATCATACTTAAGCAGCCGTACTCAAAGAGTCGCTTTACAACCATTTGAATCAAAACCTAAAGCCCTATGGTGTGGCGTCCCTCAAGGCTCCGCATTGAGTCCTTTACTCTTTAATTTGTACCTAGCCCCTCTTTTCTCTCTGATTGCCAACTGGGGGGTGAAGGCAATCTCCTATGCTGACGACACCCAGCTGGTTTTCCCTTTTCAGGAGCAAACGACAGAGGCTTTTATGAATTTTAAAGGCTGCTTGAGAGACATTGCCATTTGGATGAATACTAACAAACTAAAACTCAACGCGGGAAAAACAGAGGTGCTGTTTTTCGGCAACGGCCCTGTGCCTGCTTCCAGATCTGTGGTGGCCAGTAGAAATGGGCCCTCCGCCTTCGCCTAGTACAAGTATTAAAAATCTAGGGGTGAGATGGGAGGCGGATCTCTCCTTCTTGGCCCAAATCCAACAGGTCATCGCTTCATGTTTTAGTAAAATGAGAAATCTTCATAAATTTCTACATTTTATGCCAGAAGATTGCCGTAAGGCCGTAGTCCATGCCACAGTGACATCCAGGCTGGATTACGCAAACGGCCTATATCTCGGTCTGCCTAAATATTCGATTAGACGTTTGCAGATGGTGCAGAATGCGGCTGCGAGACTAATTAGACGCATTCCATTTCGACATCATGTCTCTCCGCATTTACAGGAACTACACTGGCTTCCGGTAGCCAAAATAATTGAATTTAAGGCCTTGACGCTGGCCTATCGGGCTCTTCAGGGAAGATGCCCTAGCTATCTTAGACAAAGACTTGGCCGGTATAAGCAAGATCGCTCCCTGCGGTCAAATTCTCAGAACTTGCTCATTGCTCCTCGCTTTGTGAAAGCTCGTCTGGGCGGTAGGGCGCTCTCAGTTAGAACGGCTAAATTGTGGAATGCCCTACCAGGGTTTCTCCGCCAAGCTGACACTGAGACTAGTTTTAGAAAAGCGCTGAAGACATGGCTTTTCAGCAATTAATCAGGCCTGACTTCTGAGTGTAAACTTTGTGCACGCGTTGCTTGCTGCTTAGCACCGGGACACCTCTGTTTGAGGTAGCTGTTCGCGCTATATAAATTTCAGTATTATTATTATTATTATTACTAAACATAATGGGGCCAAGGCCATGCTTGACGTACATTTCAAAGTTTGGAGTGCCTTCTGGAGGCGCAGGCTGACTCTCTTCCAATCGAGCATCAGTAGAACAACAACGACAACTCACACAACAGAATTTGCTAAAACAAGGCATTTTAAAACGAAAACGTTTTCACTATTTATGTTGAGCAGATATTTGGAAATATCTTACCAAAGTTGGTCCTCAGACCTCACCAAATCCGGATCAAAACAATACCATGTTCACAAAGAACTCAAATTCAAGTGCTTGTCCAAAATCGATCCTCAGACCATACCAAACTCAAACCAAAGTGGCGCCATAGCCACAGAACAAAAACAAGGCAAACCTACCTGGTGCACACAGGTCAAACCAAGTTATTCTCCACTGCCGACTCTTCGGACCAAACGGTCAGATCCAAGGGTTTTGCCGTTCAGGACCCCAGCCGGGATGACCACTGGCTGAGGCACCGCCCGGTCAGACAGACTGGGCAGCTGCGATTACTAGACTCTCTCTTGCAGGGATCCCCGGTCTGCCCATCCGACCCGACGTGGCCCTGAACCCCTCACCCGTCCGCGGGCAAGGGAGGGTCACTCGCCCGATGGGGTCCCTGTTCGGGCGCCAACTGAAGGAAGTGACCAGATTAGGGCCACCCGGGTCACTCGCAACCACCTCTCAGCCTTCCATACAAATGAAGAGTCGGTCAGACAGTAGAGAATACAAACCAAAGTTATTTATTAGTATGCGCTCGAGCGGAGTCCGGTCTGACCAGCCTCCTTAGATAGCTGCCAAGGGACTGAACCCCGTTCACATGGTATAGTCAGATATACATTTCCAATACCCCCAAGACCTGCCCAGACTGGAATTTTCCAGCCTGGGCGCTGATGAACAAAGGAGGTACAGAAGGATGGGCTACCATCCTGACACTGGGTACACGCTATCTTAGTGTCAAGGTTACTCTGCCCGTGATAGTCTCTCTGAGAGTGGGAGCAGGCCTACCTACGAGGAAAGGCATGCAGTTACAGAATGACCTATTCATTAGTGCAGCGAAGCTCAACCTTGGATAATAAAGAGAAACAATCGAGGCTGCTTTTCTGCTGAGGCAGACCGTATGAGACAGAAGCTTCATTTCGATCATGGTACAAAATGGCGGCTGAATACAAAATGGTGCCGCAAATGCTAACTTAACTCGCACAATGCTATAAGGAGTCAGCCAGACAGCATTTTCAGTCCAACAGTAGCAAAGATAACCATGTTAATTTTCAAACCATAACCATTGCTACTTGTCAGTTGAGCCCTAATATTGCATGTGAATTAGATGAATTCAATATGTTACAAGCCCTTTCACTGTGGTACAGGGCTGATGAACGGCATTATCTGCATGCCATGGATGTGGCTGTTCCTCGCTTGGCGAGAGTGGGCCACTGAAGAAGTTCAGTGGGTCGGTACAGGATTAAAGGGGTTCTGTCCTTCCAGGCCATAACATGCCCACACAGAGGAAATGCCACAGTAAGCCACCCTTTACTGCAGATGGTCCTAACCAGATGATACTCAGGCAATGGCACTCCTGGAAGGTTGTCAATGAGTAGGTATTCCTGGTCTTTTACTGGTCTCGGGGGTATCGTGAACCCCCTGGTTTAGCAGCTACAGAGGGGGTGGAGTTCTTGAGGGTCCTTTTCTGTCTGAAACTCTGCAGACGAAGGCTCATAAATAGCTTGAAAGGGTGTGTGTGAGTGAGTGAAAGGATAAATGGGTGGGTGTGTGAGTGAAAGGATGGACGAATGGGTGAGTGAGTGAAAGGGTAGATGGATGGATGAGTGAAAGGATGGATGAGGGGAAGAATTAATGGATGAGTGAAAGGGAGGTTGAATGCATGGATGAAAAGATGGATTGATGGGTGAAAGGGTGTATGGATGATGAGAGAAAGGATAGGTGAATGAGTGAACAAAAGTATGGAAGGCTGAGTGAAAGGCTGGATGGATAGATGAGTGAAGTGAAAGGCTGGATACATTGAGTGAAAGGATAAATGGATGGATAAGTGAAAGGAGGGATGCTGGGGTATGGTGAAACCCCAGCACCTACATCGGGTGGAGTTCTTGATGGGCCTCTCCTGTCTGCAACTTGGCAGGCATAACTGAGTGAGTGAAAGAATGAATGGATGGGAGTGGAATGACGGATGGGTTAGTGAGTCAAAGGATGGATGGGTGATTGAAAGCATGAATTGGTGGATGGATGAATGAGTGAAAGGATGGATGTAAGGATGGATGAGTGAAAGAATGGATGGATGAGTGAAAGAATGGATGGATGGGTGAAAGAATGGATGGATGGGTGAAAGGGATGTTGGATGGGTGAATGGGATGTTGGATGGATGGGTGAGTGATAGGGTGAATGGATGATGAGCGAAAGGGATAGATGGATTAGTGAATGAAAGTATGGATGGCTGAGTGAAAGGATGGATGGATAGATGCGTGGAGTGAAAGGGTGGATAGATTGAGGGAAAGGATAAATGGTTGGATGAGTGACAGGATGGATTCTGGGGCATAGTAATCCCTCAACTTTAGCACCTACTGCGGGGTAGAGTTCTTAACGAGCGTCTCTTGTCTGCAACTTGGCAGACAAAGGTGAGTGAATGAGTGAAAGAATGGATGGATAAATGGATGTGAGTAAATGGATGGATGGATGTGTGAGTGAAAGGGTAGATGGTTGGGTGAGTGAAAAGATGGATGGATGGGTAGGTGGATGAATGAGTGAAAGGATGGATGTAAGGATGGATTATTGAAAGATGGGATGGATGAGTGGAAGAATGGATGGAAGAGTGGGATGGATGGATGGATGAGTGGGATGGATGAGTGAAAGTGTGGGAGGATGAATGAGTGAAAGTGTGGGTGGATGAATGAAATGGTGGGTGTATGAGTGAGGATGAAAGGATGAATGAATGGATGGGGGAATGAGAGTGAAAAGGTGGATGACAGAATTCAAAGGTGAAATGGATATCAGCAGGTGGATGAATGGATAGATGGTTGAATGGAAGACACAAGATGGCTCTTCTGTGAAGGGTCATGATGATTTGCTTTGTTTGCTTGGTGTCCTAAGAGCTTTGGTTCGAATTGAGGGGTATTTTAACTTTTTGGCTACACCCTTGACTTGTCCTGTAGTTGTGTTTCACCACTCTGGTGGAGGGTGATTACTGTGGGTCACTGTTATAGGTACCCCTTTATTCTATAACCAATAAGTAGGCTTTCTTGTCTTCAGTTTCGATTTGTGGTGAATTGTGGTGAAGTTTTGTCCGTTTTTTACGGAAGTTTCAAACCTTGTAAAAGTCGGTGTGCACGCTTTTTTGCTCCATAAAAAAACGCTGTAGAATTTTTCCAGTTCATTCATAGAATCTTTCTCATAATACACTTTGCTTTTTGCGCTGTGATTTAATAACATTACATGTATGATATGATGTAAAATTTTTCAAAGTCATAGCCCATCTTTTCCCCAGAAAGGTTTGAATTTGGCTTGCAGCCACTGTTTTTAGGTCTCGCCTACGCAGCGCGCAAGCGCTGCTTTGGAGTGACATCTTGGAATCACTCCGGACTTTTTCGGAAACTCATGCATGTACTGCACTCGTGCATGTTCGGCATTTACCTTGCGGGAGCGAGCAGCGGCGCCATCTGTTTGCAATTATCGCGCCTGCGCTTTGGAAACCGATGGCGCCGCTGCTCGCTCCTGCAAGGTAAACGCTGTACATGGACTGAGCGTCGAAGCCGCGCCCCCGTTCCCCACCGTGGCGTTGCCGGCCCCGCTCAAACCCCCTTGGGTTTGCCTAGAAGCACGTAAACGTACCCGAAAGCCCAGAGTGCGCGTTGCTTTAACTTAAGCACCCTTTCTTTACAGATAAAATATTTCCAATGTAGTTCCCCTTCTTTTACCTCGCACAGGGCTCCAGCAGCCACTAAATTCAGTCTACTGGCTCGGTCATCAAATCCTACTATATACATTCATTTCCACTGCTTCACGTCGTGTTTTGAACGGGACTCCATTACGGTAAGCGCTGGGCTGTATGCGCTTAGAACATGCAGCGCTCTGTATCATGTTGCGGTGCCTTATTTCAGCCGCTGTCCCAGGGCGCTCACCTCCTCTCCAGCCCCTCCACCACTCCGACGTTTGTTCAGAGGGCATCAATCCGTACTTCCGCTTCTCCCGGGTCAGGGTGGGCCCTTTTTTTTGCACTAGAATAGATGGGGGCTACAGGGATCCCGTGTGCATCCTTTGCATAAGCCCCCCCCCTGTCCCCCGCAGGGACCTAGCAATTTGTCCGGGGGCATTCCCTGCCGGTGTTGCCCTGCCGCTCCCGGCCCAAGAGAAGCAGGCTAGGCATTTGCGCCAATATCGGTAGGGGTGGCAGGGGCCCCACGTGCAGCCTCTGTGGAAGTATTCCTAGTTTTTTTTTAATTGCTTGAATCCCCGTCCCAGCCCTTTCTTCCCCTCCTCTCTCCAGGGCTGTGTGCTGAGAGCGAGCTGCCGCATCCCATCTCCCGGGACCCCTGGCACACAGGCAGCTGGAGGGCACGGGCACGACAATAGAGCTCTGGCAGCAGCAGCGGTGCCTTCGGCCGCTCCTCCGGCTCAAAGCCTTTTACTCCCTTTTCCAACACGTGCAGACAAAAACATAGTTTAAATGACAAGGAGGCTGGCTGTGGGGGATGGGAGGCTGGAGACCGAAGGAAGGAATAAAGCAGCAGCCTCTGGGGCTGCATCACATGCAAGCAGGCAGGCACCCCTGGACCACGGCAGGGTTGGTGCAGACCTGCCTGCCCACAAAGAGGGTTGAGAACATTTCTCACAAGGTTGGCACCACTTTCTGCAGAACATAGGGACGTGGAGGAGTAAACCTTAAATACGGGAGGTCAAGAAGATTGATTTTGCAAAAATATATAAATCTCTTACCATTTTAATTTTCTGGAAGGACCGCAGTAGGAAAGTGAAATTGTGGCTTCCTCTGCTGAGAAGGACAAACCCCTGACTGACACACCTCAGTCACCCATGCGTGGAAAGAAGAAAGGCCCAGCTAGGGCAGTTGTGTTTCCTTCAGAGCTCGGTCGGTGTTCACACTTCATTAACGAGGATGACAGTACATGTGCAAGGAACAAGGTTTTCTATAATTTGCAATAAAATATTGGACTCCTAAAGTAAAGGGTACCGAAGACGCACAGTGCTTCCACGTCAAATACATTCCTCATTAAGATGCTCTTCAGAGAGTTTGCCCAACGGGGCGCCTCCGTTAATGCACGTCTGATCTTTAATAGAGACAGATAGGGCCACTAGAAATATGCGATTGTGAGGCTGCAGTGTTTTGCACATAATTATGGATTTGCTGCCTTTGCCACATAATCCAACATCTGCATAATCTGCAGGATTAATAAAAAAATGTTCATAGCTCAAACGCTTCAAATGTTACTAAAAACGCAGCAACACGTGTTGCTGCGGAAGTGGAAGGGTCTTCTTTGCGAAGGTTGACTGATCACTTTTTATTATTGCTATATTTGGGCATTAAATTGTTACTAACGAGGTACAATTTATGCCCAGATAGTGCTAACAAGCATTTGCAATGCAATAGGTCTCGCATTTGCGAGAGTTTGAGCTATTGACATTGTAAATGACAATGCCTTTTATTTATGTGTTGGTTTTGAAAACGGATAAATAAAAGGCATTGTCATTTACAATGCCATTAGCTTAAACTCTTGCAAATGCGAGACCTATTGCATTGCAAATGCTTGTTATGTTTATGGTGTTGGGCTCTTAGTAGATGGCGTACTCGTATCGCTACCACCGTCATCCACACCCTCTAACTTATTCAAGGTCTAAGGGTTTTCCAAATCATGACCTACAGTTATTCCATAAAAAATGGGGGCATCTGCTACAGTTTAATTATATGTGTCCCCTGTAGAAGCTGCTTTGCTGAAGCAGTTTGGGGATGATGCCAACGAATATTGTCCGTTTGTGATTCTGCGTTCTAAGAACATTAAGCAATATTGGAACTCACTGACATAAAGAGTTGAGGTTGTAGTACTGCCATTTGCAGTGTGTTCCAGTGTGTGTTTAAAAGGGTAAAGAAAGTGTTGACAGAGTACCAGGCCAGTAGGCTCCAGAAATACACGATTTACAAAAACACATCTATGTAGCGGTTGTATGACAGGAACACATGGCTAAACCACGCGTGCCTCTACTAAGCTGCCTAAACAACGAATGCGTCTGAACAACGCATTCCTTTACCATACATTCCTTTACCACACATGCTATTACCACACAATTTCGTGGTAAAGGCATGACTGGTAAAGGGATGTGTGGTAAAGATCACACCAGAGGCCACCCGCACTTAGCCCTAAAAACTACCCCGAGCCCTAAAAACTACCCTGACCCCCCTCCCCCGAGCCCTAAAAATGACCCCGAACCCACCGGAGCCCTAAAAATGACCCCGACCCCACCGGAGCCCTAAAAACTACCCCGACCCCACAGAGTCCTAAAAACTACCCCGACCCCCTGAGCCCTTAAAACTACCCAAGCCCTAAAAACTACCCCAACCCCCTCAAGCCCTAAATACTACACCGACCCCACACTAAGTCCTAAAAATCAACCGACCCCTCCCGAGCCCTAAAGTACCCCGACCCCCCAGCCCTAAAAGGAACCCCGCCCCCTAAAAACAACCATGCCCCCAGCCCTAAAAACTACGGTTTCAAAGTATGAAGTCAATAGACCACATTACTAGAGGGAGCAGAGGTGGCAAGGAAAATGGGGAGACAAATTGTGCGGTGTAAGGTAGGACTGTACAAAACTTTAATTAGGCCTGCGAAATTTGCAAATTTCACTTTAGGGAAATTTAGTTAAATTTGACCCAGTGTCTTTATGTGGGACACTGGACCAGAAAATTTCTCATGGGATACATTTTCTCCTCGGACTAGTCTCCTTGATGTTATTTTGCTTGATTTTTACACATGGTGCATGCCCTTGTGCTCCCTGTTCATGAGAGATGCTGCAAAGGGATTGTGTGGAATTTTGCGTATTTCATGTAATTTTCGAGATTTTTCTCAAAACAAAAAAAGATTTTGCGATTTCATACCCTCTCCAATGGATGGGCGCTGCTGGTCCACGCGCACCGTAGATCCTCCAAGCCCACTGGTACGGATTGGGGGGCTCACGTGTGACCTGGAGCTGACTGGACAGTGCGATGCATTTGTAAAATTACTGGCAAGGACTGTGTGGTGCTAGAAGTGACTTGAGGTTCGCTTAGTGGAACTGACTCTAATATGTACCAATTACAAGCATTTGAAGACTTAACACTACCCCCTTCTCTCCCAGAAAACATTTCCTCAAATGCATTCTCTGTATAATGTTCCTCGGTAAAGAACATGTATATCCCATGCGAAGTAAGATTTAATTCCTATAAATTTTTCTAAGGGTAGTGGCCCAAGTGTGCTTCAGAATGCACAGCATTGCAGTCCTTTTCAACACTCGTCCTTCGGCGTGGGAGCACCTTTCACCCCTCCAGGCTGACCTAAGGCATGATGTGAGGTCACTCTGTTCTTCTTTAAGCCTCTCAGAGAAATAACAGAGCAGGGGTAGGGTTGGACTGGCCTGACACTTGTTTCTGCCTGTGGAAATTCTTTAAATGTTCACTTCTGATGCTTCTTTCCAGCATCACGTGTTAACTGTTTCCAGTCACTCATCCCCTCGCTCTGCATGGGCTGATTGAACAATGACCACTGCTGTTTTAGCCAGGGATCCTTGCTGGGTAACAGCGTTTACATCGCATGCGCTACAATGCATGCGATTACAACGCAGTTGTTACAACGACCGCGGTGTTACAACACAAGCCGTTACATCGCCAATTGTTTCTAAGACTTGCTGTAGGGGGCGCGCTAAACTAATGAATAGTATAATTTACTATTCCAACACCTTCCCTACTGTTGCACACGCTGGAGTTGGAATAGTAAATTATACTATTCCTAAATCCAGCGCGCCCCCTACAGCAAGTCGTAGAAACTACTTGCGATGTAATGGCTTGCATTGTAACAACGCGGTAGTTGTAACGACCGCATTGTAATCGTATGCTTTGTAGCGCATGCAATGTAACATTGCATATTCATCCTTGCTTTCTCTGTAGCAGTGTTCAGCTTGAAAGTGAGTGATCTAAAGTGCCTGTAAGACCAGTGCTTAGTTTGGGCTGGTGGTTGCTGGTCAGCATCATGAGGACGCATGTTGGGGTACCTCTACCCGTTACCCCATGAATCTGAGATTCTGGTTTATTCTATTTTCGAATATGCACGATGGAGGCTGATGAGGCGAGTTGGAGTCCCATGCATGTGCATAATCTGTGGTTAGAAATATTGCAGCTGGATTAATTGTGTTGATGCATTTCAGATTATACTGTCTCCCTCGTGTATGTGGAGTGGGCGAGCCTTTGTCACAGATGGAGCCTGAAGCCACCTTCGCTTTGGGACCCAGGTCGATAGCGCCAAGGTGGCTTCAGATTCCAACTGGAACACGCGGGCAGGCACTTCAGCAGAGCAAGCTCCTTCCAGTCTATGGTGAGGATGCATGCCAGTTGTCCTACCGCCAGTGAACAGTCCACTCTGGAGATATCGTACTCCCCAGGTGTCTGTCGTCACACGCCTGGGCCCAGCCCTCCCCTCTCCTGATGGCGGGTGCATCTTGAGCCATGGTGTAGCCATCCCAACCATTGCACCAACTGAGACCAAGACGTATGGCCTGGCCTTCAAGTACAATTTACATCTTTTTCATCGGAATATTAAGAGCTCCTTTAGAAATGTCCTCACCACAATGGAGAATTGCGGTCCAGGGATGCCCATTGTGGATGGGCACTCATTTAGACCCCTGTCAGTACAGTCAAACCCAAACACCCCTTAAACAGACACTTCACATGCCAGGATAGGGGATCATCGTCCTGGATGGCCAGCCCTTCAAGGTTGCACCCCAGAGGCCTAATCACTAAGTGCATTTTTCAGTATGTTTAGCAGTACTATGATAGTACTACTAAATGTGCTAGAAAATGCTATTCACATACCTATGAGTGGAGGTTTCGGCCTCTCATGTCTTTTCTGTATGGAAATCTCCCTGACTGAGGAGAGTAACTATACATTTTAGTAGTGCATGTAGGAGTGGCAGAGGGGAGTGCCTGTAAAATACGGAATACTTACTTCTAAAAGGGTGGTGTTAAGGGAAGAGTAAGGAGGGGTTTAGGGAGAGACACACTCGCCCTCAAAAAGCTAAGCCCATTGCTATTCACAAACTAGCCTTATATAGGTACTGCGGCCAAAAAGGACCCTAAACAGTCGTAAATATACTCCAGCTCAGAACTGGAGTACGTCTAGCACCACACATGGCTATCTAGT
Source organism: Calotriton arnoldi (assembly GCA_963921515.1). Lineage (NCBI taxonomy): Eukaryota > Metazoa > Chordata > Amphibia > Caudata > Salamandridae > Calotriton > Calotriton arnoldi. The sequence goes on along the minus strand of CAWUFW010005313.1, from coordinate 1,214,515 downwards.
GATTCAGAAACACCCTTCCATAGCAAATAATGGAATTAGGAACTTAAAATAAAACCCCCATAGAAGTTATTGCTAAAATAAATGAACTTATTTAAAAATATAAATACATTTTACTTCATGTTAAAAAATGGCTGTAAATAAAACATAATTATTTTTTTTAATGTTTTTATCCTTTTTAATTGAAAAATTCATGTAACCATGTTTATTACAAATTAAATCGCTTAAATTATTTTATACGTCACTTTTAATAATTTTTGATCCATAGCAAATATAATTTTTTACTTTTGGTGGGAGGTTTTCAAATTAAAAAATCTGAAAAATAGTTTTAATTTAATATATTCAAAATAATTCATTTTGAATTTAAAAAGTTTAATGCAGTAACATTTGTTTACATTCTACATTTAAAATAAATATAGAACTTTAACATTTAATGTAAAAATATTTTGTCTAATTGTTTTATAAACTTTTATAATTTCATCTATATTTTAACGTAGGGCGATCTAATCTCCGATTGCCACAGTCTCCACCAAGTGTCCGTAACGTCAAGTACTGTCATAAAGTCACTACTAGTAGTAGCTTTATTGTCATGTTTGACATTTTTACTGGCTCCAACCCATATTCCAGGGGTGGGAACATGTAAGTCTGCACTATTGAGTAAATTTAGACTCGTGGGTTGTGAATAGCCAAAAGCAGCACTGTTACTCAAAAGTGTAAGACTTAAATTAACTTGCTGTAAATCTGCACGTGTACATTTACTTTTGTGAATATGCCTCCTAGACCCGATTCAGATCTCTTGCCAGGCCATCCAGTCCCAAACATCATTCAAAATCTCAAATGTCCTTCATCACCTCTCCCTCAGTATTTTTGCTAGCTAGCACAATCCACCCGTCCTTAGAGGAAGTAAGAATCATTCAATTACTTTCACTTTCCAGGCACACCAAATGCTTTCTGTAGACTTCAATTGAGTCACCCACACTGCAAACACTCATCACCCTCAAAAATCTTTTCCTCTCCATTATGTTCCGTAGGAGCACCACCACGAATACCACACTACGCCTGGAGACTCAATACGTTCAGAATTATGACAATTGAAAAAGCAAAAGTATGTCAAACAGCACTGAGTGCTGCTGTCTTTAGAGTGTGACCTGGCTGAAGAAAGGATGCAGCAGTACTTCAGCCAAAAACACTGACTGGTGAACCACCCCTTTCACTGGATTTTTCCTCCTTGGCTCCACTTAGGAATAGCACTCGTTACACCGCATAGAAATACCACGCATGCCTTTACAACGCGGGTATTACTACGCAATGTCAATTACAACGAGTACCATTACAACGCAAAATTTTACCACAACCATACCTTTACCACGCATGCCATTTCAACGTCAAGGCATGCGTGGTAAAGGTATACTCATGGTAAACGTTTGCACAACCCCCCGACACTACACTCATTCCCTGACCCTCCCCTGACCCCCAGTCCTCTCCCTACAATAACACTACACTACCCTGCACAACCCCCTGACACTACACTATTTCCTAAAACACTACCCTACACAAACACCACAACACTACCCTAAACCCTAAAACTCTACCCCCTGCACGACCCTCCCCCTACCCCCAGTCCTGTCCCTACACTCTAACACTACCCTGCACGACCCCCCTACACTACCCTAAACCCTAAATCACTACACTACCCTACCCTACACAAACACAACACTACCCTAAACCCTAAAATACTACCCCCGCACGACCCTCCCCCTACCCCCAGTCCGTTCCTACACTCAAACACTACCCTGCACGACCCCAGACACTACCCCAAATCCTAAACCACTACCCTACACAAACACAACACTACCCTAAACCCTAAAACACTACCCTACACTACACAAACACCACAACACTACCCTAAACCCTAAAACACTACCCCCCGCACGACCCCCAGTCCGGCCCCTACACTCCAACACTACCCTAAGCCCAAAAACACTTCCCTACACAAACACCACAACACTAAACCCTAAAACACTACCCCCAGCACGACCCTCCCCCTACACACAACCCTACACTACACAAACATTACTACACTACTTCGACACTACCCTAAACCCTTAAAAAGTAACCCCCACCCCAAGCACAATCCCCCTTACCTCTCTCTCCTCGTGGTTCCTCTCTCCTGGTTCCAGCGTCGACAGAGGGGCGGTGCACGTCGTTGTGAGGAATCGGAACAGCCCAGTTTTCTCACAAGGATGTGGATAACCATTACATCGCATGCGTTTTAAAAGCGCATGCGATATAATGGTTTGCGTTGTAATGGTAGTCGTTGTTACATCGCATGCGTTGTTACGCATGCGATGTAACAACTTGCGTGGTAACCGCCTCGTTGTAATGGCTGTTTACCTCCACTTAGTACTATCGCCCTAATGCTACTTCAAGAGCATCGTTCTCTCACCTTCTAGTCGTTTCACACTGCAGTGAGGTCAACAAGCAGCTATGCTAACACTTTACTTTTTAAAAACTGCACCAGGAGTCAGAAAGCATGGTTTTCGGAGTGTGGTTATAAACAACTCCTTTTATTCAGTACTCACAGAGACTATGTAATACATGCATTGGAAGCCAGGAATTGAATGTTTTCTGGGAAAAGGAATTTAAAGGCACCCTATAACTCCCTTTACCAGAACAAGAACCCATCAGCAGTCCGGTCCTACTGGTCTACCACTCAACACAGTGGACAACACCAGTGCTAGCCATAGGCTGGGGATAGTGTTAGAAGTACATGGAACCACGAATGGACATGGGCCGAGGTATCTTAAGAAGACTTTAGGCACCAGCAGTTATTTTCATTTTTATGATTTCTTTATTTTTACAAATTAGGCTCTGTAGCAGCAAGGTAACACTTAATGATTAACCAAGCAACTAAATGAAAAAATAAAGGGCACCGTATGCCACTACATTTCCCTAAAAAGTCTTGGCAGGATACCAAACACTATCTTGTTTTTTCCATCGTTACTGACCCGGACACTCCATATCTCAAGAACCACTTGGGGGAAAGAACCCACCACCTACCCTATAATGTAAAATAGACTTTAAATTCTAAAAGATGTTGACCAATATTACTGGTCTAGTCTGCTTTATATGTACGATTTAACCTTAAGTCTCCAAAGAACTGTTGTAGCCTGTCCTGGTGTATATCGCCATGTCTTTTGCTCACTTTAGTAGGGCGCTTCTCAGTGTTTATCCTATTGTTGGCAGCTTGCTCGCACGCCTGCCAAGCTACAAATCTCCCAGTAAAATGACTCCCCTCGTACAATTTCTGTATGTAGGCGCGAATTAAAACTTCACATTTTGTATAATAGGCCTCACTTACTGCTGTTTGGCCCTATCCAGTTCTCTTTTATTGGGCATATAAATTTTTCATAGCTTTGCTGGACATTTCTTTTCAAGATTTGCTCTTGTAATTTAGCCTTTTTCATGTTCTCTGCATCCTTACCCATCACCAGCCCTCTAATATAAGCTTTTAACACATCCCATACTATACGGGGGGACCCAGACCCATGGTTCGTTGCCAAAAAATCCTTTATCTCTTCTTTAAATATTTTCATCCACCCTTCCTCCTGAAAATACTGTTTGTTGAAGACCCAGTGTCTAGGATGTTGCGTAGCTTTCCCCATCAATATCTCTAAAACAACCATTGCGTGATCTGAAAAACCAATAGGTATAATACGTTGATTTTGAAGTAGACAAAAATCTATACTTGAAGAGCTCCGAAATCCACCAGAAAAGCAGGTATATGCAATTTTCTTAGGGCATGCCGCCCTCCAAGGGTCAAACAATCCCAGTGTTTTCTGGTAGTTTTGTAAAACCTTCAAGGTTTTTGGTTTTAGCTGCCTCTTTAGATTTATTGAGGAGTCAACTTTCGGGTTCTGCAAGAAATTAGTCATCTCTGATTATAATGTCACCTGGAATTTGAAGTAGTGACTGGAATAACTCCTCGTAGGGCATAGCATTATCTTCGACTGGGGTATATAGGCTTACAAACGTGAGACGACTTGGACACACCAGACAAGTTACCCAGCACCAGCAGCCGCATTTATCGCTAGAGAAATCAACCTCTTCGGCTCCCAGCCTCTTGGCCAGAAAAATTGTGGTGCCCCGGTGTGCCGCATGGGCGGAAGAAAAACCTCTTAAAGCTGCCCAGGTTTTAAACATTGAGAATTCTGTTATTTTCCCTATTGGGATAGGTGTTTCCTGGACTGATATCACAGAGTGGTTCTTGGCTATGATCCAAGTTGATATCGCACAAAGTGTTTCCTTATTATTAAGGCCATTGGCATTTAAAGAGGCAACTTTTAAGATTACATTCATCATCATCATCTTGACTTTCCTTTTCTAGTAAAACTATAAGTAGAACACCTATACTTATAATGGCACCCATCATGCGGTTCACATCTAGATTACTAAAACTGTATAACTGCTCTCTAGCTCTGGTATACCCTTTGGACCAAACACTGACCTGTTGTGAAACAGTGAGATCAATTTGGTAGCTGTACCTCCCTTCATATAAGTTTAACATTCTATATCTTAGATTGGTGCATGTAACAATCAATTATAATTTTTAGTCTCTTTTTAACTAGGCTTTCACCCCCCGAGCCATACCTGACCCTCCAACCCGCCACCGAACACCACGTACGTATCCCCTACCCGCCTCCCCAAGCAGCAATGAGTGGTTCGCCCTCCCACTCACACCTGACATACTTTCCCCCCCTGAAAAACTGGCCCCATGACATTCTGCCACGACCTAACGGCTTGTCTCCGCCACTCCCTCTCCCATGCGAACACCAAAGAAAAAGAGAGCAAAAAGAGAAAAGTAAAAAAAGAAGGTGCATTCCCTATATGCCAAGTGTGGATTCAGCTATGACCCAGTTTACAATGGATAAAACGAGTAGCTATAACAGTTGGAGCCTTGCATCACATAGCTAAGACTTAATAGAAATCTGCTGTAATAGCTCCTGTTCCTCAGAGATATCACAGAATAAGAGGAATTGCCCTATTACCAACACCTTCAGTTTGGATTGCTGCGCAATCATTACCTGGGCTCCCTTGAACAGATAGAGCACTTTTTCAAATTCCTTCCTGACGCCTGACATATTAGGAAATATGCGGCACTAGGGAACTTCAGGTGTAGTGAACTGTGTCTGCTTGATTGCTTTAGTTAATACTTGTTCTTTCACGCGACAGTCCCCGAAATTAAGTATTGTCCGTGGGAATTTTGGATTTGAAGGTTGCTGTGCCCCCACGCGGTGGGCTCTCATAAGAGTCAAATCCCCGGAGTATTCTGGAAGAACATGTGTTTTAATAAGTGTCCACCCATTGGAGTGGTTGTTGTCCCTCCGGGACCCCTACAATGCGGAGATTGGTGCGCCGGGAGTGATTTTCCATTTTCTTGAGTTTGTATTCCATCAAAGATTTTTGCTTTTGAAATGTTGCCACCTTTTCCTGCATTATGGTAACCTGATTTTCTAATTGCGAGACCCTTGTCTCTACTTCTTTTAGCCTCTCAGGGATCTGGGCCATGGTATCCTCAATCTTAGAGAGTCGGACATGGAGAGCTGTTATTTCTGTAGTTTGTGAGGCTTTAAGATCCCTTATTTCCTCTAGGATAAGATTAAGCATACTTTTAGTGTCCCATTGCATGCTGAGTGATGAGGACCCATGTAATGAACCACCGAATGGCGTGTCTGACCCCAATTTATTTTAGTTCTTTCCGCTTTCTCGAATGGCCTGCTCGGTGGCTCCAGATAGGAGACAAAATCAAAGGTATCAATGGTTGGGACATGTTGGAATCACTACCAGAAGGAATAGCAGAAATCGACATTGGAGATTGAGGAGCAATAAACTGAAAATTCTCCACAAATCTGCCACAATGCTTGTACCAGGTTTTGATTTCACAAATTACAGATATTCCTTAAATTCCTTCATTTTTGAGATGCTAACCTCCGGTCCCAATGTAGGTCCTACAATGTTATCCCCAGGTGTCTGCTTAGGAGAGGCTGTTCCTGTTGCTGAGCTGTTTGCACTAGAGGTATGGCTAATGTTTTGCTCCCTCTGGGCAGTGTTCCTGATAGTGCGACCGCTTCAGAACACCATCAGTGTGCTCTTCTAAATTGACAGGCATTATGAGATCCTTGCGTAACGAAGCAGTGCGATTTGCCTGTGCTGTTGCCTGCCCTACATGTTTTTTCACCCTTTGAGTTAACACAGTTGTGTCTAAGTTGGCTGTGGACCCTAAAATTTTCGAATTCTTTTGCATAGTTTCAGCCCTCTTACTCTCTTCGCCCTCTCCTTGGGGGCTTTGACAAACTTCAGGCGTCATATACTATTTTCACCTTCCAACCATGTCCCCAATATTAGCAATGTCGTTAATGTGGACAGGCGATAAACTGAGCCCCCCCCCCCCGGACGACCCTCTACCAGGCGGTGCCTATCTACCCCACGGATAGCCTTCTGTAGAGTAGCACACTCAGTGGTAGAAGTGGGCGGGATCGGAAGGGCACGGCGTACCCCTACTTTTTAAATTTAACCCAGTCCGTTCCCCTACTTCTTTATTTTAAAAATGCGTCCCAGGGCGGCAGGAATGGTCCGAATGTAAAAAGTATTGCGTGATCATCCAGCCCTGTGTGATGCACATTGAGGAAGGCCTCTCAAGTCGCCACGACCTCCTCCCCCTTCCCCTCTGTATCTGGGGCCAGGAGCCTGCCCAACAACACTGTAGGAGAAGTGTTTCACTGTAGGAACAATCAATCAGCAGCGAAAACGGCTTCCTCTGGTGCCCCTGCTGCTACAGTGCGATTTACACCTCATTTCGGGACTAGGCCCCCTGCCTGCCCCCACTGTGACCAATACAATGGTGACATCAGAATGCATTTTCGGCACCACCCTTGACCTCATCTGCCCTTTATTTTGGGGCTCACCCAGACAGACAACGCCACAAGGAAAGGAAGAGCACTCCAGTGTAGAATTCCGGGCAGACTGTGCCCAAACCTTGGCGCTTTTAAAAATAAGCATTTGCAACGCAATAGGTCTCGCATTTGCGAAATTTTAACCTATTGGCATTGTAAATGCCAATGCCTTTTATCTGTTTTCAAAACCAACACAGATAAAAGGTTTGTCATTTACATGCCAATAGCTCAAAGTCTCGCAAATGCGAGACCTATTCCACTGTAAATGCTTGTTTATGTTTGTGAAGAGCAAACTTTGACAAACTTGTATACCGAGCGCTGTTTAGTAAATTCGCAGTTAAAAAAGCACATACAAAGAAAATCACAGTATACAAGTAAAAACAGCAAACAAAGCAAGAACTTACAATGTACAGAAAACACGAGGGGTTCCCATACAAATTATTATGATCTCTGTCCAACTGCCCCGACCCTTATAAACCTACTCATGAAGCAATGTACAAAATCTGCCCTGAAAAAACAATCACAGACACGTGATCAGCGGTTATTGAACTGAACTGCCTCACTGCACTTCTATTAATTACAACTAGTTTCACTGGACCCGGTTACAAGAAAAAGGTTTAAAAGGTGACAAAAACCCAAGAGGAATGAACGTTCTCCAGTTGGATTTTGGAATAGGCTGGAAACAAAATGGAGATCTAAGTTCACTGCAGCTATATCTTAGAATTGGGATCTATTAGTCTATATTGATTTAAACTAGTATTTGTGTTTAACCAGTACAAATTCCCTTCTTAATTACATACATTCTTTATTTTATACATTTTGGGGCTTATTTATGAGCCCTTGCGTCACTTTTGCGCCGCCGGTGTGTCACTTTTTGTGACACACCAGTGGCGTAAAAAATGCGCCTTGTTGCGTCATATTTACAAAGTGACGCATCTAGGTAGATGTGTCACTTTGTAAACCCCTGCGCCACATTATACCTGCGCCAGGTATAATGTATGCAAGGGGGGCGTTTTGATGCAAGAAAGGGTCGTAGAAGTGACGCAGTGAAATCTATAAGATTTCACTGCGCCATTTCTTGGACGCTAATGCGTTAATATCTTACGCCTGCCTCATGGCAGGCGTAAGACTGATGCAGGCACTATCAACATGGGACTTGCCCATATGAAAGGACCCATTGCTGGAGTTGCGTCACTTTTGTGACACACTCCAACAATGCGTCACTTTTGCGCCTACAGATACGTCGGAAATACTGACTTATCTGTAACTCCTTGCGACATGATGCGTCATACTGTAAATATGACGCATCATTGGTGTCGCAGGGAGGGCGCAGTGAAAAGTGACGCATCGCTGTTTTCATGCAGCGATGCGTCACTTTTCATAAATGAGGCCCTTTGTATTTATCATATGTACAATAATACACCATAAACAACTGATAGGATGCAAATGGATCCAGTTTCAACCACTTCATAACTGTTCAAGTATAACCATTTATAATTGTTCAAGTAGAATTTTCACCACAGTCAGCCACCTGACCACAAACTAACAATTTAAAGCTTAACAAAGGTTGTTTCTAAACACGTTCTGACAATTCACAGAACTACTGTATGAAATAATAAAGTATTTGTTTACTGTGATGGGGCGGAGCTTGCCGGCAACGCAAATGGCCGCTTGATCGAGGATCTCCGCGCTTCAACTACCGATTCTACAGTAATCCTACATTGCCTGGGGGCACATGTACAGTGAAGGTTGCCGCCCCGTGTACCCGACAAGAAGCGCTGCTGAAGGAGCTGTTCAGCGCGAGTGGGGGCTCTGTGTGCGCAGAGTCGCGGGCGCTCTGGAGCGAGAAGTTTGTTGGGCCGCTGATCCCCGGACTCACGTCGCGGCCTAGCCGGCCGGAAGTGGTGACTGGCTGGGGTCCACTCCGGAGGCGGACCGGTCGGAGCTTAGTAGCGGAGCTGCAGGAGGTCGCGGGCGTGCGCATTGGGTGGCGGTCTGTGAGGTGCGGCGCCCAGCACTGTGTCCCCTGGTCCAAGGTTGCAGCCCGCTGTCACAGGGTGAGGTACGCCAGTGACTTGCGGCGGGGTCTGGCCCCCCAGGAAGGTGAGCGCGGCGGTGTGCGGGAGCGCTGGGTTGAGCTCCGGACCTCGTTTTCGTCACATTGGATACAGGCTCTACAGGGGTCTCGGCGACGGTCAAGGACTGCAGGGTGGGTGCACAAATCACCACAGGCCGTCCTTCGTACCCCCGATGCGTACAAATTGGGTCAACTACTGCTGGATGGGGCGTGCTGTGTACTCTGCTGTGCTCTGCTGATTGTGCCATTCTACCCTCGGTTCTAACAGCCGGGGCTGGACATACCTGGCTCCTGGGTCAGTGGCTGTACCTGCGGTAGCGGATGCGCCCCGGATTGCCTATTTGAAGTTGATTACGGAAGGGAGGCTTTTGAGTGACCACTGGTGAGGAGTGGTGGAGTGCACTTTGCAGTGACTATCCTGCTATTGAGGGGACGGGTGCCCCGCTGTCGGTCAGTGTGCCCTATTCTGCTATCCAGATATTTTGAAGCTTAGGTATACCCGGGCCGCTGATTTCCTTTGCTGCTCTGCCTCTGGAGCTCTACGGATTTCGCTGCGTTGCCATACCCGATTCAGTTGACTGTCCCTGTGGAGTGTCGCTATGGGCATAACAGACAAGACGCAACAGCGTCTGACTTTTGAGCAGCGCAAGCCTAGAGAGCGAGCGCAGTCTGTTGGCGAACGGCAAGATGGCGGTGGGTGTGAGCACGAATCGCCTGACGGTGAACTCAAAAGCATGCTGGCTTCGATGGAGAAAGGTCTGCAAGCCTCTCTAACAGTTTTGGGTACAAAGATTGATTCCCTTTCCTATCGCATGGATCGGATGTCCGAAAGGGTGGACAAACACGCAGAACGCCTCGACATGGCGGAGCGTCGCATCACAGAGGCGGAGGAGGCACAAACCGAGCTGGACACTGGACATAAGCGGATGGACAGAGTACTACAAGTGTTACAAGATAAGACCGAAGATTTGGAGGCGCGATCTCGGAGGTGTAACTTGCGAATCACTGGCCTGCCGGAATCAACATCGACCGGTAATATGGAGCAGTTCATCGAAAAATTGCTGGTATCGCTTCTAGGTACTGACATATTCTCGTCCATGTTCGTGGTTGAACGAGCCCATCGCTCACTGGGCCCGCGTCCTATTCCAGGTGCCCCGCCGAGGCCCATCATCGCTAAGCTGCTGAACTATCGCGACAGAGACACCGCGCTGAGAGTGGCTAGGGAGAAGCAGTTGTTGCAATATGAAGGGGCCACGCTCGCTCTGTACCCGGATTTCACCGCGAGGGTGCAGGAGGCGCGCCGCCAGTTCCTGCCACTCAAGAAACAACTCAGGGACCGCAACATGGACTATGCAATGCTATACCCGGCCCGACTTCGCGTCAACCACCAGGGCAAATCTCATTTCTTTACTGACCCCAAGCTGCTGCAGAAGGCCTTGAAAGACTGGAACAGGGGACATCGAAGCAGTCCGGACAAGGATGCCCCACTTGGGGCAGCTGGTGGTTCATTGGAGGAGCAGGACTGATAATTACCAGATCGCCATACAGATAAGACTTGGGTTTATGATGAAACTGTGCGGTGCCACTATTTTTGCCCTGGGGATAGTCCTACTATTGTGGGGTGCGGGGTGACGGCTTTGTTCTAAGGGGGGACTCTAGTCTCCTTATTTTCAGTCTTCAGTTTAGTAGTATTTGCAGACACAAAGCACAGCATTTAGCTATTCGGTCCTTTGGTGTCCTGGTTGCAGGGCGGACCTGGTAGCTGAATTGATACTACAGCTTTACTTGATATGGATTGCAAATGCCTTAGGTTAATGTTTAATATTAGCTAGTTGAAGTGCGGGGGGCTGATATCTGTCATCCAAAGGGGGAGCGGTGAACTGCTGGCAACCTCCGCCTACGAGTGTAACACACACGCACTTGGGTAATGGAGCTTTTTGTTGGGAGGAATTGTTGCTCCCTTGTTCAGAGCAATGCTAAGTTGGTATTGTTTCCTACACGTATTTGGGGATCTTTGCGTCAAGACCTGGTTGGGGTGGGCTTGATGTGGGTGGGGGGCGGAGGGTTGTTGAGACTCAAATGGGGTACAGTGCATGTCGATAGCCAGATACATTTGCCATGCAGCAGCACGATTCAATACACTATTAAGATAAGGTGACACAGATAGATTCTGAAGTACGTGATCTAGGGGGGGGCCGGGATACTGGGGTGGACTCGCTACGAGCCCTTACGTGGAATGTTAGGGGGCTGAATAACCATAGGAAAGTTCGAAAAGTCCTTTCATATTTGTCGCGACATTCTATTGATGTGGCTCTACTGCAGGAAACACATCTTCCTCTTAGCTCCCCCATACTACATAGTAGAGGCCTACAAGGCAACATCCATGCTGCCGGGTTCACAACACACGCACGTGGTGTCCTTACATGGGTCAACCCCAAGTCTGCACTCACTTTGGTCCCTTTGTGTGCTGACACTGAGGGCAGGTATGCTATCACTAGATGTTCTGGGAGGGGCATGGATCTTCTACTGGTGAACGTATATGGTCCTAATTTTGATAACCCTGAGTTTTTGCTACACTGGCAAATAAAGTAGGTGGTCTCAGTGAAGAAGCCCAGCTATGGGGAGGCGATCTCAACTTGGTTTGGGATCCCAGTCTGGATAGATCAGGTGGGCCCGAGAGACAAGTTACGGCTGCTGCCAGAGAGATTGAATGTGCGTTACTCAGGTTTGACTTGAGGGACGTGTGGCGTCTGAAATACCCGGATCTGGGGGGCTATACACACTACTCTGCGTATCATAATTTACATACTCGCATTGATTATTGGCTGGCTGCCCGGCTCCTCTGCAGTAAGATCCGCACATGCCAGGTGCTACCGCGGACGCTGTCTGACCATTCCCCAATTCTGTTGGCGATACACACCCAACAGGGTTATTCCTCCGTTCACGTGGCGGTTTCCGCCCTATTCCTTGCTCGACACTGTGTTCAGGGAGGAACTAGCAGTGGCTATTGAGACCTACTTTGACAAGAATGTTGGCTCTGTCGAGGACTATCAGGTTGTCTGGGAGCATTTAAAGTTTATATTAGGGGGATCACTATATCAAAGCACTCGGGGGTCCTCCGTTCTATCCGGAATCGCCTGAAGCATCTGGAGGGTAAAATTAAGACTTTGGAACGCCGACTGTTGATAGCTGCGGACGACTCAGTTACGAGCGAACTTGCTGAGTTGCTGGGAGAATATCATGCGTCTGCTGACGACGAGGTCAAGCATATGGGTAAATACGACACTGCCAGGGTGTATGGAGAGGGTGAGCGTCCGGGGTCAGTCTTAGCGCACATGCTACGGAAGCGTAGGGAAGGAGTGCAGGCGGTGGTGGTTCGATCAGCAGAGGGTGGTCTATTGTCAGAGGCCTCTGCAGTTGCGGACAGATTTCAACAATATTATACAGAATTGTATGCCACTAGACACGGGGCCTCAGACGGGGAAATTATTGATTATTTGTCACACATACGGTTACCGTGGCTCACCGATACGCATCGTGAGTTCCTCATGAGACCCATCGAGAAAGATGAAATTCTTCTCGCTTTAACAGGTATGAGAGCAGGAAGTGCTCCGGGGTCAGATGGACTCACGCTCTCATTCTATAGGGCCTTTTTAGAGCTGTTACTCCCACACTTGTCCACACTTTTCGATGACATTTGTGCTGCGGGCAGTATGCCACCCTCCATGTCCGAAGCAGTGATTGTCGCACTTCTCAAGCCAGGTAAGGCTTCGGAGGACTGTGCATCGTATCGCCCTTTGTCCCTGCTCAATGTGGACACGAAAATATTCACGAAAATCTTGGCTAATCGTCTAGTTCCCCTGGTCCCCCTGTTGGTGGCACCAGAGCAGGCGGGGTTTGTACCGGGCAGGAACTTAACTTATAATCTACGCACGGTCTTCGGTGCGTTACAACACATTGAACCGGGGACACCATCCGGTGGCAGTCTTCCTGGACATTGAGAAGGCGTTCCACTCTGTGGAGTGGCCGTTCATGACACATGTCCTGACTAGGATGGGGGTGTGCCCCGTCTTTCTTCAATTAGTTGGCGCCCTTTATAGTAACCCTACGGCCAGAATAAAAATAGGTAACATAGTGTCGGACCCCATACACATATCACGGGGCACTAGACAGGGTTGCCCACTGTCCCCGTTGCTTTATGCTTTAGTGGCGGAACCTCTTGCCTGTGCGCTCCGGAATATCATCAACATAGGGGACTTCGTTTCCCTCGCTATAATATTATTGTGTCCACGTACGCAGATGACACACTCTTGTATGTTAGGCGCCCGGAGACTAATCTTTCGGCGGTCCTTCGTGAGGTGGTGCGGTTTGGGGCACTTTCAGGCCTACACGTGAACTGGCCTAAGTCCATTGTATTTCCGCTTACCCCGAACACCCCTCAATTCGAACTAGACTATCCTTTGCAGTGGTCCACAGATGCAGTAAGATATCTGGGAATTCGTATCCATACGCACTCTGATATAGTTTTTAGAGAAAACTATGGGAGGGTTTTTAGTAAACTGGAGGATGACGTGGAACGATGGATTAAACTCCCGTTGTCCCTGTTAGGTAGGATATCCATCATGAAAATGGTGGTGTTACCACAGCTGCTGTTTTTATTCACAAATATCCCGATGGTTCTTCCGCGTGTCTTTTTCAACCGTCTTACCACGTTGATGGTTCGGTTGGCTTGGGCGGGAAAACAGCCAAGGGTTCAGTGGCAGATATTGGTGCTGCCTTACTCTATGGGAGGACTTGGAGCCCCCGACTTCAACCTGTATTATCGGGCTGCCCAAGCTGCACAAGCATATCACTGGGTACATGGTGCCCCCGACATACCGCATCTCCGTATAGAAACGGTGGTGGCTAGCCCGCTCCCGCTCCCTGCAATGTTGTTTAATGCTCCAGACCGCCGGACGGGCGTTTTAGACTCTATCAATGCCACTGCTCACGCCTGGCACCGTTTAATGCATCTACAAGCGGGGACGATACTTTACTCTCCGGCGACGCAGATAGAATGGTGCACATGGCTACCGCCTTGTAGGGAGAGAGGGGTCACACAGGCACTACATGCATTGGGCGTCCACACAGTGGGGGACCTGTTTGATGATGGGGTAGCCAGGGGGTGGGAGGACATCACTCCCGCGAATCAGGAACCTTCTATATTAACGAAATTTCAATTCCATAGAATAAGACATACCCTGCGGGAGCTACTGGGGGACGATTACCTAGAACCTCCTGAACTTCCAGCCTTAACACTCATTCTTCGGGCGAAGTCTCCAAAGCGCGTCGTTTCGCTCATTTATAATTCCTCCATGGCATACAGAGCGAATCACTACACTAGAGCGCGCTTGGCGTGGCAGCGCGACTTACAAGTGGACATAACGGACACCATGTGGACTTATTGCTGCACCAGTACAAAGCGGATCTCGATTAATGGCAGACACCGACTGATACATTTTAAATACCTCAACAGGGTTTATTATACGCCAGAAAGACTGTGCAGGTACGGTCTCGGGGACGATGCGTTATGTGAACGCTGTAATGCGCCATTAGCCGACTTCCTACACCTGGCCTGGACATGTCCTGGCATAGCGGCTTTCTGGGCAGGGGTCTTTAAGGAAATAGGACAGATTACGCAGCTGATACTCGACCCGGATCCCTTGCTTGCCCTTCTCGGCTACTCTAAGACAATCTCTAAAAACGTACGTAGACTGGTAGACATGGGTTTGCTGACGGCCAAACGCAGGGTAGCTATGACCTGGTCGCGGGGACCTTTACCTACGATCACCCAGTGGAGAAATGACATGACTTACTGCAGCACACAAACGGAGCTTTTAGTGAACTGCTCCCGCCACGCAGCAGACCCAAGAGCTTCTGGGAGCTATATAATGCATATCAGCATACCAACATACGCAGTGCACACGGCGCCCCTACGAATACACACAGCGGATGCAACCAATAGGCGGGGATGCACTGGTTCGCCCTGAGGACGTGTCAGTGCCCCAACCACAGTTGAACTCTTATGATCAGATGCTGGGTCGCCGCTGATCCAATTGTACGGCGGTAAGATAATAGGAATGTTCTGATTCTTTCTGTTTGTGAACTGTGTTACTGGCTGCTTGGCTTGTTCGACAATTTCCACTATTGACATAAGTATATATGTATGTACTGGGTTATTATTCACTGCAACTTTGAGTCTCGATGTTGTTTGTTCATCGAAAACCAATAAAAAAAATAAAAATAAAAAGTATTTGTTTACTGTGGTGACCACTCTGGCATGGCATACAGCACACAAGGTCTGACTCCCCCTGCCCCAGGAAACCCACACAAAGTAGTGAGCCATCAACCACACATAGGGTGAATTACAAGAGTCTTTCAAGCCTAGCCTACGAAGCCATTCAAAGTCATTCCATTCTACCTCGCCCAACGGGTAGTAGCTTTGAACACCCCCATTCGTTCCATGAGATCAGCTAACCATCATCCTCTCACCGCAAGAAGCCCTGTCTTGCCCTCCAATGTGCTCCCTCAAAGTTCTAACTCTTTTGACTACTCGGAACTCTTCCATGGAAATAAATGTCTTCCAAATCACATCAGGGGCACGCTCTTCCTTGCGTAATTCAAATGAATAAATAACTCACCTCACTCAAGCGAGGCCTAACTCGACCTTCAACCTCCCACCACTAGCCCAGTCCTTAAATGCAAGTATGTATATATAGTATATAACAGTAAGTGCATTATCATTATTCGTATGCATGGACGTGCAATGCTGCAACACCTCAAAACAATTTATTTTTTACTACTGGCAGCTATGCAAATAACTATCCTTAGCTTTAAAACTAAATAAAGTGAAAGCATGATAGAAGAATAAACACGCGGCCGCCATTGCGAAAGCCGGCTGGGGGAGCGCAAAACAACCACTGGCTTCGAAGCTGGCGTCCCACAAGTGTATTTAAAGTATGCAGCAGACATTATTAAAGCGAAAGCGCGCATGGCGCGCTGCTGCAAATACAAACAAGAAGGGTGCCATTTCTATGCTCTCTGACGTGCCTGCTTCAGTAAGACGGGAATTAAGTAAATAGTGCATCCAACCTCTTAATGAAAGGTAGAGTGCAGGGACACATGTAAGAGGGGCAGTCCTGATGGGAGGTAACAACAGGAGACAGGGAGGTACTAAGGAGGGACTAATAAGCCTATTAACAAATCAAAGCCCAACATTTACAAAGGACAGTTACAAAAGCCAATACAAAATAGGGGCGGAGAGTGGATGCAGCTTCAAATCTATACCTCAATACAGCATGTCTCAAAGAAAACCTAAAAATAACTGTAGAAAACATTTAATGTCTTATCCGCTGTTTTCCTTATTTTATTTTTATAAAATGTGTAATGCTGCTCTGTCTGTGTTCAGGGATGTGGTCTTTTTAAAAATACTGTTTACCTTTTTTAAGGATATGAAATAAAAAGCAGTCCTAGGTGTCTAGTTCTGTGACACCCGAGCACCAGAGCCACTTGTGTACCCCATCCAGGGTGGGACTGTGAAAACAAATAGGCCCAGGCACCAAGGCAGGACTGGCGTAATGGGCATCGGGTGGGAGGCAGGAGGCTGGAGGGGTGAGAGACTGGTTTTGTTACTGTGGGCTCCACAACCGGCCCTCAGTAACAAAACCAGCAGGACTGTCCAGCACAATGACTTACTTCTCACTCTCAAAAATTGAGTCACATCCGGGTGTTTATAACTGGGCACAATTGGGTTGTAGCTGAAGGCAGTGCAAGTTTATCTCAGTGGGGCAGAAAGGTGTTCGGGGGGAGGGAGAGATGTGGCACTATGGCCAGAGCTACCGTATTTGAAACTGGGGAACCAGCATCAGGCTTCATGACCAGACCACTCTCCTGAGGTAGCACATTCCCCTACTAGACCATAGAAGGCCTCGCTAGGCCATAGAAGCCCTAGTCTCTTAGCACCAGCAGGTGGACCCTTCCGGTGGCCAGTATGGGTTAACCTTGAAGCCCTGTCCACCACAATCCATACTGAAGTTCACCTCCAGTCTTGCAGGCAGACCTACGAAGCAGCACACCCTAGATAAACAGACTTTGTCACTGAGGTCACAGGACCTTTGAGGCCAGTCCGCCTCACCCATTGGTGCCTCCATTGGCTTTGTTCCAGCAGTAGTAGTGAAACTCACCAGGGATGGACCATGCAGGATTTGCACGCACACCAAACCAAGGGGCATATTTACGAGGACCTTGCATCATGTTTGCACCACGGAACGTGGTAAATGCACGACGCAAATCTCCAAGTCATATTTATGAAGCCACTCATAGCCACTTTTCATGGCTTTGAATGGTTTCATAAATATGGAGTAATGCGACACAGCGCAAATCGCCGCTTTGCCTTCCTCTGCACAAGGGACGTGTTGTGGTGGGTGTTCCCATGCAACTCCCATGGCTTTTGATGCATTCCTAGATTAGATTTACAAGGACTTGTAAACCTGGGAATGTATCAAAATCTTACGCCTCCCCAAGGGGGGCACAACAAGGAGAAATTTCTTTATTTCTCCCTGTTGTTTTCTCTTTCCTTATGTGCAGCACACATAGAAAGAGGAAAAAGCCTCTCAGGATTGTTTTTGTGCAGGAAGGTGCCGCTTCCTGCACAAAAACAATCCTGCATGCAACAGGGTGCCTGCATTGGCGCTAGGCTGACAAAACAGCACCAGTGCAGGGGGGAAAGACAGAAATGGACCGTATTGGATAAATACGGTGCATTCCTGCCCTTTCCCTGTGACGCAGGGCAGCACAGCAAAATAACTTGCTGCGCTGCCCTGCGCCACCATTCCCGTATATATGCCTCTAAGTTCGCAAACTTCACGGTCTCTCTGCTTCTTGCACAAGCACCTTTACAATGTGCTGCCTGCTTTGGGGCCACTGCAATTATGCAGCAAAGGAGTACAAAATTATGTTGCAGTGTTGACTAAATTATGCAGCAAAGAAAGGCTGCAGCGTAATGTGTGGTACATTTTCGGATACTTTATTATTCTGACTATTTTACATATACTAACAGTCTCTGCAAAGCTTTTGCCTATTTAATACCAGTTTAACATACAAGTGCAGCAGTGACAATGGTGACCAGTCAACCTTTCTAAAGGGCCTTCTACTTCACAGCAACACAAGTCACGTGTTTTGATCCGTTTGAGCTACAAACAATTTTTTAGTTAAAACCATCAGATTATGCAACGGATGATGTATTATGTGGCAAATATGGCAGAGCTATAATTATGTGTAAAACATTTGCAAACTAGGATATTTTGTCATTCATGTTTGAACTTCCTCATGCAGTCTCTGTTGGATGGTATTTCTAGAAACCTACAGTGCTTGTGGAGAGACAAATAATGAAGTTGTCTAATAGTGACTGCAGAGGATATTAGTCTGAAGGGGAGAAAATAACTGATTGAGATAATCTGAGGTCCACTACCTATTTCTGACTCTACAACTGCTTGAGTCTCATAATTTCAGAATTGATACATTTGCAAGTCTCATTGCTAACTAACTTGAGTAGTAATTTCACAAACTACTAATATAATAATTGTTTCTCATTCATCTGATATTGCTAAAAGCATCTGCAAAACCAACAGGTCTGGGTTGTTTTAGGTGTATATATTCATTTTTGAGTGCTATTTCTAGATACAATAACAGGAAACCAGGAGGCAACTAATGCTGGCTTCATGACATGTTGCATGAAGCACATAAAAAATGTAGGACTACAATTTTGCATTGACCGAGGGGGACAGAATGATGTAATCAACAGTGCTTCCCAACACGTCGGGCCTCCTGTCATAGAATTTAAACCCAAATTTTATGTTCAGAAATGGTTAGAAAAAGGGAGAAGTGCTGATGAAAGAAACTGCATGGCTCGTAGACAAATGGCGTCTGGTTCCACTTATAAGCGTATTTGGGACATTCTGTGATGGAAAACGAATCCCACATTGTAAATGTATTTTAATATCATTAACTCCTATATTAAACCTCAAATAAACGTGTATCCATTGATTGTATTAAATAACGTTATAAGCTGTAACTGGTCAGTGAAATGCCAAACATAATAAAAATTGGTATGTGTTGCTCTTTTTAGCCACACCTCTGACTCCGCCCACTGAACAAATCCTCTGTTATTCCCGCCTCCTGATGCTCCGCCCACAGGTCCCCTACTTTTTTTCCCCCACTTCGACCACTGAGCACACTTATCGCACGGTGAGAAACCTGGTGGCCTCCGTAGAGGAACTCCGTTTTTTCAGTCCAGTCCACCACTGAACCACCGCTGATCGAGGAGAATAAGGGGGATAATTTGCTGCACTCTAGCAGGGGCCCCGTTGTCCGTCACGTTGTCTGCCTCCGACTCGCAGACCCACTCGAATCCTGCAATAGGGAGCCACCGCGCCACTCTTGTGTTTCATCAACAAGGTGCTGCTGCTTTTCCGATCTCCACGGCCTCTCCGTGATAGAGCCTCTTTATCTGATGTGAAATCAGGCATGCCGCATCTCCATGCCAACACGACCGCCCGACGCCGCCATGCAACTCCCGAGGTAGGAATCCTCTCGGCGTCCGAATCGAGACTCGTCTCGCTGACGTTGGCATCTGACGGAAGGGGGAGGAGGAGCTCCAGCAATCAGTCTTCTGTCGTCATCTGGCGTCAGCGATGCTCATTGTCAACGGGTTGACAGTGTCCTATGTGGACCAGTTAAGTGCGTATGGAGTTGCTACTATTCTTCATGAGACATAATTTCACCTATGCAACTCGCATCTTCATTAAAGAAGAATCTTTTATATGCCTCTGGTGTCCTCATGGTCATACATACCTGCATTTCAAAGAATGAACTTTCTCAGGTTACAGCATATTCTTTGTGGAAGAACCTCCACTCTCCCTGTGTAAAATCCATGGCAATGTAACCCTTCTTAGAAACGCATTGTGCTTTAAAATACACTATTCAGTGTATGACTGCCCTAAAATTGCATAAGTTGAACCACTAAACTCACAGGCAAAGTCCTATTATATTCATAGTGGGATGTGACAAATGCTTCTGGTTCAGCGTACTTTAAAATTAACCACTTGCACAAAATCTTTAGAGCAGTCCTTGGGGATGATCCCAAATTTCTTTTCTTTTACCACCCTCCCATAGAAAATAGTGTCCTGCATAGTGAATATGACCAGTTTCCAGTCATGTCGGGCGATGTGGTCTGACTGTACACAATGCCTGTTTGTGC
This sequence comes from Calotriton arnoldi, assembly GCA_963921515.1. Classification (NCBI taxonomy): domain Eukaryota; kingdom Metazoa; phylum Chordata; class Amphibia; order Caudata; family Salamandridae; genus Calotriton; species Calotriton arnoldi. The sequence continues at coordinate 1,194,192 of CAWUFW010005313.1, read as the reverse complement.
AAGTATGGTTTTGAACATTAGGTATATTGGAAACCTGTCTAAATCCTCTTCCTGCATGTGCTTGTGCTGATGCTCTTTGAGTCCACTTGAGAAGGTGACTCTCTGTCCTTCAGCTGTGCCCTTTACTCTGATCCTGGTGCTTAAAGGGTCCTCCTTCTTGTACCAAAGATGAAGGCTGAACTACTTCATGTGGCTCAAACCCTTCTCCTGGGGATCTAAGTCAGGTATTCGCTCCTGCAGCATGTGGAGGCAGCGGAAGACAAGTGTCCTGAACTATTACCCTTCTCCATATACAACATTTGGCTTCTGTTTGTATAATAAATTCTTTCAGACATCTGTATTGCATTTGTTGCTCAAAAATATATCCTGTTAGCGTAGGAAATGGAGAACATGTTAGAGCAAATCATACAAGGCTGCCACTCATCAGGGTAAGTGGTCAACATTTACCTTTGCCTGTGAGGTAAATCTCCTTGTACAGGCCCTATACCTGGAAAATTGATAGCACCAAGGCAAATGCAGAAGGGGGTCTTATTTATTCTGCATGTTCATTAGCTAATGTGAGATATGCATCTGTGTTTGTCATAATATTTTTTTGTATATCATAATGTTGATGTCTTTATTTACCAATACGCTTGCTTTGCTTTTGCTTTCTGTCTTCCTGATTGATGCACCTTGTATTTGTGCACCATCAGTTCCTCCTTCTGACGTCAACGGTAATGAAGTTAAATATTTCTGATGTGTCTCACTTCCCCTTCATCCCCCGCACTCCCTTTGATCTGTGCTCTGACTTGCCACTAGGTATCACAGTGTATCTGCCTTAAAGTTTGGATGATTGGTGTGGGGCTGCGGTTTTAATTCCTCTAAGATTAAAGACTGGCAAAAACTTGCATCTAGTTGGGGAACAGTCTGCACTGTTCAAGGAGCCTAGAGCTCCCACATAGCTCATGGTCGCACCTCTGCTTTTCCAACGTAGCCAACCCAAGAGTTGATGTCTACATAAACCTCTAAAACAGTGGTCTTCAAACTTTTTTTAATACTGTGCCCACTCCCCCCCCCCCCACCCCCCCCCAGTAAAAAAAAAAGTCATTGTGGTCCCCCAGAATTTTTAACAATTATTCTATTAAATTTGTACTGTTTAAATATGTCTAGACTAATCCTTTTCTAATGCAATCAAATACATGAATGCTGAACATACTATTCTGTTTTTCACACTAACGTGTAAAAGTATCCACAGTGTGATTATCCGAAATGGGGGCGTGGAGGTTTGAAGAATATTAGCATTTTCTTCCCTTTCTGGCTTTTTTCAGCCAGATATAAATGACAAAAGATGTTAGTAATGGCCCATTACAAAGTGGCTTACTGCTGATCATTTGTTTTAAGCTTAAAACAAAGCACTGCTATCAGCATGATGCGTCTTTTAACCAGAGCCTGGCGCCCCCCTTGGGATCAGTTGAGGCCGCCCTAGGAGGACCCGCCCCCCCAGTTTGAAAACTCGTGCTCTAAAACTGTCAACCAACCTTCCAGACAAAAGAAGTTGAGCATTGGAAATTCTTCTACTATGGGCCATGCTTTCTTCAACTAATAGTCCAGTGCTACCTCAACATGGGTCCTGAACATAAGTTTTGCATACTTCTATTTTACTTGTTTCATTTTTTCTTGGGCCCTTAATGAGCAATCTCTACAAAATACAGATACAGAATTGGTGGAGATGAATAACACCTCCGCTCTTAAGTCAATGCTCACTATGTACATGAACTACAACTCGCTATAAAAGATGTTACCAAACTATGATGCTAGAGTATCAGTTTAAAAAGATGCCCACCGCCATCATGGTCCCTGAGTTAGATTGATGGCCGCAACACTGCTGAACCTTTAAAGAGGGAAATCATCTTTTATGTGCGTTCTTGGACACCCTCCGGCAGCAAGATGTGCACCCTCTATTGAAAGCTATTACTGAAGCGCACCCCAACTTCGAATGAAGTCCTTTCCTAGCCTTACATTATGCAAATACGTGCGGAGCTTGGACACACATAGGACCAGGAAATACCAGGGTGACCTACAACCTTCTCCCTCTCTCAAGACTGAGATCATGACTGTGCAGATAATTGTAGCTTTTCTTTCTGGTCTTTTAGAGCCTGTCCTGGGACAGAAAGTGCACTTTAGAGGCTAATGTATTATTATTGATCCATGCACTCTATTCTTTCTAGGGAGTTTCTATATCTATTTGAAACTTCCTACAATGGCCTATAAGACTAATCCTGGTCCTGTACTCAAAGACAGTCCTGATGTGAAATTGGCTTCACAATTAGATCCTGTGCCTGTGCTGTATCCCCTTATGCTGAATGGGTCCTCCCCTAATGTGGTGCTCAGTGTTTTTCACTTTCTTGCATGCCAAAGGCCAAATGTGGACAAGTCTCTGGCAGTTCTGGAAGCTGCGGCAGTGACAGTTTGATTCCAGCTATTTTTCATGATTGATTGCAGTTGAGCTTTGGTGGACATGGCGGTAATGGGAAACGTCCCCCCAACTGTTCCAGGGAGAAAATGATCGCCCTCTAAGACTTGCGTAACCTGGCTGACCCTTACTTGGCGTTAAGTGCTTCTGTAGATATGTTATACCATGGAATTTTCACCCTGTGCCTAACTATGAATGTGCAGGAGGATGTGTCCCTCCCTGGAATGCGAGGTCTGAGGATGATTAGAGGTAAAACTTACAGGGGGGCGTGGCTTCGCTGAGCAGCGAAATGGCCGCAGACTAACGCGGCTCCGCCGGCCGAGCACAGAAATCCGTCAATAATCCGACACCCGGACCTGAAGCCGGGAATCAAGGATCGCGGAAGGTGTGGGAGCTGCTGCTGTGCCCCACGGAGGAAATTAGGCGGTGTACACCCCGAGTTGGCCGAGATACAGAGGACGCAAGATGAGAGGCGGGGCTGCGGCCTGGAGGCCTGCTGAAGCCGGGGGCTCTGGTGACGATGGCGGAGCAGAGCAGATTGCGGTGCACATAGTAGCCGGAGAACGAGTGTACCGGACGAGACTGCAGCAGAACCCCTGTATGGTGCACTCCCAGACGCAGCTGGACGAGCGACGCTGCCATTGAGAAGGCAAGATCAGGGTGAAGTGCGGTGCTGCGTGTGCGGTGTTGAGCAGAGCATAGAGGCTGGAGTGGGTATACACGAAAGGACCCCCCCACCCCCCTGGATGCGGGGGCTCCGGACAGCTGAACTACACATGGGCTAACTGGGCCCTACAGAAACAGTAGAGCGACGAGTGGCGAAGATGGCCGCCGCTGAATAAATCGGATGACCAGACGGCCGCCATTTCGCGAACCCCAAACCGTGAGTAGTCGGCGAGCTACGAAGTGTGCGGTGCTGCGCAGCACCACTGGCCCTCACCCCGGCCCGCAGATCGCTCCCTAACCACCAGAGACGGCAGTAGTGAATCCGTCTTGTGACCGAGTAGCGGGGGGTGTGTGGAGCGGGGGGCCAGGAGGCGAGCGGCTGAGCTGGAGTGAATCGCGGCGGTCTGGAGGAAAAGGGCCCACGGATGTAGAGCCTCTTGGCTGAAAGAGCGGAGGAATAGCTGGCAGGCGGACAGAGCTGAGTGCTACCCAGGAGCACAGATACCGCTTCTGACGCCACGAAAGGTGGAGATTCAAACTAGACAATACTAGTGGAGGGCCGCGGACAAACACGAACAAAACATGGGCAAACCAGACACGAGGCAGCCCCGCCTCAACTTTGAAAAGAAACCTGCCAAACAGACAGAGATCGATGGGGGCCAGCCAGAGCCTGCGGAAGAGGCGGGCTCGCTGCAACTACCAGAAGATGATATACGCACTATGTTCAGGGAACTGAAGACCGGTCTCCAGGGCATAGACACCAAGATCAACACCCTAGCAGAACGTATGGACAGGATCACGCAAAGGGTCGAGAAACAGGAAGGGAGGGTGGGGGTGCTCGAAACAAGAGTTACAGAAATGGAAGAAGGGCAGACCGAGCTGGAAAAGAAAGTGAAAGGCATGGACAGAGTGCTGGAGGTGATACGACAAAAGAATGAAGATTTAGAAGCCAGGTCGCGAAGAAATAATGTGCGAATTATGGGAATTGCGGAAACAACAAATATCCAGAACATGGAAAAATACATAGAAATAATGATGAAAGATATCTTTGGGCCGGAACTGTCCACGATGTTCCTCATTGAAAGGGCGCACAGATCGTTGGGCCCGAGGCCGAGACCGGGAGCCCCGGCGAGACCTGTTATAGCAAGAGTGCTAAATTATAGGGACCGGGACACAATACTCCGGCTGGCTAGAGAGAAAGGCGACATCCAGTACCAAGGTAACAACATTGCACTGTACCCAGACTTTACGTTGCAAGTACAAGCTGCCCGCAGGGAATTTCTCCCAGCCAAGAAAATATTTCAACAAATCGGAATGAAATACGCATTGATATATCCAGCTAAATTGCGACTACAAGGCCCTGGAAAGCCCACGTTCTTCACGGACGCCAAAGCAGCATTAACATATGCCAAACAACTAGCGACGGACCAGAGGAAACGGAGAATGTCAGAAGAAGAGCAACCGGACACCAGACTAAGTGACAATGATTGAGCATGCAATACGTGGACATTATCACAGGCTGGGGTGGACCGACTGGCGAATTACAGTCTACAGGCTGAGAGCGAAGTAGTAAAATAACAATGTTGATAAAATGGGGTGCATACTCTATGCTTGCGTAAGCGGTTGACCTTCCCTGTAAAGGACTGCGGGGGACTTATATTGTGTGATTCCGGGGCTTTGGGCGGGGGGAAATTTTTGCTCGGCCACCCTGCCTAGAGTGCAGGGCAGTACGCCAGCGGACCCGCGTACCCCATGGGATGATTCCCTTTGCACAGAGGCAATATGTTGGTTGTTTTTTGTTGTGGGGAAGGGGGGGGGATTGCACAACCTGATTGGGGGGTTGGTGTGGGTGGTGGGGGGAAAGTTATTTGTTTCAACGTCCAAACAGAAGTATTGTACACAACACGGAAGGGCGAGGGAGCTGCCAATTCACTGCAAGCACAGGGGCATCCAACACTGAAGCCATGGGACGTAGCTAAGCACCTTGCAGGCATAGCACAGGATGGAGGTGAACTGCTCGACAGCCAGGCCCTATGGAATCGACATGTTATAGATCACAAATGACCCGCACACCTAGTATGACCTCACTGAGATGCCTTACGTGGAATGTAAGAGGCCTTAATGACCGCAGGAAGATGAGGCTAATCCACACTTATCTTACCAGGCATGAGGTAGATATTTGTTTCCTACAGGAGACGCATCTCACGAATACACTGGCAGGGGTGCCCCGGCATAGAAGATGGGGAGAGGTAATAGAAGCTGGGTATTCAAATTACTCGAGGGGGGTGGCGATATTGATCCGTAAGGGGTTGCACTGGCAGACACACCATACGATAAAAGACCGGGACGGCAGGTACATCATACTACAGGGAACGCTGTGCCACACTCCCGTGGCGCTGGTGAACACCTACGGACCAAACACTGACAGCCCAGAATTCTTTCAACATATTGGACACCAGTTACAGAACTTAGGTCAAATGGCGATCATGTGGGGGGGAGATTTTAATGTGGTACTATCGCCGTCTGTTGACAGACAGGGGGTATCCCGGGTACATCACCCACAGGCGGCAGCAATGTTGCATACTATAGTAGAAGACCTCCAGTTGGTTGACTCCTGGAGAACACTACACCCTATAGCGAGGAGGGGACCTGCGTGACACACCACCGAAATGCGTGGTCGCGACTAGATTTTTGGTTGATCTCTAGGGACCTGCACGCCTGGTTGGTGGATGCCGTACATCTACCCCGTACCTTTTCAGACCACGCGCCGGTGCAGGTGCGGTTGAATGTCCCCCCGGCATATGCCCAGCCTTTCACATGGCGGTTTCCATCAACAGCTTTGTTAGACATGGTATTTCGCGAGGAGCTGCGGGACAAGGCTGCAGAATACTTCGAACTCAATGAGGGCACGGTAGAATCACCGGGAACCTTATGGGAGGCATTTAAAGTAGTACTAAGGGGACAATGCATGTCGCTTAAATCTGGAGTGCTGAAGGATATACGTAACACCTTACAGAGATTAGAGCGGGAGCTAGGGGACCTAGAGGAGTCACAACGTGTAAACCCAGCCCCGGACACTATAGCGCAGATACGGACCAAGCTGACCAAATTCCAGGAGGAGGCGGAAAGGGAAACAAAATATCTCTCTAAATATACACAAGCTAGGAGATATGGAGAAAGTGACAGACCGGGTAAAACGCTAGCGGGACTATTGCGCACGCCCAGAGGCTCTGACTATATAACTGAACTATGTCTGGAAGAAGGGGAAATGGTGAGAGCACCACCAGATATTCTCCGTGAAATGGCGAGGTATTATGGGCAATTGTACACCTCACACACGGAGCCGACCCAGGAGGATATAGATGGCTACCTAGATGAAGTGGCACTTGCATGGTTTCACGACGGCGCCAGGGAATATATGGAGCTGCCAATAACGACAGAAGATATACGGCAAGTAATAAATAGCATGCCGGCTGATAAGGCCCCAGGGGCCGACGGCCTGACGGCGGCCTTCTATAAAGAATATATGGAGATAGTGGCACCTAGACTGCTCCAGGTTTTTCTTGAGGCAATGGACACAGGTAGACTCCCCCCAACACTCAGCGAGGCTACGATTATAACTATATTGAAACCAGGCAAGGACCCAACTAATCCGGATTCGTATCGTCCATTGTCACTAATAAATCTGGACGCCAAAATATACGCAAAATTAATAGCAAATAGACTGAAACCCATGCTGCCCCAGATTGCGCTGCCAGACCAATCAGGTTTTATACCAGGGCGCTCCACTGCACATAATTTGAGAACGCTCTTTGGCACACTACATTATTTAGCCCCCCAGGTGCAGGCCGTGGCGGCACTGCTGGACGCCACGAAAGCGTTTGACTCGCTAGAATGGAAATTCCTCTTTACTTTATTGACCCGTATGGGCCTCAGCCCTATCTTCATTAGACAAATTCGAATATTATACACAGATTCGACAGCACGAGTAAGGGTTAATGGTCAGGTTTCGGATCCCTTTGCGATCTCCAGGGGGACAAGGCAGGGCTGCCCGCTATCGCCGCTGCTGTTCGCCATTGCCACAGAGCCGTTGGCTGCTAAGCTTAGGCAACATCATGCGCAGAAGGGCATAGGCTTCACGACTAGAGGGCTCGTAGTATCTATGTATGCGGACGACATGACGATCTACCTGACCAACCCTAGGGATAACTTTGTTACAGTGATGAGGGAATTGATAAGATACGGGGGCCTAACTGGGATCCAGATCAATTGGTCCAAATCGGTTCTGATGCCGCTAACTGATGATACGATACCCTTTGATACGGAATTCCCGATTAAATGGGCAGATGAGGCGACGAGATATTTAGGTATTTGGATGAGCAGGTCACTGCAGGAACTATGGCTATCGAACTATGGCCGACTGATAGACTGGCTGGAAAGTAAGGTGCAAAGGTGGAAGGGCTGCCGCTGTCCTTGATGGGGCGAATCGCCATTACAAAAATGGTGGTACTGCCTAAACTACTTTATTTATTTGTAAACATCCCCATGCCTCTAAACGCGCAATTTTTTAAACAACTACGCTCGAAGGTGCTCGAATTGATCTGGGCAGGGAAACAACCTAGGGTCTCATGGAGGGTTCTGACGCTACCATTCTCACAAGGCGGTCTAGGCGCTCCAGACTTTGAATGATATGCCTACAGCGCGCAGGCGCAATACTTACACTATTGGCATCACCCCACGCCATTTCAGCCCCATGTAGCAATAGAAATAGATAAGGCTGCACCTTTACCGCTGGAAACGGCTGTATATGCCACATATAAACGTCCCCATGATGAAATAGACACGGTGGAGACGTTGAGATGGGCCTGGAGGGGAATAGCCAAGAGAGCGCACCACGAAATACTGTATGCACCGTCAATGGCCGTAGGAGATAATCCGCTGATTGGGCCTTTAATGGATAAGGCAATTAAGCTAAGAGCGAAAGCACATAATCTTGAGACAGGGAGTGATCTTTTTCCAAATGGGGAATTTTTGACTATGGCACATATGTGTGGCACACAGGAGCCTACCGCCTCAGATATGCTGCTGTATTATCAGCTTAGGGCGGCATGTAAGGCCAGATTTGCCGGGTTTCCGGCTGAGCCACCTACTTTATCAGCCTTGGAGAACGTCTTAAGTAACCCATCCCCTCGCAAATTAATTACACGTATATATAGTATGACACAGAAAGATTACCCGGTAGTCAGTCCAACGTCCAGAGTGGAATGGGAACGGGAAGCAGACCTAACCATAACAGAAGAACAATGGCATTTCTGCTGCTCTCAGATGGAGCAGCTATCGCCAAACTACAGGCTGCGTTTAATCCACTTTAATTTTCTACATAGACTTTATCGCACGCCGCTGCAGCTACACCGCATGGGGCTACAATTAGATGCGAAATGCTGGAGATGTGGAGCGCTGGACGCAACATTTGTACACCTTGCATGGGCCTGTGGACCAATAGCAACATACTGGGTTGACATATATACACACGTAGAGCAAATAATACACGGGGTGATACCAGAAACTCCAAAGGTGGCACTGCTAGGATACGTAAAAGATATCCCGAAGAAGTATCGTAAACTAACGGCCATGTTACTATTGCTAGCAAAGCGGCAGATAGCCATTCATTGGAAAAAACCTGCACCGCCTACGGCAGCAGGATGGGTGAAAGCAGTTACTTACTGCAGGGACCAGTTTTCCAATTTCTGGGAATTAATGCCAAGTAGATCTCGGCCATCTGACATCTGGGAACCATTTACGGGCTGGCTTAGATCGAGAGGAGAAGACTTGCATACGGATCAATAAACGTAGGGTGAGACATACAGGGGACACTGCTTAGTGGGATACTGTGGCAGAAAAGGGTCAAGATTCCTGAGATGTATGTCATATATGACACCACAATGGGCCGGGTTCACCGTAACATACCTGTGCAGATTAAACTAGTGCATTGGACGCGATTGCTTAGGAATGTATGTGATATTGTTTGGATGGAGGGTTGGGGGGGGGAGGGGGCAAGCTAGTTTAAATTGTACAGATGAGAAAAAGTTGTTGTTGTTTTTTTTTTTTCTTATAAAAAATACATGAAGACAGGAACAGTAAAGATGGATGAAAACGCTGCCTGCCCATTGGGATGTTGGCTAAGATAGCTGTGTACAATGCACTGAATACATGGGCCGCCGGCCCCTCTGGGTTGTGGCAAAGAGGCTGTGTACCTTCATGAATATGCAATAAAATTTGTTTAAAAAAAAAAAAAAAATCTTCATTTAAACAGGAAGCTAACTTCATTTAAACAGGAAGCTAACTTCATTTAAACAGGAAGCTAACTTCATTTAAACAGGAAGCTAACTTCATTTAAACAGGAAGCCATCTTCATGCAAACAGGAAGCCAACTTCATGCAAACAGGAAGCTATCTTCATGCAAACAGGAAGCTATCTTCATGCAAACAGGAAGCTATCTTCATGCAAACAGGAAGCTATCTTCATGCAAACAGGAAGCTATCTTCATGCAAACAGGAAGCTATCTTCATGCAAACAGGAAGCTATCTTCATGCAAACAGGAAGCTATCTTCATGCAAACAGGAAGCTATCTTCATGCAAACAGGAAGCTATCTTCATGCAAACAGGAAGCTATCTTCATGCAAACAGGAAGCTATCTTCATGCAAACAGGAAGCTATCTTCATGCAAACAGGAAGCTATCTTCATGCAAACAGGAAGCTATCTTCATGCAAACAGGAAGCTATCTTCATGCAAACAGGAAGCTATCTTCATGCAAACAGGAAGCTATCTTCATGCAAACAGGAAGCTATCTTCATGCAAACAGGAAGCTATCTTCATGCAAACAGGAAGCTATCTTCATGCAAACAGGAAGCTATCTTCATGCAAACAGGAAGCTATCTTCATGCAAACAGGAAGCTATCTTCATGCAAACAGGAAGCTATCTTCATGCAAACAGGAAGCTATCTTCATGCAAACAGGAAGCTATCTTCATGCAAACAGGAAGCTATCTTCATGCAAACAGGAAGCTATCTTCATGCAAACAGGAAGCTATCTTCATGCAAACAGGAAGCTATCTTCATGCAAACAGGAAGCTATCTTCATGCAAACAGGAAGCTATCTTCATGCAAACAGGAAGCTATCTTCATGCAAACAGGAAGCTATCTTCATGCAAACAGGAAGCTATCTTCATGCAAACAGGAAGCTATCTTCATGCAAACAGGAAGCTATCTTCATGCAAACAGGAAGCTATCTTCATGCAAACAGGAAGCTATCTTCATGCAAACAGGAAGCTATCTTCATGCAAACAGGAAGCTATCTTCATGCAAACAGGAAGCTATCTTCATGCAAACAGGAAGCTATCTTCATGCAAACAGGAAGCTATCTTCATGCAAACAGGAAGCTATCTTCATGCAAACAGGAAGCTATCTTCATGCAAACAGGAAGCTATCTTCATGCAAACAGGAAGCTATCTTCATGCAAACAGGAAGCTATCTTCATGCAAACAGGAAGCTATCTTCATGCAAACAGGAAGCTATCTTCATGCAAACAGGAAGCTATCTTCATGCAAACAGGAAGCTATCTTCATGCAAACAGGAAGCTATCTTCATGCAAACAGGAAGCTATCTTCATGCAAACAGGAAGCTATCTTCATGCAAACAGGAAGCTATCTTCATGCAAACAGGAAGCTATCTTCATGCAAACAGGAAGCTATCTTCATGCAAACAGGAAGCTATCTTCATGCAAACAGGAAGCTATCTTCATGCAAACAGGAAGCTATCTTCATGCAAACAGGAAGCTATCTTCATGCAAACAGGAAGCTATCTTCATACAAACAGGAAGCTATCTTCATACAAACAGGAAGCTATCTTCATACAAACAAGAAAGTAGCGTCAGGCAAATAGGAAGCTGTCTCCATGCCACCATATATTTTACACCTCAAGGTCTGCTTTAGAAGTAACTTGCGTGACAATGCTGACAAACTTGGTTTCAAATAAATTACAAGACGTTTATCAATGTTTTATTTCTACAGTATGGAGTCTCCATATCTGCAGCCCAATATTGGCTGTATTTTTAGACAGAGCTGACTAAAAGATTTACAAGAGGGAATGATGAAGTGATATGTGCCCATGTATTATAAGGAATAAAGTACCCTCTACTGTTCATAAGTTGTTTAACCTCATAAATAAGTACAACATTCTTCCTCGTTGCAGTCATGTAAGTCATCTGTCACTTACAATAGCCTTGTGGGTGTGCAAAATCACACCTTTTTGTGAAATGTAAAATTCAATAAAAATCCCACAAAATGTGAAAAAAAAAAAAAAAAAAAGAGGTAAAACTTACAAAATAGAGTGAGGGCAACAATAGGGAATACTTCAGGGGTCGTCCCCTGCTACAAGAACTGAGTAAGGGAAATCTCAATAGACCATGACTGCAAACAATACACGCTATTGTGTTTGAAAGACTGTCATGAGAGCCTTGCCCTTGATAAAAAACAAAGCTGTGCACTATTCTAGCTGTACATGGACTGGGAGAAGTTATGGAAATTTTCGTCATTTGAAACCTGTATTCAAGTTAATTAAGTTTCTTTGTCCCCGAGGAAGCCCAAATTTTGGGCGAAACGCGTTAACTGCGAAGAACTGCTATTTTAATGGTCAAGAAGACCTTGAATAAAAGAATCATAACAAACAAGGAACAGACCTCTCGAATAATTCCTTTTGTTGTTAATACAGCAATGTGCTTTTTCATATATTTTCTTTGAAGTTGCTTCTCTACTATTGTGTGCACAATTTGAAATATGAATGGCTAATATCGGTGGCTAGCCTTTTGAGGTGGGCAATTATCAAATGAATGTCTAGTAAATTGATAACACATGTGGTGGTGCAGTAAATAGATCCCCTTGCTGCCTATACTTTTTCAGTCCTATACTTCAGGGGTCTCCAACCTTTGTGTAACGAGCTGCCTCAATGAAAATTATCCCGAGCTACTAATATTATTAGTGTTGTAATAGTGATCACATCAGACAAGATTACATTAGTAGCCACCCTAGGCAAGGTTATCAGCAGCAATGAACCCACTGCATCTGGCAGAGTTGCCAGCAGTAATGTGTTCTTTACAATTACAAAGCTTCCATTGAGTCAAACAAAAATGTACCAGCCAAAATGTGCTGGCCAGGAGGCAAGTGGCTTCCCATCACTTTAATAGAAAGAATAATAATCCCACAGGCCCGCTGTGCGGCAAGAGTGGTGCTTCACCTCACTTCCATTTGATAAATATGCGGGCCGGCAGCTCTTCAGTTCGGTCCACATACTCGTAATGGCTTTTTCAACCATTATTTGTTGATTCTTTGAGCAGATGGTGCATAGCCAGGCCTTTCTACTGATTCCTTCCAGGAAAGCACCACTTTCCCTTTAAAAACTACAGCAGTCTACAGGGCGCGGTCAGCTACTGTTGAATTTAAGTCCTTAATTCTCTCTGACGTTTTTCACGCTCGAGGCCTGTCTGGCGGAAGGAAGCGGAGCTCTTCAGACTGAGCCAGGAGATGTCTCTTCAGTCTGGACTTGTTACTGATGTGGGTACTTGAATTTTTTTTTTGTTGTCTCCAGCCGTGAGTCATCTGCTGCCTTTCCTCAAATGAGGGACAACCCTGGGTGCTGGATCTCCTCACACGCTCATGGCGATTCCCTCTGTTATGAATCTTGCTGCCTTTTACAAAGTCCTAGTGGACAGTGGTCAATGTGTCCCTACAGGGATGCTTCAGCCATTAAAGTCTTAATTTTAAAAGATCATGTAATTTAAATACACTTGTTGCACTGCCTTCCTTGTAAGGAACAAACCCCCCTCATTCAGAAAGGTATTATCTGTGTTTCGTTGTCAGGATTCGATCACCTCATTCAGGATTGTTTTATAGGCAATTTTTCCTTGTTGGAAATTACTCCTCTCAGCCACCAATTTAATGCAGTCTCTCTTTGTTGGTAGGGGCAAAATCCTAGCAATTGGGAATATGCAATTCTAGCACTAGCACGCCATTTGGGGCAACTGTTTATGCTTCATAATTGAGCTCATTCATTCATTCATTCTTTCATAATATAGTCTGTTTCATTATTAGGAGTCCATCCCAACACTAGTAAGGTTGCATAATATTATTGAAGTCTCTTTAATTCTTCTTAAAGTTTGTTAACCTTGGCAGCCCTTTCTCCCTGTAAGACAGAGAAAGGGCCCTGGTCAGGACACTCCCCATCAGTTCCGCATCGCCTTGCAGACTGACAGAGCTTTGTTCTTTAAATACTCATTTCAGTTTGGATTATACTTTATGGCCAGGTGATGGAGCATGGACCTACCAGGTTGATCAGCCTCAAAAAGTCATTCTCTAATGCCCTTGGTGTCTGTATTGCACACTCATGCACAACATCAGAACATTATCCATAGAGGCCACAAGACACACTCACTCTTGCAGGGCCGTAGCCTTTGAACAGCTCTGCAGGTCTCTTTATGCTATTTCTTATGATTATAGTCTGCCTAACTAGTTACTGCACTGGGTTGTCCAATCAGAACTTTTGTCTATAGTTGTGGGACTGAACTGGCATGGCAGGAGGGAGGGAGAAAGCGAAGCAGGAAGATCTGCTGGGATGGACATTGTTACTATCATCCCATATCTGAGTGTCTTTGTGAGATATAAAGAAGTGGCCATAGTGTATAGATATTTGAGACCTGCAGTGGTGGACTAGATTAAAGTCCTCCGATTGAGCAGCAGTGTGTGACAGATCTCTTTAGTTGTTCAATGCCTGTTCATTTGGTAGTGGCTTTTTTTTGGCTGAACAGTACTGGTAATTGACAATCCTTGCAGCAGATATGTCTTATGTGAATGTAAAAGGTGTAAATTACAATTGGCTGCTGACCGCTCATTTTTATGGTATTGGCATTAGTGTGGGCCAGAAATGTTATATATGAAAATACATAACTATATAATACTCCGGCAAACCATAGGCCAGCCCTCCATAATTTACCTGCCTACTGAAAGAAGTTTGCTGTTTGGATTGTTTCCAATCTATTGATGGTAAGCTGAAGATTGAGTTTGAGGGTGTGACTGTCATTTTTGGTTTCTGTCAGCGCGCATCACTCTTACAAAATTGACGAGGTGGTTTGATGGAGGGATAGCCCTGCCTGACATCCAAAAATACTATTGGGTGCACAACTTGCGGTCGTTAACCAATGGGTTCACCACCCTGACGATGAACCAGTATATCATCATTTGGACGAACAGGTTCTACGCCTAGTGGGGTATTTGTGAGCACCCTATACCAACCCGTTCCATGCCTCCTCAGGGACCCATGGCTATCACGGTCCCTGACCGCACTTAAATCACTGGGCTGGGGGGACAAGATTACCCAAGCCACTCCATTGTGGGAGTCCGAGAAACTGGGCATCCTGGGGCGGCGACCTGGTTTTGACAAGTGGGCTCTTATAGGCCTCTCCAAGGTAGTAGACCTCTGGGCCTGGGGCCATGTTGTCCCTTTTTCTGACTTACAAAGGGAATATGAGCTAGCACCATCTGAGACCTTTCGTTACCTCCAGAAAAGACACACTTCAGGCGCCCATCTCCCGGGAGCAGACCTCCGGGCATTGTCGCCCATAGAGGATAAGCTGCATGATGATCACTTGTATAGTGAGGCAACTTCACTCACATACAGGAAGTTGATCAACAACTCACTGGACACACTCCTACATTTGTGGGAAAAGTGGGATCAAGACTTGGTAGGGTTGGAGAACGATGAATGGCTGGACGCCCTGGCTTCCCCTAGGGAGGTGGCCATTAAGGCCGGGTTTCGGTTGGTGCAGCTCAAAATACTACAAATGTCTTATCTTGTGTGCACAACAGTGGCCAAAATGGCTAGGGCAGCAGATGCGGGCAGTCATAGAAAGTGTGGCCAGATGGGGACTTTCTTTCATAGAATTTGGGACTGCCCAGTAGTACAATTATTTTGGGAGTCAGTGTAGATTGCTTGAATGCAATGTGTGGGAGTGAAATGCCGATCTCTGCCAAATGGTGTCTTCTAAATATGTAGGAGGAAACAGACCTCAATCATGTGGAACAGACACGGATGACTCTGGGCTTGGCGATTGCCAAATGTAACACTGCACGTCTATGGGCGGCATCACCTGCGCCCCTCCTGGGAGACTGGAAATGGGACATGAACTAGTCAATGGTGGCAGAGAAAGTGGTCTGTAAAAGTCTGGGCAGCCCCAAGAAATGGGAGAAAATATGGGGCAGCTGGAATGCCTATAGGGGAAGCCCTTGCACCTCCCTCTACCCAACAGTCGCTATGGACATTGGACCTCAGAACTGCACCCACAACACAGTTTTGGTGGTGGTAGAGGCTGGAGGTGGGGAATGAGATAAGTACATACTGAAATGCAATCTATACATTAACCATGTGTTTGTGTATCTCAATGTGGTAATCTCACCGGCTTTTTACTTGCTGTGAATGTAATAAAAATATTAATTTTTTTAAAGTTTTAAACTGTAGAGGTCTTTCATACCATCCATTTTTTAAATGATTTGTGTGTCATCTGCATAGTTCTAACAGGTGAGCTTGAATGATTTAATCCGGTTTGGTAAGGGGGTTAGGTAGATGTTTAATACCGAAGGGCAAATGATGGACATCTGAGGGATGCAACAGTGTTGTGTTGGAGGAGCTGATGTGAGAGGTGGTACTAAAATTGGAGTGCAGTCACAGCTGACAGGCCAAGAATTCATTGTGCATTAGCTGAACTCCCTTTTCACTTTTCAAATATGGAATGTCAAACAATAATTTGCTGTGTGAAAAAAATGCACAACTGTGCAGGAAATTGAGACATGTTGATCTTAAGCCAGCAGCTTTCATGACCTTTCATTGTCCTGATTCATAAGTGGTTGTCACTGCGTAAACCTACCAGCCATTCAGAAGCGATGTCCAATCAGGAAATCCCCATATTCCAGTAGGGCATAGTGCTTAGATTAGCCTATTGGGGATGAGACAGTCACGATAAGTCATACACAACTTACCTTTGACTGACATTGCTTCAGCCTACTACCTTTCTATGGGCACTGGCCTGTTGTGAAATTTAGCTTGGTGAGAGAATGTATCTGCTCTAGAGATCTTTATTGTGTTTTCAGGAGACAGAGAATTTAAGTTAATGTGCCTGCTGCAGAGGGCTGCGAATACCGTAACTAGCAGTAGTGTGAATCTGAAATTATCAAATAGTGGTAGGCCTTTTTTAAGGATCCTCACAGATTATAGACGATTCCTTCACTGAAAAATGAGGAAAATCTGTGATTTAGCCAAGGTTTGGTGTTTGTAGGGCATTCTGGGAAGGGAAAGGTTTGGAATTCACTCAGATCACACCACTCTAGACTACCCTAGGTGCCTTGTTTTTAGAAATGTCTGGACCTGGGTGTTGACCAAATCCTAACCTAAATACCATCGCTACCCACATCGCCAGAATGGGTACATTTGCAAGGCAAAATCTTGATGTGTCCTTGTTGCTTTTGGAGCCTTTCCTTTCACGCGCCATAGCCCAGCCACACAAGTGGGGTACTGTTATTTGGAGAAGAGTAGGAACACTCTGTGGTAGGCCGTTTATGGATACCACAGATTCCAATGGTGTGGTCTGCTTTCACCTTTGTTTTGCTTTGACATCAGAATGCACATCATGCAATGCAATATATCAAAACAAAAAGAAAAATCAAACTCTGGAGCAAGGGAAGCATTTCCGTTGCCTCTCAACTTTGATTTTGGAAAGAAAATGTTTCTGGTGTTTTTACCAGAAACATTTTCTTTTCCAGTACTGTGGATAGCCGTTGAAGTCCACCGCACTATGAAGGAAGTACAGTGTACATCAACGGGTTGTCCACTGCCCTAAAGCAATTAAACCGACCAAATCCATGCAACCTGATGTGTTGCCCAACATGAATGGACAACTAGCTGCAGGGATATGATGACCCCATTGCACTACCTTCTTTGTTCCATCGTTGTAGGGGACTTCTCCATTTCCAGAAGGCCCCCAAGATGGTAGGCTTCCAGGCCTGGGGTACAGCGAAAAGCACAGTGACCGAAGAAAGGTGGTAGCAGCTGCTCATGTAAATGCACAGTCAAGAGAAAGTTTTAGTTGCCATACATAGTCTATGGAGAAGAGGGCTAGGGAGAGAATAAAAAATATTGAGAGGTACAGAGAAGATAGAGAGAAGAGGTTCTAGAAAAGGAGAGAAAAGGAGAGAAAGAAGAGTAAATAGAAAAATCAAGAGAGCAGGAGAGACAAAAAGGGGAAGATAGATGTAGCAGAAAACAGAAAGAATGAAGTGGGGAAAATAATTACAGAGGCAGTGGGGATAGAGATTAGATGAGAAGAGGAGAGAGAAAGTAAAATACAGCCTCAAAGAGCAAAATGAGAGCTAAATGCACATGGAGAAGAGGTGATTGGAGATTTTAAGTCAAATTTGTATCTTATTATGTTTTAGCCAATACAGCTGGCCCAATGTGATTTCAATGCACACCTTTGCACTTAGGAATCTTGGTGTAAGATCCAGAAATCACCTTGCTTATTGATCTTCCAAATCCTATTAAGATCTAACTATTGTTAATTGATTCACAGTGCCTTTTACAATTGGCTTGACTATGTACCCCCTTGTTATTTGTTGCTCCATACTCTTGGTGTGAAGTGCGCCTTCCACTTAAATGCATATCAGCCATGTCTACATTTGCTGTTATAGTCACTGAAAAATACAATATACTTGCTGAGAAGTCCAAGTTCTATTATGACAGAGATTTTGCTTTCTAGTGTAAATTTAAATATGGCAGTCTCTTAACTGTTTCATATCATGAAACTTGACTTTTCACTGTACCTGTAGTAATGCCAACCAACCCCTCTGCAAGTAAATATTTTCCATTTCTAGTATGCATGGTAGGTTTCCATGCTTTCTACATTTGCCACTCAGAAAAGTGCATGTTCGTCCAAGCAATGTTAGGCACATAGAGGGAGCTACCTTGAGTATGTTATGCAAGGAGTCTAACTGCATGTGAGAGAGGGGAGAATGCCATAGTTCCAGATGTGAAGGACTCTGTATCATCCAGGTGGGAGGTACAATGGAAACAGCATCAAAAAGACAGGTTATCACAGAAGAGGATCCTAGATGCAAACTATGAAACCACCACTCAGAGCCTTGGAGGCAGTGCTGCTTTCTCGCCCTAAGTGTGCCGGGTATGCCCAGACGTGGGTCCCGGGCTCACTGTGCCACTGGATTCAAGTTATCCCGGCTGATAAGGGGTGAAACCCCGAAACCGGTCCTAGGATGCTTGTTTCCGGTCCAGGGAGGACCTGGCTTAGCATTTCGGGCTGGACAGTTCCCATGAGGCACAGGGTCAAGACTGATTTGCATATGGTCGGGTCTAAACTGGGGTGGCATGGTGAGCAAAAGAATGATGGATTTAACGCAGATCTCTTGTCTGGGGGTGAATGTTTTGATTTGTTCTTCATTCCGTCCATCAATTGTGTGTCTTTTGCTTTCTTGCCCTAATTGTGCCGGGTATGCCCAGACGTGGGTTTCGGGCTCACTGTGCCACTCGATTCAAGCTATCCTGGCTGAGGAGGGGTTTAACCCCAAAACCGGTCCTAGGATGCTTGTTTCCGGTCCAGAGAGGACCTGGCTTGGCAGTTCGGGCTGGACTGTTCCCATGAGGCACAGGGTCAAGACTGATTTGCATATGGCCGGGTCTAAACTGGGGTGGCATGGTGAGCAAAAGAATGATGGATTTAACCCAGATCTCTTGACTGGGGGTGAATGTTTTGATTTGTTCTGCATTCCGTTCATCAATTGTGTGTCTTTTGCTTTCTCGCCCTAAGTTTGCCGGGTATGCCCAGACGTGGGTCCCGGGCTCACTGTGCTACTGGATTCAAGCTATCTTGGCTGATGAGGGATGAAACCCCGAAACTGGTCCTAGGAGGCTTGTTTCCGGTCCAGGGAGGACCTGGCTTGGCAGTTCGGGCTGGACTGTTCCCATGAGGCACAGGGTGAAGACTGATTTGCATATGGCCAGGTCCAAACTGGGGTGGCATGGTGAGCAAAAGAATGATGAATTTAACCCAGATCTCTTGACTGGGGGTGAATGTTTTGATTTGTTCTGCATTCCGTCCATCAATTGTGTGTCTTTTGCTTTCCTGCCCTAAGTGCTGCTGCCTGACCATCTACGGCTCCTCTTCTTGGAGATGGAGCATGTGTCCTCAACCAGGCCACAGGCCTCAAATGGACTCATCCCAGGCTCACACAATCACCTATCCTTTGTAATGCCTACCAGTCTTGCTGGTCGATGTCTGACGAAGGGCTTCTTTTGTGCAGCTCCTTTCGTACAACCTGCCTGTAACTACAAGGGGTGTATTCCAGTGCTGGAGCGTGTTTCAAGTCCAAGTAGTTTTGACTGGTGCTTTTGTTCAAATGTAATTGAACTATCCATCTTTTGTCACCGCCTTATAGTGAAATTCATTGTAGGACCGTCCCAAACTTCCCCTGTAAAATAACATTTAAATTCAATTTAGTGATCATGATTGTTGCAGTCCTAAAATGTTTAAAACGCACTGTTCACCACTAATTTCCAAAAATGTCCCTGATGGATATGCTCCAAGCACTCTGTAAAGCTTTTTTAAATTAGTGGCAAGTTAAATGAAAACTTCAGTTACGAAGTTGGGTGTAATTGTCTTAAAGCTCTATCTTTTCTGCAGACCAGGTCTAGGTGCCTTCAGTTCATTGACCTCCCAACTGAGTTGGGGATCAGAGATGATAAGTTCAAATACCAGAGAATTCCCATGTAAGATCATTTGCTGCAAAACTGGCAAATAATCCACAGCATTAACCAATGTAATAACTCAGATGCACCTGTGTTAGTAATGTCTAGAACACTATCCATTAATGTTGTGTAAAGCACCGACTGACTGGGACTTCTCTAAATCCTTGCTGCCTAAACACAACGTATTGCGGTTCAATTCATCTGCGAGCTGGCAATGCTTTTGGGGTAGCAAGGGACCCTATCTGGTTTGTTGCTGATTGGCTAAAGACTAACAGGCACATGCATCAAGGTAGGATTTTGCGAGTCCTTAATTGCGATAAATAAGGAATCGCAATTAAGGACTCGCTATTTTTATAGCGATTCCTACATGCATAGGATTTTGCGAGTCCTTAATTGCGATTCCTTATTTATCGCAATTAAGGACTCGCTAAATCTTATGCATGTAGGAATCGCTATAAAAATAGCGATTCCTACACATTCTTATTTGCGACTCGCAAATTGCGAGTCGCAAATAAAGAATGGCTTCCCATTCATTCCTATGGGCCTACAGGCCCATAGGAATGAATGGGAAATTACAGTGCAATTTCCGAGTACCAATAGGTACTCGCAAATTGCGCATGCAATTTCAAGAGTGCAAGGGTGTCAAAAGGACACCCTGTTGCACCCCTGAAATTGATCTGTGCACATATGTTGCGCGCACACATGTCCCAAGGACGTGTGTGTGTAACCTACAACTAAGAAAAATGCACTTTAGAGCATTTTTCAGAGTTTTCGCTATTTACCATGTGGTATGATTCCACGGTAAATAGCGGGCCCAAATAGCGAAATCGCTATTTTTAAAGGCATCTTGCATTGCATTTAGGGAATCGCCATTTGCGATTCCTTAAATGCAATCGCAATTTAAGAAATCGCAAACAATTGCGATTTCTTAAATTGCGAGTGGCAAGTTGTTTCATGCATCGCAAAAGCTAATTTTGCGATCGCAAACAGCCGATTTTTGCGATTCGCACCGTTTGCGATCGCAAAATGCTTTGATGCATGTGCCTGTAAGAAACCACTTATTTTTAGTGTTACTGGAAATTAGATTGACAATATGTTATCTTACTAATAGACAACAAAGGATTGTTCTTTCAATGATGCATATTCTCTCCCTCCCTGAGAAGAAAAATGCATGTGAAAAATATTGATTATTGGGTCTTCCAGTGTGGAATCCAAATTCAGGTCCCATGGTACTTCAAGACAAGCGAGGCACATAACCTCTTAGCGAATGCCATCACTGTTCCAAACCACCTTCTGAAGCAAATGCAAGAGTCCAAAACCTTTACCACTCTAAACTCTTTTCTTGCTGCCACTTTACCTGCCCTAGAGCCAATCTGGAGACCTAGCAATGGAGAAGGTTTACTGTATAGCTAATTGTGTTACTGGTTGAGGAGGGTGAAAACCTTTTCAAGCAGCAACCACAATTCTTCTCAGACTGAAGTCACAAGCAAACCCTAAATTATCCTGTGCTCAACCCTCGGGTAGTTTGGCACAGAACAGACAGGCTTAACTCGGAGGCAATGTGTAAAGTATTTGTGCAACACTTCAAACAGTAACGGAGTGAAAACACACTACAAAAGGAGCCCACAACAGAGTTAAAAAGAATAGAGTAGTATTTAATAAATTAAACAAGACCAAAATGACAAAAATCCAACAGTAAAACCCAGAACTCACTTTTTTATGGAAGACTTGGTGATACAAATCTCCTCCAAATTGCTGAGGTAAGTGGGAGGAGGATTAGCTATGAATGGGAAGTTTGAAAGGGGTTGCTGGTCTAGTGAACACTTCTCCTCTCTTTATGGTACTTAGGAAAAGGCAAAGGGCTGAAATTTGATCACCTAAGAAAGAAGCCACAAAGTAGATTAGAGGTGACTGTGAATTTCCAGAAATTTACTATCGGCCATCCTTCTGTTACTCACTGTCATTCTGACTCTTTAATTCATTCTTTGACTTGTGTGAGATGAAGGTTGGCACTAGCTGACAGGAAACACAGTGACACAGGTGAACCATGGCTTTAAGAGTGAGGGCTATTAGATAAGATGGGGGATTCACTCAAATGAATGCATACATTATCTGGTTTTGGCTGAGAGTCCCAGTTTCACTCCTTATAATAATTAATATGTGTTCACCAGCAAATCGGTGACCGGCTGACTTATGCTGCCACTCCCGTCAGGAGTGGGTGATTACACTCACTGTATAACCTGCGCTCACCCCTATGTAGCTTTTGCACTGAGCAGTCAGGCAATGTGTAAAGCATTGTCACAGCACTCTCACATGAAAAATATACTAAGCAGCACAAAAGAGACTTCACATGTGGTGTGTGTAAATAAAGTTTGTATTGAACATACACATTAACACAACATGAACATCATGTTTTTCTGGGCATATATCGCATTCGGAAATATCACTAGCAGTACTAGGCCCAACCGTGTTAAAATGACATCAGTACGATGCACACTTGGGAAAGATCCTACTTTACCCCCCAGCACCCTTATGCGTGCGAAATGTTGTCAGACGAGGCCCATCAAGGCAATGATTAGAATTCAATACCACACAGTTATAGGGTGCATCCCATATCACAACGATATCAGAAATGTGTTTACACAGATAATTACAACACTGTTAAACAGCACAGTGGGCCAAGGCCGCACGGGTAAAAACCAATGTCAAACACAGTATTCTTTTGGCAAGGAATCAATGTGTAAAGCAACACCGCCATGCAGTGTAATTATTAACAGGCAGACACTCCCACACACTTACTCAGCACCAATACGTGGTGCCATGGATATCAGGCAGGTCCATATAGAGTGAGGTTGTGGTGAGTGTGCTGCTGCCTGACTCTACAAACCACTGCTTCTTTGCTACGGCGATATCCTAATTGAAAGCACTCTGTTGTAATTCAGCGCGCATTTTTAAAACTAGCTTTTAAAGTTTTAAAGTCACACATTGCTTACTTGCACATTTTGCACAGTTTAAACAGCGTTTGGTTTCTGATTCCCGCCTCGGTCCCCGCAGCTGATCGCTGTTTGAGTGGAGGGCGTGGTAACCAGCTTCCAATCCACTCGCAGGGCACTTCCGATCGAGGAGGTGGCGGAGTAGTCCTTCCGCCTGCCCTCCTACTTAAACCGATGTGCCTGCGTGCACGCTGCGGACGCGCGCAGCGGGCGCGCCGCTGGCGCGTAAGGCAAGCCCGTCTGCGCCCGTCCACGACCGGCCGGGGCCAGGGGCCAGGACCCCTGCTCCTCCTAACAAAGACCCCAAGAGCCCTCTAATTTACTCAAGAGATGCACTCATGGCATTAACCAGACCTCCCCCTGTCACGCACACAGCATGTATAAAAGCGTCCCCAGAATATATGGAAGGGCCATTCTCCTGTGTAACCTGCCAATGGTGCAGTTTAGCACGGGTCGAGCAACCGCACAAAGATATTGTTGACCAGACGAAACTCAAATGCATATATTTCAATGCCAGATCGGTACCCAAGCACTCATTTGAGATCTGGGACACTATCAAGGAGATAAATCCTGACCTAGTTTTCATCACAGAAACGTGGTTGGATGGAAATAACTGCCCCGATATTGCAAACGCCCTACCCCCTGAATACAAAATACTAAGGCAAGACAGGCAAGGGCGGAAGGGAGGGGGGCTTGCCATCTTATTTAAAGACGGCCTTAACTGTCTCCCTGTCACAGTAACCCAGCTAGGAGAGCATGAACTACTCCCATTTCAAGTTTCTAAAGGAAACCATATTCTACTGGGTGGAGCCGTGATTTATAATCCCCCTGGTTACCAAGTAGACTTTAGCGCCAAGCTACTCACTCGGCTATTTCCTGCCTGCCTGAAATATAGAAATTTTATGGTGGTCGGAGATTTTAATGTGCATTTCGAAAAATCCAACAACACGGTTGCCACACACCTGGATAACGATAGGCTGATCCTCCAACTTAAACAATGGATCAAAGGACCCACACACAATGCAGGTCACACATTGGACTTACTATTTTCCAATATTGAGTCCACCACAGTTGAGGCGATCAAACCTGTCACATGGACTGATCACTCACTGATCACTTTCTCATTCACCTTACCCGCAACACCAACTAGAGCTCCCATACTTACGCATGGAGCATACAGAGCATGGAAACTAGTCACTTCTGACTCATTCCAGCTACATTTCTCCACCAACAATCTTGAGGCCTTAGGAACCCTTCCCACCGACAGGGGTGCAGTAAATCTCGAAACAGAGATCTCCAACACACTGGATCTATGTGCTCCCAAACTTAAATCTAAATCCACGAAAAGAATTATATCGGAAAAGTGGTATACATTAGAACTCAAGGCACTAAAAAAGAAATGCAAGGTATTGGAACATAATTGGAGAATGTCCAGATTAGACGCTGACAAATTATCCTACAAAACAGACCTCAGGAACTATAATCATGCTATTAGGAAAGCCAAAAAAACATATTTTGCGCAAAGAATAAACGAAAATAGCAACTCAGTAAAGGAGCTATATAAAATTGTACGAGAATTATGCAAACCAACCTGCATGTCCCAAACCCTTCATCCATCAGCTGAATGCTGTGAAATGATCAGCAACTTCTTCATGGACAAAATAAGCATAATATACTCGTCATTCAACACCAATGCCTCAGCTGACCCCAATAACTGGGAAAGCACAGACCCTCATCCTGACGCCCATGCACAGCTAGAAAGCTTCGCCCCGTTCACTGAAGAGGAAGTCATCAAGGCCATGGGGGAAGTTAAATCAGGATCCCCCCTTGACCCCTGTCCACATTTTATCTTAAGGCAGATCGCACCCACCCTTAGCCCGTCCATCACGCTGCTATTTAACAAATCTCTAGAAACAGCAGTCTTCCCGGAGATTTGGAAACCGGCCATAGTGACCCCCTTACTGAAGAAGGCAGGCTCAGATGTGACCAAACCAGACAACTATAGGCCAATCTCCCAACTCCCATATCTCTCCAAGGTAATGGAGAAACTGGTCAACAGACAGTTGTCTAATTATCTAGAAGACAATGACCTGCTGGACCCCTCCCAAATGGGCTTCAGGGTTACCAACAGTACAGAAGCAACCCTCTTGGCCGTCTTGGATAACGTAAGAGCATTACTAGACCAGGGTAAGGCAGTGGCCCTGATCCTATTGGACCTGTCGGCGGCGTTCGACACGGTCTCCCACCAGCTGCTGCTAGAATATCTGCACGGAAAAGGGATACACGCTAAAGCCCTACAATGGCTCAGTTCGTTTTTGAGCAGCAGAACTCAAACCGTGCAACTGGGTGCCTTCTCATCAAGTCCAAAATTTTTGAGCTGTGGCGTCCCGCAGGGAGCATCCCTGAGCCCCACTCTATTTAATGCCTATGTCTCATCCCTGGCAAAAATTGGGACGAAGTGGGGCTTCGGCGTTTGCTCATATGCGGATGACACGCAACTAACAATAGCCATAGGAGATGGGCAAGAGGACACCAGGACCAAACTCAATAACTGTCTTACCGAAATGGCTAACTGGATGTCGGATCACTGTTTAAAGCTCAACGCAAACAAATCCGAAATCCTGCTCCTCGGTGGAGCCAATCATATCTGGGACGCATCATGGTGGCCCCACTCACTCGGAGACGCCCCAGCACCCAAGCAGTGTGCAAAAAACTTAGGGGTTCACATCGACAACAAACTATCTATGCAGGACCATGTACGGATACTATGTGGAAAGAGCTTTGCCACACTGAAGCTTCTAAAAAGGCTCTTCCCATGGATCCCTCTGGAAAGTAGGAGGGCAGTCACACAGGCCATGCTTTTCAGCAGGCTAGACTACGGAAATGCTCTTTTCGTGGGCATGCCAGACTACCTTTTTAAACGTATGCAAGTAGTACAAAACGCTGCAGCCAAACTGGTGTGCAACAAGGGCAAATACAGCTCAGCCACAGACTGCCTGAGACAACTTCATTGGTTGCCCATGCGTCAAAGAGCACGATTCAAACTCTTAGGGCATACCCACAAAGCACTCCATCACACTGGCCCTAAGATTCTCCAGAACAAAATCCGATTCTACGTTCCTCCCAGATGCCTAAGGTCACATCAGCAAGCGCTAGCCGAAACTAAAAGAATAAAAAAGACCAGGACAGGGGGACGCACCTTTTCGTATCTTGCGGCACTGCACTGGAACGGACTTCCAGTAGAACTTAGGCTGATTAAAGACTACACCACCTTCTGAAAGAAACTTAAAACACACCTATTCCCTAAAGACTGACGCCATATTTGAAATCAGCTTCCGGCTCCTGGCACCACTAGGCCACTACCTCAGCGCCGTGATATCCCTCTGGAATGAATGTAGCGCTATATAAATAAATAAATGCGGTGCAACTTGTATCCAGCACGTCAGTTGATAATGCACATGAAGACCCCGTGACCCAAGCCCTCCTTCACCATTCAGCTAACCCAGACTACCCTACCCCATGGGCTGAAGCTAAAGAAAACCTTCCCCCTGATGCTAGGCCAATCGCGGCCAGAGTCACACTTAGTCAGGGTCCTAGGGAAGAAGGTGGGGGTAGGCAGCAGGGATAATTATGCGGCAGTCGACAAATGGGGGTTTGGCCACTACTCTGGATGTTCACCCATGGTATGCGGAGCAAAAGCTTCACTACCTGGGCATGGAACACAAATGTGTACCTGCCCTGCCTGTGACCTACCACTTCATCCCTTAAAACTTACCCCAGTGGTGATCTAGTGGTAGTGAAAGGTCCCCTCAGGATAGGCCAGTGGTTTAGACAGGCCAACCTGAGCATAAGTGCAATTGCACACACAGAGGCCTACAGTGGCAGGCATGACACATGCTTAAAAACCTCATATGTGCAAGTGCGCACAGACAGGATTGCAATGGCAGGCTTGAGGCATGTTTAAAACATCTGGTAAGTACCACGCTGTCACACTATGTTTACAGTGGGAAAGTGCCCAGAGCCCTAAGGCCCCTAAAGGAGAATCAGCAAAACCCCAGTGTTGTCCCATGGGATGAGCCGACCTCCTAGGTAGGGAAAACCCTCATGGGGGTTCTTCGCTACCTGGGCAGGGAACACCCATGTGCACCTGCCCTGCCTTTCACCTACCACTTGCTCTTCCCCCTAAGGGTGCTCTAGTGGTAGTTGAAGGCCCACTAAGGGTTGGCTGAGTTAAAAATGTCAACCTGAGCATAGGAGTAACTGCGCACCCACAGGCCTGCAATTACAGGCTTGATGCATGTTTGAAAGGCTATTCTGGTGGGTGGCACAATCAGTGCTGCATCCCACCATTAACTAGTGCAGTACGTGCCTGAGTATGTGGTGTACCTTTTTACTGGGCATTCACAGGTACCGCACCTAAACCAATCAATTAAGCACCACTTCCTAACGGGGGTAGGAAGGGCGTGCAAGCTCTCACATTGCATTACAGTGGGAAAGCGCCCAGAGTCCAAAGGCCACAAAAAGAGAATCGGCAAAAACCAAGAGGAGAAAAAGCTAAACTTTTTAGGGACATCCCCTAAAAGGGGCCATGTTCAACAATGCCTTATTCTTTATGCCTTGAATTGTGTTGAAAAGGTCTTTAAACAATGTTGCAGAAAGAGAATGTGCTATGTAAGCGATCAAGGGTTCGCAAGGACTAGAGGCAGTCGTCTAGGTGTGAGTAGGGCAAACAAGACCTCCTGAGAGTCTATCCTGTATTATTCGGAGGGGTGAGGGGGCAGATGGGGGAGGAGGGACGAGGGCAAAAGGCAAAATCAGTAAATGATGAGCCAATGCAAGTATGTGAACCGAATTGATCTACAGTTACTGTCCAATATTATTCTGGATGAAGGATCACTGTTAAATGGATTCAACCTGTAGAAATGTACTCTATGGCCTTACTTGACACCGTACTGTTTGTTACCTGTTGAGAAATAACAATAAAATGTGTTTTAAAAAAAAAAAGAAATGTAAGCTATCAAGGGAATGGTTCATTATATTGTATGGTCTGGAGAAGGATGTCTTGAGGAACAGGGCAAAATCAATGGATGCTGGAAAGTGTAGAGACATTTGGCCTTGTCCTGGACACTGTTGCGGACAGACAGAGCAGGAAGAATACATTGATATCTTTCAGTTTTAGAGCTCTGACTATTTACAATTTTCTTGCAGGTTGTCTCAGCTAGCACTACCACACAGAAGATGACTTCCTCTGCTCCCCTGGCACTATCTCATGTAGACATTTTACACAAAAAATGAAGACGATGGCATTTTAAAGAAACTTTACCCATATCCATTGGTAAATATCACATGTTAAACTTCGTTTTGTGGTATGTTATGTGTTTTACAATATTATGAGCATTTGTATGAAACGTTGCATCTATGTGTATGGTCCCAAGGGGCTTGAGGTTTCTGAACATCATGTGCTTTCTTGAACAAAGTGTTTGGTTGATATTGTAGCGTGGTATGCTTTCTATTGTTTAAAGGCGAGCGATATTGAATTGCTGCCGGTCAAGGTTGAAGAAGTATTTTTTAGTGATGGATTATATACAGTAGCAGCTGGCTTGATCCGGTAATGGATCTGTGAAGAGCATTATGTGGATGGGTGTGTGTGCCAAATAACACTACTGGTTGTTTTGATCTGCAGTTGGTTATGTTTCAAGGCATCCTTATCCATTATGCCATTCTATCTGCATATGGGTGTATAATGTTTGTTAACCTCCTCACAACAGTTGATATCTACATTTCTGGGCAGAGATCGATATGTCAATATACCTTGAGTGGATGTACCAATGCTTAGCCAGCTATGTGGCTTGGATACATGCTGAGCGTGTGATGGTGGTGAGGTTGTGTCTAATGTGCACTCTTGTTGTCGAGTGAGGTGCGAGTGTAACTTGATCTGGATGTGCCATTAAGGGTACAGACACTAAACTAACTGAAGACATGGATCCATTTTGTGTACATGATGGTGCTAGGAGTTGTGTTTAATGTGTACTGTTGTGTAGGGTGATGCTTAAGTATAGCTTTAATCTGAATGTGCCTTTGATGTGGCAAATGTTTAGCCAACTATATAGCTTGGGCCTTTGTTATGTGCATGTTGGAACCAGAGGTTGTATCTAGCAAGTCCTGTTGGTGTGATGGACTTATTGAATGAAGGGTTGTCTTGCGGGCAGTAAAAAACAGACACTGCGAGCCTCGCAGATCTATAGCAGTCATTTGGTTAAGTTCAAGGTATTAATGGCAGGCAATAGTAAGTATTGAATGAGTAACTATCCTGGCAGTGGCTGCCCTCCCTTTGGCTGAGGTGCATTAAGGTAAGGAAACCTGGCATGCGGGACCAACCTGCCTGGCAGGGGTGCCAGAGAGCCCTACCCTCTCGGGATGCATCTGCTGCACAGCTCTTCATCTGTTTCCAGGGTGGAAACAGCTGAATGGTGGTGAAGGATATGGAAATATGAAGCTAATAAGAGAGTGAGTGGAGAGAAAGGAGAGGTGTTGGGAGGTGGACAGACTGAAGAGAGATCAAGGGTGAAGAAGGAAGGAGGGGAGAGGAATGGGGTGCAGAAAGAAAGATGGCAGAAAGAGGAGGAAGAAGTAAAAGTTAAAAAGTGTCAAGAGGGAAAAAGAAGGAATTGTAACGAGTGGGGAGAGTAGGAGGATGAGAATGGAGGGATTGCACGGAGATGAGGAAGGGAGATGAAAAGGGGAGAAGGGAACCAAGAGGATTAAGAGCCTGAAGAGGAGGGTATAGGAGAATGATGTCAAAGGTTAACGAGCGAGGCACCTGGTACAGAAGTAAAAACGCAGAATATTGTGTTCCATCACCTCTACAGCAAAGCTGTTGCTTGGTGGCATAATCCAAACCAATAGGTCACTGTCCGAATCATGGGTTATTGAGGGCAAATGGGAATGAAGGTGTAAAGAAATGAGTGCCTGGATGGACCGAACAGAGTAGAGTGGAATGATGAGATGCATGAGAAGAGTTTTGGGAAAAGAATAGGCATGGACATGAAATTCCGCTTTGCGTAGCATGCAGAGTTCTGAAAAACTCCGCAGAGCAGAGTTTTTTTTCTCGCTCGCCAACGTTAAGTTGGCGAGTGTGGAAAATCTTACTCCAGACCACCTTCCGGCGAGATTTCTCAACACGGGCGGTCAGGGATGGTCTCTACCGCTCGCACTAAGAAAGCTTCTGTTCGCATTGAGGAAGCTGCCACTCGAATAGAACATCTACTCGAGTGACAGAAAAAAAGCAGTGCCCTCTTGCACTGCACGTGGTGCAGTTCACGCCAATTTTAATGCGCGGGACATGCACCCAGTGAAAAAAATCAGCGCTAACGGTGCAACATAATGTACTCCGCCGCTTGCAGAACTCTGCGTGAACTCTGCCCAGGCCTAGAAAAGAAGCAGAGCTGTAGAGTCTTCTTAGTTTGCCACTTACCCTGCCATTTATGGCAAGACGTGCTGTCCCCTTGTCACAACCAAAGTATCCTACAACTAACCTACTCAACTATCCCTCAACCGCAGCTCCCAATTCCTCATGACCATTTCTGCTTTGTTCCTCAAACTACTGTGACTCGCAGTAGCTGTTTAATGTTCAGGAGCGGTGATCTGATCCATATGTAATGCCATGAAGTCAGGTCATATGCTACCTCAAGAGAGATTCAACGTAATGAGTACAGTCAGAACTGCATGTTACTGTATGGTAAAATGTCGGCTGTAATGGGGCCTACACTTTATAAAGACATGCCTAGCTGGACAGGCGGCTACTTCCAGCACTCCTTTGCATTGGACCCTCTGGGGGATGCCTCAAATGATGTCATTCACAAGGGTCCATCTTTTCCATGGGTCTTTGAGTGAGGATGTGTGAAACTTGTGTTTCTTCTTGCGTAATTTTGTGAAATTTTATGGAAATTAGTCCAAAGTCAAAATCTGCCATTTTGCGCTATAATTTGCCGTGACATATGGCCTTCCGTCCACTTTGCGCTTAAAAAAAGTACTAAATCATACAAAAAAGAAGCAGCTTGTGCAAAAAAACAGAATCTCACCTTTGTGTACTTCAAAACCTGTAACGACTAATATATATATATATATATAGTCATCTATAAATATTTATACATATACATGTGTGTGTGTGTGTGTGTGTATATATATATATATATATATGTGTGTGTGTGTATGTATATGTATATATATATATATATATATATATGTATATGTATATGTATATATTTTTAATGAGAAAATCCAGCCTGAAAACGGCTACTAAAAAGCAGTGGCCGTAAGATGTAAAGTACATTACATCGAAGGGATAACATTATTTTAACCTCCATAGCTTCTAGAGTCGGATGCTTTTATTTATTGCTATCCCTTCACATAAGGTCATAAGAGACCTTTCCATCTAATTTTACACGTCATCACTCTGGCATTACATAATCCAGTTACAAAATCTGCCAGTTAAACTACTTATCGCGGATTTTGAGTTCTAACGGAGCATTGATTTAAATACTTAAGCTTGTAATTAATCAACTTCAGAAAATTGGGGAGCAGATGCATCTGGTCTAGGTATAAGCATACTCGTTCTCTGGCTTCGTCACCATACCAATTTTCTGTGTTTGTTAAAATCAATTAAATAAATTGCAAATGTCAGCGTTTGTAATGCATCGCAAATTCTTTGCATCACGCCCTCCTTTGCCTATTGGCATGCAAGGGTCATGTTGACTTTACTGCTGCAATGATGTACATCTGCTGTTCAAATACCACTGCATCAGCTATCACACTTTAATATCGGCTGTAAATCCAAGTTTAATTGTGCCGCAACAAACTAAGTAGAAGTCCGAAATGCGGCTGTCCGCGGCCCCCGCAGGGGGCCACCTCAGCAGGGCGGCCCTTTAGTGCCATTTTGGCACTGCCCACCCGCTCGTGTCTTTGGAGGGGCTGTGGAGCCCTCCAGCTAGGTCACCTCTGGGACGTCCTTCCGGTGCGATGGGGGGGGCAGGGCATATATGCCTCCCCTGCCCCTCCTGGCGGTCTCTGTTCGCCAGCCACGCCGTCTTGACTGGTTGTCTCGCGTCGGCTGTCGTTGTTGCGGTCCCACCCCCGCACTGGAAACGTTGTCCAGGCTCGCCGGGGTCATCGTCACGCCGCCTAGTCGGGTTTGTCAAGGTGAGTCGGGGTTGGTGTGTTTTGCCCCTGCCTCTCACAGCGTGTCTCCAGTGGTTTGTGGGGAGAGGATGTGGTCAGTTGGACTGATGACTTTTGTGCTGGATGTTTCCCAGCCACGCCGTCTTTGTGGTCTTCAGCGCGGAGGGTCGTTTTCGTGGGATCGTATCGTGCCGGTCCAGGGTTGCGTTGTGAGGTGAGGTTGTCCCTCCCTTCTTTAGGCACTGCCTGCTGCGGTCCGAGCTTGTGGAGTTCTTAGGGCTCCGTGGAGGTATTGTCTGGGCCTAGCGAAGGCCCGCGGGGTCGTGCTGGCCGCAGCATGGGTTGTGCTGGGGGGTGCGGTAAGCTGGGGGTGACCGCTTTAGAACTGCCCCCGAGATTGAAATCCCGGGACTTCCTCCAACGCCTTGGGCTTCGATATGACTCCCCACACTCCGGTGTGGCTGGGAGCTCTTAGAGGCGGCAGACTCCTTGTTTATTGTATATGGCGTCAGCGGGGCCCACTAGGGGGGTCGGACACGCCGTCCAGGACGCCGTCGTTCATGGTCTGGAGTCCGGTTTTGTACCCGTGAGTGTGTTGGCGCTGTAGCCCCCCCCCCCCCCGGGCTTTCCTTTAGGTCTGTGGCTCCAACCGCGTGTTGGAGCCTGGTCGCACGGGTGACCTGGGCGGGGAGTCAGGGGCCTGGATGTCCCCGAGCCTTTTGGCCAGGCGGTGTGTTGTGTAGCAGGGGGAAGCAGCAGGTTTCGAGCCTCGGGGTCGCGTTCGCATCCTGTGATCCTCGGCAAAACACATAAGCTCCCTGTGCCTGAAGGGTAATGTAGATGCGGTGCTCGTGTGGAGCGCTCCTATGCCTTCATGTGAGGCTGTGGTTTGTTGGCCGTGGTGGTGTGGCGCAGGAGATCCCGGTAGTGACCCGATGGTGTGCCCCATGAGGGTTCCAGCGCCAACGCTGCATGGGGCAGGAGGAAGCTCAATGGGACTGACCGTTAGGGTCAGAACAACACTCATCTTGGAGTTGCGGTGGGAGCATCGGTGTGAGCGTGAGTCGGCCTACCTACCCCCCTCCGCTTGGTGCCCCGGTGTGGGTCTTGTCCCCTGCCAGAGATGTGCAGCTTTGGACGCGCCGCGAAGCGGCATGCTGGCTCAGGGCTAGTTAGACGGGCGGGGGTCACATTCTGTTGGTTGTTAGTGTGATACCCCTCGTACTGCGGCACTCGTCATTATACTGCGGAATGAGGAGTGGCTGCCGCAGCTCGACAATATCTTGTTTGCACCATCTTGCAGGCCTGGGGTACTTTATGTTGTGGGGGGGCCATGGGCAAGGTATGCACATGTTGGAATCTTTCCCTGCGTGCACTGCCGTTGGATCGCCCCGCGGGGTGAGCTTGTGCGGGCCGTGTGGCCGTTCTCGGACCGGGGGCGCACCAATTTTGCGGACCTCCGACGGGATGGAGCCGGGCCGGGTGATGCTCTGTGTTCGGCGGTGCGAGGGGGGGCTTTCGGCGGCGTCAGGCTGCCTGGCGCTCAAGTTTTAAGTATGGGTGGCAGAAGATGGCGGCTGCCATGCGCGTGGGGTTTTCATCCGGGCCGCACCCTATGCCTGATGTGAATAGTAAGCAGAAGTTCGGGTGCAATTTATCATCCCTAATCAAGCGTGCACACGATTAATTGCAGTAAAATCTAATGTTTACGGCCCGGAGCCTCTGGGATGTCACTGGCCCTAGGTGGACCACGAGCAGCGGCAGCAGGTCGGGCGGTCTGAGACGACCCTCCAGCACATGCAGCCCGGGGTTGTTGGTGGCAGCGGCAAGGATGGACCGGCTGAACACACATATTCCTTTATTGGAATAAGAGACAGGTATTGCTGATGTGTAGGGAGTACGGCCCTAGTCCGAGCTTTAGGATGTGCTGCCACACTGCAGCACTTGTGGGAGGAGCTTATGGGAGGGGTGTAGGTCACCTGGTGGCGTGGCGGACTTGTGTCCAGGGGACCGGGGTTCGAGCCTAGAGGTAGACACGACGTGGGAGTCCCTTCGGTTATTTGCCCTCCATTATTTCCAAAAAGGCAAACGTACAGCGCTCAGGTCCCTCCCGTTTCGGGTGCTTTGCAGCAGGGGTAGGAGCAGCTTAAGGATGTGGTTGCCCTAGATTGGTGCATTTTCTGATAGTAATATGTTGTATCGTCTTCATTGTTTGACTATGCTTGTGAAAAGGGGTCACTCATAGCTGGTGAAACATCACCCATTACACGGAAATGATGAAAATGTCACACATAGCAATCTTATTGCTGTGTGAGCCCTTACATCTGGCCTAGTGCGCAGACACTGCTCAAGGTCCTGTAATTATTTATTAATTTTGACATAATGACTTGCCTTTGCTGGAGCGGGGGCCAGCGGTTGCACAGTCTGAGAAAGGGAATACATCGGTTTTGGCGGGTGTTTCTCTACATTGTAGAGCGCGGTCACCCGATGAAAGCTTCTAGGAGCTTGCTCTCAAATGGAATTTTCCAGGGGGGCGGTTGGAACACTTTGAGCCTGCGCTCCTCCTTAATAAAATAAAGTGGATGGATATTACTGATGGTATACCCATTGACCGCCTCCAGCGGAGATCGCTGTAGGACCGAGTCTGAGTGTAGCTCAGGTGGTTATTGCGAGTGCTGCCTAGATTTGACTTGCAGGTTAGCACATACAACCGTCCTCTTTCTAAGATGAAGGAAAATAACTTAATTGGGTAATACACCTATTCGGCTAGCACCAAGGGATAATTACATTGGTAAAGTGCTTTTTAGGAATATGCCATAGTACCAGGATTATATTTCACTGATATTGACGGGCAATTCGGTGTTTTGGCAAATATGGAGCTACTAGGAAATATTTCGCTGGGGGCCTCCTTGCTTTGCGTTCCTTGGGTTTCGGCAACAGGGCTCTGTGCTCTCCATCGCGGTGGGCATTACTTGGAAGTAAGTGTTGCGGGACGTGGTGTTCTTTCTCATGTCATGTTTCCCATCGTGAATCGTACTGCCATTTGGGGGCAAACCTGTGTTGGCATGTTGTGGACTTGGTTTCACGCAACGACTGCAACGAGAGGTACGGTAACGGGGTGAGGTGGCCGGTAGTGTTTGCTTGGCCAGGCGTTTGCTGGAGGTGTCTTGCGATTTCTTCATGGGCTTAGCGGGGCAGGCTACCTTGTGCCCGGATTTTAACAGACTAGGACACGCAGCGAAAGTTGTGGTAGACAGGCGCCAAGAGATAGGTCTTCTGATACATCTATGCCGGGTTTAGTATCCAGGCTACGGAGTGGATGTGTGACACTCTGGTATTGGACGTGGTCAGCTGGTTGGCAGGCTGTCTAGATCTGGGTTTCCAGCTCAGGCCCGTCCAAGTAAGGGTTCAAGTGCCAGATGTCGGCCCTGGGAGACTATTCCCCAGGCCTGGGGAGTGGCAGAACAGAAAGTGGCTTGTTTCAATGTCTCGGTCACAGGTTCAGATCCTGGTAGGTCCACTCAGCATGTATCCTTCTGAGGTCGATAAAACGAGTACCATGGAGTTGAGTAACAATAAACATGTTATGCAGCGCCAAGATACCATGGGGGAACGTGTTCCCAATTATTAGAAGCGGAATTGTGAAGAACTTTGGTGAATACAGTGGGCTCACTCCGCAGTGTAGTAAGCGAGAGTTCAGCACTATTTCCATGAGGTTGTAGGGGGCAGGCAACAAAGTTGACACAGCCAAAACGACAAAGCTTTCATTAGCACTGCAAGTGCAGTGGCATTGGGGCCCCAGGAGAGTAACTAGCCCACTGCACCCATTACTATGTACTGTGCAACCCAACTTGATGGAGGGGGTAGTTTACTTACGCATTACCGACCATGAAGCCAAGTATGCATCGCGGTGCTCTGCTCACACTAAAGTGGGCCAAGATCACACAAAGCATAGGATGAGAGTGCGGTGTCAGTCAGATATGGCGATTTTATGAGAATGACAGAGGTAGCGAATATGACATCGGATTTGATCAGTGATAATATCATGGTTCTTCTTCTGTCCCAAGATAGACAATAGTGACGGACAGGTTCTCTTTTGCAAAGAATAGTTATTTTGTCTTATTAGAGTGCCCCACGTGCATCTTTCGCTGTATAACGAGGTCTGACTCCTTGAAAGGATGAGCTCTTCACCCTCACCGGGGGCATGCGTCACCAGAGGAGTCTCCAGTGGTCATGGGGAACTCTGCGCAGTGCTTGTAGAAGGTCACGTACCATTAAGGGCATGCTACTACCAAAGTTGGGGTCAAAATGGGCTGGAGCAGTAAGCTAAAGTTAATGCTCAATCCAGCCACAATGTATTAAAGAACGTTTTAGTGACTAGGGTGAGGCAGTGGATAGTGTTGCACGCATGCCCTCAGAGATGGGTCCTTCGATACCAGGATTAATCTTAAGCTCGTCGGTGTACAAGCCAAGGAATGGCGGCATGCCCCCGGGTGCTGGGGATGGTTTGTTGGTGGGCAGCTGGTCATGTTTGTTGCAGAGTTTGGGGGCAGGTTAGCATCCCCACCTGGTTCCCGCAGGGTTGATGTGTCTTCGGTCAGTATGATCAAGCAGAGCCATTATCGATTGGCGTAGCTGGACATAAGTATCCAAGGGATTATAGAGCAAGTGTTCCGTGTTCTGAGCCTAGTATATGCAGGCGTGAGTGAGAATGGTAGCCGCCAGTCCAATCTTGCATCACTCTAAATTCATGCGAATAGGCATTTGTTTAAGTGTGAAATAGGCCCCACACAGAGCTCAGAGGGACCATTCACCTAGGCTAACCGGGACTGTGCAAACTAGTATGAGCTGGGTCGCACGCTGGGACCAAAAACCCCCTTCACCAAACTGCTGGGCATTATGTTGCCAGTGCCGTTGAAGGACAGGCAAGGGCATTAATGGGCCGTATTAAGCAACAGGGTCAGCTGCAGGGTGGACTGTCAGTTGTCACTCCACGATAGGGTGCGGTGGTGCTAATAGTGGGCACAATACATTACCCTTTCTAACCAGATGTGACACCATTAGGAGGTTCACTAGGGTTTAGCAATCAAGAAGGTTGGTGCAAACTGGTCTACTGGGCGCAGTAAGTGCACCCTAGAACCAAGGGTAGGCTCCATGTTGCTCCGTTAAGCTCGAATGCCCCGCCTGGAGAGCGGGACCAGCCAGGTGGGTTGGGGACGCCGGAAGCCAACATAGGGTGCTGCTGTCCCAACAATTAGGGAAACAAGGTATGTGGGGTGCCTAGTTGCTCCCAGCATAGCACATTAGGTGGGCACAAACCGGGATGTTACCCATTTAATGTCACGTCTGCACATGGGGTTAGCAGTTAAGAAAAGGGAAGTCCCCTCAGCAGGAGCTGAACAGGTGTAATTCTGTAAGACAGGAGGGATTCATGGCAAGTACATGAGGGCACTCTTGCCTATTTTCACTTATTCCTGGTTTCATCAGACAGTTCACCCTGTCAGGTGCCTTTTCAGGGACACAACAGGGCATTAATGGAGCTGCAGGAGGTAGCGGGGTAACATGCTGTGAGGCAGTGTAGTCTCAGCAGACCCTCAAAAGAGGGCTGCGGAAATCCTTGAACCTGGGAACCTTAGATTCTAACATTATCATGGGTGATACACACATGACCCCCTGGTCATGTGGGGTTGGTATGCCCAACCCTGCATTTTAAGGTGCCTGGAAAGGAAGCTGAATGCAGACTTGAAGTTGTGGAGGGCAAGGATTCCAGGGATACCCAATTAAACGAGGTCCACAGCTGGATTGAGCTCCAAGGGTCACGGGATCGAGCTTTAGTTAAGCAAGCCAATGGGTCCAGTGCAAATATCTGGGCAACTGCATCAGAGTAGGGGCCCCTTGCTCTATGGGCAGGTTTTGGGTTGCTCCAGTTAGCACAATATTCTCCGCCCTGACAGCCCCAGCAGATAGGCTGGTTGTGGAAGCGGTCATCTAGCAAGGGTGACGCTGTCCCACAAATTTGTGGGAAATGGTGTTAAAGCACTTTAAATACGGGAGGATTGAAACTAAAGGTTGCAGGAGGGTGGGAGCCTACATTAGCCCCAAGGGTAACGTCAGGCACCTTATTGCAGACAGTGCGCACTGTATTAATGCAGACATGTTAACTAAGCTGTTATGCCGAGGGGGGTTTCACCACAGAGGGAACTGAGAAGGCGAAATTCCCATAAGGAATAAGGGATGCATGGCAAGGGCGGGAGGGCACCCTCGATCATTGGCACATACTTCCAGTTATGACCATGCCCTTGCGTCATGATTTAGAAAGCAGAGGGACAGCGCAAACGTTAGACGCAGGTGTTCAGGCACACACGGTGCTAGAAGGATGGCAGCTAGGTGAGAGCAGCAAATAGTTGGGGCAATGTGAGCCATGGTGTCTGAAATCGGCCCACCCAGAGTGGGCACGGGGCTCGGTCTTGTGAGGCACTGGTACTTTCCCGCAGGAGGGGGATTAGCTCTTGGCACAGGTTCACAGGCCAGAAGGGCCTTTGGTTTCATCAGATACTAGCTGATCCAGGCTAACGTCAAGGGTTACTGTGATATAGATGGGGTTCATCTATCACCAGTAGGGAGAATCCCTTCCCTTAGATTTGCAGGAGGCCTGGAAATTGAGCTGTTTTGGTGAGATCAGCAACTACATGGGTCTATGTAACTCTGGTGGTCCGAGATGATCCCCGCAGAGGTGGCACAGAGCCAAGTCAGAGGAGGCCGTTGAACATCCTGTAAGAGTGAACAGTTCATGGCGTAAGTTCGCAGACCAGAGACGAGCTGCTCCAGGCTAATGTTAAATGCTACTTTGCTAAAGATGGGGTCCATTGTCACCATGGCCATCCAGGCGTACGCCTAGGTTAGGTTGACAAACTTGGGTGCAATTGCCACAGGTGGGCATGGACACTTTCCACTGGACATGCACGAGGCCCTAGAAAGCAGGTTGCAGGTCGGAAATGAGCTGTTTTGGTGGGGGGCTCTAGCACTGACGGGGTGTCCCACAGTGCTGGCTCACCGGGCGGGGGCAGCATAGGTTGGCACAGCTGCCCGCCCTTGGATCGCCCGTAAGATAACCCACATATTGCATACTCCTGTATGGAATAAACCTGCAGCAATATTTTCCCACTACAAAGTTGTCTTGTGTATTTATTCATTCTTGCATGCTCAGACTGGGGGTGGGAGAAGTTGCCGATAATGGCACTATGGGCGAGACTGCAGGTGGATTACTTTCAGAGAGCAGAGCCCTTTCTCTTCTCAATGGTTCGCCGATTCCAAAAACGATCTGCATTGATCTCCCTTCTTGATAAAGCGCCGTTCCCTTATTTCCTCTCTTACCTAAGGGCCTGTTCTAGTTTTCCATCTCCTTCGGTGTTTCACTCTGTTCACTCATCTGGCATGAGATACCCGTTTTACAAAAGGTGACTGGGTCATTTGCCCTGGGGGTCACTTGCATATGTTATAGGGGTTGGGGTGAAATTCTTGAATTTTAATCCCCACCACTCCTCCATTTCAGGTGAGGATCCTGCTAGGTTCCTAGAGGAATGGAAGTTCTTGAATGGCTCTCGTGGTTTTTTTAACTAGTGGATTACTATATAGGCAATCGCACTGCGATTGGTGGACAGCTGGACCTAAGTTTTTTTTTTATAGGTATATGGTATATGCATGCCGAGAATCCAGCCCAAAGCCTGCAGCATGTGTTACAGGTGCAAAGACAAAAATACAGTACACCTGTGATTCAAGCTGAAGCTGTTTTTTTAAGACTAAACGTGCACTGTTACTGCATCTTGATATAGTGTTCTTTAAAAAAGTGTATGTTCAGTTGTTCCCTAAACTGGAGCAGGATTGGGGGGGTCCTGATGAATTCATGGGTGTTGTTTCAGATCCGGGGTAGATAGATGAAGAAGGTCTGTTGCCTTGCTTTTTTCTTCTTTTAACATGATCTCTGGTCTGATAGTGTCCTGACTGCAAGTGAGCTTGGAGTTCGCTGAGATGGTGAGCTTGTCAGCTAGATGGACAGGGGTGCGGATCGTGATTGCGTAGTAGATGGTGCGCCTGGTTTTGAGGATGTTGCTTGTTGGCAAGGGCCGCCAGTGGAGTTCAATCAGGTGAGTGTGATGTGGTCCTATTTCTTCAGGACCATGATGTATCTTGCTGTATGTAGAGTACCCTTAATGTTGGAGCCAGTGTGGAGTTTGGGCATGCCATGGAGCAGGGCATTGCCACCATCCAGATGCGACATTATGAGGGCAGAAACAGCGATTCTGAAGTCGCTCTCTGGGAGAAGTTGTTTCGCTTTTTTTAGTACACAGAGCTGGAGTCAGGCCCTCTTAGTTTTCTCAGTGATGTGTTCTTGCTTCCTCAAACAAACTCAAAGGTGATGGTAGTCTGCTTGCAATAAGTCTAACCACTGGCAGTCATTCGGGGTAGCATTCCAACCCATTGTTATTTTGCCTACTGTGCTACCTCAGTTTGGGCCCAGCCGTATGCAAATCGGTCTTGACCCTGTTCCTTTCTGAACAGTCCAAACCGAACTGCCGGGTCCGGTCCTCACTGAACCAGAACACAAGCAACCCAAGTCCGGTTTCACCCTGACAAGTCTTTGCTACCACAAGAGAAAAGGAGGCAGTGCTAATGTTAGTGCTGTTTTTTGTGCTGTGCTAGGTGCTGTTTGAGATTACTCTAGAGCTGCTCAACATGATGTCCATTCCCCTATACATTTGGACCCCTTGCACTCTGATCTTCTCCCTGATATCCTACTTCATTTTTTGTCTTTTTATGCCTTAATCTCGGTAAAGTTCATACTCTTTCCCCCCCCATGTGTTCCCCTTTCTTACTTCCTCTTTTTTCCCTATCTGCCTTTTGTCTAAGCCGACACAATCTCTTTCCTGTTTTCCAGATCACGTCTCTTCTGCCTTCACTTGCCCGTTGTCTAGAGTTGCATAAACAACCCCTCCAGCTCTGAGGTCTGCCTCTCCAGCCAACTGGTTAAACCCCGGGTATCCCTGTGGCTGGTCCACTATTGACAACCTCTATTCTTTCCATACTCCCTCTCTTCTTACTGCACCTTCTCTTTTTTCCCTCTGGTGTCTCCTCTCTCCCCTTTCCTCCATCTCCCCTTTATTCAACGTGAGTCCTTCTACCCTTCCAGTTTCTTCTTTTAATGTTCTCTTTGCTGCTCTAATTTTCTCTGTTTCATTTCTCTTCTGCTGTCTCCTATTCTCTGTTATATTCTGGGCTCACCTTTAGTGCAGAACGCTTCCTTGCCCTTATTTTTTGGGGCAAGGATGCATTGCGAACAACAGTCACTTGCATTTTCTTTTTCCTATGTGTTCGCAGAAAAGGTTTACAGCAAATAGTGCAATTTGCAGTAAATTTGTTGCCGCGAATGGCATGCGAATTGGCTTAATGGCGTAATTCCAGGAATTTTGAATGAGAAACGCAATGCAAAATTCCCGAAATTAAGTGAGTTATTCGAGCTTAATTTAAATGTCATCCAAGCCTACATCTTTCCCATCCTCCTCTCATTGTCTCCTCCTTTTTCTTTCCCCATGAATTTGCGCCTTTCCCCAGGGGCCAATAATCCTACAGCACTTTTTGGTGCCGCATCTACATTGTCATTGGGATCCAGGGGCCTGAGGGGCCCCTCCATCCTGATTATGACTGTCTTTAACTTCCCACCGGGTGAGGGGTGGCATTTCCTTGCTTTCGTTGGTGCCCCGGTGCTCTTGCTACGCCTCTGCCTTTCTCTTTGCTTTCTCAGTTCTCCTCTTTCACTTTCTCATTCTTTCTTTTTAAGTCTCTTCTTGCATGCCACCCAGCCCTCTCTCTTATGCCTCTTTTCTATCAACCCCAGAGGACCCACTGAAGATTTATCATCTATCACTTCCGCCATCCTTTAAATTGCGCTTATTTGATTTTATGAAGCGAGAAAACGAAGCTGAGGATGATTGTTGCATGAACCCCGTGGGGCAGGATCAATAATTCATCTTGTATCAGCCTACAGCTACACTGTGCCCCCTCCCATCACACACACATCGACCAGGTTTTTCTTAGAACATTTATTCCTGTTAAGTGCCGGAACAATGCTAGGTAGGCGCAGGCTGCTCTGCAGCAGACCTTCCCTTATGTTGCAGTGCTCTCCATCTGGTCCTCTCTAAATGCTTTACACTGCCTTGCTCAATGCACAGAATGCACAGTTCTCACTTGTCTTGCGCACCAAACTTAAGCCCTCGAGCACATTGAAGCTTGCCTTCTTTGCACTTGGCAACAGGCGCGTAGCTTATTCATTGAGATTCGGGGGGTGTGAATCTCAAATTTCTCAACTAAAAAAAGCAGTGGACCTC
Organism: Calotriton arnoldi; assembly: GCA_963921515.1. Lineage (NCBI taxonomy): Eukaryota > Metazoa > Chordata > Amphibia > Caudata > Salamandridae > Calotriton > Calotriton arnoldi. The sequence goes on along the minus strand of CAWUFW010005313.1, from coordinate 1,151,668 downwards.
CTGATGAATGAATGAGGCGACCAAGGTTCGGGATAGACTGTTCGCATGAGGCTCGGGGTCAATGCGGATTCCTGTTAGTTGGGCCTCTGGAGCCGATTTAGAGTTTGGCAGACAGGTACTCCATTGCAGTGGCAACGGAGTACACTGTCCACCAAACTCAAGCTCCCTCTGCCCAATTTTGAGTCGGGCAGAACGCATGTTTAACACCGATGCAGTAAAATGTCCCCGATCAGTGTAAAACTTCCTCCAACATCCCGACGGAGTAGGTGCATCAGAGGTAAGCCACCTGACCCTTTGCTCTATTTAGAGATGATGGTCAGTGGTTTTTTTTTACTGTCGATCTCACCAAGACTATCCTGATAGAGAGGGACATTATAAAAGAAATTGAGCCCCACACCATTGGAGAAAGTTAATTATTATTTTTATTTTTCAAAAGCAAACTCCTGCATTGGGAGTTTGTGTTTTTAAAAATAAAAAACTTTGGAAAAGTTTGATGGCCAGCTGTTGTGTTTGACAGAGCTGTCGTCAAACATTTCCTACATTGACCGGAAACTACATTACGGTGGCTCCTGCCAATGTATAGAGATGACTGTGGGGCTGGAGGACATTTCTAAACTTGGCAGGTGGAGTAAAGGCAGTAAAGTCCCCCGCCACCCTGCCTGCCTTTACTCTGTCTGCCAAACCCTAAATCGGGCCCTCTGCCTACAGTGGCACAGAGAGAGAAAACGATGGTTTGGAATGCTACCCAAAAGGATTGCTAGTGCTTAGACTATGTGCAAGCATTCATCCCATCACCTTTTTGATATTTGATTACCAGTAATATACCTTGAAACTGACACAGCTTGGTTGTATGACGGAATGACTCCCTAAACCACACATGCCTGAACAATGAGGTCTTAACTACGACCGTGTCTTTACCACACATGCCTTTACCACGCATGCCTTTACAACAAATGTCGTTGTAAAGACATGACTGGTAAAGGCATATGCGTGGTAGAGGTCACACCCCAGCCCCCCTTGCCCTGAGCCCTAAAACTAGCCCCCAGCCCTAAAAACTACCTCGACCCTCCCACCCTCCCCCAGCCCTACTTACCAAGCCGCGTCCCGGTCCTTCCTGTGCCGATCCTTCCTGTTCTTCTCCCTGCCCATCCGCTCTGCATCTAGAGATCTGACTGCATTAACCATGCATATGCGTGGCTAAGGTAAGCATTGTTCCACTTGCGTTGCAACGGCACGCATGATTTAGCCCACGTTGTTAATGCCGTTTCCCCAAAGCTTTCCAAGCCTACTATTGCTAATGTTTGTGAACTCTAAAAAGTAGTACATTTACATCCATTCAAGGAGTGCTTCTGTGGGCGCAGATTTGCAACTTTTTTGATGGACCAGTCACTGTATATTTATGTCCCTGATCCAAAAATATGAGCAATTTAAAACCTCAAAGTGAAATCGGGATGATCCGGCACAGACATAGTAGACCCGACTCGACTACCAAGTCAAAAATAAACCTTCTTGGGGGGTGTTAAACCCAAACACCACCCCCCCTGAAGTTACGCCCCTGCTTGGCAGCTCTGCCTAGCTACTCCCCTCCTGCCTCTGAGCAATAATCAGCTTGCACTGAAACACTGCAGAGAATGTACGTCTCTCCTGCACACCGCACAGCAGTCCTATCACTTTACAGCAGGCCTTCCCTGTATCTTATGCTTCCTGAATGCACCCTCCTGCAACCAAGGTTAGCTCTACCGAACATTCTACTGCAACCTTCTAACACTGCAGCAAGCCTTGCTGCAGTATGCAAGTGCCATGGCACGCCGCTCCTGCCCAGAGCTATGAACTGCATGCCCTATGCACTGCAGAGAATGTACATCTCTCCTGCACACCGCACAGCAGTCCTATCGCATTACAGCAGGCCTTCCCTGTATCTTATGCTTCCTGAATGCACCCTCCTGCAACCAAGGTTAGCTCTACCGAACATTCTACTGCAACCTTCTAACACTGCAGCAAGCCTTGCTGCAGTATGCAAGTGCCATGGCACGCCGCTCCTGCCCAGAGCTATGAACTGCATGCCCTATGCACTGCAGAGAATGTACGTCTCTCCTGCACACCGCACAGCAGTCCTATCACTTTACAGCAGGCCTTCCCTGTATCTTATGCTTCCTGAATGCACCCTCCTGCAACCAAGGTTAGCTCTACCGAACATTCTACTGCAACCTTCTAACACTGCAGCAAGCCTTGCTGCAGTATGCAAGTGCCATGGCACGCCGCTCCTGCCCAGAGCTATGAACTGCATGCCCTATGCACTGCAGAGAATGTACATCTCTCCTGCACACCGCACAGCAGTCCTATCGCATTACAGCAGGCCTTCCCTGTATCTTATGCTTCCTGAATGCACCCTCCTGCAACCAAGGTTAGCTCTACCGAACATTCTACTGCAACCTTCTAACACTGCAGCAAGCCTTGCTGCAGTATGCAAGTGCCATGGCACGCCGCTCCTGCCCAGAGCTATGAACTGCATGCCCTATGCACTGCAGAGAATGTACGTCTCTCCTGCACACCGCACAGCAGTCCTATCGCATTACAGCAGGCCTTCCCTGTATCTTATGCTTCCTGAATGCACCCTCCTGCAACCAAGGTTAGCTCTACCGAACATTCTACTGCAACCTTCTAACACTGCAGCAAGCCTTGCTGCAGTATGCAAGTGCCATGGCACGCCGCTCCTGCCCAGAGCTATGAACTGCATGCCCTATGCACTGCAGAGAATGTACATCTCTCCTGCACACCGCACAGCAGTCCTATCGCATTACAGCAGGCCTTCCCTGTATCTTATGCTTCCTGAATGCACCCTCCTGCAACCAAGGTTAGCTCTACCGAACATTCTACTGCAACCTTCTAACACTGCAGCAAGCCTTGCTGCAGTATGCAAGTGCCATGGCACGCCGCTCCTGCCCAGAGCTATGAACTGCATGCCCTATGCACTGCAGAGAATGTACGTCTCTCCTGCACACCGCACAGCAGTCCTATCGCATTACAGCAGGCCTTCCCTGTATCTTATGCTTCCTGAATGCACCCTCCTGCAACCAAGGTTAGCTCTACCGAACATTCTACTGCAACCTTCTAACACTGCAGCAAGCCTTGCTGCAGTATGCAAGTGCCATGGCACGCCGCTCCTGCCCAGAGCTATGAACTGCATGCCCTATGCACTGCAGAGAATGTACATCTCTCCTGCACACCGCACAGCAGTCCTATCGCATTACAGCAGGCCTTCCCTGTATCTTATGCTTCCTGAATGCACCCTCCTGCAACCAAGGTTAGCTCTACCGAACATTCTACTGCAACCTTCTAACACTGCAGCAAGCCTTGCTGCAGTATGCAAGTGCCATGGCACGCCGCTCCTGCCCAGAGCTATGAACTGCATGCCCTATGCACTGCAGAGCATGTACGTCTCTCCTGCACACCGCACAGCAGTCCTATCGCATTACAGCAGGCCTTCCCTGTATCTTATGCTTCCTGAATGCACCCTCCTGCAACCAAGGTTAGCTCTACCGAACATTCTACTGCAACCTTCTAACACTGCAGCAAGCCTTGCTGCAGTATGCAAGTGCCATGGCACGCCGCTCCTGCCCAGAGCTATGAACTGCATGCCCTATGCACTGCAGAGAATGTACATCTCTCCTGCACACCGCACAGCAGTCCTATCGCATTACAGCAGGCCTTCCCTGTATCTTATGCTTCCTGAATGCACCCTCCTGCAACCAAGGTTAGCTCTACCGAACATTCTACTGCAACCTTCTAACACTGCAGCAAGCCTTGCTGCAGTATGCAAGTGCCATGGCACGCCGCTCCTGCCCAGAGCTATGAACTGCATGCCCTATGCACTGCAGAGCATGTACGTCTCTCCTGCACACCGCACAGCAGTCCTATCGCATTACAGCAGGCCTTCCCGGTATCTTATGCTTCCTGAATGCACCCTCCTGCAACCAAGGTTAGCTCTACCGAACATTCTACTGCAACCTTCTAACACTGCAGCAAGCCTTGCTGCAGTATGCAAGTGCCATGGCACGCCGCTCCTGCCCAGAGCTATGAACTGCATGCCCTATGCACTGCAGAGCATGTACGTCTCTCCTGCACACCGCACAGCAGTCCTATCACTTTACAGCAGGCCTTCCCTGTATCTTATGCTTCCTGAATGCACCCTCCTGCAACCAAGGTTAGCTCTACCGAACATTCTACTGCAACCTTCTAACACTGCAGCAAGCCTTGCTGCAGTATGCAAGTACCATGGCACGCCGCTCCTGCCCAGAGCTATGAACTGCATGCCCAATGCACTGCAGAGAATGTACGTCTCTCCTGCACACCGCACAGCAGTCCTATCGCATTACAGCAGGCCTTCCCTGTATCTTATGCTTCCTGAATGCACCCTCCTGCAACCAAGGTTAGCTCTACCGAACATTCTACTGCAACCTTCTAACACTGCAGCAAGCCTTGCTGCAGTATGCAAGTGCCATGGCACGCCGCTCCTGCCCAGAGCTATGAACTGCATGCCCTATGCACTGCAGAGAATGTACGTCTTTCCTGCACACAGCACTGCGCCCATATCAGACTGTAGTGTGCCCACCGTACAGCTCTCTGTGGTTGCCCCTTATGACAGACCACAATGTCGCTGCACCCCTCACTGCATTCCTATAGCACTACTGCAGGCCTTTCCTGCACGTTGAATTCAGTGTGGGTGTCCATCGTTGCAGACCAATAAACTGCATGCACTGCACCATTCACACACTTAACAGGTCTCTTGCACACACTTCTGCATCCCTATCACACAGACCTGCGTTTCCTACACCTTGCAGTGCTCTCCTATTGGTCCCTCCTGCCACAGAGGAATAAACGGCATGCTCTGTGTCCTTAGCACACTGTATGCCACACTGCACCACTATCACTTTGTAAGCGGCCTTCCCTGAACCCTGTAGTGCTTCTTGGCTGCACTCCACTGGAACAGAGGTCGTTCACTGCATAGAATGCACAGCGTTCCTGCGCACAACACTGCCCGGCATCACACTTCAGGAAGCCTTCTCTACAGTTTGCAGTACTCCGCAGTTCACATCCGTATGCCACAGAGCAATAAACTAAAAGCACTGCACCCCTGGTACACTGCACAGAATGTTCAGCTCTCCGGCTCAACGCAATGTGCCCCGTCTCTTTGCAACAAGCCCTCCTTGCAGTGCTCCGTGGCTTGCACCTCCATGCTATAGATCAACAAGCTGTATATATTCCGCCGGTGGAACGCTGTGCATTATGCACCGCTGTCAGCCCATGGCACTGCACCCCAGTGATGCCATCACTCTGCGGCAGCCCTCCCTGCTCCGTCCAGTGCTCCGCGACTTTGACCAGCATGCCATAGAACAATAAACTCAGTGTGTTGCACCCATAGCACACTGTACAGAAAATGCGCAGCTCAGCTGTGCAGCACACCGCAATGCGTCCCTGCGCAGTACAGCTCGCCATCCCTGTATCTTGCAGTCCACAGCAGAATGAACCCTCATGCCAAGGGGCAATACACTGCATTCACTGAACCTCCCCCCTGTCACGGAGCAATGAACTGCAGGGACTGCACTGCTTCGACACTGTCTGGATTGCATTCCTGGAAGAACACGTTGGACTGTGCTTCTGCAACACTGCATCAGTATTAGATCATGGTGCAATAAGCTGTGTAATAAACTGTGTGGATTCAACTCCTGCCTCCATTCTGTAACGAGTCGGTGGACAGTGGACTGCATTTATGTCCTGCTGCACAGCATTGCACTTCTGCCATACTGCATTCCTGGTTCATTGTGCTACTGGCATAATACAATGGATGCACCGCAAAACAACCAGCTTAATTGAATAGGAAAGTTTTGAGTTTTTTCCTAAACTGAGTGGAATTTTGAAGGTTACGCAGATCAAGTGGAAGAGAGTTCCAAGACTTTGCAGCCAAATAAGCCAAGGAGCTGCCCCCCCTTTCTTTTCAGACTAATTCTGGGGGTGGAAGCCAAGTACATGTTCGAGGAGCGCAAGAGTCTGCCCGGGATGTAAAACGAGAAACGGTTCCTCAGATAAACCGGGCCATATTCGTAAAGCGCGGCATGGGCCGTAACCAGGGCCTTGAACATGACCCTAGCTTTTACCGGCAGCCAATGCAAGTTGCGCAGATGCTGCTTAACACTGGTGTGTTTAGGTAAGTCCAACAGCAGCCAAGCAGCGGCATCATGCACTACCTGCTACTTATCCATAAGGTAGCCAGGGAGTCCAACATACAATGCATTAGCATAATCGAGACGGGAGGTAACCAAAGCCCGAACTATCGTTTCTTTGGCAGAAAGAGGCAGCAAGGGCAAACATTTTCTGAGAAGCTTCAGGATACCAAAGCAGGTGCCTGTCAGTTTGCTAATCTGGTTACCAAAACTGAGTTTTTCGTCAAACCAGATTCCAAGATTTTTTACTGGGAGGCCCGAAGGAGAAGGCCGAGGGGCATCATCAGGCCAGAAATTGTGCCAAAACAAAGAGGGGAACTCCCCAAAGAACAGGATCTCTGTTTTGTCCTCGTTACATTTCAGCTGTGCAGACGTGAACCAATTGAACACAGCAGACAAGCAGGCTCTGACATGGGTGGTAGCAATCTCATGCTTCTTCCAGGTGAATAAGAGCTGAGTATCGTCAGCGTAAGCAACCACTTTTGCACCAAGGTCCTCAGCTAGCTGGATTAGAGGGGTCATATAAATATTGAACAACAAAGGGCTCAATATAGATCTCTGCGGGACCCCTGTCTGGAGGGCTTGGGTAGTTGACGCAAAAGGGGGAATCCATACTTGTTGGGTTCTACCATCAAGAAAGGATTTTAACCACTCCCATGCGGCACCAATGATACCTAACCTCTGCAATCGGGCCAGGAGAAGTGCGTGGGGGACAGTATCAAAAGCAGCAGATAGGTCCAACAGGACCAAAACTGCCCTGCCCCCAGCATCTAAGGTCTCCCGGATGGCCTCCGTGATGTCCACCAGGGCGGACTCAGTGCTGTATGAAGCTCTAAACCCAGATTGAGCCGGATGCAGCAGACCCTGTTGTTCGATGTAAGAGGTCAGCTGTTTATTAACCAATTTCTCACATACTTTGGCAATACCCGGAAGTAGAGAAATAGGACGATAACTGGATGGGATGTGGGGGTCCAGAGTCGGCTTTTTGAGAAGAGGGACCAGCAGAGCCTGCTTCCAGGCAGAAGGAACAGAGGCCAAAGCCAGCGATGCGTTGATCAAATGGTTCACCAGAGGATTGATAGCAACAGCTGCGCTAGCCATGAGTTTGGCAGGACAAGGATCAAGAGGGGAGACAGATTTTAAAGAAGACAAAGCAGCCAGGGAGGCAGCCAGGGATATGCCGGCAAACGAAGAGAAAGTAACTTCGGTGGAAGAAGCAGTATTTGGTCAGACAGCACCATCGTGGGCTGGGCTTCCAGGTTGTTAAAAAGCAATTGAAGCGCCCTAACTTTATTCATAAAAAAGTTAGAAAGCTCTTCGCACCTGGAAAGAGAAGGGGTGTGGGCGTTGTTCATTGCTTTAGGGGTCACATAACTTTTAACAATGTTAAATAATTCCTTAGCATTATTGCCAGACATAGCGATACGATCTGCATAAAAGGAACGTTTAGCTGATACAATCGCTGCGTAATAGGATTTTTGGGCTTTTTTCAATTCTATCTTGGCATCTACGCTATAGTTCTGCCTCCATTTTCTTTCCAGCCTTTTACAATGCTGTTTCTGAGATTTAAGCTGGGGCGAGAACCATGGTTTAGACAGAGGCGCATTGTGGTCTCTAAGTTTAATTTGTGGAGTAAGATCGCCGACCACCTTCTCAATCCAGTTATTAAAATGTAAAAGGGCCAGGTCGAAATCCGCGGGGAGCTGCGGCTGACATTCAGCCAACGCTATGCAAAATGCAGCTGGATCAATTTTATGAGGCGCGCTACGCGTGACAGCACAGCGAGGCCTAGAAGAGGAGAGACACTTGGCAATACTCCAAGAGAAAGAGATCAAATAGTGATCTGACCAGGTGACTGGCTGCAGGGGGGTCACCAACAGTGGCAAACTGAAACAGATTACATCTAACGTGTGACCTCCGATATGGGTCGGGGAGGATACATATTGTTTAAGTTGGGTCGCATGCAGCATGGCTAAAAAATCACGCGTATCATTCCCATCCAAATTATCCATATGTATATTACAATCCCCGAGAAGCAGAAAATGCGAATAGCGCAAAGCTCTGGGCATGATCCAGGTGTCAAGCAACTTGGGGAAGGGGCCTACGGGGCCAGGGGGACAGTAAAGCACGATTCCGCCCAAACAATTGTGGGGAGAAATGTTAATGCAGAAATCCAAGGCTTCAACGCCAGTAGAATCCGTCAGTTCATTGAATTGACACTCCCATTCCTCTTTTACCACCACAGCCGCACCCCCCCCTCGCCCAGTTTTACGATCGGCACAGAAAATTTTGAAGCTGTTGGGGATGGCCATTTCAATAACTGGACTAGAGGATGGAGTGAGCCATGTTTCAGTTAAAAAGAGTAGATCAAGAGACGCATCAGTGAGCAGCTCAAAAATGTCCAGACAGTGTTTAGCCATTGAACGGGCATTAATGAGTGCAGCCTTAATAGTGACCGGCACCTTCTCACCCCTGAACTTATCAGCAAATGAAAGAGGTGAGTGGGAAAGAACTAGCTTACACTTGTCACAAGTGTAGGTGCTGTCAACCGCGGCATCCCATCTCGTACAGCCTCTACAGTTTAGAGCGTTAAGGGACAGCAACTCCCTGCCATTATACTGAATAGCAATAACACTGTTTTGGGTAGAATCGCCGGCATGGTGGCTGCCGCTGGCCGCCTCCGGGATGCTGACGGGCGCAGACGGGCTTGCCTTAGGCGCGCCCGCTGCGCGCATCTGCTGCGCGGTCGCGCAGCGCGCATTTTTAGACCCCCGCCCTTCTCAACCACTAGAGCTCGCACTTTCCCCAAAATGGCGACTCTAGGGGGCTCAACCCGGAAGTGGGAGCCGAAGGTGAAACGGAGTACAGGTGGAGACAACAGCCACCGTTAAAAACACAATATCAACACAGTAAAAAGCTTTAAACACAGATACTGTAAGGTAGGTTTTTAATTTTTTTTAAAAAAGAAGCGAGTTAAAGGTTTTAGCAGCCAACTACGCGGTACACAATTTCAGAGTGCTCAGGGCAACAGCTGCTCGCACAGCGCACATTTTTAAACCCCCGCCCTTCACAACCACTAGAGCTCGCACTTTCCCCAAAATGGCGACTCTAGGTGGGAGCCTCTCTGGGTTTTCGGTAGAAGGAGAACCTCTTTCAAAATAGAAAACAAGCCTTGGCAAAGCCAATAGGTTTTAGTTTTGGACTGCCAATGGAGGGAGACCTATTGGCTTTGCCAGTGCTTTTTGCTGATGGTGCCCGCGCTTTAGCTTAAGTTGTTTAAAGCTAAAGCGGGGCGTGCTGCGATTGTAACAAAAGTAAAGAAATAGACTCGCTGCCCGGCGTGAGAAAGGGAGAGAAGGAAGTTCGGCGAGCCGCAAATAAGAAAATTAAGGTGCAGCCGCCATTATTGCAGCTGAGGCGTGCCGCACTGGTTAAAAAAAAAAAAAGGGTTGCGGTAGAGCGTGTCCTTCCTGCAAAAGCAGAAAAAGAAAGGTGCAGCCACCATTATTGCAGCTGAGGCGTGCCAAACTGGTTAAAAAAAAAAAAAAGCGCTTGAGGAGAGAGTTTCCTGCCTGCAACAGCAGGCAGGAGAAAGTGATTTAAGAAAATAGTGCTCACAAGCTGTAATTAAAACATCTAGAGTAACAACGCATGTAACAGGGGCAGTCCTCATAGGAGGTTACAACAGGAGAAAAGGAGGTACTAAGGAGGGACTACCAAGCCTATTGATGAATCAAAAGCCACCATTTACAAAGGACAGCAACGAGCCATTTGAAAAGATGGACGGAAAATGGGCGGAGCTTAAAGTCCATATCTGAATACAGCATGTCTCGAAGAGACAGCACAAGAGCTGCCTACGCAACACCTAAAGAATTGTGATGAAGTACACACACATGCGTCATCACGCAAAGTGTGTGTGCATCATGAGGCTAGGATGGCCCAGTGTGATGATGTATAAGTGCATCACCACAAATGTGCCTGTATATGGCATGATGCAGCTGCCATTCTCTTTTCCCATTCCAAGATGGCGAATGCCAGTCTTGGAGAGGTGAATAAAAAGATATTTAAACATACAAAGAACCACATTCTTAAAAAGAGTCTGCCTCCCAGCAAATTGCAGTTGCCGAACTCTCTCATAACTGTATTTAGAATTATTTATTTTTTTAAAGTAGGCTAACACTGCAACTGGAGGATTGGTGTGCAGTGGAGGTGGGAGAAAAGTAAACTCTGGGAGTAAGCAATAGGTAGTGGGGGTGGAGGAGCAACAGAGGAGCTTGAGGCGGGAGGGCGGAGGGAAAAAAATGAGGAAAAGCAAAGCCACGGACAATCAGGGAGGAGCGCAATACAGAGTGCATGAGGGAAGTTGAGGTGAGAAACAGCACATGTTGGAGAGCAAAAAAATACATGCGCTCCAATGGAGCTCTGAAAGAAAAATGTAGTTCCCTAAATGCTAGCAGTGGAAGGACACTTAATCCAATCACAGTAAAGAAGAAATGCTCAAAGGACGTATCAAACAAAGAATAGTGAGCAAAGCCATTGAATAAGAAGCAGGGAATGAGATAGATAAGAAATCCATACAAAGAAGTGCAAGTGGATGACCCAAAGCCCACTATATATAAAATGTTAGTGGAGCCATTTAGAGGCCATTCCAGGTTATAGTGCCACTTCGTGACCGCTGCTGAGACCTGTATTATTGTGAATATACCACAGAACAGTCAAGACCTGATTTTGTGAAAAATATATTTTGCTGCAACATTGTGGGCCATTCGAAAGAAGATGGCTGGGGCAAGCAGCACAGGCTGCCGCACCCCTTTGGGACAGCCTTGCTTGTACATTTCTTTACCTTAATGCACTGTTTAGGTTTTGCATGGGGTGTGATGCGAAACATTGTTCACTCTTCAGTGGGCTTACAACCCGCTCACAGTATACCATTAGTTGTTTTCATTGTCACTCATTTGCTGTCTTCCAATTCCTTAGCTCATGGAGACTTCTCTTCCTTTCTTGTGTTAGCTCCTCTCTGGAGCATGGATCAAGTATGTGTCTTTCCTCGTCTTTGTTTTTTCTTGTCTCTTTGCAACTCACTATTTTGTTTATTTTGTTGGAATTTCAGTATTCTTGGACGTGCAATGTACTTTCCTACTTTTAACACAGACATACAGCTTCTTTGTTGCTTTCACCCTATCTGCTATCTTTAATGATGCCTTAATTACTTACACCCACAACTGTACTATTCTACGCCACTCTACTCTACACTACTTATCTCTACGCCACTCTGTGCTACGCCACTTTGTGCTACGCCACTCACTCTATGCTACGCCACTCTATACCATGCCACTACTCTACTCTATGCCACCCTACACCACGCCACTCAAGTCCACGCTACTCTACACCACTCCCCACAATGCCACTCTATGCCATACTACTCAGTGCCACTATACGCCACTCCACACCATTTTACTCCTCTCTATGCCACTCTCCATGACTCAGCCACTCTATTGCACTCTAGTCTATGCCACTCCACACCACTCTACTGTAAGCCATTCCATTCCACTCCACACAGTGCCACTCCTCTCCACACAGTGCCACTCTGTGCCACTCCTCACAATGCCACTATACTCCACATATTGCTGCTCTACTCCACTCTGCGCCACTCTACATCATTCCCCTCTATTCCACTGTGCTCCCCTCTACGCCACACCACTCCATTCTACGCCACTCCACGTCAATCTGCTCTACACCACGTCAATCTGCTCTACACCATTCTACGCTGCTCTACGGTGCTGCTCTCTACGCCGCTGCTCTCTACGCCGCTGATCTCTACGCCGCTGATCTCTACGCCGCTGATCTCTACGCCGCTGATCTCTACGCCGCTGATCTCTACGCCGCTGATCTCTACGCCGCTGATCTCTACGCCGCTGATCTCTACGCCGCTGATCTCTACGCCGCTGCTCTCTACGCCGCTGCTCTCTACGCCGCTGATCTCTACGCCGCTGATCTCTACGCCACTCTACTCTACACCACTCTACTCTACACCACTCTCCTCTGTGCCGTTCCACTCTACACCACTCTACTCTGTGCCGCTCCACTCTACACCACTCTACGCTACTCCACTCTACACTACTCTATGCCACTCTACACTATGCCACTCTACACTACTCTATGCCACTCTACACTATGCCACTCTACTCCACCCTACACTATGCCACTCTACTCCACCCTACACCACTCCACTAATCTCCACACCACTCCATGCCACTCTACCCTACTCCTCTCTTGCCTAGGCGACGCTCCTCTACGCCACGACACAAACTATTAGCCATTCTGAACAGCAGCCATGCTGCTGTACAGCACGGCTAAAAGACATAGGACCCGGACCCCCCAGGTTGCTCCCAGCCCCGCTCCCATCAAAACCCACAAATCAACGATTTGACAACCAGTGCTGTGGGTGAATGAGGCCATGTTTATTACAAAACATCACAAATAAAAACGACAATTCATAACTAGTAAGATTCCAATTCAATAATTCAACACTATAAAAACTTATCAAACTTTTTCATCACCAAATTAATATTTACATATGCGTTCATCCTAATATCATAATCCATCAGCAGCAAGGTCAAAACTTAATTTTCATACAAAAAGATGTTATCTATTGCTCCAGCACTAAGGGGCCTTCTGGCTCGCACCCCCCAACTGAGAACCACGCAGGCGCAACCCACCTGCGTCCTTGAGAGGTGGGCCCCTGCCATCTGGTCCTTGTCCACAACCCTAGGGACCCACCCCTCCACCACCAGGCTGCCCAAGGGGGGGCTCGTAGGGTATAACCAGGGGCCGCAGCCCCAAGCCCTAGTTTGTAACCTGGCGCCCTTGCCCCCCAGCCGGTGTACCCAATCCCTCTGGGGTGAGCTTACCGTCTCTCCCCCTCAGTGCTGGCCTAGGGAGTATGCAGGAGGACTACCCTTAACAATGCAAGGCAATCTATGTGGCCTCCTTACCGCCACAAGGGCGACCAGGGCCAACCGTCCTTCGCCCACCCCACCACAAAACAAATTCTGCACGAATGACCAAATGCCATCGATCCATAAGTCTGTCCCAATGTCCGACAGGTGCACGCCATCGCGATGAAACATGTGGTCCCCCCTCCGCAGCCTGTGAGGTATGTGACATAGGCGGCCCTGCCCTGAACACAGCTTGGCCAATTCTCCATTCAAACACCTTACTGAAACGTTCAAGGCTCTTGACCTCACCCCGAGCCCCCATCTCCGCCACGGAATCATGTAAGACCCTGCGATCCGAGCCCCAGGGCAGGTCCTCCCCAACCAAGCAAACTGTCAGCAACGCTTCTCTGACAGCCCGACGGCCCAGCTTCACCATGTCGTTCCCGCCCAAATGAAGGATGATTAAGTCCGGGGACTGGAGTCCCTCGTGCGCCCTCGTCTCTTCCACCAACTACCGTAGCTGCCCGATCTGGAGGCCTCCAACACCCCGCCAAAGAAGTGACATCCCGTCCAAACACGCCGGCTTCGGCTTACGCCGCTGCTGCAAACGGTAAGTGGCCTGCCGCACGAAAGAGTGTCCCAACACCCATATCACCTTAGAGGGCATGCTACTGCAGAAAAGAAAAGACAAATATAAGAATGGCAACGCACGAAAATGACTAAGCAATATTACAACAACTCGGGACGCACATAGCGCTTGAAACAAGATGACCAACGACCCTCGCGCTTAACTTCATCTATGGAGAGACCCGCTCCCGCTGCCAAGGTTGCCGCCCCAATTCTGAACGAGTGAGAAGAATAGCCAGCAGGGTTCAATCTCAAACTTTGCAAGGTGCCTTTGAATACGGCTATGAATTGATACTTTGATAAACACCCTCCATTCTAATGCACAAAAAGGGGGTGAGCCAGCCCGTGAGGGCGAATAGCCAAGTACGCTGCCATCCGAGCCACCGGGCACACTAGGGCCCCTGTGGCGGGTTTAAGCCAAATTGTGGTCCCCTTGCCCAAGGGATCTGTCTTTGATCTATGCAATAGGATGGAAAGTCCGCCCTGCTCCAATTTTACATCCTGCCATTGCAAACCACCCGCAGTATCAGACTTTGAAGTCCCCACCAACTCGCCCACTCTGAAAGCCCCATAAAAGGCTGAATCCGGGGCCGGCGCTGGAGAGAAAAGAGGACAAGTGCCCGGGCAAGGTGCCCTAAATAGGCCCCCACCCTCTCATCCCCCCTCCAGCACCGGCACCGCCCGGAAATGACGTCACGTCCTTTTCCCCCGGAAGAAATACCCGCCGGTCGCGGGGGCCAATCCGGCCACCATAAAGCACGGGCGTGGCAGGGACCCCGCGGTTCCGTGTCCTAATGGCGCGCTCCTTAGAGTACGCGCTCTTCCATTGGCAAAGCCAGTAACACTTGCGTAGGTGGGGCGTATTGGCTCTGCCAGTTCTTGGTTTGCTTGCATTCGATTTATCCACCTCGGCACTCACGTTTGCTAACTTTGTGTAAACCTCTGTGGAATCTCCGCTAGCTACTTGATCCAAAGTTACAACTTGTAATTTATTTTGTGGAACAGTGTCTGTTCTACTTCGTATAATATTTGCTTCAGGTCTTTCCTTGCAGGGTCATGCTAAATGTACTGCTGCAGCGGTTTATACCTGCTGCTAATCCTTTCTGTAATTAATTGTCACTGGTGTTTTTGTGCTGTTTATGTTCAAGGCTCCCGTGACATACAAGTAATAGACGGTAATCCTGCCACGCCACGCTCCAAACTCTGCACTCTGACCATATCGCCGTTTACACCACCAAATAACTTTTATTTCAGGCGCGTTGTTGCCCGCACCACTGCATGCGCTATATTCGTATCTCAGAGCTAACAAAATGCCAAAATTGCGTTTAAGAAATGTCCTTTGTAAAGAAGTGCTCTGTATTTGGCTGCGTCCTCTCGATGCTGATTCATGCAAAGCGACACCCGACACTCGCCGAAGACATTAACACCAGTGATGAGTGATGCTAAACTGGCCTTCAAAATTCTAATGTGGCCTTTTTGCTAGGAAAGGAATCCTGCAAAATTGCTTTTCACCAAGGGCAGCAATAACCCATGTTCCATCCATCCATCCATCCATCCATCCATCCATCCATCCATCCATCCATCCATCCTGTGCTGGGCAGCCCCCCTCCCTGTGCTAGACTGTCCTCCTCCCATTGTGTTAAGTTGCCTCCCCGCTATGTGTTAGGTTGTCTCCCCTGCCTGTGCGCTGGTGACCCCCTCCCTCCCATGGGACCACCCGTACTTGGCTGACCACCATCCGTAGTAGCGGTGCTTTCCCTAGTGCTAGGCTGCCCCACCCCCTTTCGTACACATGCCTGGCTGTGTGCAATATTGTGCCCCATGAAAGGCTTCACCATGTACAACGCCATCCTCTGCAAAGGTTGCATATAAGGCTTTTTTTCAGCATTCGATATTAAGGTCCCCTGCTAAATAAAGATGAAATATTCAAGCATAGTGAGGGGATCAAGGAAGGAAGAAAGTCAAAAACCATATTCAGTCTCTTTTAGGTAGTATTATGGGCAGAGCACTTGGTATGGGGAAAAAAATGGGTCACCCACATTAAATAACTCATCCATTTTAAATATAGTTCAACGCAAGAAACACTGACAACTATTTTAATGAAAGAATAAATAAAACATTTTGATAGTCAGTGCTTCATGAGCCTGTAGTTTCCCGTGTTCGGCACCACCACATAATTATCAGCATCGACACTTATGACAGTCTGCTACAAGGTAGCGCGGTTTGTCAGATTTAGAGATGAGCACAACAGCTGTTGTTTATTAATTCGATATACATTAAAATTACTAATACCTGTCACCCAAGCCATTCCTACAGCGTTTGGGGCCTGGAATATTCTGAATTGTCACTCTTGTAGGAGTGTGAGGGTTAGTAGTTGTGTTGGTACAGTTATTGTCAGCGCTGGCAGGAGCAATGAGTGGTGCAAGCAGCAGTGGACTCCTGACGAGGGCCCTGCCACTTATTTTGTATTTTACAAATTAAGCACTGGATATAGTTAAAGCATAAAAAGTGAACTCCAGCAAGCCCACCCCCACTTTAGGCTACACTGGAAGTGGCGCTCCAGGTGCTCTGCCCAACCCCCTACCGGCACACCAACGGTACCCTCCTCCCCCTTCCTATATGCAATGTAGGAGAGACATGAGACTCTATACTGCGGCATAAGAAGGAACACTATGTTGCTGACCTCTTCAGTGTTGTCATGTGTGCGTTGTGGTCCTCTTCACTTTCTTCTTTCGGTATTCTGCCTCCAACGCTTTGTACTTTTAGGGAAAAACAACAATTCTCACAAACAAATCAACTGAGAAGCCCTCCGTTTTCCTGGATTTTCATATCCATGCCCCTGTGTTTTACAACACTCCCTTCCTCCACACAGGCGAGGGGCAGCTCCCTCCTAGTGCAAGCACTGTTCCTAGCTCCCTGAAGCACACCACAGCTATCACTCCAAACATACTGGTGCGCACCTCAGCCAGGCTATATATCTAAGGTGCAGAGACGTTTTAAGGCATGGGCAAAAAGGGCTCTGGCCCAGGGCCCCAGTCTTTCAGGGGGCCCCCTGATAGAGCTAGCTCTGTTCTGCAGGGAGTCTTGCCCCAATGACCTTGAATAATTCTTAAACACATGGTTTTAAATACCGTTTTCCTTACATTTATTTTTAATGTGTGTGATTTGCATGAATATATTACAGACATTTTGCAGAAAAATGTGTTTGTTTCATGCAACATCCATCAAAACAGTTTCTTTTATATCCAAACAGGGCCTCACATATGAGAAATGCGAAGGAGTTAGAGATTATTTGTAGTAATATTCTTGAGCTGCTGCTGTTACAATATTACAAACACACGTCACTATCCCTGAATATTAGATGGAAACACATTTAGAATTTGCACCTTTGAGCCTGTGCACTGTCAGTGACCTGTCCAAAGAGGGCAATGAAACAGCTGAAATTGGATCATAAATTCAAAGCCGTTCTGAACAGGGGCACCCAAAATACGATTGGGCCAGGTCCTCCAAAATAAATTGGCCCAGGGCCCCCAAAATCCTTAAGATGTCCCTGCTAAGGTGTTCTATCCTTAATTAAGAAGCGTGGGGAAAGCAGGTGCTCGAGTGCTGATGGACCGTACTAGACGGTTCTTGGCCCCATAGAACCAGTGGAACATTTTGGCCAAATATCTTGTAGGCCTCTGTGTGGAAAATGCTGCTAGACAACCTTTCAGATTTCTCTCCCTGTAAGAGGGAAGCTTGGTCAGTCCAAGGTGTCATCTAATGTGCGCTCTTTCCAGTTCAAATATATCATCAGATAACTACATCTAGAGTTCACTCTCTAGTCGGGTACATGGGCAAATAGTTTGGAATATACTGAAATAATACTACTGGCAGATTGTGACATACAAGAGCTAATTCACTATAACAATAATATTATGAACTCTCCAATAAAGTTTTGCCCACCGACTTGGGACTTGGTAACTTTCTGATATCCGATGAGTGCCTATAACATTCAGGACACAATAGTTTGCATTTGTCAACCCTTGTTAACAACCACCCTTATCTTCCCTCTATGCTTTTCACTCTATGCTTTCAAGAAGAGTCCACCCTTTGATCATCCCTGTCTTCCTAACAATACAAATGAGAAATGGGGGAAGAAACGTATTCCAACTGGCCCCTGCTCTTCCTGATGTGGGCACTTCTTTCAATGATGTGCCAGCTAGAAATACCAGCTGCAGGGGATCGAACCTTGAACCCCGCGCGCCGGAGTCAGCCGCTCTGGCCGCTGCGCCACACCTCTTGTGGAAAGGTTACTAAGTCTTGCACTATATTTATGTTTGAAAATCATTACTTTTGCTAAAATGTTCAATGATGATATCCTTATTTGACACTTAGAAAAGAGTCCTGCATAAGATATCATTTATAGAAAGCTATGTTCCATTCTTGTGCTTTGCGCATAGACCAAAACAGCGGAACGTAAACACGCAGAGAAATATTCTGCAAACATTTTCCATTATGAATAGAAAAAACTGCAAAATGTAAACTTGGAGTGAGGTTTTACATTCATTGTCCAGCTTAACTGAGTTTATTTAGAATTAAAATTATCTCACAATGCAGTGAAAAGTATGTTTCAATGTAAAAACGCGCTTTGCTTGAGCTAAGGAAAGTCTGCAACCATCTCAAAGGGCAAAATGTAGAAATTCTGACAGCAAAAATAAAAACTTCACCACCCTATAATAAGGAACACAACCCTAAAGGTCATACTTGATTTTAGCAACATAATTTGGACAACCTTGAAAAAACCTCATGATTAGTCTGTCTTTGACACTGGTTGAATTGTTTGTGCCGTCCCCCATGCCACTTGCACTGCCCAAGGAAAGCTTGCATTATTTCATCTGTCTTAGAAACTGTGGTGGAATTTTGATGTTGGAAAACATGTCCTATCTTCCCATTTAAAATGTAGTCATATTTTTGCATTAATCTCATTTAGTACAATAATTGCCTTCTGCTCATATCAACGGTCAACTACAGATCACCCCCCCCGCCCCCATGTTTTTCTACCACACTCCTTTTTCACAACCTTCTTTACATTTTTGGTACCCATGAGGAAGCCGAGGGTGTAGTTGTCAATGGTGCAGCAGGTGCATGGGCACCAGACCCCAGGAGTTCACTTCACCTCAATTATGTCTTTTGCATTAGTGCCCACAGCACATATTGCAATGCCAATGCTGGCAACAACTACAACACCATTTTTCCTAAAAGGTTCAGTGTTCTACTTTACTAGTGGGAAGCAAGATTGCATTATCCAAGATTGGATAATTTCACAATTGTCACAGCATAGAGTTCTTGTTGAAAGAGCTATATGGGTTTGGATCCCCCTCTTGGTGGAAGTCTAGAGAGCGCATTTCTAATTTTTATTCAGAAACTCTTGAAATGAATTGATTTATAAGACAGTCTTTAAAGTGACCTGCAATGAGTAATGCACTACCAACAGCAACTTCACACTTTGTAGACTTCTACTACACCAGAGAGTGGTGTGTGTGGAAATTACATTCGTGTTTAAAATATAAATCACTTTATTTGCTAACCCTCCACATCCCCAGGTTGTCCAATGGATGACATGGTGTTATTTGTGTATCTATTTTTTGACCCTTTCTTTTTTAGTTTTCGTTATTTGTTCTGGTATTACTTATTAACCAGTCACTTGTCTTGTTTGAGTATGATCTCTTAAAGTTTGCTCATCTTTCCATAAGCCATGATATTTAGATGCTACAAAGCTCCAAGTTGATATCCAAAGGCACAAACCTTCTTTGGGACCACTAAGTGTTTTCTTTAACTTCAATCTCGTATCCACCAATATTTCTGTACTTCTAGACTGGTCGACTCAACCTTTGGTTTGGTCTCTTCTGTAACCACATATTGTCATTAAAAGTGACAGCAGAAAGACAATTGAGCTAAGTCTGCAGGTGTAGATGTGTTAATCTATGACTACATTTGTGTTGCAGTTTACCACTCTGCAATAAACTTAATTTGTATCTTTCCCTGAAGCTGCACACTAGCATTGACATTGTATACACATTGCAACTGTGTGCTCAGATAGATGCAAATAACCTTCTACTTTGCCCGTACATATACACACCTGCTTACTTTCTTACCGAGTATTGTTGGGCCTTGGTCCTACAGCATAACAACAGCTGGAAAGGTTTGCCATCCTGTGTGGTGTCATTTTTCTCCCGCTTCTCTAGTAATGAGTCTAAATTGATGTATTTAACAACCATAAACCACTCCTGTGTCAATAGTGCCCTAGACGTCTGGTTAGAAATGTTTTTTTGTAGAACTGACCTGAGCTTAACCACTCAATTAAATAATAAGGCCTCTTCAGATTTACCAATATCCTTCTCTGGCATAACAGTCATAATTCTGCTTTAACTCCACTTCTGTCTTAGTTTTCACGCAGTATAATCCTTTCTGTTTTTGTCGGGGGAGAGCCCATTAAGGGATATCCAATCACCTGATCAACATAGGTCCAAACTAACCTACCATAAGCGACCCCACACCAAATAAAGACTGCTTACACAGATTGGCAATATTCGAGTAGGACAGTAACAGCATAACAGAACCCCTTCGACAACAGTGGAAGCTATCTCATTAGACAGTCCTACAATCAGTTGGACTAAGATAGGCATGTGACCCAATAAGACCTGCTACAAGGATATATGGCAGTGCTTTACTAGGGGTGGGAGGTTGGGGATAGGAAAGGGGAGAGGGGGTTGAGTTACAATAATTAAAGTAGTTGCGTATGCTCATCTTGCAAAATATTGTATCGAGAAGGACGAAATGTAATGTTTTACCACTGTTGCTCTGGCTGGATGGTTATTGTGAAAATGGTAATAAAATTGTTTGGGAAAAAAAATCCTTTCTGCCTACTTTAGGAATTTATTTGTATTTTGTTTATTGATTTAACCGAACCACTCATGTTGTAGGCCTCTTTGTTACAGTTCCTGTGTGTAACCACTTTGCTAACCCTATGATCTCCAATGAGCCTTTTCCCATGATCTTCTGTAATAGCGGCCCACCTTGACTGGAATATGCTTGCTTCCTTTGTCCTATAAGTGCTTACATGTGCCTCCCCGGTCTGCAGCTCCCTCCAATCTTCCATTTACTACAGCTTTTAGCCCTTGCCTCACTTTCCATACATTTTCAAGGGCAAACCTTGCTTAATCTAGATATCTTTTCCCCGAATTGTCTCCGATCTTTGATTTCCTATAGAGATCTGGTCTCCAGAAAAGCAACACTCAATTAACTTCTTTTTATCTGGAGACTATTCTTCTGCCTACTCGCGCTGTTTAAAAACTAGGAGTTGACTGCATAAAAGAATCCGAAGATCCCCTTCTCATGAGACATCTTTCCCATCTTCAGTTACACCATCCTGAATGCGGGCCCACAAGCTTACTTGCCTTAGCTCTTAATTGCCACCTCTCTGACACTGCTTCATATTTTCCTAAACGCAGCCTACCTTTTGAACTTCTTCTGTTATATTGGCTCATTTTCCTTTTTCATCAGCAAAGAGAGATGAATTCCCTACCAGTATCTCTCCAGTGCTGTAGCTTAAGGTATGGAATGAAGATGGGCTCAACCACAAACAATTGTTTCACACTGTTCACCACCACACTTGTATCATGGCCAGTTCATACCCCACTTCCACAACAATGCTACGTACTTCCCTGGGAACCTTCTCTGCAAAACTCTGGGGCGTAACGTTCTGAAATGTAAGTAAAACCTGTGGCATCTCGATTTCCCTACATTCCTGCATTTCAAAGTAAATTCCCAACACAGATGCCAACTTGCGTGCCGCGTATCAGCGGCCTGCTCCCAGCTTCCATGTTTTTATTTGAATCCATTCCTCTCTCACCACACCGCTGCAACCCAATAATGTGATTGGTGGCTCTGCTAGTATCCCCTCAGGCTCCCTCACTGTTATGGCAAGGGTCCAATTTGGCTTAGTATCTTAATCACCCTTAACTCTGCTGGTTTCAGCTTGACTCTGTCTTACATAAATTAATTTATCTGATGTCTGACTCTTCCAGCTGTCTTCGTTATTCAGTTGTGAGTGTTCTTCAATGTTTTCATTCTGTCTGACCACCACATAGCGACTGTCACTCGAGCTCCTGAGCCTGCTCTGCACAAATGTTCCTTCCTTCGTTCCTCCCGTTTTTACTTTCTCCCTTCTGTCTTTCTTCATTTTCTTTTCTTCCTTTCCTTTCAATAATTAACATTTACCCTGTCCTCCTGCATGGACCCCCCTGCTCTTTTAAGCCTTACTGTTCAACCTTTGCACATCTTTCACAAATGTTGCATAACACGGTGTGACCCTTACTTGGTATCTTTCTTTTCATCTCCGGTTTGGGCTTTAGCTGGCCTAACAACATTCCTTGCATTCCTTTGCAAACAGGCTCTCCTAAACTCCTCTGGCTGACTTTTATTGTACTTTCTCGAGCCATAATGGATTTTGTATCCTATCTTTCTTCGCTCTCTGCTAGCGAAGGGTTCAATGAAGGAATAAAGACTTCCTTTCCATTCTTCTTCCCACCACATACTCTTCCACTGCCAGCAGCTCTAATGAATTCCCCCCATGAGTCCTGCTGTGTCTCAAAGGGCCTAACTCCTGGCCTATCCTTGAAGAAAGGGTTAGGGTTTTTACCTAGTGATAGTTCTTCCTTAGCTTAGAAAAGAGCACATCCCTGGAAGGTCCCAATGGGCCTTCATCAGCCCAACTGAGGGTTGAGAAGAATCAATACTCCTGCTAATGCCCGATTGGGCTCAGCTGCACTGGAACTCACAGCGAGCAAGGTGGAGCTCCTAACTCCGTGCAAGTTGACCCCTGATTCTAGTAGAGTGGCCGTTGTGATGATGGCTGTAAGATCGAAGCATTGGTGGCGAATACACAGAGAAAGTTAACCATAGGATGCCAGCTCCAAGCGGAACCACTTCTTTTCACTTGACATAGAAGCCTTTTTACAAAAATCTTGCTAAACAGCAAGTTTTAAGATCTCAGAGATGTCGATGAAGATGAACATCTCTAATTATGTTGTACCTAAAACATCTCCTGAAGTGCCTCTGGATACCCCCTGCTACATAAAGGAGACTGCAATCCTGGATTACACAAAGAGCAGTTTGTCTGAGCTGGGACTTGCACGTGCAAGCCTCAAGTTCAATCTTGGGGTTGGTTCATCAGTGACCACCACATTCTGCTTCTACATGAGACAGAGGGTAGGCTGTTATGCATATGCCTCTAAGTTACTCTGGGCATAAGTGGTGCAATGTGATTGGATTGAAAATGTATGGAGAGCCCTATCATGAAAAGGGGGCTCCTAAAAAAAACACCCGTTATGAGTGTGACGCCAGCATGGTATTTAAACGGATATTTATACGCCATACCCTTTCCTGGTTCTAGGTAAACCCCATATCACATGATTTTGAGATATGATGAACCTCAAGATAGTGCATGGACCCACCAAGCAATGATTATGCCATCCCCCATCTGCCTGTCTACCTAGCTGCCAGTGATAGCAAACTACTGTCCAGAGGCCATGCCCCCTGCCTCCATCCTACTCAAGGCACACCTCAAACACAAGACTTTCCCTCACTGTGGAACTTCTTAATGGCTGCATAGATTCATGGTATTGACTTTCCTGGGCCAGTCCCCCGTACACGAGACACTGCTAGCTCCTGTGCCTCACGGAGACTAAGCTCATCTTGTAAAATCTGACTACCTTCAGATACTTCCTAGTGTTTTTATGAACACCCTATATTCATTTTGGTGCAGCCTCTACCCCTTTCAAAATAACGTGAGTCCATTTTGTCCCATCTGTGCTCCTTCGTCCCTGTGATATCTAGTCCCCAGGCGAGCCATCGGGTATCGCAATTTTAAACACTAAGCGGCCATCTTCTAAACTATGACCTACCGCTCACACTCTCTGCTCAGACTTCAGAATCTGTTTTACCACTTGCTAAGATTGTCCACAGGCTTCCAGAAGATTAATCGCCCACAGACTGAGTCTTATACTGAGGCTCTGAGGAGGGCCTTTAGAATGTCCTTGCATATTTAAGAGCGCCATGGGTGGATCGTAAGAGCGGGTACTTCTGGTGAGGATTTTTAGCATTCTGACTTGGAAATGAGGTTCTGCAGCTAATGGGAGATTGTAACTTTATAGTAAGAGTTGCTTAGTGCCAGTGCACGATAAGCAACTACACTGGCATTTTCACCCCATTGGAGCAATCAGTAAATTGGCATTTAGTCTCTGTGTAGAAAACATACTCCGCATGAGGCTTAGTGCCATAGTGTGGATTCAGTCAAATATTTCTCACAGCAGAAAAGGACCATTTAAACAACTTTTGTGGGTATTCTCAGAAATTGTTTGTTCTTTTCCTGCCAACACAAAATGTACCAGAGGAAGCATTTTATTCCCACTTATTTCATTTCGATTTTATTTTAAGAATTTATTAGGCATACACACTAAAAACACCCTAAAATCTCAAGCAGCTCTCGCGTTAAGATCTTTAAAATCAATTATCGAAAACAAACCCTGGGAATGAATTGTGTGAAAAATTCAATACACTGGAAATATTTCCTAGGGCTTTACTGAATTGGACAATATTGTGCAGGTTGAGCTGTGATCTGGAGACCACTAGGTCTCTGATATTGCTATACATATATCCGTGGACTTTGTTATTCTGTGTGCTCTAAAGTGTCTCTGTATCATGGCTGCAGTCATAAGGTGATATGCATTGGTGTAATTCCGTTTTTTATTTGCCTGAAATCCCACTGTGACCATGTAATGCTAACACAGCATGCATGCCAAGGCATGTTTGAGCAGACCTGATGGGGAAAGGCCTCGTGAACCACTGGACAAATCTGGAAATTCATATTGAGTTTACCATCCTAAAACACCTTCAGATGGTGTTTAGACAAAATATCATTTTAAAAATATCAAGAGACAGAAATATCGGAAATTAAATATCGTGACATGCAAATTTCATGATGTAGAAATATCGTTAGCAAGAATATCATTTTTTGAGGCAAGTAATATAGTTGTAAATAGGTACGATGTTTTTCATATCGTTTTCACTAATCTAGTGGTTACAAATATCGTTTTTTAATTTTAATTTGTTTTAGTTGATATATTTTGTTAGTATTGTTTATATAAATGTTGTTGTTTTTAAAATATAGCTTGTAATTGTAAGTGTTTTAGAACTTGTTATTAATTTTTATTAGTAATTTGTGTGGGTTGTTGGGCTTGTAGGGGCATAAGGTGGGAAGTTAATTGGGTAATAAATAAGAATTATTTAATACATTTTATTTAATTATATAATTGTTTATTATGTAATAATTTATTTTTGTTATGTTTGTTAGCTGTTATGTTTGTTGGCAGGGAAGTTAAGTAATTAACAATTTGTTATTGTTAATTGATTTTTAATTATGTGATTTATGTAATTATTTGTTTTACTTATATTTTAGTTGCGGTCTTTCTGATGGATACAAGAATCCACAGGCAGATACTGTATCCACCAGAAAAAGCGCAACCAAAGGTAACTTATTCAGTAGGTTTATAGCCGTGTAGGGTGGAAAGATAATGAAGTAATAATTCATTAACAATTTATTATTCATTGTTAATTATTGAATTTATTTTTGATTATGCAAAATCAAGTATACTGATTTATTTCACTTCTATTTTAGTTGCAGGGTGCCTGGTTTGTAGGGGTATAGGGTAGGAAGTTATTTGTTTTTAATTTATTTGAAATATGTAAGTTATGTAATAGTTTTTTTTTTTTAGTTATATTTTAGGTGTGGCCTGCTAGGGTTGTAGGTGTACAAGGTAGGAAGATAATTATTTAATAATTGGATAACAATTATTTATTATTTGATTATTTTGTATTAAATAGTCATTATGTAAATTGTATTAGGTAGTAAAAAAATATATATTAAGTTGTTTAAAAATATTTTATTAAGACTTTAATATTTTTTCCAAATACATGGGGTTACTCATATATGTAATGTGTTTGAAATGAAGTATTTTCCCTACTCTTGCATAGACTGCAGTAGGAATAGTAAAATTAACCTCTTTGCAGTTCAACACTTTCCCTGGTGTTACGCTGTTTGAAGTGGGAATTGTAAATTTCACCCCTCCGAAATCCAACTCTTTCCCTACTGTTGCAGAGGCTGGAGTGGGAATAACAAATTCCACACCTCTAAAGTTCAACACTTTCCCTCCTATTGCACTGAATGGAGTGGGAATAGTATATTTCACTCTTCTGAAATCCAATGCTTTCTCTACTGTTGCACTGTTTGGAGTGGGAATGGTAAATTAAATACCTCTGAAATCTAACGCTTGCCCTACTGTTGCATTGTTTTGAATGGGATTAGTAAATTTAACCCCTCCAAAATCCAACACTTTCCCTTCTGTTGCACTGACTGGAGTAGGAATAGTAAATCTAACTCCTCCAAAGTCCAGCACTTTCCCTGTTATTGTGGTGACTGGAGCAGGAATGGTAAATCTAACCCCTCCGAAGTCTAACACTTTCCCTACTGTTGCATAAACTAGAGTGGGAATTGTATATTTAATACTCTTTGACTCCAATAGTTTTCACAATATCAGTTAAATAGATTTTATAGCATTAATTGTTTTGCTTTTATTTTAAAATGTATTTTAATGTTTATAGTTTTTTTGTAGATCTGTTTTTTGATTTTTTGATTTTTGATATTTTATTGTCTACATTAATATATTCTTGTATTTATATTTTTTATGGTTTTATTGTATACATGTGTGTGTGTGTATATATATATATATATATATATATATATATATATATATGTATATGTAGTACCACAATTAATAAAAATATTTATTTTACATTATATAATAGTATTTTAAATATTACTACGGATATATATACATATGTATTAATAAATGTAAAATATTTAACAAATATAATGTAAAATAAATACTTGTAATAATTATATATGTTTCATAGTGCTATATTTAAAATATTAAAAATATTAGTATTTAAGTAATTATGTTAAGCTATATATATATATATATATATATATATATGTGTGTACAAACACAAATATTATATATTTACATATAGTGTTACATATTAGTTGGAATATATTTAATTTACATTATATTACATTTATACATTAAAGTATTTAACATTTACTTTCAACTCTATTAAAATACAATATTTTTGTCTATTTTGGAATTATATTAGCGTCAATAATATTTGTTTCCCAATATTTTTGTATTTACCATTATATGAATAGGAGCACGACATTGTGGTAAACGATATTGTGTCAGTGATCCCCTTCAGATTTGAAACTTTCTTGGCAATTATGGTGTTGTATCCCCAATCACAGGCCCTGCTATCTCTCTGTTAAGAGAAAGAGAAGCCCCTCAGGCTTACTCAGAGACCCCGGCTGTAATTGCAAGACATGAGAAAAAGGATGAAAAAAAAAAAAAATACCTCTCACCCACAGTTTCAAAGATAGCACCTACCATGGTGACAAATATTGTTTTAGTTCGATGGATAGACTAAAACCCTGATTAAATGGAATCGGGAATGCTATTCCCTTCAATGAAGGTCTGAAACTGATCCATCACCAATCTCTCAACCATATTTGCCATGATAAAATGTCTGTGGTCAGTAGGTATCCAAATTCTGTGGTTCCCTTCATGATTTCTTCATTAGAGACTTCAAACTGGAGTTTTTCCAGACTCTGATGTTCCCGACCAACTGGTTGATCATTATTGTGATTATTGTGACATTTTTGACAAACTCGTTAGTTTTTACAGAAGTCAGATGATCAATTCGTGAGCAGGTGGGATGGAAATTTTAACTTAGTTTAGTGAGGATAGACTCTACGCTGTGTAACATCTGTTCTGTCCTGTCCTATCCTTTTCCCCTTTTTATTTTGTCCTGTTGTTTTCCCTCTCCGCATACTCAGTTTGTGAGTCCACTCCACGGTCTCTGTGTTCTGTTATGCAAACCAGCTGATGGCCATCTCTGGCATAGTGTAGCCATCCCTGTTATAATGGGGGCTTTCCTTGATGTAATGCTGGGCTTCTCAGATATAAGATGTCAATCCTTGGCACAATGGTGGCTATCCATGGCCTAATGGTGCCCTTCCTTGGTATTATGGTGACTCTACCATAATGACGGTGGCACATTGTCTGCTTCCTTAGTTGTACGGTGGCCAATCCTAGCTTCTGGTCAGCATCATTAACATTCTAGTAGCCAACCTTGGCATAATGATGGCAGTGAAAAAGGTAGCAATCCTTGGCATATTGGTGGCACCTCTGGCATATTGGTGGGCCTGGTATATTAATAGCCATCCTTGCCCCAGTAGAGGATCCACGAATATGAGTGTACCGAGCGCTGATATTTGATAACGATTGAGTAGGTTTCCAAACTGTATTTAAATTAATATTGTTTGTTCTTTTTTCCTGTGTCCTACTTCTTTAGTTTCATGCTTTTTTGACCAAAACACCTCTTCTAAACATCCAAGTTTTAATTGCACTAAATAATGGAGCAATGGGCTGTTCTTAGTTGGCTTTTCAGTTGTTTATTCTCTGAATTGGAAACCTTTATTGGCGATATGATTGCTTTGTCGCTAGAGGGCTTTTGCTGCTATGACTATTGTTCGTGACTCATCTGGAGGCATTTCATCATCTTTATTAATGTAGCTTTTTATGACATTTTTATCATTCTTTTTGTTTTCTGAAGCATGATCCTGTAAGACATGTCCCCACAGGCATATTTCTGCTGTCTAAACACGTAAAGTCGCTATACCTTGATACCTGTGAGACCGGATAGAAAATGCCTTCCCACGATGGGTATAGAATTATGGAACAATCTCTCTCCATCATGCAGAAACGCACTGCTCTACAGAGCTTCATACCTACTCTGAACACACTTCGTTCTCATAGGCTGCCTCCTGACACCAACTGAATTCATCAACTCTTATGATATTTCTTGTTCTATTCCGTCCTCCTGCAAATATCCTGCTTTCCTTTCTTCCTGTTTTCCTTCTTCCCTTTCCTCCTACGCTTGTAACTAGAATGTTTCTGGTACACGCTTCGCATTGTAAATAAATGCAATAAATACAAATAAATGCATATATGTCTAACTTGGGACAGTTCGGATGTCTACAACCCACATTTGTGAGATTTGTACAACTTTCATTTTAGCACCCTGGCCCTTTCAATTATCCGCTGTAAATATGCATGACTGATGATGGTCTTGGAAAGGGCAGGATGGGAAATTAAATGTAAGATTGGGGATAGTAAAGTTGAAGAAGGATGCTAAATATAATCATATGCATCTTGAAATGTGTTAGTAGACCCTGCCTGTTGCATACTCAGAGTAGGTGAGCAGTGTGTAGAACTTTAGGCTCCAGACAGTTTTTAGGTCTCGCGCCTAGCGGTGCACTGCGCAGCGGTGCTCGCGCAGCGCGAGACATTTAGTGGGTGAAAAACGGGGTATTGAGGCTGACCTAGGAATCGCACACGCTCGTGCGTGTGCGATTCCTTTTGTGCTACGCGATTGGCCTTTGCGTGCGTCTTTATATATGACTGCACACAATTGGCCAGAGGCGGGCGCATTGCTCCGCCCATGGCCTATTGGTGTCCATTACGCGCTTGGTGTGCGTAATAGACACCAATAGGCCGCGTGGTTTCAATTATCGTGCTCAGACACGGGCACGATAATTGAAACCACGTGCTTAGCTGTGGCGCGCGTTCATTTTTTGGTCATCCTAGTGTGTTTAAAAACTTTGACTTTTGAAGTCAATTGCACCGTTTCTTTGGTCGGTAATAATCACATTTTCTTGTAGTGTGCATTAAA
Source organism: Calotriton arnoldi (assembly GCA_963921515.1). Classification (NCBI taxonomy): domain Eukaryota; kingdom Metazoa; phylum Chordata; class Amphibia; order Caudata; family Salamandridae; genus Calotriton; species Calotriton arnoldi. The sequence continues at coordinate 1,121,997 of CAWUFW010005313.1, read as the reverse complement.
ACGAAAAAGGGTTTCTTTTTCCGGTTCTAAGTACACTTTGTACTTTGCTAACACCGCACATTTGTCTGAAGTCTCTCTGTAACTGGCAACATTTGCTAAAACAACCTGTACCTCACGTGTAAGTTTTTAAAAGGCGCCATCAGATGAATGAGGTCACAGGAGTTCTCACACCCCAGGTGACGTCATCGAACAAAGGAACGGTCTAGAATCCTATTGTTTTTTTTTAAAACTTTATTTGTCATTTTTTCTTTAATACAACTCCAACAACAAATTGGCATTGACATGACGTACAGTAATATACCGTTGGTATCACTGGCGACAGGTACAGAGGGCCGCCTACGGGGAAGAAAAGACGTAATGGGGGACAATATTCGTGAGGAAACAGGCTACAATGCAAAAAAGGAAAAACTGAGGACAAGCACAGTGCACAACATGCAGCACACCGAGGGCAGCCCCCGGCCCCACAATTCAATTAGGTGTTTCATCGCCCTCGGACCCGCTCCCCCACCATCAGTGCTGTCCGGAGAGGAGGGCCCTCTCTCCGCCAATCCAGAAGTACACATTTCGCGCCAGATCAAGGTCGTCCTCCAGCTGCACATCCCTTCGGGTAAGTTTCATGTGAGCTTCTTCCGCTAAAGACCACTCCCTAACATCCCTGAGCCAGATAGGGACCTCTGGGCTCAACTGCCCCATCCAAGTAATTGCTATCCTGCGCCTAGCAAGCACCAGCATTAATTGCAGGAGCTTATAGGGGAGTTTCTTTTTTAGGTTTCCGGACAGACGCCAGCAAGCAACTCAAGGGTGCTATTTCCACCTGGATACCTGTCACAGTGGTAATCTTGCTCACCACCGCTACCCAGAACTGTTGAACCCTGGGACAATCCCATGCCATATGTAAAAAACCTGCTTTCTCCGCAGCGCATCTAGGGCAGCGGTCTCCCCTGTCACCTGGAAGACGGCTCAAAGATACCGGGGTGAGGTAGGTGCGGTGCAGAAAGTTAAAGTGCGTCAATTTAAATCTGGCGTTACAGGAGACTGTTCGTGTGATGGAGCCTATGTGTGCCCATTGTTTCTCACCCAGGTGGACCCCCAGGTCTGCCTCCCAGGCCGCCCGCGACGGTGGAACCGGGGGGTGGAGTCCTGCTTCATAGCCACGTAGAGAGAGAGATCAATTTGCGACCCGAACCACACGTAAGCAGAATATCAAGGGTGTGGGTCGGGGTAGGAATCTCTGGGTACTGAGGCCAAGTGGTTTTCACCACATCTTGGAGTCCGCGATAGTGAAGAAACTGTCCTTGGCCTAGGCCAAAGCTCTCCTCCGCCTGTTCAAAAGTAAGGAAAGTCTCACTGGGGAAGAGGTCTGCCAGTACCTCGCATCCACCCTCCCTCCAAGAGTGAAAGGACATGTATTGTCCCATGTCTATAAAGGGAGCCAATATCCAAATCGAAAGCTCCCTGTGGAAGGGAGCCCTTCGTAAGATCCTCTCCGCAAATCGTTGCCACATACCTGCAGTGTGTCGTACGAGGTAGGGAAGAGATGCCCCTGACCCCCTGCCCCGCATCAACGCCTCTTGTAATGCCGGGGTATCTGCTCTGCCAGAGAAGAGGCGCTTCTCCCAATTGTCTTCATCCGTGAGCCACCGTGCCGCAGGCTGTAATTGGGCCGCGTAGTAGTATAGGTCGAAGCGTGGCGCTTCCAGCCCACCCTCCTCATAACTGCGTGTGATAGTCTTGAGAGCTACCCTGCTGCGGCGGCCCGCCCACAGGAGGGACGTAAGTAACGTGTCCAAAGTTTTAAAAATGCGCGAAGGCAATGGGCATAAAGAGTTCTGAAGGACGTAGAGTATCCTAGGGAGCATCACCATCTTAGAGATGGCCAGCCTGCCCATTAAGGACAGGGGGAGAGTATTCCAAAAGGTCACCGATTGCCGCAAAGAGGCAAGGGTGCGGTCGACATTCCGGGTCAACGCCTGCGCGTCCGTCGGGGCCACCTGGATCCCCAAGTAACGAAAGCCCGCCGGTTCCCAGCGCAATCCCAAGTCCGGTAGCTCTTCCAAGGGCACCGAGGCCAATCCCGCCAGCGGGAAGACCAGGGACTTGCCGCGGTTAAGCCGCAGGCCTGAGACCTCTCCAAACTGGTCCAACTGATGCAGTAATATCGGCAACGCGTCCCGGGGAGAAGCCAAGTAAAAGAGGGCATCGTCAGCATAAAGGGAGATAACGTGGCTCGTGTCGCCTACCCTGATCCCCCATTTGTCCATCTCGGCCCTGATCCGGACCGCAAAAGGTTCAATAGCCAGGGCGAACAACAAGGGCGAGAGGGGGCACCCCTGACGAGTGCCCCGACCCAGTTGCCAATCCTCCGAGCGCACGCCCGCAATTTTAACCCTTGCGCGGGGTGCCGTATAAAGGATACGAATCCAACGACAGAAGTTGGGACCCAAACCCGCAGCGTGGAGAACCTCAAGGAGATATCCCCAGTCCACCGTGTCGAACGCCTTGGCGAGGTCAATGGAGACCAGGACCAACTGGTCCTCCCGGTCACGTACCTCATGGAGGACATGATTGAGCCGGCGTAGATTCATGGCCGTATTGCGTCCTGGAATGAACCCACACTGGTCCTCGTGGACCAAGTGAGGCATGTAGGGCGCCAAACGGGTAGCTAAAAGTTTGGATAAGATTTTGACATCTGTATTGATCATGGTAATCGGTCGATACGATGAGGGCTCATGAACATCCCCTCCCGGCTTCGGGATCATACAAATTTCCCCCTGTAACATACTAGGTGGGAGTTGTCCCTTCTCAAAGGCCTCAAGATAGACCTGCAGCAAGAGACGGGGAAGAGTAGCCGCAAATGCCTGATAAAATTCCGGTGGAAACCCATCACTACCCGGGGACTTAGCACGTGGAAGGTGCTGCAGAGCGGACTGTACCTCCCCCAATGTTAGGGGTACATCCAGTTCCTTCCGCGTAGGTTCAGGGATAAATCGTAGGGTCAAGTCCTGAAGATAAGGGAGATAAGCGGCCTCGGTGATGGCAGGGTCCGCCGCATACACTGCCTGCAAATGTGATCGTAGGACTCGCAGCAGCCCCACTTCTGAGTGGACAAGGCCGCCCGCGGGCTCCCTCAAAGCCACAATCGCCGCCGGGCGTGCTCCTGCCGCAGCACCCATGCCAAGAGACGGCTCGATTTGTCCCCCTCTCTATGAAGGCGCTGTCTATAGTTCGTGAGTGTATATTTGTCGAGTCTATCCCAAATGTCGTGTATGCGCTCCCGGATGCCATGTTCCCCATCCACCCCCTCCGTGTCTAGGGCCGCGGATGTCTGTACCTCCAAGAGGCGACGTTCCTCTCCCTGGAGCTCGCGTTGGAGCTGATTCCGCACCCCACATGTGAGGCTCATACATGCCCCTCTCACCACAGCTTTCAGGGCGTCCCATTTCGTAGCTAGTGACAGTCCCGACTCGTTCCAATTGAGGTCAATATAATCCGTTATGGCGGTTGCTAGATGGTGTTTCCCCACAGGGTCCTCGAGGACCTCTGCCGGGAGCCTCCAGACTCGTGGACGATTAACCGGGCGGCCCCAACCAACCACACATGCGACCGGGGAATGATCAGATAGGAATCGCGCGTGGTAAGTCACCTCGAGGGACATGGCCACGCTCGGGTTTGCGATTAAAAACCGGTCTAAGCGACTGTGCGTATTGTGAGTGGGTGAGAAGCAAGTGTAGACTTTCTGAGTGGGGTGCCCATGGCGCCATATATCCTGAGCCCCAATATTTTCCATGACCTCACGGAGTTTCACCGTCATCCTTGGTTTTGTTCCAGTACGGGGTGGGGACCTATCTAGATTGGCGTCCAGGACGCAGTTAAAGTCTCCCATCCAGATCAACGGGACCTCTAATTTGGACACCAGGACCTCCTGCAGGGATTGAAAAAAGTCTGGGTCGTCGGTGTTGGGTGCATAGATATTCATGATCGCAATGTCTCTCCCGTCAAGCTTAGCTCTGAGGAGCAAATATCTCCCATGAATATCAGCTTCTACATACTGGAGGGCAAACGGGGTCCCCGGGGCCACCCAAACAAGGACTCCCCTGGCGTAGGAAGAGAAGGAGGAGTGAAAAACCTGACCCCGCCATTTCTTCGCTAATTTCTGAGCCCCTTCATCAGTAAGATGGGTCTCCTGAAGGCACGCTATCGAGACTTGGTGTCTGCGGAGGAAGGATAAAACTCTGTATCTCTTAGTGCACGTGCCCAGTCCCCTCACATTCCAGCTTAAAAATTTAAATCCCCTGGATGTTAAGGTGGCCATACGTCATGCGTTCTCCGCCCCGTGCTGCCCTGCACCCCCGAGCCTCCGGATCTGTACATACAATGCCTAAAAAAGAACCCCAACACTCCCACCTAGAAGAACCCACCCCCTCCCCCGAGCAATTTGCTGACAACAGGCGCAGAAATGTCCTTCCCACGCTGGCGCCAGGACGTGCACAGCTGCCCCAATAGCCCAACCGGGGCCAAAATTACAAAGCAAAGAAAAAACCACATAAGAAACACCCCCCCCCAATTCGGACTCCCGACACAGGTCAGCCACCGCTTAACCTACGGTCATGACCGTTCCGCCCCAACTAGCATGCAAAGCCACAGGATCAAATTAAGTGGCAGCGCCCACAAGGCTCAGCCGCCATATTTTCAGCTGAACGTTCCCGCCCCAGCCCCCCAGGAAGGGAGAAGAGAGAAAAAAAAAAAACAGGCCAACAAGGGGGTAAAGGAAAGAGGTGAAGAGGAAAGAGAGAAAATGAGGTCAGACAGAGACTTCAGCACTGCAGGCATGTCCTCAAGGGCTCCGCGATACCATAAGCATTGGGCCCCTGAAGTCCGGCCCTCTGCCGCCCCGGCCTCATGAGCGAGAAAACAGGAAAGAAAGAATAGGGTACCATCTTCAGGCCGGGTCTGTCAATGACGTGGGTGGGTCCATGACAGTCTCTGGGACCTCATGACTAGGCGACGGGAGAATCTCTGGCACCAGTTTCCCATCAAATGTTACCATCGCCGGCTGTGAGGGAGAGCCCTCCGAATCCGAAGAGTCCACACGCAGGGCTCCATCGTCTCCCACCGTGATCCGCCGATGCTCCAGTTGGGCATTGCCCGCCGAGCGATGTCTGCGCCTGGACCTGCGGCTTCTCGGGGGTCTAGTCCCCCAGTTGCTCCGGGAACCTCTTTGTTCATGCTGCGGGAGGGCCTCTCCTCTGACCTCAAGCCACTCCCACACCGCCTCCGGGGAATCAAAGAAATGAGCCCTGCCCAGGGCTATCACCTTAAGCTTCGCAGGGTACAGTAACATATACTGAAGGTGAAGTTCCCGTAGGCGCTGTTTAATACCCAGGAAAGATTTCCGTTGTTCTTGGACTTGGCGGGTGTAGTCCGGATAGATGGAGACTTTAGCATTATCAAATGTGAGGTCTTTCGATTCTCTTGCCGCTTTCAAAATACAGTCTCTATCTCGATAGTTCAGTATTTTAGCAATGAGTGCCCGAGGAGGCGCCCCGGGGCGGCGGCGGGACCAGCGCCCGATGGGCTCGCTCTATCACGAATACCTCGGAGAGGCCCACGGGGCATAATTTAGTGCGTACCCAGTTCTCTAGGAATCGCTCCGCATTTCCCTGTTCCGCGCGTTCTGGAATACCTAGGACCCTGATGTTGCTTCGACGGGCCCTACCTTCCGCCTCCTCCGCTCGGCGCTCCAACGCCCCGGCAGTCTGGGTGAGCTGAGAGACCTGCTGTTTCAGGGAGGCCACATCCCCACGAAGCTGAACAATGTCACCCTCCGCCGTTGAGACCTTATCCGCCACCTTTCGAAGATCAGCTCGCAACAGGTTCACATCGATGGAGACTGTCTCTATTTGTTTCTCTAGGGCAGTACGGGATCCCTGTATCGCCTCCAGGAGTTCAGCCCGAGACGGCTCGTCCCCGTCTCCATCCAGTCCCGACTGGCGCGTGATGCGCTGCGTGGGAATGCGTTGCGTGGTATACTGCGTAATAGTATTGGGGTTAGAGGCACGGGGCACCTTGTCCTTACCCATGTCGCAGTCAACTAAGGATCCTGCTGAGGTCCGTAGGCGCCGCAGTCCCCAGGCCCAGATTCACCTCGGAAGGCCTCGGTCACCACGCACACGCCCGTCTCACAGGCGGATCATCCGGCCGCGTGGAGGATCGTAATTCCCAGCGCACCAGGACCAGCCGACCCGAAGGGCCAACCACGTGCCCAGGACCACAGGGAGGCACGTGTGGTCAATGTTCCAGGGATCCAGTTGGTGGTCCCCGCCCCAGGGCAGGGAGGGCTCTTCCCCCACACAGCAGTCGCCTCCAGACAAAGGTTAGAAAAGGCCTGCTAGGGCCGCGAAGTACTGGCAGGGCAGGCCAGCCAGGTGCCACCAGCTCACCGATCCACCGGGGGGGCCACCTGTAGGTGTCACCTCACGGAGTCACCGGTGCTCCACCCCCGTCAGGAGGATAAGCGACCACCCGATCTCCCAGGGCGGCCGCCACCAGCCGTCAGGCCCCCGGCTCCCCAGGGCCGTCACGGAGGTGCAGGGCCAGAGTGCGATACTCAACTGACGCAGAGTCCACAAGGTCATGCAGGGGTAAATCCGGACCCTCAACTCATCTCCGGCAGGGACGGCACCCTCCGCTGGGCCCCCCGTCGCGATGTCCGGCGCGGTGCAGACGGGTGGAGGCCGGATCCCCGGGCTGGTAGTGCGGCGGGCGCCGAAGGCACAGCTCCGACCCAGGCTGGCACCCAATCTCCTTCTCCCCCAAGGGGGCTCAGCCGCCGATAGGATCCTCGCTGGGATCTATCCAGAGACAGTGCGCCTGGGCCCGACTCCCCCCCCCCCCACCGATGCCGGCGCCACCAGGGCAGGCAGAGGCCGGTCCGGGCCTCCGACGGTATGTTCACGGGGCGGAACGTCCCGCAGGGCCCCCGCCGCGATGTCCGGCGCAGATCAGGTAGGTGCAGGCCGCAGCCCCGGCCTCGCGTAGAATCAGGTCACGAGCGCGGCGGACTCAGAACGCACCGCGCCGCCCCCAGCTCGGTCTCCGGCCCCGCTCCTCCTCCAATGGACACCAGCCGCGATCGGGGTCTCCGCCGCAGAAAATCTACACGCGTGGGCAGCGGTAGAAAGGATAGTGCAGGATTAATTGGGCTGGCCGGTCGGGAGCCGAAGGAGCTCACGTCCTGTCGGCCATGCTGCTTGGCCACGCCACCTAGAATCCTATTGTTGATTGTTAAAGACGTAGAACTGGACACGGGGCGGGGGCGCTTTAAAACCCCACTGCATTGAATTCGAATTATTTCCGGTTCAGGTAGAGCCCGGTTTCACCCAGGTGACGTGGGTCCGGTTTTGCCCAGTACACTTGTGCCCTTGCTCTGAGCTCTGCATGGCATGAATAGAAACGTATATCACCGGTGCACAAATTACACCCAAGAGGGAGGGACCAGGTTGTCGGGAAAACCCCAGACCATGTAAATGAGTTTTATGCTAATATCCATGCACTGATTGGATGCTGTTGGAGGGCTCACGTGTTGATGTGGTGGATGCGGAATGCGGGTGTCACGCATGTTGGGGGTCATCAAGGTCTTCGAGGGACCCCGATGTTGAGGTTCACAGCTGTTGGTGTGACAGGGGTCATGGGGGCGTGGCTCTGGGCCGTGAGGGGGTGGGGTAGGCTATCTGAGGGAGACGGCTCTTGGTGGGTGGGGATGTGCACCCCTTGGTGGGCACAGTCTCCACTCGGGGGTTTGTGTGTTTACAGAAGGCTCCAACCTGCAGGCTAATTTACTCCCAGTACACCCTGAGGGCCCTTACTCCGGAGGCAGGAGTATGCCGGCCGAAGTGTAGAACAGAGCCCTGTGTCCAGTGTGCTGTGCTCATTTGTAGGTCTGGGGCCCATCAACACATGATTGCAAAACCAACGGCCGTTTCACAAGCCCTTCTTTCAGGTGCCCAAGAAAAACGTTCCAAAACGGGCGCCGGAGTTTTGTAATTGTCGGTTGGCAAAGCGTGGTCTGCGGCCAGCTAAAGTGCACGTACAGTGCAGTTCAATTTACAACAGCTTTACTGCTTGTTTTATTTAATTTTTATTAATGTCTTCTGTGCTTTGACCAGCTTAACATCTTGCATACCAGCGAGATAGCTCAGTGTGTTGATGCACGTTGTCTGAAGATGCTTCTGGGCGCCATCGGAAAGGCGCAGCCTGACATTTTTCAAATTCTCTCCTCGAAGTAGTCCTTGTTCTATTAAAAAGTTGTTTCCGTGTAAGTGCCTTCCCTCTGATAGGGTCAGGTGTGCTAGAAAAAGTATTACACAAATGGAAAATAAACGGTCTCCACACTCACAAATCCCCCCCAACAAGCATTGGCAAAGCCAATAGGTTGCGCAGATCTGCCAACTCGTGTGTCACATGACATCAGCTCCCTTCACAGGTTCGCCTGGTGAGGAACCAATATCACATGGTGGCAGGGAACACACAAACCACTGCACAGAGTTGGTTTCCAGCTCATCTTCTGAGGCACTGAAGAGCCGATGTCCGTTAACGGGTGTGAGAGCTGGGAGGTTGATGGTGGGAGGGGGCACAGGTGATTCTTGGATGGGTATCGGCATGGTTCTCTGCCCCCTCCAATCCTCACACAGTGAAAAAATGTTTTTAAGTTGGTGGGTCTGATCTCACCTTTGGGACCTATTGGCTTTGCCAATGGTTGTTAGCTATGCTGTACAGAATCCCCGATGATGTGCACTCTGGCTAAAGAAAACAAACTTTAAACAAGCATTAAAAATGCAATAGGTCTCGCCTTTGATTAAGTTAAAGCCATTTGCTTTGCTATACAATACCATTAGCAAAGCAAATGGCTTTAACTTAATCAAAGGCGAGACCTATTGCATTTTCAGTGCTTGTTTTGCATATCTCTTGATCTAGGTCCATGCTTTAAATTCCCAGGCCGAATTTGAGCTCCAGTGCCCACCACCTGCAACTCAAATTAAGTACTAAGAGTGACTGTGTGACTTGTCTTTCTACTTTTCATTTCTAACATTACCTAACATTTTAGTTCTCAAGCGTTCTCTTTTTTTCTTTGACAAACATCAGTTTGCATTTTCTCAGTCAGTTTTCACTTTCTCCCCTTCACTCCTTTTCTTTTTCACCCTAGTTTCCATGTATTTTCCACAAATTTCACCTTTCTCATATATTAATTTCTCTCAGTTTTGCACGTTCTCTGTCGCCCTTTCTATTCTTCCTCTTTCTCTCCTCTATTTATCTTTCAATTCTTCCTCTCACCATTTTCAATGCAATAGGTCTCGCATTTGTAAGGGTTTGAGCTATTAGCATCGTAAATGACAATGCCTTTTATTTATGTGTTTTGAAAACCTGCACGGGTGCGTAAGCACGCACTTTGTACTCATAGTCCTTGCTTATGAGAAGCAAGGCTGGCAGTACATGCACCTCTTTTACTGCCAGCCTTCATTCTCTAAGCAAGGACTATAAGTACAAAGTGTGTGTTTACGCACCACTTGCAGGTTTTAAAAACACATAAATAAAAGGCATTGTCATTTACAATGCCATTAGCACAAACTCTTGCAAATGCGAGACCTATTGCATTGAAAATGCTTGTTAGTATTTCCCACTCTATTGACCCCATTCAGTGGCGGCTGGTACCCTACACATTTGGTGTGGCAACCACGCAAATATTTAGGGTACTAGCCGCCTGTGGCTGTGAGTCATCTCTCGTTATAAACAGTGTTTATAACTAACCACGACTGACGGCTCTGACAATGAGGGCGAGGCTGAAAATGAAATAAAATTGAAAATGAAAAATAAAAATGCACTGACTTCCGCAGGCTTGCCTCCTCCTGTCCTCGTGAGTCTCTCGGCGCTCTGGCTGCAGCAATGGAATTCTCAACACAAATCCCAACACTGCGTTCATGCTGCAGATGAGCAGCACCAGGATTGGCTGGAGAGGGCTGCCTCGACGCTCCTCGAAGCAATGAGGGCCTGTGTCTGCTCTCCACCTATCTGTTTTAGACAGCTGGATGGAGAGGTTTACACTGCACGTCAGGCTGGCTGCCGCAAGAAAGCCGGCCAAAATGACATGCGCAGTGTAAACTGGTGGAGTGAGCACCACTTCCCTGCTGCAGGCAGCAGCAATGGCCACGCCCCCAAACCCGGCTTGGCTGAGGAAAGGGAAAAATAAAATGGTAATAAATGTATTTTATTACCATTTTATTTTTCACCTTTGTGGTGGCGCTGGCAGCAGGGGGGCGATGCTCCTCTGCCCAAATAGAGGGGCCACCGCTGCCACCATTGGGTTATGGGCATTTTTGGGGGTGAACCCTGCTGACACCATTATGGAAGACTGGATTTGCTTCCCACCCTGTGAAAGAATTAAAATAATTCTTGAGTGCCTCGTAATAAAAGCTTGTAGAACATGTGGTTTTTGAACAAATGAATATGAAAAATGTGCAGTAAATTGCACTGTGCAGCCATTTATTTTCAAAAGTGTATTGGTAGGCGGACATCCCGAAACGTACTTGGGGGGGGGAAGTCAGGCTCTTCTACTTCCAGTGATCAGTCCAATATTGAACTGTTAATGCCCATAACCCTGCTGCCATTCAGTTTGGTTGGAGGTGCTCCTTATCGGTAAGTTGAGAAGATGCTCCTGCAAAAGCTGTGCCATCAGATCCTTCCTGAACTGCATGAGTAATTGGCCAAGGCCACTTTCTGGTGGTGTGAGCATGTTGACTGCGTTTTTCCATTTTTACAGTTATTACTTTTCAACCAGGTGATTTTTAAGGCTTTTCGTGGTGCATTTGTCCCATGAGTGTTCAGTCGTTCTCTCTGGAGTGGTGGAAAGGGGTTGCTGTTTGTTACTACTTTATCTATGATACAGCCATTCTTAAAGATGATTCAGGGTTAAAAAAGTAACTAATGGAGGACCTTGATTGTGGTTGTCTAGTGGTTGGTTTTCTTCAGTCCCCTGATAGAGCAAGCAGCTGCTTGGCAGATGCTTATTCCCTGACTCCTACAAGCAGGACATTGCCACTACCCCGATGGGAGAGGACAAAGGCTTGGACACTGATACTGACATTTACTTCAGGGAGGTTAGGGTTGACTGCATAGAAGAGAGTGTGCTGTCTTTGCGGCAAATGTTTTGATAGACCGATCCGAGTTGATGACTTAAGCAAGGTTTCTATTCTATTTTTCTTGGCATTAGTTTCTGGTTGGTGCTTGGCTTTCACGCAACAATGATTGGTAGAAATGCGGTCAAGGAGACCTTAATGTCTTCTTTAGTAGAAGCTCCGGCGTAGAGTTGAGCATCATAAACATATTGGTGCACCTTGATTTTATTGTTGATGAAGAGGAAGGACTTAGAGGGGTTTCATGTAAGGCAGGTGAGGTGAACCATTAATACAGTCAGTACTTAATCTGAAAAGCTGACTTGGATCCCACTTAAACCACGTAGAACACCCCTGGGACCGTATCATACATACAGCGCATTTTCCTTGTTTGTCTTTGGCGCACCTTTTTAAAAGGTGCGCTCGGCATATACAAGGAAAATGCACCGTATTAGGATGAATGCGCTACCCCCAGGACAGCCGTGAACTTGTGCTGCCCTGGGGGCAGCGCATTCATGTCAAAAATGGAGGGGCTGCTTTGAAGCCGCTCGTGTTTCACAGTGCAGGCGGCAACCCGCCTGCACTTTTAAGGGGGATTAGTGAGCCCCTTGCAGGCGGGTGCAGGGAGTGACTGCAGCCGCCTGCAAGGGGATGTCTGGGGGTTCCAAGGGACCCTCTTTCCCCCCTCCTGAGGGCTGCCATCAGGGGGCGCACTGACAGTGCGCCACCTTTTATGTGGCGCACTGTCAGTACTCCATCTTTTAAGTGGTGCATTGTCACTGTGCGTCCTGACAGCTTCTTTGCCTCTGCGCCCATGTCTGTAATACCACGCAGGCGCAGAGACATAAGGATTCCCTCGTGCATGGGGCCGCGCCCCCATGCAAATGAGGGAATGCACTCTGATGATAGCACTGGTTCTTTATGCATGCCAGCGCTATCTGTATTTACAGAAGGGGACGCACAATTGTCTGCGACCCCTTCTGGAATACCAAAGTGCCCCGGGGGCACACAAAGTGGGGGCAAACGCCTGTTGCGCCCCCGAGGTACTTCTGTAATACGGCCTCTGAGGTAAGATACTCCATGTACGTTGTTACTCTGTGTTTTTGTTTTTTGAGGGTCTCTCACCCCTCAGTCTTTGCTGTTATCTGTGTCTGTTGCCATTTGTAGTTTTCACTGTTGTCAGCGTCTCTTGCGCCCACGATATTAGGGGCAGTGACACTGACACAGTAAGACTGCTTTGAGGGGGATAGATAAATCAGCAACAGCACAGATCGAAGTTAAAGACATGTGTCTCCTCTGATTTTCAATTCTTACATCCTTGAGTGAACTTTGGAAAACGCACCGCACCCAAAGCTTGAAATAAAAAGAATAAACGCCCACATCATGCACTGGTGATAGGTGCGACTAGACCTTAGGCTAAATTATTCAATTAAATGTCTGCAGTGTGAGAAATGTATCTGATTAATTTTGCAAATATATTAGATACATTTGAACGTGATCAACCCATGAACATTTTTGCTCCCGCAAAGTGGAATCACTTCACAGCAGTTCAGTTTTGTTATTTGAAATGGATTAAGAAGGAATTTATTAAATTGCTTTTCGTGTTACAGAATATTCTCTGCCTCCCTTTAGGGTGCCACCTTCCTTCTCTTTCAAAGCCTCAGATACTGTAATACAAACTACTTTATTGACTTGAAGAGGCAGACGGGCGTTGCCAAAGTAAACGTTCGTTGCATAAATGAAATTATTTCTGGTTGATTCCGTTTTTAAGCTGCCTGTTTTGAAGCCGGTGCTCTGCTGCTTGTTTCTTTTGCTGATCTGCATGGTCCTAATTTGCTGCCCTCTTCTCGGTTTCTGGAAGATCCTCGGGAGGATGAATGCCTTTCGGTCTGGTCTGAAGGATGCTTAAGGCGATGTAACTGTCATTCACATTTTGCTTCTGCACACCACAGCATACAGCATGTCAGCCCACTTCTGCACTGGGGCCTGTCGCACTGAGTGAGATGGCATTTTTCCTCGTCACATATGCACATACGTCTGAAAAGAGCCCTTTAGTGCCGATGCCGGTTGGCCAATATTTACTTTGACAATGTTTTATCCCCCATGTTTGTCTAGTTGTTTTCCTAATCCTTGTGTGCCTCAACTATGTTTTCAGGATACCATAATTCAAATCCAATATTACCTTTTCTTTGCACCATCAGGAATCATATAATTTCGGCCATGAGCAATAAAACTAAAAACTGTTTATATACCTGTCCTAAGTATGCTTGCTTGGTAGGACCCACCTCCTATGCTGTTCAGGTAAAATTTCACGGTGCAGTTAATTTTTTTTTCATTGAAAATATTTATCCCACGCATAGGGCACCTTGTTTAGGTGGCGATGTTGTTTCAGTATTTTTTCTCTCGTTTTCCTAGGGAACCACGCAGGCTTGTTTCTCCTGTTGCCATGGTCTTGAGTGTTGGCTCCCTCTCCTACCCTCCCTAATAACCCCACTGCACCTGCTTTGGTGGCTGACTTGAAACATGCTGGCACCCGTCGAAGTGCGGGTGCAGAGGCTGGCACCTGAGCGGCACTGTTCTTCCTGTCGCTGTGTGGCGACCATGTCTTGTGCTCTGCGTGTGAGCAAAGCGGCTTGACCCATATGTCAGGGTTAAAGGGATACAGTGAGGGGCAAGCACACCATGAGCATGGGGAGACTGGTATGGGCAAGGGGAAACAATACAGTGAATCTGGGCAGACTGTTGCAGACCAGGGAAGTCCATGCCAGGAGTCTTTGGAGACAGTTGTGGTGTGGGTGCGCTGCAACAGTGTCAGGAGACCCACACCTTTACAGCCAAGAATAGTTTGAGTAAACCTGTACATCTAAACAATCCACACATTATAGTACATGTTATCAGCAGACCTGCCAATTCACATGGTGCCACCGTGTGTCACACGATTTCGGCTCCCTTCACACAGTCACCTGGTGAGGAGCCAACACAATTTCGGCTCCCTTCACACAGTCACCCGGTGAGGAGCCGACACAATTTTGGCTCCCTTCACACAGTCACCCGGTGAGGAGCCGAAATCACACGGTGGCAGGGAAAATGAGATGGAAACCACTGTAAACTGTGGATTTCCAGCTTGTTTTTGGAGGCTGTAAGCAGCCGATGTCCGTTAAAAGGTGTGACATCGGCAACAGCCTCAATGACTTTTTTTTTTTTTTTTGGGAGGGGGTGGGGGCTTGGTGAGAGGCAGAGTGCCTCCTAGATAGCTCTTGGCCCCAGGCCCCGCCCTCTTTCACACGGTGAAGTTATTTAGTAAGTTGGAAGATATGTATCAGATTAGCATACCCAAGCATTGACATCCATTGTACTTCAACATCTGACACCTAAGATCAGCCCAGAAACATCCGAGCGCCAACATCCTGCTGTATACGAGCATCTCTGGTGTATTTGAGCAACCATGCATATTTAAGCAGCTGCCCAGTAACTTATGAACACTGAATATATTTGCATCACCGCGAGAAAAGATACGCTGGTACAAATAATTAACCCTTCATAATTGGGCAAGAGGTCTGCCAAACACGAGCAGCCCTGGCAAATTTGAGCTGCACCTTTTGTACATTGAGCACCATTGTTGCCTATTTTTGCAGCACTCATGTCATTCTGGTATATTGCTATGCACCAAGATATATTGGCAACACTCTGGAGTGCAGGATCACAATTCTGCAAATATTCAGATGGATGGCCTGTTGGACAAGAACTGTGGTAGGTATTCTATTTCTTGCAACTAAATTTAACTAATATTGGCACCCTGGATGGAAAGCTGAGAGCTGGACAGCCAATCAAAATCATCCCTTTGTGGGCAATAACTACCATTAGGACATTGTAGTGTTGGGAATTCCATTGAAGACAATGAAGCAGCATAGTGCTCATAATTGCTAGTATAAGTCTTCTGCTCCAACATTCTAATGTTTTTCTTTCTATTTCTCCATTTTTAATTTAGAACATCCTACTCTCTGTGGGTGAAATGTTTTAATAGCCCTATAGACTGCCTGTTTTTGGGCTATATCGATTATTAAAGACCCTCTCCCTCCGTTATAGGCCTTTGCCTTGGCTATTGTTTCGTGACTCATGTGGGGACATTTAATCTTCTATATTGGTATAGCTTTATCTTCTTCTTTGCTGCTTTCTGGAGCATGATCCTGTAAGACTGTCGTCCCCCAAGGCATATTTCGGCTGTCTAAACATATAAAGTCCCTCTACCCTGATTTGAAGCTTTAGTCTCGAAGTCTGTGAGACCGGGTGGAAAACGCCTTGCCTCAATGGTTACAGAATTACAGAACAATCTCTCTTAATCATTCAAAAATGCCATGTCTCTAAAGAACTTCTTAACTACTCTGAAAACTTTTCATTCTAATGGACTGTCTCCTACCAAACAACTGAATTCATCAACTCTTACAATATTCCTTGTAATATTCTTTCCTCATGCAAATAGCCTGCTTTCCGTTGTCTCCTTTCTTCCTTCTTCCTCCTTTCTTCCTTCTACCTCCTTTCTTCCTTCTCCCTTTCTTCCTTTCTTCCTTCTTCCCCCTTTCCTTTCCTCCTGCGCCTTATAACTAGCGTGTTTCGGGTACATGCTGTACATTATGAATAAATAAATATAAATACATGCAAAGCTTTCTAACTTGGCATAGCTCTGTTGTCCACTTTTATTTTCTCACACTGGCTCTTTCAATTCGATTCTCTGTCAATATACATGGCTGATTATTTTCTTGGAAAGGGCAGGGTAGGAAAACGAAAGATAGTAAAGTTGATTAAGAATGCTAATTAGAACGTTTGAATGTTGATCGCTCCATTGAAGACAATGATGTGGATCAGGGCTTTTAACCGTCGGTATAAACCCTTTACTCCAATATTCCAGTGTTTTTCTGTTTCTCCTTTTTTAATTTAAAACCTCTACCATCAGTGAGTGGAATGTTCTAATAGCCTTTCTGCCTTTGGCTATACTATTTGTTAAAGTCCCCCTTCCTCGTTTATAGGCCCGAGCTGCTGGTTCAGGGCCTTTAAAACCCATATAGCCCTCAGCAACAGACTAGAATGCTATATTATAGATCCTCAAAGAGAGCCAACTCCCTTCTCCTCCGAAGGGCCTGGTTCCGGTGTGCTGAACCCTAGTGCCCGCCTGGAACTCACCACATCCTCAAGTGCTCTTTGACAAGCTGCTGTTGCATACACAGGAAAAAAAAAATTCATGTTTCTTTATTTTCTTCTAGAGTTGGGCTTACATTCTCTCTTTGAGCACTAAAACAATGGGCCAGTATGGGATGGTAGCGAGATCTACGGTGGTCGAGAGGAGCCATTTGGCTCTGACCCAGGGTGAGGAGAATTCACGGTTCTTCTGTAGGAGTAATGCTATTAGCCTCATTCCCCCTACCTGCATGGCAGTAACAGCTTTAATTACTCGCCCTTTATCATGCGGTGGGGCTTTAGCTCAAGCTCCGAATTGTGTGGGAGGGTAATTAACAGCAGTTAGTGCCCTCAGGGTCGGGCAACACGGCCTAATTATTTCTCTGGGATGTTTTTGCCACTTTAGATGCTTCTGAATGCCATGACAGACCTTGCAGGTTTAATTATTTCTGAAGCATTCCCTTCAGAATGGCCTCTGAAATCTGCAGCTTTGCATACAAATTATTTGGAAGTATGTCCTGTACAATTCTCTGTAAAACTCATTTTTGATTATTTTTTTTCTCGTCCCTCAAATGTATTGGTTCCCAACATTTCTCCTGTCGCCCCATTTACTCCTTTTAATAACGGTTGTCTAAATGGTGTTCCGCACCTGTTTGCCACTGCAAGCCCTTAGATTTCACTTGAACAGCACCAGTGGTAAATGCTACAGCTATTAACAGACTGGCAAAGAAACAACAAGTGCTAATTTTGCAATAACAAAAATGGAGCATTTCCCAGACTTTATAGGGAGTTTATGCAGCTCACAGGGCCATGCATACTGTGGGTATTTTCCAATCTCTGGATATGCAATACAGGGCACTCATTTCGAGGAGGTTGAGACAATTCCCTGTACATTCTACAGGGATAGATCTACAAGTGTAAAAGATCCTAAATAACTGTTTAGGATGGGGCGTGGGCTTTACCTAGCAAAAGAAATTTGCTTGATAAATCATTTGTACATTTTTTGAGGAACAAAGACTGGTAATTGGTGGAGTTATGACCCGTTTAGTTACATGGTATTGTTTAGTTGTCTTCTTTTTGCCTGTTCATAGCTCGGTATATACTTTGCACAGAGGGCTGTTGCCACAGACTTTTCCAGGGTTGATTTAGGTTTGCATTTCGTCTTGATAGAATGAAACCGACCCTGGCATGGAGAATCAGGAATGTCGATTTTTCATTTTTCAAGCTAAATCCTTTCTTTCTAAAGACCCGGTTATTCCACCAATACCGAGAATGTGGGTGCTGGTGTGTAAATATGAAATGGGTTTATCCTTCGAAAGCTTACGTCATTAATATGCAAATAGAATCGGATATCCAGGTTATACGAACAAGAACCAAACAATGCACCAAAGCACAAGAAGCCTTGACATACTTAAAAATGTCAACCTGTGTGCCAGAAAAACTAAAAACTATTTTTGTGAGTGCCGGACAAAGCACTCTAAGTAGTTTCAATTCTCCAGCTTTGGAAAACTGGGTCCCTAAACTTTGAAAACAAAATACATTTGTGGCCAGATATACTATTGACTGGTCGCAAACTTATTGCAAATTGTGCACTTACTGCTTGCCACCCGTGTTTAATTTTGTGATGAAACTTGTGCACTATCGCTTCACAAAATCTGCAGTTGCTGGAGGTTGCAGATAATGTTCCTTCTATTTGTTTCCCTGTTTGTGCAGGAACAGGATGTTTGTGAGTGCACCTATCTCTCTGTGTGCAGAATCACACTCGTAGCCGGGAGTGTATGTTTTGAGGGGTTTGTCCCCCCGGAAATGTCACGAAAGGGTCAGAGATCATGCTATACATTGTAGTAGGGTATAGTATGGAACAATATGGCAAGATTTTAAAGCAGGCACATGTTTTTTGGCGTGCCCTTGTTATGGTTAGTCCTCTACTTGAAGGAGTATTTGGAAAGATTGGTGACAAATCAATTTTATAGAACAGGAAGTAGGAACATTTGTTGAAACGCAATATCATTTTGTTCCAGTTGGAATATCTAGGAGATTGGTGGAAAAGCATAATACGTAAAGCTCACAGGAAGAGTAATCTTTGGTTACATTTGAGATTTTAGGGTCCTGCCCCGAGGAGATTTTTGGCAACGTGAAGCCAAATGTTGAAGCCCATGAGTGGTAAAAACTGAATGGCAGCTTGGGCGTTGACTTATTGGAATATTTTTTTAAAAAAAGAATAGCACATTTAGCCTGAAATATAATTATGAATGGTAAGAATTTAAACGTATCTTAAAAAGGGGACTTAAATTATGTTGGAGTTCTGGGGAAACTGACAAATGACAGATGTTAGTGTATTTGAATGGGTTTTAAAGGCAGCTTAGAACACATGTAGCTGCTTGCAGCCATGGGTTCACAGACATGAGCATGACTCCTTCATACTCTCAGCAGCCAGAGCAGCAAGGGCTGTATATGATGAGTCCTAGATGATAGCTGTGGTCCGGCATGGAGCTCTGGCTTCATCTCTAATTACTGCGACTGAAGTTATCCAGGTCTTGATTGGACATAAAGACAGACATATTGTTTCACTTTCTTCTTTAGAAATGTTAAACTTTACTCTGAGATCTTACTGTAATAGAAGAGAGGTAGATAGCAACAGGGATGAGGCTTTAAGGTATAATGCAGTTGCCTAGTTAAAATAAAGTTTAGGAACCTATCACGACCACATTGAAAACAGCGCTACTGACCAGGCCATGAATACTTTTTGTGTACAATGATAACCCCCTTCGCATGACTACTACTCTTTTAATAGTGCTAATACTTTTAGACTGGGCATCTTCAGTACAGAGTGCCTCCTCAAAGATGTATACTGACACACGCATGACATAAACACACGCTGATACATTATTTATTTATTGATAAAGTTTATAAAGCGCAGTCATTGTAAAGACAGTTGAAGGGAAAATAAAACAGAAGAGAAAGTAATATAAAATACAACTACAGGTGTAATGGCAAAAATGATAGATATGTGCTGACACATACGACAATCACACTACCCCCTCCAACCTACACACTATTTATGACTGGTGTGTGTCATTTTAAGTCATGTGCCCCCTTCTGCGCCACACTGTGTGATCCTGGAAAAGTCACTTCACCACCCCGGGCCTCATTTCCCATATCTAGAGTAAGAAGTCTTAGAAATAAACTGTGACCCAAGTGAGGCGCTATAGATTTGACATATACATCTATAAAATCAACTTTTGCTACAGAGATGAACTGTCTGACCTCAGCAACAATCTTCTCACAGTGCACTATGCATGTATGTCAATGTGACAGCGGGATTGGGGTATTTGACTGCACAACATTCCAGATCTGAACTGAATTTCTTTGGCAGAACAGTGTATGTTCTATGTACTGGGAAGGATGGATTTGTGGCTCCTCAGTGTAAGGTGGGTGCACCAAGCAGCGTACAGTCTGGGGCTGCAAAGTGGATCTGTTGTGGGTCTGTACTGCAGTGCACTGGCAGTGAGCACCAGCCTCAATGCCAGCTATTTTAGGCCTTCGGCCCTTGCCACGATTTTTTTTAATCAGCTGACTTAAGATTCTGATATGGCTGTGCTGGAAAGGTCTCGGTTCCCTCCAGCCATCTCTTTTCTTCAGAGTATTTTGAAACGGTGTAAATGAAGTGCAATGTTTGAAGCAACCAAACTGCTTATTATGAAACAAGATGTGAGAATGAATTTTCATTTTGCAAAGAAACTGCTTCCAGGACAAGCATCGTCATTCCAAAGCAGTCTGGAAAACTCACTTTTAATTTAAAAATGAAAAGATGGGAAGCTTTACTATGAGACTTTTGAAACTGGCCATGCTACATTTTATTTCTTTATTTCACTTTTACAGTTGAAATATACTAAATGTGGACACGATAGAAAAAACTTCATCAGTGCATTCAAACAAATTGCAGAACATTGACATCGAAGCTTTTATCATTAATTTTTGTGTTTGAAAAGTGTGCTCACTCCATATGTTTCTATGCTGGGAATGTCAATATAGATTTATCAGTATACTCCCGTGTTCTATTGTATGTGATCCGCAATTAAAATGTTTCAGATGTTTAGGGTGCTGGTGGGGTATCACCCACTGAACATGGGTGTCTCCGAAAATATTCACCAATGCACTCACTATACCAGTCTCTCTCCCCGCACTCGGCCCCTTGTGGGTTCTGGCTGATTGTTTATCAAATCTCTATGTGCATAAGAGTAATAACGAGTTTCTTGACAAAATAATATTTGAGATACTTATCTCAATTTTATTGATAGTCTCATCCATTTGAGTAATTTTAAATCCTTTGATTTTGTGTCTCATATAATCATTTGAATCATGTGTAACAAACAGTTTCTCAAAACAATCCTCAAATGCATTTTTCGGACCCCTGGACCTTCATCAGGAGGTAATTTTTACTATAAAACAAGAGAAAATGTCGACTGAATTTGTATTTCTTCAAATTATATATGTTAAGTAAACGTTCCTTTAAATGTGTATAAATCACTTACCCCCCCCCTCCCCCCCCCCCCAAAAAATACTAGTTAGCGAAGTTGCTGCTCAAGTCTGTATCACGGATTATCTGTTAGACAGTTGCAGGATAAATCTTCACAAATGGATCTGAAATCAGGTAAATATCAAATTTTATCCAACATTCTGAACGCTTATATGTTCTTAGCACTGAAAAGTAATGTAAAAAAAAAATTATACTTACCCATAGTTTCCAATGTGAAATACCGTCACCATTGTGAAAACCTTAAGTTTTTCAATGACATGGTCAGATGGAATACTTTTAGCTTCCTCCTGTAGTTTTATCGTGTGAATCCTTCAATCCTTAAGGGAAATGTTTAATGGCCCCGTACGATTTAATAAAGGAATCAAAAGATGCATGTGTATGTATAATTACTTTCTATGAAATGAGCATATCTCCCGAAAAATGATAACGGTGAGTGAAAACTCTTAAACCTTACCAAAAGATCACTGGTCATGAAGAGCATATCGTGGGTGGTACTTCTTCTCAGTCTTGTGAGACTTCCGTATATGGATGGAAATGCTTGTTTTCGTGTACTTCAATCGGTAAATCTGCAGAACACATCTGTATACGCAGTTATTATCTGAGTGAGTGCTTCTCCTCGAAGAGTAAGACGATCATGAAAGAATTTATTAATGTGGCTTACCAAAGTTCAATTATATTATTAGCCACTTGTCCATTTATACCATGAGTCTCCCTTTCATAAATGGAAACAATTAGTTTCCTCGTGCATGTCACAAAGTAGACCTGGAGGATATAAGTATGTGCACGATTATTATCCAAAATAAACATTTCTCAATGTGAAATTAAACTGGTTAAAAAGAGGAGTTTACTGAACGTTCGTTCGATGCCGCATATCTCGTCTGTTGTCCCCATCAAGCACCATGTTGATTTGCAACACTTTTAAAAAGCCACCACTTGGTAGTGAACCAAGAGGTAGGACTCAATCGTGATCACTGAGAATTGCCTACTAATGTGGCGGCCATATTCCATGTGTAAGATATTCGTCCAATTAATAATAATTGCATGAATACTTTGTCAGTAACTCTAACCCTTCCCGACTGCATTGATGAGTGTTTTACCTATTTATGGGAAATTAAACTGGTAAAAAAAAAAAATTAGACGAGCTTTTTGAACATTCATTCAGTGCTGCACATCGCGTCCGGCGTCCCCATCAAGCGTCGTGTATATTGGTTTGCAATGCAGTTAAAAATCCACCACTTGGTAGTTAACCAAGGGGTTGGACTTACTCATAACCACTAAATTGCTAGGAATCCCACTGAATATGAGTGACTGTGCGGGTGCACACTCTATGGGTATCTGTAGTCTCAGAATAACCTGCCTAGTAATGAATGTTCCTTAGGCAGGGAGATATTTTTGATCCTCTGTGATTGGCTACAAACACGGATGGTGGCCTGCAAGGGACAGCAGACAATCAGCCCAGCATTTGCATTAGCAAAAAGGAAACTGTTTTTCTTTTTAAAGCAGCTCTGTTACTTAAAGGAACTAGCTCTGTTTAAAAAAAAAAAATAAGTTTCCCATTTAGGAGAGCATTGGGTGTGGCAGTAGTAACCCCCTGCATATTTCCCCAGAGGCTGATGACACAATCCCCAAAGGTGAAGTGGTCTCAAAGGAACATCTTACCTGTTACGAATTATTGACCGCTAATGTGATCGTAATTCATACCGAACAGCAGTTAGGAAGGAATGCACCTTTCACCCCCCTTCCTACCTGCAATTTGGTATGGGTTGCCATACCCATTCTGAGGGTCGGAAATGCATTTTCTACTTGTAAAATGTGGTTAGTCCCTTATAAAAAAATAAAAAAAACATTTTGCGTTCGCAAAATGATTTCATAGATCTGACCCTATATTACTTTTTTGATGTTTCGGTCTAAAGGGCCAGGAATGCAGGTCTTCTTTTGGTTAAGGAATCGCTGTATACAGCCAACATATCACACCCCTTCTGTTCTCTGGACGGGAAATTATTAGCTCATGTTTTTTTTCTTTCACGGAAAACCTGTTCCTTAATGAATCTTTACTAGGAAATCAATACTTAAATGCCTTCTTAGCAGATCCCTGTTTTTCTTGGCAAGGTCATCATGGCAGCGCGTGTGTTTTTCTGCTGGCGCTCAGTCTTCCTTCCCGCTCTACTTCCTCCTTGTACTTCTTAATAAAGAAATAATTTTGCCTACTTGTGATGTCCACCATGGTATGAAGTGGCAAGTCCTGTATACCAACTGAGAATACAGACAAAGGGCGTGTTGCGTTAGGTGCATTTATATAGTGCTTTCCCCACATTAGTGTAGTCCCGATGTGATTTCCAAAATCTGAATGTCTTTTATGGTTGTAAGGTTGCTGTTGACTCCAGTAAAAGTGGATTGAATTTGGCTCTACATTATATTGTTTACAGGAGAATTAATACTAAATGTTGACTGGCAAGTTTGAAGTAGGTTAACATATAGTTAAGTGACAGATTATTGGGTAGGGGCCAGTTCAATCCTGGTATGGTTCTTGTGTTTTTTTATCTGTAAGGATGGTAATGATGAAGGACATACAATTGCCCTTTTTGATCTGTTGGGTGTACAGTTGTCCACTGCATGGTTTCGGATGGTTATGTTATTATGTGGATTTAATGCCATTCTGTCTGTGTGCTGTTTCTGAGCCAATTGAGGTTAACCTCTTAAGGATATTAGATTTGTGAGAGTATAGATGTATTAGTATAAATTGAGCAATGGCTATGAGCCCTGAATGTGCCTTGTACTGTCGGTGTAGAGTGAGGTGTAGTCATAAAATTATATGCATGAGCTGTTGTGGTGGCAGAAGCTTAGCAGACTAGATGGTTTGGAGTCGTTTTGCGCGTATGATGTTGCCATGAGATTTACCTAATGCGCATAGGTGTTGTAGGACTCTGAGTATGCATATTACTTGAATCTGAATGTGCCATTGAGGTGGCAATGCTTAGCTCTAAAAAACTAGATTAATATTTGGGGTGGGTGACTACCCACTTGAAGGAATAATCACAACCCTTAGGGTGAACCCTCAACCCCTAGTAGAAATGGCACAGAGCAGGCAGGCTTAACGTAGGGCAGTGTGTAAAGTACTTATGCAGTACCAGAACAATAATAAAGTTTAATTGCAAAACAATAAAAATCCCACACTAAATTAGAAAAATAGAATAAAATGTAATAAACAAAATGATTGAAATGCAATAAGAAGACCCGAGATGCACTTTTTAAAAGTTTTAAGGAGGAATATCGCCAAGAAGCATAAGGTGTATGATAGTCAGTGGTCACAATAGACCGCAATGTCGGGCCTGATTACGAGTTTGCCGGTGCAGGAGCGGGACGGTCGCCCCGCACCACCTGCCAGATTATGGCTTTTTTTTGTCACTGGGGACAGTTCTTGGCGTTCCCATGGTGGTGCCTATGAAATAGGCACCGCAATTGGAACATCAAAGGCAGTACTTGCACGGCATGGACTGGTGCAGTCCATGCCGTGCAGGTACTAGGGTGCATGCACACAGGGGGGCACAGCTTGTGTCCCCCTGCATGCACCACATGGCTCAGAGGCAACAGGGCCCCCTTTATTTCCTCTTTGCCACGGTTTTCATGGAGAAGTAACTGCCATGAAAACCATGGCAGAGAGGAAACTTGTAATATACTTGTCGGGACTACAGAGGTACCGCCAAGCATATTGCGGCCTCAAGAATGCCACGCCGTCACCAGGGATGTCTGGGTGACGTTAAACCCACTGGCTTGCAGATGGTTAGCATTTTCTGTGTCAGAAAATCAAGTGATGGCCTGCTGCCCTCCCTGTGTTGGTATGAATTGAGAAGAGAAGCGGGGCTTGACAGTCACTGTGGGGGATGACTGAGCGGCAATAGAGCGGGCATGTGGGGGGCGGGTGGGCTCCTAATGGCCGGCATAGAGCAGTACAAGAGAGGGAAGATGGGACTTGAGACATTGAAAGAAGTTGGGGTTGGAGCAGGGTGCCCTGCTAGGAACCAGGCCTTTTTGCCCAAACTCTTTAGGTGAAATTTACTGACCCTCTTAGTGTAATTATTCAGTCGCCCTTTACGGTGATCCTTAACTTGTCCCCCCACTTTATGGAGCCTGTTAGAAATGGGGGTCTCTAGTTGGCAAGGGCTTACACCTTTGTCCAAGTAGGGACCCTTCTTCCTAGTCCGGATAAGGGAGTTACACTCCTAAAATAACCCCTGCTCACCCCCTTGGTAGCTTGGCACGAGCAGTCAGGCTTATTCTAGAGGCAGTGTGTAAAGCATTTGCACATAACCAGCAGTAATACAGTGTAAGCACTACAAACGGACACCACACCAGTTTAGAAAAATATGCAATATTTTTATATACTTAAAACAAGACCAATACGATAAAAATCCACAGTACAGTACTTTAAAAATCTTCAGTTATCACAGTGTCCTTAAAAACAGTTCCTTGATGTCGATAGCTCCGTCCGGGGCTATCACGGCGTCGTGAACAAACAAATCCAAACAGTTCTGGCTGACCGCGGCGTCGCGGTCAGCTACGGTGTCGGGAAGACCCGCAAACAGTACCTTTCAGAAATGCAGGGCGTCGATGACCTCGCGGTGAGCTTCCGAACACACGGCGTCCGCAGGCGTCGGTTCCGGAGGTCGGTGCGGCGTCGTCGGGGCCCTCGAAGTCACACGCGTTGCAGATCGATCTCCTCTCTGTTGAAGTCAGGAGCTCTGGCGTCGGCCGGCATCGGGTGCTGCGGTGCGAAGTGCAGCGGTGCGGCGTGTGGTGCCCTCAGGTCGCGGTGCGAGCAGCGGCTCGGTGGCAGCGTCGGATGGCGTCGTCGGTGAGACCAGGGTCGCGGTGTGAGATGAAGGCGGTGCTCGTCACGGTGCTAGCAGGTCACGGTGCAGCAGCGGCGTCGTTGTAGCTGCAGCGCTGTCATCGGCTGATGAACTGGAGTCGATGGCGTCGGGGGCCAAGGCTGCGGTGTGGGATGAGGGCGGTGCGTTGTGTAACTTACGAGCGGTGCCCCCGAACCACGGTGCAAGCAGCGGCGTCGAGTCCAGCGTGGAGCGGTGTCGTTGGGGATACCACGGCGTCGTCGTGAAGCGAGGCGGGGCGGAGTGCGGTGCCCACAGGTCGCGTTGCGAGCAGCGGCTCGGTGGCGGCGTCAGCGGGCGTCATCGGTGAGACCAGGGTTGCGGTGCGGCGTTGCAGCGGTGCCCTCTGCGGTGCCTTCAGGACACTGAGTTGGCAGCGGCGTCGTAGACGGCGTCGGGCTTGAAGTCTTTGCTGTTCCTGAGACTTCTTGAACAGGGGGCAAGCTCTACCTCAAGCCCTTGGAGACACTCACAAAGTAGATTGCAGAAAGTTCAGTTCCAGTCCTTTCACTGCCCAAGACTGAAGCAGCCACTGCAGGCCAACACAGCAAAGCACACAGCAAAGTGGTAGTTCCTCCTCACAGCTTCTCCAGCTCTTCTTCTTGGCAGTCTTCTTGATCCCAAAGAGTTCCAATTTTCTGGGGTTTGGGTCCCCCTTTTTATCCTCAATTTCTCTTTGTTCTCTGAAGGCAGAGAGGCCTTTGCCTAGTCCAAACCAGTTCTTGTCAGTCCTCGAGCACTTTGTTGACAAATTTCCTTCTTTCCTTTTGCAGTGTAGGCCAGGGAGATCAGACACACCACAGGAGGTGGAGCCAGCATTGTGGAGGGAAGGCCCAGCCCTATTCAGGTCCCAGGTGCATCCCCTCCCACCCATCTACATGTAGATCTTGCTATTCAGCCCTGTGCTGACTCACCCTGTCTCCTGGCACCCCCCAGCCCCTGTCACTCACACTCCAGACAAGGAATACACAACCTAGCAGAGGCAGGCTTGGATGGTTAGACAAGAAAATACCCACTTTCTAAAAGTGGTATTTTCAAACACAGAATGTTAAAACCAACTTCACTAAAAGATGCATTTTATCATTCTGAGTCCAGGCATACTAAACTCGAATTTCTACCATGTTCCCTGGGTCAGCTAGGATTATAAGCTGTAATAATCAAAACTGCCCATTCTGGCCTATGGGGAACAGGTAGCCTTGCAATAGTGAAAAACGAAATAGGCTGCAATTCACTATCCAGACATGCCACACACACCAGGGCATGTCCTACCTTTCACATACAATGCACCCTGCCCACTGGGGTACCTTGGGCCTACCTTAGGGGTGACTAACATGTAGAAAAGGGAAGGTTTAGGGACTTTCAAGTGTGTGCACTTGCCAAGTCGACATGGCAGCCCCAGGCTGCACACAGGCTCTGCAATGGCAGGCCAGAGTTACACTTTACGGGCTGTTTGCGTGGGTGGCACAATCCAGTGCTGCAGCCCACCAACAGCATTTGATCTATAGGCCCTGGCACTCTCAGTGCACTTTACAAGGGACTGACACATAAATCAAATAGGCCAATCATGGAAACACCAATCCATAACACATTTTATACAGGAGCACTTGCACTTTCCCACTGGACAGCAGTGAGGAAAGTGCGCAGAATCATTACACCAGCAAAAACAGAGTCAAAAACCAGGAGGTCAGAAAGCAAGAAGTCAGGGGAAACACGCCAAAAGATGCCAAGTCTAACAGAGCCAGTATGCAAAAGTGTGGCGTTCATAAAGTGGGGACTCTCCACTTTAAAGTCATTCCCATGATAAGGCCCCCTGGCAAGTTCTCTGGGGGAACCGGTTATTGTTTTCTTGATTTTGGTCTCTGAATGTCTTGTACATATCCATCCCCCACTAGCCACTTCAATCCGGTTTGCCATTGATTTTAGAAAGCCTTAGCAGATTCCTGTAAAAGTGACCACTGCTCTAGGTGGCTAAAGGACTTCAAGCTGAACAGTAAATTGTTTTGATTGGGCACTTGCTGCCATCTAAAAGCACCCAAACTTTGGAAAGTCCTACTAGAGCCACTATGTTCTAATGCTCTGGTGTTGAGGAGTCTAAAGATGCCCAAGACCATCTTTGCCTTCATCACCGAGTATCTCAGAACTCTTCTTCAAGGTTTTGTCACCATGTTGGATAACAAAGATGCCATTTCTAGGCACTGTCCATGCCTACCCAATGATTGACTGATTTTCATTGGTCAGGTTCTGGCAAATGGCCTATGCAGCTCACCGCTTCCCTCATGTCTGTTCCCATGCATAACTCAAAAAACTGGAGGCCAATGCAAGGTGTTTTAGTGGTGCTTTACAAATCCCCAATTAAAATAAAATAAGCTGAAAAAGTGTCCTTGCCAGGGTTATTTCTTTCTAACCAGTCGTTCCTGGTACTGAGATCAATAATAGATGTTGTGCAAATAGAATTTCTATTTATTTAATCTTGATTTCGTGACCTTGACGATGTTTTAGCTTCTTGTGTTTCACTGACTGAGGTTATTATTTTTGTTTTGTTAAACAGGTAGATGCTTTCCTTGTTGCAGCCTTGAAGGTTTGCAAGAGATTTATGACTTCTCCTCCTTAACTATTGTGTTTGGAAACCCACCTAGCACACAGGAGCTGCATTTACCTAGCAGGCAGTTTTCTCCTACACAGGAGGGCCATCACAAGGGGAGAATAGCTGGGGCTCTTTGCCCCAGGCTTTTTGGGGGCCTGTGCTCCTGTTACAAAATATATTTCAATACTAATGTGAGCAGGCCAGACCTGCACCTTCACCATGCTGCTAATGTGGCCACACCACGTGGTCACGCCAAATACGCTGTTTTCTTCCCCCCCGTGTGGACATATTTTCGAATTAGAAGGTGCTCTTTGGATTGCAAACCAGAGAGACTCCCCTCAAATGTATTTCCCTAGGATCCCATAGACTCCTCTCACCGGCCTGCCACACAGGGATACCAGCAGTTTCTTCATGCAGCCTCCACCGGGATGGCTCCTCACCTCAAATCCTGAGATGCTGATCCCAAATTAGTCTGATATTTACTCTCTGTGGCACTGATAAGTTGTACCCACCAGATCTTCCTGATTCTGATTATTGGGTTTGTCTCCCTAATTTATGTATATTGCCGCCCGAACCATGTACTTGGCTGCTTCTAATTCTGATTTATTTATTTTGATTTATGATCATTTCGACCTGGTCAAGAGCAGCAAACAGTTGCCAGCAAACCTGCAGGCGTTTGCCAGTGCATTGCGGTGCCTTGCTCGCCTGCTGCCCGGCAGCCCTCTGCAAGCTAATGAGGCTGAGAGGATCATGTTAGCGGTGCACTTAGAGGCGTCATTCAAAGATCAGCCACCCAATGAGCTGTGTAATTGGAAGCGCTCTGTAAAATGGCTGACTTCAGTTCTTGACACACAAGACAGGCGATGCAGGGCTTCTGAAGAGCACCCCAGGCCTTCCTTTACTGGTGAAGGAGGGGGCATGGCGAGTGAAGAGGGGAGGAGGAGGTGTTGTATTATCTCATGTTTGCTGCTGGAGCACTTTTGCCACTTGTAGGTCTCTTCAAAGCATTAGGTTGCACTCTCTCCATCCAGAGCGAGCGAATGCATTATTCTGTCCAGGACATGGTGATGCAGGCCATTATTCCTCCATAGTAAATTAGCCCATTATGCTCGTATGTGGTCACACCTTTATTTTAATATTTTTTCTGTCCGGAAAATGTTTTATTTTACTATTCTCACAGTTTCAGATTTTCACCACAGACCCTATTCTCAAAGTAGAATCTATTTAAGGACTTTTAATCCTAAACATGTTGCATCTCTTTTAATATCCAAAGTCTTCATTCATATAGTTCATATATGTGTAATTAGAACTCTTCCATATTGTTTTTCAGAGCTCTAATGAAAGATGTGTATTAAAATTCGAACACTTGTATGTCAGAGTACCCTAATCACAAACATTGTCTGACATAAATATTGTGTCCTAAATATTGTTTAAGAAAAATATCGCCCCATCGGGTATAGATGTTCTATTAACCCCAATGGGGCAATGATTTTATAAAAAATATTTAGGACATTTTATTTTTTTAAATGATATTCTGCCTACGATGTTCCAGTACCATACCGTGAACACAGGGTTAAGGCAAAACTGGAGATAATGTTTGGAAGATAATTGGAATGTGTAGGGTATACATGTAGACTTGTTTTCTATAAATTGCATTATTTGATTTACCCATTTTTTAATGTCGACAATGTTAATAAAATGTTGTTACTGTGTTTCATTATAAGACAAAATTATTCATAATCAACGTGTGCATTTTATGAATGTGTCAATATTTAAAAATGGAGACTTCGAAAGTATCCGTTGCACAATTTGCCATTAATCGCATAATATCCTGTATAATTTGCATTTCCTTGACCACATAATTTTGCTTATTCTCTTTACTGGGTGGGACTGGGACCCATATATATCACAAATATGTATCTCACCAACATTTTCCATCGATAGAATCTTTTGACAGCATTGTGTACTGATTAAAGCTCTGTCTGTAGACAGTGTTCTTCATTAGTGCAAGCTCTGTCTGCAGCGTTCTGCATCGGTGCAAGCTCTGTCTGCACCGTTCTTAGAACCAATGTCTGCAGAATTGTGCATTAGTGCCCTGTGTTGGTGCAAGGTCTGCCTGTACCTTTAGTTTCTGCATTGGTGCAAGGTCTGTTTGCAGCGTTTTACGTTATTAACTCCGGTGTTCTGTTATGGTCGAAGCACTGCTTAATATGAGTGGACGGTTGCCAGTGGGGGGGGGCACTGGCACTTTTTTCCATGCACCAGATATTTACTGAGTGCAAGAGCACTGATCGGAAAGATGGAAGAAGAGAAAGACGGCAAACCTGTCACAAAAGGAGAAAGCAGTACACCTGCAAGAGCGAGAACCAGCATTTGCAATGCAATAGATCTCACATTTATGAGAGTTTGTGCTATTGGCATTGTAAATGACAATGCCTTTTATTTGTGTTGTTTTTAAAATGGATAAATAAAAGGTATTGTCATTTACAATGCCAATAACTTAAACTCCTCACAAATGAGAGACCTATTGCATTGCAAATGCATGCTATAAACATTTTAAAAAAGCGTTAGGAGAGAGCGTGTCCGACAACGCTATTTGAGAAAATAGTGCTCGGAGGCTGTAATTAAAGCCTACCGAGTAACAACACACGTAACAGGTGGTGTTGCCATGGGAGGTTACATAATGAGACAAGGCGGTACTAAAGAGGGACTATTAAGAGTTTTGACCAATGAACAGCCACAGTTTACAGTGGACAATGACACAAGCCAATTAAAAATGTGGGCGGGGCTTCAAGTTCCTACCTCAATCAGAGCAGCGCATGCGCTCCCCAGGCTCGACCTAACATGGGGCAAGGGTGTCTGGTAGTGGATTAAAGACCACCAGCCTTTGTATTCCACGCACCACCATTTTATTGCCCTGGCCACCAGTTTCTGAGCAGAGCTGCTGGCACCAGCACTTTTTCTTTCACAAATTAAGCACTGGGTAGAAGCTACATTATCATGTCTGTCCACACCAACCTTCTGTAACCCCCTCCCGGGAGCTAACTCGGCCATACAATCAGCTGCAACTTAGTGTGGGCCTTGAGGGCAAACTGTTTATCCTCTCAATGTTTCCCCTTCACCTCTACCCACCCCTGCAGGGACATCTGGTGCTGGAGGTGGCCTCTGCAGTTAATGTAATTGGAAAGCACAGTGTGGCATGGTTGGGCCCTTCTTGGGGAGACCGGAGGAGCAAGAAGAATAGTGGGAGGGCATTAAGGCCAAAGAGAGACAGAGACTGTGTGAAAGAAAGGGAGTAAGATGAAAAGTGAGGAGGAGAGGTGCAGGGTCAGCAAAGACTAGTGTGATAGTCAAAATTCAGGAGAGCAAAAGATAGGGGGCAAAATCAGTGGTGAAGGAGATGGAGAGAAAAAAGGATTTATGTATGTGTGTGGTGTGTGTGTGTGTGTGTGTGTGTGTGTGTATATATATATATATATATATATATATATTCACTGGGGGGGGGGAAACAAAGGTTAAAGTAACTTTATAGTTAGGTGAAACATTTAGTAACAATTTAACGTTTTAAACAAAACAAAAACACACAGAAATTCACCAGTTATAGTTGGTTATCTCCAAGTAATTATAATTTGTGCCCTAAGGTATCTATAACTCGTGCCCCCACCATACACAGTTTGGTTCTCAATTTCATTGCAAATGTTGCAGTGATATTTAGGTCATAGAAGATATGATGCAATATATGGAGTAATTAACAGTGCATGGCGAGGGTGCGAGTAATAGTTATCTTAGGGCACGAGTTTTATGATTACTTGAAAGTTTTTGCTTTTTAGAGTTTAAAACATTACATTGTCACTGAACATTTCACCTAACTATAACGTTACTTTAACCTTTCGGTTTTTTCAGTGAATTTCTATTTTTTTTTTTGTTTTGTTTTTTAACATAAAGTAATATTTTATAACCATACATAAAGCCAACCCCCCCAGCAGGCAGCCAACCACACCGCGCACCGTCTTTGGCATGCTTGGCATAGGATTTGCCTTCAGGCCCAAGGTACCTCATCTCCCAGGGCCAAAACATAAAAATTAGGGGGCCCCATCCCCAAACATTAATCGGCTCAGGGGATCCCATCCCTGGGGCCGAATCCCATTAAAAGAGGAGGGTTGGCCATGTGGCCCCACTCCCCGAGCCTCATTAAGCCCCAGAGACCCCATCACCGGGGGCTAAATTTGATGAAAAAGGGGAGTGGAGCCACAGGTGGCCCCATCCAGAGTCTCACTAGGCCCCAGGGACCCTATCCCCGGAGCCAAATTTGTCAAAAAAAAGAGAAGGGGGTGAGGGTTTGCACAGCCCTCCTCCCCGGGCCTTCTCCCTGGGCTGCTGTATTTTATTAAAAAGGGGAGGGGGCTCGTCCCATGGGATGGGATCCCCCTGGGCCTTTAAAGACTTGGGGAGGGAGAGCTATATTTAAATATATCTCCATCCTACAGGCAAAAGGAGAGGCAGCACCGAAAACAGTGTAAACCATGAGTATTTTTATTTAATTTTCAACATCAAACACACACACACAATTTATTTTTAAAAGGGGTGGGCCTTTGCCCAGGACCCCCTGGGAAGGTGACCTTTTCTCTCTTGCTGTCTCACCTATGTCTGTTTCTCTATCTTAACCTTTCCCCTTTTTTTCTGGCTACCTCTACCTCTTACTCCATCTCTATCTACCCGCTGTCATCCTATGGATTTTTAGAGCACTAGGCAATCTGTTGTTGTGCGACACCGTTATTACAACTTTAATTTATCATTCAATATTTGTCACTGTGCAGGATTGAATTAATAGAAAGATTGATAATACAAATTAGAACTTGTTCGGAACATGGCCACCCAAAATGCATCTTGTCCGGGACGCCAGAAATCCTTAAGATAACACTGAGCAGCAGCAGAGCGGACTACGGCCATCATAGGAGGGACGGCCGACCACACTACATCGCACAAGTGAGATGAGAGAGGGAGACAGACTGGATGAAGGGCAGAAAAGCTAGAAAAGCGAAGTAAGAGAAACGAAGAGGATAGGCATAGGATAAACACTGAGTTATGGTGGTAGGGAAGGAGTGAGAGCAAGGGCAGATTTGTAGTAGAGGGACAGTGGCTGTCCCAATTTAGGAGGGATAGTTGCAGGGCTTTAAATGGGATGAAAAAAGTGGAGCCTCTCAAAAAATGGATTGGCCTGTGTAATTAAATTTGTGGCTTAAACATGTAACTAAATTTCTGTGATTCACATAGTGTGCTTCCTGGCTGGTATTTTGGTTACCCTATGAGATTATTGTAATTTCATCCAGATATATAACACAACAGCTGACATGCACCTAAAACTAACCAGGACTATTGACTTTGTCAATGGTTGTTAGTTGTTTTACATAAATGAGCAACAACAATGCTTTTGTTGTAAATAATTAATATGGAAAATGTTTAAATTCTGAATTTATGAGATGTGAATTAAACATTATTCAGGCCTTTGGAAGGGTCAGTGACCTTCAGAGCGTCTCAATCACTCCCCTTATGGTCATTCTGTCAGACATGTACATCCTAATTCTTTCCACATAGCATCCATCTGCATATCGTACACCTCATCTCTTTGCTCTTCAGCACCCTCTTTTCAGTCTTTCCTGAATGAGGAATAAGCTTCCTTGCATCTACCTCACCACCCCCCAAACACACAGCGCACTAACTCACCTGGAAGCACTGCCTTTTGTTTTTCTTTCACATTGTCAATATTTTGACAACTGTGTACCTCCCTCACACATTTGCACAGAATTACAATTGCAACAGGAATACATAACTATTGCTCTTTAGCACTGCCTTCAGCCTCAGCTCCAGATTTCTCAAACATGGCCAGTTGTAAACACCTGGATCTGACTCAGTTCAAAGTATGCACTGTACAGGAGTAAAATGCTACACAGAAAAAAACACGGAAAACCAACATCCTGGAAACAGCTAACACTCTTGCAAGTTTAATTAAAACATGTCAAAAATAAACAGGAACTGACATTTCTTACCTTACGTTTTTTCACATTTATTGTTCAGAAATCAATCCGTATTTTTGCCATTTAAGTTAAGGACATTGAAAATATGGGGCCTGATAGGCAACTGTTTCAATTAGTGCTTAATTTAAGCTGGTGGTGGTCACCAGCGTTTGTTTTTGGGGTCTGGCACTTATTTTTCCGCATCTGTCATTTACCGAGAGCAAGAGAGAAAAACACACAGATGGAAAAGATGGAGGAAAAGAGACTGCAAAACTGTCTCAAAGGGAGAAGGGAGGAACCTGCAAGAGTGAGATTAAGGGGCAGGGAGTGTCCGGTAGTGGATTAAAGATTCTGGTTTGGATTTTAGACTGCCAACCTTTGTATTCGGTGTGCCAGCATTTAGTTGCACAGGGCGGGGGCTTCTGGGCACTGACACACTTTCTTTCACAAATTAAGGGCTGGTTTCAATATCTGTTTTTAATTATTACCGGGTGTGAGGTTTGGAGGGACCCGGCCCACCTAAAGCTGAAATACCGGGACGTGAGGCTAAAGCAACTATTCCCAAGCCAGTCGCCCGCCCCGGGACTTCACTTCTGCTCCTCACTCCTCCTTCCCCAAGAATTCTTTGAAATTTGTGCCTGCAGCACCACGAACATCTGGGACAAAGTTCTTGAAATGGCTGCCTCGACCTTCATGTCACTTATGCAAATTCCAACAGCACCCATAGCAGTGTTGGCTCATTCTGCCTACAGCGGATGTGCATGTTCTCACTGCGCTGAAATGCCGACGGACAAGTAACTGAGGCATACATCATGTTTTTCAGACACAGTGAAACAGTGTGCATGCGCTGCAAGTATTGAAGAAACAGGGACCCAAGAGAAGAATCCAAATAAACAGTAAGTGCTGCATAAGGGAACCTCTGGCAGTGCTGGCTTTGGGGTGACTTTGGCAGGAGCCCGAGGATGGGAATGTTCTCTGCTGAGACTGTCAGAAGCAACTTTCATGAAGGAAACTGGCTGAAGCCCAGAGCTGTATCCAATTCAGTTTTAAACTTCCTCAAGCAATCTGTGCTGCAAATCAGTTTGGATCACTGTCTCCGGACTGCGTCCTGGACTTGAGATTTTCCACATCTGTAGACATCTCTGACTGGGACCCCTCCTGTACTGGACACAGTACTGCAGATGTGGCCTCCAGAATTGAATGTAATACTCCAGAGGAGGCCCCTAACATTAGAGCCAATGCCTCCAAATGGTGACTTCAGAAATGGACACAAAATTGTAGGGTAGCTTCCAGAACTAGACCCAAACGCCATGATGTGCCCCCGCCAGTGAAACATGAAGAGGCAGCAACACCACCAATACTCTGCTAGTTGTAACACTACTTTTGCACAACAAAATACTTTAGGTCTGGGTTTTGACAGCACAACTGTTATACATGCTTCTTGCTAACAATAGCATAGAGTAGGCTTTGTGTCTCCCCTTTCAACCATTGTCGTTATTGAACCAGCCTCTTTCAACCATTGGCTTGAAACTATCAGACACGCCTTGGCTTAGCTCAGTGGAGCATTCATCTCTCACTTTGTGTTATTGGCTGTTTGGTATATCTTCCTCCTCCACTCGGGTGCTTGTATTGCACTGTATGACTGTCTGAGAGTCCACTTTACATCTGTATCCCTCTGTGCCTGTCCTGATATCCCCCTCCTGCATGTCTCGCTCTAATGTGTTAAAACTGCGTGCATTATCACATTAACCCCAGACCTACTGGCTTTGCCACCACTGGCTCATCTTTAAACCAGGAATCCGTTTGAAGTGCTTTGCCTCTCCTCCAAGGACTGTTGTAGCCTACTCTAGCACGGATACATCTCTGTCTCTCTAAGAATGAGATGGTACAGCTTGGCTGGCTGGCTGCTAATCCTCCATAATCTGCTTTTACCTGAGGCTGGAGTGCCCTACCACAATGATCTTCTGCACTGGAAAGAGAAAGTGCTAGTAAAGAGCAGGCGCTCCTCACTGCTATTCTCATCTTCTTATTTTGCTTTGATGTTAGTTATCTGGGCCATGCTAGTCGTCCTTCTTGACGCCACCAAAGATGGCTGAACGTAAGGACCAACGATTGAGAGCTACCAGTGGCTGCCAAGGTCTGATGACTTCTGTATGCTTTGTAGCAGTGTGGTGTGTGCAGGTGTACCCTAGACCCACTTGTCTACATTGATATGTGGTGGGCATGAATCTATTCTCCTGGTCCATAAGTCCCACTATCTTGGGGGAGGGGGGGTGGACGTGCATATTTCGGACCTCCTTATAGGAGCGGAGTGTTTCTACACCAGTCACTAGTATAGCACCATATATGTCGGCAACACACAGCTGGAGCTCAGAAGGCAGCTGCAGATGGATGTATGGGGAATGAAGTCAAACATGCTGAGCACCTATTCTGCAAGGAATTTCTCGACCTTCAGGTCAACTGGACATCTGGTTACTCACCACCCCAGGCTGTCACGCCCCGGACTGATTTTTTTCTTCATTTACATTCTGTGCTCCGCAAACACTGGCTGTTGTATTTGAAGGTGATGGGGCACGTGGGGAGTGGCAAAGGGGTGATCAAGACAAGGAGAATTAAACTTTCAGTCTGGTGACTCCTGCTGTACCCAGCGGCGGCCAGCACGGATCGGAGGTAGGGGGGCAGGGGCATTAGGACGCCGGGGAAGTGGGCAGCGAAAAATAAAATAAAAAATGTACCGTCTCGCTGCTTCCTCTCCGCGTCTCTCCTTCATAGTCCTCCCTCGCTGACCTGAACAACAGGAAGCACACCCAGGCTCCCAGTCAGCCAATCACAGCGCTGCCTTTGCAGCGTTGTGATTGGTCTAAGCGCGGTGTTTCGGCGCTCAGATGCTGACTGGGAGCCTGGGCATGTTCTCATAGGCTGCGATGCAGCCTGCATGGAGAACATGCGAAGTGCACAAGACTGATTTGGGCGGCCCGAGAGTGCCGGCCAAGCAGTCATTTCGCACTTAGGAGGGTGCTACCACTCCTCCCCTGCCACCGCCCCTCACGCAAAGCTGCGGAAGTAGGAGAAAATAAAATGATAACGCGAGTTAAATATCATTTTATTTTCTCTTTATTTCACTGCTAAATAGAAGTGGGTTGACGCTCCTCCGCCTTAGCGGAGGAGCTGCCACTGGTTGTACCACCAAGAGCAATCCAGTGAAAACACCACAGATGGTTACCTCCTACAAGTGTGAATGGAGCCCTACTTCTTTCACGGGGAATCCCTTTGAAGGACTTTTGATAGTTTGGAATTCATTAGGAGTGAATTAATTAACACAAAAATAAAAACTGCGGGACCCATGGTATGTCTTGGGAACCCACCGCTATGCTGCCTGATGCCAGGGGAGCTGCATGCCAAGGCAGTCTACTTTAGATTCACCTCACGTCTCTTTCTTCCACCACCCTACATATCCTGTTTTTATATCCCACAGAACTTGTAGGTTCTTTTTCGTCTCTGGTTTCCTGTTTTTTTACGTTTGTCGTTCGTCAAGACCCTTTCATTTTACCAAAATTATATGTATATTATACTTAATTATACAGGTGGTCAGCCAACCCTCTTCATCTATTGATCTATTATCACTCACATTTTTTCAGTCCACTACAGCATACAGCATGGGTCGGTGAGTCAGCTGTCTATCTTCACTGAGATCAACAGCATTCTGTTCTTTCACATGGGGCAGAGCCAAAACACAAAGCAGTTCCCTTTTGTTCCAGGGAAAACTATGGCACCATGTGCTTTTCGAGACTAAAAAAATATTTTTGCTTTTAGTCATTTTTTGGGATTGACCAGTGTCTGGCAGCTCCCTAGCAACAAAGGCTTGCAGACACCATGGCAAGAAAGACTAGCATTGACAAAACGAAAAGGTTAACAGCCAAAGACCAAACTATTGGCGTTACCAATGCTTCTTGTATACTACTGTTCTCCCTCTTTTGACTTTTTATCTCTCCGTTGTTCTGGGGGAAACTCGAATGATGACCAATAAGGCCTTGTCCACAAAAGTGAGTGCCAGGGTCCAACAACTGCACGCATGATGCTCTACCCACGCGTTGAAATAGGCCAGTGTAACGCAGTTGCACTTACCATTCGTTAATCATGACCTAACTCAAACGCTGAAGAGCAGCAAGGAGAGCCAGGTCATGTGTTCAGAGGTGAGCAGCTCTCGACCATGGGAAACGTGAAATTACCTTTTGGAGTGTCATTAGCACATCAAGGGGGCACTGTTTTACTTTATACATCCTGCTCCTTTCAATTACGATTTCATCACACAACAATACAGTTAAGTGATTTATTGAGTTTTTGTCAACAGGTTCACTGGTTCAAACAATAGCAGTCACAAAATTGCCAAAAACCACGGTGCCAACATGTCATAATATTGGCTCTCCTCAAATAGTCTCATGTGAAAGAGAAGACGACTGGAAACCTCAACACAGAAAGGGTTTCAGTTTGTGTGTTCCCTCTGCAAGCTGATGCTCATCAGGGGTTTACATCCTCCACAGGACATGAGCATCAGCTTTACAAGCCTTTGTTAGTGTTTTGTGGGAAGGGAGTAGAGTCTCCTTGGGTACGTGGTGGGCTTAAAACCCTGCCCCCTCTTCAGAGTCCTCAAGTCCTGTAATGGCAGCCACAAGATTTTTAGGTCGAGCCTAGCGGCAGCGCGCATACGCTGCTCGCTCTGCGAGGCATGCTGTAGTAGGGTATGCTGTGGAAGCCTAGTCCACTCTCCGCCCATATTTGTCATTGGCTTTGTCATTGTCCTTCTTAAATGCTGGCTTCTGATTGGTAAATAGGCTTATCTGAAAGAAATAGTTATAGATTCCTTACCTTAGAATTACCCCCCCAGGCGTCAGACTGGATGCAGAGAATTTTTCGTCAGCAGTACCCCTGCGCGTCGAAAGGTGGCGTCGGTCGGCTCCGCGTTCGTCGTTGGCGTCGTGGTCGCCGGGATGACGTTGCGGTAGCTACTTAGACGCCGCCCTCACGTGCTGACGTCGGGTCTTTCTTTTTCTGCACTAGCCAGCGCAGATCCGGAGAGAGCGGTACCTCCAGTCACTTTTTGACTGACTTTTTTGCCGACTTTTGTCGACACCGTTTTCGAGTCTTCGACTCCTGATGCACGTCAGGGATGCCCGGCTTCAAGGCTTGCGGATCCTGTAGCCGACTGATGTCGGTGACGGATCCACACCACGTGTGCCTATTCTGCCTGGAGCGCGACCATGACCCCAAGTCGTGCTCTGACTGCCAGACCATGAATCCGAAGTCTTTGCGGGAGCGGTCCCGACAGTCGGCTCCGCGCCGTTCGAGGTCCCGGTCGCGTGGGAGGTCGAGGGACCGGTCGCGGAGTCATCACCATCATTCTTCTTCCAAGTCTTCGCACACGGGGTCAGGTGAGTCGAAGCACAAGAAGAAGTCGAAGAAGCATCGTCGCTCTTCAACTTCTCCCCGTCCGTCGGCCGACGCGACGAGGGATGCGGGTGGTGCCCCTCCCGCGGCTCCGCGTGCGGAGCCCGAAGGGTCGACTCCGGGTTTCCCTCCCTTCCCGGGACCCGGAGCGACCCCTTCCCAGCTTCGCCACTTTTACGAAGCGATGCATGCCATCTTTGGGCAGGCCGAATCTGCCGGCCCCCTTGGATCCAGGCCTGGATCCGGATCGGCGCCGGTCGACTTCATTACATCTCCCCCGGCGCCAATTCCACCGGCACCACGTCTGCAGCCGACACCGGTTGTGTCTCCAGCCGGCGTTGGCCCCGGCCTCCAGCCCGGTGTGGACACGGAGCCGGACCGGCGTCGTCGGATCCGGCGCCGACGGGTACTTTTGTGGCCTTGTTCTACCCTGGCTCTTTTAGACAAGATTGGCAGCCAGAGGAGAGCGAAGAGGACTGGGAGGGGTCTGGAGTCCCTTTAACTGACCAGTTGGGCTCTGAACCGGACTGGAGAGAGGAACTGGGGGAAGCCAGTGGTCTGGATACCTCACCAGACCTTGGCATGTTGTTTCCTCCTACCGTGGCTACGGAGGAGGGAGCGTCTTACACCGTGGTGTTGCGTAGGGCGGCCAGGGCTCTCAACCTCGAGCTACCTAAGGTGGCAGTCAGGACTAACCTCCTGACAGAGGTGCTTCAACCGGCAGCCCCTGCTGCTGTTTAATGAAGCCCTTACCGACATCCTTTTGGGCACTTGGTCCAGGCCCAACACAGGGGCTCCTGTGGATAGGATGGTTGCTCGACGTCACCGCTCGCCTCCGGGCGACCCCTCTT
Source organism: Calotriton arnoldi (assembly GCA_963921515.1). Taxonomy (NCBI): domain Eukaryota; kingdom Metazoa; phylum Chordata; class Amphibia; order Caudata; family Salamandridae; genus Calotriton; species Calotriton arnoldi. The sequence continues at coordinate 1,081,337 of CAWUFW010005313.1, read as the reverse complement.
TCCTTTCCCAACACCCCACCCCTGAGAGCTTGGTGGTCCAAGCCTCCACTTCCAAAGGCGCATTCCCGAACGCACCACCTGATAGGGAATCCAAAAAGCTGGACCATCTTGGGAAGAAGATGTTTTCTTCCTCCAGCTTGGGACTGCGGTCGGTAAACACTGCATGTCTGTTGGGCCGTTACACCCACTCCGTGTGGGATACGGTGCGTAAGTGCTGCCCCAGTGCCCAGAGGAGGCCCGGGCCGTACTCTACCATGCAGTGGCCGAAGGGAGAGACTCAGCAAAGTTTACCATCCGCTGTGGGCTGGATACCGCTGACTCACTAGGCAGGACGATTTCCCGGTCGGTAGCCCTTCGACGCTACGCCTGGTTGAGGTCAACTGGTTTTTCAGGGGATGTCCAATCAACTCTTATGGACATGCCCTTTGATGGCTGTCGCCTATTCGGTGACAAGGCAGACAACGCGCTGGAGCGCTTTAAGGACTCTCAGGCTACGGCCAGGTCCTTGGGTCTCTCCACCACTCGCCCTGCGCAGTCTGCCTTTCGCCCCTTTCGTGGCTACAGAAGGGGTGCCCCGCCATGTCCTGCCCAGAGCCACAGGCCAGCGCAAGCTGTTCAGCCCCTGCGCGGCCCGGGACGTGGGATTTACCTCTGGTTCTGGGAGCCAGCGGGCGGGCCAGTCCACCACAGCCCCCTCTGCAGCAGCCTCCAAACCCTCCTAGTCCGACCTTTCAGGGCCACCAAACACCAGTGGGCGGCAGGATTCGCCATCACCTCCCCCACTGGCGCACATATCACGTCGGACAGGTGGGTTTTGCAAATAGTCCGAAGGGGCTACTCCCTCCCCTTCAAGACTACCCCTCCATCCATGCCACCTCAGTACCATCGCATGTCGGAGGATCATCTGGCCCTTCTCCAAAAGGAAGTTTCGGCACTCTCGGCCAAGGGGGCCATCAAGCGAGTTCCTGTCCCAGAAGTAGGTCGTGGTTGCTATTCCCACTACTTTCTGGTGCCCAAGAAGGACAAAGGCCTGCGTCCTATCTTGGATCTCAGGAACGTCAACCGCTTCCTCCAGAAGGAGTTCAAAATGTTGACGCTAGCTCAGGTCCTGTCTGCTCTCGACCCTGGAGACTGGATGGTAGCGTTGGACTTGCAGGATGCTTATTTTCACATCCCCGTCCTGCCGGCGTTACCTGCGGTTCACCGTAGGCCACGAGCACTTTCAGTTTACCGTGCTCCCCTTTGGCCTTACCAGTGCCCCTCGGGTGTTCACGAAAGTGATGGCAGTGGTCGCAGCTCATCTGCGCAGATCAGGGGTTTCAGTCTTCCCCTATCTCGACGACTGGCTGTTGAAGGCGGGCTCGCCCCAGGCTGTTGTCTACCACCTCCAGACTACGGCCGACCTCCTGCATTCACTGGGGTTCTCCATCAACGTGCCGAAGTCACACCTGACTCCCTCTCAGAAGCTCCTCTTCATCGGAGCGGTTCTGGACATAACGCAGTTTCGGGTCTATCCTCCCGAACAGCGAGTCCGGGATATTCGGGCTATGATTCCGATCTTTCAGCCTCTATCCCGGGTTTCGGTCAGGATGACCCTCAGGCTACTGGGACTGATGGCCTCCTGCATCCTGCTGGTGGACCATGCCAGATGGCATATGCGGGCTCTGCAGTGGGACCTGAAGTTCCAGAGGGCACAACATATGGGGAACCTGTCCGATTGCGTCCAGATCTCAGAGGGTACTGCACACCAATTGCAATGGTGGCTAACGAGCCAGGATTGGGTCGACGGCAGATCCCTGTCCCTTCCCCAACCAGAGTTCACAGTTCTTCAGCGATGGGGCGGCCACATGGGGAGGCGGAGATCAGAGGCCTCTGGTCTCTGGCGGAGTCCGGGCTCCGGCGAAGTCCGGGCTCCACATCAACCTTCTGGAGCTTCCGGCGATTCGTCTTGCACTCAAAGCATTCCTTCCCTCTGTCCATGGAAGAGTAGTGCAGGTGTTCATGGACAACACCACCGCCATGTGGTACTGCAACAAACAGGGCAGGGTGGGGACGTGGACCTTATGTTAAGAGGCCCTCCGCCTCTGGACTTGGCTGGAACATCAGGGCATATCCCTGATGGTTCAACACCTGGCAGGTTCGCTGAACGCCAGGGCGGACGAACTCAGCCGAAGATGCATGATGGATCACGAATGGCGTCTCCACTCGGAGGTGGTGCAAGGTCTCTTTCGACAGTGGGGAGAGCCTTGGTTAGATCTATTCGCCACCGAAGAGAACGCGCAATGTCAGCAATTCTGCGCGTTGGAATTTCCAAGGCGGCACTCGCTAGGCGACGCTTTTCGTCGCGAGTGGAGTTGCGGTCTTCTATACGCTTTTCCGCCTATACCACGTCTGCCCAGAGTGCTGAAGAAGATCAAGCGCGACCGGGCCCAAGTCATTCTTGTGGCCCCGGATTGGGCACGAAGAGTCTGGTATCCCGAGCTGCTACACATGGCCATCTATCCTCCGATCAGACTGCCTCTTCGGGAGGATCTTCTGTTGCAGCAGCAGGGGACGGTCCTCCGCCCGAACCTGTCCAGCCGCCACCTCCTTGCATGGAGATTGTGTGGCGGCAGTTGACGTCGTTTGACCTGCCTCCCGAAGTCTGTGATGTTAACTTGGCAGCCAGGCATACCTCCACTAAGACGGCAATACGCCTGTATATGGAACAAATTTGTGCAATGGTGCGTGGCAAAGGCTGTGGATCCCCTTTCTGCCCCTCTTTCTGAGATTCTCTTGTTCCTTCTTTCTTTGGCCGAGCAGGGCTCTGCTCTGGGCCCTCTTAAGCGCTACCTCTCGGCCATTTCAGCCTTTCTTAGGCTTCCTGATCAGCCTTCTCTTTTCAAGTCCCCTGTTGTAAATCGCTTCCTAAAGGGCATTACTCATCTTTTTCCTCCTATTCCCTTCGTAATGCCTCAGTGGGACTTGAACTTGGTTCTGACTTACCTTATGTGCGCTCCCTTTGAGCCACTTCATAACTGTCCTCTTCGTCTTCTTACCTTAAAGACTGCTTTTCTGTTTGCCATCACCTCTGCTCGCAGGGTGAGTGAGCTCCAAGCTCTTTATTCGAAACCTCCTTTCCTGGCTGTTCATCCGGACAAGGTTGTACTAAGAACCAGACCTTCCTTTCTTCCCAAGGGGGTTACTTTTTTCCACATTGGCCAAACCATCACTATGCCCACCTTCTTTCCACCTCTGCTTCCATCAAAAGAAGAGGGGCTCCACCGTCTGGATCCAAAACGGGTGCTTTCTTTTTATTTGGATCGCACCAAACAATTCTGGGTGGATGATCCGCTCTTTGTGGGCTGCGTGGGTGCTAAGAAAGGTTGGGCCTTGCACAAACGGACCATCTCTAGGTGGGTCGTTTTGTGCATTAAGGCTCGTTATTCCTTGGCAAAGAAGGAGCCTCCAGTGGGGCTGCGCGCACATTCCACCAGGGCGACGGCAGCTACTACTGCTTTGGGACGAGGAGTCCCCCTCAATGACATCTGTCGGGCAGCTACGTGGGCCTCTCTGCACACGTTCACTAGACACTACTGCCTGGACAGCCGACGTTCTGTTCTCCAGGACTTTCTGGTGTGAACTTGGTTTGCAGACCCACCTCCGGGGTTGGTATTGCTGGGTTATCTATTCTAAGGTAAGGAATCTATAACTAACTGTTTCTTTCAGATGAACAAGTTACTTACCTTCGGTAACGATATATCTGTAAGAAACATAGGTTAGTTATAGATTCCTTACCGCCCCACCCATCCTCCCCGTTCTGCTAACTGATTTTTAGGGTCAGGGAATCCCTTTCAGGGCCCTAGTTTTGTGCACCAGTGGTCAGTGTCTTGCATGGCTCTGCGCTTCTGGCGTGGAATGTCATGTAAAAGAGCTGATGTCCGCGCGCGAGGACGGTGTCTAAGTAGCTACCGCGACGTCATCCCGGTGACCACGATGTCAACGACGAACGCGGAGCCGACCGACGCCACCTTTCGACGCGCAGGGGTACTGCTGACGAAAAAGTTTCCGGATCCAGTCTGACGCCTGAGGGAAATTCTAAGGTAAGGAGTCTAGAACTAACCTATGTTTCTTACAGATATATCGTTACCGAAGGTAAGTAACTTGTTCTTTAGTCCCTCCTTGGTACCGCCTTGTCTCCATTTGTTACCGCCCATAAGGACTGGACCTTTTACTGGTCATGCTACACGGTCTGCTTTTTCATAGCTAAGAGCACTATTTTGTTTATTTTTTTTTATTTGCAGCGCGGTCCGCTTTCACTTTAGCGGCCGCGCTTGTTTATTTAATTAATTTGCAGCACGGGCCGCTTTTACTTTTGCGGCCGCGCTTGTTTATTTAATTTGCAGCGCGGTCTGCTCACTTTAGCGGCCGCGCTTGGTTATTTTTTTATTAATTTGCTCTTTTTTTCTGCGTGATGGGCACATGCGGGGCTAGAGCCAGGCACGTCACACGAAGCTTGGTTCTGTTGTGGTGAAAGGCAAGCACTTTTACCTAAACAAGCATTTGCAATGCAATAGGTCTCGCATTTACGAGAGTTTGAGCTATTGACATTGCAAATGACAATGCCTTTTATTTTTGTTTTCGTTTTTAAAACATAAATAAAAGGCATTGTCATTTACAATGCCAATAGCTTAAACTCGCGTAAACGCGAGACCTATTGCATTGCAAATGCTTATTCTTCATGTTGCAGTTACCAATCAAATTACCCGGTCCTGCCAGAGATTCATGGTACCAGCCAATCAGAATGCTTTTTTTGGTTTTCCCTGTGGGAGACCCGTGACAACAAGTATGCTATTTTTCAAACCTTAATTTCTGTAAAATGGCTGAACAGGTTTAAACCACAAAAAGCACACTTTCTGGATGAATATTTTCACGTTATGCCAAATTCGATATTCTTCTGTTCAGCCATTTTTTTCTGGATAGTTTAATTTTTTCCAAGAGAAATTGCATGGAGAACCCCCCCTTCCTCTTCTCTCTGCTTGACGGATCACCCCGAAACTTTCTAGGGAGGAGCCGAGGTAGATGGCATTTTTGGAAAGTGTTGTGAAGATTCATTCAATCTTCTTTTTTTTTTTTTTTAATTTTTTTTTTTAAGATTAGCACTGATGCAAACTTATCAGTATGCTGGAACCAAAGTTATCATTTTACATGGCCAGGAAGACCATAATGCAGAACAATTGTCCTGAACCAAGAGGCTGATAGGTTACTCTGTGTTCCTACTGGCTCCTGGAGTTGCTGCAGGACAATACCAGCAGCACGCAAGCCTCCTATGACAAGGCTGATATTGCTTTTATTGACTGTTCTGAGATTGGATTCTTCTTTCTAGAGGCAAAAACTATCACATGTTTACCACAGCTTTTGAGTTCAGTGCATCTTTTCACACAGTGACCCAGATCAAAAAGCACCTGTTGCACAGATTTGAGAGGGAGCAGAAATTAGTTGTGGATAGTGTAATTTCCACCACAGTGAGAAGCAGACTGGCTAAAAGCAAAATGCCATAAAATGGCCGGGTAGAAAAGTCAACTACATTACATGTTCGTCTAACAGGGAAGCACCCACTAAGTGAACAAGCATTTGCAATGCATTAGGTCTCGCAGTTACGAGAGTTTCAGCTGTTGGCATTGTAAATAACAATGCCTTTTATTTATGTTTTTAAAACAAAAATAAAAGCCATTATTATTTGCAATGTCAATAGCTCAAACGCGCGTAAATGCGAGACCTATTGCATTGCAAATGCTTGTTGTGGATGTAAGCGGCAAGAAGCGCTAGCAGTTAGTGCGCGCGAAGTGACCTTGTGAGATGTAGACGCCACAGTCATTAATGTGAATGGTCCTAATGACGTATCCTTGAGGTTATGACGAGTGGCAATAACTAACGTTATCACTGAAAATATCTTCGTGTCTTTGTTATTGGTTGCTGGGAATCAACGTGTATGAGTAATTTTCTCTGCTGTGCATATGTATATCTTATGAGGTCCCCAGGGTTTCTTGGACGAGCAGTGCTGCGTGCCGGCAAACACAGCAACTCTTCAAAAGAGTTCATTTCGGACTGCGGACGCCCGCTTAGTTAAATAGGAGTTCATTATTATTCCGAGACACCCACATATTAAGCCACTGTTTGGACTGAGTTTTTCATCAAAGAAACGGAGGCTTCTGTGCTTCAGAAGGCGAGGCATGCACCCCTGCCCCCGACCACACACACCATAAATCTGACCCTCGTGTTAGACGGTAGTTCATTCCGCCTCCATCCTCGGGGGGGCAAAGCATCCAGCCTCGTAACCCGTTTCACGAGACAGCACTGAGTGAAATGTAATTTCCTTGTTAAAAGTTTCTGTCCTCCTACTAGTAGGCTGGACATGTGCCACCACCCTTCATGCGCCTGGCAAGCAACCCTCCGGAAAAAAAGCCAGCAAAACATATGAGAAGGCATGTTTTGACTGACCAGATATTTATGTGTGAGGCGGGTGGTACCGTGTAACTTTCGGCTTGGTCACGTGCTGGGCCGAGGCATGCAGTTTCTGTAGTGCGACTCTGGCTCCGCCTGGGTCCAGTTTCGGTGGTGTACACATTGCAGGGAGAGGAGCAGCAGTTGTGCTGAGACATGGAAAACATGTGTCCGTGCAACTTTGATCTATGAAAAACATGTGTCAGTGCAAAGTAGTAAGTGAATTAGTGTGTGATAGAAAGGTGCGCTGAAACCCGGTTTCAATGGTGCTTGAAGCTACGGCCGTCAATGCGCTAGTAACATTCATTTATATTTTCTCTGGCATATATGACACCAAAAAAAGCTCGCATGTATACTTTGGCGTATAAAACCGCTGATATACCGGTGAGGGATTTACCTTTGTTCTCTATACTTCAGGAGTCGCCGAAGTGAATGCCACTGGTTATGCAAATGGCTCCGATACTGCTGACGCCTTGCAGGGTCCCCGGGAGCTTCAGAGATGATCTGGAGCCGAAGGTGGAAGGGAGGGAGGGAAAGTGAAAGCGCGCCATGCGGGCGTTGTGCTGAAAGGCCGCGAGACGCTGTACGCATGCACATATCCTGTCTGAAAGCGCGCCATGCGCGCATTGTGCTGAAAGGTCGGGAGACGCCGTACGTGTGCACATGTCCAGTCCGTACGCGTGCCCGTCTCCAGTCCCACTTCGGAAGCAAAACCCACGACAATAGATCTCGCCAAGGCGAGCAGCGCATGCGTCGCTACGCGAGACCTAAAAAGGACTCCTGTTGGGTGAAAAAGTGCTGCTGAACTAAATCACAATGCTATTTTAAGTTATTTGTTTGAGCAAATATTGATAATATGACATTCCGAAATCCGTGTGTTTAAATAAATTTGATCCTCAGAGACGCATGTTTTTCTTACAAAACAAATAGCAGTTTCATTCTCCCTTACCATCATTTTGTGAATTTACAAAGTTTTCGACTAGTATTAAAAAGGAAGGCTGTGGATTAGCATCAGTAGTTCTCAGGGGAAAGATGTTGTTGAGTGTCCAAGTTGGAGACCTCTGATCTAAAAAATCTAAGTTTCAATCCAGCTTGCCAACCTTGTCAAATTGATTGTTTTGGGGGAAACCGCTTTATATCTATGCCTCAGTACACTTTCCAGTGTGCACTATAGATTAAAATGCATTATACCACAGGGGCTTAAAGTGAATAAGATTTCCAAATGAAGCTTTAGTAGCTCCAGATGTGTGACTGTGCAGAAGGCTAGTACTGAAGTATATTTTTTTATTGCACATAACTTAGTGTGCTAATGCCATCAGACGTCGAAGCAAGTCTATGCATCTTTCAGTTAAATAATTTGGTAAATAAACTAGGGGCAAGTTCATATTTTCACAGGGGAAAACAGAAGTATGGATAAACACCAGTCAAATAAGAAAAGCTAAATATGGATAAATACAGACGGAAATGTAAAAGAAAATGTCATAAAACTGAAAGCCATCATTTTATTTATTTATTTACAGTCTTATATAGCGTAAACCAGACCCAGAAAGGTATTAGAGAGCTTTACAAAATTAATTGGAACAGTACATTACCAGAGTAACAGTGGAATTTTAGCCAACAATACGAGTTTAGAGTCTGATTAATTGAGGTCATTAAGCATCCATTAGAAGTTAGCAGTTCAGGAACAGATGTTGGGTTGGGAGATGTTGCAGGAGTAGGATTTTCAGTTCCTTTTTGATTGAGATACGGGGGGGATTGTCCTTAAGGCAGGTGGGATGGTGTTTCAGATTTTGTGGGTGGCACCTGAGTAGGATTGCTTTAGAGTTCTCAATTTTTTTAAGGCAGGAGTTGCCAGATGCAGTGAGTTGGAACTTGTGAGGGAATGGGGGCCACATGAAATGGTTAGTTTATTTGTGAGATAGTCCAGTGAGCCTTCATGTAGGGTTTTGTGAATGATGCAGGCCACTTTGAAGGTAATCCTTGCTTCAATGGGGAAGCCAGTTGAGTGTGGTCAAGGCAGGCGTGATGTGGCCAGAACGTCTTCTGCCAGAGACCAGGTGAGCAGCAGAGTAGAGGGCTATCTTCAGGGGGCAAGGTGAAGACTACGAGTGCCCGTAAATTCAGAGTTGCCATAGTCCAGTTTAGAGAGGACCGTCGATTGAACTATGGTTTTGAAGTCATCGGCGGGGATCAGTGGTTTGATCCTTTGAGAAGCTTAATTTGGAAATGGATGCTCTTTGCTATAGCATTGATATAGGTGTGCAGATTCATGTTGGTGTCAAGTGTAAAGGCTAGATATTTAGCCTGGTCTGCAAGTGGAGAGGTACAGCCAAGGAGATTTAAGGAGGCTCTTCCAGGAGTTTGTGGGTTGGTTGCAATGTGGTGGCGAGAACAGCAGGAACTCTGCCTTCTGGGAGCTGTGTTTCAGGTGGTAAATGCAAAAACAACAGTTGATGGACAGAACGCAGAACAATGTCATACATTCACCCCAGTACAGAGATCTGGGCCTAAATCCATCGTTTTTTTGCTCACCATGCCATTCCAGTTTGAACCCAGCCATATGCAAATCAGTCTTGACCCTGTGCCTCATGGGAACAGTCCATCCCGAACTGCCAAGCTAGGTCCTCCCTGGACTGGAAATAAGCATCCTAGGACCGGTTTCGGGGTTTCACCCCTCTTCAGCCAGGATAGCTTGATTCCAGTGGCATGGAGAGCACGGGACCCACGTCTGGCAATACCCGTCCCACTCGGGGTGACAAATGCAAAAACAACAGTTGATGGACAGAATGCAGATGGATTTAACCCAGATCTTTTGACTGGGAAGAATGTTTGCATTGTCAGCATTCCGTCCATCATTTGTTTGCTGTAGCACTTTTCGCCCTAGGTGGGATGGGTATGCCCAGACATGGGTCCCTTGCTCACTGTGGGCTTACCTCTATTTGCACTGGCCGCATGCTTCTGAGCAGAGCTTCAGGCACCAGCACTTATTCTTTTACAAATTAAGCACTGGCAGTTGATCTGGCCTGCTTGAAGGCAGTCAGGCATTGCACCTTCACTTAGGAAGGAGTAGATTATTTGGATAAGGAATGGGATTAGGGATGTGGCCATGTTTTTATGATTTTTGCAGGGATGACATCAGCAAAATGAGACAAGGATTTGATAGCTTGGGTCATGCTTTCTAGTGTAGGTTTGGTTAGCAGTTCGAAGTTAGACCATGTTTCTTTGGATTTGCATGGCAGTGCTTCTGGCAGAAGCTTGAGCAAATATTTTAGGACGGATAGCTCAATTTTGTCAATCTTGCTGGAGAAGAAGTTGGAGAGATTGTTGCAAGTTTATTTGTTGTTAGGAAGATTGAGTAGAGGCCGAGGGGAGGTAGACTCCCTGACAATGTGAAAGAGTTTTTTGAGTTTGTTTTTGGCCAGCACGATTTCTCTTCTGAAGAATAATGCTTTGGCTCGGAGGATATGATGTTCGCAATCACTGTGGTTACATCAAAAAGCTTCTAGAGAGTCCTTTGAGAGGTTTGTTGCCAGAAGCGTTAAATGGTTCTGAGCATTATTCGCTCCTCTAAAAGTTGTTTAGAAAACCATTATGCTGAGGAGGAGCTGTGTAGTTTTTTGAGTTTGAGTCAAGCAAGCTAGTTAGCTACATGAGTCAAGGTCGCATTGTAGTTCTCCACTAGGTTTGTCGTGTCAGTGTTGGTTTGTGTTTGCAGGAGTTTTGAGGTTATTTTGGAGCTTAACATGGATTCTTTACAAGCTCTAAGTTTCTTGGGTTGGCGGCAAGAGGAGGTTTTTTGTGCAGAGGAGGTTTTTTGTGCAGAGGAGGAAGATAGAGGTCAAGAAGTGGTCGGACCAGTCCATTGGTATTGGAATGAGGCATTTAATGAGACCTCTACTGTTGATGATGAGGTCCAGGATGAAATCTTTAATTTGTATGGAGGAAGAACAAAATTGTTTGAGCTCATTGTCGTTCAGGAAAAGAGATATTTGGGAAACTGCTGAGTCAGATGGATCTTTCCCAATGTGAGTTGAAAACTCTGAGGAAGATGTTTTTTTTAGTTGTTGTTCAATCTCTCAGCAATGCGTTTGATTAGGTGTTCAAGAAATGTAAGGTTGTTCCCAGGGTGGTGATAAATCATGAGGAACATCATGGGTTTCTGGTGAGAGGTCTTCAGTTAAACCAATGGGCATTTGAAACCCAGAGTCGGGTCATACATTGGAGTGAGGATCTGTGGATAAGAGCTATGCCTCCTATTTTACCAGATCAGACTTGGCGGAGGATATTGAAGCCAGGAAGGATCAGAAGATCGGGTGAGTGTTGGGAGGTGTTGGAAAGCCAGGTTTCAGTTAAAAATAGAAGGTTGTAGTTGTGGGAATTAATTAGTTTTGCAATTTTAAAGCCATGATTGGCTGCTGATCTGCAGTTGTGTATCAGGCATTTGAAGGAGGAAGGAAGAAATTTGTGAATGAGTGAGTGAGAATGCGATGGGCACTTGAACAAGATTTTGAAGGTTTGAGTTTAAAGTTCTAGGTCGTGTGGTGGGGAGTCTGTCCCGTTTCTGAGTCAGAATGATGGAGGGGGTGGGAGAGCGGCTGTCAAGAGAATGTAATATTGTGTTTAGGGTAAAGCTGAACTGGCCCAAGAGGTACTTGACCGCTAAAGAAATAGGTGAGGTGGTGCAGGTGGGAGAGTGGTCTTTCTCTCTGGGGTAGTGGAGTGTGTCTTTGTAGGGTTGGTGCACTCTGGGTCTAAGTTAAGGTGAAGGAAGTAGTCTAACTGTCGCAGAGGTTGCAATCTGGTACGTTTTGTAGGTTGTGGGGAGGTCTTTAGGGGATCTGTCGGAGGATTATGGGTATTCATGAGGAACGAGGTAGGATCTGAGAGGAGTGTCCAGGGGCTTCAGAGCATTGTGAGCAGAAGATTAGAGGAAGATAAGGATTTCATCTCAGAGTATGGAGTTCAGTTTCTCCAAGAGATCGTTATGATCAAAGGTAGGAGACGGTGTGCGTGGTAGGCTTGGGGTTTTATGTGATTGGCCTTATCAAAGATTGTTGTAGAGGTTCGGTTTGTGCTGGACGATAAGGGGGCAATCAGAGAGGTGAAGAGAAGTGTATATTGGGAGGCGGGTATTGGAGCTAAGTGAGAGTCTGCCTTCATGAAAGGGTGGTGCTCTTCAGTGGGTGGAGTTAAAAAGTTAAGACTGTGCGAGAGTGAGTATGAGTTGGGGACGTGAGTAGACAGAAAAAAAGAGGGAGGAGAGTAAGAGTGAGAAGGAGGGAACAAAGGGACAGAAAAAGAGTGGCAATTGAAGAAGGGAGTGAAATGGAATGATAGAGTAAAGGCAAAAGTAAGAGGAAGTGAGCATATTGGCACACAGAGAAGGATAGAGCAAATGATTGACTGGAATAGAAAAGAGAATAAGAGGTAAAGTGGACAGAATAATGCAACGGAAAGGAGAGAGGCGCATGAGTAACAGAAAGAGCAGGAATAGGTGTGTACACTTTATGCATTGACAGTAAATGAAGGGGAGAGAGAAATAGAGATTGAAGCTCAGGAATGTTGGCATGCCCGGGGGTATAAAACGAAACCTAGAGAGAGAGAGCACAATGGGCAATTAGGAGATAGTGAAAGGAAAGGCATGGGTAAGAAAGAGAAGAAAGAAAGCAAGGAGCATCTGTGAGACAATAAATGCGCCAATAGTTGCTTGAGGTTCAACACCGTACTAAGTATGCTGGTCAGCAGATGTGAAAAGAGGGATTGACCCAAACAGATAGGAGTGCACTTGTGGAAAACGTGACTCATGCAAAAGGCCTCCTATCTGATGTGGGATGCCTTCCAGACCCCACACAGGCATCCCTTTTGGCATCCTAGAGGCCCAGCATGCCTCATCCAGGGCCTCAAGAAATATGATTACATCACCCACATCCTGAGGTAACTACATTGGCTGCCGGCACCATCTTCAAAACCAGCTGCCTCATTTACAAAGCCATCATAAGCAACATCACTGCTTATCTTGCAGACAACCTCACCATCTCTGATGGTTCTCAGCGACACCCACAGCCTAAGAAGTGTAAAAAAAAAACTGAACAAAACAAGGCAGGGCCTTTTTCATGTATTCTCTCAGGATCTGGAACAACATCCCTGTATCCATCAAGACCACCCCAACTCTGTACCAGTTTGAAGACAACTCTCGTGAAATAATACTACATTAAAATGCATTAATAGTTTACAAACCAGCTACATCTACTATCAACTGTAGCCGCTTGTGAAACTGACCTGGGCCCGTGGACCTGGGGACCCAAGCCGTGATGGGGAGGCTGCTGCATCACTGGTGAACTACAATTCCCGCCACCCACTGCTCTTTACTTTTGCGCATTTAAGCATGCCACCGCCTCGCGTCACGGGACGCGCCCGGGCCACGGGCGGGCCCGTCGGAGCCCGGAGGAGGCTGGGCCCCCCCCTAACACTTGGCTCACCAGAGTGAGAAGGCTCATCTATTCACTCACGAGGTACTGTGCTATTATTACTTTTACTACATTATTACTGCAAGGTGCCTAAAGTATAACCATACTCTCAATGAGCAAGCGTAAGGGCTGCACTGTTCGCACGGGGTGCGGGTTAGCCGGGACGTTGGATGCCTTCATTACAAGGGCAGAGACAATGCTTAGTCACGAGATTGAGCTAACAGAGCGGCGACTTTCATTGGACCCACTGATCTCGCAGAAACGCTCCTCTTTTGGCAACTATAGTATGGGTAGTATCCCGTTAACTCCCTCACAGATTCCATCTGCACCCAACTTGCCCACAGATTTGGACGTGCCCCCTCCTCCAGCTACACTAAATGGGCCTATTATAGTGACGAGGGGCAAGGTTGCTATACCTCAAGACGATGACAGTGGTCCACCAGTAAAATGAAGAAGGGGTGCGGGGTCCCAAAAACAAAAAACAGTAAAAGGGTCCTTGAAAGGGACTCGATCCGCCAAATCTAAAGGGCATGGAGAACCGGAACCACTGATTTGGCAGCATTGTCCTCTCAGACGTACGGAGAAGACTTCTGGAACAGAATGGAGAGACTAGTTACTGTGCTCTTGAATCCTCTTCAGCTCAAATTGAAGAGAGACTATCCAGTATTGAGGGCTTGGGCACACACAGTTACCTTCATACACAACGTTCTTGCCCTGGTACGAAGTAGGCCCATTGACCAACTCGGAGGCAGGGGAGCACCCATTAGTACCTATCACTGTAGGGGCACACCCATCTCAGCCACCCCAAAAGGAACTCCAGCATAATAGGAACACGAGTACTCTTGTCGCCTCTCTCCCCCCTTGCAGTCAAAACCCCACTGCACAAATGAATGGCCAATCTGTAAACCCTTGGGAATCTATAATTATGCTGCATTTGCCTCCCAGTAATATCTTAGACAGGCCATTAAGTAACTTGCAGGCATCCACATCAACGGGTGGTCATGTTGACATTTTAAGACAGGGGAATAACATAGAGTGGCAGGCGTATACCACGTCCCAGTCCCTGCATCTTCCACCCTCAGCGGCTCCCCTTGTGCTGGTTCTCGGAAATGTCCCCACCTTGACGGAGGGCCAGACTGAAACAACAATCCAATTAATGGATAAATCTCTTCACTGGCTGACTGCACACTCAACAGGTCTGGCTAGGGGGGAACCCTGATTAGCCAGCCAAATCATCATGGCAAGGAGGGTAGGTTCGACTCCAAAATCATTGAAGGGTGATTGTGTGGTACTAAATTTCAATAACCCTCTCGCATCGAGATCCCTTCTGTCCCAATTATACAGAGTTCCACCCAAGGGTACACACATTATAGCAGTCCCTCTTGCACACTTCTATAATCCACCCCGTCAGCTGGCTTCAGAACCAATATTCTACCCAATGGAAGATCGAGTGAGGCCTATACTTCAGGGCAATCCGGGTTTATCCCTTGTGAATAGATTTGCCCCTCTTTCTGGTATGGATCTCTGTGATAGACCCCTCAATTGACTGTGGAGGCAGTCAATCTCAGCGAGAGTTTAATCGTCTGATGCCCAAGGGAACCCCAGGAGCAAAGAACCTAGGAAGGGGCTGGCAAGAACACTTGTAATACATCCTGGAATGTGGCAAGTATAACAAACAAACTGGCCGACGAGCATTGGGTAAAACTCTGGCAGGAATATGACATCATTTTCCTGCAGGAAACTTGGGCAACGGATTCCATTTTTATAAATGGTTACCGTTCTTTTCAAACTAGGGCAACCCCGTCGACCTCAGGGAGGTCCAAGGGGGGGCCTTTTAACTCTGATCCCAAACACGTCTGCTTTGAAGTCCAAGAAGTTTGTTGGCAAAAGTCCTTTCTTCCACAATCTCATTCTCGAGCTGACTAATCAAGGCACTTGGCTCTTAATACATTTCTACAATAATAATTTTGGGCCAAATATGCATCTAGCTGTAGATAAGGCAAACCGGGAAATTGATGGGGTCATAAAGATAATAAGGATAAAAGAACCCATACACATCTGGATGGGAGATTTTAACATCCACCCTTGTAAGCATAACCTAGAAAGTGTATGTGGTCTGGAGGACCTCATGGGTAACACGATATACCACTTTTCACACTCCACTTATGGTAATGGGCTCAATAGGACCCTCTCGGCTAGGAATATGGTGATTGTGAACAAGCATTCCACCCTCTCGGACTCACTAATAAAAACTTTCCGAAGAGATGCCCAGGAAACAACAACAGACTTCATTTTGGTGTCAAACCCTCTTAATGATAGCTGCATACATGTTTATGCCCAATTTACCACCTTCAGCGATCACCCTATTTTAACTTGTGAGATACTGATTACCCACAGAGAAGTGGCCATGCAACAGGAAACCGGACCACCGCTATTAGCAAGGAGAAATGGCTATCAATTAAAGTGGGCCCAAATTGATAAACCTAAATTGTTCCCTGAAATAGTTAGTAACTCCCTTGACAGTATTAATAACCGCCTGGAACTAAGCATTTCCTCTCGCGCATTACTATCAGGCTTTATGGAACTATTAGAACACATAAAAATGGCACTAGCACGGTATAAGTCAGATAAATGTCAAAGGGCCCAGGGCTGGTTTGACTCGCCCTGTTCAAAATCTAGGAAGGCCCTTGTAAAAGCCCTAAGGGTACAACCTAGAAATGTGGCCCGAATTGCCTCACTTTGTAGTGAGTATAAATTGGCAAGAAGGGTTAGGGAGCGGGAAATGAGGGAGGAGATTTGGGCTAAATTAGAGAATGCCTCATTAACGCTCCTAGGATGCTTGTTTCCGGTCCAGGGAAGACGTGGCTTGGCAGTTCGGGCTGGACTGTTCCCATGAGGCACAGGGTCAGACTGATTTGCATATGGCCATGTCTGAACTGGGGTGGTGGAGTGAGCTAAAGAATGATGATGGATTAAACCCAGATCAGTTGACTGGGGGTGAGTGTTTGATTTGCTCTAACGCTCCGTCCATCATCCCCTTTGATATCATTAACGGGCAATAGCAAGGAGTTCTGGGAGATAATAAATGCACCCTACTTTAAGACCCAAAGGGACCCTACTCTAGACACCAATGTAGGAGAAGAAGAATGGGTGGCACATTATTCAAACATCTTTTCTCTCACTACTTCCCTTCCTCCTTCCCTTATTACTACAGACACTAATACACAGGAAAAGTTAGTGTTCTCGCTCATAGAGGTGAAGTGCAGGCTAGAGGCATGTAGTACTGGGAAACCCCGGGCCCCGCTGGGGTCCCAATAGACTTTTTTCAGGAGAATCAAGATCTGTGGGTCCCCTTGTTGACCAATGTTTTTAATAAGATAGCGCTAGTGGGCCCCCCACCCTCGTGGAAGACAAACGTAATAGTACCAATTTACAAAAAGGGTGACAAGGGAAAAACTAAGAATTACAGACCAATTTCCCTTATAGATACAACAGCCAAACTGATGGGTCGTCTCCTTTTGTCTTGGCTCAAGTCCTGGGCGAGGGATAGGAACATCTTAAAGCAATCACAGTATGGATTCCAGCAGGGTAAGGGCACTGTTGCTCAGTGCCTGAACCTCTCATTAATTATGGATAAATATACCAGAGCTAAGCGTGGGAAAATCTATCTCACTTTCATGGAATTATCTGCAGCGTTTGACTGCGTGAGCCACCCAAATCTCTGGAAATGGGGATTGACCAGGCCCTAATTGATTTCATCCGCCAACTGTATTCCGACGCCTCTTCAAGTGTCCGTTATGGGAAAAACGGGGAGCGCCCTTTTAAGATTCTAAGAGGGGTAAGGCACGGTTGCGTCCCCGCATCATTTCTTTTCTCCATCTATACAAATGGTGTGGAGGAGGCATTGGCGGGCGCATCCTTGGACGTCCCTGAATTCGACTCTCATCGGCTTCCAATTTTGGCATATGCCGATGATGCCGTATTGATTTCTAGAACGGGTTTGGGTCTCCGTCTCATAACAGCATATGCGGCTTTTATGCATTCATTGGACCTAAAAGTCAGTCAGTCAAAATCCTTTATAATATTTGCAGGGGCACGGAAAAAAGACAAAATACCGCATTTCCAAATGGATTTAGAAAAAATCGAGGTGGTCAACTTTTTCCCTTATCTTGGGGTACTTTTTGATAAAAATCAAACGTGGACACAGCTGGTTGAAGGTAGGGCTAAGGCCATGGAGAGGAGCTTAGCGGCACTAAAATCCTTTTCTAGTAGGATGGGCGCAAAACCACTTGTCACCATAAAGATTTACCACGCCAAGACAGAATCAGCTGCCACTTATGGGGCAGGCGTATGGGGTATGGCACCCATTGATTCACTTCAAATTATTAACTTCCCTTCCACAACCCTACTCAAACTACGTCTCCCATATAGAATTGGGTCTCCCATACATCACTGACTCCATCAGATTGGCTCCGCTCCTGCTGTGGCTATCGATATGGCGTAGGGACACTGTCCCCCTTACCCAGATGATCCTAAGAGATGCATTAAAAATGGAGAACCACAGCAGGATTAGATGGCTAAACTACGTCGAGTGGGAACTGACTGCCATAGGCTTGAAAGATCTTTTCAAGGACCCAACAACCTGCAGAAAGTTCCCCAGGCAGAGGCTGGCTGATATTTTTAAGCTGCGGGCCCAATATAATCGTAGGAAGAGGAACCATGGCAAGCAGATGGTCCTGATGTATCGAACAACACCACCGATGGAGGAGGGCGACTTCTCTAACCTAGCAGAGGTCCCACTTTCACAAAATAAGTTTATCCTGCTGAGATTCCGCCTGAATTTGATTCCGTTGATGTTAGGGTATCCGGGCAGAAGATTTAAGCACTCCGACCTGACCTCGTGCCCGTGCGACTCTAATTCATCTCAAAATGACTTACACTTGCTATTTTTCTGTAGTTTGTATACTCGGGAAAGAAAGAAATTTATTATACCGATTTTAAAGAGGAACATTTTCCAATCATGCCGGGTTGCACTATATTTTTTAAAATCTCTGCCCAACCCGTTTGTCTGCTTCTCAGTAGCATCATTCCTATGGGCATGTATGCGGAAAAGGAAACAAGTGGATCATTAATTGTGGGGGATCTTTTAACTGCTTACCTTTTTAAGATATTTAATGACTGTTATTTTAATTTACATTTTAAATGAATCTAAGTGTATATGTACATGGGCCTGCTTCATGTACTTTTATGATCTTAACCACGAAAGATCGAATAAAGTTTCTATTGAATTGAATTGACTTTGCAGTATTCTGCCTTTTGGCTAGGCTCCTGCTATAGAAATACCACATTCATACACATGTGTGAGATGAGAGGGACGTAGTCAGGATTTCTAGGGTTCACGAAGCAGGTGTTTAAACGAGTTCTGAAGAACATTGGTGCCATTCCCAGCGTGAGGTCCAAACACTTTCGGTGGAAGTTCACACAAACATATGCTCCCTGCAGGATGCCAGTTGGCCTGTGCAAGGCCAACACTTTCAGTGTGAGGTATATACAATCTCTTCACCTGCACGGAAGACCCCCTGCTGCCCAGTTTGTGTCCTACTCGAGAGCTGGCTGGCTGTGACAGCAGAAGGAAGAAATGTGAGAATGTGTGAGGTTTCGAAGCTGGGAAACCTTGTTATATCTTCCTAAAGGTGAAAGCCTCCAATTGTCAGAACTAATAATCACAGGGCTCAGTGCACCTGTGATCCAGAGCACCTCAGACACAGCACGATCTGTCGCTTAGTGTAACAAGTTCTGCTTTCTGCAGACACAGCAGCGTCACATGGTTGCCTTTCAAGACAGCATTGTTATGCTTCTGCATCAGGAGTGAAGCGCCACAGCTCTGCTAACACACACATGGCTTGTTAGCAGGGCCACTGGAATTATGCGGGAGGAGAGGGGCGAATTATGCGGCAGCGTTCACTAAATTATGTGGCAAGAAAAGGCAAATTTTGCGGAATAATGTGGCACCTTTTCTGACAATATCACATCATTATTGTGCCATTTTTACACATTTTAACACTGTCTGGGCACAGATTACACCTCATTAGTACCAGTGTAACACTGAAACACACAATTAAGCAACAGACAGGTGACCAGTCGACCTTTGCAAAGGGCTTTTCACTGCACAGCAACACGTGTCTTCTGCATTTTTGGTAACTTTTGAACCGTTTGCCCCATAAACAAAGTTTTTTGTTTTTTTGCGTTTCAATCTGCATATTATGCAGCAGGTGATGGATTACGTGACAAGTGCGCAGAACCATAATTATTCGAAAAATGCCTCGGCCGTACAATCGCATAATTCCAGTGGCCCTTCTCAATAGTAAGTTTATACTGACAGCCATTTTCAGTTCCTGGCCCTTCCAAACACAGGCCGTTAAACCCAGGAAAGTGTAAGCGTCTGCAGTGCGTTGTCATTCCCTTCACTAAACCTCCATTTCCCTCGTGGCTCGTAACCCAAGCCTGCAGGATAAATCCGGACTTCGATCAATCGGTCGCTCCGCCATCACCTCGCTCAAGAACAGAGTGCGCCGCAGTGCCGCATCACACGGTTGACCTTCTCTAAGAGGGGAACTGAAACTAGGGATAGAAATGTTGGTTGGCTCCAGGTTCAGTCAGAAACATCGCACGACGAGGCACCGGAGTGCATTCGACGCAGGAATTACAAATGGCATGGAAATGAAAGAAAGACGGTGAGCAGGAAGTATATGAGCGTTTACAGTGCCAGCATGTGTGTTGCTTTGGCTTTATTAGAAAAACACAAAATCCCTTTCCACGAGACTAAACTCTGGGACAAAACCCCAATATCTTCAAACATACTTTAGTATGGATCATGTGCTATAAGTCCTTTATGCCATAAAACTGACATCAAAAGTGTATCTACTATGAGAAAAAAGTTATATCAAGACCATTTAATCTGCTATACAGTGTTATACAAAATAAAATTAATTACAACATATAGTGTGCTATAAATTATTTATTTGTTTTTTAAAAAGATGTTTTCTCTCCATATGCATATACATTACAAAACATAACCATCAATTCCTTGATCAATAAAATACTCTTCTCACAGAGAAGACCCAGTACTAATACACATTAAAAATAGTATTCCAGATAAAAAAATACTTTTTTACGAAGAACTGTTGACACGGCGTTTCGGTGAACAATTACTATTTCTTCACCTTCTTCAGGACAAAGTTATTCAGTTTAATCTAAATAGCAAAAAACATATATTATAAAAATATAAATAAACTATATGTTGATTATAACACAGCAGTAGACAGTTAATCCCAATACTTTTTAGTTTAAAACAACAATAATTTTGAAGCAATTGCCATAAGCATTGTCCCCTAATGGTGCAAATAACACATGATCCATTTAGTTACCTTAAAAAAAAATGTAGAATAAAAAACCGGTAAACCCACCTAAATCAAATAATGCGAGACCCCAACACAGGTCGTCTCGAGTTTAAAATAACTTCGAGCTCCTCGATCGGAGGTGAGGATTCTCAGCTGGTGATGTCTGAGTAGAAAGTATCTATCCAAAAGAGATTATTTTAAAAGTTTGATTGTACAATCGTTAACTATATTTATGAAAGTAACCATAACTTATTTTTATATCGTTGGGCCACACATACCTACGTAATAAAATCCAATTAATTGTAAGAGAGCCACCGGCTTTATACTGTCCAATCCAATTTTAAAAGCCAATTTCATGTGGGCACTGTTCTCTACAAGAAAGAAAAAACAATTCTAGGTATTTCGCCCAATATCGAGCTAGTCTCAATTAAACCCTGACTAAGAGGAATCTCACCATTAAAATTTAGAAGTCACTCACGATATCAGCTGTACATTATTCTGCAGCTATCTTTGGCCCCACTGTCTTTTCTTCAATGTTGCCTTTCCCTGTTTTTATTTTTAAAAATATAAAAATGAAAACTATAAATGATCTTAAAATAAAACTGCATTGGGTCTAATTTCACTATGGCCCAACCGTATTACCTTACAATCTGGTCAGTATTGAAGTAGTCGCGCTGTACTTTGTCAAGATGTCGTGGAATTGCTAAAAACAGGCTCTGGATTGCTGTAAGGTATAAAGTCCAAAGAGTCAATTAAGTATATACTCATAAGGACCATAATTGATAAGTTAATATCGTCTCAATAAATACTTTGTTGTTATAAATGTCATCTTACAGAATGTTTCTAGTGTCTGTATTGACTAAGAGAAAACGGCCGAAGTTGTCAGCTGTCTTAAAATAACATCGAACTCTGTACTATATAACCTAGAATTACTCAGTTGGGCATTGCCTTTGTAAAAGAAGTTTGAACCAACTCGGGAGACCGATTAGTGTGGCTCGGGGAACGAAAGGCTTTATTGCCTTTGCAAACAGTAAATCCCATGGCACGAGGCCAGCCTGCTTTGACTCCGTGAGCAGGTAGACACGTGTGCAAAGATTGGTAGGTGTATGACGGTCTGAATGCACTGTGGATTCAAAGGGATTGGTCATGGGAGGTGTCCCCAACTCTTAGCTTCTATTTCTGAAAGCGTCTTCCTCCCTTGCCTATGCTAATACTCTGTAGAGCTGGGGGGCTTTGGTAGGAGATGAGGGGCATGGAGCCTTTCATGCCCTCGCCTCTGTGTGCCCAGTGGGTAGCACTGCTCTTCTCAAATTCTTTCTTTCACATGATTGCTTCTCGCGCCAGTCATGGTACCTACATCACTTCAGAACGGAATAATGGATCTCTGGGAATCCTTGTCCCTTTGTTGCGAGTTCCCATCCAGTTCTGCGAGAGGATGGGGTTCCTGGCACAGAATGAGGACTGGTGAAAGAGGGCCCCGTGCAGGTGTGTTTGATGAGGATATCAGTCCAGGTGACAGGCAATGCATTTAATGCACAAAACAGAGGGCCTCCCTTCCCAGCATCCTTAGGGGACGGATTGAGCTTTCTACTTATATTTTAACCCAGAACGTTGTAGTGCATAATAGGTAGCACACAAGACAAGCAGTATACAAACCTAGATAGGACTTGCACCACCCTTAACACAAAGATATAAAACAAATCCCTCAACAAACGAACCTGAAGCACAACTCCATAGCGACACCACAGAATGTATTCGGACACCTTACTAGTACATTAACAGACTTTCACCATTGTAGCGGTCTTCGGCATGATATGGGCGCACTAGTAGGAGTATTTTATATTTTTATGGCACCCTCTACTGGTCATGTGCTGAACAGTTTCCATGGAGCTCCTAGACATAACCCCGGTGCTTACCCAACCCAGCCTTCCACAACTTGGTTACTGCTTCACACCACAAGCACACCTCCTCCAGAAACATGACTCCCCCTACTTTCACTCTCGACAGGTCTACAACTGATGCACACTCTGCATTGTACGTATAAGAATATGCCACCGGCTATAGTAACAATCTTCCACATTCCATCGCCACAAACATCACTGCCCTTCACAGATTTCTAATACAACACAAAACTGAAATGCAACAGTTGACAACAAGCTGTACCTTTACCAAGTCACGCACAACAACACTGTCACACTTTCCCTTTTATATCCTTTGGCTACTTCTAATTTGAGCATCTGTCTCACACACAAACATCTTCCACATTAACACAGCCCTCGATGTTACCTTTGTATTCAGTCTCCAAGTATTCCAGTTCTAGGCAGAGCCACTGGAATTATGCAGCAGGAGAGGGTCAAATTAAGCGGCAGGCTTAACTAAATGATGCCGCAAGAAAAGGCAAATTATGCGGCATAATAGTACTTCATTATTTCGTTATTGTTATACTTGATGACAGTGTCTGGGAATTGGTTGCACCTCATTAGTACCAGTTTAACACCCAAATATAGCAATAAGCAACAGAAAGGTGACCAATCCACCTTTGCAAACGGCCTTTCACTGCACGGCAACACATGTTGCTGTACTTTTTGTAATTTTTGAACGGCTTGAGCTACAAACAACATTTTTGTTAAAATATGCGGATCATGCGACAGGTAATGGATTGTTTGGCAAATCTATAATTATGCGAAAATCGCTGCGGCCGCTCAAGTGCATAATTCCAGTGGCCCTGGTTATAGGTTTCCTCCCTCTTAACAATCATAAGCCTCATGCCTGAAGTAGTACAAAATTCAACCAACTCCCACCTTGAACTTCCGGCAGCCAGGGCTGACTGCTGTTTAACACTAACCGAGCGCGGCTTGTCCTCTTAGGTAGTTCTGTTCACACCTTGCTGGTGGGTCTGGAGGCTTCAGACTGAATGGCATGCCTGTCATAAAGGCAGGGTGTTGCGGCCTTTGATGGAATAACACGTGCATAATGATGATTAAGCGGTGTCGCTTCACATGAAGCCCCCCCCCGACTTTGGTGTAGTTGCCTCAGATGTTCAGTGTGTGTGTAGGTGTGTGTGTGTAGGTGTGTGTGTGTGTGTGTAGGTGTGTGTAGGTGTAGGTGTAGGTTGGCCAGTGTGGGACTTGTAGCTAAAAGCAGCCCTGGAAAGTGTTGTTTACACCACCTCCTTAGTGTAGCGAATGAATCCAGCCGTCAGCAGGAGGGAATGCGGGGCTAATTATACACATAGCTGTAAGAAAATTGTGGGTTTTTCCTCGAGGCGGTTTCCGGGCCATATACTTGGTGATCCCCTGTCCATGCGCCTCTAAAACCAACCCCTTGGTTCTTACCTTAATGGGGTTTCCCGTGTTAAATAGTAGTAGTACAGCTCTGGGGTTGGCTGCTGTAACCTCGAGTACAGTGTCCTATCTATTGTGACGTTTGTGTGTTGAGGTTGTAACTTTGATCCCTGGCACAGGAATCCAGCAGACACGTGTGTCTTCCAATTGGATGAATACTTTCTTGATCTAGCCACCTGCCCCCACCATAGAAGCGCCTTGAAGCGTGTGTGATAATCCGCAAACCTTACAAAGTCTTGTGTTCGTTTCACTCACTTGCAATTGTCCTAGTGGCCTCCTGCTTCACGTGCGCCCGGCCGGACAACCCCCCATAAGCCACCAAGTGACGCTTCAGAACACGAGACCTCCCCGCACCTTTCTGCTCTCCCTGGAACGCACCACTGGCAGGTGCTGTGACTATACACTGGCAGCCGTTGTGTGGCGCGCGCTGCTGGCAAGGCTGTTACTGTACACTGGCAGCTGTTGAGCGGCGCGCACCGCTGGCCGTGCTATAAATGTACAATGGCAGCCGTTGTGCGGCACTCACAACTGGCAGGGAGGGCTGTAACTGCCAGTTGTGCGGCCCGCACCGCTGGTCGGGCCAGAACTGTACACCGGCAGCTGTTGAGCGGCGCGCACCGCCGGCAGGGCTGTAACAGCTTTGCTCTAAATTACAGCCCTGTAATAACAGCCCTGTAAATTTGAGCAAAAGGGAAGCACGTTGTTTCCCCCGTCCTGCTCGGTGCGAGGTTTGCTCTGCTACTCTCACTCCATCAGCGTATCCGACGCCTTCGCCTCCGAGTATCTATAGAAGTGAAATTGGGAGTGTGGGCGCCAGTTAGGGTTGGGGGGTCGATCTTGGAATAATCATCCCAATACTTTGCATTTAGACATTCGACACAGGCCAGGACCTTCAGAGAACTTTGGGAGTTTCGTAGGTGCACTTTCTACTTCTTCTCATTAATTACTAAGTTCATTAAAAACATAAGTCCTGTTTTTCAGGTGCAAGCTACCATTAAAACCGGAGGGTGAAGGAAGGGCGAGTGGGAGGCGGGCTTTGAGTCCAGCTAGGGAGAGAGGATTGCACCCAGTGAGTGGAGGAAGCTTGCACCGCATGTGTTGGTTTCGAATTATTACCGCCTGAGGTGCTTGGTATAGTGCGCCGTGACGTCACTGCGGTATTTACAGATCCGCACGCGCCTGCCACCATCTGGCAGCCCAGACCGCGCGCAGCTAGGGCGCCGGAGGGTTGCTGGGGGCGCGGAGATGACTTTCCCCTTCACAGATTCTAATTTTCCTGTTGTTAAAAAACCTCGGATACATTATTTATAGGCATAATAAGCCAGATGGCCCGATATCTGCAACATGTAAATAGAGGGGAGAGAGGAGGAGGGGGCGGTTCGTTGAGTGTACAATGCGTGGGCGCGGAATAAGGCACTTGTGTATGTTAAACCTCTGGCAGAACTCGCCGATAGAGCCTCATTGACGTATTACTATAGCCCCCGGCAGGGAAACGTCTCCAGTGAATAAAACGGCAGAAGAAGAGTAGAGCGCGAGCTAAGAGACGGGACTAATAGAAGCAGGGCGGGCTATGGACACAGAAGAAGGCTACGTGGGAGCTGCATGCAGTTCTGGCGCCCCCACCCCTTATATTGCTAATACCCTACAGGGCCTGCATGGAAAGGTCACCTTGGCTTTGAACTAGCAAACGTTCCCTCTACTTCCCTACTTTTTTTTTCCCCCCCAAAATCTTTATTAAATTTTCAGAGGTTAAAAAGAAACGTAAAGAACACAAGTATAGTGGCAAAAGAAATAAATACAAAGGGGGATGTAGTCATACACCAGGATATAGGGTTACAGCGAGAGGGGAGGGGGTAGCAGGCTGTCTGTGCAATCATCAATTAAGTGATACAAGGCAGCAATACTATTCCTAGTTAATGCAGCCATAGTGACGTTCATAAGCAAGCTTAGTTAGATTGGAGTTTGTTTGGTTGTGCGTATGCCGGAAGCTTATTGGGTCAGTACTTCCGGTGGTGTCTGGAATCAGTGTACTTGGACAGGGGTCTGTTCGTGGAAAGTATATTCGTATTGCTTGTTGATTTTGTGATGTGTGGTTGCAACAGGGGTATTCGTGTCATTGTGTGTCTTGCACAGTGGCGGAGCAAAAAGTTAGCAGTGTGTGGGGGAGGTAGGTTGGGTGTAGCGTTGTGCTTCTATCCGGGTATTGTCAAAACAGAACACTGCATGCTCGTTTATGCATCTAATCTAATATAATCATGGGGGTTCGAAATTGAACGAGGTGGCATCAAGTAAGTCCCACATCGGTCTAGAGGGAGAGCGCCATAGAGAGGTCTGGAGTGCAATGTTATCAGCACCTCTCAGGAAGGTAAGCCAATCTTGCCACATACAGAACGAGACAGCCTTGGAGTTGTTCCACTTGTTTAGTATCAGTTTGCAGGTTAGTGTAAGCATGAGGTCTAGTAAGCAACGGTCATTTTCATTTTTTATTTGTGGGTCTAGGGAGCCTAGAATTATATACGAAAATTCTCTAGTGGAGGTATTCTGGAAGATTAACTTAATACATTCGAAGATCTTATCCCAGTAAGTACGCAGTGTGGGGCAATAGAATAGCATGTGAGCTAAGTCACAGTCATGTAGATTACAGTTCCAGCAGGTGGGGTTTTGTGTAAGGCCGATCTTGTAGAGTCTAGACGAGGTCCAGTAAGCTCTGTTGATAATCATGTACTTCCGTATTATTGAATGATCCCTCCCACTGCCTACCATCCTCTGTATGCCTACTCTTGCTGTGCTTACTCTCCTACTCCAAGGCACGCTCCCCTTTGCCTTTCTCTCTTATTATGTATCTCTTCAAACTGCCCACACTTCATTCCACAGATCAGACTTTCTTCTCTTTAATCACAGAAACACCCGATCCCCTTTAGCCCTCTGTGTATCCCGCCAGTCATTCGCATGATGCCAGCAAGCCCCTACTAATGATGTCATCTAACTTCTATTAAATGAGCATAGCTAACTAAACTGAGGTAGATGCATGACTGCTCAACCTGAGAGCACAAGACTAAACCTAATAACCAACTAACCATGGGATCTAACCACCAACCTTGGGTTCTGGAGTAGCATGTGTGTTACTGGCTGTAACGCACTTCAATCCCTCGTCAGGGGCAGTAAGTGCTTTATAATGCATGGGATTCTCAAATCCATATATAAATGCCAGTGTTTAATTTCTTTATAATCGGCGACTTGCGATGCACTCAGTCGCTGATGATAAAGAAAAGACGTCAGAACTCGACTATAATAAGTAATTGCAGTCGAGTTCTGATGTTGCAGTGCCTCCTACCAGAGCCAGCAGCCGAGGTGATAGATGGGTCAGGTCACAAAACATACTTGAGACAGCTATTTAAAGCAATGAAAACGAAACAGTCCTTTTCTTTCTGCTCTATTTTTCTACTTACACTGAAAAGCAGAAAAAACATTTATTTTTCTGCACTCGTTAGATAATTATGTAAAAGTTAGAATCTTTCTGCATGTTTCCACACATTCTGATCTAATGCAGTTTTTTTAAAACTGACTTTGAACTGTTTCTTATACCTTTTCCCAACAAATATCTAACTGGTTTAATTTTGAACTAGAGGTTCTATTTTTATTCTTAATGTTTACAAATATGCTCTCTATTTTTATATGAAAGAGCTACGCACCTAGGTCTTAAGTGGTTTGTCGGAAAGGTGATGCTGTGACCATGAATTGCATGGGATAAATTACCCCCTGTCGTACATGATAAGAATATTGCAAGTCATCGAGGAGTTCCATAACCATATAGAGGAACGAGGCCGAACCCTGTCGTACATAAGAATATTGCAAGTCATCTGGAGTTCCATAACCTTATAAAGGAACGAGGCCTTTGGCCTCATTCCTCTATATGGTTATGGAACTCCTAGGTGACTTACAAGATCCTTATCATGTAATGCAAGGGGTACGTTATCCCTTATGTAAATGCATTTACAATAAAATAAAAGACTGAGCAATTTCTGAGAGCTGATGAGAGGAGAAGAGACGGAAATCATTGGCATTGATTCACCAAAATGTCTGTTGTAGAGTGACATTATGCACCCCTTGACCTTCAACTACATCACAGGCTTGACACGTGCACCATTGTTAGTCCCTCAAAAGCCTTTTATTTGCTTCTTCTGGGAGGGCGAGAGTGCAGAAAAAAGACAGGGCTCCCTGACTCCTGTAACTTTTAGCAGCACTACCTTCATGACACCTGAGCCCAGGGAATAGCGGGGGCAATGCCAGGGCAAGACTGTGGTGGCAGTTGCTACCTCTAATAGTCAATGACAGAAATGCAAATAAGGGGGGTGGACTACAAAGGGAAAATAATGGATCAAAAGAGAATTGTGTATCTGGGAAAAAAACTACTTGGCTGAAGGTATAGAAGGCAAGCAAAGCTTCTCTTACCGGCTTCGCTCTTCGATAGTATGCCAGCGAAATAGTGACCAAGCGTAATAATGTGGGTTGCGGTTGAGGAAGAGTGATGTCAACGGGGTTTGCGGTGGACTCGTGATGACCCCCAACGGAGCTGTGCCTGACTCTAAAATGGCGGCCAATTTAGACGAAGCGATCGCCTTTATTCACTCGATCTGCCTTAGCGTCTTTCTAAGAGCGCGAGTACTGATGGGAGCAACGCCTGCATTTCCTGAAGTGCGCTCATTGTGTATACTGCATAGCTGATTTGGCTCCCACATCGTTTTTTTTGTCCTCACGCTGAGCTCATAAGGGGCCAGTTCAAGGGCCTCCCCCCCCCCCCCAAGACTCGGCCTCTCGTTCTGCTCTCTGCGGACCCTGCCCGGAATGACCCGCGACGCACTCCAGATTTGCAGCCAGATTTGCATCTTCAGGAACCCAGAGGTGACTTTTTTTCTCCGAGCTGAACTTTTCCTTACATAACCCTACCTGGACTGTGCCTGACCTCAAGATGGCGTCTGGATTTCATTTGGACCATGGTTTCTCACCCCCCCCCCCCCCTGCGCTAATCTGACAATCGCTGAGTACACCTGATCACTATCCTGACAGCGGAGCCCGAGCATTATGTCCGACGCCCGGTGGAGCTGCTCTGTTCAGCTATTGAGGAGATCGGCCTTGGTTCATCCCTTTGACCGTCCCCTACCCAGCCGGACTTTGGGCACAGTTTCTCCCCGTCTCCCTGTCTCGCCCCCCCCCCCATATTTCTGTAACTCTGCTTTTTCCTTGTCTCCTATCTATCTATCTATCTATCTGACCGATGCTCGATGGAGCCACCTTGAGAGCTATAGGGGAGTCTGGCTGTGGATTCCCTCCTCGGCCGTCACCTACCCAGTCGGTCATTGGGCAGACTTTCCCTTCGTCTCTCATACCGTCTACCCCCTCTTCCTCTCCCTTCTCACTCCCCCTCTCCCCCTTTCCGCTCTGTCTCTCCTTCTCGCTCTTTAATGTGTCGCATATATTTGATGTAACGTGTAATTGTTTTCATTGTTGGAACATTGTTGAACCTTATGTAAAGCGCTCTGATACCTACGGGTCTAGCCAGCGCTATATAAAACTCATTAAATACAAATACAAAAAAAATACAAGCAACACAGATCAAGAGGTTGTCGGGCAGAGAGAAAGAAACTGCTCGCTTGGGCTTGAAAGACAGACATTTCTGACAAAGACAGACGAGGTGAACACGAAACACTACGTAATGGGAGTAAAGGGATTCGCCCATTTGGGGACTTCTCCATGAAATGCGGGTCCTTCCTGACCATGCCCGTTCCATTGGAAGCTTGGGGTCTCCTTCATTTCGGAGTGTTGTAGCGTGTAAAGATCGGGCCCACTGACTGTATCCAAGGCACCTGAAAACTGGTTCAGAATTGACCAAGGTAGCATCAGCTTTGCAGTCAGATAAGAGACAACATATTGTTGGGCACATTCTGAGAACTACCCAAAACCTGACCGTGACATTTAATCACTGTGCATTGGTACCAAATTTAGCGTTACCGTGGAGAAGAAAATTGGGGCTAGCTTGCGGTAAAAGTCGTTACTGCAAGCTTTTGCATTTTTTTTGCTTCAAATGCTGGTGGTAACTAGCCACAAAGTCAGGGCACTAATGCACAGTTAGTGTATCAGTCGTAAGGCAAAAACAGTTCATTCAAATGTTTGCCCTCCTGCAGAACTCTACATAGGCCCGTTCACGAGCATTTGGTCGCAGAAGTCCACCTGTTAAACTGTAAAGAACTTAATTTCTTATTTTGAGGAGCTACCACTCGAAACAAGCAAAGCCAAAAGCACCTGGATTTGTGCCTGTGGCAAGATCCCTTGTGGATCACTTTCAACCCCGGAACCAGCATATCTAACCCTTTGGACATGCCAAGGCCATGCAGGATCTCAAAGCACAGGTTCTCTCATGCTGTGGCACTGTCCAAGACAGCAGGATTTCTAAGCTCCTATTTCCCTTTTTCTTTTAAAATAATTATACTTAATAGTAAACAAGTACGTTCTTAGTATTCCATTCTATTAGTATCAAAGAAACACCTGTAGATAATCAGCTCTATATTCACATTCACTTTCAAATGGCAACCCAAACTATTTTGCCATAAATGTGAGTAACAGAACATTTTATAGTAGGCGCCCTAATAGGGCAGGCAAACTGGACTTTAAGGGCCCTAACACCATCCAGTGGCCGAAGATGACAGGGGGTTGGGCTGCTAAGGAGGCTGGAAGGCTGCTCAATTTCAGTAGACAAATTAGTCAGGCACCGCAATCCTTCTAGCCCACAGTCGCCAAGTCATAGGACAGCCCCAACGGGTGCCCAAACGCAGCGGGAAACCAACCAACATCAAGGGTCTGCTGTCCTGGTGTACAATAATTGAAACAGTAGATACCTTGAATTCTTCAAGGTGGTCCTGCCCTTACTCCGTATGGTCAGCACCTGCAATTTCGTCTCTGTGCATGTCTCCCATCCATTGTGGACCCGGTATTACGACAAGTTGAGTCCCCCTTTGATGTTTCAGCTCATTGTGCAGGTTTCTCTCGTCATGACCACTGTGTGGGCGCTACAGCACTCTAGGAGCCCTCTTTGCATGGGAGGCCAATGATGGAGATTACAAAACTAGCCTAGAAGGCGGGGTACAGCGCCAATGAGAGGAGGTGGAGTGGAGGAAATACATAAACGTAGATTGACGTGGGAGGATGCACGCTCTAATACCCAACGGGCATCTCCTGGAAGATGAAGTGAAAGAGGAGAGAAAGCACTCATTATAGTAGGCAAATGGCAATCACCCTTCTAGTCAGAGTGACGCACTGGCAAACATGTAGGAACTCTGTTCTCAGATGGATGATGGTTTGAGGCCCGCCCACCCTGTGTCAAAACCTTTTGTGAGGTCTGGGCGTAGCACAGGTTTATCTTTTAGACCGCCTCATGTAATAAAAAAGTCATTAAAAAAAAAAATGCATACATAAATGCATGGATAGAGGGGTTTTAGGCCTCTTCATCCACTGGTTGTTCAGTTTTCATTCACATTTTGATTCCATTGACCACAACAGGCAGCTTAGACATTGGATAAGTCCACTTCTGCCTTCGGCTCTCTTGCACTGTGCGGTGTGGAAATTTGCCTGAGCAAATGCGCATTTCCACCTAAAAGTAAGTACACTCCAATGCCAGGCTTGGTCTGCCAATACTTTATTTTTTCAATGCATTTTTCTTTTCATTCTTTTCATTCTTTTCTTTTCATTTTATTATAAATATTTTTTGTTAGTCATTCCTGTGTGTTAAATTTTGTCTTCAGGTTACAGTAATTGAAAGCCAGTAGTACATTTTCTTTATTCAATATTTCCTGTGCCCTGCATTAAAACGAAATACTTCTGCCTACTAGAAATGTCAAGCAAATGGTCACTATGTTTAAGAGACATTATCTACATATATATATAATTTATTTTTTTTGACATATGCTAGCAACACATGGTCACACATCACCGTTCCTCCACATCACTTAAAACTTTGGTGCGTAGCTCTTTCCTGTGAACGAGCGAGCATGTTTTCAAACTTTGAAGAATAAAAAATAAAACCTCTAGTGCAAAATTACACACATCAAAACCTTGTTAGTTATTTGTTGCAAACAAATATTAGAAACAGTTCAATAGAAGTCAGTTAAAAAAAAAAAAAAAGTGCACTATCTCTGAATGTGTAGAAAGATGCAGAAAGATTATAGCTTTTTTATTACTATCTAATGAGTGTAAAAAATAAACATGTTCCCTCTGCTGGTCATTGTAAGCTAAAAAAATAGAGCAGAAGACTGAAAAGCAATGCTCAGTTTTCGTCCATTTAAACAGTTGCTTCAATTAAGTTCCGGGACCTTACCTGCCTTGGCTGCTGGCTCTGGCAGCAGGCATGGTGATGACAGAACTCGAATGTAATAACATACAATAGTTGCGTTCTGACGCTTTTCTTTATAACCGGTGGCTGGGTGTGTCACAAGGTGCTGCTTATAAAGAAATTAGAGAATGGCATTTATACAGGGATTACAGAATCCCATGTATTATAAAATAATCACTTCAGGAGTCAACTGTAATAACTTAATACAGTCGTGTTCTGACGTCACAATACTTACTTCCAAAGCCAGCATCCGAGATTAAAGGCAGGTCAGGGGTAGCTGTTGGAAAAAAAAAAAAAAAAAAAGCAACGTTACTTTTTCGCTGTTTAGCTTCTACTGTTTTCCTAGGTGTACAATGACAATCTGAAAGGTGAGATTTGTGGCAATATGTTTATTTTTTACACTCCTAAGGTAGTTATAGAAAAGTTAGAACCTTTCTGTATGTTTCTATTTTGCATTAAAAAAAAAACCACTTGTATTAAACTCATTCCAATATCTTTTTCCAACAATTGTCTAACAGCTTTTTTAGGTGTTTAATTTTGTACTAGAAATTCTATGATTCTATTTTTATTCTTCATATTTGCAAACATGCTCTCTCATATATGAAAGAGCTATCCACCAAGGACTTAAGTGGTTTGTGTGAAAGGTGATGGTGTGACCATGTATTATAAGGAATAAAGTACGCTTTGTCATATATTATAAGGATAATGCAAATCACCTTTAGAGTTACCTCACCTTAGAAAGGAAGCCTGCCTTCGGCCTTGTTCCTCTATATGGTAATGGAACTCCTCAGTGACTTGCAATATTGTTATAAAGTATGGCGGGGGTACTTTATCCCATATATAAATTCTAAAATATAATAATATCTGTAATTCTTTTTTCAATACGTGTATGTAGTCCCAGTCAGTTTTTATAGATGTAGAAGATGTTGTGAACCACCAAATGCATGCACCATTGTTGTCCTTTGTCCAGTGATGCAGTGACCTCAGGCGAAGCAACAAGAGTACCAGGCAGGCCCTTGAGAACAACGAAGCAGACTCAAAAAGACACCATTTCAAAGAGACGCGAGGAGCTGTGGCTTAATCACGCTATTACTTCATTCTGTATTTTAACTGTGTGTGTGTTGTGAATGCTCACGCTTTTCATTCTCGTGTAATGTCATGAGGCCGAAGTGGGCGGGAACTACGGGGATCGGCGTTCCCATACTTTTTTCTTTAATTCAAATCTGTTCCTATACTTTGTGAAAAAGAAAGAAAATATTCTCTAATGGAGGCATGCTGCTGCAGCTAATGAGTTCGCTGGAAAGCCTTGCCCGTGTTCTGCATGACAGAGATGCACAGGATCTTCTTTTCACACGCACTGTTTATTATGCAGCTGACATTCTAGGCGGAGGGGTGGGGCAGCAAGATGTTCTCATCTCAGGGCCTTGCCCCTGGGGAGTCTTATTGTGCTGACAATAAAGCTTATAAGCAACCTATGTGTTCCAGATGAATGTAAATATGTGTCAATTAGCATTTTGATTGACATATCTGTGCTTGAAAGGTCATCTGTGCCATCATGTCCTCTCCTACTCGGAATCACCTTTAATTAACTCCTAGAATTGTGTTCTAGCAATTTCGAAAACTGTTTATTTCACATGCAAAAGCAATAGAAGTTGCTGAAGAACCCAAGTCATGTGTCGCACCTCAATCCTGGCTTGGATTTTTTTTTACTAACGATGTGCATTCTGGGACTTGTAGTTTTTTACGTTATAGATGTCATTCAGTAAATATGTAAACTGAAGGCTCTCTCTAGCCTTGCTGCATATACTGACCTCACTCATATTGTCATAACCCACATCGCCCCTATGCCTTGGTATTGTACATCACAGTTCTCGTACTATTTTTTGGTGCTTAGAACACTGCATGAGTATCTGCAGAGTGCCTTTCTCCAGACAATCCGAATCGTATGGCTTATTGAAGTTGTTGACAAATGACTTTCAAGGATTGCCTGCCCGTGCTCAACATGTCAGTGCCCTCTGGTAGATCTTAGACAGAGTCAGTCAATTGTGAGGCGAACTACCTTACATACACATGCGTGCAGTACTACTGCCCGACTCAAACCTGATCTGCATGTGATAGAAGCTTGCACTCCCTCGAACCTGTTCTCGGTGCTAAGAAAATCTCTTCACTACAAAAAAGATAACACACAATTGGCTTTATCACTGCTTGCTTTAAAGATGGCAGCTTTTATTTGAGTTGATGGGTTCTTCACAAGAGTCTCTTTGTCAGCCCATGCGCTGCCATTTACTGGGTGGTTATTCAAGGTCCTCTAATATACGCGTGTTTTGTGCTTCCTCTGTGGCAAGGGAACCTATGTACCTTCAAACACCAATCCTGTGTCAAGGGAGTCTGTAGGTTCAGAGAACAGTAACAACCCTATACCAAGAGAGCTCATGTTAGTTCTCTGATGCAACCTTTTGCCAGATAGTACCGGTTTTCCTTTTTGTAGAGTCTTTGTGTGTGTGTGTGTGTGTGTGTGTGTGTG
Organism: Calotriton arnoldi; assembly: GCA_963921515.1. Classification (NCBI taxonomy): domain Eukaryota; kingdom Metazoa; phylum Chordata; class Amphibia; order Caudata; family Salamandridae; genus Calotriton; species Calotriton arnoldi. The sequence continues at coordinate 1,046,736 of CAWUFW010005313.1, read as the reverse complement.
TGTGCGTGTGTGTGCGCGTGTATGTGTAGATCTATGTATAAAAGCACAGTTCAAACTGTAGTTATGGTTAAAAACAAACACTAAAAACCACCGAAATTCACAAGTTATGTTTAGGCAAACTAAGCGTAACTGGAGCCCCCAACATACATTGCTTATGACCTTACATATGACATCTCAAATTACATCATCAGTGACATTACTGATGGCGCCATGAAGAGGCACTATTTAGCCTTGCACAGCAGGAGTTAGCCATAGGGCCAGACTCTGTGTCCAACCCTCTGTGAGTGACCAGCCCACATTGAGCACCTCGTTAGGCTGTGTGCAACAGGGGTTGTCCATCGGGCCAACTCTCCACATGTGGCCAAACCTGCTGCACAGGTCCTTCAGCTGCGTGCAACAGAGATTGGCTGCAGGGCCTCCCCAATAGCCAGGCCCTGAGCCCAACTCTCCATGGGTGGTCAGACCCTACAACAAGCAATCTTTATCCAAGCACATTGGTTGCGGGGGTGGCCTTTCGCCAGGCCCTTTTCCCAACTCTCGTGGGTGACTGTAAGAAATTGGGTTGTTGGTTTACAGGGGTGTGATCCCTGGTCAAGCAGCTACCACATCCCTTGTCAGGGTGAGGCACAAGCCAACCCTAAATTAACCTGTGCTAAACTCTTTGGTAGCTTGGCACAGAGCAGCCAGGTTTAACTTGGAGGCAGTGTGTAAGGTATTTGTGCAACACTTCACACAGTAATAAAGTGAAAACACTGCAGAAAAAGGATCCAACACCAAGTTAGAAAAATAGAACTTTCTTTAATAAATAAAACAAGACCAAAACGACAAAAATCCAATTAGTAGAACTGGAGATATGCAGTTTTAAAGGTTTTAGTGAACATAGCACAAAAAAGCACAAAGAGCCAACTCTGGATACCTGATCGCGCTGGACCAGGACAAAATCACAAGTTCAGGCCGACTGCGATGGAGCGTGGGACAGCTACAGGACCCAAAGAGGCCCGCTGAACAAAGCACATTAAATCCTGGTTTGCAGAGTGTTGTGAGGATCTGCGTCGAAGATGTAGCACAGTCGAAGCGATGCATCAGTTCTGAGAGGTGGCGAGGCTGGCGTGCGAGGTCCTGCATCATCATCATCATTGAGGATCTCATCGATGAGAGCTTGCGTTGCGCAGTCCGGCGTCGATGATGTGTTGCACAGTCCAGGCAATGTGCCAGTTCTGAGGAGCGATGCGTGGCTGCGATGCAGAGTGCAGTGTCATTGTCGAGGCTGCCGTCGACGAGGGATGGAAGAGCCTGTGCTGAGAGTGCATCACACAGCAGCGGTTCTGATGGGCAGCTATGCAATGCGGGTCTTTGCGATGGGTCCAATTCACCGAGCAGCAGCGATATGTCGGGTCTGCTCAGGTTTGTGCCACGCAGCAGAGGAGCTGCGTCGGTTCCACTGGATCACTGAGGCTGGCGGAGCACCTTAAGCCCACTTCCAAGGATCAAGGACTCGGTGGCACCACTTCGGAGGGTAGATTCACAGATGACGGAGTCCAGGTGCAGGTGCTAGGTTGTTGGAAGCCTGTTGTGTCCCTGAGGTTTCATATCAGGAGGACAACCAACTTGCCCTTGGAGTCACTCTGGGGTTCTGGGTTTAAGAGATGCAGCTCTACTCTTTCTTGCCCAGGCAAGAGGGCAGCAGGTCGGCAGTACTTCAGAACAGCAGTCTGACATAGTGGCAGTCTTTTCAGCACCACAGCAGTCCTTCTTCCTGACAGTATCCACAGGTTCAGAAGTGTACTGAAGAGTTGGTGTCTGAGGTCCAGTATTTATACCCAGTTGTGCCTTTGAAGTGGGGAGAAGTGTCTAGAGGCAGGATTTTTAAGTGTACAGGTGACGTCCCCTCCTGGCCCTGGCTCCAGACTAACTACATGGGGTATGCAGCCATTTGTATGGACACAGGACACAGCTTATTCAAGTGTAAGTAGGGCTGGGCCCAGCTTCTCCCTCACATCCTGCCAGTGATGGGACATCTAGGCACACCTAAGCCCCCCATTGTGTGTGGCTGTCTAGGAGGAAAATACAAAGCCCAACTGTCAGCTACACCCAATCATGTAACCTAGAGACAGGCTGCGGGCACCAAATGGCTAAGACCGGAAAATGCCAACTTTCTAAAAGTGCGATACAAAAGGGGATGATGGACGGAGCGCTTGAGCAAATCACTCACCCCCAGTCAACTGACCTGGGTTTAATCCATCATCATTCTTTAGCTCACTCCACCACCCCAGTTCAGACATGGCCATATGCAAATCAGTCTGACCCTGTACCTCATGGGAACAGTCCAGCCCGATCTGCCAAGCCATGTCTTCCCTGGACTGGAAACAAGCATCCTGGGACCGGTTTCTGGCTATTCAGCCGTCATCAGCCAGGCTAGCTTGAATCCAGTGGCAAAGTGAGCAAGGGACCCACGTCTGGGCATACCCTGCCAACTTAGGGCGAACAAAGCGATACAAAAGGGGATGATGGACGGAGCGCTTGAGCAAATCAAACACTCACCCCCAGTCAACTGATCTGGATTTAATCCATCATTCTTTAGCTCACTCCACCACCCCAGTTCAGACATGGCCATATGCAAATCAGTCTGACCCTGTGCCTCATGGGTTGGCAGTTCGGGCTGGACTGTTCCCATGAGGCACAGGGTCAGACTGATTTGCATATGGCCATGTCTGAACTGGGGTGGTGGAGTGAGCTAAAGAATGATGATGGATTAAACCCAGATCAGTTGACTGGGGGTGAGTGTTTGATTTGCTCTAACGCTCCGTCAATCATCCCCTTTGGTATCGCTTTGTTCGCCCTAAGTTGGCAGGGTATGCCCAGACGTGGGTCCCTTGCTCACTTTGCCACTGGATTCAAGATAGCCTGGCTGATGAGGGTTTTGAACCCGATACCGGTCCCAGGATGCTTGTTTCCGGTCCAGGGAAGACATGGCTTGGCAGTTCGGGCTGGACTGTTCCCATGAGGCACAGGGTCAGACTGATTTGCATATGGCCATGTCTGAACTGGGGTGGTGGAGTGGGGTGGTGGAGTGAGCTAAAGAATAATGATGGATTAAACCCAGATCAGTTGACTGGGGGTGAGTTTGATTTGCTCTAACGCTCCATCCATCATCCCCTTTGGTATCACTTTGTTCGCCCTAAGTTGGCAGGGTATGCCAGACGTGGGTCCCTTGCTCACTTTGCCACTGGATTCAAGATACCCTGGCTGATGAGGGTTTTGAACCCGAAACCGGTCCCAGGATGCTTGTTTCCGGTCCAGGGAAGACATGGCTTGGCAGTTCGGGCTGGACTGTTCCCACGAGGCACAGGGTCAGACTGATTTGCATATGGCCATGTCTGAACTGGGGTGGTGGAGTGAGCTAAAGAATGATGATGGATTAAACCCAGATCAGTTGACTGGGGGTGAGTGTTTGATTTGCTCTAACGCTCCGTCCATCATCCCCTTTGGTATCGCTTTGTTCGCCCTAAGTTGGCAGGGTATGCCCAGACGTGGGTCCCTTGCTCACTTTGCCACTGGATTCAAGATAGCCTGGCTGATGAGGGTTTTGAACCCGAAACCGGTCCCAGGATGCTTGTTTCCGGTCCAGGGAAGACATGGCTTGGCAGTTCGGGCTGGACTGTTCCCATGAGGCACAGGGTCAGACTGATTTGCATATGGCCATGTCTGAACTGGGGTGGTGGAGTGAGCTAAAGAATGATGATGGATTAAACCCAGATCAGTTGACTGGGGGTGAGTGTTTGATTTGCTCTAACGCTCCGTCCATCATCCCCTTTGGTATCACTTTCTAAAAGTGGCATTTTCAAAATTGTAATTTAAAATCCCACTTCACCATAACTGTTAGGATTCTTCATCATAATTCCAAAGACACCAAACATGAACTGGTTAACTGTGTCCATTTGGAAATTACATTTATTGAATGTAATAAGGTAGCTCCCATGTAATCCTATGAGAGAGGTAGGCTTTGCGGTAGTGAAAAACAAATGTAAGACTTTTTCACTACCAGGACATTTAAAACTTAAAAGTATATGTCCTACTTTTTAAATGCATTGAACCCTGCCCTCTGGGCTGTCTAGGGCCTACCCTAGGGGTGTCTTATATGTTTTAAAAAGGAAGGTTGGGCCTGGCAAAAGGTTTATTTTGCTATATTAAAGTGGCAGTTCAAAACTGTACACACAGGCAGCAATGGCTGGCCTGAGAAGTATTTAAAGTGCTACTTAAGTGAGTGGCACAATCAGTGCTGCAATCCCACTAGTAGCATTTAATTTACAGGCCCTGGGCAAGGTAGTGTCACTTAGGCACTTACAAGTAAACTAAATATATCAATTGGGTGTTAGCCAATTCTACCCTGTTTTAAGGAGAGAGCACAGCACTTTAGCACTGGTTAGCAGTGGTAAAGTGCACAGAGTCCTGAAACCAACAAAAAACGTAGTCCGCAAACAGGGGGATTGAAGGCAAAAAGTTAGTGGAAAAACCACGCCATGGATGCCGGGTCTAACAGTGACCAACTCCCACTATGTACAGCCAAAGGCCGTGTGAAGTGGGGGTTGCCCAGAAGGCATGACCTACAGCTATGCTATGCACTCAGCCTTCCGTGGATGGCCAATCCCCACCATGGGATGGGAACACTTTGGCTAGGTGAATCAGTGGCTGGCAGCAGGGTCTGGCCTTTACCAGGACGTGGACTGAAATGTACCAGAGTGATTAACACCTTCTGCACACAGCCTTCACCCCTGCACAGCAGGAATTAATGTCGGGCCTGCACCAAAACCTTTGTCGGCACCAAAACCCCTCTCCATACAGGCATTGGCGCTACAGAGTAGGAGTTGGGTGATGGGCCTGGATATAGACCAGGCTCTGCACCCATTCCTGTGCAGATTGTCGACCCCCTGCTGCATGCGACAGTAAGCCCCTTTTTTCCTGTTTGTTTTTTTTAATTGCGGTTTACATTGTAAGATAATTTGCACAATTAAAGATGATGTCATAAGTGATGTCTTCAATGATGTCATTTGAGAAGCCATCAGTGATGTGTTGAGGGAGTTATAGCTAGTTTACCCAACCACAGATGGTGAATTTCAGTGGTTTTTGTTTTGTGACCATATTTAAGCTTTATATATTTTTTCCAATTAATTTTGGAGTTTTTTTAAACATATGTTAAAGTTGTATAGCCAAAGCTAACTATACCAGCACATTAACCTTTGTTTTTGTCAGTGACATTAATATTTTTTTCATCATGTATGACATTTATCTGTTCTACCACAGGCAGCGAAGCCCAGCAGCCCATTGTAGAATGTCCTGCCCATTGCGCCACTGGTGGTCATCCCCCCACAGTGCATGGCCAAAGATCGCACACAGCATGGGTTGGCCGCTGGGTCTGGTTTGAGGCCAGGGCCCAATGACGAACCTGCAATGGATGGCTAACTTTCCCCCCGAGCATGGCCAAAGGCTGCGTACAAAGGAGTTTGGCCCCAGGTGACCAAACCCCACTGCTCACGGCCTTTGGCCCTAACCATAGGCAAGTATATTGCCTGTTTGGGCCTGTTAGCACCAGGAAGGGCATTAGGCCAAAACCCCTGTTCTACTGAAACCTACACAGTAAGATAAAATGATGCCTCACCTAGCACCCCATACTGCCAATCACCACAGTTACATAAAGATCTAGATGACCCAGATGCTCACATAGCATTTTCATTCACAATGAGACAGCAAGAGAAGAGGAATCCTACATGCGTTCTCCCAAATATTATCACAAAAGGGCAGCTGGATCAATTTGCCAGAAAAGACAGTCCTGGGAGAAATACAAAGATTTTGGTGTAGACGCCTCACCCACTTAACAGTGGCATGCTTCATCATCAGCGCCTATCCACACCCTGGTATGATGATACAGCCAGGGCAGACTCAACCAGAAAAGGGTGGGAGTTCTTATATAAGTCGTAGCTGGATATATGTCAGGGATTCAGAAGGTAAGAGATAAAAATGTATCTGGGTAAACCCAGGAAAGTTTTCTTTAATAAGTAGGTACCCTATACATAACTAAAAGCAGAGTTTGAGTCTTAATATTGAATTCCAATGCCTCAAAAAAACTTTAATAGGTCTACTCCAAAATCTTTCACTTTCCAGCTAAGGCTCATTACTGCTCACTCTGCATCACCCCACTCCAGACATAACAGATCTAATCACTTATCACATAATTGATGCCCTCTTCATCACAGAAACATTGTTCAACAACACATCCACACACATCCTGGGCATCCTTCTCCCAACATTCTACAGCCTTCATCATGTGGACCACGCACATGAGAAGGGATGAGGTCTTGCTGTCATCCAGAAGTCCTCATAATCATGCACTCTAGGCAAGCAGTCCATGGAGCTGAAATGCCATTTCTCACTCTTTGAATCTCCTACCACCAATTGTCAGAATTCCTTACCACCTCGTCCATCCGACATATCCACACCACAATCTTAAATTACTTAAACCTTTCCAGACAAAACAAGCTCAAAATAAGACTCCACTTCTTCAATCTCATAGACACTTTCAAAGTGGTGCAGCGTGTCACACAAACAACACACTCCAAAAGGCACATCCTCAACTTTGCCTTTTTAGCATCCCCAACAACCCAGTGCAATCCACTCATAAGCCTGGAATGGACTAGTCACTTTGCCATCCCTATTTCTCTGCTCTGTATCCTACCAGCAAACTAAGGACAACGCAAAAGAGAAGACCAAACCTTCAGACCTTTCAAAGACTTCTTCATAGACATCTTAATGTTGAACTCCTCTCTCACCCTATCCATTCCACATCTGATGCCAACTCCCTTTTTCACCAACTTTTTTTTAGGTTTAACTCTTTTAATTGATATTCATTAAACAAGTACGAAAGATCCAACAGAGCCGTACATACATTGCTTTGTGGGCGAAATCGGCCCTGGGTGTCTGGGGTAGTGCTGAACAGCAAAGGAAACATTACAACCAATATAGAAAAAAGGAAACTTATCTTACCCAGCCCTACCTCCCCCCTCCCCGACCCTCGTCCCCCAAATCGATTGTCAATAAAGGGTCCCACTAAGCCGCATTTTGTAACTGTGCTCTCCGCAGTGTGTGGGGCAGAGCGGCGCAGGAGGCGTAGGTACCTCAGACACATTAGTTCACGAAATTCTGATGTCAGAAGAGAGAGAAAAGGTTGCCAGAGGTCTACAAAGGTGGAACCCTTCCCCGCCAAGGTGAGTGTCATCTTTTCCATCCCCAGAACTGACCATAAGCGCTGCAACCAACCCGTGAAGGTAGGTACATGGGGGGGGGTCTTCCAATGGATAAGGATATTCTGTGTGGCAGAGCCCAGAGCAATTGCGATCTGACGGCAGCGCCTAGATTTAAGTGGGTATGTTAGGGGGTTTGGTAGGCCTTGCAGAACGTAAGCGGGAATCGCGGTATTTGGGTATTGAGGTGCTTATCTATCTTGTCGAGAATTTGGGACCAATAGGGTTGTATTTGGTCGCAGTCCCAGAGGAGGTGCACCAGTGTACCCCGTTTCCCACCGCCCCGCCAGCAGTCCGAACTTTGGCGGGGGTCAGTCTTATGGATGCGCTCAGGCGTGTAGTACCAATATGTGGTCACTTTCGTCAGTGTTTCTGTCAGCCCCATGTTGCGTGCCAAGTGGCGTGCCCTGTAGTACACTCCCTCCCACTCTTTATGGCTGATGGACCGGCCAAGGTCCCGCTCCCAGCGTGCGCGACCCGCGTTGTACGTGTGTGCGCGCCGGGAGAGCAGCATCTTATAAAGATCTGAAATTCATTTCTTGTCCGTTGTGCGTGTTATGGGCCATTTTTCATAGGGAGTAAGATGGCGTTGGGCATGTGGTCTAATGTGCGGGTGAAGCGCCCAGTGGCGGAGCTGCAGGTACTGTAACCTCTCGGACTCGGGAATCCCATAATATGCTCTGATCTGAGGGAAAGGAATGATCCCATCCACGTCAAATAAGTGTCCCAGTGAGCGGCATTCCGTGGGGCGCCAACGTGTGAAAGCAGACTTACTCATACCTGGCTGGAAATCGGGGTTGTCGAAGAGTGGGGTGAGTGGCGAAGGGAAGGTGGTCAGGTTGTGCCTACGATTAGTTTGATCCCAAGTTTCCAGGGTCGTACGAGTGATATAAGATGCATAGAGGTTGGGGGGGTCTATGTATCTTTCGGAGGAAAGGAACCTTCTGCAGTGGCGTGGCTGCCACTGCCTGATTCTGAAACAGCCAGTGTCTCTCGGACTCGGCACGACTCCATTCGACCAAGTGGCGCAATTGCGCCGCCTGGTAATAAAGCTGTAGGTCGGGGACTCCCAACCCGCCCTCCTCAGGAGGCAACATAGTGATGGATCTCTTCAGTCGTCGTCTGCGGCCTCGCCAGATGAACTGTGAAAGCTCGGATTGGACCTGTTTGATCCACCCCGGGGGTGGTCGCAGGGGGAGAGTCTGGAACACGTATAGTATTTGGGGCAGAACCGCCATTTTGGTGGCGGCCACTCTACCCAACCAGGATATCGGGAAGTGTTTCCACCGCCGCAGTTCAGCCCGTATCCGACTCCGTAGTTTGGCATAGTTGGCAGAGACTATCTCTGGCACCGTATGTGCCAGCTGAACGCCTAAATATGTAACAGTTTCATCTGCCCACTGGATAGGGTGTTGAGTTCTGAGGCGCGCCAGTGTGGAGGGCGACGGGGACAGATTGAGCGCGACAGACTTCTCCACATTGACCTTAAATCCCGAGACCTGCGCAAAGTCTTCCAATTCTGCCAGAAAGGCCCTCAGTGCGGGGACAGGGTCCGAGAGCGTGACCAGGACGTCGTCCGCGTAGAGGCTAATAGTACGAGTGTCACTACCGAACTTAATCCCAGTGATAAGAGGGTTACGCTGGACTCTTTGAGCCAAAGGCTCCATATAGAGCGCGAAGAGCAGGGGTGAGAGTGGGCACCCCTGTCTCGTGCCTCTACCTATACTAAAACGAGTTGACGTGTGTCCATTGACTCGTACAGAAGCTGTAGGGAATCGATAACAATTGAAAATGTGGGTCCGCAGCTTTTCTCCCATCCCAACGTGCGTCAGTACGCGTTTTAAGTATGGCCAGTGGACTCTGTCGAAGGCCTTCTCCGCGTCGATTGTGAGGAGCATGTATTCTCCATGCGTCCGAGAGGCCTTTTTGATAAGGTGAAGGACCCGTTTGGTATTGTCTGGCGTTGAGGGATAAAACCCGCCTGGTCGGGGTCGATTAACCCAGGCATGTAGGGCGCCAGGCGGGAGGCGAGAATCCCCGTATAAAGCTTAAGATCGATGTTAAGGAGAGATATGGGGCAGTATGCCCCGCAACTAGTCTTGTCCTTACCGGGCTTTGGTATGACGACTATGGCCGCGTCGAGCATGTCCTCTGGGATTGCTCTGGTGAGCGCAAAGGAGTTAAAGAGGCGGGTTAGAAAAGGTGCCACTGTCGAGCAGAACTGTTTATAAAAGGCCGCCGAATAGCCGTCGGGCCCAGGCGACTTAGCAAGTTTGAGGCGCGAGATGGCTGCTTTGACTTCAACCCGGATCTCTCTCTCCAAGTGATCAGCTTGGTCCTGAGTTAGGGAGGGGAGCCGAGCTTCCGCTATGTAAGCGTCTCTGAGTGAACCATCCAACGGTTGTCCCGTATAGAGTTGCGCATAAAAATCGCGGAAGGTCTCGGCTATGTCCGAATCCTCCGTCACCTTCCCTCCAGCAGCGTCGCGCAATTCGTGAACCCCCTGAATCTGTCTGGCCTCCCGCAGCTTGTGCGCCAAAAGGCAGCCACATCTGTCCCCCCTGTATAGAATGCCTGGCGTAGGCGCAAGGCTGCGTATTGTGCCCGATCTTGGTCGATGGCCGCCACCTGCGTCCTTAAAGCGCGCAGCTGACGCCAAATCCTGGGCGCCCCGGTCCGCTGATGCATTTTCTCCAACTCCTTCGCGTGAGGTCGTCCCGCTTCCGTCTGCGCTCGGCATTATCTGCCGTCGAGATCGCTATGAATTCCCCCTAATTACCGCCTTGAGCGCCACCCATTGCGTCGATATGGGGGTGTCCTGATTATCGTTGTGTGAAATAGTCCTCTATGGCATGCTGTATTTGCGTGACTACGTCAGGGCGATGTAAGAGAGTATCCCGCAAGCGCCATTGACTGGAGGGTCGCTGCAAAGGGGGGAGAGTGAGTGTTATTATGACCGGAGCGTGGTCTGAGAGGGAGGCAGCTAGTATTTCCACGTCAGTGGTGTGGGCGCAGATGGACTCGGAGCCAAGGAAGTAGTCAAGCCTAGCATAGGTTTTGTGCGCACTCGAGTAAAAAGAGTATTCGCGGCCCTGGGGGTGGAAGTGGCGCCAGAGATCTATCATGCCCAATCCCTTCAGTCTGTCCTGCCCCAATTGGGAGAGTGCTCCCGTCTGACCCGAGCGCTGACTTGATCTGTCACTAATGTTGTCAAATAAGAAATTTAAGTCACCTCCCAGCAGGATGCCCCGCTCCCCTGTCGCTGTGGCCTCTATCAGCGCCTCATGAAGGAACTTCTCTTGCCCCTCGTTGGGAGCATAAATAGACCCGGCTACAAACGTTCGACCCCCTATGGAGAACTGATAGGTGAGGAGCCGCCCTTTAATTTTGGCTTCCTTCTGTAGTACTCTGCCCTGAAAGGCGCTGGAGACTTAAATGGCAACACCGGCTGTTTTAGTGGAGCTGGAGGAGAAGAATTGCGTTGGGAACAGGCGGGACTTTAGGCGGTGACAATCCCGAGCCAGTAAGTGCGTCTCCTGGAGGAGACAGATATCTGCCTTGGAATTCTCCAGATACGAGAGGACTGCCCTGCGCTTAACGGGGTTGTTGAGACCCCTCACATTCAAAGTTAGGATTCTAAGCTCTGTAGGGACCGTCTAAGAATCGGGGGACCACAAAGATCTCTAAGTGTGAAGGCTGTGCCCGTGTGGGTAGGTGGGCGCCAGGGGCAGCAAGACAGTACGCCTGAATCCCGTTTGGATAGAAAACGGTAGACGAGGGACCCCAAAAAAGAACAGTAAAAAGAAGACCCCCCCCCAAAACCAGCAACAAAAACATTTAAAAAAACAGGAACCAGAGTTTGAAAAAAGAGTCCGTCATCCTGAGATGACCAGAGTGAAGTCACAGTGGGGTCCATAGTGTGGCCAAGAACTGCCTCCTCCTTCCCGCCCGCCCCTGATGCCAAGAAGGAGCATGGGGTTACCATCCCCAGCTCGGTATTCAAGAATGCGTCTTCGCCAGAGCCTCCGTCGTGGACTCCAGGACCGCCCGCTGGCCCTTGGCGATCTCTGCTGGATCTGGGCGGTGTGTTCCTCGCCTGCGACCCTGTCGCTGCCAGGCTGAAGGGGAAACGCCAGGTCCGGTTGCAGGGCTGAGCCGGCCGTCTTCATCCTGAGGGAGCTCGACTCCCAGAAGCCGACTGGCCTCCGTGAGGGACCGCAGCTGTAGGAGTTTGCGGTTGTGCCGAAAGATAAGGCGAAATGGATGCCCCCAGGAGTAGGAAATACCTTGTTGGCGTAGGTGAGCCGTAATGGGCCGGAATTGCCAGCGTTTCTGGAGGGCGAGTAGGGCAAGATCCTGGAAAAGCACAGGTGACTAACCTTTAAACGTGATGGGGTGTAAGGACCTAGCTTTTTTTCAGGATCATTTCTTTGGTCCGGAAGTCCTGTACACAAACAAAAATGTCCGCTGGGGGAGCGTTGCCGGACCGGGGTGGGCCCACCCTGTGCACGCGATCTAGCCGTATCTCCGTGTCCGGTGAGTTGCCGAGGATGTGGTTGAATAGCTCACCGGTAAAGGCGAAGAGGTCATCTGTGTCCGCCGTGACTGTCACTCCCCGAATTCTGATGTTGTGCCTTCGGGAGCGATTCTCGAAGTCCTCCAGGTGGGACTGTAGATCTATGTGTTGATCCTGAAGGCAGATGACCTCCTGTTGCAAGGTGGACAGTTCTGTGTCTCTATTATCTCCTCTGTCTTCCAAAGTGGCCACTCGCTCACCTATGCCGTCCATGTCTCGCCTAATGTCTTTAATCTCGGACGCAAGGTCCTTTTTGACAGTTTGAAGATCCTCTCGCAGTGTCAAAAAGAGTGATTCAAGAAAAGCCCGAGTCACTGGTTTCTCGGAGGGACTATCAGCTTTCGCGTGGGCGGCGTCCCCCTGATGTGAGTGCTCCATTGCGCTGCTGCTTTGTTGATGAGCGAAAAGATACCAACTTTTTTTTTTTATAAATTAATTTTATTATTTTGTACCTAGTTAGGCAGTACAATACAAACAGTGTACCAGTAATGAGTACGAACATTGAAGCCATCACCTCACATGTAACATACTATTCAAACAGACATTAAATTCACCAAAAAAGGGCTATTGTGCACATAACCTTTTCAGCAACTTTAAGACTTATTTGGAAAACTACGTGAAATTCCATAAGTGCAAGCCAAAATGTTCAGCACCCTGGTACTCTATAGACCTTCATGACAGTAAACGATCCAATCTTAGACAGTAATGAAATTCGAAGAAAAACAACTCCCGATGACCTTGTGATACTGAAGTCCCTGGACAATGCACAGACAGCCCATCACATCAGCCAAAGCAAAGTACTATACAAACGCCATCAATGAACTCACCAACAGAAACAGAACCCTTTTAAAGACAATCCAGCACTGCATCAATCACCTGTCATACCCATCTATTGCTCGCTCCACAGAAAAGTGCAATGCTCTCAACCGATGTTGCAGTAAAAGAAAATATACAGAAGATCCGACAGCATATTAACAACACCAAGCCTACTTCATCTCTCATGCCCACCCCTTTCCATTGAATCCTGCAATGTTCAGCCTTCAAAGCCCTATCTATCCCAGATTTCACCAACATACTCAAGTCTCTCAAAGCCACTTCTTATGAAGATGCGATCTTATCCTCGTCCTTTGGCAAAGCTCTCTCTGAGGACAGTCTGTCATCCCCACTCACCACTGCGAATGTCTTCCTCACTCAAGGCATCTTCCCTGAGGTTCTCCAGACAGGTCGGATCCTCCCACTCTTAAAGAAACCTACACTAGACCCTGATGAGCTCGCCAACTACTGGCCCATCACACGTCTACCATTCATGGACAAGATCATTGAAAAAGCAATCTGTGTTCAACTCCAAGACCACATCAATGCTGACGATCTTTTCACGACTATTACACCAAGACCGCCACCTTAGACATTGTAGATGAGGCCCTCTTAACCATAAACTTAGACGAGCTCGGACTCCTGTTATTGCTACCTTTGACACAGTCGACCAAACCACCTGCCTAGGTACCTTGGAGTCGCCAATGGGATTCACTGACAATGTCCTTCACTGGTTCTCCTATCTTTTCAACTGACACCAGTTTGTTCACATGGGCAATTCCTGATCCCAAAAGGTCCCCACCACCTGCACAGTCCCTCCATGGTTCCATACTGTCCCCTGTCAGCTTCAGTCTCTAAATGGAGCCACTTGGTGATCTACCCATAGATAACCTCTTAAAGATTCCCCAATATGTCGATGTTGCACACCTTTTCGTGAAAGTATACTCTGCTTCAGATATCCTATGCTTTAAACACTGCCAGTACATCATCATGACCTGGATGTCCACTGCCTACCTGAAGCTCAACACAAGCAAGACGAAAGTTCTGTTATTTCCCAAGAACAACAAATAAGAAACAGTACAAACCTGGCTGTAGACATGAACTTGAGAGCTTCAAACCCCAGCTTTTCACTGGTTTCCAAGTCACTTGGATTCACACTGGACACCAACGTCACCCTTTAGGAACACATTGCCAAAAAAACAGTCAGGCTGGTACCAGCTATTTCTTCTAAAGAAAATGACAGTTTTTCCACAAAGCAACTTCACAACTGTTGTTCAAGCCCTCCTACTCAGGCATCTGATTAGTAGTAATTCTTTGCATCATGGCCTCCCAGACTCCACACTGGTACCCTGTAAGGGCAGCCTATCCCATCCAGGGCCTGAAGGAATATGGTCACATCACCCACATCCTGATGGAACTCCATTGGCTCCCTTTGCCATTCTGCACCATCGTCTAAACAAGCGACATCATTTACAAATCAATCACGACCAGCACCCACGCTTTTCTTGTCGGCAAGCTGGCCATCTCTGTTGGTTCTTCACACACCTTAGCCAGGATACATCAGACAGCAGACTGAGAAGAATAAAAAAAAAAAGGCATAGCAAGGCAGCAAGCCTTTTCCATCTATGCACTTGGAACAACATCCCAGTGTGCTTCAGGACCGCCCCAGCACTGCTCCAATTTAGGTAGGAATTGAAGACTCACCTCTTTAAAGACTACATCACAGTGCATTAACCACCACAACCCAGCTATCACTCATTGACTTTGTTTCTCTTTGACCCTATACAGCGCTTTTATATATGTGTGTGGATATATGTCATATACAAGGACAAGTACAAAGCTATGCTCTTAGACTTTAAAAGAAAGCTGATTTCCGAGAAAAGCCAATATTACACATCACAAATAGAAAAAGCTGGTAATTCCAGCAAAGAACTCTTTCAAACTGTAAAACTTCTGACCTCTGGTGTGAAAGAGGACTCTGCTAATCATAGTCAAGATTTTTGTGATGTACTTGCTCATACTTTTAAATCTAAGGTGGATCAAATCTTTAACCAATTTGCCCACTCGAAGTCACATATTAATATAGAGCAAGAAGACATTGCCAAACTGTCTTTTCTTAATTTTACTCCCACATCAGCAACCCAAATAGCTAAACTTATTTCCATGGCCAAATCAGGATCACCAGAAGATCCTTGTCCCCCTAGAATTTTACATAGCATTAGCCAATTCATGGGACCTTATTTGTCTAAGCTGTTTAACCAGATGATTTCACAAGGATCTTTCCCCATTGTGTGGAAACAGGCTTGTATTTTGCCTCTTCTAAAAAAAGCTAATTTGAATTCAACCGACCCTGCCAATTATCGACCTATTGCAAGACTTCCTTTGCCTGCAAAGATAATTGAGAAAATTATAAATGTAGAACTCTCTACCTTTATTGCGGACAGCCAGGTTTTAGATCATAGCCAGTTCGGTTTTAGAACCAATCATAGTACGGAAACGGCTTTGATTAAAACCACGGAAGAAATTCGATCCTCTCTGGATAGCGGTGGGTCAGCAGTTCTTATACTGCTGGACCTATCCGCAGCATTTGATACTGTTGATCATGCTCTTCTGGTCCAGCGACTAAAAACAATAGGGATAGGAGGAGCAGCCCTCTCCCTGTTGACATCCTTTTTATCAGAAAGATCCCAATCTGTCCACCTAGGCAAATTTAAGTCAGCACCTTTTATACTGCCGTGCGGGGTCCCTCAGGGCTCCTCGTTGAGCCCTACGCTTTTTAACATTTATGTGGCTGAATTGGCACCACTGATTAGAAGTTTTAATTTGATTCCTACCTCCTACGCCGATGATACCCAGTTGGTAATCTCGACAGTAGATAAGGATATTAATCATTCTCTAAAACTTCACAATTGTATGATGAAGTTAAGTAGCTGGATGAGCAATCACTGCTTGAAATTGAATTCAAGCAAGACGGAAGTGATCATGTTTGGTAATCTCCTTCCACCTTGGTCCCCTGAGTGGTGGCCAGATAATCTCGGTCCCCCACCTTCACCTGTAATTAAAGCTAAAAATCTTGGAGTTATTATAGACGACAAATTGAGCCTGAAACCCCAAGTGTCCACGGTGGTGTCTTCCGCATACTTCATGATTAAAACCTTAAGAAAAATACTTCCTTTTATTCCCAAAAAATCTAGAAAGACAGTTGTGACCTCTCTAGTCTTATCAAAACTTGACTATTGCAATGGCCTTTATATTAATATTCAATCCACTCTCCTCAGAAAGTTGCAAACGGTACAAAATGCCGCTGCAAGACTCATATTGGACATCCCCAAGTATCAGTCAGTTGGAAAAGGGATTCAGGACCTGCATTGGCTGCCAGTCGGTCAGCGGGTAAAATTTAAGGCGCTTTGTATCGCTCACAAGGCCCTCCACAAAGAAGGTCCGAAATTTTTATGGGACCTTTTCAGATGGTATTCCCCCAATAGATCTCTACGATCGGCAAATTTGAATTTGATGCCTACTGTCAGAATCAAAAAAACAAACTGGGGTGGGAGGAGTTTTAGCCACAATACCATAAAGGAATGGAACTCCCTCCCACTATATCTTAGGAAAATTCCCTCCCTCCTGGAGTTCAGAAAGCAACTAAAGACATGGCTCTTTTAGGATCAGTGGTTTGTAACATAGTATGGAGAACCGGAAGCGCCAAGACACCGAAGGGTATATGTGCGCTATACAAGTCATAATAACATAACATAACATATGTGTATGTGTGTGTTTATATGTCATATATATATATATATATATATATATATTTTTAATACTCTGGATAAAAAACAAAATTTTACAATATTCTCGAGCCCCCACCATGCCATAAGTCTTCTGAATTCAGGGCTTCTGACAAGTTCAAGTGTGAGATCTTCGTTCATATCCCTTATGCGAGCATCCTGCTACATGGCATGCTCTGTGTTTACATTAGGTACTTATGAATATAACAAGAAAAGTATGGCTTCTCATGAGATAGCAATGGAGGCAGATTAAGAGAGACAGAGAGGCCGAGGAGGAGTTCAAAAAGGAGAGCGGCCGAAGGAAAATGAGAGTCAGGGAGACAGGAAGAAAAACGTAGAAAAGCAGAGGAAATCTAAGAGGAAGAAGAGGTAGAAACGAATTAAACAGATGCCTGAGATAGCAAAGATACTGGAAGAGCAGTTGGAGAGGGAAAGATATGAAGAAATAAGAGATAAGAAAATGAGTTGCTAAATGAGAGAAGCTTAAGATTATGGGAGAAACCAAAAGAAAGAAAATTAAGGATATGAAAAAAGGAAAAATCAGAGTGGCACACACATAGAGAATAAAATGGAAAGACCTGAAGAGACCAAAGAGACCGAGAGGAAGGAGTACAGAGACCAAGAGAAAACAAGCATTTGCAATGCAATAGGTCTCGCATTTACGTGAGTTTGAGCTATTGGCATTGTAAATGACAATGTCTTTTATTTATGTTTTGGTTTTAAAAAAATAAAAGGCATTGTCATTTGCAATGCTAATAGCTTAAACTCTCGCAAATGCGAGACCTGTTGCATTGCAAATGCTTGTTTTCCTGTTGCTAACTGCCCTTAAATTGGCATACCTTCATTCTGATTAACCTTTCAGTATGTCAGGCATTGTGTCTAAGTGCCCATACCTTGGCTTTGCCAGTATTAAAAAAAAAGAAATTTGAATAAATAAACCCTGCAAGTGTGGCTTAGATTCAGGAAATAGCTGTACAGCTTTTTGTTTTATGCAGATATTCCTACCTTTATTATTTATTGTTGCTAGACTTCAGTCACTCAAAATTAGACTTGTTCTCATGAGTTCTGCATTGAAGAGTACAGGGGCATTGAAGCGATCTTGTTGATTCTCCTGGCCCAGGGAATCACAGACATTTTTTGGACCGTGTGACGACTTATGCAAGGGGCGGCTCTATTTGTGTGGTACCAGTGATATCATCATACACCAGGAGGTGGCGCTGCAAGCTTGAGTGTGGCATAATCCAGGCTGCTGCCCAATGTGCTTAATGTACCGGTCTGGGCAGTAATGATGCTTCTTCCTTCGTCTGCTTCTGCCTTCCCTGCCCTACCTCTCTGGCCTGGATGGCTCCAGCCCTAATGGCTAGAGTGGCCTACACAAGTTATGTACAGGGGATAGAGAACAGTAGCTCTTCTTTTCACGGTGCCCTTTTCGTAGAGCTGCCAAGTTTAATTTCCTGTCACTTGTTAATAGGTGGCTTCTGAGAGGGCTAGTACAGGAACAAGGAGTGGGAAGAATTGCAGGCAGAATTGGATGCTTGTTTGTGTGATTGGAGAAGGCGAAGAGGGTGACACGACGGTTTAAATAAAGAACATAATTTAATTTCAAGCGCATAACATGTCAAATTGTGTTCCTGAACAGTTTGCCATACAGAATACGCTTCGTCTGTTTGCCGTACTGTGGTGTCTGTAGAGATGGACTCATCCCTAGACCACCTTGACCACCCTCCGTCTCCGAACAAACAACATTTGAAAATCTCGTCCTCCCTTATGTACGGATAGTATTTGGACGGTCATGTTTGTTAAACCCCAACTCTGCCGCCCACACTGAAGTTGTGGCTCGATCAGAAGGAACCAAATGGAAGGCCCACAGCAGTTGGTAGACTGCATACAAAACCCAGACCGACAAACTGCACTTCACGTGACAAATGATTTGCTGTGAAATTCGCTGGTGTAACAGGAAAGCGTTGGCAGAGTTCTGGCTATGAAGGTTTGACATCTGTGCTCGCCCCTGTCATCAAGAAGGGAACTAGGCGGACCATGATAGACAACAAGGCTGCAAGAGGGCTTTTTATGAATGGGTTTCAGCAGTACAAATCAAACAAGCGCTCGCCAGGCAGCCACTGTTTATTTTTGCATCGCGCTTTCACTTTAAAGTGAAAGCGAGATGCAAAAATAAACACGCGGCGCCATGTCTCCTTTTTTGTCCGGCCCATCCGGACTGGATTGCACGGCTTGTTTACATAACACGCCTCCTTGCGATAAGAAACTGCTTCACGACAGCCGTGAAGCAGGCAATCCAGTCCGGATGGGCCGGACAAAAAAGCGAAAAAGAGGCACCCCAGAAAGCTCATTTCCAATGGCAGGCCACCGTTTACCATAAACGGTGACGCAAGCCAATGGAAATAAGGGACGGGGCTTCAAGCCCTTTTCTAAAACTACTCATTTACAATAAATCTCGCCGAGCTATGCATGTGCACAGCAACGCTAGGCGAGACCTAAAAAGGACAAAATGAAAAATTACAGAGCTTGGGGCTGTAAATCACTACTAGCTTGCATTCAAATGATGTGTATGCACCAAACACTTGGCCCCAGTCCACACTGCCCTGCTCTCTGCCTGGGTACTACCCCTGCAGACTGGGTGGGTCATATGTTTCAACAGTGATGATTTCTGGGGCCTGTAGAGCAAAACAAGGCTAATGATGGGTCTTCAGGTTTTGCTGCAATCCACCTTGCCCTTGGGTCAAAATCCATGTTGATACAGACAGTTAATACTGTATGTTAATGCACAATGCCATGCTTGCTGTCACTATACCGTATAACCCAAGTTGTATGAGAGCAGCAAAGAAAAGTATGCAAGAGAGAAACTGTAAAGCGCTCTGATACCCTCGGGTCTAGCCAGTGCTATATAAACCTCTCAAATAAATAAATAATGCAGTCTGCTGATTCTTCTTTATTTCACCTTACCCGCACAAGCACCAACTAACTAGCTAACCAGCCAGCCAGGCAGAGTGGTGTGTGTGTGTATTGCATTGACCATCAAACTAATCACTACATACCTCATGAGCTGTATTTATTCCAAGTTCCCTCCTCCCTCCTGATAGTTAACTGTATGGTACGTGTATGATTTGCTGAATGTTTGTGCAACGTTCTTTCTAATTTGTTCTCTCGTGTTTCGGTCTGGCCATTCTCACTGAGTGGTATTGTAGGGAGTGATGTGGCAGACAATCATTTGTTGTATCTGTGATCTACTTGATGTATGTATAATATTCAGTCTAATGTGCTCTGTTGAGTTTGTGACCTGTTTTGGTCATTGGAGTTGTTGTGAGCATCGTAATAGCAGACTACATGTTTTCTGCGTGCTGCATGAATATATGTCAGATTTCTATCTTGTATGGTCAGTGTGGATTGATGACTAGTTTTATTGGGGTAGATGTAGTAACCCCCTGTTTGGCATATATATGCCTGGTTTGGATGTATGTGAACTATTTTGTTTAAAACGTTGTTTTATGCAGATATGTGATTTATCTTGGTGGCTAGAATACTCCGAGAAGTACCATTATTGGCTGTATGGATTTGGTTCACTCAAGACCTTCTTTCTGTACCTAAAGGCGAAGCTTGGATATTTTGCATTCCCACATGTGGCAGAGAAGTCTGCAGTATATCTGCTCTACAGTTGGAAGATGCATTCTAATTGTTCGCAATCTAGCCCCTACTCGTGGCAGGTCTAAAGTTCAGAGTGGTTGTATACTAGTGTCTGCTACCTGTAATCCATAGAAGCAGGCAGCAGAAGTTAACGTCGGATGATTGCTCACAATGCCCTTGCCGCTCTCAAGTTTATTGTAGATTATGTGGGGTGGGGGGGGGGCAAAGAGAAGAGAAACCTCAAGTGAGCATCTTCCTAGCTTTCTTTGTTCTTTTTCTGAAAGGCCTCCTTCCACTGGTCTTCCCCAACCTTAGCTCCTTCCTCACCTCCTTTGTTTTATAGGATTATAGTCTTATTAGCGAGTGAGATTTTTTTTTTTTTCTTTACTTTCGAAAAAGCAATGAAGCAATTATTGTTTTTAGTTCCCAATTATCATCTTACATTTTTGGCTCAGAAAGAGGTTTACTTCTTGGTACTTTATATGCTGATGCATGACTTTTCTCTGTAGTTGTCTACAAATATTAATATTTCTAAACTCTTGTCTATTTTAGGTAATTCTTTTTTTAATTTTCTTTAGGGGAATTAGGCAAAAAACTTTCATTATATTTATATCCTATTGCAAGTTCTTGAATAACCCTTTTATAAATAACCTGCTTATATTAAATGTGTTGTCCGTAGCTAAATACTTGTATGCACATTTTTTTTATATATGCATGCTTTTAAAAGTTGTCTTTCGACACTGAGGAATTTCCTCTCATCTCTTCGCAATCATTTGATGAAATTTCCCTCTACCAACACGCTTGTAGGGTGTTATGGATAACTACCTCTGTAGGCAGTCAGAAACAAGCCCAAGGTTTCGCAGAAGC
The DNA here is from genome assembly GCA_963921515.1 of Calotriton arnoldi. Taxonomy (NCBI): domain Eukaryota; kingdom Metazoa; phylum Chordata; class Amphibia; order Caudata; family Salamandridae; genus Calotriton; species Calotriton arnoldi. Next base: position 1,025,758 of record CAWUFW010005313.1, on the reverse strand, counting down.
TTCCAGACCCCTCCAACGGCCTGATGTAGACACCATTATTACTTCCGGATGAAATCCACTTTTATCCTGACGTTACAAATTCCTACCTTGAGAATTTCCTTTATTCAGTGTTTTCCTTGTACAGGCCCGTTAAGTAATGCATGATTTCACACAAGGAGCACGGGATCGAAGTTCAAAAACATACTCTGATAAGTTGTTTTTGAAGTACAGCATTTTCTGGCACTTCTTTCCAAACTGGAGCTCAATCAAGAAACCCAGCATGTAATTACCAAATCCATATCCAGCAATTTATTAAGCAAATCTCTTGACCAATTATCTACTGATAGTGTCTAGTGAATGTTGGCACTTCCAACATTAACCCTGACCTTGCACTTCCTGACAGTAGCCCACTCAAAAGAACATTTTCCAGCCAAGGTTTATTAGCATGCTCTTGATAGAAGTCTTTTAAAAATATAAGTGAATGTACATAATCTTGTAGATCACAAGGCTTTTCATCAGTGCCATAACCTTTCCAATAAATAATATACCTTGACTCTCAACAAATGATCTTGACTTTAAATTTCTCTTCTACCTAATTTTATTCACAATGGTGGAGGTTTTTTCTAACACCCTCCGCACAATCCTTTAATAGTGAGCTATGAGACATTGAATGTACTTTTAAACCTTTAGATAGCTTTAATTGGACAGTTACAATACTGATAACCTTTATGACTAACCAATTATGGTTCTAGATAGCATGGCTGGAATGTTCTATGAGCCTTTAACCATTAGTGTTGTGATGATAGCCGAACACTACTGTCTACCTTGTATCTAGCCCCTTCACATCTCCTTTTTTCACCCTGTCTTTTGTAAATTATTTTGGACTTTTCCAAATTATTCCGTGTTTTCCCCGACTCTCCAACTACTGTTGTGTTTTATTTTCTTCAGCTGGTATCACTGTGTTCTCTGGACTTTAACATCTACCATTGTTTAAGCAAAGTTAAATACGTCCAATAGAGACGTTTACTGGAATAGGACATGTAACACGCGTTTACAACGCATGTGATTACAACGCGGTCATTACAACGACTGCGTTGTTACATCGCATACCATTTCAATGCAAGTCGTTACAATGACATGCTGTAGGGGGCGCTGGAGTTTGGAATAGAATAATTTACTATTCCAACTCCAGTCTGTGCAACAATAAGGAAGGTGTTGGATTTAAAATCCAACACCTTCTGCCCCCTACAGCAAGTCGTTGTAACGACTTGCGTTGTAATGGTATGCGATTTAACAACGCGGTGGTTGTAATGACCGCATTGTAATGGCATGCGTTGTATCGTATGCGTTGTAAACAATGCTTCCCGTTTACTGCAATATTGTATGTGAATTCAGCTGCCCATACAAACTCTAACCAATCATGTACTTGATTTAATAGATAAAAATGTAGATATAGACTTTCAATCTGACCATCAATTTATGGGTGAAAACTAGTTGAATATCTTAATTCTATTAAAAGCCTTTCAGTGAAATGTTTCGAAAAATGAGATTAGAAAATTAGATCCACCTTCTGATATTATCATCATTGGTATTCCATGTATTCGCACAATACATTGTACGAATAAGGTTGATAACACACTTGTTTCAGCAGCTCTTTCAGAGTTGTAGTAATTCATCTTTCTAAATATGTCCACAAATTCTGAAATTGTATTGTAACCTTTACAGTTGTTATGATTTGCCACGGTCTAAGTGCTGCTAAGGATTGCAGCTAACCCTATGGAGCTCGCCTAGAGGATTTAACTCTTGCACAGGTCGCACAGTTTCTCTCATACTCTTTTACATCCTTACTAATTCTATGCCACCAAAAAAGTCTGTGGACGAACTCCTTAGTCTTCATTATATCTTTACGTCCCACTTATGGGTTATCATGACTTTGTTGTAAAATGTTCTCTAGTGGGCACAAACTAAGTATTTCCATAAGGCAACCCATCTCATATTTAAATTGAGCTTTTCTAATTTCCCATACCAGTGTTTTCCTAATTGTTCTTATAAGTTCTTTTTCTAGCCCTACCACTAATGCTGAACCAACTATATTCGCTTCTTTAAGAATTGTTTGCTCAGAAATCTGTTGTCTCTTTTCTTCAGTATGTAACCATGGTAAAGCATCAGCTTTCCTACTTTTATTCCCAGGTGTATAAGTTATTTTAAAATTGTAATCTGCAAAAACAATGACCAATTTACCAATCTGGATGTTAATGTTTTGGTAAATTATACAAATTGTACATTTCTATGATCCATTTACAATGAGTACATGTCGAAGCCCTTGCAAATTGTGTCTCCAATCCTCAATGTTTTACTGTTAGCCATTTTTTCCCATTATGGATAATTTCGCTCAACTAATGTTAACCTTATAGATCAATAGGCCACTAGATGGAGTTGACTTGTAGTCTTATGTCTTTGTGATGAGACTACACCTATCTCTTAATGTGAGGCTTCAACCGCCACCATAGAATGGTTTTGAAGGATTAGCATGCAACAAATTTGGGGCTGTGATGAATATTTAAAAAAAAAAAAAAAAAAAAAATTGAAAGGCCTAACCAGCCTCCTCTGACATTGCAATTGTACCCCTCTCCTTAATAATTTAGTAACTTGAATTACCTTTTATGAGAACCTTTTGAATAAATCTTCAATAGAAGTTTGCACACCCCAAAAAGACTTGAATTTCATTTACATTGGAAGGGAAAGGCCAAATCGCCACTGCCTGCGCCTTTCTTGTATCCGTTGCAATCTCTACTGGTGTGAGAATAAAACCAAGGAACAAAACAGTTTTTACATGAAAAAACACTTTTCTAATTTAGCACCTCATAATCTTTCTAGTTCTGTTTTTATGTGTTGTTCATACTCCTCTTCTGAATCTCGCAACATTAGAATGCTATCTATGTGCACCACATCAAATGTATCAATACACTCTTTAAGAACATCATTAATAAAATATGAAGGGGCACTCGTGCATTACACAATCCATACCTCATAACCTCCTACATTCCAAACTTATTTGTAAATGCTGTCTTCCCTCACTCCAGCTAGTTAGTATGCCACTCCTAAATCTAACTTCATGTAAATGTATGCCTTTTTACTTCATCCAGAATTACCAAATTCAATGGAAAAGGGTATTGGTTTTAAATCTTTAATCTGTTTATTGCTGTTTAATCTACATAGATTCTAAGTTCCACTCCATTTTTAACAAAAAGAGATGAGAAGACACAGGAGATTGAGATGGCCTGATAAACACATTTGCTAAGTGCTGATCCAAATATTTCTTCAAATCAGTATTTTCTTCTCTGTCAGTGCATGTATCCTGCTGCAGGGTAGTATTGCCCCAGGTTCCAAATCTATCTTGCAGTCATGTGGTCTATGTGGGGCAATTTCTCAACCTCAGTTTTACTAAACTTATCTTGACAACTCACTTATTGTTGAGGTAACTCCATCACTTCTGTGATACAAATCGAATACCCTGAAGTTAACTGAGCTGCCTGTGAAGCATCCCTTCCTATCTGGCATTCCTTAAAACAATGTTCTAGACTATACTTTGCTTCCATTGAAACTTCTCTTACTTCATTCTGTTATAGGGTTATGTTCCGTGAGCCATGGTAAACCCAAAACTAACAAACTGTGGTGCATGGATCACATTAAATTGGATAAGATCTCTGAATGCGATACGTTTTTATTTTCACCAATTGTGTATGTTCCATTATTAGCCTAGAACACAAATTTGTGCAATCTGCAGCTCTATTTGGTTTGCATGTGCTTTCTTAATGGATCTCAACCTGATTGACCTAGTATATTTTATATCGCCAAAAATTCCTGTAGCCCTATAATCTATAATTACTGACACTTTAGAAATCTCACACCTTCTGAACTTAATATCCATATTCAAAATTAAATTTGGTGTTGAGGATTGTAATATGCTAGCGACCAAATGTTTTTCTGGAGTTGATTTGACTTCCTGACGCATCTGGACAACTCCCTGTACTGATGGTGCATTCCCAGTTGTGGCAGAGAGGTCTGCAATGTATCTGCCCCACGACTGGAAGATGCAGTCACGTTGTTGAAAATTTAGTTCCCACTCATGGCGGGCCTGGAATACGAAGTGGGTATAACTCTACTGTCGGGTACCTATGGTCCACAGAAGTAGCCGGCAGAAATTAACTGAAGAAAATTGCTCCCAGTGCCGTAACTTATCTCTTGACAAATTATCCCTGAGCTGAAGCACTAGAAGGGTCTTCCGCTTATCTACCTCTATCACCTGTCAAAACTTGAGCCTAGAGGTAGGCGAGCCATGAAATTTGAATGCAGAGCTGAGCCAGTGCTCTGGCTTGGCTCCATGAGCCTGTGCATGAACGAGCCATGAAAATATTTTGTATGTAGATCATGCAACAGACTTCAAGTACAAAAGGTTTGTATTCTAAAGTCTCCTCAGAATTCAAAAAAGTATATATCTTAACGTGATCAAAAGTGATACATTTAAAACATGAACAAAGAAACATTCAGGTCCTACCCTGACGACAATGCCATTAGTGTACTGAGAGGGGAGTTATTTGCCATGTTCACCCAATATGGGGCCTAGATTCTAGCTACATTATAGTTTATTAAATCAAACACAAGGTGTTTTTGTACAGGTTTTTGTACTACACATGTATTTGAATGTGCTCTCGTATGTGATAATAAAGAAAAAGGGGGCTCGGTTACATCCTCTTCTATACCCCCATTATCCTTTTCAATCCAACTAACACTCACACGTCCACTGCTCAAATTAACTAAAATTTTACTAAACTGCCCCACCACTAATCCTTTTTGGTTTACAGAGTAGCGTGCTACTCACCGTAAAGCGAATCAACACCTCGTCAGGGTTAGTAAGCGCTATATAAATACAATACAATAAAATATTGGCCAAGGATCACACAATTCGGTGAAGCTGAGATTGATCTCAGATTTTCCGGTCCCACATTGTACAATTTAGCCACTAAATGGGTATCTTTTTCTTTCTCGTTTCCATCAAAGGTTACTTCTTTGTCTTTAATTCTTTGTGCATGAGGTTACAGCATGGGTAACAAGACAGTAGCATGTTGAAAGTTTGTCTCGTTTCGGGCTTGAGGCCCAAAAGGACCTCATGCTGAGCCAGATCCAGGCATCTGCCTCGAGCCTGGCTTAAGTGGAGTGCCCTCCTCGAACTAACACGAGGTTTCACTGAAGCTTCCGAATGCCTCTGACAGCCTGAACAGGACTCCGTTATTACTTCTTGCCGAAAACTCTTTATCCTGAAATAAGTCTGATACGAAGTTACATTACGAAGTTCTTTCTACCTTAAGAATATCCCTAATTCAATTTTTTTTTAGGAACTGTCCTGACCAGTGAGTAAGGTGCAATCCCACCCAAATTCCTAAACTTACTCAGATAACGGTCTTGAAGTGCAGCGTTCTCAGGCACTTCATTCCATTCTGGATCGTCTCGGACTCGTTCTAAACTCACAGCATATAAATACCAAACACTAGACCGCATACCCAGCAGTCTGTTGTGCCATGCTCTTGACCAGTTACCCACTGGCCGTGTCCAATGCACGTGGCACTACTGACATTTACCCTGAACTTGCACTTCCTGACAGTTGGTGGTATTTTAATCCTGGCAGAGGCTCTAGTAGAAGGAACTTTGCGTTTGAGTGCATGTGCCCAGCTGTGCGTTATCGAGTATGGAAGGACAGGTTGTCATCCTGTGTGCGGCAAGCAGTGCTCAGCGCTGAATGAGCCATCCATTTGTTTCAATAACCAGAGGAACAGGTGCATATAAATCAGACACATTGCTAATAAGCACATGCATATTATGTTCCCATTCAGGTCCCTGGAGGTTAGGATGCGAAAGTGTAATCTTTTGATAAGCGCTTATTTTAGGGCTTTAGAGACACACAGAGCTTTCCAGCTCTTTTTTAGAGAAGTTTGCTTCATGTAATCATGTTTAAGTGCATTTCTATGCCAAAACTTTTAAAATCTATCTAAAATTAGAAGCCCATAAGTTGAATACCTCCTTGATTTTAGAGCGTTTAAAATCACTTCAAGCATCAGGAAAACTCTTCCTATAGCTATTAACGTTGTTTTAGAAAGCAAAACCAAATTTATATTCAAAATGGTCCTCAATTGTTTAGTGTAGAGCGCAACAATCATCACTGCATGGTCTTCAGACTACTGGTCTGCACAATGTTCAGATGGCACTTTCTCCAACTGCACCATCTCTAGAGGAGCATTCAGTAGCCATGGTACTATCCAGGCAGCTTGACCCTAGGTTGGGCTGATATGAAGTTGACCATTTCCGATTGTTTCTCAAATAATGAATTATGTAGATGATAGGCTGACTACTTGATGCCTTCACTAATAGATTTACGTCTATGGTGATGGAGTTACCCTTGGTTGTTTCAACATGACATAACCATCTTTATTCAATTGTCTTGTCTTTGAGAATTCTTTAACTGGCCTGTAGGCATTCCTTCTTCTTACTCATCGCCTACGTCTCTCCCTCCGCTGTCTGTGTCCAGAGCCCAGTAAGGGACTCAGATGCTTGTACTTAAAAAAAATGTAAAGGTGTACCACCTCTTAGGCATTAGATTTTCTGACTGCCTTTCTCAAATGGTTAACTGAAGCATGCATGGTGAGCGTCTTGGAGCATCCCACCCATTGCCATGCCTATTAAACTAAGATGATCAGCCTAAGTGTGCAAAAATATAAACCAGAAATTATAACTCTAGCTTTTATATGCTGATATGCATGATTTGACAAATGGTGCTTGTTGTAGGGCAGAAGGGATAATTCAATCCCTAACCCCACAGGTTTCTTTTTCTGGGTACTTGAGTCTAGAGGGTTGTCCTAAAAGAACTGATGTGAAGGACTTGTGGAATAACCTGGGGAGTTAACCTATGGCGAGCACAGCATCCTCCAGAGCTCTTGGGGCAAAGTACCTGGACTACACCGCTGTCAGTGTCTTCCATCAACAAAGAGCTGTCTCTCCAATCAATGAGGAGCACTTCATGTGCTTTCTTTCCCACATCCTAACCACTATAACTTCTGGACCATGTCTTGTTGCATATCACAGGGCTCTGGTGTCAGGATAGCATTATTGGAGAATTAAAACTGTGCTTTATCGCAGTTCCAGCAATTGGAATTATAGGCTAACCATTGGAAGCCAGTATTTTTCATCGCTGAGTCTTCTCTGTGTTTGAGATATCTCTTCCTTTACCTATGACCAATATAATCCCTTTGCTTTTCCCTCACTCAGAGTGAAAGCCCACGTGGCCTGGCAGCCGTGGGATGGATGACCGCGTGTACTTTCCAGAGGCAAGTTCAAGTGGCCACCCGATCTCCTGGGACCTTTTCAACTTTGCCGCTAGCTCTGGCAACACCACTGAAGAGCAATGCTACAGCGCCCGATCACACAGCACCGTTTTGCAGGGGCTGCCTTTCGGGGGCATTCCCACTGTACTGGCTATAAACTTCGTCCTTTGGCTGGTAAGAGGAGATGGCAATGCTTGTTACATTTTTTTTTTTCTGCTCAAATCCTAGAATTGTTTTATTACACAATTTACCTTATGGATTTTGCCTTTGAAGTGTGTTCCGAATTCTATGCCTAAAGAAGGATAGGTAGGTGCTCTTAAAAATTAGTCTCGAAAGCCTTGCCTCAATGTATTTAATGTATCATACATTGAAAGCTTTACTGTACCCTGACATATTCATGTATGACACAGAAATTCGGAAGTCAGTGATGCATGCTCGCCTCCCACTTTTCAGATTTTGGTAAATTTTTATATGACCAACTTGATATGCTACCAGAATGCTGAGTTTGAAATATCGTGTTACAAAAATATTGTAGCCAGAATATTCACTACTAAAATATTGTGAAGGCAAGCCTTTACAGGCAAGTATATTTTTACTAAACTTAGCTGCACATCTATGTACTTTGATAGTCCTATTTTCAATATACATAGGTGTGGAGTTACAATTACTAAATTTATACATGACTACATAAATCACTTTCACAATATCTTGGGAGTCAATATACTGGCGGTAAAATATGTGTGTCACAATATTTTTGTTCTCGATATTCCGACATGCACACAGATAACTCTGGTGAAGAAGCAACGAAAGAAATATGAGGTAGACTAGAATAACAAAGCTTACATTTGTTTCTTGTAAATTTTAGGACCTCTTTAGCTTTCTGTATACACTTTGCCATCAAATACTTACCGCTGAAATATTGTCAGAAAGAAAAGATTTCTTAAAAATATCTTAAGGAAGGATTTTCTAAATATTGCACTTAGATATTTGAGTGTTTACTTAGTCTTAAATTAACATGACTGTCTTCATTTGTTTTCAAATTAGTGATCGGGCAAGATTTGTTTCCTCTCTCTATCCTTCTGCCTGTTCATTGTGGTCTTGTCACTGGTTTCATGGTTGCTGTTGTTTTTTTTTTTTTTTTCCCCCCTGCCCTCTGCCACTACCTAATTAATGTCACTAATGTGGTGAGAGAAGCACAGGGCTAAACTAAGATAAATGGAAAAACGAGATTCAATTTGTGAAATTATTGTGGTTTGATAACTTGAGTCTTTTGATCTTATACCTTAAAGCAGATGTCTTACCTGCAATAAGAGCTACTTGTGTTCAATGAAAATCATCCTGAGCTACTAATATTATAAGTGTTGGAATAGTGACCACATCAGACAATATTGTATTCATTACCACCATATGCTAGATTTCCAGCAGTGATCATCTTAGTGCATCAGGCACAGTTGCCAGCAGTAATGTAAAATAAAAATTAGAATATTAGTAATAAATATTCTCTACACCACATGATTTATCACTCAAATGTCAGCTGTAATTATATTTTGAAAATTCAGCTGTTTTTTTCCAAAGATCCGCTTATGATTTCTGAAAATATACACATTTTTCACTTTTCAGTGTTGATATGTGTAGATTAATTAAAACCATCAAAAGCTTCTAATTTAACCCCTTCCCTGCTCATGACGAGCTCAGCTCATCATGCTGCACGGGCGGGCTGTGCGCATGACAAGCTGAGCTCCTGCCGCAGCGAAGGCGTTAATAGGATGGGCTGCACTTTGGAGAGCTACTTACTTATAGGTTGTAGGAGAGCTAGCAGTAACTCACGGGCTACTTGTTAGAGAAGTCAGCTTTAAAGCTATTATATATTAATAAAAATAACAGCAATATGCAGATAAAATTCAGAGAGACAGATTAAAAAAACAGTGTGATAATGGTAAATACCAGTGAATCCTTAATTTACGTAAACTCTGTAATTGAGCATGCATCGCTTATTTGAAATTTTTGCATTTTTGTCGGAGATGTGAGGGGTAATTGTCTGTGTTGGAGAGGGTTTTGATAAATATCTCAGTTGGGGGATCAGCACCGCTATCTCGAGGAGAATGATGGCTGTCCATAGCTTTTTGTTTGCAGTAGAATCTCGGTTGTCAGCCAGCGTGAAGGTTAACCCGTTGTGCTCTGTTTCTCTTTCCCACACTGCTGTAGATTCTCCTCCTGGTGTTTTCATGCCTGAGGAAGGCAGCCTGGGACTATGGGCGCTTGGCACTGCTCATGGATAATGATAGGTAAGCAGTGTTCCTACTTCACGTCCCAGCTTTCAACCTCCATCAGGTTGTGGGTTGTCTTGGTTGGAAGAGCAGCATCGTATGGGTGAATTTGGAGCTGAACGGCTGGGGCCCTCTGATTTACATTTGTGATGCATAGGTGCGCTGTACAAGGTGACTGAAAATCCCATTTCAGCTGCTAAGTGGAGTATGAGAAATTCGCACTTTGCAAAATTTTGTCCCTTCCCATTTCACCAATAAATACCAGGTGACACGTGAAGGTAGAAAAATAGCTTACAAAGAGTGAACTTGGAAATTGACATGAATACCTCAAATTCCTCATGTTATGCCTCATTCTGAGCTGCAAAGGGTATAAATCTGTAGTAGTTTCGCTAGGGTGAAAACCTGATCCCCAGTGTTATCAGTCATTTTGGGTGCAGTTTTTGTCATCATTTTACCATGTTACTCAAAATGCGATGAATACTACGGTAGGATTCTCATTTTCATAATAATATTGGAGAATAGTGTTGGAATCAGTTTGTGCTCTTTAATCTCTCCAAGTTTTAGTAGCTAGCAGTGTTTTCTGGGTACTGAGCTCTGCAGCACGAAGGGCGCAGTACTGCAGCTGATGGTTCTACCAAGTATGATAGGGTTCGGATCTCAAGAAAGAACAGGAAACGGAACACAGGTGCAGTTACTAATTATGTTGCACTTTTAGTTTTCCAATCCAATCTCCTTTCCAGTTTACTAAAGTTACATCAACTACATACATCAGTGCATCAACACAGGTGCCATAATGCAAAGTGGGTTGAGAGTTGTCCATTTAAGTCATCCATTTGAAGAAACTTCAATCATCTGTTCAATTTCTGTATTGTTTGAGCAGGGGTTGCATGACATAGGCACGCATGGCTAAACCATGCATGCCTTGGTTAAGACAGATGAATTGTTCAGGCAAGCGTGGTTACGCTTGCGGTGTTCCGGCGCGCGTGGCTCTGCCCGCGTTGTTCCAGCCATTCCCATTGAGGAGGTAGACCATGGTATTGATAGCAAAGATTGAGCTAACTCCGATACTTACCGTGGGAGTAGTTGGAAAAAGCCCTATCACGCTTGCTATCATTTTCTGCTTGAACTTCTAAATGTTCTAGTTTTGGAAAGAGGGAGCAAGCTTGAAATGCACATCTTGGCAGAGTTTAGTATTTGTATACAGGTATTTTTAATTGACAACACAAGCCGTCTGATCGAAAGAATGAATGAAGAGCTCTGCTCTTGGGCACGAGCCAATGTCATGGGATCCCTTGATCACCACGCTTTCCCTGAGAGTTCTTGATCTTCGCATGCTCTGGGCACAGGCTCAGTTTAATAGTTGTTCTTTCCTCTTCCCATCTAGATGGGTGACGTCCAGGACCTATGACTCCTACGAGTAATGCTTTTCATTGGTGCTATTGGGGATCAACTTGGATAGTTTGATTGCACTGGTGATTGATTAAGGCTCGACACCCGCCTGCCGCTCTCAGCAGGAGGAGGCAAAGTCACTTGAAATAAGTCACCACATAAGTCACCACATGCCTCTGGCGTCTTCAAACAAGCTCTCCCACTTCCCTTGTGATGGGAACAAAGGATGTGCACTACATTTTTATGCTAGGGACTTATGTTCTCAAACTTTGCCATTTAGCCTGTTGAGCAAGAATTCACCTGTGTAACCAAGTGCTGACGTATTGCCCCGTGGATTCTGGCTCTCACTCCTAATCTGACCAGAATTTATACTGAGACCTTTTGCTTAATATTCCATTTGGTGTTGTGTGAGACCAATCACTGTCCCAATCCTCCATACACTCTGCAGATCATGCTAAGCACTAACCCCTTTCTGTGGATGTTCACCATGTTGTAGCCATAGATTTTATATATGGATTTTCCCGTTTTCCATTCTGCCTATTTCCCAGAGGGAACTGGTGACTTATTTTAAGGTGCTTGTTTCTTCCCTGGAGCTGTGGTGGCCAGGCACTCCGCTCTCACGACTGAGGTGGAGAAACTGAGGCCCTCGCGTGTGTTTATCGCTCCTCACTCTGTGGTGCAGAAAACCGATGATCAGCCACGTCGACAGCAGGGCCAAGTGGCAGCTGTCTCCGGAGGATCTCACCTGACCTTCAGCGTTGCTAGGAGAGAGGGTGATGTCCTTTGAGAGCAATTCACCTGGAACAAATAAGCTTTTTTCATTTTGTAAAGTAAGCTGGGGAGGCTTTAACCATCTCTTCAGTTCAAGGTTCATTATTGTGATGGATTCATTGCATTCCACCCACTCCTTTTATGTCACCAAGGAGGGAATGATGTGGCTGCGACGTGATAGCACTGTCCAGCCTACAGAAGGAAGTCCACAGCAGATGAAAAGGCTTTGTGTACATGTGGGTGGGAGTGACTGAGGGCGAGGAAGAGGAGAAATGGGGACTGACTGAGTGGCGCTTCTTCAGCGGGAAGTGATTTCCTCAGCGTTGAGCGCCATAGTATTTAGATGAGGCAGCACAAGCACTGTATAAAGGTAAACCTCTCTGTGCAATAGGTGGGGTGTGTCTGCCTGAAAGCAAAGCTGGATAGTACATAGATGAGAGCAAACTGTGTGAAGAAGCATGTCCAGAGTTTAAAGAGGCAGGTTTTCTACCTTAGTTGAGCTTCCTTGGCAAAAAAATGCCAATGAACTGCCTGTGTGGAGCTTCGCAGTCTAAAATTATGGGCAGGCTGCCTCTGATGGGAGAACCATAGCGGGCACAGGTTTCTTGACAGCAGAATCTGCACTCAGTAGGTGAAAGCGAATCTTAAGAAGCAGAAGCGATGTAGTCTATAGATGGGAACTGGCTATTTCAGTGTGGAGCTTACGCCCTTCATAGTCAGTGGCCTAGTCAGGGTACCATGGGACATCAATTCAAGTGAGGAAATCGGGCTTCTGGCACTCTTAGTAGTAAAAGGCAACCACAATAGCTGCACTAATGATAGCTGTGCCATTGGTCAAGGTTTGTAGAGCAATACTTCTTAACTTTCACATGCACATTATGTATGTAAAGGCATTTATATAGGTCAGACCTGGTTTGTGAGGAACAGAGTGCTGTGCATACAAGGGAGAGAGCCCTGGAGTTTGATTCGAGGTTGGTTACAAAGTCGCAAGTAACCGGTGCATTCCTACTGTGAGAAGGTTGGCGTACCTTGAAGAGAGGAGTTTTCAGCTTTTTCCTGAATTGCAGGAAGGTTGGGGAAGATCCGACATGGACAGTGATGCTAGCCCGTAGCCTAGGACCAAATACAGCAAAGGCACGTCGCAAGCCTCCACAGGAAGAGGACACTTGCAGCTTATTAATGAGACTGTGATCTCTCTATGAGCAGGGAGGCCCATCAGCCTAGAGTTGAGGCTGAGAACCTCCTAGAGGTAGAATTTGCCATTTGAGCTAAAGGAGTGGAGTACACACTCCACTAGGGAACCTCCTGCTCCTTTGTATGAAGGTGAGAGCCCTCCTCGGACTGTGCTCTCCAGGTGCTTAACTTACTATAGCGTGGGCAGCTGATTTACATGTGGAGCACCGATTGTTGTTAATACTAAAGCAATGGGTCCCCAGATCTACCTTGTAGCCAACATCTGTCTAACAGCTGTTACATATGTGAACATATTCCACACATCCAGAACCTGTGTGAACCAAGGCATGTTCTCAAGAGCCAGTGTGAGACTGATAGATTGATATTGGGCCTCTGTATGTGTTTGACAGTCATTGTAGGGGGTGGAGCCCCAGAGTTTGTGTGAAGCTTTCATGTAGAAAACAAGAAGCATTGGAGCTGGTGTTAGGCGGGCTTGGATTAGTGAGAAAGTTGTAGCATGGAAACTCCGAGCTATGTTTGAGGCAGCCTGAAGAGGCTAGAAAATCGCCCTGTGTGCAGCCACAGTGGATCATCAGAACGACACCAGGTCTATGTAAAGCTCTCTCTGAAAGTAGGAGCTGGAGTATGGTCAGTAGCCCAAAGTGTGTGTGAGGCAGCTTTGCAAGGGAAGAAGTTATGGGGCTCAGAGTGGTGGGAAGGGACCCCAGCATCTTTGTGAGGCAATTAGGCAAACATCCAGAGATACTGAGCATCCCACGGTCTCTGTGAGGCTTTCCACTGCATTTGGAAGAAGCGCGCAGAGCTTGTGCGAGGCAGCAGAGAGAGAGAGAGAGAGAGAGAGAGAGAGAGAGAGAGAGAAAAAAAAAATGAGCGAGCTTTAGTTTGTTGTGGGGCGAATCATTGAGCATAGCGAATGCCATAATAATTTAATGCAGTGCCTAGGGGTTTCCTGTTGTCCTGTTCTGGGTGAGAGCCCCCATCGGAAGGCAGGTGAAGAAGACTTTGGCATTTCCCTTACTTGTGGTGGAGATAGGTGTGATCATCACCGATCTTTGCTCTCCTCACATCCCCTGCATGCAGTACTGCTCACAGCCCAAATACAACATCACAGCAAGCACCAGCTGTCTCAAGATACTTTGGAGCCCTATATGAGGAAGTATTTTGTAGACCCATGTGTTTTTTTGCACCCATATATCTATAAGCAGTTAGGAGGTTCATGAGTGGGACACCCAAGCCGGGGGCACTAGAGGCCTTCACCTATCTGAGCTATGCATAGCAGCAGCCTGCTAAGGAAGAATTTGGAGAATCCTAATCTTCACCTCGTGAACACCCCACATGTTACACAGATTGAAGCTGACAGCAGCCAGGAGGCATGTGTCGAAGTGCAGAGGGGTGCTGGATGAGGGTTGCCGGGTGTGGTGACGGTGCTGTCTGATTCATTTAGTCTCCAATCACTTTCTGCCTGTTGATTCTTGTTCTCCATAAGGACAGTGACAGTCTGCGCGAGGGGCCGGCGACAGACTGCGCGAAGCAAAGGGGAATGATCTGTCTCAACATTTAATCATTTTTGTCATTGATTTGTCCTCCGTTTCAACCATGATTTGGGTAACCTGCACTGCTTTGGGCTAATCTTGAAGTATTGTTGTATTCATTATAGAATTTTTACGAGATTCAAACTGTTGATTTTTTTCTCTGTTTCTTCACACCCATCCATATACCTTTTCCATTTCCTGCTGCCTTCCTTCTCTTGTCCCTTGTTCCTTCCACCCACACACCCTTATTGTTTCCATTCTCTCTTCCCTTCCTTACTGTTAATCCCCCTTATCCATTCTCTCCTGCTCGCTATTTCTAACTCTTCCCTTTCCTGCTGTCTGTCCTACCTTTATATTTTGCTGTTTTCTCCTTTTCCATGCTCTACTCCATCCCTTCCCTTTTGCCCTCCATGTTGTGATATTAGCCTCACCTCCCTTTTCTATGGGGAACAGAGTGAGAAGGAGAAATCGCCCTCCGAGACCAGTCCATCCGATTTAGACAGCCGGGATGTGGTGAGTCCTGACCTTATCAGTGTTCTTTTTCTCGGTCTGTTTTTGTGACTGTCATGTGATGAAACCCCAGGTTCTCAGACACTACCTTGCTTCCAGAATGATCCTTTAGCTATAGGTTGGTGGATTTTATAATGGTAGGTTGAGATGATGGATGGTGAAAGGAATCGGGTGAACTATAGAGGATGTATTGTAGAATGGATGAAATGCTGGGATGTTGATGGATGATAACGTGAATGGGTTGAAAGATAGATAATCCACTGTAGAATGGGGAGGATGCTTTTTGGAGGATGGATGGTATGGGTGTGTTGTATGATGAGTTGTCTGCGTTTTGGATGCAATGGTTGATACTTAGTGAACTGCATGAGTTGGCTGTAGGAGAGATGAGTTGCCCATAGGATAATGGATAACAGTGTTGATGGGTTGACAGCATGATGTCGAACAGGTAGGTTTGTCTTTCAGTAAGATGAAGGATTGTATGATCTGCGGGTGGCAGATGAATGATAAATTGTAGAACTCAATGGTACACATGTCTGTCTCCGTGGATTCAGGTCAATGAGGCCCTGAAACCACACTATGGCGAGAACTCAGGCTGATTCTAAAGTAGGTAAAACTTTATCACATTGTGCCCCAATCACTACATAGGTGTGTGTAAGATGGGTGTGTATGAGGAATTCACATGCTTGCTTTTCTTTTCCATTTTGATATGGTAAGCGGTGCCCTTCTGATTTTCCCTATAAGTATGTTCCTGAAGGTGAAAACCGAGCATTCTTTCTCTGTCGTTCAGGGCCTTGGAGATGAGAGACTGACAAAAGGG
Organism: Calotriton arnoldi; assembly: GCA_963921515.1. Taxonomy (NCBI): domain Eukaryota; kingdom Metazoa; phylum Chordata; class Amphibia; order Caudata; family Salamandridae; genus Calotriton; species Calotriton arnoldi. The sequence continues at coordinate 1,009,923 of CAWUFW010005313.1, read as the reverse complement.
GATATGGTTATGATATAGGCAGGATCATCTGTACAATTTTTCTTCAGGGAGTAGATCGGCAGGCCCTGAAATCCTATTGTTAGATTTAGTGGAAGTATAACATCTCAATATTTATTTCACTGGACCAGCTCCTCAAAAATATAGGACCTGATTTAGATCTTGGCGGACGGGTTACTCCCCCACAACGGTGGTGGATATCCCGTCCACCTAAATATAAATCCCATAGGATATAAAGGGATTTATAGTTCGGCGGACGGGATATCCGTCACCGTTGTGACGGAGTAACCCGTCTGCCAAGTTCTAAATCAGGCCCATAGTTTGGAAAGGCCAGAAGCTGAGGCCGAGTGTTGAGTATTCAGTAGAAAAGAAGCGGTTGTAGAAACTAATGCTTGAAATCATGTTAAAAATGAAAGAAAATCCTGAAAGCCCAGAGCTCCAAAAAGGAATATTCCTTTCCCATGATCTGTTGTTTAAAAATCCGAGAGTATGGTGTCCTCTAAGGGAAATGATGTTCACAACTCATCCCTGTTATTGGTGCATTGCAGACATCACAACGAGCTGGATGGGCGACAAGAGACTGTTGTTTTAAATGTGTGTGGTTTATTACTCCATGTTTTAAGATTATGTTGGTGATTTTTAGCCAGATGGGAAATAATTAAAACATGACTCTACGAAAGGTTCAGTGTTCCTAAATCCAATTGACTGCGTATCCCTATTGGGCTATATCATACACAGAACAAAGGTATGAGGCCCCCCAGCTGTTGGGACAAACAACTTACTGCCATCCTGCCTAATAATCTGCTCCGTATAGTCATTGGGATCCAAACCAACCTCCGTCTACTGGAGGTGGGCAGGTGCTGGCCCAGGGAATGACTGCAAGGGCTAACCCTCACCCCCATCCTTGTATTTTGCCTATGCCTAACCTGTACGTAACGTGTTTATCCCTGTAAAGCGCTCTGATACCCTAACTGGTCATGTTCGCGCTATATAAAACCTCAAATAAAATAAAGTTCCTGATCAACTAATGGATGCTGCTGAAGACTGCCCCTCCTAGGCAGTGTCCCCCTTGGGCTCCACATCCAGCAACGTGCTGCAGGTCCCTTCGAGTACAAACCCGGAGCTGCAGAGAATTGATCCCGCACTCCTAGTATTGCCTCTATCAGAACACCCTTTTATCCACCTGAAGCACCACAATCGCTGTCCTCCCGGCCTGCCCAGATAGCTGTACTCACACCGCCTATGGCTAGCGGTGGTAAAAGAAACTGACCAGTCTTTGACTATAGTTCTCCAACGTTGATGCATTTCATGGATTCTCTTGCTATTCATTTATGCCCCATTGGTAAGCTTTATGCCTCTGTATACTTTACATAGCAGCATTAAATATATACATTTCATACACCTATCTGTGTAAACGGGGGGGGGGGGGGTGTATAAAAGGCGGTTCACAAGGGCGTACCTGCCTTCCCAGTGCCCATTTTTACATTTTAAAGCACACGTGTGCCATATGAGTATAGCCTCAGAGGGCTGCTGAGAGCATTGCATCTGAATCTGTTAAAAATAAAAACACTAGACAAATGTAGTTGCAGGTGAACACCATTTTCTTGTTCAGATACAATCTTTCGTAAGTTCATATTCTTTTGAATTTTTTGATTTGAACAAGCAGTATAAATTAAAGGATATGCGGGAGAGAGTGTCACTATACTGAAGCATGACTTGGGAGAACTTCCACTGCTCTCCTTGTCCTGCTACTCCGTTGATCTTCCAGGCAGAAGTACTTGCTGAGAGTATGCAGTGTTTGCCACATGGCTGCCTTCTAAAGGGCTACCAGAGGCACTTTGCATTCACCAGTTATTTCCCATTGAAGGAGGGTGAGAAACGGAGTCATTGCTTTCTATCCAAGAAGGCGGTTCCAGATAATTCCTGTCCTCAGGAAAGACACTTCTAGATCATGAACAAAAAGAGTGGCAGGCTGCCTTACTAATCCTTGCAACTATTGACAGAGCAGAAGATATTACATTAGTACTGAGACATTGGGTGGGTGTGCATTAGGGGCAAACCCCTGTTTTTTACACTCTCTCTCTTTGTCTCTCCCGCTCTCATTGTCTCTCCCTGTCCCCATCTCCTAGTTTAATCAAAGTACAGGTAACGCATGTCAAACGGTTGCTCCTGGGTCATCATTAACCCTTTAATCTACCTATGGGGAGGGAGAAGGGTGAGGCACTGCATAATTTTGTAGATGGGGAAGTGCACAATGTTCAGTCCAAGGATTTGGTAAATTCCGTCAAAGTTATTTTGCTAACTCAATCCAGCTGCTGTTTAATTGGACACGTATCCAACATAGTCCATGTGTTTTTGATCAATATATGTCAATATATGTGAATTAAACACCAGTAGAAATGAGTGTCCAAAAAAGCTTAAGGGAATTGGTCAAATTCCTTCGATTTAACAACAATGTGCCCTGCTCCAGCTGCAATGTTATACAGTGCCGTACCACAACCTTTTCTTTGAAGCCCTGGAGCATTTTCAGGCATTGATGACAAATTAGGAATAGTGGCAGTATGGAAAGTCTTTTAAGAAAACCCCACGAGCTTATAGGTTTTTGTTCTGCTTCAGTACTCCTGCTCTTGTGGCTATCCGTCAAGCTCAGATTGGGCACCACAATAAGCCTTAGCGGTTAGATATTGCTACTTCTGATTTTCCAGTTACATTCTTCTCAAAAAGTAGAGAAATGCGTCGAATACATAAAAATTTGTCTGAGAGTTCCCTTTTGCATGTCATGTGGAATAAAAGCAGAAGGAAGCAGAGTTTAATCATCTTCACACAAGAATGGTGCAAAGATTTTCAGCCCCATAGGCGAGCTTGCATTTTGCCATTATTGCACCCTGCCGACCATGAAAAAAAATCTTGTGTTTGTACTTCCTGATTGCAAACTGGCATGTTCTGTTGATGGTGCTTTAAGGTAGTGCTGAGTCTGTATCCACCTAATTGGTTGCCCTATTATGGATGTGCACAATGATGTGGGCAGGCTGCATAAACGGTTTTCTTATATTTATCTCTTTAGTACCACTATGGCAATTATACAGAATATCCCTAAACTGCTGATGCTAGAATGGTTTAAAAGTATGTGAATCTATGAACGATTCAATGCCAGATGACTTTCACTCATCCTAGTCCCTCTACACCATGTTGTGCCGCACCGCCATTTACAGAGTCATACTCCCCTTCCTCAACAGGCTCGTCTTGACCTGTTACAACACAGATGTACTCACCATTCACACAGCAATCTCTCAAAGGATAACCCTTTCACCAGTAAAACAAAGTTTCACTAGTTGGAAGATTCTTGCTCCCAATTGAATATAAACGTTTTTATGACAAGGTAAAATTTTCATTTATGGGATGAGACGGACAGACATCCTGTTCACTTCCCACCGGATTCCCATGAAAAATACAAATTAAATGCATGGCCGTCGCTGAATAGGACCTCTAATGCATACATACTTCAACAAAGTCTCAGCGAGGGAAGTTTACGCTGGGGTCTTAATGTGACACTAGATCTGGCTTCCTGCCTCTTCCCTCCAGCTAGATACTTGTGTTAAGAGACCTCTCATCCCAGGGTTAAGCAAGTCCTTTGGTGGATTCATGTTTTGCTTTCAAAATGTCCTTTTCCTCCTACTTGTGCCTTCCTAGCACTTTTGTTTCATTTGAAATGGGTGATTTGCTCCTGCCTAGACTAAGTTATATTGCAGAGTATTTTAACAAAAAAGAAACATGAAACACAAGTCTAGAGTTGCCTTTGCTTTTTTCCATGTGGACAATAATATATTACTAATCCAAATGCTGTAACACTTTTCATGCAATGGAAAATTCTTGTGTCCCTTTTCGTAGATGGAAATTTGCTAATTCAATAATTCTAGATTGAAAGAATGCAGCACTTTGACGGGTGTACAACAGTGTTGTACTGATTAATTTTTACTTGAATGCTCTTGACAAAAATGGTAGCTTATGCAGCATTCCTTCTCCTGTTTAATCTTCCTTATAACACTCAAAGCTTTCTAGAGCTCTCGTCAGATACCTACTTTCTTAATCCATCTATGGGGAACTGCAGCAGTTCCTAGTGGTTGAATATCAAAAACAGTGTGCTGCATTTGTGGGTTTTCCAATTTTGCCAGGTCCATAAGAATTTTAGGTTAGGCTTCTATTTTGGCACACATTTTCTTTTCTTTGAGTCCCTTCAGTTTTTCCTACAAACAGGTAAGCCCGCCCCTCCATCTGCCCACACACTCCCCCATATCAGGGGCCAAGAAAGTCAGGATGTCTCAGTCACTAGGAGACGCACCTTCCTATATCCTTCAAAAGTATGTTCTCAGCAGCAATGTGTCTGCTCAAATACCCTTTTGTGTGTGCCTGGACCCCAGAGAGTATTTCTGTAACTTTTATTTAGGGTGCAAAGATTCCTAGTACAATATATTCGGTCCCAGAAGCACACCGCAGCAAGAGTTTTGCACTCAATATTTGACTTTCTGAGTTTTTAGTTCACTGCTACTCCAATAATTACCTGCCTTTGGAAGAGGTGAAGGTATTACTGAGAACCAGTTGCAGATGCAGAAAAGGATTAACTGTTCTTGCTGGACTTCTTTGCAGTTATATACAGCGCAAATTTGACCCAAGGGCATTAGTGAGCTATACAAGATAACTAGACTACATTAGACATTTTTGTTTATAGACACTGGGAGATTAAGTGATTTGTCCAGAATCATATGAAGTTGAGCCGAGGCCAGAACTTGAACCTGGTTTCCCAGTTCAAATGTCGGCAACTCTAGCCGTGAGATCATAGCTCCTCTACCAGGGTACATGTTTCAATATTCCAGTCCTAAATACCCACGGGCAGTTTTGTAGTGGGCGAAAACTCCTACTAATACACCATCTTATACCAGTGGCGTAACGAAAGTTGAGGAGGCCCCCCTGCAAGGTACACGGAGGGGCCCCCGCTCCAGATTTAATCCGGAGCTCTCAGGCCTGAAAATTGTGCTGAGGGGGCCCCCCGCACTGCGGGGGCCTGTGTTACACCCCAGTCTTATACTATAAAACTTAATTCATGTCAACAGTGTTGGCTAAAGTCTTTCTCTTGTAGTGGCTCTTCACCAGCTACTGTGCACGACTCTACATTTCTGCATAACTGTACACTTTCTGTAAAAGATCGAGGAGTGATAAGGGCAGAATTCTCTGCAGTTCTAGATTATTTGACCTCCACTGTTTTCCAAGTACATCCATCCCCATCCTTCTTATCTAGATAAACGAGACGTCAGATAGGGATGTACCCTACAGGGTAGTTGTTGATAAGTGTCCCAAGAATGTCTAAACAGATACTTCTCTGTATCAACCTTCAAGCCTCTTTTTTGGCTCTGAAATCTTTTCTTCCTTTTCTGGAGAAGTTGGTCTTGATATACAATATGATGTCTGTGTCCAATAGCAAGTATTTACCGGCTCTACCTCCCTTTGCTGACTGGCAGTGGAGATGTAGTAGAAGTCTCAATCCCTGTCTCACCCCGTCTAAATATGTCTTTGAAGATCACCTTAGTCATGTTGAGCATGCTCCAGAAGAGAGAGAATTCAAACAGTTATTGCCTGAATTTTTTTTAACATTTAGTCATTGCCAGATTCATTTTTGCAGCCCGCCATTTGCCCTTGGTTTACCATCTTATTTGAATCCAATCCAATGAGGGTGCTGAAGTGTACTGACACAGGCCTCTTAAGAAAATGTATGCGACTGCTTTGCTCGCCAAGTCCTCTACCTTCTGCAGATATTACTGATGGCAGTTCCTAAAAATTAAGGTTAATTTGGAAAAAGGTTTTTAGAAACCTGTTTGCCAATAGACTTGTATCTAGGGCTATCTCTTTCAAGTCTGTGGTTTGAATTTTGTTCACATGAATTTGGCACATTAAAGAATTTACCGTTATCTGGACTTTCATATTTCCAATTGGATTACCAATTCTCACCCTCTTTACACTTCATTATTGGTTTTATCTGCCTCTACGATCAGATCTTGACTGCAGCTAAGGTGGATGAGTAGCTTGCACGTTAACGGAAGCACAGCCATATTGATGAAAGGATGTCCATACACAGTACCTTATTAGAAAGCAATTTCACATCCTCTGCAAGATGGAATCAGGTGACCATGACTTGATGGCAGTAAAGAGATCAAGGCTAGTAACACCAGGTTTAGTTAAAGATGTATCTTTAGTCAGTAATGCAAGACATGGGTTTGGTTTAAAGATAATGGGTGGAGGTGAATGAGCTGCTTGCTCACTTTGCCACTGGATTTAAGCAAGCCTGGCTGATGACGGCTGGAATGCCAGAAACCGGTCCTAGGATGCTTGTTTCCGGTCCAGGGAAGACATGGCTTGGCAGTTCGGGCTGGACTGTTCCCATGAGGCACAGGGTCAGACTGATTTGCATATGGCCATGTCTGAACTGGGGTGGTGGAGTGAGCTAAAGAATGATGATGGATTAAACCCAGATCAGTTGACTGGGGGTGAGTGTTTGATTGGCTCAAACGTTCCGTCCATCATCCCCTTTTGTATCGCTTTGTTCGCCCTAAGTTGGCGGGGGTATGCCCAGACGTGGGTCCCTTGCTCACTTTGCCACTGGATTTAAGCAAGCCTGGCTGATGACGGCTGGAATGCCAGAAACCGGTCCTAGGATGCTTGTTTCCGGTCCAGGAAGACATGGCTTGGCAGTTCGGGCTGGACTGTTCCCATGAGGCACAGGGTCAGACTGATTTGCATATGGCCATGTCTGAACTGGGGGTGGTGGAGTGAGCTAAAGAATGATGATGGATTAAACCCAGATCAGTTGACTGGGGGTGAGTGTTTGATTGGCTCAAACGTTCCGTCCATCATCCCCTTTTGTATCGCTTTGTTCGCCCTAAGTTGGCGGGGGTATGCCCAGACGTGGGTCCCTTGCTCACTTTGCCACTGGATTTAAGCAAGCCTGGCTGATGACGGCTGGAATGCCAGAAACCGGTCCTAGGATGCTTGTTTCCGGTCCAGGGAAGACATGGCTTGGCAGTTCGGGCTGGACTGTTCCCATGAGGCACAGGGTCAGACTGATTTGCATATGGCCATGTCTGAACTGGGGTGGTGGAGTGAGCTAAAGAATGATGATGGATTAAACCCAGATCAGTTGACTGGGGGTGAGTGTTTGATTGGCTCAAGCGTTCCGTCCATCATCCCCTTTTGTATCGCTTTGTTCGCCCTAAGTTGGCGGGGGTATGCCCAGACGTGGGTCCCTTGCTCACTTTGCCACTGGATTTAAGCAAGCCTGGCTGATGACGGCTGGAATGCCAGAAACCGGTCCTAGGATGCTTGTTTCCGGTCCAGGGAAGACATGGCTTGGCAGTTCGGGCTGGACTGTTCCCATGAGGCACAGGGTCAGACTGATTTGCATATGGCCATGTCTGAACTGGGGTGGTGGAGTGAGCTAAAGAATGATGATGGATTAAACCCAGATCAGTTGACTGGGGGTGAGTGTTTGATTGGCTCAAACGTTCCGTCCATCATCCCCTTTTGTATCGTAAAGGTCGAAAGGTGCATGTCTGGGATGAAGTTTTAGATGATGAATATGATGGCCTTAGAACTATGGGATGAGTGGGGGGGTGCAAATGATGATAGTATCTAATGGATTGTCCATGAAGTATCAACTATAGAATGATAGACAGTCAAATGTATTTCTAATTGGATGGAAAATGTTTTAGGATTTCTCAGCTGCCTCTATAATGACTGCAGGAGTTGTGAGTAGAATGATGGATTGTAGGTTGTATTGTTTCCTTTCACATTGTCACTAATGATCTGTCAATCTTCCAAACCTTTCACCCAAGAAAGTCGTCAATGCCAAAATTTGAATGTTATTTTTAGATTGCACCTAGATCACTCTAGCGGCTGCTAAACTGAGCTATATTACTGACTTATCCTCAGTCCTTTAGAGTTTGCTGATTAGTGTTTTATCTTTTATGATCCTCTTATTCTTTTTATGATTTTTTTTTTCTGCAGGGTTTCTGCTCTTGGCTCACCTCGATATATCATATGAAGTAAGTAATATATTTTTTCAGAAGGACAAAAAGCTTTAGATGGTTTTCTGGCCTTCCAAATGTGTTTTTCTATAAATGCATAATGACTAGGATTATCTTGATATCTGTATTGTGCAGTGAGGAGCGTCTGTATGAACAGTTTCTGAGAGCGATGTAATATGTGGCAGTGTTTGGTAAGTATTAGTAAAGTATGGATCTTTTGAAGGCTATGCCATGGAATTATGGGAGTGTCTATTAGGGGTAGAGATTTATAAGGAGTAAATACAGACAACACCCATAGTAAACAAGTAAGGGACAGTTGAAAAGCATTTTGATGAAAGAATATGAGGGCATCAAACTAATGCAGTAAGTTGCTGTGGTCCATTTGGAAGTGTCAACATGGCAGGTAGGTTGGTCATCTGGGGGCAAGGACCTTCTCCACAAGACCGGGGTCATGGTTTATTGTGGCTGAGGGTCTGTTTTTTCTGTAAACCGGTCTGATTTTGCTGTGTTTGTACCATCAGCCTTTGTTCTCTGAACATTACTCTTCCTACTTTAATACCACAGAATCTGCTTCTTTATCTTGTGATGAGAAATCAAGAGTCGAACGGTTGATAAAGGAATATTTCTATGTGCTAGTGGTCAGGTAGATGGCAGACTATACTTTTCTGCAAGTTGTCTGCTGCCAGCTAACTTCCCTATATGAGACCACTGATCTAGACTGAAGTAATACAACAAACCTCCTTTGAATAGTAACTTTACTTCTATATTCAGAAATTACATTGTTCAATATAGGATTGTAACCAGCAGTGAAATATTTGAACGTTTTCGTTCCAAGTATTCCGGAGAGCGAATTCTCTTCCACACGGTCCATAAAAATAACCATATCAAAAACCAGTCCCCTCAATGAATGAAACAACAGTGCCCTCATTTAAGGTGTTGTCTTTGTTGACTTTGTGTTTCAAGCAACATTCTGGTTGTATTGAGTGTGCGCTGACAAAACTCAGTTACATAGTGTCATTTATTTTTACAACTCTTTTCTAAGTTTGGATAGGTTAGTTTTGCTATGACAACATACGGTTTCTTTCAATAAATATACACAAGCTGTTTATTGCTCTTGGGCTCATTTTTTAAGAATTTATAGGATAAGAACCCTCAAACTTCTCACTGAATTTGCACGTAAGCTGGAATGTGAATCAACAAATGTTGGGAACTATCTTTCCTGGTCCTCAAATCCGTCCTCAGATGCTTTACTGTGAGGGCATTCCTTTCCAATCTGTTTTGAGATTCACCCATTGTGGTCCTCAACCCTCTCCCTGTAATATATTAGACCAACTGGTCTTCAAACCCATCCCCGTGAAATATGATCCCTCTTGGTACTCAAGTGCAACCGTGTTAAAGGGTTACTCCTCCCAGTCTTCAAACACTTTCCTGTGAAGCATTAACCCTAATTATCCTCATTCTCTTCTCTCTGAGGTAAGGTAGTCCTAGGTTCCTTAATTAGTTCCCTTAAAGCATCCTGTGGTCCTCAGCTCTCCCAGTTAGGAGTCCTTTAATCGTGGTCTTCAGTGTCCTCAATACAATGGACTGTCTCCCATGCCTCAAGAATGGTAGTTTCCCATTCTTATTTCTCACCCATTTGCAGATGTCTTCTCTCATGTCCTCGCCCCTGACAGCGGGATCCTGAGACATCTTCCCAGACTGTGTAATTCCTTTCTCTACTGACACACAACGTCCATAAAATAAAACACATAACAAAATCTGAAGTGCAGCATGAAGGAAGCCATCATCTCAATCCACCTTTTCTACTCACCCCCGTGGTGGTCCGTTTTAACAGGTTATAGGTGTCTAGCATTCGACTCTTTGGACATTTGTTAACACATTTTCAAAATGGGCATGAATTTTCTGTACCAGGAAAAAGATGCAGCATAGTGGTTAAATGGAGGGGACCAGAATGTTATTTTCTATTTCTCCACTTACCTAAATTGTGTGCTTGTGGAAATAAATACTGGTTCTTCTATAGATTAACTTTTTCAATATTGCTCGTTGTAAGAATGAAATGATTGCATGTACATCATTTAAATCTGTAAGCCACCCATTTCATTTTTGGGCTCTTCTGTTTTCAGCTTCTAAATTGATAGGATAAAAGCAGGCTGCACTCCAATTGCCCCTTCATATTCTTTCACTCCACTTCCAGTGTTAGATTTCCTGTTCGAGCTCTTGCTCAGACATTTGTAAGACATTAATGACATGCTTCTCAGCTCTGATATCAGAGTTGAGAGGAAACAATTGAATGCGTTTCTCTCTTGAAGCTTAACTGGCGCACCTTCGAGGCACACAGTCCTGTATATTCTATTTAAAGCATGTGAATTGATAATGGATCCAATGTACGAGGAGACCTATTTATTTGAATCTACATTTCTCCAGCTTTGGTATCTTTCACAGATCAGTTGATTCTCCAGCCTCCTTGATTAAGTGTGCATAATTTGCACTGTACATATTGCAAACTACCAGAAATTAAGATGGCCTCATGGGTAGAACTTAAATCACATCTTTATCTGGATGGGGGAAAAAAAGCAAAAATGTTGAGGATGTTCATATGTGTATACTAAAACTAGTCTAATCATTATACAGAGAAGTCTCAGTGTGATGGCCATCTGCTACGAAGAATGCTTATGTTCCAGCAAGAGGAGTCCGTGTTGAAAAGAAAACGCACCCTCAATCTGAGGGATCACCTGATCGGAGTCCTCCAGACAACAGCTGACTTGAGCTTTAATCCATAAATTTACTCACACAGATTTGTTCTCCCAAACTCATCTTTGCCACCCCTAATCTAATCGTTCATGTAACTAGCCTGTTTCCTTCATAGTGGTTCTGTATGTATGTCTGTTGGGTTTATGGGGTGTGCATGTTGTATTTTTATAACAGATGCTTTGTGCTTCCTTACTTATGTTAATTGTAGAGCACTACAGAATGCTTGAATCTCATCTACACTATAGAAAATTACCAAATAATTGGCTAAAATAATCAAAGTTTGTAAACATTTGAAAGATACCAGTGCTGGAGAACTTCAGTTACTTGTATAGTTACCCTGGTCTTGTGCACCGCTCCCCCCTGGCTGCTGTAATAGCGCTGTGAACTAAGGACAACTCCTCAGCCCTCGAGTTCCTCCTAGGTTGGGTTCCCGTATGCCTCTGTTATTGTGATTTTGTTTTTGCCTAGCTCCTCATTGTATTTTCGTACTATTTATTTTGGACTTCACTTGTTATTGTGATTTTGTTTTGCCTAGCTCCTCATTGTATTTACGTGCGATTGATTGATTTATTTTGTGCTTCACTAATTTAATTGCACTGCTTGCCTGTGGCCCATTACACAATCGAGCAGGTCTTGTTTTTTGGACCCGCCCGCCGACTCCCACCATTTTTCTCCACTCCTGCTTCCCTCTGGTATCCTGCCTCCCTTTCAGCCCCTCCCATGTCCCAGGACTACTTATGGAGGCTGCTCCGCAGGCGCGACACCAACGCGCCAAAGGGAAGCCCATCTGCGCCACTTTGTGCCTGGAACGCGCCCAGCACCAGGAACCCTGGATCTCCTGCCACCCATCGCTACACCACCTCCGAACTCCTAGCCCTGGCCCCCAGGGTCTGCAACAACAACTGCTGCATTTTCTCCCTGAGACACACGGAAGGACTCTTCGCCTACCACCAATGCCGGTTTGCCTGCAACACCGAATCCTTGGCCGCACCTACACAGCCAACCTCCAACCCTTCAGAACATCTCCAGTGCATGCTACTCAATGTATGATCCCTCTGAAAGTATGCCACTGAGCTTTGGGACACTATCACCACCTCAAGCTCTGACGTGATGTTCATCGCAGAGACCTGGCTCACACCGTCCTCAGTAACCGACATCGTAACTGCAACTCCCCACGGCTACAAGATGATACACAGAGACCGCGCCAACAAGCACGGAGGAGGCATTGCCATCATCGACCAGAAGACCCTCCAATGCACCACCACCGAAGACGACCGAAGACGGTGACATGGATCACTTCAACTTCCAAATCTGAATTGACGCAAACATTACTGTCAGAGGAACCCTCGCCTACAATCCCCGGGCCCCCGCCCTGGCTTCTGCAATGCCATCGCTGATTTCATTGCCCCCATGGCAATAGACTCCAAGCACTACATTTTCCTTGGAGACCTCAACTTGCACCTCGGCAACACCAACTCCGCCAACCCCTTGGAAAGCATGAGCAACATCGGACTCACGCAACTGGTCACCAGCCTCTCACACCGTACAGGACACACCCTGGACCCAATCTTTATTGCCAGCGACAATCAAATTCAGCCATGCCACCGAACTCACCTGGACAGACCACAGCTTCGTCCACTTTGTCATCGCAGGATCACAACAAGCCACCCACATTCCCCCACTCCTGCTCACCGCAGATGGAACAAAATCGCAGAGACCCAATGGACTGCCACCCTCAACACCACCAGACCCCCACACCACCAACAACCTTGAGTTAGAAGTCCGAAACGTCTCCAACTAGATCTCCAACTGCGCCGACACAATCATGCCCATAAAAATGTCCGGCACTGGTATACCCAGCAAACACGCCAGCTGATTCACCCCCAATCTCCAGGCTTTCAAACGTGAGTGTAAACAACTGGAAAGAACATGGCGCTCCAGCAGGAACCCCTCAGACCTTACCACCTTCAAGTCTGCCATCTGCAAATACCACCACCGTCTCAAGGAAGCCAAAAAGGACACCCTGACCACCCGCATCAAGGCCAGCACCAATCACACAAAGGAACTCTTCAGCATCGTAAGAAAATTCTTCTACCCGTCAGCCACCGAGACCATGATTCAACCTTCCCAAATCCTTTGTGACTCCCTCGCTGACTACTTCTACAACAAGATAGCAGACATCTACAGCAACTTCATCCTGCAACCAACTGACCTCAGCCACCTCCTGACACACACCGACAACTCCCACAGCCACCTAACTGACTGGACAACGCTCACCACATCAATCACCACAGTGATTATGCCCTCCATCCACTCCGTAGCACCGACAGACCCCTGCCCCCACCAAGCCTTCAACCGGGGACAGAAGGAAATCAGCAGCTCACTCACCAACATCCTCAACTCGTCTATTACCACGGCCACCTTCCCTGATGCCTGGAAATACGCAGAGGTGAAATCCCTCCTGAAGAAACACTCTGCTGACTCCCAGTGAGCTTAAGAACTACTGTTCGATCTCACTGCTCCACTTAGAAAGCCATCAACTGCCAGCTCACAGACCACCTGGAAGGAAACCATCTACTCAATGCCGCGCAGTTTGGCATCCGCTCCAAACTCAGCACCGAGACCACCTTGATAGCCGCAACTGACGACATCAGTGTTGTCCTCGACCGGGGCGAGACAGCAGCCCTGATCCTCCTGGACCTCTCAGCGGCCTTTGATACCGTATTCCAGCACACCCTCATCATCATACTCCATCACATCGACATCAGAGGAAACGCCCTCAAGTGGATCACCTCTGAACCCAAGAACTTCGTCTGCGTAGTCCCCCAAGGTTCCTCCCTCAGCCCCACCCTCTTCAGTGCCTACATGACTCGATTGGCCTACATTGCCTGCACCCATGGACTCGACATCATCTCATATGCTGACGACACCTAACTCATCCTCTCTCTCATGGAAGACACCACCACCATCACCAGATTCAACTTCCACAACGCCATGACCAACGTTACCGACTGGATGAGATCCAACTGCCTGAAGCTGAACACTGACAATACGTAACTTCTTATCTGCGGAAAGAACTCCTCCCCATGGGACGACACATGGTGGCCCATGGCACTCTGACCCTCACCCACCCCCACCAATCACGCCTGCAACCTCTGTATCATCCTGGATAACGACCTCTCTATGAAGCGCCAGGTCAACACAGCCTCATCATGCTTCCACAACCTCCGCATGCTTCGTAAGATTTTCAGGTGGATACCTGCCACCACCAGGAAAACAGTGACCCAAGCCCTCGGCACCAGCCGACTGGACTACAGAAATTCCTTCTATGCCGGAACCACCTCCCATCTCCTCAAATGAATACAAACCATACAAAATGCCTCAGCCAGACTCATCCTCGACCTCCCCAAACGGACCAGCACCACCCCCCACCTCAGAAGCCTCTACTGGCTCCCTGTCCGGAAGAGATACCAGTTCAAGCTGCTGACTCGCGACCTCTTAAGGAGGGTGGACTATCAAATGCACTGCAGGGAGGGCAGAAGGAGACCACTTGGGGTCCTTAGGTGGTTGATCGGCCGGGACTGGCCAACCGCAAAGGGATGAACAGACTGAGGGAACTTTGTCTGTGTCTGTCGTAGTACAGATGGCCAATATCATTTGGCTCTCTGATGGCTCAGATGATCATCACCATAGGGGTGAGTCGACAGGAACTGGCCAGAATACGCTTCAAAGTTTGCAGAAGCAGGCCGGTGTTCCAGTTTAAATAAGGGGTATTTAAACCGGAACAACAGCCTGCTTCCGCAAACTTGGTAGCATATTCTGCTCGGTTTCTAGTAACCGGCCTTTTCAACCGCACCAGTAAGAGATTGTAACTGCTCCTACAGTGTTTTTAACGCCACCGCTGCTATGGCACACTCATCAGACTTTCCGTATCATATGTTTACTTCGCACCATGACAACCACCCTCCGAGCCATCCGATAAACCCCCGCATGATAGTGGCTATCTGTACTATGATGGACACAGACGAAGTTCCCTCAGTCTGTTCATCCCTTCGCGGTTGCCCAGTTCCGGTGGATCAACCACCTAAAGACCCGGAGTGGTCTCCTTCTGCCCTCCCTACAGTGCATATGCTAGTATTTTCACTCTTCCACCGTCCTGAAGAGGCCTTAAGTAACATGGCCAAAACACGTTGACACT
This sequence comes from Calotriton arnoldi, assembly GCA_963921515.1. Taxonomy (NCBI): domain Eukaryota; kingdom Metazoa; phylum Chordata; class Amphibia; order Caudata; family Salamandridae; genus Calotriton; species Calotriton arnoldi. Next base: position 994,905 of record CAWUFW010005313.1, on the reverse strand, counting down.
TCTAACTCGCAGGAGTTCTTCGAATACACTAAAAAAATCTGTGGACACACACTAGGACTCGGAGGGCAAGATTGTCCCTGTGTGTGTACTCTGTATGGGCTACCTACCCCATGCACTGTGCTACAAATGAAAAGTACAGCCATAATAGTCTAAACAACTGGAAGACTAAAGTAAAGTTTCTAGTTGGCACATTTATTGTTTTCATTTCATGTTTTGTTTTTATAAACTTAGTCGTATGTTCTTTTTCCTTTTGTTACCTGAATTTTGTACGTATATCTAAAATGTATTGTTAGTTCTTTACATCCATGCTCCCCTAAGGTACCTAGACCAAGAGTGATGATTAGTCTGCTTGATAATAAGTCACAATAAATGATGCTCTGTAAATTCAAATTCATCACCAGTGATTAATTTATATTCTCACGGTGTAAATTACTTTTGTTACAATTGGTTCCAGCATTATCCCAGGTTATGTGGGAACACTAGGGCAAACGGCTATACATTTTTACATGACTCATGCCTACAAGGCCGTCCACAATGCCGGACCCTCCTACATCAACCACCGCCTGATTTTCCACCAGCTAACCAGACAACTGCGATCGGCCTCCCTCGCACACGTCCCCCGCATCCAGCACAGCCGCAGTGGAGGTCGTTCTTTTTCCTACCTCTCTGCCAAATCCTGGAACGACCTCCACTCCACCTCCGAACCTCCCCCCTCACTCGCCATCTTCAGGAAGGGACTCGACCTGGCTCTTCGACTAATTCTCACCAACCCCAGTGCCTGGATCAGTGGCGGCTGGTAGGGAACGGTGGTGGGTGAGGAGGAGGGGTGGGGTGGGGTAGTTTAGAAAAAAAAGACTTGCCTTGTCATCGCTGGTCACCAGCCGTAGCCTCTTCTCCGTCCTCACTGTTCTCCTGGCTCCCGGCAGCACCCAGGCTCCCAGACTCCCCTAAGCGAATCACGATGCTGTTGTCACCATGACCGCAGTGTTGTGATTGGTCTGAGCGCCGTGGTTCGACACTCATACAGGGACTGGGAGACTGTACAATACAGCCTGTGGAGAACATGCTAAGTGTGCATGACAGTTTGGCCAGCCCAAGACGGCTGTCCAAACAGTCATGTGCACTTGGTGCAGCAGCAACCACTCCTCCTCCCTGTGACAAGCCCAGCCCTGCCCCAACTTGGCTCGCTCCTTACAGAATAAGAAAATGATAACCTAACGTTATTAACGTTGTGGTGTTCTCATTTTCTTTTTCTTTTTCCAGTTAGTGGGGCGACGCTCCTCCGCCTTAGCAGAGGAGCTGCCCCTGGCCTGGATACTCCCCCCGGGTGGAAAGCTGTGCTTTATAAATTCTGATTGATTGATGTAAAATACTTTTTATTATCTTTTTATCTCAGTTCCCAAGTTTGCTGAAATGGGGCTGCCCCAAGTTTTAAGCTCAATTTAAAAAGTGGACTTTTTTGCTTCTTTTTTGCAGGGATGAGGAGCTCCAAAACAAGTGCGGAGTTGATGCCACTACCTACCTCTCATTCCAGCGGCATGTGCTTGTGCTCCTGATGATTATGTGCGTACTCTCCATTGCAGTGATCCTACCAGTCAACTTCTCCGGAGACCTGCTGGGTATGAATGAGGTTAAGATATAGTGTGGCATGAAAATACGACTACAGGACCTATTTATAGTTGTTGTCTGGGTGGAGAAGCTGGAAGATGAGCCTCCTTGCAGTGGTTGTCTCTTCTGAGGAGGGTAAACTCCTGTTCTGTATTTGAGGGGTTGGGTTGAGTCCCCTCTGACTGATATCATGTAAGCTGGGGATGTAATGCCTTTCTCATCCAGAGATGGCATATCACTTCTAAAGGTGATGTGAGTATTCATCTCCGTTGAGAGATGAAATGCGTTTTGAAGGGTAATGTCTGATGTCGGTGTAGCACCTAGTTAGTATTGCATCCTGCAGTAGGTGAGGGATAAAGTGATTAGCCTAGCTGTGTCATGTCAGTACTCATTAGATTATGAGGTGGAGCCCTTTTCGGTCCCGAGTAACTTTAGTTCTTAGTCTTCCTTCCAGTTATCCACATCTCCTTTTGGTTCTGTTTAGATCTCAGCCTTCTTCCTCAAGGGTCTCAGCCTTCTTCCCATTAGTTTTCAGTCTCCTTCCACTTGGTTCCCATCCTCTCTCTTCTGGTCCCCATCCTCTCTCTTCTGGTCCACATCCTCTCTCTTCTGGTCCCCATCCTCTCTCTTCTGGTCCCCATCCTCTCTCTTCTGGTCCCCATCCTCTCTCTTCTGGTCCCCATCCTCTCTCTTCTGGTCCCCATCCTCTCTCTTCTGGTCCCCATCCTCTCTCTTCTGGTCCCCATCCTCTCTCTTCTGGTTCCCATCCACTCTTTTCTGGTTCCCGTCCTCTCCCTTCTGGTTCCCGTCCTCTCCCTTCTGGTGCCCGTCCTCTCCCTTCTGGTGCCCGTCCTCTCCCTTCTGGTGCCCGGGAGGGTTCCCGTCCTCTCCCTTCTGGTGCCCGTCCTCGCTCTTCTGGTTCCGTCCTCGCTCTTCTGGTTCCGTCCTCGCTCTTCTGGTGCCCGTCCTCGCTCTTCTGGTGCCCGTCCTCGCTCTTCTGGTGCCCGTCCTCGCTCTTCTGGTGCCCGTCCTCTCCCTTCTGGTTCCCGTCCACGCTCTTTTGCTTCCCGTCCTCCCCTCTTTTGCTTCCTTTCTTTCCTACTTTGCTTCCCAGCTGTTCCTTTCACCTCCACCGTCTCCTGGCTCTTGAGCAGGGCGCTCAGGGCCTGATCTTCGGAATGTAAATGTTCATAATGGCTTAGACCTTGGACCCTGCTACTTTGTGTTGTGTATGTCAATGGATGTTTGAAGTGAAATAACCTGTCAATGTTGCAGTTTAGGTATGGGTATGGAGTTTTGTGTCTGAAGATCTCAATTCAGTAATGAAAATGTATAATCTAACACTGACACTATGCCTTCTTTCATTCCCTTTGTTGCAGGTGACAGCCCCGCTCATTTTGGCCGCACCACCATTGCTAATGTGCCTACACAGTATGTTGAAACAATCCCAGACTATGGGAGGGGATGTGGGTTGTTGGTCTATTGCTGTGGTGGTTGTGATACCTCATCTGACTTCACAGAGCTATTGAGTGTCGTGGCAGGTTCTGGGGTCTCTTCTGCTACTGGGGATGACAGTGTGATGCCTGCATTCCGAGACCCTTTCTTGTCCCATGGCTCAAGTGATGATGTTTGGCCTATTTCTATCAAAGCGTCAGGATCTGTAGAGCAGAGCATATGTTGTCCTCATTATGGATGTGTTTTTCCAAATTAGTTTGAAAGCCTGTAAAAGAATTGTGCTTGGTTCGGGGGGCCTCCTCTTGTCCCCTCATGACTGGTGAATTGTTAGGTTGCCCAATCTTAACTCTTGAAGGCTAGATATGGCCCATACTCCTTTGGTGGTACAATTTGAGTTGTGCATGTGAATTCTATATACTTAAAAATAAGAGAGTTTACCCCAGTTAGGCCAAAAGGGACCGGGTAGTTAGCACTAAACAAAAGAAGATTTCCCTTTTGTAGGCACGTTTTTATCTTACCACTAGTTTGCACTGAACCACAAGAGACTCCACTCCACCATTTAACATCATCACCAGGTCATTGAAAAAAGTATACTTTATTACATTAATTGCAAAAAAAGACCTGCTTTGAATTGCAATAATATTAAAACATAAAAGCTAAAAATACATTAAAAAATCATTTGTATGATGATTGACATTTGTTAATAATCATGATATCATTTCAAGTATATAGTAAGTGCAAATACTGCCACTTCAGTATCCGAGAAAACAGTTGATCCCAAATTCCAAATCCTTATCAACTTATTTCCTATTTACACAATTTTCCATATACATAATATACACATTCCAGTCCAGTAGTCTCTTGTGGTTCAGTGCAAACTAGTGGTAAGATAAAAACGTGGCTACAAAAGGGAAATCTTCTTTTGTTTTGTGAATTCTATATATGCACTGAAATTATTCATTTATTGTAGATTTAGTTTTGATTTTATATTAAAGTTGTACGGTATTTTATTGATTTATATTTTTAGGGTTTGGAGTACACTGGTTTAGTGAGTATTGGCACTGCCTCTCACAGAGAGCCCACTCCAGTCTTCCCTCCCTGGGATTTAGACAGCATAAATTCTTGAAGTGTTTGGTGCCTTAACCATCTTACCAAATTGTAATAGTCATTGTCAATTTTACTTATTTCAGAAATGACGTGTCTTTACCTTACTATTTCTGGTCCGGGGAACATGCCCTCCACCCTTCATCAGTTAAAATGTATCTTGATGCACTTGCATAGTGAATCAATCAGTTGATCTTTTTTCACATTTAGTCTTCTTCTCAGCTAATGTAAATAAACCCCCCATGTAGTGTGGGAAAGGCACTTAATTTACGGTATGGTGAAGATTTAGCACACTTCATGCTTAGCACACAAACCTGTGACTGTGCAGCACTAATATACCTTTGTTTCTATTGAAGTGGGCACTAACTCAACATTTTACATAAGTATTGAAGCATCCACCTATTATTGCTAGCATAGACGTGACAAGGGTCTTTGCAAAATGTCCAGGTTTGGAAGACGGACAATATTCTGGTCTACATTTTGTAACTTCTACAACAGCTGATCTGGTTTAGGGCAGGCACTGTGGTTCAGTAGAGTTGTGTGAAAACTGGGTAGATGTAGTATTGGCGCAAAGAGTATGGGGGTTGCAACGATGAAAGGTAGTTGCAGAGCAGAAATATTGTTTCTAGTAAGATGTTTTGTCACTTTTCAAGCCGTTGTTTAGAAATTAGGATAAGTTATAATTCAGTGAAAAGCATAGAAAGGCAAAATGGGCCTTGCAGTTTCTAACTCAATGTTTTCAGATGCAAAAGATCATGTTTACACAAAGGTCTCTTAACTCAGGAACAATCAAGGAAGATTTATGTATAAAAATAGTGCATATTGATTTGAAGTAGCTGGATTTTGCATAAGACTTCATTATGGTGGAAAGAGCCTCTTTTATGAGGAATAGCACACAGGAATTATTGTAATGTTCGGAACAGCTTCTCTACCCATACATAGACCTTTGTTGGCCTACTCTTCTCCCATGGGTTTCCTACACGTGGCTTCCTCAGCAGGTTTCCTGCTGTCTTCTGTCTTCCACATCTGCCTCCTCTTGCCTGTCCACCTTCAGGAGTAAAGCTCTGCTGCTTCAGTCAGACAGCTGCCAGAGATCCTTGGGCCCTCAAAGTCCCTACATGCTTCGGTTGATAGTTTACATGCCAGATTCAGGACAGAGATTTTTCTCACATTCGCTTCTGTATTCTAACATTCCTCTGCTGGACATACCAGTATTACAGGCTTCATACCCAGTCACCAGCTGACTGAAGAACGAATGTCTGAACCCAGCATTTGCCGAGGCCACCAGGCCACTACTTAAAACACTTCTCTTCGAAAGCAACCCCTTTGGCAGGTGTATTTTTGGGGGGAGGTAATTTGTATTTTTGGCAAATGCTATTGTTACTTTTTTTACTAGCATTATGTAAACACAACCCAAGGAGATCCTTTGTGGCTCTTTGATTAGTGCAGGTGTGGGCTAATGTACTAATTCCTGCCTGAAGAAACGAGGAAATTAGGATCCCTGCATCTCCCTCAATTTACCTTGAAATAATGCGAATAGGGCGCGTAACGATGCCAGAGACTCTCAGGCCTATTTATTTCATTATCGTCGGTTTTTCCACAAATGTCCAGACATAAAAGAAATTCACACTGTTGATCCTAAAGCGTTTATTGTAAGCCTAAAATAATGCAGAATAAATTAAACAAAATAATTGCCGATATCTAAAATCGTAACAATAGCATAAGCACAAAATGTAAATATTATGAAAGAATTGTTGCACTCAGTGTAGTCTGGATCTGTCTCTCACTGCACAGCATCCTGTGCACAAAGGATTGTCAGTTCTTTAAAAGGTTTCATATCAAAGCGATATTTTATTCCATTACGAATCTATCGTTCAAAATTTTAAGACGCCAATTTCCATGCTCCAGTGCATTTGGGGTTCTCCCTTCATCAGGGGAACGCCCTAAAAATAATGATGCAATAAATAATTAAGCAACATCCTACTAGCAATATTCATCAAAGAATTGATGTTCAAGAAATTCATGCTATGTTCCAAATAATATCCTGATTGCCAATCATCACATAAACTACGATTGTTAAACCAAATATTGTTCACACGTCTAATGACAAAATGATTATATTGAAGAGCCAGTTTAACACTTCTTTTATACCATTTCTTTGCTACAGGCTCTATTTGTTAAATCAATGGGCATTCACTAATTCATGATTAAGCATATATATACGACAAACACACATATACAACGTCAATACACTAATTCAATGTGTCCTGATTTTAACTGTGTGTTGAGTAAAGTGAGTATGGGGGACAGTCCTAAAAACAAATTAAGTTGCTCTTCTATGTGAGAACATAGTAGGAAAAATATTCATGTCTCTCATATAGGCAACCACGGTCTAAACAAACAAGCATATCAGTTGTAAATCATAAACATGTCAATGTTTCTAATTGTCCTTACATTAAATTAATGAGCATTTCCCATTCCAAATTTAATCTATACGTTTCAGTGTAGCGAATGTGAGGAACCAATCATAGTGTATATGTAAGACATTTCTAAAGCACAAACCTAGCCGAAAGGTAGTGGAGCGCTGTACAGGGTCAAAGACGAGCAACAAGTCATAGGAGAGGTAGCTGGATTATGGACAGTTAATTGATTGTAATTTAATGTTCTATAAAGAGGTGAGCTCAGAAGATTACTCACATCTCTTATACAGGCAACCAAGATCCAAGTTTGAGCTCCGGAATCAATATAACAAGTCCCAGGGGGCATCAGCTGCTGATCCAATGATGGAACAAATACCAGTATCCAAAGGCTGAAAGCGACTAATAGCATCCAGTGGCCATTTCAAATCAGAAATGACTAGACATAGGAGAAGTCCTATGACCAGGATTGTGTCATGCACACTAACTGTTCTAGTGGTATGGTTTCCATATTGGAAGGACCATTTACCAAAAAATACAACCATGGTATCTCAGAAATGAAACAAAAAAAAATGATCAGAAAAAAGTAGCCAGCACAAACGTGTCATATCGTAAAATAAACCCATGGTGTATGATCTTGTAGATTACAACAAAGCTGTTTAGACATAAAAAGAATCCACGTATGTACAGGTAGGAAAAACTACAAGATGGTTAAAACTGGCAAATGAAATTGATAGCTTCAACATACAAAAAAAACATCTAGTATAAAACTATAAACATGGTGAACATCATTTCTAGGTTGACAATCTAATAATAGAATACTCAAAGAAAGCATGCCATCTCAATGCAGTCATTAAGACCTTGGGGTGCAAGCTGGATGAAGTTCTGATCCAATACGTTTCTCTTTTTACAGTTTTACATTATTGTCTTGGCCCATCCTGGACTGTACTGATTCAATCACCTGAAAACGTAATTGACTCACTTGGTTTCCCATGTCTTGGAAAGAATCCCTATATGTCTAATCCCTAAGCATCAAAGTATCGTCATTATGAGGCTTGAAATATTTCGATAGGATCAGATGGGATAGGATAAGAACATGTTTTTCAGTTTGTAGGGTCGTCCGCAAGATCAGGCTAAGTTATCTCTATTGAAAAATATATTATGTGACAAAGAGCTGGAGATAGCATTGGCTAGCACAACTTGAAGCTGAGATGCTCTAATGTCTGGAATGTTATAGTTCCTTTCGCAGCCTCAGAGAGGGTTCTCAACAGTTAATAATACTTTAGAAGCCACTTATTTTGAGAGAAATCTACCTCATGATTGTGATGTAAGGTGAGAGAAATGTGAGAATTTCCTTGTCCACTCATGTCAAATCTTTAAGCTATTTTCCTTTCTCCTAAAAACCATCTATGCAAATAAATATATGAATCTATGAAGTAGAAGCATATTATCAAAACACCCCATAAATGTAATGCATGCAATACACATTGTGGCACAATAATGATAATAAGTGCATCAGCTAATGCAAATGAAAAAAGACTTGATGAGCCTAAAAAAATGCATGATATATACATTCGGGGCCCTAAAAGACACACAAAGCAAGAAAAATGACACTAAGTGCGCCCTGATTTAATCAGCTATGCAGGCAAGAGGAAATAATTGTATTATGTAATTGTATACTGAGCATACTGACAAAGTGCATTTTACATTTCATTAACAGTTATGAAGGAAGCATTATACCAAGTATTAGAATAATAATCTTCTTCGATAAACAACCGTCACCAGAGCTTTAAACCCAACCTCACTCTAACCCTAGGCTTAACCCAAAATACAACAATAATCTTGAACCTAAAAATAATCCTAAACGTATACATACCCCTGTCCACAGCCGGTGTCCTCACATTTAACATATCCTGAACCAACTATTGAGAAAACAGTCCTATCCAGTGCAAACAATGTTTGCAACAATAGGCTATTTCAGTATCATGCAAAAGAGAAATGTATTCTCTCCATTTTCCTCATTACATTTTCCAGTTTCTATTTTCACTCTTCATTTTCATGATGTTGGAGTGTAGCTGTGCAGAGTGTGCAGTCTGTAGTATGCAGTGCACGCAGTGGCTCTTCAGGGTGTGCTGGGGATGGGTGACGTGAGCATTAGCAGTGGAAAGAGTTACTGCTCAGGCTCAGATGTGGTGAGAAGCCCCATTACTGCTGGGTACTTTTTGTTTCTGGACCATTACTAGCCTGTTTGGAATGAGATGGTTAGTTGGGAGCTTTAGTGAGTGATGTTTCCAGGGGGGAGGTCCCCTTGGATGGTCTTTAAGTTATTGAATTGCTCTATGAGTTATCCACATGAGTAACTGTCTTCTCTCTTCATTCTTTCCTCTTTCATGTACACCTCCTTTACTCCCACCAATCATCACTCTCATTTTGATACCTCCGCTCTTCCTTGTGCGTCATCACTCTCATCCTCCATGTACCACACTTGCATCAAACCCTTTATTACCCATTTTATCTCCACAACCTTTTCCCTTTCCTCTCTCTGAATCCTTCACTTGTTTCACTCCCCATTCTCTCATACTCACTACCATATCTTCTTCACCTAAACTTCCCTCTTACTCTTTGCATCCTGCTCACTCTCTCTTATTACTGTTACTATTTGTTTCTTCCAATCTCTGTGTGTTTGCCATCCTTGTGTTCTTTCCATTCGGTGCTCACGCTCTTTCCATTTACTTGCTCTCCACTTTCTACCTTGCTTCTTCTCTCCCTGCTCCTTTCTCCACTGTCCTTCTGCTCTAACGCTGTATCCTCTCTGTCCATACATTTTTCTGCTTTCTCCCATTATGCCAATCTCTTCCCACCCTGTCTCCACACTCCAATCTTTCTGGACTACCTCTTTTCTCACCCTTCTGTTTCCCATTGCTGACCCTACTTCCCCTGCTTGCATCCCCTTCCCACCCCCTGCTCCCCCTTTTCTCTCATAGAGATCGTCTCCTCTGGTTGCACAGCATCTTCTCGCTGCTGTACTTCATCCTCACAGTGCTCTGCATGGTCCATCACTCTCTACAGCTGGAGTACAAGGAGGATGAGAAGGTGAGCACCGACCTCCTGTAGTCACAACAGTTCACTGTGTATTCTGGAAATGTCTTTATTCCAAAGAAGTACAATATCAGGGACTTTTTTTCCAGATCAGGACCCAGTTCAGTACCTCTTGGCCCTCAGGCAATTGCAGATGTACCAGATTGTAGGCTCGGGCAGGGTGAACAGGCCATTTATGGCACGCACACCTCTCGTATGTTACCTGGAGAGAATGCATGATAGGCACCTAACAAAACCTGACAGAGTGTACATTGTATTTTATTGTTGTGAGTTACTGGCACCCATTCACCCCAAGTGTGCATACACAAGTAAATCACACCGCTATTTTAAGGCTTTATTTAAAACTGATTTTAGTTCAGAATAAATGTGAAAATATTGTGGAAATTACCCTAGTATCAAACATTAATGCACAGAATACATAAACGATAGTACATTTGAGGATGCTACACATCTAACCCTAGCTAATAAGTATGCCAATATCAAAACTCTAACCATGTATGATGGTTCATTATTTAGATGTTGTCATCCCATATGCATCCCTGAGCTTTATTTATTTCCCAGTGTTCAGACTGTCTGATTCCTCACCTTTAGCCTGAGACAAGGCTGAATTGAGTCTCTGTAGCTACGTTTGTTGTGAGATAATGACCTTGATGCATTCATGTGAAGAACTGCTCTGCTCTCTGCTCCTGGGATCCAAAGTTCCTGACTCTTGCTGAGAGGGCTGGGAACGCTGATTTGTAGAATTCATACAATTTGTTTTGGGAAATATCAACCTTGTGATTCTTGAAATAAAGTGGGAAGAAAAGTTTGAAAACTCACTCGTATATCCACATTAAAGCCACTATGCCTTTATAAGCATCATGCATTCAAATGAATATATGAACTAGAAGCATACGAGCTAATCAATAATTGCAAAGAAATAATGGCTTACATGGACTGAGGTCTCGATGAGCAAGTAAGCAAATGCACAATAATTGGGTCTCCTAAGATGCAAAACATATTACTTGAAGACGGAGTGCAAGCCATCTGACCGTCCACACCGCTCCATATAAATGACCAGCCGTCATTCTGAAAATCCCTCCCAAACCTAATTTCACAACATAGCGCTGGAATAGAACCAATATAGAACCAAAAATAAACTCCCCATCAAACAGACACAACATGGCACATATACATAGACGCCAGGTCCTGTGCCCAACCGCACACGGTGCACTACCAAAGGCTGTGCTCTGCGGGGGCTATTGTGCTTGCAGGGGGTTGGGCGCCACGTTTGGCCCTTAGCCCAACCCCATGCCGCGCATGACAAAATGCAGTGCACCAACAAGGGGTTCGCGCTGGGCCGGGCGGCAGGCCTGGCCCTGCGTTCAACCACATGCCACACACGGCCTTCAACATCTTACTTTACGTTAAAAAACATGGACATTAACTGAAAAAACAAAGGGTAAAGGGACGTTCTACTTGCGTGAAAATGCAAGTTAAAACATTCCATTTTAAATGAACAAAAACACTGAAATTCACCAATTATAGTCATCTCAAGTAACTTTAACTCGTGCCATAAAATAACTATAACTCGCACCCTCGCCAGGCAGTGTTAAATATCTCACCTATTACATCACTTGTGACATGTTCTCTGACATTGTAGAAAACATCACTGCAACATCGGAAAAGACATAATTCAGAACAACACTGCTCAAGGTGAGTGTGCGATATATATATATATATAATCCAGTGATAGTCACCACTGGGTAGTTATAGTTAAGCCCACGTTTCCAAGGGAAACGTTTTTTGTTGGTTTCCTTATGATTTTAGCAGTTTGACATATCTTCACTAAACTTAAAATAAAAAAGTTCACCCACCTCAGCTTCTCTCTGGAAAGTTTTGTGGTGATCCATAAAAAAGGGGAGTCCCAAAACGCATTTTCCATAGGAAAACTGAACAGCAATACCTCTAAAATGGCTGAATGTTATTACTCCAAATTTGGCAGAAAGCTAGATCTTGGTCCACAAAGTGTGCTTTTTGTGATTTGGTGTTTTTGAGAAATGAAGGTTCAAAATCTTTGTGCATAACCAAGGGGCACGGATCCTCTGTGGAGCCTGTAGATCTAAAGATAAAATCGGATTGGTTGCCACCATAACAACAAAGGACTCAGGGATTCAGTGCCCTGTCCTGGGAAAACATATAGGAGGGCATGGTGGGAATACCCTGACCCCATAGGCCTGGTGAGGAGACACAAAGGGACCTCTTTGAGTCCAAAAACTTTGTTTTTTAAAACATTATTTAGCAGTACCACGAATGTGCGGAGGACCCATTGCGCCTTAAAAAAAAAAAAGTGGGCCTCCCCCATTTGATGTTTAAGCCCCTCAGAATGAGGGTGGTCAGGGGGATCAGCGCATTACATTTTTTAGGAAAGAGGGCATGTCCCAGCCCTCCCCAATCCTTATCCAGGCCCTCATGACGTTTTGGTGAAGCTAATAGGTCAGCTTTATTTATGTTGATGTGCTGACCCCATGATAAAGCCAATATGCCTGCCACTTTTTATATTTTGGTGTTGCAACCCTTTGACAAAGCCAGCGAGTCTACCTTATTTAAAATGACACACTTTATATTGTTACATAACATAGTCAGCTGCACGCCCTACTCCACAATGCGCACGGCCGTGGGCATCTTACAGAGAATTCACTGAAAAAAATAGAGTTTAAAGTGGCATTATGCTTAGGAATTGTAGTAATATCAGTCTTGCATTTTATTATAAAAACTTTCAAATTCAATGAAAAAATAAAGGTTAAAGAGACATTGTGTGGTGAAAATGTCAGCTCATACACACCATTTTAAACACTAAAAACCACTGAAATTCACCAGTTATAATTTCTCAAGTAACTATAACTCATGCCCTAAAGTAATTATCATTTGCTCCTTTGCAGTGCATAGCTAATTACTTCACATATTACATCACTCATGACCTGCTCCCAGACATCATTGATAACATCTCTGCAACATCTGAAATGACATTATTGATAACAAACTGTGCATGACGGATGTGTGAGTTATAGTTACTTTATGGCATGAGTTATATTTCCTTGAGATAACTATAACTGGGGAATTTCAGTGGTTTTGCTTGTGTAAAATGGTGTGTTTTAACTAATATTTTCACCTACCTATAACACCCCTTTTAACCTTTGTTTTTCCAGAGTACATATCACACACCGTTTTATGGCGGTAACTACCTCCTTTCTATTTTTTTATTGATTCAGGGATGTTGTTCCAGATCCTGGGTGCATTGATGGTAAAGAATTGTTGTTGTGCATTTTTCTTTTTATCACTTCTTGAACTGCATTCTGATGGTGTCCTGGCTGCGGGTGTACTGTGAATCACCAGAGATGATGAGCTTGTCTGCAAGATATGCGGTGGTGTTGGTTGTGATGGCGGTTGTATTGAGGCCACAATATGCTTAGCGGGCCGCTGCGGCCCCGCCAAACATATTACGAGTTTCCTCACCACCACACTTTTCATGGTGGTGCGACTGCCATGAAAAATGTGGCAGTGGGAAAACAAAGGTCCCCCTTGTGCCTCACGCCATTTGGATGCAGACGGGGGCATAACGTTGCCCCACTGTGTGCATGCACACCAGTACCTCCATGCTGGGCAGGTACTGCCTTTGATGTTCTCATTGCGGTGACTATTGCATAGGCACCGCCATGGGAACACCAAAGAACCGCCCGCCAGACAGGAGAAAACATCTAATCTGGCTGGTGGTTTATACATGGGTTTGGCAGTGCGGGAGTGGGGCGGTCCCGCACCGCCAAACTCCTAGTGAGTCCCCATATCTTTACTCAGAAAGCATGCTTTTGTAATTTGGTGTAAATTTGGGCAGCTATTTTTGAGAAATTAAGCCTCAAAAATATAGTGATATCTGAACAGTTTGTCCCCCTGGGGTATTGTGGTACTCCTGCACTACTGCATATTCAAAACATTGATTTTTTTGTTAATTGGCCGAGAGGGCATTTGTTCGCCCCCCACTACGACGGGGGGCAATCTGATTTTGCTGGCTGCATCATCAACAGAAATGTTGCAGCTGCCAAAACAGCACACTGGGACTCGATCTTAAAGTCCTAAAGCTAAAAAAAAAAAAAAGAGGGAAAAAGAAATTTGGTCTAAGGGGGGAGGGTAAGTATGCCCAGATCCCCTGGCCTTTTTGGTGGGGGAGTGGGCGGGGAGCACAGGGGTCCCAGAGATGACCACCAAGGCCAAAATAAAAAAATGTTTGAAGCCCCGTATGGTACCATGGGACTTTCTCAAGACCCAGGGTGGCTTGCTGTGTGGTACTACGGGAGTACCGCAGGCTACCACAGGAGCTTGCAAGCATTAAACAGTGAAGCTTGCACTGTTCGTGGTACCTTGGAGTGCTGCTTGTGCGGTGGCACTACAGGAGTACCATGATAACACGAAGCAAAATAGAAATGTGGGGTGGGTGCCCATGGGAAGTTGCGCAATCCAGGGTTGGGGGGAATGGTGTTGTGCGATTGTTGGGGGTTGGCCAGGAACATGGTATTGGCTTCCCATTGGGGGGGAGGGATTTGGGCATAGGATCTGGATGTAGGCCAGCTCCACACCGTGGAATGATGAAGCCTGTCCTCGGAGTTGGGTTGGCTGCCCGTGGTGAGTTTGCACAGGGTCTAGATGTAGGGCCTGACTTTTTAGCATACACGATAAGGGGATCCAAAATTGAAGTACATGAGAAATCTTGGATCTGGAATAATGATCATCTGAAATCGGGGGTGCATCCATATAATCTTTCATAGCATTAAACAGATGGTGCATGGCATGCTAAAAAATAATCGAAGGCTCGCACCACAGCAAAAGACATTCTCTTAAACTATAGTAACTTTTCAAATGTTATAAGGCCGTGAAGTACCTGGTTTATGGATGCAGCTCAATTTGGTGAAACACTAATATTTCTCTATATTAGTAGACAGTGGAATCCACCCTCAACATGCTGTTCAATTCTTCTATGTTGGGTGGGAGATGAGAGCACAGCATACAAATCTTTAAGTTATGCATAATCTCTCATTCCCTTCTGTGCCAAACCACTAGCTACACCCATTCCTCTGATTCAGTTTCCTCAATTAAGTGTTACTTGGACAACTTCTTCAAATCATTCTCTACAGTAGCAAGACCAACTGCACCTTTTTGATGACTTGTTTGCCATCAATTCCCCCATGGAACCCAAGGCTTTTGGCTAAAACCCCAGAAGCAACTCTATAATACTCTTCTTTGTGTTGTATTCAACACTCATTATTTTGTTCCTGGTTACACAGAGCCAATATAAACTTCACTTTATTTTGTCACATAAACCTTCCCCTCCACACTTCTACTCTTCAAGTGTACCCTCTCCTCAAAATACCATGGCCCTTCAAAGCATGAGAGTATATATTAAGCAGCTACAACATTGTACTTTCTCTTCAGCTTGGCATTATACAGATCCTCCATACTACTAGTGTATCAGAATCTGACATTGCGGATAGAAGTAATGTCACTGTTCACATTGGGTTTGACATCTCCTACATCATTTCTCACACTAGTACTTTTACTGTTTTTTTTTATCACTAATTTTTTTGAACAACAGCCAACCTTGACATGATAGTATAGTTAGCCCCTGCTTGTTTATCTCTGTGTATATAAGCAAAGTTTGCCCTCTGAACACGCTTTGCCCTACAAAGAATACACCTTAAAACATCCAATACATGTGATAGTCCCATATTTATAAAATTTCCATTCCACACCATTTCTCTGGTTCCCAGAGACCAATCATTTGGATGAAGTTACACTACACAAATGAATCTCTGGTTTGGAGTCCTAAATCAGGCTTGATCTAAAGTTTGGCAGAAGCGTATTGCCTGTTGGTATGGCAGAAGACATTACCTCTGCATCCCGAAGGTTCTCTCCCCACCAGTTTTAAAGAGGACTACTGGATCTTTGGTCATCTCAGTGCATTGAAAAGAACTGCCTTCACAGTGGTTCCTTTCAGTGTACCAAAAGTTTGGTGTATGGCCACCGTCTGATTTGACGGATGTCCACTAAACTATTGAAATGTTTTTTGTTTTTCAGAAACTCCCAGGAGTATGTTTTTGACTGTTCCCATGAGGCACAGGGTCAAGACTGATTTGCATATAGCTGGGTCTGAACTGAGGTGGCGAAGTGAGCTAAAGAATGATGATGGATTCAACCCAGATCTGTGACTGGGTGCGAGTGTCTGAAAAGTTTCAGCGCTCCGTCCATCATCTCCTTGTGTTTGCTCCATATGTTTTTGACAGACCAAAAACAAAAAACTAATGACCCCTTCTCCCCCTAACCCCACACAATGTAAGGTTTCTTCTAGGTTGTGTGGGTAATTATGATGTTCGAGGCATGTGAGCTGTAGATCACATGCTGTGCATAGCCCGCCATCTAGGGTTGGGTCCGGATGTTTGCACTTTGTTTTTGTTCGAAGAAGTCTTTTCCAGTCACGAGGTAGGTGACTCCTCCTTTCGGTGATAGTGCGCATGGGCATCGACTCCATTGTTAGATTGTTTTTTCTGCCATCGGATTCGGATGTGATTGCTGCGCTCCGGTTCGGCACTGTTTCTCTGGTTCCCTTCGAGGCGCAATCCACTACCCTCGATGGTATTGTTTCTTGATTGGGTTTCCTATTCTCCTCGTATCGTTTCGAACCAAGAATCTTCGATCGGAAAACTCGTGGAGGGCCGTTGGGCCTACCCGCGCCAGGCTCGCTAGCCGTCAATGGAACGGACTCCATTCAAGCTCTGTCCTGGGTGTCGCGCCAAGTTTCCGTGCACCGACCTGCACGAAGTGTGCAATCTCCGTTTGTCCCCGGAACACAACGAGAAAGACTGCGACGCGTGCCGATCGTTTCGATCAAAGAAGACGCTCCGTGACCGTTGGGCTCAACGTTACAAAATGCAACAACAAGGCGGCTCCGTACAGGACATCCTCGGAGAAGATTCCGACCAAGAACACGCTCAAGGAGCCGAGGAAGAAGAACATGTCTCCGTGTCCGAAGCCGACTCCACCATGGAAGAAGAGGAGCAAGTTACACCGGGTCAACTTACCGTGAGTACAGAAACCCCCTTGCCCCAACAACCAAAACCTAAAAAGGCTCTGGTCCTTCCTCTGCCTGCGGGCTAAGGTCGGCACCGAGAAAGAGTTTCGAGCACCCGCCCGCGGGCCCGGCACCGAAACACAAAGAAAAGCCTTCCAGCTCGGGATCGAGTCGGCCCCTAGTGGCACCGAACCGAAATCCTCGGCACCGAAAAGCAAGCATGTCCATCCTCCATCTTTGTCCAAGCCTAAATCTTCGGTGCCGAAGAGTTCGGAGCCGAAACTTTCGATGCCGAAAACTACAACTAAAGAGAGACTCCAACAAAAGATTTTCGGTCCGATGTTCCACCTCCGGATCCGAAACAAAAAGTACTGGTTATCAACCCAAATACTGGACATATTCATGCCAAATTACCTGAAAAAAGGAAATTGGCACATCAGGATGATAATCATATATCTCTAAAGAAAAGGAATATGGGTACAAACCCATCACCACCTTATATTCCACCTCCTTCACCTACTAATCCTCACCTACTTATTACCCCCACTAATTCACTACCACCACTAGCACCTGACCCACAGGATGAGGGGGATGGGGATGACAACAGGCCATGGGAGGATTATAATACTGATCCACATACAGACACTGACCCTGATTTGTATCCATCTAGGCCATCACCTCCTGATGACAATATAGGTTATATAATATTAATAGGGCTGCTCACTATCATGGGGTGGAATTACATAAAGAAACTTTAGAGGAGGACTTCTTATTCGAGACATTAAGCTCCACTCAAAAAACAACACACACTTTACCAATGCTTAAGGGGATGCTTAAGCATGCATATGAGGTTTTCAAAGAACGCTGTCAGGGCAAGAATAATCACGCCCAGGGTTGAGAAAAAATATAAACCAGCACCTACTGACCCTGCTTACATGAAGGGTCAACTGCCCTTAGACTCTTAGGTGGTCCCTAATGCTCGTAAAAGAGCAAATTCACAAACAGGTGAGGCCCCTCCTCCTGATAAAGAGTCCAAGTTAATTGATGCCTCTGGTAAAAGGGTAGCTTCTCAGGCAGCTAATCACTGGCGCATTGCCAATGCTCAGGCTTTGCTAGCCAGATATGATAGAGTTCATTATGATGAGTTGGAAAAACTTATCCAATATCTGCCTGAAGAGCATAAAGCTAAGGCAAATGATCTCATACAAGAAGGAAAACTCATTACCAATACCTCCATTAAATGTGCATTAGATGCAGCAGACACAGCAGCACGTGCAGTAAACGCAAGCGTGTTGCTACTCAGACACGCATGGTTAAAAATATCAGGTTTCAAACCGGAAGTACAGGCCTTCATTCTTAATCAACCTTTTGACAAGGAACATCTATTTGGCCCAGCAGTTGACACCTCGCTGGAGAAAATGAAAAAGGACACTAAGGTCGCAAAGTCCATGGGGGCTTTACAATTACCTGCTAGTAGAGGTTCCTTTCACCGCTCCTTTTACAGGGGTGGTTCCAAAACTGTTACCATAGAAAATCCCTCCTCCTCTTACAAGGGCAACAATCAATCACCCTCATCAAGAGGATATTTTAGAGGAGGTTTTAGAGGGAACAATGGTTAGGGCAGAGGCATCTCCACACGCACTTATCCCACTAATAACGGTGACTTGCTTCCACTACCCTCCGATCATTCCACTCCTGTCGGGGGACGTCTCTCTCAATTTCTCCCTGTCTGGAACACCATCACCTCAGACAAATGGGTTCTACAAATTATCCAATATGGTTACTGCCTGGAACTTACAGACACTCCCCCAAACATTCTTCCAAGATCACATGCAATGTCACAGGAACATCTCACCCTTCTAAAAAAAAAAAAGAGGTTCAATCTCTGTTAGTTAGTCAGTCAGTCAGAATAACTTTATTTCGCCAATACAATGTAGGCATAAAAAGTATACTACAATTAAAAAACATTCCACATCATTACATTAAGATAAAATATAATTGGTTGTAAAAAATTATTACATTAAAAGTACAATTCATAATTATTTACACAATACAGTAAATTATTCTCTTTTAGGGGATATAAATTTTAGCATATTGTTTGTCTCTTTTTTAGTGCAGATAACAAAAAGGACCCCAAAGAGAAGCAGATAAAAGGGTCAGGTAATAACTGCAGATAATAGAGGGCTACACAACACTGTTTGAAGTTCATTTTACGCATAATGGGGATAATAAACCGTTTCCTTACATCGCAATAAAATTTACAAAAGAACAAAAAGTGTATATCATTCTGTACAGATTGCTCATCACAGGAACAAAATGGGAGGTCAGAGACAACATAAACGTTACAGGGAAAGCCCAACATAAGAGGAATATAATTTAAACGAAATCTCACCAAGATATATACTTGTGTTGTAAATTAGTGACGAAAGATAAATATGTTGTGTTTATATCCATTTGCATTATACTAGGGGAAGCCAGATATGTTTTAACTGTCGACAAATTGATATTTTTAGTCTCCCTTCTTAACTGTAGATTAGATAGCAAATGAGCTTTTAAATCAATTTTAGAGAGAGAACAAGTTGTAGGATCTAAAAAAAGATGATGTAGCCCAACTGCTTTCAATGTGGATTCAACATAAGTTAACCAAGTAACGTTACCAACCCCATCTAATTTCAAAACATCCTTTATAATGTCTCTTGTCAAAGCAAGGGTCTCCTTTCGCCATACTGAGTGCCACATTAGAATCGGCGCCATTAAGATTTTATCGGTAATATAAGCGGCTCTCAGTTCCATGTGGCACTTATAGTTGGCCATGACTTCGGTAATGAAAGGACCCTTTTTAAAAATTTATCTTCAATAATCTGCAATAGAGCCAGTCCCATTAAAACATCAAGGAACCGGAGTATACTCCCTATACTTCTTAATTCCCAAGAAGGACGGATCTCTCAGGCCTATACTGGACCTCAGAGAAATCAATCTATACATTCAATCAGACTACTTTCACATGGCCACTCTACAACAAGTACTTCCACTCCTTCAACAAGGCGACTTCCTGTCCACTCTGGACTTAAAGGACGCCTACTTCCATATCCCAATACATCCTGCTCATCGCAAATACCTAAGGTTCGTAGTAGCAGGACAGCATTATCAGTTCAAGGTGCTCCCATTTAGAGTAACAACCGCACCCAGAGTTTTCACCAAGTGCTTAGCAGTAGTCGCAGCTCACCTTCGAAGACAACACATTCACGTCTTCCCATATCTAGACGACTGGCTCATAAAAGCCAGCTGGCAAAAAAGCTGTCTCCGTCACTCACAAAACAGTGCAGTTGCTCCACGATCTTGGGTTCACAGTAAACCTGTCCAAGTCTCATCTACAGCCATCCAACACACAGGCGTATCTGGGAGCCACAATAGATACACAAAAGGCTTTGGCCTACCCCAATCCGGCCAGAATCCGCAACATGCAGACTCTGCTCTGCCAGTTTCAGCCTCATCACTCATTGCCAGCTCGAGTGTTCATGCAGTTACTGGGGATGCTGGCGTCTTGCATACTAATAGTCATTACGCAAGACTTCACATGCGTCCCCTTCAAGAGTGCTTAGCACATCAGTGGAACCAGGCTCCAGGTCTGTTATCGGATCTAGTGTTGGTGGACGGCCGCACCCATCGCTCTCTGCAGTGGTGGAATACACAAAACCTTTCAAAAGGGCAGCTCTTCATCGACCCGGTTCCACAGATAGTGCTAACAGCAGACACATCGCTCACTGGTTGGGGAGCTCATCTCCAAACACATACAATTCAGGGCATGTGGAGCCTGCAGCAAAAGCAGCTCCACATAAACCATCTAGAGCTGCTAGCAATTTTTCTAGTGCTCAAAGCGTTTCAAATTCATCTAGTAGGCAAAGCTGTCCTGATCCGTACAGACAACATGACAGCAATGTACTACATACAAAAACAAGGGGGGACACACTCTCTCCAGCTGTCACAACTAGCACAGCATCTGGAGATGGGCCATACATCACAGAATGTTTCTCCTGGCAGAACACCTTCCAGGAGTAAACAATCAGGTTGCAGATCTACTCAGTCATCAAAGACAACAGATCCACGAATGGGAACTCCACCCTCAAGTTCTCCTCCCATTCTTTCAAATGTGGGGCTTTCCAGACATCTGTTCGCCACAAACCTAAACGCAAAATGCCCAAACTTTGCATCCAGACATCCACACCCATTGTCCAAGGGCAATGCACTATGGATGAATTGGTCAGGGATATTTGCCTACGCTTTTCCGCCTCTCCCACTCATTCCATTACTGGTTCGGAAGCTCAGACAGGCGTCCCTGACTTTAATCCTAGTTGCTCCCACATGGGCTCGACAACCCTGGTTCACAACCCTGTTGGAGCTCTCAGTAGTTCCTCACCAAAAACTACACCTCACTCCCAATATGCTCACTCAGAGTCATGGAGAAAGAAGACATCCATATCCCAGCCATCTCAACCTTGCGATCTGGCACCTGAAATCTTAGAGTTTGGCTACCTTAATCTTCCGCCAGACTGTATAAATATGATCAAAGAGGCTAGACGTTCTACCACAAGAGCATGTTATGCAGTAAAGTGGAAGCGATTTGTGATATACTGCAATAACAATCAAATAGATCCACTGGACGCTTCAGTTCAAAACATCATTTGCTATTTACTACATCTGCAGAGTTCCAATGTAGCGTACTCTTCCATACGCTTACATCTTGCTGCATACCTACAGAACAGACAACATCTGTCTCTTTTTGGTGTGCCTGTCATCAAAGCATTTATGGAGGGACTTAAAAGAATCATTCCTCCAAGACTTCCACCTGTTCCAGTGTGGAATCTCAACATTGTCCTCACCAGGTTAATGGGTCCACCCTTTGAACCGTTACATAAATGTGAAATACAATTTCTTACTTGGAAGGTAGCTTTCCTCATAGCTATCACATCTCTGAGGAGAGTGGGTGAGCTTCAGGCACTAACCATACAAGAACCATTCTTACAAATACATCAAAACAAAGTGGTTCTGCAGACCAACCCTAAATTTCTACCAAAAGCCATTTCTGCCTTTCATATCAAACAATCTGTTGAGTTGCCCGTGTTCTTCCTTCAACCAGATTCTGTGGCAGAACGTGCCTTACACACTTTAGATGTGAAAAGAGCTATTCTTTACTATATAGAAAGGACAAAACCTTTCCGCAAAACAACTATTTTTCGCTTTTGCTCCACCACATAGAGGCAATCCAATATCAAAGTCAGGCATTGCAAGGTGGATAGTCAAGTGCATTCAGATATGCTATGCAAAAGCAAAATGAACTTTAACAATTCCCCCCAGAGCACACTCCACTCGCAAACTAGGGGCTTCTATGGCATTTCTAGGAAACATACCCATAGATGATATCTGCAAAGCTGCAACATGGTCTACACCTCACACATTCACAAAACACTATTGTGTAGATGTGTTAGCAAGACAGCAAGCTAGCGTGGGCCAAGCAGTTTTACGTACACTATTTCAGACCACTGCAACAGCTACAGGTTAGCCACCGCTTTGGGAGATAACTGCTTTTTAGTCTATGCACAGCATGTGATCTACAGTTCACATGCCTCGAACGGAAAATGCTACTTAGCCAGTATGCATCTGTTCTTGGCATGTAGTCACTTGTGCCCACCCGCCTCTCCGGTTACCTATACCTGTTGCAGTTACATCTTACTTGGATACATACATACATGGACATATCTTACTACTCTTACTAACTCCATTATCACCCTCTGTGGCAAGCAATCTAACAGTGCGCATGGGCATCGACTTCATTATCACCGAAAGGAGGAGTCACCTACCTCGTGACTGGAAAAGACTTCTTCGAACAAAAACAAAGTGCAAACATCCGGACCCAACACTAGATGGCAGGCTATGCACAGCATGTGACTCTACAGCTCTACATGCCAAGAACAGATGCATACTGGGTAAGTAGCATTTTCCTTTGTCATGGTGGTGACTGACAGAAAAAAGGCATTACACCATCTACCCTAAATATAGTGTAATGTCTTTCCTCTGCCAGCTTCTACTTAGTTAGGTCATCAAAGGAAGTATTCTGTTGGCTGAGCCAATAGAGGCTCTGGTTTTTATTTGTTTGAATCTGTTTATTGATTTTTTTCAGGTAGATAACAATTCATACAGACAGCAAGACATGCTTCAGTTATATGGACAGTGGGGTGCCCAGAAAGCTTAGCACCGTGACATATTACTAATGGTGCTTTACCAATTAGGGCAATACTGAGAGTTTTAACTGTACATCAGCATGCAGGTGTCAGTCAGTTTGTACATAACCACGTAGGAAGGATGATGCATTACAAATGTAGTAGTCCATCAATAGGGCCAACAACGTGCATCGGAAAGTGGGTAGACAATTCTAGTTATGAGAAATACAACAATTAAAGAAAAGAAACCCGAACCCTCGCCTCCCTGTCCCACAATCACGTTATGGTTAGTCAGAAGAACACATGATTATGCTAGTCAACATGCAAGGTTTGAGTCCTGGAACAGTCTGAACAGGGAAGGGCTAAATGCCCCGTGGATATCATATGGTTAAGTAGGGTCCTGAGCATCCGCCGCTCCCTCCCCACCCTCTGATGGGGCATCTGGAGCCTAAGTGGCGTGCTGTGTGGCAGTCTGGAGGTCACTCAGGATAATGTCCCAATCGGTGGCAATGGGAAATTTGCGCAGCCCTAAGCTATCCTCCCTCTGTAGTGCAACACTTTCTGCCTGGGCCCATGTGATGAGGGATTGCATCCAGGCCACCAGCGCTGGGTGTTCAAGTGATTTCCAGTGCCGAGTAATAAGACGTTTGGCTGTCCGCAATCCCAGACTGAGGAAACAGGAGGTGACCCTCTGGTTTTTTTTTTGTCCCTGGGTTAGAGACCTAAGAGGCATGTTTCACATGTGTGCGAGGTAGGGTGCCCTGTTCAAGTGAATAAGCGAGACGTAACACTGCCCCAGTAGCGATGAAGAGATGGGCAGGCCCACAGCATGTGGAGCAGGTCTGCATCGACCAGTTGACAGTGAGGGCAGGCTGCATCCATGTGATGGAAGTAGCAATTTATTTCGGCAGTGGTAAGGTAGGCCCTTTGTATGATGTAAAATTGGATACGTCGGAATAGAGCGTTGCGTGGAATATGAACTGGGCTTTCCAATAAGGCAGCCCATCGTTTACTGTGCAGGGGCATGCCAAGTCTCCCTCCTAATGATGGCGCAAGGACGTATGCTGCGGTGCCGTATGAATTTGCAGCGAGTGCACAAACCAATGTGTGAGGTGTCTGCTTGGTCCCATTACATGAAGATATTGTATAATGAAGAGTGTCGAATGGTCTTGGGTCCTATCACCCCATTTGTTCCCTAGTGTCGCAATCAGTGAATTCTGTAAAAGGAAGTGGTCAGGGGCAAGCCATCGTCATCCATCAAGGACTCATACGGGATGAGGGCACCTTCGCGGTAAAGGTCCCCTAGGGTATGAAGACCGGCTGCATGCCAGGCGGTGAGTTCTGCCGAGGAGGTGATGTTGTGTCCCCTATGCGTGCCAAGCAGGGCTATTGCCAGTGCATAGGAAGTCGATGATCGTGTGAGGTAAAGACATCAGCGAAAGCAGCGGTTTCCCACTCCCAGAAGCAAAGAGTCAGGCAATGCCACCTGGTTACATGGGTGAAACAAAAACAGTGGAGGGTAAGTTACAGGTGGGCAGCGTTGTCAGTGTCAGCCAGCAGCAAGCCCACCAGTCATTTAGCCACCCATTGGAGTTTGGAAGCACAGTAGTATTGTTCGAGGTTCGGCACAGAGAGTCCGCCCTGATCTGTGGGAAAGAAAAGTTTCAAAAGCACTACTCTGCAGCATGAGTTGTTCCAGATTAATTCCTGTATGAACGTCTCGAAGGAACGAAATAACGGGACTGGAATATAAAGAGGGAGGTTAGCAAAATAATAGAGGAGGCGGAGAGAACAACTATCTTAAGGAGGGCTATGTGCCCCGCCTCCGATAGTGGTAGCGTTTGCCAAAAGGCCATCTGAGACCCTGTGGCTGTGGCAGCACGTGCGAGATTGCCATCAAATAGATCCTTTGATGAATGATATACCTGGAAGCTTAAGTACTGAAATGTAGAGGGCTGGCAGGTTATTGGAACCCCTTTAAAGTAAAACATGCATTGGGCTGTGCAGGTGTGAAGAGAAACAGGCAGGTTTTAGACTGGGTTACTTTCAAGCCAGAGATATCAGCAAAATGATTGAGCATCAGAGTGAGCGTTTCTGGAATACAATGCACATCTTGGAGGTAAAGGAGCAGGTCGTCTGCATGAAGAGTTGGAGTGGGTAACATCACCCAGCAGAATGCCCCAGTCCACACCCTGCTCCTGAATAATTGCCAATCGTGGCTCTGTTGACTGAATACCTAACATCCACCCATCTCTAAATGATGTGGCGGACTGGGGGTTTGCCAAAGAGGGTACTCCATTTATTTATTTATTTTATTTATTTATTTGTTTTATATAGCGCATGAATCACCCCATAAGGGTATCTCAGCGCACGGACTGCCTAAGAGTGCCAAGGAGAAATGATTTAAAACAGCGATGTTTTTAACAGTTTCCTGAAAACCAGGTAATCTGTGCATTGTCGCAGCGATAGGGGGAGTTCGTTCCAATAGAGTGGGGCGATATGGTAAAAGGCCTTACCACCTTGGCGGGATTTTTTGAAACAGGGGACTTGTATCAGGGCTTTAGCTCCTGAGCGGAGGGGTCTGGAAGGTACATAATTGACAAATTTTTCATTTAGATAACTGGGGCCTAATCTGTTGACGGCTTTGTAGGCCATCCAACATATTTTAAATGTAATCCTTTTTCGTATGGGCAGCCAATGTAGTTTCTGAAGTAAGGGGAGGGAGG
Organism: Calotriton arnoldi; assembly: GCA_963921515.1. Classification (NCBI taxonomy): domain Eukaryota; kingdom Metazoa; phylum Chordata; class Amphibia; order Caudata; family Salamandridae; genus Calotriton; species Calotriton arnoldi. Next base: position 969,182 of record CAWUFW010005313.1, on the reverse strand, counting down.
CAGTTCTAGGGGGAGCATTGGTTACCAGTCGAGCCTCAGTATTCTGGACGACCTGTAATCTATTTAAGGCACTTTCATTGGCTGAAATGAACAGTGCGTTACAGTAATCTAGGCGGCTTAGAATTAGTGCCTGGATCAAGGTTTTTCGGGAAGATAATGGCAAAAAGGGAAGACTCTTCTGAGCATGCTAAGATTGTGGAAGCAAGCTCCGATGGTAGAAGAGACGTGGTCTCCCAGCGTAAGTTTATGGTCCAATCGGACTCCTAGGTTTTTTACCACCTGTTTAGGACAAGGTGTGGGGCCCAGTTCCTCTGGCCACCAGCTAGGGGACCATTTCACAGTAGCCTCGCCAAACAACATTATTTCTGATTTAGCCGCGTTCAGTTGTAGAAAATTAATTTTCATCCATTCCGCTATGGTCTTCATTCCTTCACCAAAGGTGGTTTGAATATTGGGGTTGGATTTATCAAGTGAGAGGAGTAATTGGGTGTCATCCGCATAGGATATGGGGATGAATCCCAGTTTCCTCAACAGCCTCGCCAAGGGAGTCACATAGATGTTAAACAAGGTTGGGCTCAAACATGAACCCTGTGGTACTCCCTTGGTCACCTTGGTGGTCTTAGAATGGTACGGGCCTAAATTAACGGTTTGTGTTCTGTTGGACAGAAAATTAGACAGCCATTTTAGAGCATTTCCTGTGATGCCTATATCACCCAATCTACTGAGTAATATTTGGTGGGAGATGGTGTCGAATGCTGCGGAGAGGTCAAGCAGCACCAGAAGTACCGCTTGACCCTCATCCAGCAGCATCCTAATATTGTCTGTAACTGCTACGAGAGTGGATTCCGTGCTATATCTGGGGCGGAATCCAGATTGTGAGGAGTCCAGGATATTATTGACTTCAATGAAATCAGAGAGGTGTGTGTTGATGTGCTTCTCCAAGATTTTTGTATGTAGGGGAAGGAGAGAGATGGGTCGATAATTTGTTACGTCTTCCGATGAGATTTTGGAGTTCTTTTTAATCGGGATTATTTGCGCGGCTTTCCAATCTAGAGGGAGGACTCCTTCCTCAGGGAGCTATTAAGAATATCGCAAATAGGGTTGGCTAATTGTTTGTGTAGAGTGGCTATAATTTTTGCAGGTATGGTGTCCAGTGGAGAACCTGATTTTGCGCATTTTAAAAGTGCTTCTGTACCTTCAATTGTGAGTAGTGGGAAATGTTCTAACGAGCAAGTTAATGGAGGGGTATGTAGGAGTTCCATTTCAAAATGAGTTTGAAGATTTATTGTGGAAGTAATTTTGTCATAGATCGTGTCAATTTTCTGAGTGAAATGGCTAGCTATGTTATCGCACAGCGTTTGCGATGGAACTGACTCTGTGTCACAGGCTGTAGGACTTGTGAATGTTTTTAAAATTTGATAGAGGCATTTCTGAGAGCTCCCTGCTTGTTCAAGAGTAGTTGCAATGTGGGTTTTCCTAGCATTTTTCAGGTTGCGGTGGTATTGACTTAATGCCTCTTTAAATTTTTCTCTATCTGTTAGATCGTGTGAGCGCCGCCAAAGGCGTTCCAGTTTTTTGCATAAGCCTTTTTCTAGCCGTAGGGAGGTCGAATACCACGAAGCCTGACGTCGTTTTGTGTTCCTATGGCATTGCTTCAAAGGAGCTAAGCTGTCTATAGTTGCCAATAGGCTGACATTGAAGGAAGTTAGACGTTTTTCAACATTTTCTAATTCCGAATGTTGAGGTGGGCAAAATGTAGCTTCAAAAAGTGCTGGTGTGATTGAATGCCAGCGTCTGTAGCTTTTATTTTGATAGCATTTGGGAATTGGGTGTGCTTTATGGCTGTTAATGCGAAATTCGACCATGAAGTGGTCCGACCAAGTCAGGGAATGAGTATCTACGTAGGCTACATCAGGAGAATTAGTTAAGATGATGTCTAACGTATGGCCAGCTCGGTGCGTTGGGGCTTTATTTATTACGGTAAGATTGAGTGCAGACAATTCAGTCAAGAAAGATGATACCTCAGGGTTGTCTTGGATTTCACTGTGTATGTTGAAATCTTCAAGAAGTAGAACATTTCTGGAAGATATAGCGTGAGGGGCAATAAGTTCCATGAGTTGTGTAGTGGTGTTGGTTAGTGGTCCTGGTGGGCGATATACTAGGGCTCCTTTCCAGCTGAGGCTATGATGCAAGTTCATACTAAAAACCAGTATTTCTAGCTGGTCGTTGCTTACTTGATCCAGAATGGTGAAAGTGATGGGGTTCTTGTAGATTATGGCTATTCCTCCACCAGTCCTGTGCGGTCTATCTAGTTTTAGTATGTGGTAGCCATCAGGGAGTGCTACTGCTATGTCGGGATTGGAGTGCGGTTTAATCCAAGTTTCTGTTAGGAACCCTATATGGGGATTAGTAGAAGACAGTAGGTCCCATATGTTGGTAGCATGTTTGGGCAGAGATCTTACGTTGGCCAGAAAGCAGTTCCAGGCATTGCTGATATCCGATCTGGCTGTGTACATACTTTCAGTGAGATAAGGAACAGATTCGGAGTGCTGCATCGATTCTCTAATGGTCCTCTTGGAGTGGGCTAGTTTACATTGGTACTGGCAGTTGCCACAGGAAAAAGGTCCCATTACTTCAGTAGGAGAGGGGCAGGCCTTAATCGATGTTGCTTTGTGTGCATTGCCGGTCCTGATTTTCACCAACTCTCTACCCGTATACCTATAGGGAGGCCTCACCTTTTTGGGCTGAGTATGGACGGAACCGGCAGGGGTTCCTGCTCCTAGCGACGTCCAAGCGCGGACGGGCGCAGACGGGCTTGCCTTAGGCGCGCCTTCGGCGCGCCAGCGGCGCGCCCACTGCGCGCGTCCGCTGCGCGTCTGTGTAGGCATATGCTTTATAGTGTGCTATCTAGACACTTTTGTGATGGAGTATCCTGTCCGCCAAACTCTAAATCTTGGCCTTAGTTACTACCTTCACTCACTTTATGGGCTGCTTCGTGGCTCTAGCTGTAGAAATGGCCTTACTTAATAATGAATTCCTTGTTGTCTTGAATTCTGCATTTATTGATTTGCACCATTTTCTGATGCATTAAAACCTCACACAAAAAGTGTAATTTTTTTTTACTGATCCTGTATATAAAAACAATGTCTCCCTAGCACTACGTTTTCCTAGGATTTAAAAATTATTTTTCTAATATGCCGAACACTTTCTCATACTTGTGTATTTCATCCACTCCTCACCCAGTGCCTGTAACTGATAAAGTACCTACAATATCTCTGGCCCCTCTGAATCCCAACAGTTCAGTGAAATGCCCCTTATCTGCAGTGGCCTCTTATTCGCATCAGTGACTTCCAGATTTGTATCCAATTTTTCTTTCCGCTGTTCCCAGGGAACCCCTGGCTTCCCAAGAACATTTCTGTGGCGATGCATGTACAGAAGGTCACTTTGACTCTATTTGCAAGGTGCGCCTAACCATAGTGTTCCATTGTCATTTCAGTGGTAATTTATGGAAGCATACTGATTGCCATCAGCATTTATGGAAGACTCTCAACTGGTTTTACCACCTTTATCTCCTTCGGAAATCCTCTTGGAAAATCTGGAACACTCCACACCCAAATACCTACAACAGGTCCTTCATGAACTTGTCCCATTTGAGTTCCTCACCAAACCAGCAGTCATTAGTGCTTGCACTCCTCACAGTTCCAAAGCATGTCCACTAGCTTTGCAAGCCAGGAGACGCACTCGCTCCACTGCTTTACACAAGATGAAACGAAGACTGCACACAATGATACTGCAGGTAAAAACAGTGCACACAAGTGTCAGCCAGAAGCTTGAGGAGGTAAACTTCAGCATGACAAGGTGCCGGCTGCACACTGACTGCAATGGTACTGCAGGTAGAAAATGGTACATCCAATGAAAACAATGACAGTCCAAAATAAAGCTGTGACAGTGCCTTGTGGAGAGGTGCAGAGAACATACCCTTCCTCTTACAGAATTCCCAGCAAGACCATAGCCATTTTGACAGTTATGCTCTACATGTTCTTCTCTTTGTAAGTTTCAGATGGAGGAAGGCATACGTAGTATTTCAGTCAACTCAGCACCACAGTAGAAATGATAGTGGTCCATATATTTTGGAAATAACTTTATTCCACAGACACAGGGCAGTGAACAACCTATCTTCTTGTAACTTGGCTCTTTGCCCCGTTGGAGGACAGAGGATCACGCATTTTCTCTCCCAACTGCCATCTTGGTTTGGCCAGGATGAGGTGCAGGTCAGCATTTTAGTGCTGACTCTGCAATGTGCCCGATTGGCCATAAAAACCAAGCCGGTGCCCTGACTCTTCGATAGGAAGCTCCCGCTGTTTCTGTGCGCTCCTCACGCTCTTTGACTGCAAATTTTTGGTGACCACTTTTTTTTATTGTTTAAAAAAAAGTTATGTTGTGATTTTAAAAACCTTTGTAGAAACTGTGCCTTTCAAACAAGTTCTGCTGCTATGTGGCAATTTCCCTTTTTCACGACTGCACTTTATAAAGCTCTTACCTGCCATCATAATTTCACTTTGCACTTTATCAGAGCTCTTGCTCCTCTTGTACCTTGGCACTTTACCCCATTGGAGGACGAGGAATCATGTATTTTTCTGTCCCTACGGCCATTTTGTTTGAGCCACGGAGTGGTGCAGGTCAGCATTCTGCAGGTCAGCATGGTGCAATGTGCCTGATCGGTCATAAAAACTAGGCCGATACGCGGATGTGCCGCTGGTGCGCCTAAGGCGTGCCAAAGGCAAGCCTGCCTATGCCGTCCGGGGCCAGAAATGCTTCACCTTCGGACATCACTCCCACTGAGAGTAGGAGGATTCAATACTCTCAGGCAGAACTCTTTATATGGTGTCCAAAAGATAAGAGGGAGGGTTGTGGGACCCTCAACTTAGCTAAGACTATGACTTAGTGCTGCGCGTATTGCAATTGGAATACTGTTTTATTTACTGACCAGGGATTTTCCGCATCCACTATTAAAGAATGGATAGAGGTCGGGGAGAGGGGGGTATACTCTCAGGAGGAGATCTCATGTGCTCTGGTTAATGCACGCTCTGTGATTAAACATAGCTTGGAAGTTTGTGAATTGATTCAATCTCTGGGTCTGGATAGTGTTTTTATCTCAGAAATCTGGACCAGGGAGGACTCTGGGCCAGATCTGATGGCAGCTCTCTTCCCCCCCACCCCCGCTTTATCATTGCCAGGTTTTATCGTCCCATACACAGTGGTGGGGAAACAGTCTCATCGTACCATAGCCCGCAGACTCCATGACGCAGGAATCCGGAACAAAGCCCTCAACTGGATCCGCTCATTCCTCTCCGGCAGAACGCAGCGGGTCAGACTCCCTCCTTTATTTTCGGAACCCACACCAACCACCTGCGGAGTCCCCCAAGGATCCTCCATCAGCCCTACCCTGTTCGACGTCTACATGTCCCCGCTCGCATCCATCGTCTGATCACACGGACTCAACATCGTATCGTACACAGACGACACCCAACTCATCCTCTCCCTCTCCAACGAACCAAACATCTCCAAACACAACTCTCAAGAAGGAATAAAAGCAGTCGCCAGGTGGATGAAGAACAGCTGCCTACAACTCAACACAGACAAAACCGAAGTACTCATCATGGGCCCAAACCCCGACGCCTGGAACGACACCTGGTGGCCCCCCGCCCTCGGGAACTCCCTCCCTCCCTCTCCACCTACGACAGACACCAACACTCCCCAAGTTCTTGAAGGACCTCAAGACCTGGCTTCTTCGACGAAACACCATGAACTCCCAGTAGCTGCGCGCCCTCCTCAGCCGGGTGAGTAGTCGCCCCTGATTGATTGATTGATTGATGGCCATAATAGCTAGAAATGTAATCAACTGTACGCTAAAACCTAAGTTTGGCTTACAAGACACATGTGAGGTGGCACGGTTTAGACTGAAAGCCAATATGAAAAACATTCTCTCTGGGCTCCTGGTCTACTGCCCCCTGGCTCTTGAACTCAGTTTCTCGAGGCCTGGGGTCAAGTTTTTACTAACCATTTGTGCCTGGTAGTAGGGGAAAGCCTCCTATTAAGTTGGGCTAACCACCGGACAGTGACCTTTAGAACTGTAATGCAGACAGGGGTAGAACACGTGAAGTGTAAATCTGTGTCATACAGAAATTGGAGCAAGATTTCTCCTAATGATATGGATTCTGTGCTTAAAAAGTCCTTAGTGAAAAACAACTATTCACAGGAACTGACCGTGGAAGATTTTAATGACTGGATGAAGGCCGTAAACTATCAGATTGTGCCAGTTAAGACTAAAGTCTGCACCAAAGCATCCGCCACCTGGTTTTCGGATGAACTAAAAGACCTCTGACAGCAGTGTCAGAGGCAAGAAAAGAAATGAAGTGTGAATCTCACACTGGAAGATAAAGAAAAACATAAAGGGCTGATACTCCAGTATAAACGTGCCATTGGTGCAGCCAAATCCTCATTTTATGTGAATAAAATTAGGTCAGCTAGTAACTCCCCTAATGAGCTCTTTAAAGCGGTAAAAGAGCTCTCTACTCCTCCTGTCCAACTTTCCATGGAGAACTCACATTGTTTCTGAAACAAAGTTGCCTTCTACCTTAAAGACGAGATCCTGAATATCTTCTCAGACTTCAATGCTAATGAAGATAGGCTTTTCCCTTCGTCTGACTCGGGTGATCCTGTGGACCTGAACTTCACCACAGTTCTGTCTGCATTTCCTCCTTGCAAGTTAAGTCTCCCTATGAATATGTAATCGGGATCACCTGATGATCCTTGTCCACCTAAAATCTTGCAACTTGCTCTGGATCAGATTGTGATTTTTCTGGCCAAAGTGTTCAATCAGATATTAAATACGGGAGTGTATCCCTGTCTTTGGAAGGAAGCTGTAGTCCTTCCTCTTCAAAAGAAACCAAATGGGGACCCTGAGGATCTCAAGAACCTTTGCCCTATCTATTTACTGCCCCGCACCAGCAAAAATGCTAGAAAAATATATAAACCATGTGTTGGTTGAGTTTATTACCTCCCAGGGCCTCTTAGATCCATCACAGAATGGGTTCAGAATAGTCACATCATGGAGTCAGTGCTGGTTGCTGCTGCAGATTCCATTTGTTGCCAAGTAGACCAGGGGGTGCTGTCATCTTGATAATGTTGGACCTATCACCGACATTTAACATGATATGACCTTCTCGTCTGGTCCAAAGATTACATCAGGTAGGGGTGAGGGCCACTGCTCTGGACCTACTATGTTCTTTTTTGACGGATTGGGTCCAAATAGTCAGTTGCAGGCTTTCAAATGCCCATGCGGGTTCCTGCAGGGGTCCTCCCTCAGCCCCACCTTACTCAATATGTATGTCTCCACACTCGCAGAGTTGGTGCGCTCATTCGTTTTCAGATGTTATCCTATGCAGACGACACTCGAATTATTGTCTTCATATCGGACGATCTGTCACTGGTAACAGACAAGTTTAAACAATGTATGAATGGCATCGGTATCTGGATGAAGGAAAATTGTTTAAAACAGAAAGCTGAAAAAACAGAATTTTGGTTTTTGGGGCACAGCATTTGGTGTGGTCTGAACATTGGTGGCCAGAGACATGTGGCCCTCTAACATCTTTGGTTGAATCTGCTAGAAACTTAGGGTTTATTTTTGAAAACACTTTTCTTTTGACGCTCAGGTCAGCTGGCCTTTGAGCTCCTGCTTCTTCAACATAAAAACCTTGAAAAAAAATCTTTGCTCTTATCCCGTCTGAACTCTGAGTGGCAGTGGTTATCACTTTAATTATTTCTCGTCTGGACTATTGCAATGCTTTATATCTGAACATCAACAAGTCCTTGCTGAACAGACTCCAAGTCATTCAGAATGTGGCAGCCTGCCTGGTTCTGAATGTGCCCAAACATATTTTGGTGAGGAAAGGCATTCGCTCCCTTCACTGGCTACCAGTCAGAAAGCGGGTGATATTCCATGCTCTTTGCATGGAATATCTGGCTCTTCACCAGCAGGGGCCTGCTCAGATCATCCTCTCTCAGGAAAGTGATCATCCCCAGATTCTGCAAAGCTAAGTGGGGTGTCTGCTCCTTTTCAGTAGTAGTAGCAGCAGCTAAATTATGGAACACACTGCCTGCACATATTGCCACTCCGAACTCTTTCTTGGTGTTCCGTAAGCAACTTAAAACCTGCCCTTTTTTCCCATCCATGAGTGTAGTTCCTTGGTTACCGCTGAGGTTTTCCTCACCTGTACTAGCATTTTAATGACTTCAGGTTTAGTGCGCTTTACGAATTTCATTCCATTCCATCTACACTTTGTCCCCCATATTTCCAGCATCTGATGAAAGGTCAAACCCAAAAGCTTCCTAAAGCATCATTCCACTACACCAGATAATCCACTGAGACAACTTGCAGAAACTGATTCGCACACCATAAACTCATGCACACCACCCACCTGTCCGTGTCCCACTTTATTCCCACTCTGCTACGCAGGGCACATCATCTGTACAGCTAGTGTGCAAGGAGGGCAGGAGATGTGAGATCTATATCGCAGCTGTTTGTACATAATTACTCCACCACCTTTCCTCCTTGCATGCCCCATCTTTTCCATATGTTTGCCCTTTCAATGGATGCCATATACTGCAGATGTTATGAGAAATTGCTCCATTTACACATTATCTAGTTCTGTGATTTTGGCGACCATTGACGAAAACTGTTAATAAAGCCACAAAAGTCCCATCCCCAGAGTGTTCCAAAAAGTAATGGTAGAATGCAGAAAATGCATATAAAGAGTATGCATGTGTTGGGTTTCAGCACCTCTTAGACACTGCAGCAAATTAGACTCAAAGATCCCCAACATCTCCTTACTCTTCAGGTGTCTGAAATTATCAAAATGTCCTTCTTGAGAAATCAGATAAACTGTTTTTGCACGAATATGAAATAGTCCGCTAGCGTGAATTTGCTCCATTTTTCAAACGTGAAAAATGCGGTAAAGTTTGATGTTAAACTTGTTCTACTCCTTTGCTATCCAGTAGCAGAAATAGTGAATTTTTCCTGGAAGGTTGTCACTCTCTGTAGCGCTTGAACCTTGCGTAAACTTTGAGAAGAAGTAAGAATAGATTTAGTTACTCCCTCCCTTTGAACCAGATATTCTCTTACTCAAAAATTAGTAAATGTGAGAGCATCGCCAAAGGCTTACGTTCAACCAACTTCATTGTTTTTAAATGTGACAGTCAATTCATCTGTTTACATTGATAGAAAGGATCCAGTCGATATGTTTATATAACTGATGCCCTTGTTTTGTTTTCATTTCAGTTGCTGCTTGTGATATCATTGGCAGACCCTCATTTAATGACATCACAGGCACAGTGAAACATTTTAATAGGCCAATTAATGAGATCCTTCTGGGACATGGCTAGAAAGTTGCAAAAACTTTTCCAACTTCAAACGCTTGCAAAATGCTTTTGCCCGCCTGACCTTTTCCCGCCAAGATCATACTATCCTCCTTAATACGTGCTCTGAATCAGGATCTTTCACTAAATATCCCAGGAGCTCAGCCGTGTTTTTTTTGGGGTTGAGTCATCCCAAACCCTCCTGTGCGTCTGCAAAAGAGAATTGGGTTCCAAAGTCTGTTGACTAAATTTGAAAGCCATCATTGAGGCAAGCACCTGTGTTCCACTTGACAGCACATACTTTTTGACGAGCTGGCATTTTAACATAAGATGAGGTAGACACCTCTATAATGCCAACCAGCCTTTGGTGTTTCGTGTCCTTCACCTGAAGCGCAGGTGTCTCCCTGTGTCAGTTCAGAAGATGCCTAAAGAGAGATGTGTTTCAGCAAGCATCCCCCAATTAATCTGCGCCCTCTGTCTCGATGCTTTACCCTCAATCTTGCTGGTCTGAAGAAAGCTTTGAAGCAAATCTACCGACTTAAAATTTTACTCGTTTATAAACATCCCATGACAAGAAAAGTGCATTTTTTGTTCCATATGGGGAAATAATTCTTTGAAGCATAACCCCTATAGTATCAAGAGCCCATGACATTCAAACATAGAGATCTATAGACAGTTGCTTACTGTATTAAAAATGGCACTTAAGGTGGTTGCAGCTGACTCTCAGCTACTTGATCAAGACAGTAGCAGCCATTTTGTTGAAACCCCCATTGGAGTCCAGCATCCCATAATAATAACACCCTACCTGTCCTCAATCATTCCTCTCCTCACAAGAGTTAGAAATTTCTAGTGGTGCATGGTAAGTCACTATGGGCCACATGTATCAATATTAGGAATAGTTATTACCTAATTGCGATTTTCTGCGAATCGCAATAAGGTAATCGCTATTCCTAATGTATGAAACTCCATGAGTTCATTTAGCAATTCCTAGGGGGTCACTAATCGATCTACCTCATTAATATTAATGATGTAGGTCTCAATTTGCGACCCATTAGGAATCGCTAAATTCACAGGGATGGTGACCTGCTGCGGTCAGCAGACTACCATGTCCGTGATTGCTTTTAAATAAAGCAATCGTTTTTTTAAATGCAGCTCGTTTTCCTTAACCCCCTTGGGTGCTCATGATGGCTCCACGCCGTCATGAGTCACGGTAGGCGTGTGCTCATGACGGCATGGAGCCGTCATGCCGCTGCCGCTCTGCCCACGCGGGACTAATTCCCCGCCTGTGCGGGCGAATTAATGAGTGGGCGGGGTCATGACAGCACCACGCCGTCATGAGCACACGCCGCCCGTGACTCATGACGGCGTGGAGCCGTCATGAGCATCGAAGCGCCACGCCCACCCCCTAGCCCCCCCCCCGCGGTGGAATTCGCGGCGCAGGGAAGGGGTTAGAGGAAAACAGGTTGCGTTTAAAAGAAAAAAAATGAAGTTTTCATTTTTCAAGCAGGCAGTGGTCTCTAAAAATAAAAAAAAAATAAAAAAAAAACGTTTTCACCTCCATTCACAAATTGGATCTGATGGTAAACTGCAAATGTTTTGTGTTGGAAAACGAGGCAGTATCTGTGAGGCCTGCACAAATAACATGACTACATTTGTCCTTCACTGGGAACCAAACACCCAATTGTAGCGCCTGACTCTCAGAGGGTAGCGTTGCAGAGCAGTCTGAGGCTTTACTCAAGGGAGGTGGTGGGGCTAGTAATCGCCATTTGCAGGTGCGCAGAAATAACACTCAATAATTGATTGTCCAGTCTGTACTTTGCTTTATAAAAGTAAGAGTACATTTATTAAACACACACACTACTCAATACTATGCACCAATTTACAAATATACATAAGCTGTTGGAATTACTTTGTGACATTGCGTAACATCTCCACCCCTCCCAAAAAGGGGGGTGGGGTCTAGTACCACCACTCCTATGTATGCACATCATCTTGCCCCCTAATGCAGTGTGTTGAGCATAACCTGGAGCGAGGGCCCTGCGCACTGGCACCATCCCAGTGGCGACCCACCCCATTACCTCAACACGCATTAAAAATAGGTTCACCTGCCCTAGTGACACATAACCCTGACTGAGCATCTTATATTGACCATACAGTATGCACCCCTACATATTCAGGGCTAACAGTCTGGGTTGTTCCTCACTTAAGCGCAGCAGCAAAAATACATGTTTATGCACACTTTAGAATGACAGTACTCAGCACATTTGTTGGACATTAAAATGCGTTGCAATTACAGCCCCTAAAGGCATCACAGATGAAATCACAGGATTACGCATATCCAGCCAGACACCCTAGCAGGAGTGTCTGGCAACATAACCCACTTTGCTTATGACATCACCTTACACAGGTACCTTCACATTACATATGTGACCTTCAGTCCCTCTAAAAGGAATAACCGTGAGTAAATGCAGTTCTGGTGCAATTACACCTCTTCACCTCCAGGGGATGCCCTTCTCCAGACATCCCCAACTCAGCCCCTTCACTCCATGAAGCACTTTGCAATACACCCTCAGCTGTAGAACAAAAGTTCCAGCCCAGAAGGTGTAATGAAACAGGCTGAGCCCTCGAGGGGTTATCCTTTTTAAAACCCTAGGACACTTAGGGTGGGACTTAACTTCGTGCTGGGGGAGACTGCGCTTCTCCAGCAGCTCCCCCAGCACCCTTTTTCATTCTTGAGGGTGACCCCTCCTCTGGGGGCCACCAGGCACAAAAACCGGCAGATTTCCAAATGCCTGGCAAGGCATTATGGGGCGCTTTGTGCTCCTCTGCATGAATATCGATGAGCGGCTCTCCCGCTGTGCCGGGAGAGCCGCGATCGATCCAGCGCTTCGCGCCCCATCTTCTGGCCTCGTGGGGGCCCGGTCCCACCCGGACCCCCAGGTAGGGATACGGCTCGGGGAGCCCACCCCGGCCGCTCCTGCCACTCTCGGGGCCCGGTCCCACCCGGGCCCCTCCTTTCTCTCTGGGGTCCCGGTCACACCCGGGACCCCGCGCGGTGCTGGTGTTCTGCTTTGGGGGCGGGCCCGGTCCCACCCGGGACCCCCGCATGTCCTCTTGTTGGAGGGCAGCTCGGGAGCCCACCCCCGGCTGCCCCCGCCGGCCAGCACCCTCGCGTGCTGCCGCGGGAGCCGGCAAGGCATTTCTGGCCTACCCGCTCTGGCGGGCAGACGTGTCGGACCTCGGGGGAGTGCGGCTGCACTCCCCGGCCTCCGCCTGCTTTTCGGGGCCCGGGATGGGCTCCCGGGCCCCGGACCTCTTCGGGTGGCGCGACGGCGCTCCCCTCCATCTTGCGGTTTGGCTTCGGTGGGGGCCAGGGTGGGCTCCTGGCCCCTCCCCCTGGGGAAATCTTCACGGGGAGCGCGACGGTGCTCCCCGACTTGACTTCGGGGCTCGGGGATGGGGTCCCGGGCCCCCTTTGGCCACTCTTCACGGGGGGCGCGATGGCGCTTCCCCCCCCCCCCCCGTCTTCACTTGCTCGGTGGGGGCCAGGGTGGGCTCCTGGCACCCCGTGTGGGGGACATCTTCACGGGGAGCGCGACGGCGCTCCCCGGCTTTGCTTCGGGGCCCGGGGATGGGGTCCCGGGCCCCCCTTGGGTCACCTTCACGGGGAGCGCGACGGCGCTCCCCAGGGGTCAAAGGTCGCTCACCTTCCGGGGGCCATATCTCAGCCCCTGGGGGTCCGATCTGCCCCATTTTCGCGTCCTCTCGCTCCCTGGCGGCGGCCCCCAGCCACTGGGAGCACTCTCCTTCGCCCTCCGGGCCTCCAAGAGGGGGCATTCTGCAGGGAGCGGTCTTCACTGGCTCCCTGCGCCAGACTCTCGCCTGGCCTCCTCCTGGGCCTCTCTTCTCCCTGCGCAGAGGCCCCTGCTTCTGCGCACTGGTCCTGGGCTCTTCTTCTGGCGCTGTTAGGGGCCTGGGGGACAGTCAGGGGTACCTCCTTCCAACTGCCCATTGCCAGGCTCCAGCACCTTCCGCCTCCGCAGACCACACCCCAGAGAGAGCTTCTCTTCCTGCGCAGACACTTTTAAAAGTTGAGTAGGGGGGCTGGCAGGAAGTTTCTGTTGATCCTATCAAACAGCGACACATCACTTCCCTGCCCCTGCTCACTCCTTCTTGTCCAGCCTCTGGGTTTGTTCAAAATGGCGTCGTCCAGGGTCTCTGGCCACATGGTCTCTGAAACCAGACCCCTTCCCTCCTAGGTGCAGCCTGGTGCCTGGCACCCAGTGATAGCTGCTGATGGATGAGCCTGTAGCTCTGCCTATCTTCCCTTCGTGGAAAGGAGGTCTTCGCTCTGGGAGGGAAAGGTCATCAATCCAGCCTGCTGAGGTCAACCCCCAGCCAGGCCCTGGTTATGATCTGACTCAGAGAGATGTAACATTTCTGGATGACCCAAAAGCAGTACAAATATGACTCTGGACTCTGCAGAATACTTCTTTTCACATCCGCTACAGTGGACTTTAGTGCGTGTCTGGAATCTGTAGGCCTTATGGAAGTTAATCTAGCACATGGGCTCCACATCCCCATAGGGGAATAATGAAGTGAAAAACACAGTAAAGCACACTGACTTTCCCTGGCATGTTCCTTCCTAGTGTATAAGGCCTATTCCGTGTCACCACCCAATTCTGCATAAGTCCTGCCACACCATTCACTTTGTAGCTGCTCCTGGACTGCGCACGCCAAGAATCTCCCTGCGCAGCTCCCTACACGTGTGCACACGCATGTACACAGGTGTCTGCATGTAACCAGCCCGGTGCCCCTACTCCAGCTGCTGCGCAGCGGCCTAGTCAAGCTAGGGGGACACCAGTAAAATCCACATGCAGTCTCTTTCATCATGAGTTCACTGTGGATGAGTCCCAATTTATGAGGCTCTCCCACAGTAAAACCTCAACACCTAGGTGCTCAAAAAGCGAAAAATCCGGGCGGCCCATAGTGTCAGAACCACCTTCTAACATTTTGCAACTGGTATTTGGTTGCAAAACATTCAAACATTCCGCTGCGATTTGGTATTGGGAAGGGACACCATAAACAGGACCCTTCCTAATACCGAATCGCAAATCCATTTTGCGATTCGGTAACAGGTTACCGAATCGCAAATTAGAGCTTGGTACATAGGAAAAGCCTTTTTTTTGCGTTTGCAAACGGGCCGATTCTGCGAAACGACCTGTTTGTGAACACAAAATAGCTTCATGCATGTGGCCCTATGTTTCTAGAGAAATTAGTGGCAGGAGCCACCGTCTGAGAGTGAAAAAAACATGCAGGTTCCATGTATAGAGAAATATCACATAATTTGACAGCAGAAGACTGCAAGTTGGCCACTTATTCTTCCTTGGCTGTAGGGTGTAGTGTCGGTACAGGTAGAAGTGACAATTGTCTTGTAAATGAAGTTCGACTGATTACATATGTACATAGTCCAGCAGAAATTCTATGTTTAATCTTTATCCGTTCTGATCAACTGCCGGCAGCTCAAGTCCCACAATGGTCCGACACCTAAAGTAACTTATGGATCAGTCCTATTGAAAAATCTAGAGTACATTATTGAACAGGGATGCCGCTCTATTAATACAGCTCAATATAAACTCATAATTCAGCCCTATAGAACATGTCGATCAGTGTGTACTGAAACCCATAGTATGTCCAGGTGATGATGTCTGCCAACATGGAACCTAATAACTTCTGTGACCCTAATATACCCCATAATCTTTTGCTCGTTTGTAACTTTTACTTCTGGTTTCCTCCCTGCAGGTTGCCAGAACACTGATGATTACCCAGATGCCAAAGGAGATTACAGACCCCTCCCTGGTCGTTAAACATTTCCAGTGAGTAAAGAAGCTTTATCCTCGCAACTTACAAGTGAGTCTCAAACTTATTTCACACTGCAGAAGGGCTTGTCATTTATGAGATGAAGATAGCATTTTCCTGTGCTCCTCCCTGGCCATTGGTTTAATCTCCGGTCTGCTTTACAGCCATGTGGTTGGGTGAAGATGCAACATCCTGTTACCCTGGTATCTTTCCTTAACCAAAAGCTGGGAAGTTTGAAGTAAGAATTGGGAAGACCAGGGCGTTCCCCTGCATGCTGAGCACTGACATAAGTGTAGGGAAGTACAAGCTGGAGCCGATGAGCTATTCCGGCATGTCCTGAAGCAGTCCGTCACAGCACCTTCCTAGAAAGAACAAATGCTTTCTGATTTCATGTATACAGTACACAAGGCGATTCTACCACTATGGCACTTTACGCAACTAGTAACATATGATATTCATCACCCTATACTGTCAGGCACTGTGTGGGGACTGTGTCAGAGAGCTTGCACTTCAAGGTAGTTGGCGTGGGAAAAAGCCATGTCAGTAGTGAGACAGCTGTTGCCACCTGAGGCCCTAGCAGGCTAAGCTGGCACACTGCACTGGTCTGTGCTGCGGGCATCCTAATTGGATGTGCACCACATCACAGAAGAAAATATACTCACCAGCACAGGCGTGAGGTTCTGAGTTCATGCATGTACTGAGGAGAGCACAACAGTGACCCACTGCTTGAAACCTCAGTTCTTTCTCTCACTGCACGGTGTACCAATCTGTTTTTCAAGAGGGGATAAGGATTCCCAGTTGGCAGGTGCTTTGTGAGGCTGCAACCACCGGTGGGTGGAGGAATGGCTGTAGGGTCCCTGGAATCTCAGCCCTTTGAAAAGGCCATGGTCGTTTGGTACATACTGTACACCTTGTCCGTGCTGCTGCATAGTCAATGTGATGCCCAACAGCCGGTTTCACCTGCATTCACTTTGATAATACACAGTGGGTGCAGGGGTTAAGGCATTTGCATGGGGCCACAACCCTTACAAGTGAGAAAATGCCCTTGACATTGCACAGGTGCAAAGTGTGCACCTGTATGACCAATATTACAGAAGGGGTGGCACATGAATCTTTGGCCCATTCTGCAACACAGAAGTGCCCCAGGGTTGGGCGCAAATACCTATTGCACCCCTGGATATTTCAGTAATACAGCTCTCATGGTTATTTGTTGAGCTACATTAAATTAGTTATTTGGTCTCTAGACTGGAAGGACACCACTATTTTCAGTCTCTACCCACTGTCAGCTGACTTAGATAGACATACCGTGCCCATCCCTGATCCCAACTCTGGTACCTGTATACAAACCATCAAAATATTCCACCTATTCTATTCATTAGTGACTGGCGAGTGTTTACCTCACCACTGGGCACAAAGAAAACCCGTGTTTAAATTGAGCACTTTTTGGTGCATCAGGAGCCTCGCCTGTGAGCAGATAATGCAAATGAGATTTTATTAAAATTGTAAAGAGTTTTCTAAAGTGCTTACACAACACAGGAGGTGTCTGAGTACTGAAAGAATCAGGCTCTTTAATAACCATCTCAAAGGAAGCAGTTCTTCAGACACTACGTGAAAAGTCTAATCTGTTGGGATCCATAGGTTGTACATGTATCTGTACTGCAGGCACATTACTGGCTTACTGGATCTAACTATTTCACACTTCTTCCAAGTTCTTTCATAAGGGCATAAGGGACATTGGCAGGCTAGTCTTGGTGTTCCACAGTACTATTGCATGTTCTACAGCTGACTGAATTAGAGCATGGTTCTTTGCTTGAGAGACTGGCCCATTGCTTGAGAGACTGGCCCATTGCTTGAGAGACTGGCCCATTGCTTGAGAGACTGGCCCATTGCTTGAGAGACTGGCCCATTGCTTAAGGTGGGCAATGGCTCTGTTGGCTTACATGAGACTGGTTCAGTACTAAATGAGTACACTTAACTTGTTCTTTACTTGTATGATGCCCTTTCCACTAGGCAGGATTCCCCTGTTCTCTTATTTAAACTTTTCATTATAGCCCAAAACAAGCTTGTTCAGATCCCTGCCATTGTTGCTTATAGAGTTTCTGAACTGGGGTGGCAAAGTGAGCTAAAGAACGATGATGGATTCAACCCAGATCTGTGACTGGGGGTGAGTGTCTGAAAAGTTTCAGCGCTCCATCCATCATCTCCTTGTGTTTGCTTTATAGAGCAAGAGTCCCCAGACCTTCTCAGCATTTTTCGTTTTTTCACAGTGAGGCGTATCCCAGCTGCACAGTCACTGATGTCCAGTTCTGCTTTGATGTGCGAAGACTTATGAAGTTGGACGCCCAAAGGTGAGTAGCTGCATGAGTCATGATTGTCAACAAACATTTGAATTTTACATGAGGGAACTCGCCAGTCCTCTCTCAGGAGGGAGTGGTAGGAATGGGCTACATATTTAGAGTGTACAGTATGGGGTGGTGTTCTTGCACCAAGAAGCAAGATGTCAAATGTGTGTTTCCGGGTGAGTTCAGGCACTTAAGAATGCTGCCTACATCACAGCCTGGATATGGTAAAGATCATATGGTGATTTCTGCATTGTTCTATATACTTGGTTATTTACTTTGATAACATTTGGCTGACTTGCTAATAAAGTACTTGGTCTTGTTGTATTTTGCATTTTACAAAACTGGAAGGCAAGTTGTTGAGTGGCTGCTGCCGGCCTATTTGTTTGTAGCGCACTTGGGTCGGGTGTTTCCCCAGCACTTGTGTGTAAGAAGTGAAAGGGGCATGTCTGAAGAGACCTCCTCAGATAAAGAGAATATTTGTGGCCAAATCCTCCATTTAAAGAGGACAAAGTCATAGAAGCCGTGGGCATAAGTGAAGTCTACCCTCAGTGAGGACACATGCTAGAGGTGTATGGATGGAATCAGCACAGATAAGAGTGTTTGAAATGGAGGAATGCATCAAGGTGCGTTCTTCAGTGACGGGAGAGTGGTAGAGGTGGGTGTACTTAAAGAGAAGACCCCAGCACTGAGGACCAAGCGATAGCAGCAGTGAGAGTGCATTGGAGAGAACCAGCACCAATGCCAGGGTAATAAAAGTGGAGGGCTGTGCTGTGGAGAATCCCCACTGAGGAGAGACCTGTGGCTCATTACCCTCTGGTGAATCTGCACTGACGGGAGAGTGAAATAAATATTGGCGGCTCCCCAGGTTCCCTCTATTCTGAGCAATGGGTGAAGGCTTGGCATTGGTTCTCTCCCTGCACTAAAGGTAAATGCTCATTCACAAACGTGGGCTTACCTGAAATCATCCACTGCTATACCATGGAAGTTCTCGAAGCAGTCTAGAATGTCCAAGATTGTGTGATAACCACTCTCAACCCTTTTGAAATAATACGTATGGAAACAAACAGGAATAATGCATGGTGTTTTGTTTTTTTGGAGCAGATCCTCGGATGCCTGTACATGTATTAGAAGCCCACAAAAGCCTAGAAAGGGATCTCTGTACCTCAGCATCTCCACTCTGGACGAAAGTCCTCCGTGTTTATTTTCATGATGGGACCATCTGCTCTAAGAGGCACTTGCAGCCAATTCCTCGCAATGCGCTAGTAGTCAAAGTGAATATGGAACTTGGTTACTACAAACCTGCAGTCCAAGCGTTACCCACTTGAAGGGTTCATGAAGTTATGAATGATTCTGCCATGCTTTGAAAAACTTTACACATCATTGAAGAATGGGGAGAGGATGTGGCATAATGGGCTAGGGCGGTCGATCTCAAATCTGGGGAACCGGTTTCGAGTCTCAGCCATGACGCTCAACATCCTGTGATTCTGGGCAAATCACTTAATCTCCCCGTGCCTAACAAAAATGAATGTGTCCTTGTGTAACATAACTGGTGCTCATGTAAAGCGCTCTGATACCTTAGGGCAGAGGTCTTCAAACTTTTGTAGGCTGAGCCCCCCCAGCTGAATTTTTTTAAATGTTGGGCCCCCCCCTCCACCTGACAGAAATTTCTGGAATCTCGTACACCACATAATCGTCCGCCACCCACATATCCCGGGCCATATCCGGCAAATAATATTCAACACAGTAAGTGTGTTTAGTTAACTGCAGTTTTGTGAGTGGGTGTGGTTAAATGACAGAGGCTTATTACACAGCTCAAAACTCAATTTTCCCGCCGGTACATTAGTCACCAGACACTGGTGAACCACACCTGAATATAAGTGATGACGCTTTTATTGTTGCCTAAAAACTGCTGGATATACAAGGTACTTTGCAGTGTCCGCCCCCAGTAACAAAACCAACCCCACCTTTCCAGCCTCCCAGGGAAACGTCTGATACCTGGAGCGGCCAGTCCGGCCTTGCTACCACCCAATGGTGCCCCTCATCTTCGCATAGACTGCTTCTCATGTGTATTTGATTTCTTTTATAGTGCTACTCGTCCCAAGTGTGTATGGCAGAGTGTCGGAGTGCGTTACATCACACACATATTATATAAAGACAATGACTCATATAAATGTGAAAGTCAATGTACTTAAGATAATGGGGGCTACAAGGTGTAATCAGTCTTTCATCCATCATTCAGTCTTTCACCATTCATTCATTTCACCATGTCCTTCCATCTGTGTGCCCAACCATAGCCACACATATTCAACCATTTGCAAACCTATCCATCATATATCCTTCAATCCATCATTTCACTCATCCATCCACCCTTTCACTCATCCATCCCTCCATCCACCCTTTCACCCTATCCATCCGTACACTTCTCCATCCATACAGCCATTTACCCTTACACCCATCCAGCCATTCTTTAACTTACTCATCCATCCACCCAGTAACTCACTCTTCCACCCATTCACCCTTTTAGTCATCCATCCATCCTCCCTTTCTCTCTCCATTCCCTTTCTCTTAGCCATCCATCCTTCCATCCACCCACCCATCTACTCATCCACTCATGAATCCAACCATTGACCCCATCACTCATCCATCCTTTCACTCATCCATCCACCCCTTCACTCATCTACCCATCCTTTTGTCCATCTACCCTCCCTTTCCCTCACTCATCCATCCTTACATCCACCCTTTCATCTGTCCATCCATCCTTTCACTTATCAATCCATCCATCCATCATTTTACTCACCAATCCACCCATTCACTCGCACATCATCCACCCTTTCACTCATCCATCCACCCTTCCACTCATACATTCATCTATTTACCTTTTCTCTCATCCATCCTCCCACTCACCCATCCATCCTTTCTCTCATTATCCATCCATTCACCCAAATAATATATACAAACAGCAGATCTCCAAGTGACAGCAACAGGATTTTCCAGATGTAGACTTCGAATATCCCCTAAGCATGAATGGTGTTCGAACTTTCATATTCACTATTCTATGTCAGAATGACAGTTGAAATAAACAAAATTGAATGTAGTTATTAGCTTTGTGCATTTTTTCCATGTAGGCATACACTGGTTAACAGCCCAGTGGATGAGAACTGAAGGCAGAGGTAGCTAATCAGATACATTTGCCAGCATCTCACTGCTAATGGGTTCACATGTGTGAAAAACAAAAGACATTATTCACCAAACCAATGCGAGAAGTTGCAGGTAGATGTGACTGGAGACACGGAGAATGATAAAAGAATGACCTGTCACCCCCTCTTTTCAAGCACACCCTCAGCCGAGAAGTTGCTGCAGTTTAGTTAGAGAATGTACAAAAACACTGCAGGTGCTGCCCACGAGGACCGCCAGCGCATGCCCTGTTATGTCACAGCCTACAGCGGACGTTCATTCCTAAACTCTGAGGAATAAATTTTGTGTTCCTGCGACCGGTGTCTGTGCTGTGGGTATGGTGTAAGTTCCAGGCAGGCAACTGGGGGGGGGGGGGTGAAAAAGATTTCGGGGGTGGGGGGCTAATTCTTCCGGCCATAGGCAGAGCGGCTCTAAAGAAGGGGTGAAAACAGAACAAAAGCCTCATTAACAAGTAAATGGTCTTTTAAAGACCTTTGAAGTACTCGGGTGCGGCTGCAATTAGACGTCGCCAGCCCTCGAAGCTTCTCAGCCGGGCTGACTCACACGACGGCGGGAGGGGGTGAGCCCAATGGGTGTTGCGCGCCTGGTAAGTGCATAATTGCGGGAACTTCACCAGAACAAGAACAACTCGAAATTAGTGAGAATGTGCAGAGTTTAGGATGGAGTGCGCGCCCCCCTTGAGAGGGTGTTGCGCCCCCCCAGGGGGGCGCGCCCCACAGATTGAAGAACTCTGCCTTAGGGTCAAGTTCACCCTATATAAAACTAAAAAAATATATATGTTCGAGGCACGTGAGCTGTAGATCACATGCTTTGCATACTCCTGCCATCTAGTGTTGGGTCAGGATGTTTCTAAATTGGTTTTCTTCTAAGAAGTCTTTCCAGTCACGAGGTGAGGTGACTCCTCCTTTCGGTGATAGTGCGCATGGGCATCGACTCCATTGTTAGATTGTTTTTTTTCCGCCATCGGGTTCGGACGTGTATTGCTGCGCTCCACTTCGGAATCATTCCTCAGGTTCCCCTCGGTGCGCAATCCACTCTACCCTCGACTGTATTGTTTTCGAACGCGTTTCCCTTCCCCCGCTGTTCGACCCGATCATCAAAAATCTCCATTTCGATCAGAAGATTTGCGGGCGGCCTTCCGGCCTATCCGCGTTGGTCCGGCTCCTTGTCGATGGAATGGACTCCATTCAAATTCTGCCCTCTGTGCCACGCGAAGTATCCGCGTACGGACTTGCATCAGGTGTGTAACTTGTGCTTGTCTCCAGAGCACAAAGGACAAGACTGCGACGCGTGCTGATTCTTCAGATCGAAGAAAACTCTCCGTGATAGTCGGGCTCGACGTCGAGAGATACAGCGGCAGTAGTTAGACGACACACCAGATCTCTTTGGCAAAGACTCCGAGCAAGAGGAGGTCTCAGCGGCCGAAGAAGAACAAGCCTCAGCTGCACCCGACTCTGAATTAGAGTTGCAGATTGTCCTCGCGGATGACGATGTGCCCCAGGGGCAAGGGGACGTGAGTACGGAAGACCCTCCTCCTCCCCTCCCCCCCATCCCTAAAAAATCTAAGGCTTCGGCGCCACCCCTGCCTTCAGGTCAGGGTCAGCACCGAGAAGAGGTTTCTCACGCTCCGCCTTCCGGCTCGGCACCGAAACACTCTGATAAGCCTTCTGGCTTGGGATCGAGTCGGCCAAAACCTTAGAGTTCTAAGCCCAAAATTGGTTCGAAGCCATCGACACCGAAACCGAAGAAACATTCCTCGGAACCGAAATCTTCAGCGCCGAAGGGACATTTCAGCTCCGCTCCGAAACCTTCGTTGCCGAAAAGTAAAGAACTGCCCGTAATGCAGCCAGATCCAAACATAGATGTTGTACCACCTAAGTCGGATCCAAAACAGAAGAAGCTCTATATTCATCCTGACACTGGGCATATTCACGCTAAACCACCATCCAAGCATTAACTTTCTGATGACGACAGCCCTTATATAATTCCATTGAAGAAGAAAAATGTGGGTACTAGTCCTTTCCATACACTACCATCTCCTCCCTCTCCACCACAGCTTGATCCTTTACACATTACACCTCATCAGTCTCCTCCACCTCACCTTGATGCAGGTGATACTGATTATGATGACGTACAGTTACCAGTAGATCCTTAGACGAATTATACAGTTGATTCTCCACAGGAGACAGACCCAGATCTTTACCCTGCCAGGCCATCTCCACCTGATGATAATTTGTCATATCAAGAGCTCATTGCTAGAGCCGCACAATACCATGGGGCGAAGCTTCATAAAAAATCCTTAGAGGAAGACGTTCTCTTTCACACTTTAGGAACACATAAGTCCAGTCAGACACTGCCTATGCTTAAGGGTATGTTGAGGCACACAGAAGAAATTTTTAAAGATCCTGTACGTGCTAGAATCCTCACTCCTAGAGTAGATAAAAAATACAAATCTTCCCCAACAGATCCTATTTTCATTAGAGGTCAGTTACCACTTGAGTCTTTAGTAGTATCTAATGCTCGAAAGCTGGCTAATTCTCAGGCGTCTGGGGATGCTCCTCCCCCAGATAAAGAGTCAAAGCTTATTGATGCTTCTGGCAAACGTATGGCTGCGCAAGCAGCTAATCATTGACGTATTGCTAATACCCAAGGCCAATCAAAAAATCAAAGGAGGGAGTGAAGAGGAAAAAGGTAGAATCGTCCTCCTCTTGATACTGTTATCCAACATAGGATTCTACCATGTATTATGTGAATATATATGCACTCATGTGTGTGCTGCTATTTTATTTTTATTTGAAGTGTCTAGTCATACGTGAAAATGGTGCAAAGGATCAGAGCTCTTCTTCACTTAGGGAAGGGCAATGTTTCAAAAAAATTTTAAACATTGCCCTTCCCACAAATTGAGAGAAGGAGCTCTGATCCTTTTGCACCATTTTTCACGTATGACTAGACACTTCAAATAAAAATAAAAATAGCAGCACACACATGGGTGCATATATATTCACATAATACATGGTAGAATCCCTATGTTGGATAATAATACCCAAGGCCTCCTAGCAAGATATGATAGGGCCCACTGGGACGAAATGGAGCAATTACTACAGTTTCTCCCAGATGAGCATGGGGCAAAAGCTCAGGATTTAGTTCAAGAAGGTAAACTAATTTCCAACACGTCTATTAGATGCGCTCTAGATGCAGCAGACACTGTAGCTTGAGGAGTGAATACTAGCATCCTACTCCGAAGACATGCATAGTGCGGATTTCAGGGTTCAAACCTGAAGTCCAACAATCCATGCTCAATATACCTTTTGACAAGAAACATCTTTTTGGGCCTGAAGTTGATCAAGCGCTCGAAAAAATGAAAAAAGACACCGATGTAGCAAAATTGATGGGAGCGCTTCAATCTCCCTCAAATAGAGGTTACTTTCGACACTCCTTTTACAGGGGAGGGTCCAAGTCCACAGGGACAGACCAAAACACTTCCTCCTACAAGGGTAATTTGCAATCATCTTTTACGAGAGGATTTTCTGAGGAGGTTATAGGGGAAATAGTCCGGCAATTCCCCTTCCCCAAACAAACAGTGACTTCCCCACACTTCCCCCGACTATTCCACACCTTTCGGAGGAAGACTTCAAGATTTTCTCCCCATTTGGGAATTGATAACCGACAAATGGGTGCTTGGAATTATCCAACATGGTTATTGCCTGGAGCTTATCAACAATCCTCCTAACATTCCACCTTGATATCACAAATTGTCACCAGACCACCAGCACTTGCTTCAACAAGAAGTGCAATATCTATTACTCAAAGGGGCTATAGAACCAGTCCCACTTCAGTACGAAGGGTCAGGGGTTTATTCCCTTTGCTGTCTGATTCAGAAAAAGGACGGCTCGTTAAGACATATTTTAGATCTCAGAGAGTTAAACAATACATACTGTCGGAGCACTTTCACATGGTGTCTCTTCAACAAGTGCTTCCCCTTTTACAGCAGGGCAACTTTGTCTACTCTAGATCTAAAAGACTCCTACTTTCACATTCCAATCCATCCGGCTCATCGCAAATACCTCAGATTTGTGATAGCAGGCAAACATTACCAGTTCAAGGTACTTCCATTCGGCGTCACCTTGGCCCCAGAGTGTTCACCAAATGTCTCGCAGTAGTAGCCACTCATCTCAGAAGACAATGTATACATGTCTTTCTTTACCTAGATGACTGTCTTATCAAAGCGGGCACTTACCAGAACTGTATATTACACACTCGGGCAACAGTACACTTACTTCATCAGTTGGATTTCACAATCAATGCACAAAAATCTCACCTGTGCCCTGCACAAGGGCAATCTTATCTGGGAGCTTCCCTCAATGCTCTCAAAGCTCTAGCCTCTCCCAATGTAGCCAGGATTCACATTATTCAATCCACAGTACTACAATTTCAACCCAATCAAACATTACCAGCCAGAGTTTTCATGCAACTGCTGTGAATGATGGCATCTTGCATTGCAATCGTACCTCATGCAAGGCTTCACATGCGTCCTCTGCAAGAATGTCTAGCGCGTCAGTGGAATCAGTCACAGGGTCAATTAACTGATCTAGTGTTGGTAGACGGCCACACCCATCGCTCCCTGCAGTGGTGGAACCCTCAAAAGTGCGGCCCTTAATAAACCTGATTCCACAGACTGTACTGACAGCAGACGCATCTTTAACCGGTTGGGGTGCCCATCTCCAACACTACACATTACAAGGGCTGTGGTCAGACAATCACAAACGTCTCCACATCAACTACCTGGAACTTCTAGCAGTGTTCCTAGCACTCAAAGCTTTTCACACTCACCTTGTAGGCAAAACTGTCCTAGTCCGCACAGCCAACATGACAGCAATGTACTACCTGCAGAAACAGGGAGGGACACACTCTCTCCAGCTGTCGCGCCTTGCACAAAGCATTTGGAATTGGGCAATTCATCACAAAAAGTATCTCCTAGCAGAACACCTTCCAGGAGTAAACAATCAAATTGCCGACCTGCTCAGCAGACACAGGCAGCAAGTTCACAAGTGGGAACTTCATCCCCAAGTTCTTCTTCCCTACTTTCAACAATGGGGATTTCCACACATAATCCTTTTGCCACAGTACACAATGCAAAATGGCCAAACTTCACATCCAGGTTCCCACACCATCTATCCAAAGGCAATGCTCTATGGATGAATTGGTCAGGGATATTTACCTATGCTTTTCCGCCTCTCCCACTAATTCCGTCACTAGTACAGAAGCTCCATCAAACATCCCTCACAATGATCTTAGTAGCCCCTACATGGGCTTGTCAACCATGATACACCACCCTATTACAACTGTCAGTGGTGCCACATCAAAAGCTACATCTCACACCCAGTCTCCTCACTCAGAGCCATGGAGAAATCAGACATCCAAATCCCAAAGAACTCAACCTAGCGAACTGGCTCCTGAAGTCATAGAGTTTGGTTATTTACAACTACCGCCAGACTGTGTGAATATTCTTAAAGAAGCTAGAAAGCCTACTACTAGAGCATGTTATGCAGTAAAATGGAAACGGTTTATCTATTGTAACAACAATATCAATCCACTTGATGCTTCTGTACAGAACATCGTTTGTTATCTGTTGCATTTACAGCAATCTGGATTGGCTTACACATCCATTCATTTACACCTAGCAGCAGTAGCTGCATACTTGCAGAATAGACAACACTTATCTCTATTCAGATACCAGTGATCAAAGGGTTAAAAGGAAGGATTAAAAAGGGTGATACCACCAAGAGTTCCCCCTGCACCAGCGTGGAACTTAAACATAGTCCTTACAAGGCTAATGGGTCCACCTTTTGAACCAATGCACAAATGTCAGTTACAATTCCTCTCATGGAAGGTTGCTTTCCTCATAGCAATAACCTCACTAAGGAGAGTTGGTGAACTTCAGGCATTAACTATACAAGAGCCTTTCTTTCAGCTTCACAAAGATAGGGTGGTTCTTCGAAACAATCGTACATTTCTCCCTAAAGTAGTTTCTGCCTTTAATATCAATCAATCAGCTGAGTTACCTGTGTTCTTTCCTCAACCTGTTTCTGTAGCAGAACGAGCTCTACACACACTTGATGTTAGACCTGCTATACTATATTATGTAGAAAGAACCTAAGACTTTCGAAAAACAAAGCAACTATTTGTTGCTTTTTCTCCACCACACAAAGGCAATCCTATATCCAAGTCAGGTATCGCAAGATGGAATGTAAAATGTATCCAAATATGTTATGCCAAAGCAAAAATAACTTTAATATTACCCCCTAGAGCACATTCCACTCGCAAATTAGGGGCTACTATGGCCGCCTTAGGGAATATTCCCCTAACCAACATCTGTAAGGTAGCAACATGGTCTACACCGCACACATGCACCAAATACTATTGTGTAGCTGTGTTAGCGAGACAACAGGCAAATGTAGGCCAAGCAGTACTCAAAACACTGTTTCAAACAACTACAACCACTACAGGTTAGCCACCGCTTTGGGAGTATACTGCTATATAGTCTATGCAAAGCATGTGATCTACAGTTTACATGCCTCAAATGGAAAATGTTACTTACCCTGTAAGCATCTGTTCTTGCCATGTAGAGCTGTAGATTCACATGCGCCCACCCGCCTCCCCGATCTCCTGTGGTTGTAGTAGCTCTCAATTTACATTCATATGCATGGACATCTCTATTCTACACTC
Organism: Calotriton arnoldi; assembly: GCA_963921515.1. NCBI lineage: Eukaryota > Metazoa > Chordata > Amphibia > Caudata > Salamandridae > Calotriton > Calotriton arnoldi. The sequence goes on along the minus strand of CAWUFW010005313.1, from coordinate 941,643 downwards.
ACTAACTCCATTCTCACCCTGTGCGGGAAAACAATCTAACAATGGAGTCGATGCCCATGCGCATTATCACTGAAAGGAGGAGTCACCTTACCTCGTGACTGGAAAGACTTCTTTGAAGAAAAACAACTTGCAAACATCCAGACCCAACACTAGATGGCAAGAGTATGCAAAGCATGTGAATCTATTAATGTCAAGAACAGATGCTTACTGGGTAAGTAACATTTTCCATATATTGCAGGCATTCGTGTGACCTAGAACAAACAAAACTAAGAAATGAGGAAGACAAGAAAACGGAGCACAAGTCAATCAACAAAAAGGAAAAAATTATTTACAACCAACAAACTGACACAGGTAGATGCTGTCAGTGAGAGCTATGTTTTATGAAAATTGCATGGGTAACATTACACGTATAGCTTTCTTGACCAACTTTCTCCAAAAGGTATACAAAGACACCTGTAGTGAATATCCCATACTGAGTTATAAAGTGTCCTGAAAAGAGTTAACACCTTGTAGGAAATCCTTAAGTTTAGCGACACATCTTGGGTGGGGCTTACCTGATAGACCCCAAAGCCTGCTTAAAATGAGATCTATGGTTAAAAGATGATGTCCCACAGATGAAAGCAAAGACATCGTGTGGACCAGATAAGGCTTTGAATGGGGTTGTGAGGTCTAACTCACCAGATTGGTTCGGTACACCGTGGTAAAAATGTCCCATGTTTTAATATATGTTAAGTACTTACCAACAGGTGAGTAAAAAGTGTTATAATCCTCCACAATAATGAAGGGGATCCCCCTGATCTGAGTAGCTTCTGAATAGAGCTGGTCTCAAATTTTTCTGCTGTCTCAAACAGAAGAATATTTATTTCTGTGGTCTGATGCAAAGTGTGGTTACACAAAATATCGGAACCAAAAATATTGTGGGTGAAAATATTGTCAAGAATATTGGAAAGGGTAAGTTTCTATAGGTAAGTTAAGTTATACTATATATAACTCCACGTTTATGTACCTTGAAGATATATATATCTTCAAGGTACGTAGATGTGGAGTTAAGAATAGTAAATCTACACTTGCATATTTGCATGTACCATCTCAATATTTTGGTCCTCGATATTTTTGACACAATATTCTGTCCATGCAATATTTTTTATTCCGATATTCTGTCAGTGACTCATCTAAAGCTTGCAGAAGAGCAATTTTGCATTTTCAACAAGCTTCAAACCACTGACAACATAGTATATGAAAAGAATAAATAAGGGAAATGTTCCCTTATTTCATAGACTTCCATGCAAAAAGTAATGGCTTTTCAAACCATACATAAAACTGCTACAATGTTACAGAGGTAAATGCATGAGTATTAAATCATATATTTATACATTTATTAGAAAATCATTCAGACCTTTTGAACCTGATTCTAACCAACCAGTTCTAGTGTCTGCATCCATTACCTGGATGAATGCTGAAAGACTTGATGTCAAATGTCCACTTTATCCAGTACACCTCCTCACCCCAGCACCCACCAATCAGTACCACCGGCACAATGTTTTTTTACTCACTGGGGAGGTTGCATTATATGCGCTTTGTAAATAAATTTTTTAGACTCCCTGTTAACATTCTTCCATATGATGCCCATCCAGTGCAATAGAATTAACCATCAAGGCTTAAACCAAGCAAAGTCGGGCATAACAAAAATATTGAGACTAATGAAAACATTGACAAAGCTACTTTACAGGAAAATGAAATTGAAACTTGACTAAGGCCCAGTTGGCACAGTTCTGGATTCAGTGTGTGCAACTAAGTATCTCTTCCTTGTAAACAACTCCACAAAATGGGATCAGGCAATTGAGCAGTCGTTTAAGCAAATACAAGGATTAAACATCCTTTTGCAGCCAAAAGAAGAAGCAGATCTGTGAATACATTCTTCACATGGGTCAACAAGAGACCGCATTTGACCACTCCTGGCTTGCGACTCTCAGCACCTCGTTCATTTGGTCTGTGTAGATACCCAGTCCATCCCACGGTGAAGCTTCAATGCATGATTCAATACAAAGCATCCTTTGTTGTAACTTCAAGATTTGAGAAAATGAATTCCCCTTTTGGATTGCATTGTGTGCTTAATAGCTGTCAGTGCATTTAATAAAGAAAGTAATGCAAACATTGATGTGCAGAACACATAATACTGTTGTGTGGATGAATTTGCAGCTGGCACATTCAGATACATTTGGAAACATTTTCAAGAGACAGTTATTATGAATCATAATTTTGAAACAAACAGCAATCTATAAAAACACTAATGTTTAATAATAGATCAGTGAGTGTTTTTGCAATTTGGAACAGAGGACGGTTACAACAGTTTACTGTTTTGATTTGGACGCGCCACTAGATTGAGCAATGCTAATAGCAGACAAACTTAGACAAGTTGGCTACCATGTTTTGAAATAGTTTACAAACCGTATATTGCAGAGACTCGTGTGACTTGGAGCAAATCACATTATTCATCCTGATTTTGGGCAGCCAACACTGGGATGATTAAGGTGCTTCATCTGGGAAGAGAATGGCGGCAAATCGCGTATGTGCCAAGATTCCTAATCTCGTTAGGACACCCATTGTCATTCTAGGAAATGTGGCACTTTTAAATCAATACCTGGATTCTTCTTCCAGAATGAATACTCTGAAATATGCATATTCCAATGGATATCACATGGGATATTCTGCACTTAACTAAACGAATTAGTGTAATAAGAGACTGACAGACCCTGCTACCTAATGTCGTGTACAAAATGGAGTAGATGTCACAGAACACAGTGTTGAAAACTCATTGTCTACTGTTTAATGTTAAAAATCTCCAGCGCTTTTCTGCTGGACCTTATTCTACAACTCGGTGTAAACGTTTGGAGAAAGCACTTCTGAGCCTTTCCCATTGAGCCCTGTCTCTGGAAGTTGCTCCTTCCAATGTGACAGTCCAGTCGATAAAATGATACTGACAAGAGGTGCTATTTAAGATGAGCACTGCAGTCTTTGTGTCTTTTCTGATCAGGATAGCTTTGCAGGCTAGATTCCTGCTGCTAGTCAATGATAAAAAAGGTTATTTAGCTCTCCAACTGGGAACGTCAGAAATGGAGAGGAGGACTAGGTCCTGTACCCAAAAATATACATGAACAGTCTACAAGTTTCACCGGTGCCTCTTCCAGATCACATATAATCATTAGGGCAACCAGGATGCAATCCAGGAGCCAGTATCACAAGTTGCGAATGTGATATGCTGATGCCTCGTGGGCTGCTTCTTCATGGGGCCGTATCTCAAAATGGGCCAGACACAGTCAGAACATTTTGATGGCCTTGAAAACCTGGTAAGTACGTTTAAATATAGATGGACTTCTCAGGGAAACCTCAGAGCCCTATATTTCAGAAAATACCACTCATGCTACAAAATAGTCTTTCACGGGTGTCTCTCTAAAGGGTTGGGGCTACTTTTGTGATATGGTTTACTGCTCCCCTGGCAAAGCACCATGCAGCCCTCATAAAGTCACTACAGGGTCTATAGGTCCTGGAATAAGGTAGTCCCAGGGATTTCTGGATGCTCTCAAAGCCTACTAGGGAGGGATTTAACCCCAACTCACTGTAGAGCGGGGAGCATAACAGTTGCATGGAAGAAGTCTTGTGATGGGTTCTCGTTGGGAAGAAAAGTCAAGGTTTTTCCTTCCTTGCCAAAGAAAGGAGTAAGCCCACCAGGCAAGATGCAACTCCCTCCCAATTCAGTCAGTGTGCCAGGAATGGACACAAGTCATAGGCAACAAAGCGGCTCTTCTGAGCCCCGAAGAGCTGGGCCAAAAAAAGCCACAGGACAAGGACACCGTAGCCAAGGAGTGGCTGTGCAGATGGGGGAATACACAGTCAGTCATTCACACATCCAGGAAATTGGGGATCCCAAGCATGTAGAGACTCTGTTGTACAAACATGCACATTATGTAGACAAGTAGTATTCAGGTGACTACACTTAATTTACACAGAAGGGCTTAGTGGATCCCTTTCCTGGGGTTTACAGTAAACAAAATTTGTATGCAACTACTCTACATCGTTACTGCCACCAACCATGGGTTCGTTCATTACTTGCTCAAAAGGTTGCTCCCTAGAATAATTAAAAGAGGAAAACATTGATACTTGACAAGGCATAGCTTAATTCTGGCTTGCTGTCAAAGACCAGCTGACAGGAGAACGTTGAAAACACCTGAAAAGACAAAGTTAGGAGAATAGTGCTTTTCTGACGGAGCACTAAATGTTATTCATAGTAAGAGACATTTTTGAAAGTTACACAGCAATAATGCCAGTGGCTGGTCAAAACTAAACTGTTTAAACCTATGAATTAAACTTATTTTTAAAAAATATACTTTAAACTTACTCAGTTGTAATTATTAAGAATATCTATTCCTACCACTGTTGGAAAAAGGAGAACATAATAGGCAATTTGCTGTCCCCTCTTAAGAGGGCCAAAGGAACTGTTGCCACACATTGACCGGTCCTGACCGGTTTTGTTTCAGTTTCACAATTCAGGTAAAGTATTAAAGTAACCAAAAGAGGGTTACTTTATCCTGCCCGTAAGGTCTACCGAAGTCCTGTTTCAACTGATAAATGTACAAATATTTAAGAAGGACATAAGCACTTTGTCCTGCCAAGGCAGCTGCTGTGCCTATGTGCCCTGGGCTGGGGAAAACTAGACATTGATGAGTAGAACAAGCAAGAGATGTGTGAGATGTAAGTCTGAAGAGAAAATGGTAGAAGGGAAGAGGTTCCCCGGGAAGAGTGTTGTAGAAGGGGAGAGTGACTAGGGAGATCTAAGGGCTGATTGACAAGGAAGACAGATGCCAATGGGGACCTTAGTACATTTGCAAAAGTGGGAAAAATGGAGGTGTGCGTCAGTGGGTAACTGTAGTACATACTAGTGTTAGAAGTGAATAGGTGTGTTGGGGTAAACCATAACACATTGGAGAGAGTGGTAGAAGTACGTATCTAGGGTGGCTGTAGTACATCAGAAGCGGTGATAGAAGTGAAGCTGAGAATCTAGGGAAACTTGAGTACTGAGGAGAGCATGAATGAAAGGAAGGAGTGTGATAGGCATGACTCTTGTACATTGGAGAGAGTGATAGAAGTGAAGGAGAGTGCCTGAGAACAACCTTGGCACTAATGAAAGAGCAGTAGAAGTCCAGGTGTGTGCTGGGGTGACTAGCATGCCGTAGAGTGTGGTAAAAGTCGAGAGCTGTGCTGGGTTTAGCTTTAGTGCATCTCTGAGGGTGGTACAAGTGAAGAGGTGGGTCAGGATAAACTGTAGTACATTGGTGACAGTGATAGAAGTGAAGAGAGATGTTGCGGTGACTAGTATGCTGTAGAGAGGGATAGAAATGAAGAGCTGTATTGGGTTTCACATTAACAAACCGTTGAGAGTGGTAAAAGTGAAGAGCAGTGCTGGGGTTAACTTTTATACATCACTAATAGTAATTTGAAACAATAAATGGAATACTCATATGAAACAAGTTTGCCTATGGATTTAATTCTTGAAAGTGAAAACAATAATTGATTGGATACCATATCTGATACATCGACGCTCCTTTCCATTTGTAGAATTCATCACTAATAGTGATACAAGTGAATTGGTGTGTCAGGGTTTAACTGTAGTAGTAATTGATAATGGTAGAAATGAAGAGGTGAGCGGGGTTAACTTTAACACATCGCTGTGAGTGGTGGAAGTGAAGAGCTGTGCCAGGATTAGCTTTAATACAAGTGAAAAGAAGATCACAAAAAACTTTAGCGCTAAGGACATTGTAGATCTGAAAAATTGTGCCTAGGCCTTCTCCTTGAACTGAGGCATGAGATGGTACACATGGATGAGCGTGTCTGTGGAAAAGTTTCTAGCACTGGGAGGGCAGTGGTGAAAGCTGACTGGTCTGTGAAGTGTAGTGAAGAAGCCTGGGAGCATGCACCACTGTTGAGACTGGGGTGAAATGTTATACTATTTCATTTGGCCTGGCCTCAGTGAGCGGTTTCAACCCTCCAGGTACGTTTGTGATTGATAAATAATAAATAGATAAATCAATAGCAATAAATTAGTGTACATCCTTTGCTCTAATCTCATCCTCTGTTTTTTCTTTGCAGGCGGAAGGCAATGAAGGGCCGTCTTTACTTTGCAGCAAAGGCACAGAGTGAGGGGAAAATTATGATAAAGACACACCCATGTGCCCGCATCTTTTGCTGCGACTCTTGTGGCTTTGAACAGGTATTGAAGAGGAAGGAGGCTGTGTATGTGTGTGTGTGTGTGTGTTAACCCTCTTGAATTGTGATTTCCTGGGGGCTTTATTGAACAATCCACCCCTGCACAGGGTCTCAAAGAAGCAACTTGAAAGGGATCTTGAGGTGTAAAACAAATCTAAAGCTGATCAAATCCCACTTTCTGTAGTCACAAGATTTAGGGTTACGCTCTCGCTGTAATTTACCTTCAACTGCAGCATGTTTTGTCAATGTTCCTTGCGTCCATCCAAGCAGCAGGGGTAGCCGCTTCTCTGTTCACAAATTATGACTAGCCACAACACTTGCTCATCCCTCACTGACATTCAATGCACCATTGTACATTTTAAAATTAACTCTCTTGTTAGCTACCACATGCCCAAGAGCAAACAATCAAGAAACATAATACTTCTTCCCTCTCTGATCCACCCACTGGTCCACTTCTCCAGATTCCACCTACCTTGTCAATATATTCCGAAACCACCTGGGCCTCCTGCTTCTGAAAAACTCTGATGTTCATGTGTACCTGCAAAACCTCCCTCAACATCATCTTAGCCACCACCACCTCCTCCGCCAGCACAGTGATTGTATTCACTCCACCTTGCTCCTCAGGAAACGTGGTCCAAAGTAAATTGTGTGACTATCCTAGCCATCTTCTTTGCCTCTGATGGCAACCATAGCTTCTATATCCGTTTTTGAAACTGCTCCAATGCATTCCTGAATCCACACCAACCCTAACATGCTGCAAAACAGAAAGTGTTCACAAATCTTCTCCTCCACACCTAACCCTATAAAAAAAACTGCTGCAGGAAAGAGTTTAGCTTTTCCAGTAACAAGTAAGATATAGAAAGTCTCTTTGGAAAACCATTGACCACAACAGAAACCCCTCAAATTGCATGCCTAACAAGCAAAAGCTAACCGCGTGCTCCTTTTATAGCGGAAAATCTGCTTTCATATTGCACTTTAATATCTGATCCCCCTTTTGCTTTGTCTCTTGTTCCGTCATCCTCATGGATAAAAACATTTGCAAACTGCCCCTCATGGGTCAACAACAGAAACTCCTCTTCCGCTACCTTAGACACTATGTCCATGGGGGGACACAAATAAGTTGTCCAGTGGCAAATAGTAAAATGGGTCATCCACCCTTCTACTTCATATATCTTCCTCAGTTCTCCCATCCACCTGCAGCATGGCAAGCACTGATTCAAGCTTTCCACCCAATGCCTCTCTGTGGGCCCTGGTTCCTGAACCAAAGCCTCTGCTTAAACCCCCTGCCCAAAATACCTGCAGCTTCCCTAACTCTGTAAAAAGCTAACCATATTCCAATACCTCCCTCTTAAATTGTGTGCGGGTCCTTATCCATATTTCCACTGTACCCGAGTGTTTTATGCCACACTTGGTCCACTTGCACCACATTTGGTAAACGTACGCAAGCTTCTTGAAATGACCAACATTCCTTACCTCTGTTAAAATGGGAATCATCCCACCTCAAATCAGCTAAGATACCCCAGAAAGGTCTAAAATTGTGCAGGAGGCTACTGACGGCATGGGTTATGGGTGGCCACTTCAGTGGTGCCATGTAATTTGGAACCAAAGGTCCTTAAATTGTCCTCCGTGCTGAATTTCCGCATCCTTCTAATTCTCATGTGGAATTCCTTCTCACACATTGCCCATGCCACCAAAGTTTGCCTGAGCTAACCAGATCACATACATGCATCTATATAACGTGCCACACGGTTCTTAGTGTTCAAAATAAACACTAGAATATATAAAGACTGCTGATGTCCAGTTCTCAATGGTGACTGAAACCCACTGCATCCTCAACCACTCCTTCTAACCCACTTTTGCCCTTGCTTCTATCGATAGAAACTTAAACACATAAATAAAATCACCTTTTCAGAAGTTTTCCTTTGTGTCCCAATGGTTTTTTTGTTATCCCAAAATGTCATTTTCTTTAGCTTTCCCAATTTCCCCAGACCCTTTGCCTCAAGAAACTCCTGTCTACTTTTTGCTATCCCCTACTTTCACTCCCTTTGATTTCACTGTCACTTTGTCCTTCTCTTCAACACTTGCTCTTTAGAATGCCTCAATTCCAGTCCTTATCCATTGACCTAGTGGTATTATTGCCAGCCCTCCTTTTATTAAAGTTCGTATTCAATCTCTAGTGAGAGCGGGCTGTTCCAGCCAGTCCTTGTGAGTTTAAAACTAATTGTCTTTGTCGGTTTTGCATGAAAGTAATTTTTTCAAAATATACCGGGTTTCTTCCAACCCCTTCGTCCAGCCGCACAATGCCAGTAGATCACACCTGGAGGCGCAGCTTAGGTAACCCACGCCTCACCTTGAAGTCATGGTCTGACAATTGCAGCAGGTTCCCAATTTTCTCTGGCTGCGGCGGTCCCGAGGTTTTGAATAACTCCAAACTACATCCTTTCATCAATGCCACTGATACCTCTAAACATCTTGAGGACGGGGCTCTGTGCACGCTTGTGGCCGCGCGCATATATTCAACCAGCAATCGTTCCCTCTCCTGGAAACAAACCAGAGCACACAGCGGGGCTGCAGAAGTTCCCTTTTATTTCAAAATTGCATGACGCGTTTCAGCAAGTGTGCCTTTATCAAATGCTTATGGCTTCCAGGTTTGTCTACACCTTTTTTTTTTTAACATGCTGCCTCACTGTCATTGGAGGAAGCATCCGGCCAGGTTTTCATTGGAGAAAAGTCTATGGCCACTCAAAAAGACTGAAACTCCCAGCATTCCTCAGGATTGTGGTACTAAATCCTGAAAGTGCTATTATTGACAGCCCTCCTTTTATTTAAGTTCGTATTCAATCTCTAGTGAGAGTGGGCTGTTCCAGCCAGTCCTTGTGAGTTTAAAACTAATTGTCTTTATCGGTTTTGCCTGAAAGTCATTTTTTCAAAATATATATATCTATATCCTGACAAACAAAAGGTTATAGGGACGCTATATTTCATTATATAATATATATTGTATTGTATTATATATTGTATGACATTTCACTCATACAAAACCAAAAAGGGTAAATTTGTGTCGCATACAGGTCTCTGATCTGGGGACCTGCAGTACCCACTGGAGACAATGTTTTATTGGCAGTTCAACAGGGACTGCCGTAGTCTCCAGCAATAAGCCCAGGGCCCTCAACCAGTATGCCTGGAGTAGAGTACAATCCCAAGTCGTGTATGAATGTCGCAGGTTCTATGCCACAGCGGGGACACGCTGATGAAGTGCGCTGCATTAAATCTAGACAATCGCTGAGGGGTCAGGTGTGTGAGATGTAAGTAGTAGAATTGCGTAAGTTTAAAGCGAGCGTAGACGGCCACCTCCCAGACCTGTGCAAATGCCCGCCGCCACTCCCCCTCCGTAAGGGTCGATGTCAAGTCTGGTAGTCATCTACCTTGGATCTTTGAAACATCAACCCTACGATCCGCTTTCAAGGCTTTATACAAGCGGGAGATCAGTCCACCGAAGGAGTCCTGGTCGAGTATTAGCATCAAAGTATGGGACTCCCCGGGCTCCTCTGGAAAGGTCATCCATATCTCGTGCGCTGTGCATGATATTTTTGCATATTGTAAAAAATTACCCTCTGGAACCTGATAGTATTCACTCGCATCTGCAAAGGATAGGAATGTTCCATTTAGGTTTAGGTCACCTGCTGCCATACATCCTCTCTCAAACCATCTAGCAAGGTCCATCACTGTTTGTATATCACGGGAGCCAGCGGGGGGGTGAGTAGTTACGCATATGGGGGTCTACGCAAAACAAGGGTGACCGCCTGCTTTCAGGCCCCTGCGACCCGATGAACACAAACTGACAATCCAGGGAGGGGGTCCGTGAACCCATCATAAAATAATAAATACAGTTTTGAAAAAAAAAATCTTTTTAGAACCTAACCAAATAATTAGAAAAGAGCTCTGTTATTTGTGTCATTTATTCATTGTAAATATGGTGTATAAGTGTGTATGTATGGGTGTATTATTATATGCATTAGTGTTGGGGTGTGTTTCTGTGTGTATGAGTATGTGTCTCAGTAACTCACTGAGTGCCTTCATGTATTCAAGAGACTCTCTGTGTATATATTAGTGACTCCTAGGAGTCACTAAAATATGCACTGTCATTTCCTTTAACACACTAAATAGTCTCACTGAGTTACTGAGACACTCAGGGTGTGTGGATGTAAGTGTGTGAGTGTGTAAGTGAATGCATTATTGAATCGATGGGTGTGTTAGTCTATCTATTAGTAAGACCTAGGGTGTGTGTGTGTGTGTGTGTGTATGACTGAGTTAGTGTGTATGTCACTTAATGCATTATTGTATTCATGGGTGTGTCAGTATATATATTAGGCAGTTGTAGGTTGTCTCAGGGTGCGTAGAAGTGTGAGAGAGTGTGTTAATGACTGCATTAGTGAATCCATGGGTGTCTCGGGGTGTGTACAAGTTAGTCCCAGAGTGTCTCAGTGTGTATATGAATGAGTCAGTGATTTTGTCAGCGAATGCATCGATGTGACTATGGGTGTGTTATTGTATGCATTAGTGAGACCTACGGTGTGTCAGAGTGTGTAGGACTGAGTATGTCAGTTAATACATCAGTGTCAATGGGTGCGTCAGTGTATGTATTAGTGAGACCTCGGTTGTGTCAGTGTGTCTGACTGAGTATGTCAGTTAATGCATCAGTGTGTTCATGGGTGTGTCAGTGTATGTATTGGGGAGTCCTAGGTTGTCTCAAGGTGTGTAGAAGTGTGTAAGTGACTGCATTAGTGAATCCATGGGTGTGGCAGTGTATTTATCAGTTTGTCCTGGGATGTGTCAGAGTGTGTACCAATGAGTGTGTGAGTATGTTAGTTCATGTATTGGTGTGTGTCTGTATGTATTAGGAAGTGCTAGGTTGTCTCAGGGTGTGTAGAAGTAAGTGTGAGAGTGTGTTGGTGAATGCAGTAGTGAATCCATGGGTGTGTCAGTGTAAGTATTATTCCTAGAGTGTGTCAGGGTGTGTATGAATAACTGTTTGAATGTGTTAGTGAATGGATTGGTGTTTCCATCTGTGTATCAGTGTATGTATCAGTTCCAGAGTGTCTCAGTGTGTTTGAGTGAGTCGGTGTTTTGTCAGTTAATGAATCAGTGTGTGCATGGGTATGTTAGTGTATGTATTAGTGAGACCTAGGGTGTGTCAGAGTGTGTAGGACTGAGTGAGTAAGTCAGTTAATGCATCAGTGTGTCCATGGCTGTTGTCAGTGTATCTATCAGTGAAACCTAGGGTGTGTTAGTGTGTGTATGATTGACTATTAGGGAGAGCTATGGTGTGTCAGTCTGTATGACTGAGTCAGTGGGTATGTTACTTAATACATCAGTCTGTTTATGTGTGCGTCCGTGTACGTATTAGTGACTTGTAGAGTGTGTGACTATGTGCATCACCGAGTGAGTGAATTTCATTTAATGCATGAAGTGTGTCCATGGGTGTGTTACTGTATGTATTAGTGAGGCCCATCGTGCGAGTGTCTGTATAAGTGAGTGGGTGAGTATGTGAGTGAATAAATTAGTGCTTGCAAGGGTGTGTTAGTGTATGCATCAGTGAGTCCTAGGGTGTCTGTTACTCAATCTACTTATGTATTTCATAATAATTATATACAGGATTGATTACTAAAACATCTCCAAAAATGTAATCTATTGATCTGTTATAAAAGAGAGAAAACAAAAATGCATGTTACTAAGATATATTTAAAAATTTCAAAGTAAAGTTCAACTCACTGAAACATAAACATTAATATTAATATACAAGCAGTACACAACAGTAACACTGTAAAACACATACTTTTTTAACACATCATTTTCTGTTATTTACTGTTCTCAGCTTTTATACTTGTACATCCTACACAATGTACTGTAAAAAAAAATCATCGTTTGGGGTAAAAAACACAATCCTATAGATTGTAGAAAGAAAAACAGAACTGCACAGTATTACACTACAAATAAGTCATACCATGCATCACACTCACTACAAACACTTAAGTTATTCGTACTAAATGTATTCGGCTTATGTAAACTAATATATCGAGAAAAAAATATGATACTGAAATAGTCCATTGCTCGAAATGGATATAACACATGTTCAAATTTCAGACTCTATTTTGAAGATATCACCCCTGCTAGGCCGTACTATATCTTACACATTGATTATCCATAAAAAACAAACATTGTATACTGCTCTTTCAATGCTAATCGTCCTTAAAACTTTGGTTGTAGAAAGAAGAGATATGAATTTGAAAGTTTGAAAGTAGTTTTTTTTTAAACTGAGCATGCTGTTGCATTCTTTCCATCTAGTTGAATTTTTTAAATACACAGCGTAGTGTCCTGAATTTATATAAAGTCCTTCACGAAAGATAATGGCCATTGTTGTGTACTTTCTTCCAGAAATTGGTCCTGCTTTAAAGTTTATAATTTCAGTTTCTAGGTTTGATCCATCAGGTCGGCACTGTTGTAGCATCAATATAATATATTTTCCACTTCTCTGTATCTGCAAGGTAGACATACAATCTGATATACAATTTGAGCAGGTCATATATATATATATATATATATATATATATATATATATATATATATATATATATATATATATATATATTCTCAGCCTGTCAAAGGGGAAAAGTTTTACAATCTGGTAATGTTAAGTAGATAAATCTTTCTGAATTGATTTGAGTAGTAGTTGTAAAGGAGCAATCTTAACAGTCATGGTTCATTTTGTAACTCAGTCCAAATAATTCATCAACATTAACTTCTTATTGTTCCAAACATGACTATAATAAATTCCTGAGCGTCTTGTTGACTTTTGAGAGAAAATACTACAGATCCACTATGCTTGTCAACTATATCTCGAATGCCTGAAGCAGAATGTACTACAGTCCTATCACTAGATAAATGTTCCAGCAAAGTACACAGATGAGAGCAGATTCTGTTCTCTTCTTTATCATGAATTTCATTTACAAAATGCGGTAAAAGGGAGAGTTTATTGAGAACCACATTTGCATAGCAGTTGACACCATTACTGTTTTCCAGCTGAAAACCTACAGTATCACCATCAATTTTCAATTTTTCCATCTTAACACTTTCTTCCTTATGAACATCCATTGATTTCTTACTACCTTTCCGCTTCAGACAAATTCTTTGTTTCTCATAAATAGGATACTGTCCTAAGTGAGGGGCGTATACACTGCTTAACCTATTGTATTCTGTAACACAACTAGTACCAGCACTAACTTTCTTTTCATCAAAATCAACTAAAAACAAACCGGACAATGTTCTGTCTCACGACAATGCTACATATGACATACCTTTTATAAATACAGTACTTCCAATATTAATAAAAGCTGCATCTGCACTTAAACCTTGTGATTTATGGATAGTTGCAGCATACGCTAGAGAGAGAGGGAACTGCTTGCGCTGGACATATAAGTCTTTCACTAGCAAAAAAACATACAGCACATCAATAAAGCTGCTTCATGCAACTAATCTGATCAAATTGTATAGCCAAGTATTCAACCTCATTCCTAGTTGGGAAATTAATAACTTTACCCATTGCACCATTTACTAATCCTTCCTCCACATTTAAATTACGCCGCAAAATTACTTTACAGTTTTCATACACGTGTAAACACTTCTCTAATCCAGCAGTCTTAGATGCAGATTTTTCTAATGAAACCAGTATTCCTTGAAGTTTTTCATTTAGCACTATCATTACTCCCTAGTGTTCTGTTTTGTCGATAGCTGTAACTTCCAAAATGTCTTTGTGCCAATGTTAATGAAGAATTGCTGAAACTGGAGAGCAGTCTTGAAGTGTAGGCATTAAACAAACTATTGATTTCTCTTCTTCAATCAAATTGAACATTAGCTGTGCTGCTGTTTTCTGAGACGTAAATAGTTTTTTGATAAGTCAAGCTTCTACGGTACTCTTACCCTCCTTTGTCAGAACTGTAACTCTAATATCCTTCAGAATATTACCATATATCTCATCGAATGCTTGACGCATATTGTTCAGTAGTTCCTTGTATTGAAAATTCAGCCAAATGTTTACAGTTCGAATACTCCCTAAGGAATTACAAGTTTGTTCATGCAGAAGTGTCTTGAAAACAGGCTCTCCTTTTACAGGGGTTAGTTGCAGTAAGTCACCAAACACAATTAAATGCTTTCCTCCAAAGAGAACATCGTAGTTTGTTCTTAAAATCTTTTGCATTCTTAAGTGAACAAAGGCAAGCATTAAATTTGAAGCCATGCTTACCTCAACGATGACTAAAAGCTTCATTTTCTTCAAATCTCTTGCTACCTCATGACATTCTTCTCCATATAATGCCTGGTATTGCAGTCTATTATAATGTTCTACAGGTAGCATTACTAGCAGATGTAGAGTAATTAGTTTATTATTGTGTGTAGTTAATTTGGTTAGTGCTGCTACTACACTTGACAAATTTGATTGTGTTGTCCTCTGCATATAAGCGGTCAACATTTTAATTAAAAAGCTTTTTCACGTGCCAGCTTGGCCACTGATATATAATGGAATTGGTTTAAAGGATGAACAATTGCATTCTTTGTTCTCGTGGAGAAAACCATGTTCTAGTTTCTCTGTTACATCCATATAAATCTCCTTCTGTTCATTGCTGAGTTGTGCAACTAACTGCTCCAGATGTATAGTTTCATGGATAGCTTGTTCCATTGCACTTTCCACCTCATTCTTAGCTATAGCAGCTTCACTTTCAATAATAGGTTGTTCAAGAGAATCTTGACTGAGTGGTGCAGAACTTTTACTACTTTGTGAACTGTCCTTAGCTACCACTCCAGCAATTGTTTCTTCTTGCTGAATCTCATCACTTAACATTTGCATATAATTTTGAAAGACTGAACACTGAATAGTGTCTTTTACAGCATTAAATGAATCTTCATAGCAATCGTACCCACCAAGTAATTCAGATTCTGCATGCCAAGGTTTGAAAAGTTGATGAAGTGCCAAATAGAAAAATTCTCTTTTCTCTTGAGTTTGGCAACTAAGTTTCCTGTGGTTAATGAGATTTCCTTTTGCGTGTTTTACTAAACGACCATCACATCCAAGAACTACAAATTTGCCTTCTTCTATGTTTTCTTTTACATTGCTTCTGTATCTGTAGTACTGAATAATTTCATATAAGCACATGTTTTCCAAGTGTACACTTCTTCTTGGGTAGTATGTTTCCAGCATGTTTGTTTTGACTATATCTGTATTTTCCGGGTTAATCTCCGCAAGATGCTGAATTTCTGGGAAAGACTTTAACACTCTATTTCGGGTGCTTGCTAGGCCTGGACTTACTCGAACAATTCCTCTAGACTTCGAGAATAAACTGGCTGAGCTCAAACTGTCACAACATTCATAATATCCCATCTCCCTATGCGATAGCATTTTTAAACTAAAGTTGTACAACCTTTTTGTTAAACTCTTTTCTGCAGAAATCTCCTGCCACATCTTTCATTTCAGCCTTCTCTGATTTTGTAAAGTAGTAAGTCCCATAATGAGTAACAGCAATGGAGTTGTCTGCAACAAATTGTATGTCCATATTTGCATTCCACATTTTGAGAATTACAGCGTTATAATCATTAATGAACTTGGAATCCTCTGTTCTTCTTAGGTTGTGCATATTTTTGGGTGATTTCCGTTTTATTGTATGTCTCCAGGGCCGCACTAGGTGTAGGGATCTCGAGGCTTTTCCACAGTGCGTCCCCAGGGTAAGGGCTGGTTTTGTTGTCGGGGCCGGTTTTTCAGCATACCTGCAATATCTGCCCCCTGTAAGAAAAGCAGCTGCAGTGTTTTCTACGCGCACCCTCCCTAACTTCCCGTCCCACCGCATCCAGCCCGACTCAATTGCCAGGGCCGGTTTGCATTCCCCCTCCGGCCCTGTATGTCTCACTGCAGACAAAAAGCTGTTGCCTCTTCCTTGTGAAATAACCGGTTGTGGAAAGCCAAAACGACATCTTGTGTAAAATCTGCCTTTACTTCTCTATTTTCGACGACCGTACTTTCCACGTCTGTGTTTGGAAACTTAGACCTTTTTCTCTGAGGTCTTTGTCAGTAGTCGTTTTTGAATGGTGCATGTCATATACTGTTGTATGAAAGACAGCACAGTCATTACTGTCTGTTCCAAGTTTGAAAGCTTTTTTTATCCATAACAGCATATGAATATGCTTGGTACTCTTTATGCCAGAAGAAATCAGTTACTTCACCAAGAGGAGGCTTACTTTTGTTGCAGATAAAAGATAAAATGGCTTGGAACCTGTGGTTAAAATATCTGCAAGCATTAGCAGGATCTAAAGAGCATAGTTCTCCTGCTGTCTTTATGTTAATGTCCTCAATGTTTGAGTTTACCTCTCTCAAAAATTCGAGCAGCTCATCCCATGCATATTCAGCACAACTAAGTGTAACAAACCAAGTTGGTGCACTCAGGTTTCTCAGCATGCATTTTAGTTCTCGATGCCGACGATACAAATACTCGTTGGTGCCACGTTGGCACACCATCAAATTAAATTGAATTTGTTTTCATCTTTTTCTTAAAGTTTATCAGCAAATTCCTTTGCTGTGACGTTTTGAAGATTAACACTGGTCTTCAATATATGATTCACAGCATATGAAAGTCCAGACAAGTCACTTTCAAACAGAAGATGGAATATAACGGGGAGAGGATGTGACCTAATGGCTAGAGCGGTCGACCTCGACGCTGGGGAACCGGGTTCGAGTCTCTAAAGCAGAGTTCTTCAATCTGTGGGGCGCGCCCCCCTGGGGGGGCGCAACACCATCTCAGGGGGGGCGCTCACTCCACTCTAATCTTACCTTTGCTCCCTGCGTCGCAAGTCTTCTTGGAGAACTCCAGTATGGTTGGAGGGGGAGGGAGGGGAAATCGATGGGGCACGACCTGCCCATGCTTTTGTTTTGTTAACCGTCCCAGGAGGGGGTTAATTCATGCTTCAGCTGCAGTGAGAGGCAGGAAGTCTCCTTTGCTAAAACCGAAAGCAAACGAACCGACCATCCCGTTCCTTCCAATTCCATATCATAGCAGAGGAGACTCCTTGCCTCCCACTGCAGCTGAAGCATTTGAGCTCTATGAATTAACCCCCTCCTGGGAGGATTAGCTCTTCCCAGAAAGGAGACAAAGTTTCTTTTAAAATTACACAGGCAGGCGCGCAAAATGCCAGCCAGCCATGTGTTGTTTAAACAGCCTGCAAATTGCTTGCTTGTCTTGACACTAAATATGGTTATAAATAAAGAAGTATGTATTAATTTGTAATGTGACTTTTCTGTCTTTGTTCCCTTTTATTATCAGTCATGGATCATTCAGGAAGCCCTTGAACACAATTAAAAGTTCTTTCTATTTATATTTGCTGTTCAAAGTATGCACAGATAAGTGATGAAAATACGGCTTTAGGTGACTGTTTATTTTTGTACCGTCTGGGACATTGAAATAATGAGCTGGAGACCCTAATCGCAAGACTGGGAGTTTGTTGCAGGATCAGCACATTATTTATTTCCTCCACCCTGATCCCTGGTTACTGCCATAATAGCAATAGTTTAACACATTTGAAACCCAACGCTGCCGTCAATAACATACTGAGTTACTTCAAGTGTCTGGGATTGCACCTTGCATTCAGACAACTCGCTCCTCATTCTCGCCCTTCACTTTCACACTCACCCTGCACTCACAGCGATCACAATGCCCTCACACCATTCACCCACTTACCCTGCACTCACAGTGATCACTCTGCACTCACAATGCACTTGCGCTGTTCACCCTGTACCTCACCCTGCAGTCACACGAGCACACTACTCAACCTGCACTCATGTGACACTTCACTCACCTGTCCCCCTCACTGCTCAATCTGCAATCTCACTCAAATAAGCCCACCACTAACCATACATTCATTCGCCCCACTCTGCACTTACATCCGCACCCAAATTCATATGGTCACCTCACTCACCCTGCAGTCACTCCTCTTACCCTACTCTCACACTGTCGCATGGCTCACCGTGCACTCAC
Organism: Calotriton arnoldi; assembly: GCA_963921515.1. Taxonomy (NCBI): domain Eukaryota; kingdom Metazoa; phylum Chordata; class Amphibia; order Caudata; family Salamandridae; genus Calotriton; species Calotriton arnoldi. Next base: position 923,311 of record CAWUFW010005313.1, on the reverse strand, counting down.
ATGGGCACTCCTTCCACCCACACAGTGCAGAGGTTTAATGTGCCTGATACAAAGAACATGTACCATGCAGATCACTGAACTGAGTATGAGTAAACATTGAGTAGCGCTATAAAAAAATGAAATGTTTGCCAGAAAGGTGTTATAGAGAGATGAGGTGCATCGTTGGTGAGTGGTAGTGAGGAAATTCATGGAGAAGGAGGAAATGGGGGAGGGGGTGCCAAAAAAGACTGTTGCACTGTGTGCGACAAGTGCTAGGGCCAGCCCTGGCTGGGAGTGTTAGCCCCACCCGAAGTTCAAGTCTAGTTGCGCCCCTGTACACAAGTATGGGCATGTCGTGCCCCATCAAGGTTTTCGTCCTAAATTACAAAAGGACACATTTACATGCACTGCAATCCAGCCTTTCAGGGGGCCCCATGATAGAGACAGCTCTGTTTTTGCCCTGATGGCCTGGAATAATTCCTGAACAGATTCTTGTAAATACTGTTTTGTTTAATTTCTTTTTAATGTGATTGATGTGAGGGAGCCTATTACTATTTGCAGAGAAATGTTTGTTTCATGCAACAACCATAAAAAGTTTATTTTAGATCCAAGCGGGTCCTCACATATGAGAAATTGGAGGATATCACAGATATTATTCGCTGTAAAATTAGTGGGCTGCTGCTTTGTTACAACAGTGAAAACACATCACTATCTCTGAATATTAGATGTAAACGCTTTTAGAATTTCGACCATAGTGCCTGTGCACCGTTAGTAGCCTGGCTAAAGAGGGTATGGCAGAGTTGAAAGTAAATCATTTAAATTCAAAGCTTTACTGAACAGGGGCCCCCAAAATAGTTTTGGCCCAGGGCACCCAAAATCCTTAACATGTCCCTGCCACAACAAAGTCTGTCAGACAACATTGCTCTGAAGTAAAAATAGACAACATAATTAATTTATTATTAGTTCTATTTTTTTTAAACATAAGCCTGACGTGTCCTAAACCCCCACAGCTTCAGGCAAGCAACTTATCGTACCACTAAGGAATTCTCAATTGGGTGTCTGCTCAGCGCCCTCTCTGTGGACTTTCAACTTTGTCTTCGGATCCATAACTGGTTGGTGGGCAATTATCCCATTATAATGATTTCTAGAGAAGATTTGTTTCTCGTGTACCAGCTCTGAGCTAGGGAGTGCTCAAAAAATCTGACAACACTGTCTCTGGTTTGGCTGAAAATATCTGCAGAATATTCAGCTTTGAGAGAAACTGCTATCAAAACTCTCTTGCCTTTCAGCTCGTCCTATTTATGTGAGATTGGGTTCTCAGCACTTGCGGTATTAAAGACTAAGTACCGTTCAAGACTGGATGTGGAGCACAACCTGAGGATGGCAGTAGCAAAAATCCATCCACAGATGGACCGTCTCTGTGGCGAAAAACAGGCACACCCGTCACATTTATGTTGGTGGTGTTATTATCAATCTATGTCATGTGTAAAACAAAGCATCCTAGTAAAAACAATTTGCGCACATTTTATCTTGGAAAATGGTGTTTTGAGCTGTGTAATAAGCCTCTGTCATTTCACCACACCCACTCACAAACCTGCAGTTTACTAAACCCTCTTATTGTGTTGAACATTATTTGCTGGATATGGCCCGGGATATGCGCGTGGTGGCCGATTATGTAGTGTACCAGATTCCAGAAATTTCTGTCAGGTGGTGGGGGGCCCAACATGTAAAAGAATTCAGCTGGGGGGGCTCAACCTACAAAAGTTTGAAGACCTCTGCTCTAAAGGGACACTTAACATCTTGTGATTCTGGGCAAATCACTTAATCTCCCCGTGCCTAACAAAATGAATGTGTCCGTCTGTAATGCAACTGGTGCTCATGTAAAGCGCTCTGATAACTTCAGGTCAAGTTCGCACTATATAAAACTCCCCCCAAAAAATATCTATGTGCACACAGAATGTACGGACGAAATCTTGGATCCTCTGAATATATCGTGTTGAGTGGTATTCAGCTTCTGGTATCTGTACAGCACGGTCATCATAGCGGCCTCTTGCTCCAGTGGAAAACATTTGGGGAAAACAGCGAGCCTCTAAACATTTTTCCCATACACTTAAGGGAGCTCCTTTTGATTGTTTCATTTGAAACAGCTCAATAGCATCACCAATGATTTCTTTACAATGCAGGGGATAGATGCTGTAGTGTTCGTTAATTTGATCAGATCTGGATGTATCCACTTTTTCAATCTGTCCACTTGATGCGAATGTCTTACTCTCTTTACAACTTATATTTTCAGCAACATCAACATTTCTATAGTAAATATTATTTTTTGCTAGCTAGACGACGCAACGTGGAGATACTGTTGTGAGAGCACGAAACCTATTTCCCTCAATGGTAGACACAGGCTGATTCATTTCAAGTTTTTGAATAGGGTTTGCTATACGCCCGAGCGGGTATGCAGATATGGGTTGCGGGACACGGCAGAATCTGAACGCAGCGAGGATCGCATAGCAGATTTTTTGCACTTAGCCTGGACATGCCCAAGAATAGCAAACTTCTTGGTCTTGGTTTTTAAAGAACTGGGAAACATTATAGACATGCCACGCTCACCTGATCCCATGCTAGCTTTACTATGGTTTTCCAAGTCTCTGCCGAAAGCGGTCAGGCGGCTGGTAGACATGGGACTGCTGATAGCCAGGCGCAGAGTTGCAATACGTTGGTCAAGGGGCCCGACCCCCCACTATTACTGAATGGTCTAGGGACATGATGTACTGCAGCACACAGACTGAGTGCTATAGCAAACTTCTCCCCCCGCGCTGTCGCCCCAAAAAATTCTGGGCATTGTACAAGACATACCTAGCGACTAAGGATAATGAGACTGAAAGTGTTGACACTTCTGCACAAGGGGAAGAGGGTACTGTTACTACAGGGTAAGGGTGGCGGTGGAATGTTACTAGCCAGCAACACTAAGGTCAGACGGGTTGTTGGCCAGTTACTGCTGAGAGAGCGAGTAGAGGAGGAGAAAGGCGGTTGTAAGCCAAGACAAGAGCTGTAAGCAAGGTAGAACTGAAGGCTACTTTATGATGTGAACATGGGTTGTCCTAGTGGAAAGTAGACAATGCAGGACATAAGCTAGCTTGACAGACTGCGATATTGTATTCTGTGCTTGATTATTGCCAATTCTGCCAAATGTACCAAATGGAGTTATGTCTCTTTGTTATTAAGAAAAAGTTAATAAAGATTTTTTAAAAAAAATATATATATATATATATATATATATATTATTCTTTGCTAGGCATAATGTTGCTTGTTTTAACCTTATTAATATCTACTAATTCTTGCCATATTTTTCTACTCTTTTTGGAACACCATTTACTAAAATAAGAGGTTCTTCAATATCTTTATTTACCCCTATAGTTTCTATATTCTGTTTAAAATCTAAAGGTAAATACACAACTCTTCCTTTTAATCCTTTCTGGAGCTCAGTTGGAGGTAATTTTCCTGACTTTGGCTCCATACAAACGATGGCTTGGAATGGATGTATACACTGTATTCAAATTTATTCATAAACATTTAATACTTTAAGCTCTCCTGGAACAGACACTAATTCTAACTTATTGGGGAGGGGATGTAGCCTTACGGCTAGAGCGGTCGACCTCGAAGCTGGGGAACCGAGTTCGAGTCTCGGCAACGATGCTCAACATCCTGTGATTCTGGGCAAATCACTTAATCTCCAAGTGCCTAACAAAAATGAATGTGTCCTTCTGTAACGAAACTGGTGCTCATGTAAAGCGCTCTGATACCTGATGTCTTGGGTCTAGTGTGCACTATATAAAACTCTAAAAAATAAAAATACAATTATATATAGCTCTAGCTGGCATTTTAGTATTCTCTAACTTATCAAAGCAGTACTTACATATAATCTGCTGTGTGGACAAATCAAATCTTTCCTGAACAAATAAATATGCACCAAATTCTTGCCACTTATCATTGTTCTATTTTTCAGCTGTAAAGTACACAACTACATTGCAAGTTTGTATTTTGCAGTAAGTGCGTCGACAAGAAATCCAAACAGTTTGGTTTCTCAGAGCAAACTATGTTAAACTTTACAATCTGTTGTGCAAAGTTTTCAGTACTAATTTCTATATCCTGTTCTCCAGTAACCAACTCTACATTTTCCCTAGACTCCTCTTCTGGACCAAACACCCAAAACTGAATATCTTCACAAACGTTTTCTACCTCTGCTAGTGTACCATACAATAAAACTCTATTCATGTCTACTAAACAGAACCAGGAGTTTTTACATAGTAAAGCCTTCTAACCAAAGTTCATAATTTGGAGTGGTGAACAGCTAACATCCTGAAATAATAAACTGCTTCTGCTAACTTTCCTTGAAAGACATGCCAATGAATATCCCTGTAAATTAGTATATTTTCTCACTTTCCATGGATCTAATCCTTGCAAAATTGCAATGTTCTGTTTGAGATTTCTGGTTGCAAAGTCACGTATAATTTTCTTAAATAAATCAATTGACTCCTGACGAATACTGCAAATAGTACTACAGCTCCATTTGTATTCTAGGTCCTCTGTACGCCTACCTTGCACCTTTTCAGCTACCACTTCCTCTGCATTCCTAGGAACCATCTCTTCTTTTAAAACAAATACCATCTTTTACTTCATAACAACAACCAGTTAAACCAACTGTATGCACTTGTGTTTTCTCTTGGAAATAGTTTTCTTTTTTTAATAATTTTTATTGTTGCAATCCAATATGTGAATAAATATAAATTCATTTCATACATAAGATATACATCGCAAAACATCCATATTTCTTAAGAACAAAGGCTAAAACAGATTCATTAGACATATAAAATGGGGTTAAAGCCTCACAGGCAGAGTACAAAACAGTTGATGTCCATAAAAATTCATATTAACCCTTCATATGTTCAATCATAGACCCCCATATCAATAACCCTAGTTTCCATTTTCGTACCCCTTTAAGAGCATAAAGACTGTTCTAGGTTAAAAATAACATAAAATCTAGCTCTCCAGATCTCAAAAGTAGGGGTTTCCTTCTGCAACCACATGGAGGCTATACAAAGACGAGCTACAGCAACTGCAATAAAAATCAAATATCGGAATTCAAAGGCTGGGTGTCTGTCTGTCATGTCTTCCCCTATACCCAGCAACATAGTGGATGGTGTGATATTTATTTCCACCCCAGTGATTTCCGAGAGGGATCTTTCTATATGACCCAAACACTGAGTTAGTTTCCTACACATATAAAAAATATGTACAGTATCAGCCGAACTTGTACTGCACTTGAAACATTTCCCATCGTTCGCTCCCCCCCCATTTCAGCATTTTCACAGGTGTGTGATATAAGTTAAATATGGTTTTAAAATGCTGCGTTTTTAAATTAGCAGAGATTAAGATCCTCTCTGCCATATCAATTGATTGCTCTACATGTACAACTTGACACCTCAGTCGATTCCCCCATTTTAAGTTTTGAACCTCTAAATCATCTTTCTGTGTATCTAATAAACATTTGTAAATAACCCCAATCCGCTGTTTACGTCTAATGGCCTCAACTGTCGCATTCGGCTCAATTATCCTCTGTCTTTTCTTCAAAAATCCCGTATCTGTAAGAATTTAAAGAATTCTGTTCTAGGGAGTTTATATTTATCAGCTAGCATTGAGAAGGACAGCAAGTCCCCATCTCTATATAGATTGCCGATATATAAAATCCCTTTATCTTTCCACTTGTGCACTATCCTATCAGAAAAGACAGCTGGTAATAAAGTAGGTGTGGTTATAGGCGTATAGTGGCAGACCCCCTCAATCTGTAGCTTTCTCCGTACCACTTTCCATACGTTATAGGCAGTTATAATCACTTTAAAGCGGGTCCTTTGTAATAATTAATTTCCAATATCTTGGATAAACCGTTCTTAATCTCTGCACCCAGTAGCATCTGATATATAGATGGAAACTCTGCGGGATTGGCTACCTCCTCCCCAGTCAACATTATCCGTACGTTTTGTAGGATGCACGCATAGTAATACAATGTAAAATCTGGCACGGCCCAACCGCCTTTCTCTCGAGGTAATGACATGAGACACATTGCTCTACGTGGCTTCCCTTGAAATCTAGTACAGCATGATTGCAGCTGCTGCAGCTGTCCCCGGGACAGCTGCAGAGGAACCGATCTAAAATAATAAAGGACTTTGGGTAAGATCATCATTTTTAAAATATTACACCTCCCCACCAGTGAGAGGTGAAGACATTCCACTTTATCTAGTTGCTGTTTCACATTCATGAGGATAGCATTCCAATTAACTTCCACTAATTCCTTTAAGCATGCCCTGATCTTAACCCCCAAATATGTCACTTCATTGGTCACCCTGGGATCTCTAATACAGGTCTGATTAGTACAAAGGATTTGCGACTTTAATACATTAAGTTTATATCCAGACACGGATCCAAACCAGTGCGCCAGCCGTTCTATCTCAAGTATCGCTACCTCTGGGTCAGATGTTACGACCGCAATGTCATCTGCATAGGCTAACACTCAAAGCTGTTCCTGTCCACAATCTACCGATTTAATTCTCGGGCTCCCCTCTAGCATGGTTAAAAACGGGTTTATATATAGAGCAAATAACAATGGGGAGCACGGGCAACCTTGTCTTGTGCCTCTTTATATAAACACTTGTTCTGACTCTAAGCCATTAACACAGATTCGGGCTTTAGGGGCCCTATACACCATTTGAATCGATCTAATGAACCCAGGACCAAACCCCAACCAGCGTAAAACCCCGCATAAAAATTCCATGAGACACGGTCGAAAGCCTTCTCGGCGTCTAACAGAACCAGGCCTAGGGTGGTGCCCTGCACGTTAGCTGTATCCAACAGGGCCACCACTCTGCTAATATGGTTGACCCTGCCCCTGGTGGGTATAAACCTGTGCTGTCTCAATGATACTAATGGGGTGATTACCTTAGCCAACCGAGAAGCTAGAATTTTAGTGTAAATCTTCCCATCACAGTTTACCAAAGAGATAGGTCGATAAGACCATGGAAGCTCTGCAGGTTTGCCCTTCTTCTTAAACATGTTATTTGCCTCCTCCCATGATGGCAGCACTACCCCACCTTGCGCTAGTTGCAGGGTGGCCAACATATTGAGTTTTAATTCCTGAAAGAAGGTTATGTACACCTCCAAGGGCAATCTGTCTGGGCCTGCAGCCTTCCCACTGCTCAGGCTATTTATTGCCTCCTCCAGTTCTTCCATGGTAATAGGGTTGTCTAGGGTAAGTGCTTCTTCCCGGCCCAGTTTTTCACAGTTAATACCCCGAGGAAAGGTCTCAACCCCCTCCTCCTCGTGGCAGTCCTCTGTATACAGAGTCTTAAAAAATGTATGAAACACCTCCAGTATCTCACGAGGGGTATCTACTGAATTACCCTGTGTATCCTTCATACGTTTAATTCTCTGTGCAGCTTCTTTGGAGCAAAGCCTTTGTGCCAAGCATCGCCCAGTGGCTTCCCCAAACTCATACCTCTCCTCTTTAAACAAATTAAATTTAATAGCCATCTCTTTGCTCCAGTATACGTTAATCTTTGCTTTGCTGCGAGCAACCTCTGTTTGTAGAGGGGTGGCATCAACTCCGATCTGTATTCCTCACATAAGTTCTTCCACTGACCTAAGTTTCCCATATAAATTTTGAATCTCCCCTTTCCATTGCCTCTGTCTGTGAAGCCCGTAGCTCAAAACCTCTCCCTTAAATCCCGCTTTCAGGGCATCCCAGACATAAGCCTGTGAAGTTGAGTTGCGATTGACCTCCAAAAACTCCTGTATCCAATTATTCATATGGTCTATAAAGTTTGTATCTTTTAAAAGTTTCTGATCAAATGAAAAAGACCTCGGAGAGGAAAGGTTATTACCGCTCCTAATCGGAATGTCTATCACTAGTGGACCGTGATCTGCTGTAATTCTTGGGTAGACTTGTATTTTAGCGCCCGACAGCACTGCTGATGAAGCAAAAAAATTGTCTAACCGGACCAGTTTATTGTGGGGATGAGAATAAAACGTAAACCCAATATCTGGGCATCGTAACACAGGCCATGCATCCATCAACCCATGATCCTCCACCAGATGGTATAATGCCCTAAAGATTTAGGTTTTATGCCCTTATAGGACTTCCACCCCTTCTGAAGATCTTGGCACCCCATATGGATATTAAGGTCACCACAGAGGATCAATGGGGTAGGCCATGATGCCAGTTCTAAATTAAGACCCTCCAGTATTGCTGCTCCGTCTAAAAAAGTTCCCTTTGTGCATTCAATAACCACCCAACGGCCCTGGTTATCCACCAGTACTTTACCTGTGCCCTGTATCCCATTCTTAGCTAAGATAGCTACACCTCGATTCGTAGTTGATTGCTGTGTACAGGCCAATAGTGTATACCCTATCTCGTTTAAAATCTTTCGTTTATTCCATGGTACATGCGTTTCTTGTAAACATACCAAGTCCGGTTGTATCACTCGTAGTTCTGCCGCCACCCGTTGCCGTTTCACATGGTTATTTAGCCCACATACATTAAATGAGCATATGCGCAGTCTGGGTAGTATCATCCTATCCCCCATCATACATGTCTCTCCAATTAATAGCCTCATCCCATAGCTTCATACAACTCCATGCCTTTATCTTCCACTTATTATGGATTGGTGCATTCTCTTTTTCACCCAGTCCACCCATCACCCTGCCTCCCCTCGTGCACCCCGTGCCCCCTTTCCAACCCTCCCCCGTCCCCTCTCCCTTTCCCTTCCTTGCAAGGCCGGCGACCAGCCTCGCACCCTCCCCCCACCCATCCTGCAGTGAGGCTTTAGGACCTATGGTCCTGGTGATGGATAACTGACCCTCCCCAGAGGCCCCCCCCTCGCGTAGTAAGTTTGCTTACCAAAAGAGAGAAAAATCAAAATACTTCATAACCTGAGCGGTCAGACACATAGATAAGCAAAAGACGCCATAGCTAAATAAGAAATCAAATAGATATGAAAAAGATCAAAACAGCATATATATCTCTTATACACCCTATGTAATGGATTGTAGAAACTCCTTTGCCTTTACTTCCGATGTAAAAAACCGGGTATGTTCCTTATGTACGTCCTTTAATGTGGCCGGGTTGAGTAGATGGGCTTGCGCTCCTTTGCCCTGAAATAAAATGATAAGCTGTCTTAATTGCCAGGGTTTCTCTACCGTCTGATGGCAAAAATCAGGTCTTACAAAAAATTCTGCCCCTTTCCCCATCCTCCTTCTATCGGGGCGTGCCAGTTCATACACAGCTTGGCGGGCTAGAAAATTGTTAACCGATATCAAAATAACTCTGGGTCTAGCAGTATTCTGCCCTGGCTTTGCCCGTTGGGTGAATGGGAACCTGTGCTCCCTCTGTATCTCCTGACTCCAATCCCATTGTGGGAGCTCGGGAAACGCCTCCGAAAAGAGATCAACAACAAATTTTTGCACATCCTGACCCTCCATGCCTTCTGCGACCCCCAGTATTCTTAAGTTGTTGCGCCGGAGGCGGTTTTCAAGATCTATCAGCTTCCATTGAGTGTCCTCTTTGGATGCCTGAATCGATTCTGTCATTGCCTTTTGAGCTGCCAGTTCATCTTCCAGGTTAGATATTCGCGTTTCTGCCTCAGTAACTCTCTCTGCAAATTCAGAGCAGGACTTTGCTATGTGCCGGATCGAGTTTTGTAACTTGCGGCAAGCCCCTTGAGTCCGCTGACTTTCTGTGCGAGTTTCTTATCTATGAGCCATGATGGTCTCATAGATCATAGTCAGCGAAATCTCCTCAGGTTTCCCACCTGCTTTTTCCGTCGGTTGTTTAATTACCGTCCCCTCGTCAATCCTTATTCCAGCCAAAAATGAGTAGTCCCGTGTCAAAGCATCAACCTCCCCATCCTGTATAGCATCTTCACCATGTCCCAGTTTCTTACAGACTGTCCGTGGGGTAATTTCTGACATGTCAGTCCCCTGATCTTGATCTTCAGGGTGCAGACTGCTTGATTCACTATGACCGCTATTCGGGGACACCCCTCTGCATCCAAGCCCCAGATTCAACTCAATTTCGTCGCCCAATGAATCAGAGGGGTCCGAAAGAGAAAAGTAGTCGTCGCCAGAATCAGTCTCCTTGATCATCGTTTGCGCACCATAGTTATCACCACCCTTCGCCTCTCCGCCTAGTCCGTCCATATTCAGCACAGCGTCTTTCTGAATATCCTTGCTTGAGGTGCCCCTTCGGGCCATGCTGGATCCTGTATATTCCGTTGTTTGCGCCATCAGGGTTCAAGAACCAAGAACTTCCCCTGCTGTGACGGTAGCCATAGTATTTAGCAGAGTATCTCCCCCTCTATTCGTTTGATCCTTAAGCTGTCTGTCATCCGAGTGTTCTGTATTAATCACATCCTGGTCAGAGCTTGGGGTAGAACTCACAGCTTTGCACATACCTCCTATTAGCCCCCCAACACTTTTCTGATTGTTGTTTTTTCCCTCTCACTGCCAAAACAAAGAAGGTATATTACGCTTACCGCAGTCCTCAGTGCTTTGTTCACGTTTTTCCCCCCCCATATCTCCAATATTATCCGCCGTGCCATTCTTTCCGCTCCGCTGCTGCCCAGTTTTCCCCGTACCTGCCTGGTCCATTGGAGTACATGTACTCCCATGCACTGCTTTCGGAGGCATTGAAACGAAGAGCCCAAATTGGATGGCTCCGCCGTCAACACTGAAGCTACTCTACGTTGTGGACGGAAGCCGGGTGAGCCGCCAACCAAAGCCAAGAAATCGCTGCGCTGCTCTTCGGGCGATCGTCGCCAAGAACAGCATGCCTTCAAGGACGTCAGGTAGGTCCTAACTCTTCCTACGCGTCTGGGCAGCGAGTGGGGTACATAACATTCAATTCACCCGTGACGGCGGGAGAAATCCGGGAGAGCTAGTCGCGCGTCCAACTAGCGGCCGCCATCTTGCCTCCGCCCTTAAAAGAAAGGAAATGAGCTTCTGTACTAGACGAATGCTTGCATTCACCTTTTAAAAAATTTCAAAAATGAGTTCTATTAATAAGCCTTTTTCTAACAGTTCTTTCCTTCATACAAACACTATTTTGTTCAGTGTCCTCCTTCTATTCAATATTATTATGAATTATTTTTTCTTCAGAGCAAATGCTTTGTCAACAATACTCTCAATGTGTTCCTTTTGCTTAACAGCAGCGCTTCTCCTCTTGTACTATTTTATCCTTTTCACCAAATACATTTTGTATTACTCTAGTCTGAAACATTTTAGCTCTTAACTCCTTAAACTGTTTCTGTCTGCATGACAAAGTCCCTGATTTCTTAGCGCATTTTCTACTTTCAGAAAGACGTAATCCTTACTTTTTTCCACTTAATAAGTAAACTCCATTTTTTAGGCAAGACTATAGTCACATTTTGCATTTTACAGCATGTGTTTCTAAGAAGCTGCTTATTACTCTTACCAGCCTCTCTTTCTTCTCTGCATATTCTCCACCTTATTTTGTTTGTCCATCTAACTTTAAAGTTGATAATACTGTTTCCTCTATTTCTTTCTTTTTTGCGTTTTGTCAGGCTTTGTAGATATTCTTCTTTTTCAAAACTGTATATCTGGGAAAGTAATAAAGAATACATTAAGGTCAAGATTAAATCATGTAATTATTAATTCACTAAGTAACTAGTTTATTGACGAACCAATAGAACAAATTAAGAGAGGGTTTGACAGTCTCTGAGTATGTAAATGGTTTTAAGAGTATCTGTATAGATATGTGAGAGGGTGTGAGAGTATCTGTATAGGTATGTGAATGATTGTGACACTGTCTGTATAGGTATGTAAGAGAGTAACAGTGTATGAATGGGCAGTTGAGAGGGTGAAAGTCTGTATGGGTATGTAAATGGATACAAGGGTCTCTACATGGGTATGCAAGAGTGCCTGAGAGTCTCGGTATGGGTATGTGAATTGTTGTGACACTGTATGGCTATGTGAGAAGCTGTAAAACTATATGTTAGAGAGTGTGAGAGTCTTTGTATGGATATGTGAATGAGTATAAGGGTGTCTATAGAGGTATGTGAGAGGATATGAGAGTGTCTATATGAGTATGTGAAAGGGTGTGAGAGTCTGTGTATGAATATGTGAATGGGTGTCGAACTGCCTATTTAGGTATATGCGTAAGAACAAAGATGGGGGCTAAATTGGTGTGACAGGCAGTGACAGTCTACATATAGGTTATGTGAGAGGGTGTGAGAGTCTCTATGGCTATGTGACAGTATGTCAGAGTCTCTGTATGAGGATGTGAATGGGTATCACACTGTCTGTACAAGTATGTAAATGGGAATAAAGGAGTTCTGTAAGAGTATCTGAAAGGACGTCAGAGTCTCTGTATAGCTATGTGAATGAGTTTATCAGTGTCTGTATAGATATGTGACAGGGTGTGAGAGTATCTGTGTACATATGTGAATGGGTATAAGGGTGTGTGTATGGGTATGTGAGAGGGTTTGACCCTATGTATAGGTATGTGAGAGGGTGTGAGAATCTCTGTATGGGTATGTGAATGCTTATGACACTATCTGTAAAGGTATGTGACAGTGTATGGGGTATATGAGAGTCTCTGTATGGGTATAACGGTGTCTATATGGGTATGACACTATCTGTATGGGTATGTGACAGTGTATGGGGTATATGAGAGTCTCGGTATGGGTATAACGGTGTCTATATGGGTATGTGAGAAGATGTGAGAGTCTCTGTATGGGTATGTGAGAAGATATATCAGACTGTGTCTGAATGCATATGTGACAGTATTTATGGGAATATGAGAAGGTGTGAGAGTCTCTATGGGTACGAGACAGGATGTTAGAGTCTCTATCAGTATGTGAAAGAGTAGAACTGTCTGAGTATGTGAGAGGGTGTAAGAGTGTCTGTATGAGTATGTGAATAGATCGCACAGTGTAGAAGTATGTGAATGGCAACAAATGAGATCTGAATGAATATGGGAAAGAGTGTCAGAATCTGTCTATAGCTATATGAATGGGTATAAGGGTGTCTATATGCATATGTGAGAGGATGTGAGAGTATCAGTATAGATATGTGAATGGGTATAAGGGTACCTGTATGGGTATGAGACAGGGTCTGACAGTCTTTGTATGGGTATGTAAGAGGGTGTGAGAGCCTGTGTATGAGTATATGAATGGGTGTCAGAGTCTCTAGTATAGGTATCACAGAGGATGTCAGAGTATCTATCAGTATGTGAAAGGAGTATAACAGTGTCTGTATGCATATGTGAGAGGGTGTAAGAGTGTCTGTATGAGTGTCACGTGGCCGATGGGGACATTGTCGACATCACTAAGTTAGCATGAGCACAGCAACCATGATGCAGCTTTTTGCGCATGTTACTACATGGCTTTATTTTTGCAAGACTCTGTTTATGCCTTTCACGTGAGAACTGTCTGCTGTGTTCGTTCTCTACCTGTTCCTGGAGTTTGGTCTGAATATTGTGAGCAAGGTCGATAAACAATGCCCCTTGTAATTCTGTTCTGGCCCTAGCACCTAGACAAAACAGACTAATGCAGCTGCTGCTGGAAGCTCGTACTTTGATATTACGGGGATACATGTTTAGGTGACACACACTTGGAGAGGGACCATTCCAGGGAGAAGAGCAACACGCACCTACAATGTAGAAATACCATCTATAGTCTAAGGTATGGGGTCTGCTGACAAAGCCCATAGATCTTCTATTATATAATAATACTTATTCTTACCCGGGGAGCGAGGTTAGGCACTATAGTCCTTTCTCCATTGTCTTTATATGATGACTTCTCCCTTTATGATAGATGGCCTAGCTGCAATGCTAACTATATTTGTGTTATGCATTTTTCTGCTTGTTGTGGCACGTATACTGCATGTTAGAGCACGATAGTTAAAATAAACATTTTAAACTATATTCGTGTCTCAGTCAAATCTTATTGTGGACAGGTACGAGAGTGTGAGCGAAAAGTTGTCTTGTTACCGCGATTCCTGAGAGATCTGGGAGTGTTGTGTTCTGGGGTGTCTAATCATTTGCTTCTCCGTGAGTGTGTAGGAGAGCGAGTGAGACACTATAGCTAGTCGGTCCTGGGCTCGTGGGTACTAAGGCGATAGGAAGGCACAGTCCCTATACACCGAGGTCCCATAATCCTGCGCATAGTTCTGTGTATGTGCAGAATCCCTGCAACATGAGTATGTGAATGGGTGTCGCACTGTCTGTATAAGTATGGGAATAAGGGAGGTCTCAATGAGTATGGGAAAGGGTGTCAGTTTGTGTATAGCTATGTCAATGGGTATAAGGGTGTCTCTATGGATATGTGAGTGTGTGTGACAGTGTCTGTATGCGTATGTGACAGGGTGTGAGTCTCTCTATGGGTATATGAGGGGATGTCCGAGTCTCTGTGTCCGTATGTGAATGGGTCGAACAGTGTCTGTATAAGTATGTGAATGGGAATAAAGGATCCCTGAATGAGTATGGGAAAAGATGCACACATCTACTTCATTCTCACCATCTAAATCTATGCTTCATTGTACCCTTTCATCTGTTACTATATGCATAGCTATATCATTGTGTGAAAACTAAATATATTTGCCTAAACCTTGCTCTCTTAGAAAACGCATCAGTGTGAACCAACTCATCTTATTCTACATATCTGCGTATATTTCATTGCATAACTGTATACATAATAAAATGCCTTAATATCGCACAACATATTTTGGCATTTCACTCCTTGTGTCACTACCTACATTGATGTATACCTGTGTTTTGTTTTTCTTCACCACATTTTATTAATAGTTCCTGACCAGTACACTTTACCTTATTTTATTCTTCTACTCACTTTCAACATTTCCTTTCAGTTTTCTCTAACATCCTGCTCACTTTCATCCACATTTCTCACATCACTCCTTCTGTAACAACTTTTTTTTATGCTACAGCTTAAATCACATATTTGTTAAATGTGACTGTTGATGAGTATTTCTCTTTTTCTTTTTTTAAAAATATCTTTTTATTAAACAGGCTCATCATACAGTATACATGCCGAACGTTTAATACAAACATCGTCTCCCATTACCCTGCGTTGTTTTTCCCCTGGGAGTGGTCTTATATGGTGAGCAAGGGAGTCTTAGTCCTCCATCGTAGCCCCCCCATTTGTGCATGTCCGGGAGTACCCTTGTGTCTCTGTTTTGTTATATAGTGTCTTGTATGTTTTCCCTGGATACCTCATGACCCCAATGTTGCTCCTCTGTAATTTCTCCACGGGGACCATATTTTCTCCCATTTCCTGGGGCACCCTCCTGCCTTATAGATCACTTCCTCTGCCACCAGTCCATATCAGCTTCCCACTCTGCTACCATCTGGGGATGTGGGGCCCCCCATTTCCTTGCTATATTTCTTTTAACCACCCCTGTTGCTAGTGCCAGCCAGATCTTACTGTGTCGTGGCCACTCTTACTCTCCCTGGATCAACAAGATTAACCCCTTTGTGCTCATGGGTACTCCTACCCCTAAGGCCCCGGCCATTCTGTCTGTCACCACCCTCTAATACCCTTGTATCACCAGGCAGTCCCAGAGGATATGATAGAAGGATCCCTCCCATGTACATCCTCTTACACACTGGGGTGTCTCCACCTTTCTTAATCTATGCAGCCGGATTTGTGAATAATACGAGCGATGTAGGACATTTAGCTGTATTAGCCTAAATCTAGCTCGGATCACTATGTCGCAGGGGGACCTTGCAGGGCTTGCACCCATTCTTCGGCATCAACATCACCAATGTCCTCTGTCCAAGTGCATCTGAGTTGTCCCATCAGGTCGGGGAAGTTGTTCGTTAGTTTTCGGTAGATCACCTATATTCCTTTTTCTGGGATGGGGTCGACCAGCAATCTGTCCTCCAGGGGGGAGAAGTCGGGGAGGTGAGTGCCTTCTCGAATATGCTTCCTAAGAGCTTGTCCGAGCTGGAAATAGCGAAGTCTCTGCGTGGGGGAGAGGTCAAACTCCTGACTAAGGGCCTCAAAGGGGAGCAGCGAGCCGTTTCTCCATACATCTCCCAGGTGCTCAATTCCTATCTTTGCCCACTGTGTAAACCCCTGCAGTCCAGACACCTCCCCCAACTGGTCGCTATGCCATAGTGGGGTCATAGCTGTTAATCTAGATTGCCATCCCAGATATCGATTAGCTCCAGTCCAGCTCCTCACCACTGTCTCAGTATGTATTGGTAGCACTATTTTCTTTTTGCGGGCATATAGGATGATTTCATGATTATCGGCTGACATAGCTGCTCGGTCGACCCTATAGGCCGGCTCACCCCTGTCTGTTCACGTTCACGTGCACTGGCACGTGAACATCACAGTAGTCATAAATGGTTTAGGTTTTTATTTGTGCTAGTACTATCTTTATTTCGTCTAAGGGGAGTTGAAGGCAAAATACAGCTTGTCCTTTTTCTCCTTGGGGGAAACCCAAGGCAGACCCCAAGGAGAAACCCAAGGCAGACCCCAAGGACCTCAAGAACTTCCGACCCATCTCTCTGCTCCCGTTCCCCGCGAAGGTCACCGAGAAAATCGTCAACAAACTGACCCGCTACCTCGAGGAGAACAACATCCTGGACCCTTCCCAGTCCGGCTTCCGCAGCAACCACAGCACCGAAACCGCCCTCATCGCCGCCACCGATGACATCAGGACCCTGCTAGACAACGGAGAAACAGCAGCCCTCATCCTCCTGGACCTATCAGCCGCCTTCGACACGGTCTGCCACCACACACTACGAACACGCCTTCACGACGCCGGGATCCAAGAGAAGGCCCTGGACTGGACCACATCCTTCCTTTCCGGCAGAACACAAAGCGTCCGCCTCGCCCCCTTCCGATCCAAGGCCACCAAGATCATCTGCGGCGTACCCCAAGGCTCCTCCCTCAGCCCAACGCTGTTCAACATCTACATGGCACCCTCGCCCACGTCGCCCGACAGCACAACCTCAACATCATCTCCTACGCCGACGACACCCAGCTGATCCTCTCCCTCACCAAAGACCCTCACACCGCCAAAGCCCACCTCCACGAAGGAATGAAGGCCGTCGCCGAATGGATGAGGACCAGCCGCCTGAAGCTGAACTCGGACAAGACGGAGGTCCTCATCCTTGGTTCCAACCCTTCAGCCTGGGACGACTCCTGGTGGCCAACATCACTGGGAACAGCCCCGCCACCCACCGACCACGTACGCAACCTAGGGGTCATCCTCGACCCCACCCTCTCCATGACTAAGCAGGTCAACGCCGTTTCCTCATCCTGCTTCAACATCCTCCGAATGCTCCGCAGGATCTTCAAGTGGATCCCCACCGAAACAAGAAAAACAGTCACCCAGGCCCTCGTCACCAGCAGGCTGGACTACGGAAACGCCCTCTACGCAGGAACGACGGCTAAGCTCCTGAGACGGCTGCAACGCATCCAGAACGCCTCTGCACGTCTTATCCTCGACATCCCCCGACGCAGCCACATCACACCCCACCTGAGAGACCTGCACTGGCTCCCTGTCAACAAGAGGATAACCTTCAAGCTCCTCACCCACGCACACAAAGCACTCCACAACTCCGGACCAGCCTACCTCAACAGACGACTCAGCTTCTACACCCCCACCCGCCAGCTCCGCTCGACCAGCCTCGCCTCGCCACAGTCCCCCGCATCCGGAAAACGACCACCGGCGGCAGATCCTTCTCCCACCTCGCCGCCAAGACCTGGAACACCCTCCCCACCAACCTCCGACAGACCCAAGACCTACTGGCCTTCAGAAGACTCCTCAAGACCTGGCTCTTCGATCAGTAGCAGCACCACCCCCTCTTCCCCCAGCGCCTTGAGACCCTCGCGGGTATGTAGTGCGCTTTATAAGTGACATGATTGATTGATTGATCTGTTTATACCCAGTCGTGAACCATCAGAAGTTGTAAGGCCCAATATTAGTTTCTAATGTCCGGGAGTGCCAGTCCACCGTCATAGATGCCTCTTTGTAACTTGCGCAGGGCTATACGTGGTGCTCCCCCTTGCCAGAGCAGTGATCTGATTTGTTGAGCAATTTGTTTGAAGGTTTGTGGGACCTGATGAGGTGTTTTTTGTAAGGCATATAATAGTCTAGGAAGGGCCATCATTTTGTATAGTTCTGCCCTGCCCATTAGCGATGGGGGGAGGGTGCGCCAATCTTCCGCGTCTGCGCGGAGGCGATGCAGATGTGGGATGAGGTTTCGCTGCATGAATAAGTGCTGGTCCCTGGTCATAAATACTATCTGTGCCACGCACGTCGATAGACGTCTTGGCGGGGGCCCCGACAGGGGAAATATTAATGATTTATCCCAGTTTATTTTGTA
Organism: Calotriton arnoldi; assembly: GCA_963921515.1. NCBI lineage: Eukaryota > Metazoa > Chordata > Amphibia > Caudata > Salamandridae > Calotriton > Calotriton arnoldi. The sequence continues at coordinate 904,908 of CAWUFW010005313.1, read as the reverse complement.
TCCCGCATAGCTCCCGAATAGTTCCAAAATATGTAGGATGCGTGCAATGGAGGCATATGGTCTGGAGAAATAGAGGACTATGTCTTCTGCATATAGGGAGATGCATTCCTTCCATCCATCCGACGATGTGATGCCCCATATCAGCGAGTCGCCACGTATCCATACTGCCAGTGGCTCCAGAGCCAAGGCAAAGAGGAGGGGCGACTGTGGGCATCCCTGTCTGGTGCCCTGCCCAGCGAAATGACCCAAGAAAGCGCTCAGTTGACCCGCACCCTGGCCAGCGGGGCCTTGTAAAGCAATTTGACCCAAGCGCAGAATTTCCGGCCAAATCCCAATCTTGCTAAAACGTCCTTCCTCACAATCCTTCTCATGCACTTATCACCTCACCCCTCTGTGCACCTGTTCTTCTAAAAATATTCATTTAGGATTTGTTTTGTACTTTATAAATTGATTAATTTCAATATTGTGATGAAATAAAATCACATCCAGTGCGCCAGCCGTTCTATCTCAACTATCGCTACCTCTGGGTCAGATGTTACGACCGCAATGTCATCTGCATAGGCTAACACTCGAAGCTGTTCCTGTCCACAATCTACCGATTTAATTCTCGGGCTCCCCTCTAGCATGGTTAAAAACGGGTTTATATATAGAGCAAATAACAATGGGGAGCACGGGCAACCTTGTCTTGTGCCTCTTTATATAAACACTTGTTCTGACTCTAAGCCATTAACACAGATTCGGGCTTTAGGGGCCCTATACACCATTTGAATCGATCTAATGAACCCAGGACCAAACCCCAACCAGCGTAAAACCCCGCATAAAAATTCCATGAGACACGGTCGAGAGCCTTCTCGGCGTCTAACAGAACCAGGCCTAGGGTGGTGCCCTGCACATTAGCTGTATCCAACAGGGCCACCACTCTGCTAATATGGTTGACCCTGCCCCTGGTGGGTATAAACCTGTGCTGTCTCAATGATACTAATGGGGTGATTACCTTAGCCAACCGAGAAGCTAGAATTTTAGTGTAAATCTTCCCATCACAGTTTCCCAAAGAAATAGGTCGATAAGACCATGGAAGCTCTGCAGGTTTGCCCTTCTTCTTAAACATGATGTTATTTGCCTCCTCCCATGATGGCAGCACTACCCCACCTTGCGCTAGTTGCAGGGTGGCCAACATATTGAGTTTTAATTCCTGAAAGAAGGTTATGTACACCTCCAAGGGCAATCTGTCTGGGCCTGCAGCCTTCCCCCTGCTCAGGCTATTTATTGCCTCCTCCAGTTCTTCCATGGTAATAGGGTTGTCTAGGGTAAGTGCTTCTTCCCGGCCCAGTTTTTCACAGTTAATACCCCGAGGAAAGGTCTCAACCCCCCCCTCCTCCTCGTGGCAGTCCTCTGTATACAGAGTCTTAAAAAATGTATGAAACACCTCCAGTATCTCACGAGGGGTATCTACTGAATTACCCTGTGTATCCTTCATACGTTTAATTCTCTGTGCAGCTTCTTTGGAGCGAAGCCTTTGTGCCAAGCATCGCCCAGTGGCTTCCCCAAACTCATACCTCTCCTCTTTAAACAAATTAAATTTAATAGCTATCTCTTTGCTCCAGTATACGTTAATCTTAGCTTTGCTGCGAGCAACCTCTGTTTGTAGAGGGGTGGCATCAACTCAGATCTGTATTCCTCACATAAGTTCTTCTTCCACTGACCTAAGTTTCCCATATAAATTTTGAATCTCCCCTTTCCATTGCCTCGGTCTGTGAAGCCCGTAGCTCAAAACCTCTCCCCTAAATCCCGCTTTCAGGGCATCCCAGACATAAGCCTGTGAAGTTGAGTTGCGATTGACCTCCAAAAACTCCCATATCCAATTATTCATATGGTCTATAAAGTTTGTATCTTTTAAAAGTTTCTGATCAAATGAAAAAGACCTCGGAGAGGAAAGGTTATTACCGCTCCTAATCGGAATGTCTCACTAGTGGACCGTGATCTGCTGTAATTCTTGGGTAGACCTGTATTTTAGCGCCCGACAGCACTGCTGATGAAGCAAAAAAATAGTCTAACCGGACCAGTTTATTGTGGGGATGAGAATAAAACGTAAACCCAATATCTGGGCATCGTAACACAGGCCATGCATCCATCAACCCATGATCCTCCACCAGATGGTATAATGCCCTAAAGATTTAGGTTTTATGCCCTTATAGGACTTCCACCCCTTCTGAAGATCTTGGCACCCCATATGGATATTAAGGTCACCACAGAGGATCAATGGGGTAGGCCATGATGCCAGTTCTAAATTAAGACCCTCCAGTATTGCTGCTCCGTCTAAAAAAGTTCCCTTTGTGCATTCAATAACCACCCAACGGCCCTGGTTATCCAACAGTACTTTACCTGTGCCCTGTATCCCATTCTTATCTAAGATAGCTACACCTCGATTCGTAGTTGATTGCTGTGTACAGGCCAATAGTGTATACCCTATCTCGTTTAAAATCTTTCGTTTATTCCATGGTACATGCGTTTCTTGTAAACATACCAAGTCCGGTTGTATCACTCGTAGTTCTGCCGCCACCCGTTGCCGTTTCACATGGTTATTTAGCCCACATACATTAAATGAGCATATGCGCAGTCTGGGTAGTATCATCCTATCCCCCATCATACAGGTCTCTCCAATTAATAGCCTCATCCCATAGCTTCATACAACTCCATGCCTTTATCTTCCACTTATTATGGATTGGTGCATTTTCTTTTTCACCCAGTCCACCCATCACCCTGCCTCCCTCGTGCACCCCGTGCCCCCTTTCCAACCCTCCCCCGTCCCCTCTACCTTTCCCTTCCTTGCAAGGCCGGCGACCAGCCTCGCACCCTCCCCCCACCCATCCTGCAGTGAGGCTTTAGGACCTATGGTCCTGGTGATGGATAACTGACCCTCCCCAGAGGCCCCCCCTCGCGTAGTAAGTTTGCTTACCAAAAGAGAGAAAAATCAAAATACTTCATAACCTGAGCGGTCAGACACATAGATAAGCAAAAGACGCCATAGCTAAATAAGAAATCAAATAGAGATATGAAAAAGATCAAAACAGCATATATATCTCTTATACACCCTATGTAATGGATTGTAGAAACTCCTTTGCCTTTACTTCCGATGTAAAAAACCGGGTATGTTCCTTATGTACGTCCTTTAATGTGGCCGGGTTGAGTAGATGGGCTTGCGCTCCTTTGCCCTGAAATAAAGTGATAAGCTGTCTTAATTGCCAGGGTTTCTCTAACGTCTGATGGCAAAAATCAGGTCTTACAAAAAATTCTGCCCCTTTCCCCATCCTCCTTCTATCGGGGCGTGCCAGTTCATACACAGCTTGGCGGGCTAGAAAATTGTTAACCGATATCAAAATAACTCTGGGTCTAGCAGTATTCTGCCATGGCTTTGCCCGTTGGGTGAATGGGAACCTGTGCGCCCTCTGCATCTCCTGACTCCAATCCCATTGTGGGAGCTCGGGAAACGCCTCCGAAAAGAGATCAACAACAAATTTTTGCACATCCTGACCCTCCATGCCTTCTGCGACCCCCAGTATTCTTAAGTTGTTGCGCCGGAGGCGGTTTTCAAGATCTATCAGCTTCCATTGAGTGTCCTCTTTGGATGCCTGAATCGATTCTGTCATTGCCTTTTGAGCTGCCAGTTCATCTTCCAGGTTAGATATTCGCGTTTCTGCCTCAGTAACTCTCTCTGCAAATTCAGAGCAGGACTTTGCTATGTGCCGGATCGAGTTTTGTAACTTGCGGCAAGCCCCTTGAGTCCGCTGACTTTCTGTGCGAAGTTTCTTATCTATGAGCCATGATGGTCTCATAGATCATAGTCAGCGAAATCTCCTCAGGTTTCCCACCTGCTTTTTCCGTCGGTTGTTTAATTACCGTCCCCTCGTCAATCCTTATTGCAGCCAAAAATGAGTAGCATCAACCTCCCCATCCTGTATAGCATCTTCACCATGTCCCAGCTTCTTACGGACTGTCCGTGGGGTAATTTCTGACATGTCAGTCCCCTGATCTTGATCTTCAGGGTGCAGACTGCTTGATTCACTGACCGCTATTCGGGGACACCCCTCTGCATCCAAGCCCCAGATTCAACTCAATTTCGTCGCCCAATGAATCAGAGGGGTCCGAAAGAGAAAAGAAGTAGTCGCCAGAATCAGTCTCCTTGATCATCGTTTGCGCACCATAGTTATCACCACCCCTCGCCTCTCCGTCCAGTCCGTCCATATTCAGCACAGCGTCTTTCTGAATATCCTTGCTTGAGGAGCCCCTTCGGGCCATGCTGGATCCTGTATATTCCGTTGTTTGCGCCATCAGGGTTCAAGAACCAAGAACTTCCCCTGCTGTGATGGTAGCCATAGTATTTAGCAGAGTATCTCCCCCTCTATTCGTTTGATCCTTAAGCTGTCTGTCATCCGAGTGTTCTGTATTAATCACATCCTGGTCAGAGCTTGGGGTAGAACTCACAGCTTTGCACATACCTCCTATTAGCCCCCCAACACTTTTCTGACTATGTTGTTTTTTCCCTCTCACTGCCAAAACAAAGAAGGTATATTGCGCTTACCGCAGTCCTCAGTGCTTTGTTCACGTTTTCCCCCCCCCCATATCTCCAATATTATCCGCCGTGCCATTCTTTCCGCTCCGCTGCTGCCCAGTTTTTCCCGTACCTGCCTGGTCCATTGGAGTACATGTACTCCCATGCACTGCTTTCGGAGGCATTGAAACGAAGAGCCCAAATTGGATGGCTCCGCCGTCAACACTGAAGCTACTCTACGTTGTGGACGGAAGCCGGGTGAGCCGCCAACCAAAGCCAAGAAATCGCTGCGCTGCTCTTCGGGCGATCGTCGCCAAGAACAGCATGCCTTCAAGGACGTCCGGTAGGTCCTAACTCTTCCTACGTGTCTGAGCAGCGAGGGGGGTACATAACATTCAATTCACCCGTGAGGGCGGGAGAAATCCGGGAGAGCTAGTCGCGCGTCCAACTAGCGGCCGCCATCTTGCCTCCGCCCTTAAAAGAAAGGAAATGAGCTTCTGTACTAGACGAATGCTTGCATTCACCTTTTAAAATATTTCAAAAATGAGTTCTATTAATAAGCCTTTTCTAACAGTTCTTTCCTTCATACAAACACTATTTTGTTCAGTGTCCTCCTTCTATTCAATATTATTATAAATTATTTTTTCTTCAGAGCAAATGCTTTGTCAACAATACTCTCAATGTGTTCCTTTTGCTTAACAGCAGCACTTCTCCTCTTGTACTATTTTATCCTTTTCACCAAATAAATTTTGTATTACTCTAGTCTGAAACATTTTAGCTCTTAACTCCTTAAACTGTTTCTGTCTGCATGACAAAGTCCCTGATTTCTTAGCGCATTTTCTACTTTCAGAAAGACGTAATCCTTATTTTTTTCCACTTAATAAGTAAACTCCATTTTTTAGGCAAGACTGTAGTCACATTTTGCATTTTACAGCATGTGTTTCTAAGAAGCTGCTTAGTACTCTTACCAGCCTCTCTTTTTTCTCTGCATATTCTCCACCTTATTTTGTTTGTCCATCTAACTTTAAAGTTGATAATACTGTTTCCTCTGTTTCTTTCTTTTTTGCGTTTTGTCAGGCTTTGTAGATCTTCTTCTTTTTCAAAACTGTATATCTGGGAAAGTAATAAAGAATACATTAAGGTCAAGATTAAATCATGTAATTATTAATTCACTAAGTAACTAGTTTATTGACGAACCAATAGAACAAATTAAGAGAGGGTTTGACAGTCTCTGAGTATGTAAATGGTTTTAAGAGTATCTGTATAGATATGTGAGAGGGTGTGAGAGTATCTGTATAGGTATGTGAATGATTGTGACACTGTCTGTATAGGTATGTAAGAGAGTAACAGTGTATGAATGGGCAGTTGAGAGGGTGAAAGTCTGTATGGGTATGTAAATGGATACAAGGGTCTCTACATGGGTATGCAAGAGTGCCTGAGAGACTCGGTATGGGTATGTGAATTGTTGTGACACTGTATGGCTATGTGAGAAGCTGTAAAACTATATGTTAGAGAGTGTGAGAGTCTTTGTATGGATATGTGAATGAGTATAAGGGTGTCTATATGGGTATGTGAGAGGATATGAGAGTGTCTATATGAGTATGTGAAAGGGTGTGAGAGTCTGTGTATGAATATGTGAATGGGTGTCGAACTGCCTATTTAGGTATATGCGTAAGAACAAAGATGGGGGCTAAATTGGTGTGACAGGCAGTGACAGTCTACATATAGGTTATGTGAGAGGGTGTGAGAGTCTCTATGGCTATGTGACAGTATGTCAGAGTCTCTGTATGAGGATGTGAATGGGTATCACACTGTCTGTACAAGTATGTAAATGGGAATAAAGGAGTTCTGTAAGAGTATCTGAAAGGACGTCAGAGTCTCTGTATAGCTATGTGAATGAGTTTATCAGTGTCTGTATAGATATGTGACAGGGTGTGAGAGTATCTGTGTACATATGTGAATGGGTATAAGGGTGTGTGTATGGGTATGTGAGAGGGTTTGACCCTATGTATAGGTATGTGAGAGGGTGTGAGAATCTCTGTATGGGTATGTGAATGCTTATGACACTATCTGTAAAGGTATGTGACAGTGTATGGGGTATATGAGAGTCTCTGTATGGGTATAACGGTGTCTATATGGGTATGACACTATCTGTATTGTTATGTGACAGTGTATGGGGTATATGAGAGTCTCGGTATGGGTATAACGGTGTCTATATGGGTATGTGAGAAGATGTGAGAGTCTCTGTATGGGTATGTGAGAAGATGTATCAGACTGTGTCTGAATGCATATGTGACAGTATTTATGGGAATATGAGAAGGTGTGAGAGTCTCTATGGGTACGAGACAGGATGTTAGAGTCTCTATCAGTATGTGAAAGAGTAGAACTGTCTGAGTATGTGAGAGGGTGTAAGAGTGTCTGTATGAGTATGTGAATAGATCGCACAGTGTAGAAGTATGTGAATGGCAACAAATGAGATCTGAATGAATATGGGAAAGAGTGTCAGAATCTGTCTATAGCTATATGAATGGGTATAAGGGTGTCTATAGGCATATGTGAGAGGATGTGAGAGTATCAGTATAGATATGTGAATGGGTATAAGGGTACCTGTATGGGTATGAGACAGGGTCTGACAGTCTATGTATGGGTATGTAAGAGGGTGTGAGAGCCTATGTATGAGTATATGAATGGGTCTCAGAGTCTCTAATATAGGTATCACAGAGGATGTCAGAGTATTTATCAGTATGTGAAAGGAGTATAACAGTGTCTGTATGCATATGTGAGAGGGTGTAAGAGTGTCTGTATGAGTGTCACGTGGCCGATGGGGACATTGTCGACATCACTAAGTTAGCATGAGCACAGCAACCATGATGCAGCTTTTTGCGCATGTTACTACATGGCTTTATTTTTGCAAGACTCTGTTTATGCCTTTCACGTGAGAACTGTCTGCTGTGTTCGTTCTCTACCTGTTCCTGGAGTTTGGTCTGAATATTGTGAGCAAGGTCGATAAACAATGCCCCTTGTAATTCTGTTCTGGCCCTAGCACCTAGACAAAACAGACTAATGCAGCTGCTGCTGGAAGCTCGTACTTTGATATTACGGGGATACATGTTTAGGTGACACACACTTGGAGAGGGACCATTCCAGGGAGAAGAGCAACACGCACCTACAATGTAGAAATACCATCTATAGTCTAAGGTATGGGGTCTGCTGACAAAGCCCATAGATCTTCTATTATATAATAATACTTATTCTTACCCGGGGAGCGAGGTTAGGCACTATAGTCCTTTCTCCATTGTCTTTATATGATGACTTCTCCCTTTATGATAGATGGCCTAGCTGCAATGCTAACTATATTTGTGTTATGCATTTTTCTGCTTGTTGTGGCACGTATACTGCATGTTAGAGCACGATAGTTAAAATAAACATTTTAAACTATATTCGTGTCTCAGTCAAATCTTATTGTGGACAGGTACGAGAGTGTGAGCGAAAAGTTGTGTCTTGTTACCGCGATTCCTGAGAGATCTGGGAGTGTTGTGTTCTGGGGTGTCTAATCATTTGCTTCTCCGTGAGTGTGTAGGAGAGCGAGTGAGACACTATAGCTAGTTGGTCCTGGGCTCGTGGGTACTAAGGCGATAGGAAGGCACAATCCCTATACACCGAGGTCCCATAATCCTGCGCATAGTTCTGTGTATGTGCAGAATCCCTGCAACATGAGTATGTGAATGGGTGTCACACTGTCTGTATAAGTATGGGAATAAGGGAGGTCTCAATGAGTATGGGAAAGGGTGTCAGAGTTTGTGTATAGCTATGTCAATGGGTATAAGGGTGTCTCTATGGATATGTGAGTGTGTGTGACAGTGTCTGTATGCGTATGTTAATGGTTATGATACTATCTGTATGCGTATGTGAGGGTGTGTCAGTCTATGTATGGGTATGTGAGAGGGTGTGTTTATGTATGGGTATGTGAATGGTTATAAGGGTGTCTACATGGGTATTTGAGAGCATGTGAGACTCTATGGGTATGTGAATGGTTATGATTCTATCTGTATGGGTATGTGAGAGGGTGTGAGAGACTATGTATGGGAATGTAAGAGGGTATGAGAGTCTCTATGGGTATGTCAATGGGTATAAGGGTGTCTACAAAGGTATCTGAGAGGATATCCAACTCTCTGTATGGGTATGCGAATGGTTATTCAATTATCTATATGGGTATGTGAGAGGGTGTGACAGTCTGTGTTTGGGTATGTGAGAGGGTGTGAGTCTGTATGGGTATGAGGGTGTCTACATGGGTATGTGAGTCTCTGTACGGGCATTTGTGAGAAGGTGTGACTCTCTGTATGGGTATGTCAGTGGGTGTCAGGCTGTCTGTATGGGTATGTGGATGGGACTAAAGGAGGTCTGAATCGGTATGTGACAGGGTGTGACAGTGTATGTATGAGTATGTGACAGGGTGTGAGTCTCTCTATGGGTATATGAGGGGATGTCCGAGTCTCTGTGTCCGTATGTGAATGGGTCGAACAGTGTCTGTATAAGTATGTGAATGGGAATAAAGGATCCCTGAATGAGTATGGGAAAAGATGCACACATCTACTTCATTCTCACCATCTAAATCTATGCTTCATTGTACCCTTTCATCTGTTACTATATGCATAGCTATATCATTATGTGTGAAAACTAAATATATTTGCCTAAACCTTGCTCTTAGAAAACGCATCAGTGTGAACCAACTCATCTTATTCTACATATCTGCGTATATTTCATTGCATAACTGTATACATAATAAAATGCCTTAATATCGCACAACATATTTTGGCATTTCACTCCTTGTGTCACTACCTACATTGATGTATACCTGTGTTTTGTTTTTCTTCAGCATTTTTTATTAATAGTTCCTGACCAGTACACTTTACCTTATTTTAATCTGCTACTCACTTTCAACATTTCCTTTCAGTTTTCTCTAACATCCTGCTCACTTTCATCCACATTTCTCACATCACTCCTTCTGTAACAACTTTTTTTTATGCTACAGCTTAAATCACATATTTGTTAAATGTGACTGTTGATGAGTATTTCTCTTTTTCTTTTTTTAAAAATATCTTTTTATTAAACAGGCTCATCATACAGTATACATGCCGAACGTTTAATACAAACATCGTCTCACATTACCCTGCGTTGTTTTTCCCCTGGGAGTGGTCTTATATGGTGAGCAAGGGAGTCTTAGTCCTCCATCGTAGCCCCCCCATTTGTGCATGTCCGGGAGTACCCTTGTGTCTCCGTTTTGTTATATAGTGTCTTGTATGTTTTCCCCGGATACCTCATGACCCCAATGTTGCTCCTCTGTAATTTCTCCACGGGGACCATATTTTCTCCCATTTCCTGGGGCACCCTCCTGCCTTATAGATCACTTCCTCTGCCCTCTGGCACCAGTCCATATCAGCTTCCCACTCTGCTACCATCTGGGGATGTGGGGCCCCCCATTTCCTTGCTATATTTCTTTTAACCACCCCTGTTGCTAGTGCCAGCCAGATCTTACTGTGTCGTGGCCACTCTTACTCTCCCTGGATCAACAAGATTAACCACTTTGTGCTCATGGGTACTCCTACCCCTAAGGCCCGGCCATTCTGTCCGTCACCACCCTCTAATACCCTTGTATCACCGGGCAGTCCCATAGGATATGATAGAAGGATCCCTCCCATGTACATCCTCTTACACACTGGGGTGTCTCCACCTTTCTTAATCTATGCAGCCGGATTTGTGAATAATACGAGCGATGTAGGACATTTAGCTGTATTAGCCTAAATCTAGCTCGGATCACTGTCGCAGGGGGACCTTGCAGGGCTTGCACCCATTCTTCGGCATCAACATCACCAATGTCCTCTGTCCAAGTGCATCTGAGTTGTCCCATCAGGTCGGGGAAGTTGTTCGTTAGTTTTCGGTAGATCACCTATATTCCTTTTTCTGGGATGGGGTCGACCAGCAATCTGTCCTCCAGGGGGAGAAGTCGGGAGGTGAGTGCCTTTCGAATATGCTTCCTAAGAGCTTGTCCGAGCTGGAAATAGCGAAGTCTCTGCGTGGGGGAGAGGTCAAACTCCTGACTAAGGGCCTCAAAGGGGAGCAGCGAGCCGTTTCTCCATACATCTCCCAGGTGCTCAATTCCTATCTTTGCCCACTGTGTAAACCCCTGCAGTCCAGACACCTCCCCCAGCTGGTCGCTATGCCATAGTGGGGTCATAGCTGTTAATCTAGATTGCCATCCCAGATATCGATTAGCTCCAGTCCAGCTCCTCACCACTGTCTCAGTATGTATTGGTAGCACTATTTTCTTTTTGCGGGCATATAGGATGATTTCATGATTATCGGCTGACATAGCTGCTCGGTCGACCCTATAGGTCGGCTCACCCCTGTCTGTTTATACCCAGTCGTGAACCATCAGAAGTTGTAAGGCCCAATATTAGTTTCTAATGTCCGGGATTGCCAGTCCACCGTCATAGATGCCTCTTTGTAACTTGCGCAGGGCTATACGTGGTGCTCCCCCTTGCCAGAGCAGTGATCTGATTTGTTGAGCAATTTGTTTGAAGAAGGTTTGTGGGACCTGATGAGGTGTTTTTTGTAAGGCATATAATAGTCTAGGAAGGGCCATCATTTAGTATAGTTCTGCCCTGCCCATTAGCGATGGGGGGAGGGTGCGCCAATCTTCCGCGTCTGCGCGGAGGCGATGCAGCTGTTGGATGAGGTTTCGCTGCATGAATAAGTGCTGGTCCCTGGTCATAAATACTATCTGTGCCACGCACGTCGATGGACGTCTTGGCGGGGGCCCCGACAGGGGAAATAATGATTTATCCCAGTTTATTTTGTATCCTGCATAGCTCCCGAATAGTTCCAAAATATGTAGGATGCGCGCAATGGAGGCATATGGTCTGGAGAAATAGAGGACTATGTCTTCTGCATATAGGGAGATGCATTCCTTCCATCCATCCGACGATGTGATGCCCCATATCAGCGAGTCGCCACGTATCCATACTGCCAGTGGCTCCAGAGCCAAGGCAAAGAGGAGGGGCGACTGTGGGCATCTGTCTGGTGCCCTGCCCAGCGAAATGACCCGAGAAAGCGCTCAGTTGACCCGCACCCTGGCCAGCGGGGCCTTGTAAAGCAATTTGACCCAAGCGCAGAATTTCCGGCCAATCCCAATCTTGCTAAAACGTCAAATAGATATGGCCATTCTATACAATCGAATGCCATAGAGGCATCCAGTGCCATCAGTGCGGTCTGCTGAGATGAGGGCTCACTTGTCATGTGAAGAACTCCGTACGTTCTGCGCAAGTTGAGTCTGGTATTTCTTCGTGAGTTATATAGTAATGGGGCAACCCAATAGCCACTGGGCCTGGGTGAATAGTTGTACAACGAGAAAATGTCCCAGTGGAGAACAATTAAATCAGATAAATCAATGCAAGAATTAATCAGTTGTATCTAAACAAAGTTAAGCACCACCATACAGTCTTTCCAAAAATGGATGTGATTTTATTTCATCACAATATTGAAATTAATCAATTTATAAAGTACAAAACAAATCCTAAATGAATATTTTTAGAAGAACAGGTGCACAGAGGGGTGAGGTGATAAGTGCAATGGGACGGATTGTGAGGAAGGACAGTGGTGCGCATATAGACACATCAGTAAATTAATAGCGAACTATCCCGACAGTTTCCTGCCAGATGCATTAAATGTCAAATCATAACATAATTGCAGATATACATTCTCTGTCATATATGTCTGACAAAATGATAGTGTCGACGTTTCGACCCCTACAAGGAACAGCCAATTTTGCGCCATGTGGCACCCGAATAACCTTATGCTATTGTCCTTAGGTGCCCACACCCCTCCCGTCACTTTGGTCCTGATGAAGACCCCGCCCACAAGGCGCAAAATTGGCTGATGTGTATATATGCGCACCACTGTCCTTCCTCACAATCCTTCCCATGCACTTATCACCTCACCCCTCTGTGCACCTGTTCTTCTAAAAATATTCATTTAGGATTTGTTTTGTACTTTATAAATTGATTAATTTCAATATTGTGATGAAATAAAATCACATCCATTTTTGGAAAGACACTATGGTGGTGCTTAACTTTGTTTAGATACAACTGATTAATTCTTGCATTGATTTATCTGTTTTAATTGTTCTCCACTGGGACATTTTCTCATTGTACTGGTATTCCTTCATGGCATAAAGCCCGACTGGTCTACGTGAATGATGTCTGGGAGGACCGTCGTGAGTCTAGCAGCCAGGGCTTTCGCAAGGACCTTTGCCTCCACATTCAGGAGGGAGATCGGTCTGTAGGAACCGCAGTCCTCTGGAGGCTTGCCAGGTTTGTGAATGACCACTATCCTGGCCGTTCGTTGGTTTTCCGGGAGGGATCCCGCCTCCACTACCACTCGGAACATCTCCAGCATTGGCCCTGTGATTTTGCACGAAAGCCCCATGTACAACTCGACCGGCAGGTCGTTGGGCCCCGCCACCTTCCCGGACTGCAAAGAACTAAGGGCGGCTGCTATCTCCTCCTCTGTCAGTTCGTCTTCAAGACTGTCCCCTGCCTCACCCAAGAGCATTGGGATGATAAAATCACTTCGAAGCTCCTCGCAGTTGGTGTCTGACCTCCTGCTAATTGGCTTGTAGAGGCTCTCATAGTATGAAGCAAAGGTGTCCGCAATCGCTGCGCTTGTCGTCTGTATGGCACCCACTCGATCTCTAACTCCTGCCACCCAAGACCTATCTCTATCCCTCTTTTCCAGCCAAGCCAGTAGTTTGGAGGCCTTGTCACCGAATTCGTATAGTTGGCGCGGTGTGGCCAGGGCATATGATTGGGCCGTTTCGTCAGCCAGGTTCCTCAAGTCGTGTTGCCTCGGTGCTAATCTGTGTCAGAGGCCGGCACTGCCCTCCCTAGTCGCCTCTCTCTCTAACTTCAGGATGTCCTGTTCTATCATGTTGCATTCAACTTGTGTCTCTTTTCTCTTCCCACCTATCAGGGCCTGAGCCTGGGCTCGTATCATTGACTTAATTGCCTCCCAAAGGATGCATGGATAGGAGACTAATCCATAGTTTTCCTTAAAGTATAACTCTGCCCTCGAGTTCAGTTTGTCTCTGATGTCTCTATCTCTCAAATACCAGGGGTCTAGTCTACGGTAGCTATTGTTGTGAACTGTGGGTCCCCTCAGTGACACTCCCACTTGAAAGTGGTCCGATATGCCCGGCGCCAAGTGCTCGGCTCCCTGGAAGCTCCCAACTTGGTCATGACGTGTACAGAAATGGTCAAAGCGTGAAAAGGACCCATGGGGTGCCGAGTAATAGGTGTATTGCTTTAAGAGGGGGTTCTGGGTTCTCCACAGGTCTGTCAGGCCCAACGCTAAGGCGAAGTCAGGGAGAGTCCCCCCCACCCCCCCGGCTTGGTTTCTTGCTGAGCCTAGTCGATCCAGTGGCGGGTCCATCACTTCATTCATGTCACCCCCTACAAGAAACATCCTGGGGGTTAGTTTCAGGAGTGGGGCACTGAATTGTGGCAGGATAACCGCATGTAGTTTGGGTGTAACGTATAGGGAACAGAGGTTTAATAATCGGCCCTCCCAACTGACCGACAAGGCCACGTGACACCCCAGGGTGTCACACCATATTTTCCTTATCGTCAGTGGCAATAGTTTCTTAACCAGTTGCCCACCCCGTTTACGTTCCATGACCATATTCGTAGGGTCGCTTGTTTAGAGACCTCCATTAGTGGCTGTCAATACCTTCCCATCTTTCCGCCCCTCCTGGGTTGATGTTTTGAGTGTTCATACTATGCATCGACTGTTAGATTGAGGAGCATAGCTATACAACCAAACAAAGTAATCAATTAAAGCCCCAAAGACCCCCCTCCCTGCATCCCTGCTTAGTGAGAGAAAACCCCTTCACGTCCTCAACCTGCAGAGTGCCTGTCGGCCAAAATTGTGCATTGAACAATCAGGAGGCAGTTTGCCGCCAACTCAAAGTTATCAAATCATGATTAACCCATTCAAATCATGTGGCCCCCGGCCTTCATATGCATTGGTCCCACTGCTACCTTGTTATATGGCATAAGCGTCCCAGTCCAACGACTCATAGGAGACATCGATCTGTTTTCCCACGGCTTGGCCCCCTCTGTTGTGTCAGAAGCTCAAAGAAACGGGGAGCTCTGTGCGGCATCTGTCAAATTTCATCCCTTTCTGTTTCTTGGTTTGACTGGGCAGCCGGAGACGCTGGGTCGCTCACCTCTGGAGGTCGGTCCTTCTGGATATTTGTTTTTTTTCTTCTTCTTTCCCCAGCCGACAGCCCTCCAACCAGCCCCAAGCTTCTTCCAGCGACGTGAAGAGGAACGGATTCCCCTCCAGCAGAACCTTGAGCTTGGCAGGGAATAGCTTCATGTATTTGAGATTTTTATCCCTAGGGCTTTCTTGACCGTATCCACATCGGATTGTTGCGTTCTCGTATTGTAGGTCTCATGAAAGTGTGCCGCTTGTAAAATTGCTTTGCGGTCCCTGAAGTTCAGTATTCAGGCTATGATTGTGCGTGGGGAGGCCCCGGACACGGCGGCGGCCCCAGAGCTCTGTGTGCTCATTTGACTGAAAAGTAGTTTGAGAGGCGCTTGGCTCGGAGGGTATGGAGGATTAGATCTTCAAGAAAAAGGTCGGCTGATTGACCCGCCGCCCCCTCCAGGACCCCCACCACACAGATGTTGTTGCGTTTGGCCCTTCCCTCCTGATCCTCAATGCGGGCCATCATGTCCTTTTGTTGTTTTGTGAGGCAAGCAACCTGCTCCTCCAGTCTTTTATTCTTGCTTTGTAGGCCCCCTATGTTCGTTTCGGCCACGGAGACTTTATCTGCCATTTTGCGAAGATCAGCGCAAAGCAAGTTCACTTCCTCGGTGACCGTGTCTAGTTTTGGTTCAAGTGTGCCCCGGAGATCTCTTATACCTTTCATGATTTCTTTCAGTGAGGGCTCTGGTGTGGATTCTCTCCCTCCCGTGGCAGAGGAGTCCTCAGGCTTCCCCACAACCTCTCCCGGCTGTCCCATTGCGACTGTGTATTTATTGATTTGGTTTGACTGTCCCAAGTGGGGGCCCTTGGTGCGTACCATTTCTAGTACTTGCAACTAACCAGTTCTTATCACCGGTAATTCGGCCGGGTGGGGGGCCTCCCTTAAGTTTAGTCCGCTCTGTTATGCTGATGTGTTGGCCTGGTTCGCCCCCCCCCTCTCCCCCCGGCACTTGTGCCCGGCTCCAGAGGCCTCACCGGTTCTGGATCGTCTCCCGGTGTCGTCCGTCCACCAGCCCGCTTTCCCTCTTGGTGGCCTAGTATGTCCTGCGCTCGAGTGGGCCTGCCGGGCCGCAACAGTACTCAGCGTGGTGGTCCTCAGAAGCTCACACTCCCCGTGCGACAGACCCGTTGGGCCAGGAGTGCCGCGTCCGGTCTCTGCTCTCTAATGTGCCGCCTTCTCATCTCTGGCCGCGACGGCCCTCTGTCGACAGGCTGTCCCACGGAGCCACCCTCTCCTCCTACGGGAACGTCTGGATTTATTGCCTAAGCGGGGGAGGCTGCCCCCAACTCCTGTCGCGGTCACTGATTATTTTAATTTTCTTGTGGTGGTGTTTGGGAGGCTGCCCCTCTCCGCTTTGCTCTCAAGTAAGCCCGCTGGGCCACAGCCACTCTCAGCAGCCCCCTGTGGTGATCCCAACCGCCACACTCACCGTGTATCAGATTCGTGAGGTGCTGGGTCGGGGAGGCCGCGTCTCTGCTCCGCTCTTACGTGCACGCCATTTCTCTTCGGACCGTGACTGCTCTCTTTTTGTGGGCGGTCCTTGGGGGCAGCCCCCGCCCGCACCGGTGGGCCCAGGAGGGGGGGGGGGAGAAAGCTGTCCCCAGCTCCCGTAGTGACCTCAGATTTAAACCTGTTGCGTGTCTGCTCATCGTGCCTCCGGGGGTCTCCTCAATAACGGGAGGTTGGCCTTCACCGCCCATCACAGCCTTCTACTCTGGTTCATCAGTAGCTCCAGGCCTCCACGCTCTGTCCGCCCTTATTTTTCTGGAGTTGCGGGGGTCGTCAGTTCTGCCAGGCAGTGTCCATCTTGACCCAGGTGGAATACTTCGGTGCAGACAGTCTCTACCTCCCGCTACTCCTTCTCTTCAGAAGGTTTTGTTCCAATCTGGGCCATCTTGGGCCGCGTTCGCTGCTTGTCTCTGGTTCTTAACTCCTCCTGCAGCCACCCCCAAGCTTCTGAGATGGCTTTCCCTGTGCTCCGAAGTCTCTTCCCAGTTACCAAGGTAGGCAGCACAATGACCAACGGATTATTACAGATGTTTTCCGAGGGCTACACACTGTCGGCTATCGGAGCTCACTCAGTGTGCGGCAATCTTGGTCAGCTGCAAGCCACGCCCGAGTATTTCTCTTTTTCAGTGTCAAGTTCTCAAATTTACCCCAAGAAAGCATACAAAAACTAAGCAAAAGAATTGTAAACCACTCTCATACAAGGCAACCATTAATGGCATCCTATTCAACTTTGCTTTCAAGGTTACAGATGCTGCAAACAAATAGAAACACTGCTTTCATTTAATTTCCTTACAAATCATACAACCCTTCTCAATGATCAAATTTCTTAACCTTCAGTTTGACTCCTCTAAAGAGAGCCCAATTCAGTAGGGGTTTTGGGCAGGATTCGCGGATTCACGAAGAAATCCGTGGTGCTTAGCACGCCCTGCCGTGTTACCTCCCGGTGGGTCCGCGGATCCACGCAGCAAATGGAAATCTTTTTTACAAACTATTCCTAAACACTACCACCTACACATCACTGCCTACATATACCTAAATTTAGACCCAAACAATATTTAAATATTATTTCTTTATGAACCATGTCTCTTTACATTGACATTCTAGGTTTTTTTTGTTCCCTTCTCCCTCATACTCCTGTAGCTCGGTTTCCATGGTGACCAAAATAGTAACATTCTCTGCTACCAATAGGTCACACCCAAGCTAGCTCCTAAACCCAAGGCAGGAGGTGTGGTTGACTGTATGCAATTCCAAACATATCCCACATATACTTACTTTAAATGTATACCACAACCTAGTTTTAAACAGTGCCATAATTACAGCATCCAATTGTCTTGCTTTCACCTTTCAGATAATACAGCTCCCACACGGTGGCTCAACACTCGACGAGGCAAAAGACATTGAACACCAAAACAAACGACACCTTTAGAAAAGGGTTTTATTTTACAAAATGCAAAGACTCTCTCTCTCTTAGAATAAGGCTTGGGGTTTTATTTTACACAATGCTCTCTAACAGAAAGGCTTTCCCAGATGCCAAATGCAGAACATTCAAATACACATAGAGATATATATATTTATATGCATGCAATATTTAACACACTTGGTAAATGCAACAGTTAAATGCATGAATAATACCATGAATAAACGAGCAGCAAATAATATGAGATAAGACTCAAGCAAAATATCATATGCTGGACATCCTGCAAGAGATCAGAAAGATATATACACAGTAGATACATCAAATGATTACTTTGGATGTGCACCTCAACTCAGTCACACATCACAAAGAAAACACCTCAGATGATCAAAGCCACTGGCCACACATCACAATGGCAATAATCAAAGCTCAAACACCTCAAATGACCACAGCCACTGGAACAACGCATCACAATGGCACTAGTCCGAAACAAATCACCTCACCCGATCGTTCATTCGACATCCTTGCTAATTCTCGCTGGGGGGCCCGTTCACAGCTGGCTTGGACTCTCGACCGGGACTCAAGTTCCGTTTGTCTCACAGCAGTACGTCTACTCTGTAAGTGAGCGCCCACTCAACTGTCAACAAACACCAGCTTTCTAGTCTCAAAACGCGCACTAGAAGGTTCGAGAGAAACCTCCCCCGTGCCAGAGGAATCTTACCAGAACTGGCCAGCTTCCAAGCAAGCAGTCCAATGGCAGGAAGGAGTTCCCACGTTCCCTCTCCAATCTCGCATGTTCCAGCCTTTATCTTGACCAAGCTCACGACACAAAACATTCCTTGAACGTGATTAACCCAAACAACTTGCAAGCGCTGCTGTGCACGCAGATAAAGCTCAAGCAAGGCAGAGTCAGAAAACAGGATGACGTGAGGCCATGTCAAAGCTAATAGTAAGAACTTCATAATTCTACCAATGTACAACACAATGCACATTTGTGAACACGCTGCTTATAGCATCACATACTTCATCTCTCAATGTCCTATAGCATCACATACTTCATCTCTCAATGTACAACACCGAGCACATTTGTGCATCACTGCTCACAACACTGCACTTCGAGACCAAAAAGTACATTCCACACCTCTCTCTCGCTCTCATGCTTTCAAATGCACATCCCACACGTTCTGTTCTTGGCAAGGCTGTTCTACTCCGTGACAGCTCCCACTTAAAGACTGCAAGATTACAAGAAAGAAACTTTTAAGAGAAACGGGCATATGCAGGACGTTGTACATTCAGGCTAGGGTAAAATAACACACTAAAGTCAATTAAAATAATGGTAGTCAAAGGTCATCACAGGGTGTCAGACCACAAGAGTGCCTCTAGCACTACATTCCACCCCATGACCTTTGACTATCATCACATACATATATCAAAAACTGAACTTCTTAACTGAAAGCACAACTATGATTGAAGCACATGTTAAAACAGTAACATTATAGACTCATGTGCTGAACTGAAAGCACAAATATAATTGAAACGCATATTAAAACAGTGAAATCATTAAAGCATGTAATCATTTCAAAGCATGTAAAATATCTCATGCATATCTGGATATTCAGCAAGAATAAATGTTTGATGGATACACAAAATAAATGCACAAATAGCATCAAGCATATGAACTCAGTAATGCTCCTAATGTCTCAAATGGCTAATTCTGGAACTTCTACTGATGAAGCAGCCACACTTATATATTTTGTGCTTGAAAATAAAGGCAACATCAATACCTTTAAACTAAAAACCATCTTCTTCAATTTCACAACATTTTTGTTGTTCTTTTTTTCTTCATACTGAACAAATAATGTCCTTCTGTGTGAAAGACACACAGCCTTCTTGCATTTAAAATTATATATCAGTTCATGATTCTTGGCTTGGTAGTTCGTCTGGTTTGTTCAGCCACAGGATGTCAGCTTGTACCGTCCGGTGATCACTCCAGGGTTGGGGGTCCCCACACCCACATGGGGCACACAGACACGGGCATCCACTCGCAGGACAGGGACATCAGGCCGCAGTATGATCTGGAAAAGAAACAAGCATCACTCTTCTTGCAAAAAATTTTTTCAAAAAGCGCACGTTTTCCTTTCTCTGTTTTGGGTCTGAAGGCACAATATTGTCATTCCTGTCTGCACGGTTCTCTGCAGGCTCTGGGAATTATCTGAGAATTCTACCCTCGCTATAGCCTCTGAATTCTTGGTATTAGGATGAAACTCTCCTTTTCCCTGCACAGACAGAAGGGCTGGGGTAGTCTCCTTCCTGACTATTTTCCCACTCACTGCTGAATACGTGCACCCTTTATCATTTGGCAAAAGCCCAAGGCAATCCATCTGCTCTGTCTGCTCTGGTAATTTTCCTTTCTTCAACTCGCCCCTCACCTTCTGTGGGACTGGTCTGCGCTGTGCATATTGACACATAGGAATCATAGTTCTAAGGAAATCTAGGGGGATATGCATCCCTTCATTCTCGTGCTCGCACTTAGTCATGCACACCAAATCTGAATCGTGCGTCACCACCTCTGTCTCCAAGATTTTAGCCTTTTTATCTGTAAGGGAATTAAAGGTTCTGTCTAGTGAATGTTTAGGACCATGAGCATACACAGTAGCTGCGCTTTGCAGTACAATCTGCCACTTCACTGGGGAATCCTGTGTCTCAAACACCACCCCTGGACTTTCTATTGGGACCTGCACCAACTGTTCATGCAAAACTGCAGTTTCTGTCTGTATGTGCCACTTGATAACATTTGTTTCTTCCCATTGCATTTGAGAAAATTCAAAGGTAAAAATCACATTGTCTTATTGTCTTCTGCCCAGTGTCTTTCAATGCGCAAAAGCATCTGTATTTGTCCAGCATTTGAAAATGTTTCAGTCCACAAGTCTAAAAGCATACTCTTCTTTCCCTGTTTTTCATAATTACTAAAAATAGCACACTGCTCCTGAACTGGCACACACAACTCACTGTCACCTTTCTGTATTGGCCACAGGTCTAAAACACACTGCACAGTCTGTTGTGCAGATTCAAAAGCACATTGCTGCATTTCTTTTTTCAAAATAGCGTCTTTCCATGTAGAGCAAGATTCATCATTCACTGACATGTCTGATTTATACCTACAACCAACGATCGCTAATTCTAACAGACTAGTCTGTTTATCTTCCTGCACGTGTACATTTTCTCGGTCCAAATTCATTTCTGGCTGAGCAATGTCCTCAAAAGAATTAATTAAAACCTCTGGTGAGACCTGCAGATTAACTGGCAGCATCTCTAAGTTCACATTTTTCACAAATGACTCACTCTGGCTATCTGAACAGCCTGGCAAAACAAACGGCTTTGGAGCTTGGTACATGTTTAACTCTTTTTTCAAAGACATGTTTTCAAACTGAGCGTCAGCTAACTCTCTTTCAGTTCACTACATTCTTTTTCTAAATTTTCACATTTTTGATATATGCTAAGCAATGCATTCAAAATGACACTACTATTTCTGTCTGAAATACCAAATTGTTTTCCCTCTTTAAGAGAGGCAATCTCCCTCTCAAATAACTCGGTTGGCATCTGGGACTCTGCCTTCGTTTTTCTGGAAAACATTTTCCTTTCCCCTTTTAAAATTGCACTTGTTTCGAATCCTGACAAGTGACGCCAAAAATGTCTTGCTTTCTCCTTTCAGATAATACAGCTCCCACACGGTGGCTCAACACTCGACGAGGCAAAAGACATTGAACACCAAAACAAACAACACCTTTAGAAAAGGGTTTTATTTTACAAAATGCAAAGACTCTCTCTCTTAGAATAAGGCTTGGGGTTTTATTTTACACAATGCTCTCTAACAGAAAGGCTTTCCCAGATGCCAAATGCAGAACATTCAAATACACATAGAGATATATATATTTATATGCATGCAATATTTAACACACTTGGTAAATGCAACAGTTAAATGCATGAATAATACCATGAATAAACGAGCAGCAAATAATATGAGAAGACTCAAGCAAAATATCATATGCTGGACATCCTGCAAGAGATCGGAAAGATATATACACAGTAGATACATCAAATGATTACTTTGGATGTGCACCTCAACTCAGTCACACATCACAAAGAAAACACCTCAGATGATCAAAGCCACTGGCCACACATCACAATGGCAATAATCAAAGCTCAAACACCTCAAATGACCACAGCCACTGGAACAACGCATCACAATGGCACTAGTCCGAAACAAATCACCTCACCCGATCGTTCATTCGACATCCTTGCTAATTCTCGCTGGGGGGCCCGTTCACAGCTGGCTTGGACTCTCGACCGGGACTCAAGTTCCGTTTGTCTCACAGCAGTACGTCTACTCTGTAAGTGAGCGCCCACTCAACTGTCAACAAACACCAGCTTTATAGTCTCAAACCGCGCACTAGAAGGTTCGAGAGAAACCTCCCCCGTGCCAGAGGAATCTTACCAGAACTGGCCAGCTTCCAAGCAAGCAGTCCAATGGCAGGAAGGAGTTCCCACGTTCCTCTCCAATCTCGCATGTTCCAGCCTTTATCTTGACCAAGCTCACGACACAAAACATTCCTTGAACGTGATTAACCCAAACAACTTGCAAGCGCTGCTGTGCACGCAGATAAAGCTCAAGCAAGGCAGAGTCAGAAAACAGGATGACGTGAGGCCATGTCAAAGCTAATAGTAAGAACTTCATAATTCTACCAATGTACAACACAATGCACATTTGTGAACACACTGCTTATAGCATCACATACTTCATCTCTCAATGTCCTATAGCATCACATACTTCATCTCTCAATGTACAACACCGAGCACATTTGTGCATCACTGCTCACAACACTGCACTTCGAGACCAAAAAGTACATTCCACACCTCTCTCTCGCTCTCATGCTTTCAAATGCACATCCCACACGTTCTGTTCTTGGCAAGGCTGTTCTACTCCGTTACAGCTCCCACTGAAAGACTGCAAGATTACAAGAAAGAAACTTTTAAGAGAAACGGGCATATGCAGGACGTTGTACATTCAGGCTAGGGTAAAATAACACACTAAAGTCAATTAAAATAATGGTAGTCAAAGGTCATCACAGGGTGTCAGACCACAAGAGTGCCTCTAGCACTACATTCCACCCCATGACCTTTGACTATCATCACATACATATATCAAAAACTGAACTTCTTAACTGAAAGCACAACTATGATTGAAGCACATGTTAAAACAGTAACATTATAGACTCGTGCTGAACTGAAAGCACAAATATAATTGAAACTCATATTAAAACAGTGAAATCATTAAAGCATGTAATCATTTCAAAGCATGTAAAATATCTCATGCATATCTGGATATTCAGCAAGAATAAATGTTTGATGGATACACAAAATAAATGCACAAATAGCATCAAGCATATGAACTCAGTAATGCTCCTAATGTCTCAAATGGCTAATTCTGGAACTTCTACTGATGAAGCAGCCACACTTATATATTTTGTGCTTGAAAATAAAGGCAACATCAATACCTTTAAACTAAAAAACCATCTTCTTCAATTTCACAACATTTTTGTTGTTCTTTTTTTTCTTCATACTGAACAAATAATGTCCTTCTGTGTGAAAGACACACAGCCTTCTTGCATTTAAAATTATATATCAGTTCATGATTCTTGGCTTGGTAGTTCGTCTGGTTTGTTCAGCCACAGGATGTCAGCTTGTACCGTCCGGTGATCACTCCAGGGTTGGGGGGTCCCCACACCCACATGGGGCACACAGACACGGGCATCCACTCGCAGGACAGGGACATCAGGCCGCAGTATGATCTGGAAAAGAAACAAGCATCACTCTTCTTGCAAAAAAATTTTTTCAAAAAGCGCACGTTTTCCTTTCTCTGTTTTGGGTCTGAAGGCACAATATTGTCATTCCTGTCTGCACGGTTCTCTGCAGGCTCTGGGGAATTATCTGAGAATTCTACCCTCGCTATAGCCTCTGAATTCTTGGTATTAGGATGAAACTCTCCTTTTCCCTGCACAGACAGAAGGGCTGGGGTAGTCTCCTTCCTGACTATTTTCCCACTCACTGCTGAATACGTGCACCCTTTATCATTTGGCAAAAGCCCAAGGCAATCCATCTGCTCTGTCTGCTCTGGTAATTTTCCTTTCTTCAACTCGCCCCTCACCTTCTGTGGGACTGGTCTGCGCTGTGCATATTGACACATAGGAATCATAGTTCTAAGGAAATCTAGGGGGATATGCATCCCTTCATTCTCGTGCTCGCACCTAGTCATGCACACCAAATCTGAATCGTGCGTCACCACCTCTGTCTCCAAGATTTTAGCCTTTTTATCTGTAAGGGAATTAAAGGTTCTGTCTAGTGAATGTTTAGGACCATGAGCATACACAGTAGCTGCGCTTTGCAGTACAATCTGCCACTTCACTGGGGAATCCTGTGTCTCAAACACCACCCCTGGACTTTCTATTGGGACCTGCACCAACTGTTCATGCAAAACTGCAGTTTCTGTCTGTATGTGCCACTTGATAACATTTGTTTCTTCCCATTGCATTTGAGAAAATTCAAAGGTAAAAATCACATTGTCTTATTGTCTTCTGCCCAGTGTCTTTCAATGCGCAAAAGCATCTGTATTTGTCCAGCATTTGAAAATGTTTCAGTCCACAAGTCTAAAAGCATACTCTTCTTTCCCTGTTTTTCATAATTACTAAAAATAGCACACTGCTCCTGAACTGGCACACACAACTCACTGTCACCTTTCTGTATTGGCCACAGGTCTAAAACACACTGCACAGTCTGTTGTGCAGATTCAAAAGCACATTGCTGCATTTCTTTTTTCAAAATAGCGTCTTTCCATGTAGAGCAAGATTCATCATTCACTGACATGTCTGATTTATACCTACAACCAACGATCGCTAATTCTAACAGACTAGTCTGTTTATCTTCCTGCACGTGTACATTTTCTCGGTCCAAATTCATTTCTGGCTGAGCAATGTCCTCAAAAGAATTAATTAAAACCTCTGGTGAGACCTGCAGATTAACTGGCAGCATCTCTAAGTTCACATTTTTCACAAATGACTCACTCTGGCTATCTGAACAGCCTGGCAAAACAAACGGCTTTGGAGCTTGGTACATGTTTAACTCTTTTTTTCAAAGACTTGTTTTCAAACTGAGCGTCAGCTAACTCTCTTTTCAGTTCACTACATTCTTTTTCTAAATTTTCACATTTTTGATATATGCTAAGCAATGCATTCAAAATGACACTACTATTTCTGTCTGAAATACCAAATTGTTTTCCCTCTTTAAGAGAGGCAATCTCCCTCTCAAATAACTCAGTTGGCATCTGGGACTCTGCCTTCGTTTTTCTGGAAAACATTTTCCTTTCCCCTTTTAAAATTGCACTTGTTTCGAATCCTGACAAGTGACGCCAAAAATGTCTTGCTTTCTCCTTTCAGATAATACAGCTCCCACACGGTGGCTCAACACTCGACGAGGCAAAAGACATTGAACACCAAAACAAACGACACCTTTAGAAAAGGGTTTTATTTTACAAAATGCAAAGACTCTCTCTCTCTTAGAATAAGGCTTGGGGTTTTATTTTACACAATGCTCTCTAACAGAAAGGCTTTCCCAGATGGCAAATGCAGAACATTCAAATAAACATAGAGATATATATATATTTATATGCATGCAATAATAACACACTTGGTAAATGCAACAGTTAAATGCATGAATAATACCATGAATAAACAAGCAGAAAATAATGAGATAAGAGTCAAGCAAAATATAATATGCTGGACGTCCTGCAAGAGATCAGAAAGATATATACACAATAGATACATCAAATGATTACTTTTGATGTGCACCTCAACTCGCTCACACATCACAAAGAAAACGCCTCAAATGATCAAAACCACTGGCCACACATCACAATGGCAATAATCAAAGCTCAAATGACCACAGCCACTGGAACCACGCATCACAATGGCACTAGTCAGAAACAAATCACCTCACCCGATCGTTCACTCGACATCCTTGCCAATTCTCGCTGGGGGGCCCGTTCACAGCTGGCTTGGACTCTCGACCGGGACTCAAGTTCCGTTTGTCTCACAGCAGTACGTCTACTCTGTAAGTGAGCGCCCACTCAACTGTCAACAAACACCAGCTTTATAGTCTCAAAACTCGCACTAGAAGGTTCAAGAGAAACCTCCCCCCGTACCAGAGGAATCTTACCAGAACTGGCCAGCTTCCAAGCAAGCATTCCAATGGCAGGAAGGAGTTCCCACGTTCCCTCTCCAATCTCGCATGTTCCAGCCTTTATCTTGACGAAGCTCACGACACAAAACAATCCTTGAACGTGATTAACCCAAATAACTTGCAAGCGCTGCTGTGCACGCAGATAAAGCTCAAGCAAGGCAGAGTCAGAAAACAGGATGACATGAGGCCATGTCAAAGCTAATAGTAAGAACTTTATAATTCTACCAATGTACAACACAATGCACATTTGTGAACACACTGCTTATAGCATCACATACTTCATCTCTCAATGTCCTATAGCATCATATACTTCATCTCTCAATGTACAACACCGAGCACATTTGTGCATCACTGCTCACAACACTGCACCTCGAGACCAAAAAGTACATTCCACACCCCTCTCTCCCTCTCATGCTTTCAAATGCACATCCCACACATTCTGTTCTTGGCAAGGCTGTTCTACTCCGTGACAGCTCCCACTGAAAGACTGCAAGATTACAAGAAAGAAACTTTTAAGAGAAACAGGCATATGCAGGGCGTTGTACATTCAGGCTAGGGTAAAATAACACACTAAAGTCAATTAAAATAATGGTAGTCAAAGGTCATCACAGGATGTCAGACCACAAGAGTGCCTCTAGCACTACACCAATCAAATGTGGTCTTTTACATTTTACTTGCTAGAGTCTTTTCTAATGGACTTCAGTTTGAAAACTGCCTCATTCAGCTGTAGCGTTCTTCAGCCTTCTACTGTGTGCTACTGCTCCATCCTTCAAAATGGTGAGAGTGTAGATTATAGGTCATAGCTTTGTGTTCTCGGCGAGAGAGTTTGCTAGAAAAAGTGGTATTGACAGAGACCTGGGCTTGCCTAATGAGGTAGGGGGTTTGGCTAGAGAGGGTTAAAGTGGCAGCAATTGCTTCCATTGGTTAAAAGCATTATGGATTCCCATTATCCAGGCCTCATAATTGGGCAGTGTGGTGGAAATGACCTGGGCACACTGACTGGGATAGGACTGGAAATCCTAATTAAAAATGCATTTGCACACTTAATGCAACTTTTCCCTCACACTGCCTTGGTGTTTTCGAACATATTCCAGAGGCAGAAATGGAAGTGGTCATCTGAATTCTGTCCACAAATAGAGAAAGCCAGGAAACATGTTAATAAAACTGTTTGAGCATTCCTCAGAGACCACAACATGGGCTCTGTCTACAATAATAACCTGCGCTTCAACATGCATGGAATATACAGAAGAGATGGAACTCACTTCACAGACGAAGGCTACAGAGTATTTCTGAGCAACTTGAAACTCTGCATTCGTATATGTACCCATCATATACACACAATGAATACAACAGCTCTTCTAAGAGCCACCCTATGTCCCAGTTGTTGTTTTTAACTGTAAATCCTTTTTTTTTTTTAAAGGTTTATCAAATCTGCAGATCCTCAAACCAAAAGCACACATTCAATGCAAAACAGAAAATTTAATATTTCCAGTACACACTTGTGAATGGATGTGACAGTGGGTATAAGGGTCTACATGGGTATGATTTTAGGTGCATAAGTGTCTCAATGCATAATCTTGCTTGTAACAGTATCTGTATGAGTATACCACTAGGTGTGAGACTCTGTACATCAGTATCTGAGTGGCTATAAAAGTGTCTATATAGGTGTATATACTCTGGGTGTAAGATTGTCTGTATGCATTTTTGAATGTGTGTAACATTGTATGCATAATATTTGGATAGGTGCAACCCTGTCTATGGGTATGTGAGTGGCTGAAAAAGTGTTTATATAAGTGTATTTGTGGATGTGAAAGTCTCTGGGTTTGTGAATGAGTGTGACAGTGTCTGTAAGATATGTGAATGGCTGTGACAGTGTCTGTATGGGTATGTGAGTGGATGTAAAACTGTCTATATAGATGTAAGAGTGGGTGAGAGAGTCTCTGTATGGGTTTGTGAATGAATGTAGCAATGTCTGCATAGCTGTAAGACTGGGTGTAAGAGGGTCTGTATGGGTATGCGACTGGGTGTGGAAGTCTCTATGGATGTAAGTGTTCATGTGAGAGTCTCTGCATGGGTTTGTGAATGGGTGTAACAGTGTCTATAAGATATGTCAATGGTTGTGACTGTGTCTGTATGGGTATGCGAGTGGGTGTAAAAGTGTCTAGGTGTAAGAGTAGGTCTGAGTCTATGGATTTGTGAATGGGTGAAACAGTGTCTGTATAAGAGTGGGTGTGAGAGGGTCTGTGTGGGTATGTGAATGGGTGTGAAAGTCTCTATATGGATGTACGTGTGCGTGTGAGAGTCTATAGGTTTGGGAATGGGTGCAACAGTTTCAGCATACGCATAGGAGTTGGTGTGAAAGGGTCTGTATGGGTGTGGGTGTGAAAGTCTCTGGATGGAAGTGTGCGTGTGAGAGTCTGTATGGGTTTGTGAATGGGTTTAACACTGTACGATATGTGAATGGGTGTGATAGTGTTTGTATGGGCATATGAATGGGTGTAAAAGTGTCTATATAGATGTAACTCTGAGCGTGAGTCCCTGTATGGGTTTTTAAATGGGTATGAGAGTCTCTATATAGGTTTGTGAATGGGTATGACACTCTATGGGTGTAAAAGTGGATGTAAGAGTGTCTGTATGGGTATGTGAGTAGCTGTGACAGAGTATAAATATGTATATATTTTTCCAGTCTCGCTAAATCCGTGGATCCCATGCAGAGTAAGACAGGGGCCATGCTAAGGCCCGCAAGGGGGCCGCAGATTTCGCAAGTGGCCAAAAAAAAACATTTTCTCATTTCTGTCCCCAGGATACATGCTCAGCTCTCTTTTACAACATGTACAAGGGGTCAGGAAACATCTCACGTGACCCTTCATTCAATTTGCAAATAGATTTTCAGCCACGGGGACCGTTTCCCCAACAAACAAAATGGCTGCCGCAACTTTTCTGTGAATGTGCGGCAAGCCAATCAGGGCTTTGCTGTGGTGCGTGAATCCACGGATCCCCCACGGGTTGATCCGTGGAGGATCTGTGTCCTTATATATACAAATTTGTTTTCCAGTTAATATCTCCCAAACTACTGAATGGATCTATACCAAATTACAATAAGCACGATCTGTGGACCAAAACCTAGCTTTCTGCCAAATTATTATTGTTAGAAATGGGGGTCTCTAGTTGGCACTGGCTGGCGCCAATGTCCAAATGGGGACCATTCTTCCTAAGTCAGGGCAAGTGGGCTTCCCCCTTTGATAACCCCTGCTCAACCCTGTGGTAACGTAGCACGAGCAGTTAGGCCTATCTCAGAGGCAGTGTGTGAAGCATTTATGACCATGCACAATAAGGCAGAAACGAAACAACAAAAGGACACAACTCAAGTAGGTATAGAAAAATAGTATCTTTATCTAAGGTTTAGCACGAGACTCTCAAAAGCGTTTTAACCAGTCACAATGCACGTAAATCAGTAGGGACTTAAAAAGGCAATAACGTATTCACCAGAACGTGGCACTGACTGAGTTCAAGGCCTTGGTCTACGTGACCCGTTGCGCACCAGATACCTGCCGTTGGACAGGGACACAGCACGCAGCTTCTCGAAGAAGCGGAGACAGTGACAGGCGGACTCCCAGCGACCACAACTCTTGACTGCAGTGGTCCGCAACGTGCACTCACAATGATTCGGGCACTCGGGGACAGGCGGGCTCTCAGCGGCAGCAGCACGCGGCGGCCCGGGCTGGTGGTGGCAATGACTCTCGTCGTGCAGCTCCGTTGTGGGCTCACAGCGGCAGCAGCTCTCTCTTAGCTGCAGCGGCCCACAGGACGACTCACGATGATGCAATGTTGGCAAAGGTGCGGGCACTCAGCGGCAGCAGCTCTCTCGTAGCTGCGGCGGCCCACAGGACAAATCACGATGATGCAAAGTGGCAAAGGTGCGGGCACTCAGCGGCAGCAGCTCTCTCTTAGCTGCGGCGGCCCACAGGACAAATCACGATGATGTAAAGTTGGCAAAGGTGCGGGCAATCAGCGGCAGCAGCTCTTTCTTAGCTGCGGCGGCCCACAGGACAAATCGAGATGATGCAAAGTTGGCAAAGGTGCGGGCACTCAGCGGCAGCAGCTCTCTCTTAGCTGCGGCGGCCCACAGGACGAATCACGATGAGGCAAAGTTGGCCAAGATGCGGGCACTCAGCGACAGCAGCTCTCTTAGCTGCGGCGGCCCACAGGACGAATCACGATGCTGCAAAGTTGGCAAAGGTGCGGGCACTCAGCAGCAGCAGCTCTCTCTTAGCTGCGGCGGCCCACAGGACAAATCACGATGATGCCAAGTGGCAAAGGTGCGGGCACTCAGCGGCAGCAGCTCTCTCTTAGCTGCGGCGGCCCACAAGACAAAGGATGATCTCGACCAGGCTGGCACAACGGCGGGCACAGCTCTCTTAACTGCGGCGGCCCACACAGATTCAGCGAACGTTCCAATTAAGGCGGGCTCTCAGCGGCTGCAGCTCTCTCTTAGCTGCGGCGGCCCACACAGAGTTAACAAGGGTTACCAGTCCGCGTTCCTCACAGTAGAACTAGAGGCTCCGGATTACTCGACGGACGCCTCACCTGCAAGTAGAATCCCTCGCACAGGAATTCAGACGGCTGACAGGGTGAAGTCTAATGTCCCTGAGACTTCAGCAGGAGGCGCTCTCAATTCAGGCCCTCGGGTAGTTTCTTCAGCAAGCTTGGTGAAAGTTTCAAAGTCCTTTCCTCTGCTCACTCGGACAGTGTTTCGTCTTGACATCCAGAAGGAACACCCTTGAAAAAAGGTTTCAGCGCAGCGTTTTATACCTAAAAAGTCTTTGTTCTCTAAAGTCACAAATCACTGAATCCAGCCAGAACCAGTTTGGTGGGGTCGGGGAGCACTTGGTTTACGAGGCGACATCCTGCCCTTTGAGAATCAGGGGGTCCGCTATCAGACGCCCAGTGGGAGGTGGAGCCATCATTCACCTTGCCAGGCACAGCCCTGCTCAGATCAAAGAGTCACCCCTCCCCATACTCTAAATGCCGATCTCTCTCTCCAGCCAGGTCTGACCCAGCTGGCCCTGCTGCTCCAAAACCAGACGGCCAATACACACACTAGCAAAGCCTACAGGAAAGCTTAGGCAAGAAAATACCTCGTTTCTAGAGGAGGCATTTTCGAACACGGGCTATGCAAATGATCCTTACTAAAAGATGTATCTCAATGTCCTGAGCTTAAACATATCAAATTCGAATTTCCTATCAGGTTCCTGGGGGCAGGTAGGATTATGGAATGTAATACTCAGCCTGCCCATTCTGGCCTATGAGAACGGATAGCCTCACAATAGTAAACAGTGAAATGGAGGGTAACTCGCTATTAGAACATGCTACACAGACATACTTTAAAAGCTGCTTCGGTGGGTAGCGCAAATCAGCGCTGAAGGCCCACCAGCAGTATTTGGTCTACCAGCCCTGGGCACACACAGTGCACTTATACTAGGGACTGACAGGTAAACCAAACGAGCCAATTATGGTTATCCCAATTCATACAGTCATCTTTACACAGGGAGCATTCGCGCGGTGGCACTGATTGGCTTTGGCACAGCGCCCAGAGCATCTAAATCCAGCCAACATAAAAGATAGGAAGCGAAAAGAGGAAGGGAGACCCGTGCCAATGATGCCAGGTCTAACAATTATTATTATTTTTATTAAGAGTTTTATATAGCGCTGTCCAGACCCGAAGGTATCTGAGCGCTTTACAGCATTAGTAGCGAGGAAATCACACAATATAACAGTAGTAAACATATTGACTTGTGACGAATCGGAGACACAGAGCGCTGTACAACATTAATAGTAATGAAATCACATAATATATCAGTCATGTACACCTTGGCTCGTGACGAGACTTTCAGGGGGGGGGGGACACAGGAACGAGTCGGGAGGTGGGTGAGCCAGAAGACTTAGTGTCAAAGTGGCTGAGTGCTGTAATGGGGGAGGGTTCCGCGTTTGGGCGGCAGCTATCCATTCGGAAGGGATCGGTTGAGGAAGAGGTCTTTGAGCTGCCTTTTGAATTTTAAAAAGGAGGAGGTAGTCCTGATGTGGACTGGGATGGAGTTCCAGATTTTGGGCATATTTCCTGAGAAGGATCGAGATGAGTTTTTTGTTTGCGAGTTTTCGGAGGGATGAGGAGTAGAGTGTTGGTACTCCTGAGGCTCCTTGTCTGACCGGCCTGCTTGAGTTTGGAGGCCAGGTAAGCGGGCTTCCCAGTGTGCAGAGCTTTGTGCGTGAGACGGGCAGTTCTGAAGTTGGCATGCATTTTGATAGGGAGCCATTTTAGCTCTCTAAGTGCGGGCGAGATGTGTTCATATTTCTTTACTCCGGTGACCATTCTGGCTGCTGCATTAAGAGTTGATCTGAGGGGAGCTAAGTGGGATTTTGCTGTTCCTGTGAGGGTAGCATTCCCGTAGTCCAGTCTGGACAACACCAGGGATTGAGTAGCTTGTTTGAGGTCATTGGGAGGGATGAAGGGTTTTATTTTGTTGAGTAGTTTTAGGTTGAGGAAGGCGCTCTTTGCGGTGTTCTTGATGTGTTTGTCCATGTCTAATTTTGGGTCCAGAGTGATTCCCAGTGATTTTACGGAATTGGCCAGGATGAGATTGCAGTTGAGGGCATCCAGGGCTTTTAGCCATTCTGTGACTTTGGGATAATTCCGTCCAGTGGTTCGAGCTTGTTCAAAGGTTCTATGGGAATTAACATGAGGAAAACATGTTTTGGGACCCCCCCTTTTTCTCGCCCGCACTTATGGGCCACCCCAAAATTTTCCAGGCACAAGCTCACATGACTGCCAAATTTTGGGGGGAAATTTCGTGAAGATTCCTCAATTGGCGCCAAAGATATAGGCACCTGAAAAACAGCTTTTTAATAGAGATCAAGTCCTAACTATAACTACCTACTGGCAGCCACCAGTAGGATATATATATATAAAAAAACAAAGGTTACAGGGACGTCATAGTTAGGCTTACATTTAACTCATACAAAACCAGAGAAATTCAGCTGAGCCAACTATAACTTACGCCCCCGTAATGCACTGCTTATGACCTCACATATTCCATCAGTCATGACCTGGTCAGTGACATAACGGATGACATCTCCAATTACATCATTAATGACATCTCAAATGACTGCCTCAAGGCCCCCGCGGTCCTCGACGGCTCCCTGCCTCCTGCAGGAGCCAGCATTGCTTTTACACACAGGGAGCTGTTGTAAATGCAGCCCCCTGTGTGTGAAAGCAATTTGTCTGTGACGGCGGGCATGGAAACAAACAAATGCACTTTCACTGCTCTCGCTTGCTGGAAGCGGAGTGTTTGCTGTGGCTTGGCAGGAGCTGGCCCTTGGGGGTGGCGGTCCCCAGGGCCATCTATTGCTCCAGGGGAGGCCCCCCTTGATTGCAGTATACAGCCCTGGGAAAGTGGTGATCCCCGGGGCCCCTGCAATAATTTCATGTTTAGCTCGGGGGAGATAGCGGTCCCCAGGGCGCGGCAGGCCTACCCGCATACATGTTGTAAAGTGCCCCTGGGAGGTGGCAGTCTCTGGGGCTGCGGGGGGGCGTGCCCCCCTCCCATTCTTTTTTTAAACATTTGCCACAGGGAGGTGACAGTCCCTGGGGCACAGGGGTGCAGCTTGGGCACCCCACATACATAATAAGCAATGCCCCGGGAAGGTGGCGGTCCTCAGGGCTTTGATAAGACCTAGGGGGGGCCCGTACACCCCCCTCCTATTTTAGTGGCATGCCCCCGAGACCTGGCCAACCCAGGGGTTAATTAAAAACAAATGCGGGAGCCCACACTTTTTTATTTTTTATTTTACCGCGAATATTGCAATATCGCTGTGTATATATTTTTTTGTATGCTTTTTTGGCCTATCGGGGTCCCTCTGGGACCCCAGGACCAACTTTATGGGGTCAACATATTCCTACCCTGCCCCCATTTCTTTTATTTGACATTTTTTTGGGGACCAAGTCCCAAGATGGCTGCTAACACTTCCTGGTTGAAGTGTTGACCGCCAGTAAGAGCCCGGCATTTCCCTGCACAAGCTTGTAATTTTTCGCGATTAAACTACTGAACGCATTTACACCAAATAACAAAAAGCACAATCTGTGTACCAGCAGCTAGCTTTCTGCCAAATTTGGTGTAATTCTGTCCAGCAGTTGGGCTGTAGTCATGTTCAATTGGCTCTTGGGAATGAACATGCAAAAACACACTTTTTTGACACCCCTTTTTCTCATCCCCCCGCTTTACGGCTCACCCCAAAACTTTCAATGCACAACAAGACTCAGTATGACAAATTGTTGGGAAACTTTTGTGAAGATTCGTCATACGGCGCCAAAGATATAGTCAAGTCAAAAAACGCTTTTTCTGTAGAAGCGTGTGTGTGCGTGTGTGTGCGTGTGTGTGCGTGTGTGCGTGTGTGCGTGTGTGTGTGTGTGTGTGTAGGTGGGGGGGTGTGTGTAGGTGGGGGGGTGTGTGTAGGTGGGGGTGTGTGTAGGTGTGTGTGTGTGTAGGTGGGGGTGTGTGTAGGTTAGTGGCAAGTAATGGATTCTCTAGAGCACTTGGAAACTGCCGGACCACCGCAACTTTAACTAAAGCCTGACAGCACGAGTTGGGACATGATTACATGAAGGGCACCTATTTACTTAAAGGGTGTTTCCAGGCGGCCACAACAGCATAATGAAAGGTATGCGGCTGGATGAGGGTTCGAGGCGTGCAACTGGATTTGTGATTTTGGTGTGCACAAAAGGGTTACAGTATGCGCCACCCACTGTGGATTTGAAAGGTACTTACCTAGAGCGCCTGCTGACATGGACTCGAAGTGTCGAGACCAAGATGTTCCCTTAGCGCCCCCAGTTGGATTTTAACCAATCATTAAGGGACATTTTCGTTTCAAAAGCATGAAGATTTGTAACACCTGAGACAAGAGCATTTGAGAAAGGCAATTGTGCTGAAATGCGTTATGCTGGTCTCAATAAAGTTTTCAAGCCTTGAACACGCGTGTGCTCAGATCCTTTCAGGTGAGAGAGTCTTGGTTTTATTTATATATGTATGGGTATATATATGTGTGTGTGTATTTGTGTGTGTGTGTATATATATATATAGATATATATATAGAGAGAGAGAGATTAAATAAATGTAAAGACTTATAGATATCAATGTAGTTATGTTTAGATAAATGGTGAGTGTGGTTTGGACCAGTAATGCCATTTAGGTTTTCTGGTGACAAAATAAACCACGAGGCTGAAGGGTGAGTGGTTTGGAAATGGTACCAGCCCACAAAGATGGTAATATTGCAGCATAGTAAATATGTTACCACCAATGTATGTTTTGTATTACCTGTTTATTTTGATGCATTGTGGATATAAAACATGTTTGTTTTTTCAAAACGAAAATTAATTTTTTTAAATAATACTGATTTTACAGTTTGGTTGTATGTAGTAAAAATATGTTTATGTTAAAAAGGTGGGCTCTAAGTCGAGACGTGTGATGTTTTTGATGCTAAAGTAAATGGTTTTGTTTGCAAATGTAATGTGCAGGTTTTACCTTTCACAAAAACATGTTACTTGAACGGAGGGCATTGGTGACGCTCAGGTGAACTGACTGGGGCTGTTATTCATGGCTCTCATAGACATTCGCGTGAACGACTGGATTCTGAATCCAGCAATTTGCTGCTATGACGTAGCAACAGTGGATAACTTATTAACCACTGTTGCTATGTCATATTGGAATTCCAGGCTGCTCTGGCTGGGCTTTGTGGCAGCCTGTCAGAGCAGCGCAGAACTGCAGGGAACACAGTTTCTGAAGAGAAGGGAAGACGCAGAGTGGTGGGGTTGGGTTGCAGGAGGCCCTTTGATTTTTAGGTCTCGGCCTGCACCAGCGCTTGCGCTGGTCTGGCCGAGAGTTTTAGTAAGCGGGTTTTGGAAGTGCAAACACTGGCTTTCGGCTGGCGACCAGCTTGAGTTCACGATGGCGTGCACGCGCAGCTGCCATCTGTTGTTTCCTATCTCTTCCTCATTTCCTCGTCATGGCTCATTAACTCTCTGGACTCTGATGTTTCAATCGCAGCAGGAGCTCACATTACCAACTGAGGGCCCTGGACTACAGTCACATGAAAAACAACAGTGATTAGCATTGAAATGCAAGCTTTTTTTTGTCTAGTTAGAAATATTGCTTCGGTGGGTTGATTTCACCTTATATCGCCATTTGTTTTATATTGGGAGTCACAGCCTAATTACCAGTATTTTTGTGTCTCACTGTTTTGTTTTTTTAATATTTATTTGCGCAAAGCAATATTTAAGGTTACTTTTTCTGCGTCACTTCTTCACTCTATTTAAACTCCACACCCCCACTCTTATTGTCTCTCTCCTTCTCTCTCCCTCTCTAATTCTCTCTCTACTTAATTAACTCTCCCTCTCTATCTTTTTTAGCCTTTCATTCTCTCTCACCCCTTTATCTGTTTCTCTTTCAAACTCCTTCATTCACTCTCTCTCCCCTTCTTTCTCTCTCTCTCATCCCGCTCCACTCTTTATTCTATGTACACCCTTTCTCTCTCTCTCTTTCTCTCTCACCACCCTCTCTAATTGGGCATTATATCTTCACTCTATCTCTCACTCGGCAACACCACAGCATCACTCAGCGCAACCACAGCATCAATCAGAGCCAGCACAGCATCACTCAGCACCAACACAACACCACTCAGCACCACCACAGCATCACCACTCAGCACCACCACAGCATCTCTCAGCACCACCACAGCACCACTCAGCACCACCACAGCACCACTCAGCATCACCACACCACCACTCAGCATCACTACAGCATCACTCAGCACCACCACAGCAACACTCAGCACCACCACAGCAACACTCAGCACCACCACAGCATCACTCAGCACCACCACAGCATCACTCAGCACCACCACAGCATCACTCAGCACCACCACAGCATCACTCAGCACCACCACAGCACCACCACAGCACCACCACAGCACCACCACAGCACCACCACAGCACCACCACAGCACCACCACAGCACCACTCAGCACCACTCAGCACCACCACAGCACCACCACAGCACCACAACAGCACCACCACAGCACCACTCAGCACCACCACAGCACCACAACAGCACCACCACAGCACCACTCAGCACCACCACTCAGCACCACCACAGCACCACTCAGCACCACCACAGCATCACTCAGCACCACCACACCACCACTCAGCACCACCACACCACCACTCAGCACCACCACACCACCACTCAGCACCACCACACCACCACTCAGCACCACCACACCACCACTCAGCACCACCACAGCATCACTCAGCATCACCACAGCCCCACTCAGCATCACCACAGCCCCACTCAGCACCACCACAGCACAACAACAGCACCACCACAGCATCACTCGGCACCACAACAGCATCACTAAGCACCACCACAGCATCACTCTGCACCACAACAGCATCACTCTGCACAACCACAGCATCACTCTGCACAACCACAGCATCACTCTGCACAACCACAGCATCACTCTGCACAACCACAGCATCACTCAGCATCACCACAGCACCACTCAGCACCACCACACCACCACTGCATCACTCAGCATCACCACAGCCCCACTCAGCACCACCACAGCACAACCACAGCACCACCACAGCATCACTCGACACCACAACAGCATCACTAAGCACCACCACAGCATCACTCTGCACAACCACAGCATCACTCTGCACAACCACAGCATCACTCGGCACCACCACAGCATCACTCAGCACCACAACAGCATCACTGAGCACCACAACAGCATCACTGAGCACTACCACAGCATCACTGAGCACTACCACAGCATCACTGAGCACTACCACAGCATCACTCGGCACCACCACAGCATCACTCGGCACCACCACAGCATCACTCAGCACCACCCAGCACCACCACAGCACCACTCAGCACCACCACAGCACCACTCAGCACCATCACTCAGCACCACCACAGCATCACTCAGCACCACCACAGCATCACTCAGCACCACCACAGCATCACTCAGCACCACCACAGCATCACTCAGCACCACCACAGCATCACTCAGCACCACCACAGCATCACTCAGCACCACCACAGCACCACCCAGCACCACCACAGCACCACCTCAGCACCACCACAGCACCACCTCAGCATCACTAAGCACCACCTCAACACCACTCAGCACCACCACAGCATCACTAAGCACCACCTCAACACCACCTCAGCATCACTAAGCACCACCTCAACATTAGAATAGGCAGGAAGAAGTTGCCAACATTGCAACGACAAAATAAACGACAAGACCTTTCTTATGTTTATTCTTTTTTAATTGGGTCATTCAGTTGTACATAATGTCGTCTTAGTTATATATAAAGTAACAAAAATGCTTATAAGTCTTTTTTATTATAACTTTTCAACATGCTGCACAGCAGCCACAATGCTCTTAAAAACATTGGCAAAACCAATAGCTCTGCCTAAACACTTATAAAGACCCAAAGGCGAGACCTATTGGCTAATAGGTCTCGCCTTTGGGACCGTATATGTGTTTAACCAGGTGTCAGTTATGCAGCACAATTGTTGCATGGCTAAACACTTATAAGGTCCCAAAGGCGAGACCTATTGGCTATGCCAATGCTTGTTAATTTCAGGCAGGAATGAGAGGCAGTGTTAAGTATGGCTCCCCCATTACTCTTCTGCCCCGGCATCAGCAGTTGAAATCAGGGGCAGATATATAGATCATAAATGGGTAAAAAGTGAATTACAGAGATGTTTGTGACATCATAGGCAACTCGAGCTTTACTCATCTATTTGACATCCTTCAGAAACCCTGAGTGAAAAACATCCCCATAACTCATTACCTATCTATAATTCTATATATTGTCTAACGGTGCTATTATTCTTACAGACTAAATAGCTTGGGGGGGTGGAGGGATAAACCAGGTTGTGGCTAAGCCTTTCATTGGATGATACGCATATTTCACAGCAATA
Source organism: Calotriton arnoldi (assembly GCA_963921515.1). Taxonomy (NCBI): domain Eukaryota; kingdom Metazoa; phylum Chordata; class Amphibia; order Caudata; family Salamandridae; genus Calotriton; species Calotriton arnoldi. Next base: position 865,765 of record CAWUFW010005313.1, on the reverse strand, counting down.
AAGTCAAATCTACAAATTATGGTAATTAACTCGCTTACACATCATCCCTGGGAAAGATACCTTTGAAACCACTGCGTTTGTGCAATAAAATTAGCCAAACACGTAATATATATAGTCTTTTTTTATCAACATAGATACATTTAAATATAAAAGACTTCCATGATCCTTGAAGCCGGATGAGCAATTTAAGTTCATTTGTTCTACTTCAACAGAGCAGAATTCCTCTTTCCTGTCCACCCACTAACGTTTTGTTCATTTGGGATTTTTTTTATGCCTGCTTTCCTATTTCTACTAGTTTCTCTGAAAGCAAATCGATCTCATCCAGACAAGGCTAAGAACCAGAAAACAATTACTGAGAGAGATCTCTCATAAAACAAGTTTTCCAATATTTCGAACTTTCTCGGAGTTATTCTACTGACAAGGGAGCAAGGCCCACTGGTAGTTTAACGAGCCATTGACTCTGCTCACAAGCTGTGTGACCTTGAAGTGGGAGGATGTTGGGTAAACCTGTATGCCTGACATCTGCTTTCTGCACATACTATAAAAGAATACTACTCGGAGCCATCAGCAAATGCAGATTTAAAAGGTGTTTGCTGAGCCTCACACGATCATGGCACTTCGAGAACCAGTCCCCTTGGCGTGCTAAAGTTCGTTTTAGATTAATTTATTTAGCACGTAGAAGAATAGAAAAATGTACTTTGATCCTCTGAACAACTTACCCCGGTATCAAAGTTAGAATAGTAATTCGATGCTAAATTATTGTAAATTACCGGCCCACCCTAGCATAGGAATGTAAGATTGTCCACTGCATTTCCCACTTTTTTCACCGGTCCTCGTTTCCTCTCTTTGCCTTTCTGTCTATACAAAAGGGTCTCTCTCTTTTGTGTGCTCTCTTTCTCTGCCTGGCTTTCTCTCTCTCTCTCTCTTCCCGTGCCCCCACCCAGCTTCACAAAGCAGTGGCGTCTCAGACAGTCTGCTGGTAACTTCTTTTCAGTAGTTCATTTCTCCTCCACATAGCATGCAGCGGCAGCCGGCACAGACCAGAGGTAGGGGGGCGGGGCGGAATGGGGGAGGACGCGAAGGGAAGCGAGTATAAGAAAATAATAAAATAAAAACTTACCTTCTTGCCGTTTACTCGTCGCGTCTCTCCGTAGTCCTCCCTCAGTCGGCCACAGGAAGCACACCCAGGCTCCCAGTCAGCCAATGACAACGCTGCCTTAGCAGCGTGGTGATTGGTCTGAGCGCCGTGTTTCGGGGCTCAGACGCTGATTGGAGGCCTTGGCATGTCATCCACGTATGCTGTGATGCAGCCTGCATGGAGAACATGCGGAGTGCACAAGACTTTTTTGGGTGGCCCGAGAAGGCCAGCCAAGTAGTCATTGCGCACTTAGGAGGGTGCTGCCTACCACTCCTCCCCTGCCCCCGCCCCCTCATGCAAAGCTGTGAAAGTAGGAGAAAATAAAATGATAATAACATGAGTTGTCATTTTATTTTCCCTTTGTTTCACTGCAAAAAAGCAGTGGGGCAACGTTTCTTAGCGGAGGAGCCGCCACTGATAGCATGTACAATTTGGGTTTTCTCCCTTTATCAGCCACATCTGCCTGGTCTGTGGCTTTACCCTCCATTCCCTATGACTTCTGAGTGTTCAGGCTGGGCTGCAAAAGCAGGCGTTGGGGCCATGCCGTGCTGATGGGCATTACAAGTGCTTGCTGTTGACGTGGCACCAAGCAGGCTGGAGCCACAAGGGATTCCAGAGAGTTCCCTAGTGCGAGAGGCTTGTGGGCGCCTTTATTTTACAGACATTTAAGAGATGATAATGTGCACTTAGCTTGAAAAAGCTAATGTGGAGGATGGCATATTTTAGGAGTTTGTTATAAGATCTCTATAATGAATGAGATATGTGAATGGCACCAGTGGCCTCCTTAACACAATCTATGTACAATTAAAATGTTTTAAAAGTACGAATAACTTTCAGCATGTGTTCTCTTTTTGAGGACCAGAAGCATTATTGTAGAGGCCGCTTAGGGAATCAGGTGCTACCCCTTTAAGTCCCCTAGCCTTCCAGAATGGTTGTATGACAGAGGCATGCATGGCTAGACCATGACTGCCTCTACAACGCTGCCCGAACAAGGAATGCATCTGAATATTGCATTCCTTTACCACGCATGCCTTTACCACACAATTTCGTGGTAAAGACATGACTGGTAAAAGGATATGTGTGGTAAAGATCACACCCCAGCCCCCCCCCACCCTAAGCCCTAAAAAGAACCCTGACCCCTTGTGAGCCCTAAAAAGAACCTCGCCCCCCAGCCCTAAAAACAACCCTGCAACTGCCCCCTTTGCCCTAAAAAGAACCCCGAACCCCTGTGCCCTAAAAACAACCCTGACCCTTAAATACAATGCAAGCCCTAAAAACAACTCCAACCCCCCCAGCCCTAAAAAACAACTCTGACCCCCCAGCCCTGAAAACAATCCGACCTCCCCCCGCCCCCCGAGCCCTGAAAACAACCTCTACCCCCGTCCCCAACCCTGAGCCCTAAAATCGACCCCCCCACCCTTAAATATTACCCCTCCAAAACCCGGCCCCAGCCCCAGTTACCAGACCATGTCTGATCCTTCCTCTTCCTGTGCTCGCCCATCCGCGCATCTACACCAATCAATGCGTTAATCACGCACATACATGGTTAAGACAAGCATGGTTCCGCTTGCGGGGGAAGGGCATGCGTGGCTCAGCCTCATTGTAAAGGCAGTTTCCCTTCCAGCACCCACAATGCTCTGCACCGCTCTGGTTCGTCAGTTCTATTTTTCTGCTGGATCTGAGGATCTTGGAGCGCTGTGGCTCTGCATATAAGCCTTGTTTGCTTTCCTCAAGTTTTCTGGTTCTTTTACTGTTTAGGGGGCAGAAGGTTACTCCATGTTTCTTCTGCGTATCTAAAAACCACAACATTGGCAGCAGCAAGCAATTCTACGCTTCTGGAGCCTCGCCTAGGACCCCAGCAAATACACATATCCTCATTTCAGTGGCGCAATACAAAATGATGCACCCCCCACACGATGTGTAGAGGGGTCCCTGTGGCTTCCATATCTTGGAGATATTCATAGACCTTAGTCTGAATAGGGGGGCCCCTAAGCGTTCCCATACCCCGATGCTGCTGGACCAGAGTTATGCCCCAAGCTCACCTTCTGCTGAAAAAGAATGGAGAGAAACAAGTCTTAACCTCGCGACAAGAAACCTCCTCGCTGGACTCAGTTTCTTCTGAGACTCCATCAGATCCCAGTCATTACTCCCTTGCGAATAACTTTGAAGTACTGAATGGCTACAAATGAACTTCGACCCCTGAACGTATGCAAAAGGGCCTGAACGATGGACAACAGGGGAGAGAGCCGACCCTGCCATATCCCGTTAAATAATGTTTCAGTTGTATACTACTAAATACAGTGAAAGGTTGGGTGGACATTGTTTTCAGCAAGATGTCAATGACTTTGCTCATTCCCAGATGAATTGGAGACACTTGACGTCATTGAGAGAGTAACCCAGAAAGGTTACCAGGATTACCCCATTGCAGGAAAGCACACACGTTAAGGCTGAAAATCAGTAATCAGTTACACTGGCACCTTAGAGCGGAGTTGTGAAAGGAATTCAGTTGCTGATCTCTATATTGGTTGTAAAGTGAGCACCCCTCTTCTTTACAGATTCAGCGCAATGTCTGTGCCTAAGCGCAGAAAGGAAATAGTTGGTGCTGTGCCTTTTCAGAGCAAAGTGACTGGTTACACTGAGAAAGGAACATCCCTTTCCAGCCCGCAATTTCCTGATCATCCAGGTACAGCCAGATTCAGGTGCCGGGAGTAGAATCATACTCTGCTACCTCAAAGGCATCATTGAAGTCTGCAACTGCGAGGAAGGCTGGTGGTCATTCAATGCAGTGACCCCGAGGGCCTGGAGCCTGCTTATTGCCTAACACAAGAAAACAATTTCTAGCATAAGGCAAAGATTTTGTCCACCGACTTCCAGTAAAGAAAAACCTACTTCCTCCATGAAAAGGATGGTCCCCCTCCATCATGTAGACAGAGATAGCATTAGCTTCAGAAGTTCAAGACACTTCAAAATAGGTGTCCAGCAACTTCTTACCATATCCAGGAAGCGGACAGACATTTTGAAATTTCAAGGGGCCTAAAAACTAGCTCCAAGTCTACAGATATCTATTTCAGGTGTTTAGTTAGGGTACCAATCGGACATGTTGGACTTTTTCTTTCTGTCCTTTGGGTGCGCAATTTTATCACACAATAGAATTCCACAGCTGAACTCTAATTTTTCATGGGCGTTGTTGAAAGAGTGCAGATTTCTCTGAGGTACTCCCTCCACACCTGCTTTCATTGTGGCTAAATCACATATGTTTACCTGTTCACATTTTTTAGCTTCATCCGGACAATGAGTCCTGGCTTGTGCTGTATCTCGGTGAGAGTTTACTCCTCTTCTTTAGTTACTTCGCTGAAGAGAACACCTTCACGTACAGGAGGGATACACCTGTTGTTTCCTGTCTCAGAGCTCGGCTCACAGTCTGAAGACCCAATACTACCACATTGGCCTCCCATCTGAGAGCGGGCACTGCCCATCAAGGAACTTCTCCCTAAGCTATACCCGTAAGACCTGCTGTGCCAGTTGCTTCAGGGCATCTTCAGCTCCACTTCGGAATCTGACTGGAATGACCCGGAACCGGTCTCCACTAGATGAACCAGTATGGAGACCAGCAAAGACTGTTGCACCAGAGGACATTATTTGCTTTATGAATGTAACCATAAAGGCTGTAGACATTTTGAACATCACAGATCTGCACTTCTCTGCGCATTAGTATGTTTTGAAACTAGACTCTTCTTTCCCAGAAAACGTGCCACAGGGCTAGGGTCCCTTCTCCAAGCAATGCAAATCGTCCTACTGTAGCATCTAGGAGATCATGTAAACAGATCTAGGTAAGAAAACAAACAGCATTAGTTACTGTGGAATCAGCAAAAAATAAGATTATCCTAACTAAGGATTGTAAGGGGATGTCACTGGTAGGCAGTTCGTTGTCTTTGTTCTTAGTCAGCTGTATGATGCGGCTAGGATGCGAACACAGCTGTTTGTGAAATAAAATGCAAAGTCCGGTGCAACACCTCATCCTTTGAATCTGCTGCTGCCAGTGGGCAAGGGGCATCTTTTGATGTCATCAGGCCTCAATGATTTCGGAGATTTACCAGTCAAAAGTTGGGTGTCAGTTTCTAAGTTCTTCTAAAGGTTTTTCTAAAATGGATTCCCATCTATGAGAACAGAGCCTCAGCAGAACATTATAGGTCTTCCTTTTCAGAGAGTACACTATTCGGTCCACAGGCAGAGGAGAGGTTCAACCAAATAAACACTGAATCTGGAGACCTTGAAGTCTGCCTGATTCCAGAGACAAAACTCCTTCAATCTGGAGACCTTGAAGTCTGCCTGATTCCAGAGGCAAACTCATTCAATCTGGACACCTTGAAGTCTGCCTGATTCTAGAGACAAAACTCCTTCAATCTGGACACCTTGAAGTCTGCCTGATTCTAGAGACAAAACTCCTTCAATCTGGAGACCTTGAAGTCTGCCTGATTCCAGAGACAAAACTCCTTCAATCTGGAGACCTTGAAGTCTGCCTGATTCCAGAGACAAAACTCCTTCAATCTGGAGACCTTGAAGTCTGCCTGATTCCAGAGACAAAACTCCTTCAATCTGGAGACCTTGAAGTCTGCCTGATTCCAGAGACAAAACTCCTTCAATCTGGAGACCTTGAAGTCTTGCTGATTTCAGAGGCAAAACTCCTTCATTCTCTAGGCCCTCTAGCATGCCAGGTGTCATCATTGCTAAGTATATTGGCTGGTTCAAGGTACCAAAGCCTGCAAAAGAAGCAGCTCCCATCGTCAAAGTTATCCCTCTGAAAGAGGAATGAGCCATCTCTTTTGCTATGCTTGGAAAACCTCCAACCCAACCTGACTAAAACTAAGGACTCTTTTAGTCATGTTGTACCCAGGTGATGCAAGTTGTTTCAGCCTATGAGGACATCACCATGGATACACAGGTGCTCAACAACATTCCTGTGTCTAACCATTCAAATGCGGGTGCAGCCATCTTGACTGAGTTTCCACCTTCTGATGCAATAAGGTACCACCATGAGCCAAAATGGGACAATAAAATTGTCCTGATTGAAAAAGCACACAACTCTTTCCAGTGTCTAGCTGTTCACTGGGGATCTTTGAGTGAACTGGAAAAATTGTCCCTTATTCCATATACATTATCGGGTTGTTTTTTATTTTTCATTGGGTAGCACATCTCAGGTCAATTGTTCAGCAGGTCTTTACTGAAGGAACAGTGAGCTTCCCTCCTGAAAACAGGAGCTAGAGAAGTTCAGCTGAGACATATTTGAACCATGACCCTCAGGAGGTTTGGGTTGCAACCCTTCAGAGGGCCACCCAAACCTCCTGGTGGCCCCTATTCAGTCCAAGTCAATATATGTGAGCTATGAGAGACTCGGACACCTCATCACATTATGTAGGCATCATTTTGCGTTACGTTATGTTGATTTATATAGCACTAATCACCCGAGAGGGTATCCAGGCGCCTTTGGCAGGTATGTAGGTGCTTTTAAGAAGAGCCAGGTCTTAAGCTTCTTGCGAAACTCGAGAAGTGAGGGGGAGGCTTTGATGTGCTGAGGGAGATAGTCCCAATGCGCCACTGCCTTGCGGTAGTAAAGGAAAAAAAAGCGAATCTGGACTGTAGGCCACTGCGGGAAATTGTTTGGCAGCTATTTTGACACTAGAACCTCATTACAAACCACCAGTGCTTTAAATGGAAAAAGATAAGTGCAGGTACGTGCCAAAAGGAGCTGTGGACTGGGGGGGTGGGGCGGAGCCAGGGGCAGGGCTAGGTTTTCAACCTTTCCAAACTATATATGCAAGAAATCCAAGTGCATTGTAAGAAAATCGAAAGTATCTGTCCAATGGTTATGGCCCTGATAATCATTTATAAAGCATTTACTAATAAGGGTATGTTCAAAACCGTCTCTGAATTTTGCCATCAAAGCTTTGCATGTTTGAATTTTTAGAAACTCTTACTTATAATGAGAAAGGGGAACTACGAGTCCCAGCATGCAAAAGCATTACCAGCTAAAATCTAGACCTGTCTGAAACTCTAAGGCATTCCATGGAGCTGCCTGTCGCATTTGGATTATGCATGGTTTCCCATACGAAACAAGTGGTTTAAATGCACCAAACCAAAAAAAAACTGTATTGCCTTTAAGGTATTTTTTTGTTTGAGGGTAGTCATAAAATTGGCGGCAAGGGCGGGGATTTACATTTATGTAAAAATGCCTAATTTAAATTGCTGATGAACTAACATCAGTCATTTAAAACAATGGCATGCTGAAAAGCTGTACTGCCCTGAAGAATGCGCCCCACGCCCTCGTCCATTAGTTTTATGGTGGACTCTCAACTCCTACTGTGCAGGATCAAAGGGTAAACAGCACACCCTGCCGCCTCACAGCTGCTGGAAGAGTTGCAGAGAAGCACGACAAGATTGCTGTGCCCAGGTGACAAGAGCTGCTGTTCTGGCGCTCCTGTGCGAGCTCAGCTCAGGATTGCAGAATCAGAGCGGGTCGTGTGAAAAGTGCTGCCGAGGCATGAGAAAATGCGAGGAGCACCACCTGTGTCTAGGAAAGGCCCCCATGAGTACCGGTACTCTCCTTGTCCTAGGAGAAGTTCCGGTACTGAAGGGGCGAAAATTAAAAAGTGCTGGTACTCCGTACCGGTGAGTACCGGCCCATTTAAAGCACTGCAAACCACCTTAGTCTAGGCTTTGCACAGTGCATGGTTAATGGGTCTTCCTACTGTTGTATCTTTCAGCATGCTTGGTTGAAAGATTGTTGACTTGTAGAGATGGATATGTCTGGTGTTGTGCGTGATGATCTAATGTGTGTTCTTATTTTATTACATGTTTCTGCACTTCTCATTTAGTGGAGTGAAAATAACTGAGAGGTAGCACATTTGAGTTTGTGAGGCCTTGATGGGTTTGGGGAACATTTTAGTTGTGACAGGAGCATTCCATCCCAGAGTGCAGTATACAGAGCAATATGGACTGTGAGTTAAAGTCAGATTTGCATTCTCACTGGACCTGTTTATAGGGTGTAACAGATATTTACACTTTAAGTCACGAAGATATGAAACCCGAAAATTACTGGGTTTTTTAGGTCCAATGCCGAAGGTCGGATAAAAACCGTGATCTCCCATTTACAAGTTCATCAACTAGGCCCCTGGATCACAGATGTGGGTCACGCATTTATATTGAAGGAAATAATCATTTATTTAAAGTAGTTGGAAATCTGTTCTTTTCCTAACCCTCGCCTTTTGACCGTACGAATGGGTGTAAACAAACAATGAGGCATGCAACTACGCATACCTTATGACATGTATAGGTTGTGCATGAGTCACAGGGAAGTGCAAATGAATTGCATCCGTGTGTAAGCATAGTTTAACACATTGCATATCATTAGGGTGACCAGACGTCCTGGATTTCCCCGGACAGCAGAGCTTTAAATGGGCCGGTACTCACCGGTACGGAGTACCAGCACTTTTTAATTTTCGCCCCTTCAGTACCGGAACTTCTCCTAGGACAAGGAGAGTACCGGTACTCATGGGGGCCTTTCCTAGACACAGGTGGTGCTCCTCGCATTTTCTCGTGCCTCGGCAGCACTTTTCACACGACCCGCTCGGATTCTGCAATCCTGAGCTGAGCTCGCACAGGAGCGCCAGAACAGCAGCTCTTGTCACCTGGGCACAGCAATCTTGTTGTGCTTCTCTGCAACTCTTCCAGCAGCTGTGAGGCGGCAGGGTGTGCTGTTTACCCTTTGATCCTGCACAGTAAGAGTTGAGAGTCCACACTAAAACTAATGGACGAGGGCGTGGGGCGCATTCTTCAGGGCAGTACAGCTTTTCAGCATGCCATTGTTTTAAATGACTGAAAATGTTAGTTCATCAGCATTTTAAATTAGGCATTTTTACATGAATGTAAATCCCCGCCCTTGCCACCAATTTTATGATTATCCTCAAACATAAAAATACCTTAAAGGCAACACAATTTTTTTTTGGGTTGGTGCATTTAAACCACTTGTTTCGTATGGGAAACCATGCATAATCCAAATGCGACAGGCAGCTCCATGGAATGCCTTTGACTTTCAGACAGTTCTAGATTTTAGCTGGTAATGCTTTTGCATGCTGGGACTCGTAGTTCCCCTTTCTTATTATAAGTAAGGGTTTCTAAAAATTCAAGCATGCAAAGCTTTGATGGCAAAATTCAGAGACGGTTTTGAACATACCCTTATTAGTAAATGTAATAGGGCCATAACCATTGGACAGATACTTTAGATTTTCTTACAATGCACTTGGATTTCTTGCATATAAAGACTAGAAAGGTTGAAAACCTAGCCCCGCCCCGGGCTCCGCCCCTAGTCCCGCCCCGGGCTCCGCCCCTAGTCCCGCCCCACACTCAACCCCCCAGTCCACCGCTCCTTTTGGTGAGTACCTGCACTTATGTTTTTTCCATTTAAAGCACTGCCGAAGGGGGCGTGGCCAAGATGGCGGCGAGATAGGACGTGGGTTCCTATCCCTCCGGCGCCGCCGTCTATTAGCGTTGTAATATCGCCCTTCCTAGCGCCCATCCGAGCCTGCAGACGGGTGCTCTACCTTGCGGAGCTGCCAGGGAATCAGCAATGAGCTCAGCTCCGGGGCGTTTGCAGCCTGCCCCGCCGAGTGATCCCCTCCGGCCCCGGCCTTGCTGCGGCCCGGCGGGAACTGTGCGGCCGAGCGGGAGGCCGTCCCACGGCGCCAGACGACTGCGGCGGAGAGTGCTTCGCCTGAGTGCCCCTGTTCCTGGTGGGGTGTGCCCCCTGTCCGCTGGGCCCGTGCTGACCGGAGGCCCGGCGGGTTTGTGTTGACTGCTGAGGGCCTTAACGGGACCGACGGCCGGCTAACGGTGCCGTTTTGGGGCTCTGACGCGGCCCGGCGAGCGGTGCCTGCGACCTAGCGGGCGGCCCGCCCGAGTGCTCCCGAGAGACGGACGGGGCCTGCCCGGCGGCCTCCGGTTCGCGCCCCCCCCTGCCTGGGGGCCTGCAACTTACTGCCCTGCCTGGGGGCCTGCAACTTACTCCCGGCCCGGGACCCGGATGGTGGAACGGGTCCCGAGCGCCGGCCTGGTGAATGATGAAGCCGGAATCGCGGTGATCCACCGAGCGACATGCTGGTAAGGAGAAGCAGGCCGGGGAGGTGTGCTGCCTTTAATGCGTGAGGGGCTCGGTCTGCAGGTCGGCAGACGGTGCGGCGCCTGACCGGACCTGTGAGCGAGGATTGCACGTGGGGCGATAGTGTTGCCCGGTTGCGGAGCTGGTCCAGAGGTGCTCCACAGGTCTTGCGGAGCCGGGGTGTCCTGCAGCTGATGGCGTGTGAGGGATACCGGAGTCTACCACACTTTGCGGTCCCGGAATTCCAGAGTGGTGTGCTGGCGCTCCCTTCCCCCATCGGCGCCTGGCCTGTGTGAGCTGTGGTGGTGCCGCGGAGCTCCATCGATACCTGCGCTCCTTCCTGGTGGGGGCTCAGTGGCGGGCAGTGTGACTTCGACCCTGGCAGAGGTGCATTGCAGGTACGCACCGGTGGTGGGGTGAACACCAAGAGACAAGGCGCGCCCCCCCCCCCGGGCACTGCCCTCATAGAGACTCCGAATCATCCAAAGGCTTCCTTATTCCTAGTGCCATCCCTTGCCTGGAGGACGGGGGAACCCTCCTGGTCAGCGGTACGGCGGACGTTTGGCAGATGTGAGGGTGGACTTTAGACAACCACCCTTGAAGTGGGAAGAGAGAGTGGTAGGCCTGCAGGGGGACGCCTAGCTTCAATATGTCGTCAGCAAGGGGGAGGCGAGACAAATCCTTGAAGGACCTGCTGCAGAAGACGACGGGGCCTACGGCGGCGCAATCTGGAGCTGGCACGACACTGATGGACGGCGACGAAGCACCAGCGACCAAGCCCTTCATGGTTGAGCTCTTTTCCGCCATCAAGGAGGACATCCAAGATCTGCGCTCGCAGCTTTCCGCAGACCTGCGGGAGGTGCGGCGAGATGTTGATGGCATCGGGGAGCGAGTGGCAACACTGGAGGAGCATGACCTGAGTAGGGAAGACGATCTGCACCAACTACAGCAGGAGATGCTTCGCCTTCGCGATCAAAACCTGGACCTGCAAGCCCACGCGGAGGATTTGGAGAACCGTCCCCGACGTAACAACATCCGGATTCGGGCGGTTCCGTGGAAAGGTGAAGGCGACGACCTCCTAGCATATGTCGGCGACCTGTTCCTACAAATTCTAGGGGACGACGAATTATGAGAGATACAAATGGATCGGGTGCACCGGGTGGACTAAGGCCCCCCCTCCTGACATTCTCGTTTGCGTGCACGATTTTCAACTAAAGGAGCGCATCCTCCGCAGGGCTCGGGATCTCAATCCAGTGCAATTCCGTGGTCATCAGCCTGTGCTCTACCAGGACTTAGCGGCGTCCACTCTGACTAAACGTCAGTCTTTCAAGCCCATCACCAATCATCTCCATGACCAGAAGATTCCTTATTCATGGGGCCATCCGTTTCGCCTTGTTTTCAAGTTTCAGGGCAAACTGCACCAGATCCGATCCCTGGACGAAGCCTATGAAGAGGTTGGGCATTGAAAGGTCGCCTGCCGAGACACATGATGCCACACCTCTTCCCCGCAGGCGGCGTCGCCCCTCCGAATGGCAGCGTGTGGGGAGTGCAAGGCCTAGTCCCGCGCCAGACATAGCGGCTAGCAAGTTGGAGAGGGAGGCGGCTCTCTAATCGGTCTCCCATGTCACTGACAACCCCGAGACATCTGGCGATACTTAGCATGGCGTCTGGTGGGACGCTTCAGCAGGCGTCGGAGGGAGGAGTCCCTTCACTTGGATTTACGCCCTGAGTATCCGGATGGTGGCCACACTATCCCTGCCGTGTTGTGGATCTTGGCCGCGTCTCCCTAAACGCAGTTCATCAAGACGAACTTTTGTCCTGGTGCCATGTTTTTCCTTTGCCTTGTTGTTCTTTGGGGTTTTTTATGTTTTTGGATTTATTTTGTGGTTATTTGGGGGCTCCGCATCAGTTCTCGGGCGAGTTAGGCAGCTGACCCGTTGTTTGGAAGTGATCCCGCTTGGTTTTCAGCCCATTGGTCAGGGGCAGTTGCATAGCGCTCCTCTCCTCCACAGCCGGGATGGGTAGAGACTTGAAAATTGTTAGCTTGAATGTGCGTGGGTTAAATAATCCGGTTAAGCGCTCTGCGATACTTTCCCTTTTAGAAAATTCCGGGGGGGGATGTTTGTTTGCTCCAAGAAACCCACCTGTTAACCAAAGATACCAAGCGAATGAGAGACTGGCGCTTTCCACACCAGTTCTGGTCCTCGGGGCTGTCTAAACAAAATGGGGTAGCAATCCTCTTTAGTGCGCGCTCACAATGCAGGGTGGTCTCTACAGTGGCAGAAGTGAAGGGCCGATTGTTGGCGGTACGGGTCCAATGGGGAGATACGCACTTCACACTTGGATCCTTATATGCCCCGAATGAGCGACAGGAGCCCTTTCTGCACCTTGCGCTGGCGGAGGTCCTTGCTTCTCCTGATGCTGCGCTTCTGATTGGGGGGGACTTGAATGTAGTGATGGATCCGGAGTTGGAAAGGTCTGGGCAGAGGGCTACCCAAGCGGGGACGCTATCACAGGCAGGGAAACAGTGGCTGGCGGATTGCAGACTGGGAGATGTGTGGCGTATACAACATCCCACAGAACGTGATTATACATACTACTCAGCGGCACACAAGACATATGCGCGTCTAGACCACTTCTTGGCCTCCTCACCCCTCCTCCCTCTCCTACACGATGCGGATATCACCCCACGCTCCCTCTCGGACCATGCACTTATCTCAGTCCTGCTCCCAGCGCGCTGCGGTCGCTCCAACCCTCCTGGCTGGCGACTTCGCGATTCCCTTCTTCAATCGGAGGAAGTTACTCAGCGCATCCGGGACACTATAAAACATTATATATCTGAGAACGATCGGGGAGGCGTCTCTCTCGCGTCGGTCTGGGAGGCTTTGAAACCCGTGGTGCGGGGGGACTTTATAGCGGTCGCAGCGACCTTTTCGCGTCTCCGCAAAGAGAAGCGGGCAGAGCTGGAGAAAGAGGTAGGAGAATTAGAGGCGGTGCACAAACGCACGGGGGCAGCGAGAGTGTGGAGGGAACTGGAGACGCGGCGCCGCATGCTGAAGCATCTGGACCTTGACAGGGCTGAACATGCGCTTCTGCGACTCCGGCACAAATTTTATCTCAGTGGGGATAAGTGTGGGAGGATGCTTGCCCACAGGCTGCGGGCACGGGCGCAGGCGACCGCGATCTCCTGCGTACGAGACCAGCAGGCGGTTGAACATACGGAAGATGGCCTCATTGCCGATACTTTTCGCCAGTTTCATCGACGCCTCTATGCAAAGGAGACTGCTCCCCTGCAGGATCCTGGGGAGTACTTGGCCTCGTGCGATATCACTCCCTTACTCCAACCAACAGCAGATCTCTTGGATTCCCCTATTCGTATGGAAGAAGTGATATCGGCGATCGCCCGGCTCAAGGTGGCTAAGTCGCCGGGCCCGGACGAATTCCCCGCCCTGTTTCATAAGACCTTCTGTGCGGAACTGGCCCCCCTCCTGACGCGGCTCTTTAACTCCTTCCTAGACTCTGGGGAAGTGACGCCTACTATGTTTGAGGCAGCAATTACCGTCATCCCTAAACCGGGGAAAGACCCGGCAGAGTGGGGCTCCTACCGCCCGATTTCGCTCCTCAATGTGGATGCGAAATTGTTTGCGGGTGTCTTAGCCTCCCGCCTCAGTCCCCTCATGGACAATATTATAGATCCGGACCAATCCGGCTTTATACCGACGCGGCAAGGGGGAGATAATACTAAGAGACTTCTGCACCTTATTGACTCTCTTCACCGATCGCGCACTCAGGCCTTCCTACTCTCGATCGACGCGGCGAAGGGCTTTGACCACGTGGATTGGGAGTACTTATTTGCGGTGTTGCGGGCCTTCGGATTCGGGGATACTTTTATTCGCTGGGTCCGGTGTCTCTATGCCTCCCCTACGGCGGCGGTGCGGGTCAATGGTTGCAAGTCGGCCTCCTTCTCCATTGCTAGGGGCACACGACAGGGTTGTCCCTTGTCCCCTCTTTTATTTGCGCTCTACATGGAGCCGTTTGCTCAACGCATTCGCGCGAACCCTGGCATTGTGGGCCTTAAATTTGGGGCGGATACTCATAAAATCAGTATGTACGCCGATGATGTCATACTTTCCCTCACACAACCCCAGTCTTCATTGCGATATCTGACTCGGGAACTTACCACTTTCGGTACTGTCGCGGGGTTTAAAGTCAATTTCACGAAATCACAAATCCTCAATATATCTATCCCGGAGACGGAAGTACAAGATCTACAACAGGACTTTGCATTCCACTGGGTGTCTACGGATATCACGTACTTGGGTATTCGACTGACCTCGTCTATTGCTAGGACAGCTGCACTTAACCATGTGCTGCTGCTGGAGCAGACGGCCAAGGCGCTGGACGCCTGGTCGCGGCTCAAGCTGGCGTGGTATGGCAGGATCGCGGCAGTAAAGATGACGGTGTTACAGCGCATTTTATACCTTTTCCAAATGCTTTCCCTGAGCCCACCGTCAGGAGTCTTGCGGAAATTGCAGGGTCTGCTGAATAAATTATTGTGGGATAACAAGAAACCGCGTCTTGCGTTTGCGCATGTGGCTGCCCCGAGGGCGCAGGGGGGTTTGGGCTTTCCGGTAGTGAGTGCCTACTACCAAGCTGCATGCCTCCGTTACATCACGGAATGGAATAGGCCGCTGTCCAGCAAACACTGGAATTTCATGGACCAAACGGTCGCGGGTCGGAACATATGGCGGGAACTGTGGCTCCCGCATAGGCATAGAGTGTGGGGACTCAATTCCTCGCCGGTCACCTCCCCGACACTCAAGGTTCGGGACCAGTTGGCAGGCCCAAAAGGGTGGACCTCCTTCCCCTCTCCTATGTCCCCTATAGTGGATAACCCCGACTTCCAGCCAGGATGCGCTTCCCCGGTCTTCCAGCGCTGGTGGGAAGAGGGGTGTAAAAGAGTGGGATTCCTGTTTGACCTAGAGGGCTTGATCCCCTTTCAGCAGTTACGTAGGGATTACGATTTGCCGCTGACTGATGCCTTCCACTACTCGCAGGTAGCACACTAGGTCACGAGAGCAGAGAACGTCGCACGCATGTCCCGCCCCTTGACTTCTTTCGAGAAATGGCTGGTGTACAAGAAGGACGACTGTAAACTCATCTCCGAGCTGTATGCCATGATCACTACACCACCGAAGAAACACCGTACGAAAGCACAACTCAGATGGGAAATGGAACTAGGGAGGCCCCTCACGCACAAGGAGTGGGAGCACATTTATTACAGAGCACATCACACGGCCGCGAATACAGCAGGGGCGGAGTCTGCATACAAAGTAGTTACTCACTGGTACTATACGCCGGCGCACATCAGGAGTTGGGACAGGTCCAAGTCAGGCCTCTGCTGGTGGGGGTGTGGTCTCACAGGCACGTTGGTCCATTTGCTTTGGCACTGCCCAAAACTGGTGCGTTACTGGGAGGCAGTCCTTGATGACGTAGACGCGGCCTTTGAGATCACACTCCCTCGTGCTCCCGAGTATATGCTGCTGGGCCTTCCCCATCCTAAGTTCTTCCCACTGAAATCCCTAAAGGGAAAGCAGATAGCCATGGCTTTACTTGCAGCGCGACGGGTACTTTTGGCGCACTGGGGCTCTCTGACGATTCCAGACCCGCGTGATTGGATTCAGAACCTTTGGCAACTGTTAGCGATGGAACGATTGTCGCTTAGTGTAGATGGGAAGGGCAAGGACTTTCTGGAACTGTGGGCCCCCTTTTTACAGATTTTAACTAAAGATATGAGGGAAGTAACGTGTCCAAAATATCTTCAAATTCTGCGACTTATACCCCTAGAACCACCTGGTGCATCTTAAGTGTGATTTCTTAGGTGCTGGCGCCTGAGGAAGCAGGATTGTCCTAGCTTAGAGCGTGAGAACTGATGTGGAGGGAGGGTGGCGGGTGGACAGGGAGGGAGGGGATGTTTATTTGTGTTAATGTTCTGAAAAGTGGTATACTCACCGGATGCCTGCCTGGCTCAATCAAGACCTGAAATCTACGCGAGGTCGTCCTCAGGGATGTAGACCTGAACGCTGTGTTACTTTCAGGAGTTTTCGCTCTGCCGGCGCTTTGATGTAGGCAGTGAAGCTGTGTATGTGTTGCTTGAGAGCCACTAAATAAATACGTTTGATTCTAAAGCACTGCCGAACAGTCCCTGTTTTTAGAGGACAGTCCCGGTGTCACAACACTTTACTTAATTTTAGGTAAATGTCCCGGTTTTTGGGATAAAGTTCAGGTCATTCTGCAAAGCAAAATGGAAAGTTATACTTCCATTCACATGCGCCTCTGAAGACTGTAAATGTTAAGTAATGTATCTGTTTACGGCTGCCTGCTCCCAGCAGAGACAAAGTGGGGTGGAGGGCAGGGGGAGTTCAGGGTGGAGGGATCCTGCCACAGACAGACACACACACACACACACACACACAGGCGCACACTCACACGCAAAAAACAGGCCAGATATAGAAGACAAAAAGTGTTAGTCCTACTTTTATGTCTAGCCTGTCCCGGTTTTTGCTTCTTAAAATCTGGTCACCCTCCAAATCATGCTTGTTACACGTCTAATTCTAGTCCTGGAGCAGTCGAGCCAATGTGTTCCACCTTTCTCATGGCGAGAATTGGATGGACACAGTGCCACCTACAAGCTATTCCACCATTTGCATGCCTTCTAAGACTGTTGGGTCTGTTCTCAGGTCAGATGTGATTTTACGGTTAGTGCCTCTGACTTCATCCACTCGCCAGTTTGGTTTCAGCTTCTTTGTGCGTGACACTAGAGTAGTAACTTTTTTCGACTAAATACGTGTTAAGAATGTTTTCTTAGGTGGGACACACTAACAAACGTTGCCTGTGGGGTAGTCACTGCCTTCAAGAAATGCCTCTCACAATTTGGCATATTCCTCCCCAGTGGCCTAACGCAGGTTTCCTGCAATGTGGTGGGGGGAGGCCCCACCCACCCCCAGGGTTAGGATGCTCACATTTATCCCCAGACCAATGAATATCTGTGAGATATAGGAGACTCAGGGAGGCCTCAT
The DNA here is from genome assembly GCA_963921515.1 of Calotriton arnoldi. Taxonomy (NCBI): domain Eukaryota; kingdom Metazoa; phylum Chordata; class Amphibia; order Caudata; family Salamandridae; genus Calotriton; species Calotriton arnoldi. The sequence goes on along the minus strand of CAWUFW010005313.1, from coordinate 848,397 downwards.
CATTTTGCGTCACAGAGCCTCACAGACTTTAGAGCTGGCCACCCATTGTGCAAACCTTTTTCAGCCTTCAAAAAATGTTCACCTCCATTGACTTCAATGTGATCACCCCTAGAACCATATACTTCAGCCCTATTGAAGACTCCAGCTTAGGGAGGCATGTGTGGCAGCTGTTTCACGAGATTTTGGTGAGTGGAATTGTGCTTTTGTGGAGGTTTTTAGGGCAGATGATGTGGTGCACTGACTTGTTTCCCACTTTACACTGAGTGAGGAGGCACTTGAGAACAGAAGAAGCTGCTGAGCTGCATCCTGTGAGCTCTACCTCCTTTCAGAGGACACTTTGCCAACAGATAAATCAAGTGGTTCCCGGGCAGCGTTCTAGAATGTTTGGGAGCTTTCTTGGTGCCTCATTGGGCCAGCAGCCTGTCTTTAGTCTCTGTCCTTTCTCTCTGTACCCTTTTCACGCTGCTTCTGCAAAATCTGCTGATTATTCCGTCTATCTTTGCCCCCTCAGGTGGACGCCGAGCAGTATTATGCAGAGTTGGAAGAAAAGTTGACAGACGAGTTCAATGCAGAGCGCAACCGCATCACTCTCAAGCGCCTCGACATTGCCTTTGTCACCTTCCAGGATGACCGGATGACCGCGGTGTGAGTGCCATTTTCTTGTTCCGCCTCTGTGTTCCAGCTAGCCTGGTCACAGCTGCCATTAATTTTCACGATGAATGGCTGGGTACAGTAAGCAGACGTCACCCCATAGACTCCCGGAGCCTCTACGAAGCAGGATGAATGGCCGGCTACAGTAAGCAGGTGCCACTCCGTAGACTCCCAGAGCCTCTACGAAGCAGGATGAATGGCTGGGTATAGTAAGCAGGCTTCACCTCATACAGGGGTGTGGAATTTAATAAAATATCTACTTGTCCATGGGGCAGGTTGCTTCTTATATCTACTTGTCCTGTAACAAAATCCACTTGCCCCTTTGGTGCCATGTAGTTCAGTGACAAATTATGGCAGCAATCTCATTATATAGGAGCTCTAATATAGCCTCTCTGATTATGCCAGGGCTCATACCATAGTAGTGTTTGAATACTTGCAATCCCCTTATGTAGCCAAGTTTCCGCAGATCTACATACTGGAGCTGAAGGTCGTGGTAAGCAAAAGTTCCAGGGTTAGAATGGCCTTTTGAGTCTGTGCAAACCTACTAACTTGCGTGTTTTAAGGGTTTTAAACAACTCTTCTCTAATCTTTTCACACACTGAGAAATGTTGGAAATTTACTCGTGACAATGGCAGACGTAAACCTTTTTCCAGAGTTGGAGAAAATAGTGGTTGGAGGGAAAGTGAACTTGCAAACACTCAGATTTTCGCATGAGCAAATCTACACATGCATATTTGCTCATGCTAAAATGCAGTTCACAGATATTTTCTAGGAGTATTATTTCTTGTCCTACTTCTGTAAATTCTTGGGACTGCATGAAAACTGTATAGCTGCACTTAATGCAAGGACATATACCATGAGTGCACTTTTGAGACTTTCTTTAATAATTGGGCCCCTAATTTGGTCTGGCGTTGACCGTGACCTTTTCTGTTTATTAAAATTGTCTCTCTCCTTGTATTGGCTGGCTTCACTGTGAGTGACCGCATTCTGCTCTTTCACAGGGAGAATATCTGCATACAAAGTAGTTTTGTTCATTGCCAATAACTACTATGGCAGTGTGTGCTTTTTGAGACCCAAAAACAATTTTTGCTTTTGCCAATGCATGTATGCTGGCATAATGGCAGCTCCCACACCAATAAGGTTTTACAAAAACCATGCCAAAACAAGTCACACATTGACAAAACTAAAAAGCTGACCACCAATTTCAGACCAACTGGCTTTGCCAATGCTGGTTTATTTTTGTTTCCAATAATCTTATTGAAACTGGTTACACTGATTTTCCATTATGAATATTTTTGGGAACTACTAGCATGCATCAACACATGTTACTAAATGATGCTGCAAAGAAATGGTACCTGGAATGTTACAGTAGTTTAGCAAAATATTTTTTTCCTGCTTTCATTTTTTCCTGCTTTCATTTTTTAATGAACATTTTATTTTGAAAGCAAAGGATCATAAATCTTGCTTTCAAGCTTCTGCAAATATTTGCATCAAATCAGAGAGCATTCTGGGAGCAATATACATAACCTCGTATTGCTAAACTTTGAAAGCGTATACACATTTTTATACTGGAACCACTGTCAGTAGTGCATTCGGAGCTTACAACATTTACTCAGAGCGCTCACCCTAATAATAAAGGCTTTCAATTAATGAACTATAAATACAAGTTTGAACAGCATTAATATATGGGCAAAAATATTACCTTAACTGCAGACAGTGCTCTTCCCTGATCCATAATGCGATACTGCAAACTGGCAGCCAAAGGGTTTGTGCTGCAGGAGGTTGGGCCTACTTGTCCCAAGTACACACGAAAAATAGGAATTCCACATCCCTGTCATAGACTCCCATTGCCTCAACGAAGCAGGATAAATGGCTGGATACAGTAAGCAGGTGTCACCCCACTGACTCCGAATGCCGATGAATGGCTGGGTGCAGAACGCAGGCGTCACCCCATAGACTCCCAGTGCCTCTACGAAGCCGCATGAATGGCTGGGTACAGTTAGCAGGTGTCACTCCATAGACTCCCAATGCCGCTATGAAGCACGATGAATGGCTGGATACAGTAAGCAGGTGTCACCCCATAGACTCCCAGTGCCTCTACGAAGCCGCATGAATGGCTGGGTACAGGATGCAGACGTCACCCCTTAGACTCTCAGTGCCTCTACGAAGGAGGATGAATGGCTGGATACAGTAAGCAGGCGTCAACCCATAGACTCCCAGTGCCTCTACGAAGCAGCGGACAGCGACCATAGGAGCCTCCATGGCGACCTGCGCCCAGAGGTACTGAGTCCCATAGTGTTGACCAATCACGTTTACGGCCAGGAGTGTGGATCTGGTTAACGTGCATAGTCGTCTCCTGCTTCCCTTACTTTGCTGGCTCACCCGGCTCAACAAATAGAACATTTCAGAGAGGCTCAACACCTCCATGACCGCAATTTACTAATTAACAAAGCAAAGAGGTTTGGAGCGCCCACAGAGGTGCTTCGAGGAGATTTAGGCTATGTGCAGCTCGCCTTGAGAGAAGCATCCTCTCTCTGCTGCTGTTTTAATCTTCACTCTTCACTTTATAAAATCTGGGGAGGGGATATTGTCCTCTGTGCATCCCCCCACTTCAAAATCTGTGGGGGTTGGGGGAACCCAGGCTAGAGGTGGTTACGAAGCACCTAGTGTGATAATGCATGGGACCCCCCGGTGGCCCAGAAGCTCCCTTTCTGCTCCAAGAGGTACCTTCACACAATGCCTAATTTAAGCCGGTGGTTGAGGTGGAGGAACTTGCACTCATTATTTGAGGACCAGGACTTTTCTCATCATCAGACCCAGAGCAAGGGAGATGGTGGCTGAAAAGGTTGAAAGGAGGAGAAAGAGAAAGAAATCTACAGTGTCTAATTGAAAACAAAGGGTTAAAAAAGAGTCTGCAAGTGTGAGATAAAGAGACAGGAAGTGTAGGGTGATGGGGTTGGTGGAAAAAAAGAGACTGGAGTTTATATTAAGACTAGTCACCTTTTGAATTCAACAACCTGTCATTCGGCAACAACGACAGCGGGCTCTGAGGAAAAACGTTAGACTTCGGTACGTCCATATTTTTAAATTAAATACCTGCCTATACATCTTTATATTACAGACACCCCTTGCCAAATACTACGGACTGTATGAATATGAACAAGGGGCTTAGTTTGCAAAAACAAAACGTAAATAATACAGGGTCCCAAAGTTTCCAGAGCCAGCCCCCTGCCCTCGCAAATGCTGGGGTTGCTGAGCACCTCGACTGCCTAACCTTGATTCCACTGCATTGCTCATTTATCCACTATCCTACACTTCCTGTCTTTTGATCTTCCTCTTGCAGGTTCTCACCCTTCCCTTCTGTCTTTGGCACTGTTTTCATATCTTTCTCTTCCTCGTCCTTTCTCTGACTTTATTTGTTGCTCTGATTCAAAGTCTGATGATGAAAAATAAGTCCAAATCCCCAGAAAAGAGAACCTACTGCCGGCAACAACTAGCACAAATTAAGCACAGTCTCTTAATCAGTTAAGCACTTAGAGGGGAGAACTCTTTTACTTGGTTGTCCTTCATGTGGCTATATCATATTTCCCTGACACCGTATTTCTAACCGCAGTCCAACTTAAGAGGAGTCCAAATTATTGGCATTTGACTAATAATATGGCAGCACAGCACTTTTATTCTGGCTGCCCTTTGGTACAGTTCTAGAAATTCCATCACTTGGTTGAATATGTTCTTTGGTAGTATTTAGTTACATATAGTTAATTTGGAATTGTTACATATTTAGTTTAGAGACAGTTTGTGTAGGTTTTTGTGAAAGTAAAATTATTTTGCGCCAAGTAAATATGCTTTAGTGTCTTGTGTATGGATGAGTGTATAGAATATCTTTTCTTTTGAGTTTGGTGGTTCATTATAGAGGGAATACAGATTTATTTCTAAATCTGCTCCACGATCCAGGTAGGTAGCTGTGATCCTGTGTACATGATAGTGCAGTAAGCTTATGCTGGCTTTATCCAAATGGTCCTATGGTGTATGTTGGTTCAATGCAAGACAACGCTATCGGTTTGCCAGTGCTTTGTCAACTATATGCCTTTGGTGCTGTTTTATGTGTATTCAGGTTGTAGTTAGTGTGTCCAAGTGCAAAAGTACAGATATAGGCATGATAAATTAACTCACTTGCTATGATTAAGTGAGATGTTGTTTATTTTAGCACTCTTTCTCCTCTTGAATGTAGGATTATAAAGGACTACTGCCGAACCCGCTGCCGCAGAAACCCCCAGCAGTCTTCTGTGACCACCGTGATAAAAGCGCACACTTGGGCGGTCCAGTATGCACATGCACCAAACGATATCATCTGGTAAGTGTATGCAGAGCCTTAGTTTGTGTTAATAATACATTCATTCTAATCATTGAGATCCTTTGCCTCATGGACAAAACCACATCAACAACCTTCACCTCTCATACACAGGAGCCTATGTTAATCATATGCCAGCCACATTTAAAAAAAATGATCATGCCTTACTTATTTTCCAGAGGTCTAATAAGACACACCTTTAAGATATTAACCATTTTTAATCTCTTGAGACGGTCGCTCCATCTTTTCCTTGTTCCAGGCATGCGCTTTGTAAGGACTGTAACCTGGTATGTAGCTATATTTGTTGCATGCACATGTCCTTTTTAGGCTTTTCATCTTTCCACTCAACATCTACTTCTAATCCCAGAGTGAACTTTTTTTAAACATTTGCCCTAGATGTTTGAGTCAATATGAGCTGGCTCAAGACAATCCTGAGATCCACTTTGTCGGCGATTGACCTTGTCGACACGTGGCATACCTTTAATCCCACCGCACGACAATACACATACCTCTCGGGAGCCCATGGGAGCCTTTCGTGCATAGATTATATACTTAACCCAACTCAATAACTTCCCTACATTGGTGAGTTTCACCACCTTGCTAGAGGCATCTCTGACCACTCCCAGTGTGTGCAATCTATGGACTTGCAGATGGATCGCAGATATAGACAAAGGGTGGTACTTAGTCCCTGGTATCACAAGATACCCTGCATCCAGGTGGGCCTTCATGAGATCACGGAGCAATACTTCGATTAAAATGAGGGTTCAGTGGCCCCCTCACAAACGTTGTGGGAAGCATATAAAAATATCATAAGAGGTCAGAGCATGGCATTGATTGCGGAGCATAAAAAGGAAAAGGGAGCCCGATAAACACTCGAAAGGGAGATCCAGAAGTGAATCCCAACTCACTGCTGATGGCCAGGGAAACTTACAACATAACTTATCCTTGATACAAAAGGAATACAGAGATGTTACGACAGAGGCTGCTAGGGATCACCATCGTGCAACTCTGTACCGCCTCTATGAGGTGAGTATCCAGGCTGGCAGGCTTTTGGCTTGGCTGGATAGAAGAGAAGCGGCATCTCGGTGGGTGTTCGAGATCTTAAATGACAGGAGCAAATGTGTTAAGGACAGACCAGGTGTGGCCCATGTCTTTCTTGCCTATTATGCTAGCCTATATTCCCCAGCACTTACAGCAATGGCTGAGGAGTCTCGCAAGTTGCTATCTGATATCTAGATGTCAGGTCTCTCGCAGACAGATAAAGCGCTCCTAGAGCAGGAGCTGACGGAAAGCGAAGTGATGCAAGCCATCCATGACTTGACATCTGGTAAAGCAGTGGGTACTAACGGCCTGCCTATAGAGCTCTATAAACTTACAGCCACAAAAACGGCCCCTTGTCTCCTGCGGATGTTCTTAGAGTGCCACAAATCCGGTGTACTGCCCACAGATCAGAGATTAGCTAATCTAGTTGTTCTTCATAGGGAGGGTAAACAGAAGAATGGGCCTCTTACAGGCCTATATGGTTGTTAAACATAGAAGTGAAAATCCTGGCGAAGCTTTTAGCTACACGATTGGTTAGGGTGATTCGATCACTGGTCCACCCGGATCAATCTGGCTTCATGCTAGGAAGGAGTACCGCACTCAATCTGTGACGGCTGCATGGAGTCCTGGGCCTTGTGATGAGAAGAGACCCATTGTTTTGTCTCTTGACGCACAGATGGCCTTTGATATTGAGAAGTGGCACTTTATGTATGAACTTTTGGAGAAGTTTGGGTTCGGCCCCTGCTTCTTCTCCTGGATGCGGCTCTTCTATTCTGATCCCCTTGCTCAGGTAACGGTAATTGGGGGCACATCTGCACTGTTTCACCTCCAGCAAAGTACAAGACAGGGCTGTCATCTTTCACCCTTGATTTTGCTCTTGTCTTGGAACTGCTCGTGGCCTTGATTAAAAGCGAACCCCTGATCAGGGGGCTGCGATGGGCTGCAGACTCGGAGGATAGGATCTCCCTTTATGCAGACGATATCCTGCTCTATATTGCCAACCCCACCTTTTCTCTTGACAGGGTAATGCACATGTTCACATTTCTTTGTCGCTACTCTGGTTACACCATCAACTGGAACAAGTCTCTGAACTATATCCTTCATGGAACCGCCTTATGCCTGCCTCACGACTATGCAGTTGGAGTAGTCAAGGAGGGTTTCCTCTATCTGGGGATCTTAGTCACCAGACCCCCAGATGTTTTCTACGTGCACAGTCTTGAACCACCGCTCTCACGCTCGCAAGGGGATGTTCAACACTGGAGAGCCATGTCTCTGTCCCTATTAGGGAAAGCTGCCCTATTCAAAATGATGGCCCTCCCCCCTTTTCTGTACGTACTTCAGAATACACCTTACCTATTCCCACTGTCCTGCTTCCAAGCAATAGACAGTGCAACCCGTACGCCTCTGTGGGATGGGGGCCCCCCTCGAATAGCACTTCAGAAACTGACAAGGGGCTGGTACGACGGGGGGATAGCTCTCCTGGATCTACAAAAGTATTACTGGGCATCACCACTCATCACTGTTAACCATTGGATCCATCTCCCAGAGGACGAACCAGCTTACAGGATGGATAGGAGGAACATGCGGCCCGGGGGCTACCTTAGAGCCATCTATGGGGGACAACACAATACACCCCTCTCCAACCCTCCCTCAGTCACACTTACTCTTTGGCACACCGTACTCAATGCCATGGGCTGGTAGGGCAAGACCATGCAAGCCACCCTCTTGTGGGATACCGTGAAGTTGGGCACTCTGGCCTTGCAGGGGTCTTTGATCGGTGGGATCTCATTGGCCTCTCTAGGGTGGGAGACCTGTGGAAACAGGGTGAGATACTTACATTCGCAGAGTTACAAAGAGAATACCAGTTGGCACCCGCTGATACCTACCGATATTTACGAATACACCATGCCCTAAAACAGGTATTGCCAAGAGGCGAAGATCTCCCTGAATCCTCCCCACTTGAATATAGGCTGCTGGATGATTATGTCCCCAAAAAAGGCGACTTTGCTTACCTACAAAAGATTGTTACATAACTTCCCTGGCAATTTGACCCACTTGCAAGAGAGGTGGGAGCATGACTTTGAGAGCCTGGAGGATGATGTGTGGCTTGTGGCGTTGGCATCCCCCAGGGAGGTGACAATAAAATCAAGGTTTCACCTGGTATAGCTCCATATCCTCCATAGATGTTTCTATGCATGTACAATGTTGGTTAAAATTGGTTAAAGCAGACACAGAACTGTGGCCCAAGCAATGTGGTCAGGAGGGCACATTTCTGCATATTATATGGGGTTGCCCGGCACTCCAGCGATATTGGGAAGCTGCGATTGCCTGTCTTAACAGTGTTTGTGGGAGTGGCACGGTACCATCAGCAAAATGGTGCCTCCTAAATATCTGGGATGAAACCGATCTCACCCGTATGGACCGTCTCTGGCTGACACTGGGGTTGATGGTGGCTAAACGTCATATAGCACGACTGTGGAGGGCTGAAGTAGCACCGCACTAGGGCAATTGGAAGAGAGACATGGACTGGGGTTTGCAGGCTAAGAATGTGGTCTACGAAAGCAAGGGTTGTCCAAACCAATAGACTAACATTTGGGGGAAATGGCATGCGTATTGGGGGAGCTATGTGCTCCTATCATGGGTACCAGTTGAGATGCTTTGTATCAAGGATGGCTGGACTTTGCCACTGCCCTATGAATTGTTGGGGAGGAGACTGGATGTTACTAGGTTCCTAAGCCCAGATGGAAATTTGTTACTGTATGTCTGTGTTTTACCACTATGATACATGCTGCTTTCTGTCACCGCAATTCTATTTGTTTTATATGCAATAAAAAGATCTTAAAAATAAATAAATCCTGGAGATCCAGGTGACCAGTTACAGGTCCCCAAATCTTTCGGAACTTGAAGCAAGTTTAAATGTGATTTGAGAAGCTCAAAAACATCCTTGCCTCTTCCTTTGTCTTAGTGAGTTGTGCTACTTTGCATAGAAGGAGAATGCTTTCAGACTGTATAGGAAGGTACTTTGGACTGTGTTTTAGGTTTATTTCTATATTTTAGAGAATGCACTTTTATTTCTTTGTTGCTTGCCTCTTTTGTATGTGTATTTGATCAATGGAAAAGTTGTGTTATGGATGCCATGTTTAGTTGGAAGTAGAGAAGAAGTGGAAAATCATGAATGTGGATGGGCTCAAAATCCACGCTTGCATGTAAGAGGGATGAGCACCACTGGTAAATTGTCATGAACAACATTTCTTCCTGAATATCTAGTAAGAAAGTCTTTTTAGGATTACGGGAAGCACATCTTAACTATAGTTTTTTAAAGATCCTCCACAGCTGGCACTGGTTCCCAGCAAGGTACACAAAGCCTGTCTTAGTATGGACTCACGTTGTTGGAGATGTGGCTTACCGCATTGTGATATAGTTCATATATTATGGGAATGTGATCGATTGAAGGCCTTCTGGTCGCAGGTTTGATACCATATGGTAAAAGGCCTCCGGGTAGAGAGACCTTTGTCTGCCCGACTAGTGCTTCTGCATGCTACTTCTGGCCGCACTTCAGTGACCCAACATGTTAATAAATGGCTTTCCACTGCCTCAGGTGCGGCTAAATTGGTGATTTTACGTCTGTGGAAATTGACTTTAATACACACTTTTCAGACCTGGTTGGATAACATGTACGATATGGCATGTTTTGAGTGCCTCATTTATAAGCTAAATGATAGATTGCAGATATTTCATGAGGTTTGGGCCTCTTTTCTGAAAGATTGATGTGCCAAACTCACCCTTACATCCCTGGTGCCTACGATGAATCACATCCTACTTCATGTTCCATGTAGATTCCTATGTTTCATTCACAGCCTCCTTCCTCTTGTGGTTCCCCAGTCTTTGACCCCTATAAAATTATTATTTTTTTACCCTCGTTATAGGAGGTTGGGAATAGGGAGTCTTCATATTTCATTTTTTCATGTTTGGGTGTTTTATCCTCTCATTCTCCCTCCTTATTGTGGGTGTGTGCTTCCTTTTTCCATCTCCCTTTCCTCCCTTGATGGTTGTGCTGTGTTCTTCTTTTATTACTCATTACCTGCTTTTATGGGGAACTGGCTTGCAGTTGGATTATGGGATTGTTGTTTTTTTTCACTTTGTTGATATTGCCGCCCTGCGTGGCAATTGTTTTTTTGTATTTATTGTGCCACTCCTGTTGCTGCAATGAGAAAAACTCAATAGAGAATTGAAACATGAAAAAAAAGTTTCTTTACTGTGAATGGGAGAGACAACAAATTTCTTAGATCAGTTAGATTGTTTGAGTTAAGATACCTCTGAAGTTGTTTGGCAGAAATTAGTTCCAGGCATTTATGTATGCCTTGAAAGGTGGCTATTGATATCCACTTTTTAGGCATTAGTATTACTCGTGCATTTTTGAAAGTTAGATAGGCTGATCCACGCATGTATGGTGTATTTAAGATTTTTACATCTGGACAAATTGAGAAAGCACATGAGTTGTCCAAAATAATTAGACAAAGATCATCAGGACTTATGCTGTTTTTGAGGCTCTGTATGTTTTTTTAGTTCTTCTGGGTTGGTAAAACGGAAATGTTCTAGCAACTTGGTGCTATTTGAGATTTGACAGTGGTTTTTGCTATATTTAGATGTAATTTTTGCCATTATTTTGTTTTTTTTGGAAGTTAACTGATTGAGGCTATTACTGCAGATCAGTTGGGTGAAGAAGGTGTTGTGTAATAAGTTTCTCTGATTACCAGCTAGATAAAGTGATTTTGTGAGACCTGTATTGGAGTCTGATTTGACAGTGTCGCTTAAGAAGCACATTTGTGTACCAGCAGAGATGAGCACACTGTTGCCTCTCCAGTAATTGAAGTTCTTGTTTTGATGAAGAGTATGATCTATACACTGGAGTAAAGCTAAGAGTTCCTTATCTGGGGCATTGCTAGGCTTATACTCCAAATGCAGTGCCAGTCATGTATCACAGAGAAAGGTTTCTTAGCCAGGAGGCTTTTCACTAGAGTTGTGAAGAAGTGCTAATATTATTTCATGAGGATGGGGATTTATGATCCAACCTTGGCATAGAGGAATCTGGTTGTAAAGAATACTCAAATCGCTTTAATTGTTGTGCATCAAGTCATATAGTTGCTGAACCAGGTCACTTAGCTTTCCAGTTGACTGCAAGTTTGCAGTTTGTTCCTATTGTAGATTGACATACCATACACACTCTTTTTATCTAGTTTCAAGTCAGGAATATTTCAAAATCTCTAAGCTATTCTTCAGACATGACCCCAATGAATCATCCCTATGTCAATTTAGCCCATTATGCACTAACTCCCCCTTAGATGAATTATTTCCTGGAGCATTGGTCTCATTGATGTCTTTTGTGTGCGGATCGTTTTTAAGGATTAGAAAGTTTAAAAAATATATTTTTACTTGAAATGACTGTCATGTATTGGTAAATGAGTGTAATTTAATTGGCTGCACATGTATATTTAAAGTGGTTGTCAGAAGATGGCATATCTTAGAAGTTGGCTGTCTCCGATAAGTGGGTTGCAGAGTGCAATATTTATTATTCTGTGGAGGGCCTCAGGGTTGAAATAAAGATACTCAATTAGACCCTATATATTCAAAAACAATGTTTTACGTCAAAAAGTAAAAAGTATTTTGTGTATCATAGATGCATCTCTGACCGTATCTATTACGTTGAAAGTTGTTTGTAGTGTCTGTTTATTCCAGAAACAGGGTCTTCGATAAAAGCAACCAGGTTAACCAATGGCAGTTATCCTGGAGAAAGAACATCTTTTTTTTTTTTTTTTTTACCACGTTCCTGCACTTTTGCTGGTCTTCAGTATCTCGCTTTAAAGATAGAAATGAGTTATAGAGTTTGCAAGCCTAACCGAAAAAATTCTAGAATTTTGAATGGCATGCAGTAATAATCAATTTCGCTAAAATTGCAGCCAACACAAACCCTAAACTTTTGGGCTCTAGTACACTTGACTTCATTAGATACCTTTGCCTGATGAAAGTATCCTTGTCTACTACTAGGCCAGTTTTTGCTTGTCTTTATCAAGTCAGTAATATTGTCTTTGTTTTGCCTTATTAGCTACCTAAGACGATCTACCTGTCGCTAGAGGCAAATCTCTAGCATTCACAAAAATATAAAAAAGATCTGGTCATTCCCCTATGGAAAAACACTTCCCTTGACCCTTAGTGGTTGTAGCTATGGAGGCTCATGGTTGCCTTAACATAGCTCTCCAAGTTTTTTGCGAATGTGTATACTACTTTGTTTCAGTCGAGGCTGCACTTTGTAAAGTCTCTACTGGGAGTGAATTTAATAATATTCAGATATTCATGCTGTGTTTTCTCACATATGTAATTAGTCTTCTTTCCAACCGCACGATCAGTATAACTTATTGATAATGTCAATATACGTTTTAAAAGAATTGTTAGGGGACCGATGATTAGAGGGAAATTCACAGTAGGATATTTGTGATTCTTGTTACATCCCAAATACATATTTGCATACAATGTACACCAGTGGCTAAAAGACACATTTGTTTAAACTACATTTGTGGTGCTGGTGACAATAACGTAATGAAGAAAAGGATTCTCTGATTATACAATTATGCACAATAAAGGACGCCTTTCTAAACTAAACTAAGGGGAAAAGGAATTTTGTGGACTTCATATTTTGGCAAACAACAAAGATTTCTTTCAGCTCAGAGACATATGCATTATGTTAAAGGAATACAAACACTCCAGATCAGCAGGATTGCTTCATTGTCTGAGTAGAGTTACTCAAGGTTATTTTCCTTTCCCTAGTCACCCATTTAACAGATTTACAGTGTGACCGAGGGATACATGACCATTGGTCAAATAGTAAGCGGTTCAAAATAGTTTCAGTGGTTCCCAGGTTATGATCCCAATAATATAACACAGCGGGATCCCTGACAAATTTGCATACTGAGTGAGACAGGAAAAAACAAAAAAACAATAACCTAACAACCCACCTCCTTTAATGCTCAAAATAAGTCATATATTAAATTATTCAAAATCTTTCTTTTAGTGGCAAAAAACCTTTTTTTATTCAAATATAAACATATCCATGGACTTACATATTTCTCACAACATAATTTATCATGCATAGTTTCATTCAATGTACTATAGTGCAGGATGTCCCCCAAGAACACCAAACACTCTCAATCTCCATACATCCCATTCATACTAGTATTAAAAAACATTGTTTTAAATACACTGTACTCCAACATTATTTCACAGGAAGACGAAAATAAATTTCTTTAACTCCTACTTAAATAATTAGAAGGCATAGTTATATATAGTACATCAGATTCCTTTGACTGGTTCATAGTACAATTATATTTTTTCTGCTGGTTATAAAACCTGTACGTGTATCAAGCCTTTTAAATTTATCAAGCACGTCTTCTTGGTTGATGCACAGCTGTTTGCAGGTGCCAATGTTTTTTAATAGTAGTATGAAACTATATATGAAAAATTGTGTTGTGAAATGCAGTTGGTACATAAGCAGAAAAACTGTGAAGATAACATCACAGTTAGACTACTTTTTTGTTTTTGCTTTCAGCACTCAATGGTAGTGCATCTCTTGCCTTGCTTTCCCTCCCGCTCCCCTCTGTGATCATTCCCCCTTCTCATTCCTCTCGCTCTACTTGTTACTCCCCAGTGCATCTGTTTCTTCCCCTCCCCATCCTACACACCTTTTAAAACCTCATCACCCAGTGGGCTTCTCTGTTGCTCCCCTCACTCCTCCCTGTTGATCACCGCTTAGCAGTGGCATTGACTTGCTTCGCCACTCCTCCATTTCCTGTTTTTTTTTTTTTTTTATATATATTTAACATTTTGCACTTTTTAGGAGGACCCGGCATCTGCAATTTACTACTGGGCCACTCGTTTTTCAAAAAGCACTTTCACAAACATTTATATATATATTTTTATAATTTACCACTCTGTTTGGCACCCTCCACCTTGGAGCAAAAAATATTAAGAAAAAAATGGCTAGCACAATGTCATGGCACATACATGTGCATGCATGTGCGACTGTGCATCATTGTGCTATGGGCTGTAACAATTGTTTTCTTTTTGCCAATGCTGATCAACATTGACAAAAAATTGACATCAAAGCTAAAAAGGGGAAACCCATTACCTTTGCCAATGCTTGTTGAAACATCAGCTGCTTCTGTTCCAGAAAGGAAGAAAAAGGTTGAGCCATGCACCTCTCAGTTGTTAAACAAGTATACAGAGCTACTGAACATATAATAAACGAACGTAACCATTGTTGTACGACACTAATCCTACACCAGGTTGGTATAATGTGGTTCTAAAATAAAACCTGCAGATTAAATAAAAGATGTTATTATTGCACAAAGCTAATCAAAGAGATGAAAGCAACCATAATAGATGTCGTCATGCTTTAACCGCATCTAAAATTACTCTCATACAAAGCAACAATATCACCATGGATAATACAGATGTGCATGTTGCTGTGCCTGGGTGTAATCTATAATAACAAACCGGTAGTTTTCTTGAATTGCTTGGTATTGATTCAAAGAATTTTAGATTTGGTAATATATTACGCATTTATGCTGTGATAAAACGTACACCCTTCTGATTATGTAATCCCTAATGGGTTTGATGGTTATGTTATATGTTGTTGTTTTTTTAATGATTGGCATGAAGAAAAAATAAGTTATTGTCAAACCATAAAATGAAAGATGGCATATATAATGTTTTAACTTTAAGATGGAATAATATAAGCAAACAGTGTTGATGAAATATTTTTTCTGAAGGTAGATACAAAAGGATTGCATCTATTTCGGTTGCTTTCATCTCTTAACATGACTTTCTAATCTTTTGTTGTGTAAAACTTTTTCAGTTTTCAATTTTTTGTCACCATGAATGTATAAATATAGCTGTGATGAAGCGGTGAATCTGGCAAAACTTATTGTCTGTTTTTATCTCTGTCGATATCAGCTCATTAATTTTTCTCTGTAAGCCAACTTGGAATGTAGTGGGCTAAAAAGATTTGTGAAGAAACAATTCTGGTTGCCATATCACAGAAGAAAAATTGTGATTAAGCCCATTGTAATTTCCATGATTTGTCATAGTAATGAACTGATTACAATTAAAATGTTTGTACAAAGGGATGCTGATAATATGTATTTATATTTTTTCCTGTGTTAAATAAAATTTATAACTATTTTAAATTAAATAAAAGTTTTTTTGTTGTTGATACTTCATGACTCCACACCTAGTGCAATACCTTATTGGTGTTTTTGGATTACATGAGACAGGTTTAGGGATATCTAACCTGGTGGGTTTTAAAATCCTCGCCAGGCCACCAGTATACACTTTGTGGATAGACTTTAAGCTTCCCAGAAGAAGACCCTACTCTTAAAATAAGAAACTTAAAGATGTTGTTGACACAAGTTGTCCTTAAATGATCCTTCAGTCTGAATGAAAGGAGTCTAGGAAGTTAATTAACACAAGACATAGGTTGTTTATGTTGCTTGTCGCTACAAAAAAGAAAGGTTTAATTAAAATTGGGCACCCAAAAAAGTAAAGTAAATGAAATTCTGTCTGTCCCAACTGCAAAGAATTGGGCAGGGGCAAATATCCGAAAGGAGGAGCTTAAACAGAGGAGACCATGTAAAAAACCAGGGCAGCCCGAATAGTGATAAGAGGGCCAAGAAAATAAACATGAAAAGGGTAAATAGAACAAAGGTGTAGTAGGGTAAGGAGTAGGAAGGACAGTTGCAAAAGCGATGAGCCAAAAAGAAAGAAAGGCAAAACATCCACTAAATGTAAGCGTAACCGGGACTGAAATGGCCATTCAAGGGGGAACAAAGCTACTTAAAAGAAGGCATGAGAAGATGAGGCTTGAGTTTGCGTGCACCAGTCTAATTACAGCTTGGGGGCGATATGTGGCAACTCCTTAAAAAAATGAACCAAGACTTTTGGGGACATTTTAGGAAAAGCACTGGGGTGCACTCATCTGCTAAAAATAATGAGTATTGATGTATCCCTTGATATTTCATTTTCTTATTTTTCTCTTGTGAAGGGACAGGTGTTTATAGTCTGAGTCGACTGTTAACACAGTGCTGGTCTGAAGAAATCTTGAACAGAGCTGGACTAAAGTCAGTGGCATGTGAAGTCACCAGCTCTCAGTGAAGTGTAGATGTGCATATGCTGTATACAATTAAAGGGTCTCCTCTTGCATCCATTGTTCCTAACAGTCATCACTTACTCGTGCGCTCAATTTTCAGTCTGGTGAGAAGTCACCATTTCACAAAAGTAATATTACATCTGCAAAAAAGTTTGTCAATACCTTGTATTCACCCTGCACCATGTCCTACTACATCCATTTAAAATCTGTTTTATTGTTAATATAGGGAGAATTTGTCTTTGAGTGGCTCATTCTGGTGGGTCCGATTCATCATCCTCAACATCTGTCTCTTCATCCTCCTCTTCTTCCTTACCACGCCTGCCATCATCGTCAACACCATGGACAAGTTCAACGTCACCCACCCTGTGGAAAGCCTGAAGGTGAACAAATCTATCCAAAAGGCGCCGCTTCTGCTCCTTCCTTACTCTCTCCTTCGATGCAAGTGCAGGTGTTTTGACTACGCTCGTATTAAAGTAGACCTGGACCTACAACGTAGGGTCCATGTAACATGGTGGGTGTCCACATAAATAAATCCACCATTAAAATTCACACTAATCAGCTAGTGAAACAGTGTCATGAGCCTATAACTTATGGGAAATCTCTTTTAGAGAGTCTGAAGGGCTCTTTAAAGTCATCATTATATTCTGAGTGACCTCCTAATTCAAATGGGGCCAGAGAACAGTACTTACCAGCCTCATTGGAATTATCAGATGCATGATAACCCCATGAATCTCTATACTTTCACCTAGAAATTTCAGCTGCTGAAAACAGTTAAAATCTCTAGGTGAAAGTACAGAGAAAATGAGGAATTACCGGGACTCCGACCTAGAATTACAATTTCCACTAGTAATTCCTCATTTCTTAGTGGACCCTCATACCAAATTCTCAAACATTGTTGTGCAATACTAACTCTAACCCCATCATCCCTGACTCATCATCATCAAAAATGTGCAAAAAAAAGTATATTGGCATGCAGGATTATATTTGTATTGATCTTTTGTGAGGTGCAATCTAAGATGCATACATTTTAAATTGAAAGAATTAAAATAAAAGGATCCTCCACTTATGGAACGGCAGCCTACAGGTGTCCTGCACCTATCTATTATTGATGCACTGAAAACTGCTGTCTATGCACCAGAATCCCATCTTTGATGTCTCTGTCTGTATCTAATTCGACTCTGTGTCCTCTGATCCCTCACACACATATTGTTTCCTTTCATCCGCAGAATCCAATAGTGACTGAGTTCTTTCCAACACTGCTCTTATGGGCCTTTTCAGTATTCCTACCATTTGTGGTGTATTATTCTGCCTTCTTCGAGTCCCACTGGACCAGGTAATTCCTGTTTTATAATTTCTTTAATAACAGAGATTGATTGCGAAGTGCATCATGTATGTATGAAGATTTTTAATAGCCTGCGGGATGAGGGGTTATTGACTCTTGATTTTGCATTTGAGGCTTCATCTAGAGCATGACCAGGCATAGGAGTATTAGAGTGGTGGGGGTGTTTTTTTCATTGGGGTGGTGCATTATTTCTGTCCAGCTAGCAAAGAGAGAATTAGTGGATCCAGGTTTCCTTCACTATTGCGGAGGGCAGCAATGGAGCTCTACTTCCTGACTGTGTCTGTAGCAGTTCCTCTTGCCTTCGACACTGGGGGTGGTAGCGCTGTCTTTACTTTTTCATAAATCTAAAGGCAGTCATTACTAAGCTTCGGTAAAACTAACCTATTTTATTTCCGAAAGTTATGCAAAATGCCTTGAAATTCGACTTTACTAGCCAAAATGCCAGTCTGTCATTTAGTGCTATTTTTTATTGTGAAAAGCTTCTTTGTCTATTTTGGATACAAGGACACATCTGCTCAAAAAAGGACAAAATGGTTTTTAATGTGAAACAGCCATTCGCATTTGATTTGCTTTGTTGTTCCTATACTCCCACAATGGGATTTTTACATGAACTTAATCTCAACCAAACCCAGTACAGAGACAGCAGACATTCCACCCTCCCAAGACCTCTGCAACAACCGCTGCACCTTCTTCCACCACAAGATTAAGGAGATATACAGAAGCTTCAATAACCAAGCTCCTCTCACCCAACCTGCAACCACGACACCGGACCCCAGCAGACCCTGCTCAGCTGGACCCCACCCCTCACCGCTGACTGCACCCTCAAAATCATGGAGTATCCACTCCGGAGCACCCACGGACCCCTGCCCGCACAACATCTTCAACAGAGCCTGCACCTCCATCGCCCCCTAACTCTGCCGCACCATCACTCCGCCACCTTCCCGGAAGACTGGAAACACGCAGAGATCAATCACTTGCTGAAGAAACCCTCTGCTGGCCCAACAGACCTCAAGAACTTCAGACCCATCTCTTTACTCCCCTTCCCAGCCAAGGTAATCGAGAAGGCCATCAACGCCCAACTTTCTGAGTTTAACGAGGCAAACCACATCCTGGACCTCTTCCAATACGGCTTCCCAAGTAACCACAGCACCGAGACAGCCCTCCTTGCCGCCACAGACGACCTCCGCACCCTCCTCGACTGAGGCGAAACTGCAGCCCTCATCCTCCTGGACCTCTCGTCCACCTTCGATACAGTCTCCCACCGGACCCTATGCACAAGACTCCATGACGCCGGCATTCACGACAAAGCCCTGAAATGGATCCTCTCCTTCCTCACCGGCCGAACACAGAGAGTCAGACTACCACCATTCTACTCTGAACCCACAGAGATCAGCTGCAGAGTGCCTCAGGGCTCCTCCCTGAGCCCCACTTTCTTCAACATCTACATGGCCCGTTCGCAGCCATCGTCCAGAACAACGGACTCAATATAGACTCTTATGCCGACCACACCCAGCTGATTCTCTCCCTCACCAACGAACCCACAGTCTCCAAGAACAACTTTTACGATGGGATGAAGGCTGTCGCCACCTGGCTGAAGAACAGCTTCCTCGAGCTCAAATCAGAGAAGACCGAAATCCTCATCCTGGGCTCTAGCCCCTCCGCCTGGGATAACTCCTGGTGGTCCGCAGCACTTGTCACCCCCCCCCCCCCACAGACACACACACCCAAAGACCACGCACAAAACCTCAGCATCATCCTGGACTCCTCGCTCGTCATGAACTGCCAGATCAACGCCGTCTCATCATCCTGCTTCCACACGCTGTGTCTGCTCCAAATGATCTTTAAGTGGATCCCCACTGAGTCCAGAAAGACGGTCACCCATGCACTGATCAGCAGCAGACTCGACTAGGGCAATGCACTCTACGCCGGCATAACCCAGAAACTCCTCAAGAAATTACAGAATAGTCAGAACACCTCCGCCAGACCCATCCTCAACATCCCTTGCCGCAGCCACATCACCGGCTGCTTGAGAGACCTCACCTGGCTCCCTGTCAACAAAAGAATCACCTTCAAGCTCCTCATGTGCCTACAAAGCCCTAGACGATGCGGGACCTGCGTACCTCAGCCACAGCCTAGCATTCCTCACACCCACCAGTGACCTCTGCTCCACCCAACTGGCCCTGGCCACTGTCCCACGTATCCGCAAGACCACGGCCAGAGGAAGATCCTTCTCCTACCTCACAGCAAATACCTGGAACACGCTGCCTCTCCACCTCGGGCAATCATTGGCACTGCCTCAATTCAGGAAGGACCTCAAGACCTGGCTCTTCGACTGAACCACAGTGCCTTCGACGGATCAGCAGTCCCCCACTCCCTCAGCACCTTGAGACACTTGTGGGTGAGTAGTTGCGCCTTACAAATCACCTGATTGATTGATTGAATCATACAGCGTGTGTAATGGAGTAATCACAGGCATTTTGCATAATAATTATAGTAGAAAATCCTTAAATTTGTGCAAGATTAAGTTTTCACCCGGGCTTAGTCGATACTGTTTTGTTCCATACCACCAAGGAATTATTTTTTTTTGTTGCTGTTGCTTCCCTAGCAGTAATGGCATTAGTGGCTTATCTCCTTCTCTAAAACTCGGGGTAGTACATGTTCTTCATCACTCACAGTGCGAGCAGTTCCCTATCTTTCTTTCCCTTTCTCTGAGGGCAGAAATTACTCTCTCTCTATTTACATTGATGACATTAGCAGCTCTCTCCTCCGCTTACACTTAAGATGGGTATACAGTGCTTAATTTCAGCCAGTGGTTTCCCGTGCTCGACACAGCACTTAGGGGTCATTAGGATGGCGGGCGGACTTTAGTCCGCCCACCACCCTAGCGGTAACGGGACCGCCCGCCTGCCATGCGGCGGTCCCGCCACCCTAATTATGATGCGACCACCACTGCGGCGGTCGCATCTGGCGATTTAACATTGCGGCGGGTGCTGCTGGCTGCAGCACCCGCCGCAATGGTAAAATGCCATGTTCATTTCCATACACAACGTGGCAGGCACAGCGCGGTGCCTGCCACCTTGTGCATGCTAGAAAAAATAATGGGGCGACCCGGTGTCCCTCAGAACCTTGTGCATGGACATGCAGGGGGGTACCATAGGTACCACCCAAGTGCACCCCCCACCTCTCCGGGGGCCCACAACGGGCCCCCTAGACAAGTCCCCGCCAGCCTTTCCATGGCGGCATCGCCGCCATGGAAAGGCCTTTAAAAAGCAACATCATAATATGGATGGCGGTGCCTGCTAGGCACCGCCACCATATATGTGCCACAGCTCCGCCCGGCCGGCAATCGTAATGATTGCCGACCAGCACCGCCATCTTAATATGGCAGTGGGTAATTCATGTTACGATGGCGGGCGGATCGCCATCAGCCCCTCAGTTTCCAACACCGGCCCTAATGACAGTCCACCACATGGTGGCGCTGTCTGTCTAATTTTGAGAGGAGCACAACAACATTGTTTAATACTTCAAGATACATTGAAAGTCAATACTTCCTTCCGCCCAGGCCATTGTTCTAGCTTTGGGTGGTCTGGAATAGTATGAATTGTCACATTTTAAGGAGTGTGTTAGTACTTGTGTTGTTAGTACTGTCATTGGCAGCACTGGCATAGGCAATGAATGGTGCAAGCTGCAGTGGCTTCCTGAGAGGGGCCCTGGCACTTTTTTTTTTTTCTTTTACAAATTATGCACTAGATGTATGGCTCTCTGCTACCTTAACACCGATGGAAGAAGTGTTTCTTTTTGTCTGCACAGTAAGACTGTGGGCAGTAGTGCCTTTCTCCTTCATTGATATTTAAGGCAGGAGCTAATAAACTGCTTGCTGGGCATAGACTGCACTCTACAAACAAGACTTCCTTTCATTATTAGTATTATTGCCTCTCACCAACTTTAGCCCCCCTGTCTTTATTTGGTGTCTCTTCTTTTCCCTCCCTTTCTTTTTGCACATCAGTTGTACCTCGTTAGCTGGTTCTTCACTATTGTTCGTTTCCGCACTTTGTGTCGCCTATTCCTGTTTTTCACTTTGGGCTTGATTTCATGGTGAGTAGTAATTAAAAACCCTTCAATTTCTGGAGGAAGTGCTTAATCTGAGTGATAATCTGCAGGGGACTTTCCTCTATCATTATAATCCTAGAGCGGAATGTTTTTATTCCCACCTAATTATAAATCAGGCTTTTTATGCCTTTTCCTGTTTCTTACCACGTCTCCTTAATTCTGCCTTTTTTCACATCATTTCCAGCATTTTTCATGTTTCCCTATTTCCTAATTCTTGCACTGTTGTGTGTTCCCTCCTCCCTTCGCTGACTTTGCCTTTGTTGTTCTCTCTATCCACTTTTCTCTGTTACATTTTTTTTCTTTCTGAACTTTTCTCCTTTCAACACCACTTCTCTTTCTGTCTCATCCTTGTATCTAAATGTATTTCTTCTATCTTGTTACTCCCTTTTAATCTTGCTCACTTTCTACTCACCGTTGATCTCTCTATTCCATTGTCTCTTTGAGTATATCACTGGGAGTATAGGAAGGGAACCTTTTTTTGCATACAAAGTATCTTGTTGCCACGGAGGACTAACAATGCAAGCAGTCTCCCCCAGAGCCCTCCAGGATTGTGAACAGCCTGCTCCATACAGACTGTGCCATCGAAGGTCCTGAGATATCCGCTAGTTCTTTTGAAATTAGATTTTCACACCTGTAACACTATGAGCATTACTTTCAATGACCAGGCCACTAATGTTCCATCTGCACCATATTTATGCTGATTTCAGTTCATGCCCATTTCAGTTCATGCCCTTCAGTTAACGCCTTGGAGGAAGTCGATAAGTTGAGGTATAGTTCACTGCTCTGTTGGTCTATTAAAGAAGACCTTTTGGGAACGTGGCCACATTTGCCCCATTCTTCAACTTCGCCCTTTTGGAAAGGTTGGTCTCAGGATCTCTTGAAAGGGCAGTAGATAGACTGTACTTAAAAATTCTGCAATGGATATTACCCTCCTTTCCTTGAGGGAGGATTCTGGAGGAGGCTCTTTAATTTCAGCCTTAAAGGCGTTTGAATGCCACAAAAAGTTGTAGACGGCCAACTTGTCACAATGTTCATGGCGGAGGACCTTCAAGGCTCCTTGGGCTATTATCTTACACAACACTGAATACAAACATTGCTCTGGCACCCTCATGAAATGTAGGGAATTGAGGAAACTGCTTGTGAGAATTTGGATGTTTTATACTGAGGTTGCACCATTGGTGGTCATGGGAAATAAGATTTAAAATGTCCCTTTGTGGTGCTAAAGGGGTTGGCGATGCGTTTGTTGTTTTTCAGTGGTAGACATCATCCAGAGGCATATCTTTCATTGACATTGGTATGATGACAACTTATCAAAACTTATCAATATGTCTCTTATAGAGATCCTGGCTTCTGGATACCTATCACTGTCAACCTGTCTGGAGCCGTCTGATTCTGCACGGACCGTACAGGCAGAAGTAATGTACATTTGATCAGTTAGCAAACTGAGCAAGTCGCGATGTTGCTGAACTCATGTTGATAATTACCTTGCAGTGTACACTAGTAGCACTGTTTGATTACAGACTTCATGTTTGCTCTTAAATTGCTGCATTTGGCAAAAAAAGTTGTTTTCAGCTGCACCGGTCACCTCTAGAGCTCGCTGTGCAAGCTCCAGTGAGCGCAGATCGTGGCGGTCTGAATGCTGAGATGTGCCTCTCACTGCAAGCAAATCTCTTCCACCTTCAAGGCCTTTATCGTTGAATGATGTTTTCCTTACCCTTGAAGTTGGGCACCATTAGTGGAAACCAGTTGTCACCTTGGATCAAAAAGTGAGCACCTTCTCAGTCTACGGTTTATCGACCACCTTTCTTGGCTCCTGCCTTGTATTTCCTACCACACATAATTAGATATTATGGAAGCCACAAGTATTCTGCTGCTCCAAGAATGGGTCTTTTTGTGTTGTCTTTCAAAATATTGTTTTCATTATTTTTTGGTTCACTGACAGAATATCGATGTAAAAAATATAGAATGCAAAAATATCGATAAAAAAATATAGAAAGCAAAAATATCGACTCCCTATACTTAAACAGGTAAGTACAAAAATATCGAGAAAAAAATATTGATGTAAAAAATATAGTTGTACAAAATATCGATTTATATATATATATATATATATATATATAATATAAAAATAATAAATATTAAATATGTTAAATAATACAATTAATATAAAAAATGAATTAGATTTAATATAAATTTTAACAAATATAACAAAGTTAATAAAAAAAGTTAAACACACATACATAATATTTAATATATATATTTACTTTAAAACAATTAAACTATTAATTTTAATTTATTTTATAATGTTAAAATTATATAAAAATGTACAAATATATATGTATGTATGTGTATATATATATATATATATATATGTGTGTGTGTACCAATAACATAAAATCTAATTTAAAAAACATTCTATAATAAATTAAAACATTAAACTATTTAAAAATCTTCAAACTTAAATTTCCCACTCCAGTCAGTGCAACAGTAGGGAAAGTGTTGGATAGCGGAGGGGTACAAATTACTATTCCCACTCCAGTGAGTGCAACAGTAGGGAAAGTGTTGGATAGTGGAGGGGTACAAATTACTATTCCCACTCCCGAGAGTGCAACAGTAGGGAAAATGTTTGATAGTGGAGGGGTAAAAATTACTATTCCCACTCAAGTGAGTGCAACAGTAGGGAAAGTGTTGGATTGCAGAGGGGTAACAATTAATAGTCTCACTCCAGTCAGTTCAAAATTAAAAACAAACAAAATATTAACAAAAATATTTAAAAATCAAAATAAATAAAACAAAATATATAAATATGTTAAAAATTAAAATGCAAATATATTTCATAATAATTAAAAAAGTATTATGTTAAATACATGACAAATACCTACAAATATTATATTAAAACAAAAAATAATTTTCAAACAAATATTTTTAATTAGAAATTATTTAAAAACAAAAACATTAATTATTACATAAATTAACTTTTTTTATTTTCTAACCTATAACACCACACAATTTACAACTCCCATCTAAATTTAAAAAAAACTGTACTTCCATAAATAACGTAATTAATTACCAATTAAAGAAATATTATTAATTCAAAAACAAATTAAAGCTCATAAAAATAATTCACTTCCCACACTTTACCCCTAGAATCCCCACAGCTAAAATTAAACTGTAAAAAAATTAATTACACTATTAAAACTTATTTTCAATTTAAAAACTAATAGTATTTAACAACTAATTATAAAGTAAGTAAAATTAATTTACTCCCCACCCTTTACCCCTATAAAAGTAAAAACAACACACACAAAATTAAACCATTACCCTAATTAAATATTAATTAATTAATATTAATGATCAACTAATAATTAATTAATTAAACATAAATTACTTCCCACCCGTAACCCCCTATAAACCCCACAACCCACACCTAAAATTAATTACACAATTTCCATATTTAATTTTCAATTAATTAACATTAACAACTAATTATTAATTAAACATAAATTACTTCCCAACCTTTACCCCTATAAACTTCACAACCAGCACCTAAAAAAATCACACAATTACCATAATTAATTACCAATTAATTATTTAATATTAATTAACAATCAATTAATTACAAATAAATTACTTCCCACAATTAACACTATAAAATCACAATTAAATAAATATTAATAATTATAAAATCATTAATTTATTATAATTAAATTACTTACCACCCTATTCCCCTATAAACCCACAACCCGCTACAAAACTAAAAAACGCAAAATTTAATTAAAATAAAATTGATAACTACTAAACTTTTTTACATATATTAAAAAACATAAACAGTACTTATACAAAAAACATACATCACTTACATTTAAAATATAAACTAAAATACATAACACTAATTAAAAAATCGATATTTTAAACAACTATTTTTGCAAACAATATTAATGACTTCTATATTTTTGAAAACGATATTTCTTACCTTAAATTCAATATTCTTGACCATGAAATTCTTGCTATCAATATTTGTGTCATATTTCCAACTTGATATTTGTGTAAGTCGACATTTCCAACTCGATATTCTGTCTGAATACCATTTCTTTTCTATCACTTAAATTCTTTCCATGTATCTTGCCTTATTTTTCTCTCAATGTTTTCTACTCTACCCTCTTTTGCTGCTTGTCACTCTTCCAAACCCTCTGCCTTATCATAAGCTTCTGCTTTACAAACGTCTGTGAATTTGCCTTTCATATATATTAGCTTTCAAATTTGACAGTACTAACATTGGCATTCAATGCAAGAAATTCCTTCATTCTGTGAGCTCCACACAAAGATTACTATCTAAGGCTGGAGGAAACTTCTGATTCCTTTGTTGGAAATGTATTAACACCAGTGCATACCAATCACCGTATATGGAGCCGGAGTGTGGGGACTTGCCAAGAGTGCCTCTTTGCAGCTTGAAGAGAACAGCATTTGTAGAAGTCTTCTTTCAAGCCTCCCCTGGCACTCCACACTACCTGTGTCATGAGGAGCTTGGTTTGCAGTATTTAGTTTAAATTAAATTAGCACCACCTTTTCTTTGGATTTCTATTTGGTTGAATGCACATGGCACTTTAAACCATTCTATTATTATGGATTGTCTGTCTTGCAAAAAAGGGATGTCCATACCTTGGCTACATATGTTGAACCTAATCTAACCAGAGTAGGTCGTCCAACACTATTTGAAGATACTCCAGCAAACATATTTCCTTGAACAACCGCGCTCTGATAGAGAAGAAATTGAATTAAAAAGTCCACCATCAGACAATATATGAATAATCAATTTTGCATCGGTATGAAACCAGACTTGTCCTTGGTCCCGGGGCATTGGGAGCATGCTTTACATTTCCCTTCAGGTCTGGTACCAGGTCTCCTTTGTTTTCCCTTGATATTTGCATTTGTCCCTGCAATGGAATAACTAGTCAGAATTTATTGCATTTTACCTTTCTTTCACTTTTTACGTAACAGTCACTATATAGTTTTTGATGCCTTTGTTGAAAAAGTATAATTTTAAACAATGCAGTGTTGCTTTATTTTTTACAGAGGCTTTCTGAGGAATATATATGTTTTGCCGTAGGTGCTTTTTTACAGTTTTTTATTATAGATCTTATTTTGCAAGAACATGGATATCCATTGCTATTAATTTAAATCTTTTCAAATCTTTTTGGACTATTTCTTCAGTTAATGGTGTGCTTGTGGGGTCAAGTTACAAAATCTGTAGCGCCCGTCCTGACCGGGACAGTGTTTCCCCTTCAGCACTACTCCAAAATCGCTATTGTTTTTATTATTTTATTTTTTACTTTGGAGTAAAATGATTAAACAAAGAATAAATGGAAAACCATTCATGGAAATTGAGTGATTAATTTAATTACCAAGGATGTGTCATAACTGGTAAACATCAAATAGATGGAAAAAAATTCCAACTGTGACTTTGGAGTAGTGCTGAAGGAGAGACATGGTCCCGGTCAGGACCCGTGCTACAGAGTTTAACGATTTTTGCATATATTTAGGGGCCGATTCCGATTCGGGCAGGAAATCTCTCCGACCGAGCCGGACCCGGAGAGATTTCCGACCGAATCGGACTCTAGCAGCCCGACCGAACGAGTACGATGCGTACGTATGCTATCGGACTCGAGTCGGTCGGACTCCCATTGAAGTCAATGGGAGCTGGTCGTACAACGCGTACGCGGGCTCCCATTGACTCAATGGGTGCGAGGCGAACAAGGGCGCCCCCTACAGCGGGTACGCGTCGAAGCGGGTCGCGCAGTACAAGCACAGGTAGGGGGGACCCATGGGTCCCCCCTGTGTGCGACTCGCGCGGCTACGCGTACAGGGGGGATCTGACACGGACCCCCAAAGTCCGGCTCCGACTGCTCTTTCGAGCCGGACGGCGCGAGTCGGTTGGACTGCTCGCGGCGCGCATCGTACTTACCCGGCCGGGGAACGTCTCCATTGTGCGGTGCGAGTCGTGTCCGTGCGAGTCGGTCGGAGCGGTTGGGTCCCGCGAATGAGTCGGTCGGCGAATTCGCGTACGTTCGCATCGTACTCGCTCGCCCGGACGCACGTCCGACTCGGTCGGGAAACAGGGCTCCGAATCGGATCCAGTAATGCCGAGTCCGATTCGGAGCCCTACCGGCCGAGATCGGAATCGGCCCCTAAGTCTTATCTGTGCTTTTTATGTGTGCCTGTGGCACTCTTAATAAAACTTTGTGATTGATTGACAGTAATGTTTTTGTTGTTTCAGGTCTCATGAGAATCAGCTGACAATGCACAAATGTTACTTCTTCCTGGTATTCATGGTGATCATACTGCCGTCATTGGGTCTCACCAGGTACTGCTCCATCTGCATGCTCCCTATGCCTTTTCCTCCTGCTTGTAGTTTCTACCTGTTTTATGCCTGCTTCCCCAGCATGCATCCTCTGTCTGTGCTGTTTTACTTTCTTGGCTGCCCTATCTCTTGGCCCCTTGCATGGTCTAACAGCCAAGGTGGCAGGCTCTTTAGAATAGTACATTAATTCTATGCAATGAGAAGCACAGCTGTATAATTTCAGTCCTCCTCTCCAATTACACAATTTGACGTCCCATAAGACATTTCTCTTGCTTCTCTTAATACACCAGTGTGCAATATCAACATTGCACTGCCCAAAATCTATTGATGCAACTCCCTTCACTCATGTCATGCAATCCTCCTACACATACCCAAGAGACAGACAAAGTTGCATATACAACATATGCAGAGAGAAACTAACCAGCACAACTAGAATAAGCAGAATAACGCATATCTAAATGCACTCTTGACTTGAGCTAATATAAGTAAATGTTACTTCGTGACAAATTCTAGAAACCTACCTAAAATACTTCTCTCTCTACCACTCCTTTTTATCTGGAGCACCACACTCTCTTACACCAAGCAAGCACATTCTTCCTCATGAGCAGATGAAATATCTGCTGCTAAAATATAAGGCATGATTTATTCTTCTTAACAGTTTTCAGTGATTAGCTCTTAATTTCTACACTTTCTTTATTAAGTATATTGCCTTGACCTGAAAATCCTGCCACTCTTTCAAATTTCTGCTACTTAGATACTTGATTTACTAGTTAATTTACATACACAATTCTATTGTGCTTTTCCTCCAAGCACTTGGAATTATCCTTCACACAAAACCCGAATAACAGTATTTTAAATAAATCTCCATCCAAGAACGAATTAAAATTTCGCTTTATTAGTAGCTTGTGCTCCTTGCCCTCTGTCTCATCTCCTGCAAATCCATGCTTGACTCACTCTTTTTCCTTTTCTGAAAGAGATTCAAAACTTTTTTTGATTTGCCTCTGTTTAGTAACCCGAATTGCGTAACATTTATGACACTACAGGTTGTAGTACAATACACACAAAATCCTTCTTGCCCTGCTTGCCTCTCTAGTGCTCTGCTACCTAAAGCTCTATGAACACAGTCCTGCTGCTATGAAATCCTTCAGCTAGTCCATTGCCTTCAGGGTGATGCAAAGCACAATCACTGACATCCGTTCCTCCATAAATTAATGTGTACCCCTCAACAGCAACTATTCTCCATTATTAGTAATTTTCAATCTTAGAAAGTCAGAA
The DNA here is from genome assembly GCA_963921515.1 of Calotriton arnoldi. NCBI lineage: Eukaryota > Metazoa > Chordata > Amphibia > Caudata > Salamandridae > Calotriton > Calotriton arnoldi. The sequence goes on along the minus strand of CAWUFW010005313.1, from coordinate 819,071 downwards.
TCTGCAATATGTGGCTTGGTGAAACTACATTGGGTGCCACAAGTACAAAGGACAAAATTCAAAGTCTTATGTTTAGTACATAAATCTCTTTATGGCAGAAAAATCATCCCTTTGTCTAGAAGCTTATCGTTCTATATTCCGCAGCAATACCTCAGATCTGAAAATGCTTGCAGGCTCAATGTTCCTAGTTTCAAATGCTCCACTGGCAGATCTTTTTCTGTGTCAGGTGCCTGGTTGTGGAATATGAAACAAGCATACAGTTGTTTTCTATTACACAAGCTCAATTCTGTGCAACCCTTGGCTTTACCTTGGTCTTGATCCAGAGCACCTAGGTAACTGGGTTATTGTGTGGTCTTCAAATACAAATAAAACTCCCCAGGATAGTGCTGCAACAAACTGTTACTTTATCAGGCATGACACAGTCCTACATACAATGCTACAATAGTTCATCCGGCCACCAAAGAAAGTTGGGACTTATCTGGCAACTTGAATTATCCTACAATATATCTATTGAAATCAATCTGTTTCTGTTTTGAGATTCGATGATGCAACTAGCTATTAACAGTGCCCACAAGTGACACCAATCCATCCGCCTGGGTCACTGTTCATGGTGTGACCATTCTTTTAGTAGACACCATTCCCTCATGTGACTCATACTCTGTGCACTTCAGACATGGTTTTGCTCCTTTCAACAGCCCATCTACAATTCCCCTTCACAACATGTCGTCTTTAGCAAGCAACTCATCTCTAACCTTTTGGATGAGTCAACATCCTCACACTATTCCTCAGCCAACACGTTGTGAAATATCCTGCACAACCAATTCTTCATTAAGTGATCTTTGTGATGTCTGTTAATATAACATCCTTGCTGAAAGGAGGTATAGTGGGACAACTTTCAAACATTTTTTAATATGATTTGATTTTATGAAGGAACTATGAATGTCTATAGACTCTTTCTTTTTTTATTTAAATCCAGTCAGAATCAAACCTTTTGCTTGTTCAACTCCTATGACTGTGAATTACAGTTTAATTCTCCTTCAAACAGAGAGAAGCAAAGCAAGAAATGGTGTAGATAATCATAACCCTCACCAGAGAGGCATTTTGACACTGCCAGATTAAGTAAGACAGCTGCTCCAATGGCCCAGAGCATAGTAGCAAGGACAATTAAGTTTTCTACTCTGTAGAGCAAGGATCTGTGAATACAATCTGTATGTTTTAGTCTTTATTCACTTAGAAAATACTTCCTGAGCATTTGTTTCAGGTGCACGTGACATTTTGTGATGTTTGGTACGTGTTCCAGCTCTTTTTGGGATGGTAGGGAGTATATTGATCTTCTCCTGAGGTTAGTTGAATCTCTACTTAACTGTGCTCAGCCACCCTCTTAGCTCTCTGATATGCATACATCCTATGGTGGCAAAACATCTTGGAAAGGTGAGCACACTGTGCTTGTGATATTTCTCTTTCAGGCTGTTTTACCATTGATAAAAGCAGCATATCTCAAGGGGTGCAGTTGGGGAGATTGATGGACAGAGGTTGAAAATACCAGCAGGCTACGCAGGGTCTGCAAAAGAAGAAAGAATAGCCTTGTGTGGCAGGCTCCCAACTCAGAAAAGGGGCATGGGGAAGTGTAATGCCTCTGTCTCAGAACATGTTGGATCCCACTCTGTCACCTCGAGGGTTCCCTGAGCACAGGCACTATGATGGTAGGTACCGGCCCTGTACATGCTGATATTGTTGAATTGAGGTCAATATCAACAGCCTTACCAACATCTTGCATAATATTTAGATATCCTTCTACTTCTAGGGGTTTGAGGTCCAAGGTACAACTGCCAGCAGGATTTTCCACATTCTTAATACCATTAGCATTGAGGCCATCAAATAGGCATCCAACAAAGGGATGTAAGATACCTCCATCAGAAGATCAAGGATAGGTGCAAAAACCTGAAGCAGAGTAGAAAGAGATAAAGGGAATCCTTTTTAGTAAAGTCCAGAAATCCAGCCTACGTACCATTAAAGAGCCTATTCTTCCTGCTGCACAAGCAGAGCTTTAAGATACTACACCATTGGATCCCCCCCTTAAGGAAGAATGTCTTGAATGGGGCAGCATTCACTGCTGAACAAAAGGTTTGACATATCATCATAGATCTAGAGCACAAGTACATATACAAGATCAAAGGAGACAAATCACGCAGCCATTGCATGATATCAATTCTTCTGAATACAATATGCAGGAGGATAGAAAGCTAAATAACTATGAAATTGCCATGTCAGCAATTTTTTGAGACTACTGTCAAAATCTCTGGCCAGACCACAGGTTCCCAGCCTACTTGATAGTGATCTCTACTGTACATAAGAAGCTCAACTTTTTTTCTTCCTCAGCTGCTCCTAGGTTATGGATAGGATAGGATAAAACTTGTAGAGCACACTAATACCCATAGTGTCAAGGCGCTATCGCAGAACAAAGGGAACAGCAGAAGTGAAGCAACCAGGAAAGGGGTACCAAGATGAGAAGAGCCAGGTTTTCAGATGTTTTTTTAAAGGCCGTCAAAGACTCCTGATAGGGAAAGCTGGGATCCCATAGGAAAAGTAGCCTGCAAAACATCGGCCATGACTGTGAAGTACGGTCAGTGCTACAGTTGTTATGGGAGGACAGACTTTCTGTTGTTCCTTGGTGGTACCAGAGGGAGTTAATGATTTGCGTATCCATAAAAAAAGCAGCTTACCTCTTAAACAATAGGGACATTTACATCCATGTGTGTATGTGATGCTGGCGTGGACCAGCTGAGATCAAGAAAAGTGTTATTCTCTAATTATGCAACATAAAGACTATGAAACTGAGGGCCACCAACCTGGCTCATAAATCAGGGAAGCCTGAATCCCAGAATTTTCCCAAAAGAGGCTCAAAATACTTGTCCCACTAATGATCTTCAGGTTGTATGGACTCACTCTTCAGAGGTTTAGAGAACAATAGCATATGAACAGAGTGAGGGAGTATTTCAGTAAGGAGACTTTCTGCGCCCTCCACATCAAAGACTGTGCAGATGTTTGCATACAGTCGTGAATACACCAAAATGAAAACTAGCTGCATTTTTCAGTGATGATGCATGCAAAGTCTTCCACTATTCATGATACAGGGTACCACATTGAAGCTTGGTTGATGTATATAGTGGCCCTGTTTACTTACCCACAAACATGAGAATTTCAATGTCATAAATAAATCTGAATGCATACAGAACATTGAGTACTGGGTGGGTACCACCCCCCATCAGTAATATGATTTGGCCATGGAAGATTCTAGATGGGATAGCATGATGAACACATTGTTACAAATGGTAAGCGTGTGCTACATCGCACGTTCTGTAAGCAGCAGTAAACAGCTTTTCAGCAGGTGGAATTTGTGAATTGGGAAACTTGGCTCACAACCACTACCTTATTCCCATTACACTGTCTAAAAACTGGTCTCCTTTGTGCTTCATTTACAAACTCACCTTAACAGCAACCGTCATCGATAGCAAGTCAGAAGCAAACAATAGCCAAAAACAGCAGAACTGCATATACATCCCCACTGCCAAAAACCTAATTCTTCAGTTCATTGGGAGTCCACAATCTCTACATTTTACTGCCAAACTACAGCATTACCAGCCGAAGCGGAAGCTCAGGTGTTGTAGTATAGACATGGCTCATCACAGTCAGTCGTCCATGAAATGAGACCTGAACCGATTTCCAATACCCTGAAGGACATCATGGTCTGATGCATCGCCAGCCCCTCATCCTTCTATATTTAACAGCTCATCCCCTCAAATATGAAATATCAAGCAGCATCCCTCCCTCACATGTGTAGTTGCATGCTGGTTGGAAGGGGGAATAACATCAACATCTGGCTGGGTGACCAACTAACTCCTATGCTGAAGGGGTCATTGAGGATATAAAAAACTTGGTTCTTCACAACCCATCTATAAACTCTCACATGTAGCAGGTTTCAGACACGATCTGGTGTTCTCCAGCAATACCAGCATTACACATGGTTTGCCACTCTCAAGGTCCGACCACTTCTTGATAAGATTCGACAGAGTGGATGTTCTCCTCGCCCATCAGAACCCAAAATCTTTAGTGAAATCTCTCATCTGATTGATAGCTCATGAAAGTATGTACTGATGCCTTCATCCAGGCTTTTCCCACAATCAATTTACCCCGAGACTAGTTGTTGAAGATGATGCTCACCTCACCAGAAATAAATGTACCTCAAGCCACTCATATCATTGCATACTGCATGTCCAAGACTAAGACAGAAGCTTAAAAATGGGTAATTTTTCTGTTTAATGCCCTGAGGAGAGGGAGAAAGTACACCTCATCCACCAATCTCACAGCCTGCCACATCTGCAGCTGTTCTCCCTCTCTGTCTTCTGGCTGTCCCTACCCTCTCTCCCATGCAAGATCTGAGATGATTTGGTGCAGTTCTACAAAGAAAAGATTGAGTCCATCTCTGTATCTGTTTATCGTTGAACTTTATGGGTCTACGCAATGTCCCTGCAATCTGGGGTCATTCACTCTGAATTCTCACCTGTTTCATATTGGCACATCAAAAATCTTTAAAAACATGATTGCTTTCTTCAGACATCTCCAAGGGTGGCCACACTAAAGCTTCCTGAAATCACTAAATTGCTCCAGTTGTAATGCAACTAATCAGTACATCAGTAAGTGATAGGATGTTCCAGTGCTGTCATCGCTTTCTCCGAATTCTAACTCAGATGTTCTTGTAAACTTAAGACCCATCCTGAGCCTTGAATATGTAGCAAAGACTTTCAAAACTATGGCCATCACTCAGCTCTCCCCTTGAATACTAATTGAGCTTCAGGCCTGGCAAATGCACAAAACACTCATTTGTTAAACTATGCCTGCTCACTGCTGGAGACAGGGCACTCCTGTGCTGTGATCAGCTTCTGTCATCTTTGACTCTGTTGTTCACAGTATATTGCTCTGCCATCTCAATGAATCGATGAGAATCAATAGCACTGCTCTAAACTATTTAGCTTCTGTTTTGTTTCTCATCTGGCTCCCAGCAGGTGTGACCTGTAGTTTTTACATTTGCTTCCACAAAACTCACACGCAGAGTGTCCTAGAACTTATTTTGTCTACTATCCATTTCAGTGTTTATGAATATTGGCCATTAGCTCAAGATACACGAGGGGAAAGGGAGTCCTGTATTGCTTCTTTACATCCCCTGGGTGGAAGAACATAAATGGGAACTTTGTTCTAGTCCCAATGGCTACTGTTACCCTACGTTTCACATCCCACCCACCCTTGAACCCCCTTCCCACATAGATGAGGCTTGTATTCTGCGGGCTAGAATTTTATTGCAAAGGCAGTCTTTTCCTACTTTTGGCCATGACAGTGAATGCTCGCCCTCCTGCTTCATGGCAAGATATAGTGCTCATTCTCACACTGGTCATGCTGCACCTTGACTTCTGCAGTGGACTGGCCAATTGGCAGCCTGCTACCACTTGGAGGAAAAGAAAGCGAGCACTAAACCACATTACCTGCCACTATCACTTTTTGTTGAAGTTCCTGCTCTTGCTACCAATAAAGGAATGAAAATGCATCAAATTCAAGGTGCCCGCTTAACCCATAATGCTGTCTCTGTTCCAAGCCGATACACCCCACCAGCATTTTCTGCGTATCAGATATCCAAAGTTTGCCTTCAAAAACACGCTAGCTAGCCCGCTGCCCAAGACACAAGCCATTAGAAATGCCCTTTAATTCTACACCCCAGAATCACATGTATGCAAGACCCATCCACCCCTGCCGCTCTTGCAATGGATTATTCTTCTACAACCTGCATTATGTTGTACATTCCCTTCCATATCACAGCACTCTACCTTAACATTCCACAAGCTACAGATTCAAAACTCTGCTTGTGACTTCACTGATGGCCGCTTCTCAATGCAGATACATCCATCCAGTGATCATATGCCTCTGTCCCCTGCTTGCACCCTCCACCTGCGATCTTCTCTCACCCTGGCTCCTATCTCACCCGGCCCCCTTCTTCACCTGGGTCCCCTTCTGACCTGTGTCCCTTTTCACCTGAAGCTCCAGCAGGTGATCATTTGCTTTTGCGCTTTAATGAAAGCATATTTTGCTGCAACTGAACTACTGTATGACAACTGGATATGATTAAGGACCAGAGAGAGATTTGGAAGCGATTGGAGCGCTGTGTGATGTTGAGCTTTGATCAATGCACTGGGTTAAATTGAACTTTTGAAGGTAAGAAATGATGAAGTCACTGGATGATCTACACTTTGGTTGCATCAATGAGTGTTCTTAATCTTGGAGACAAACATTTGGTTGGCTCCCTAGTCATCTAAAGCTTTGAAGTGGAGCTCTGATTGAAACACAGCCGGATGTTGAGCTTTGATTGGTGCATAAAGTATCTTCTTTAGCTTAGATTGAAGTGGCAGGGAGATGTAATGAAACCACTAAAGGGTGTTGAGGGGTTATTGTAGAACTGATTTGATTTTTGGCCATTCAGTGCACTGATGTCCTTTTTGCTCGGTTCGCTCCGTGCTCTTGTTTTACAGATGTTTACAGAGTGATTGATGTACTGACAACATTTTCTGCTTTGTCCCACAGCTTGGATCTTTTTTTCCGTTGGTTGTTTGACATTCACTTTCTGGAGGAGGCTAATATTAAGTTCCAGTAAGTCATTCCACATTTGAGAGGCATTCCTCTATTTATTACTTCAGAAATGTGTTGGTACCCTTTTGTTTGTTCTCTCTCCATGGCCCATCAGACTTTCTATGGTTGTTCAACCCAGACTTCATGAAGCATACAGTGGTTTTATGCTTCTAGCTGGGAAAGTGACTTCAAAACTCTGCCTGTTCACCATTTTGTGAGGTGGACGATGCTCCAATCTGGTGGTCCTTTACTTTTCATAGGTGTATTCATTATAGCACTCTCTAGGTAGCTTAAAGTGTCTCCAGTGATGTAGTGCTTTGTCGCTCATGGATGGATTCCGTCTAGTGCTCCCATGCTTGTTTAAAAGCACCTTCAATAGTTGCCCCCATTGGTAGACTGGGACCTAAAAGCAGCTCTGAGAAAAGTGTTCATATCCGCCCCATAATGTATCAGATTATTGTAGTACACGCACTCACACACACACACACACACACACACACTCTCACTATTACCCAGTGGCAGTCGCCACTGGGTAGTTCTAGTTAGGTCAGCATAGAAAATGCTTTTTGTTTTGCTAATTACTTTGGCGCTGTTTGACAAATCTTCATGAACCTCTTTTTTGTTTAGTTTGTGCATTGAAAGTTTCAGGGTGATCTGTCAAGCAGTGGGGTGAGAAAAAGGGTAGGGACCCAAAACACAAAATTCCCATTAATTTTCCATAGACCTTTTTAGAAGCACTATCCAAAACTGCTGAATGGACTTGCATCAAATTTGGCAAGAAGCTAGTTCTTGGTCCAGAAAGTGTGCTTGTGTGACTTGGTGTAAATCCGTTCAGCAGTTTTTGAGATATTAAGCCTCAAAAAATATTTGTATACCTGAACAGTTTGGTTTGGACCCCCTCCCCATCCCTAATAAAATATTTTGGGGCCCCGTGTGCATGGGTTCCCCAGACCCAGTAGAAGCTTGGAGAGGGGGCCGTGCCCCCCCCTTTAAAAAAAAAAAAAAAGAAATGCCCCGAGAAGGGGGCTCCTGGGGCCTCTTAAGGCTCGGGGAAGTGGGGCCACTCGCCCCCTCCCCTTTATTAAAAAAGAAGGCCCCAAGGGGTGGGGTCTCCAGGGCCATTAGAGACTGAGAGTGGGAGGCTGCAGGCATCCCTTCCACTTTTTAAAAAGAAAAGGCTCTGGGGGATGGGGTCCCCGGGGCCAATAGTGGCTTGGGGAGGGGGTTTGACTGCCAACCCCACGTCAGCCATGCTTGACTGCAAGGGGTCGGCCACAGTCTGTGCAGGGCTGGGGGATAGCTGTATGTATGGTAATAAAATATTACTTATTGTTAAAAAATAAATAAAACTAGAAATTCACTGGAAAAAAAACAAGGGTTAAAGTGACATCATAGGTGAAAATTCAGTGGCAATGTAAAATTTTAATCCCCCAAAAAAACACTAAAGCTCGTGCCCTAGCCATGTACTGCTACTTTCCTCACATATTACATCACTCTTGACATCAACTATGATATCATTGAGGACATCATAGCAACATGTGAAATAACAATGACATAATTGATGACAAGATGCATAGCGGAGGTGCGAGTTAATGCTACCTTAGGGTACGAGTTATAGCTACTAGAGGTAACTATAACTGGTGAATTTCATTCTGTGTTTTTTTTAGTTCGTTACGTCGGCACTGACATTTTCACCTACATATAACATCACTTTAACCTTTGTTTTTTTCAGTGAAAAAAATATAATATATAAAATCTCTATCTCGTATGCTTTCCCTCATGGCTACCTAGACAGCTGATAATCCCTCTTTCCATCCACCCCTAAAAGCCTACCATGGATTTGCCCGGGGGCACTCTCTCTCACTCCTGGGTGGACTCCATATATTTACCCCTGTGTGACTTAAAGGGGACTTCAGTGGGTTGTGTTTTTGATGCTCCAAGTGGACTCCATGTACCGTAGTGGACCCCGCTATTGTAAATCAATGGCTATACACTGTTTATCTAATTTCGGATATATACGATTTTGGAAATGCTTAGGAATAGTGCAAGAAGGGTATGTTTGAACATTGCAAAACTGTAAATGATTCCAATGTGGTTTACTACCAAGACCGGAGGGAGAAGCCTGAGAGTTATTACACCTCCACCAAAAGCCAAAAGAACTACGCAAATCTTTCTCCACACTTGCCTGGACAACCTCCCCTTTTTGCTTTCTTCTTTGAAGACTGAATAACGAAAAGATCCCCTTCCGAATTCCAGCTCCAGTATTTTCTAGCTTCTTTTCTCAGTCACAGTGAATTAATTTTCTGAATGGGGCATACAGGTGCGGGGTTTTCTGTGATGGGGCACATTAATACTCAAAGGCAAAGCACATTGACCAGAAGTCAGCCTGAGGCTACCTTATTTCATTTGACATATTTACATTAACTTTGCCCCCTCCACTCAAAACAAAGCTTGTTCTCCAGTGGTTGCTTCACCCCCACTATTTCCCACATTGTTCTAGTAAATGGGGTTTGACTAATATGTTAGTCTCTTTTAAACTAGCACCTGGCTATTTTTACAGCTTCAGAACTTTAGTGAGTTCATGTCACAGGCCTGCACTTCCACTCTGAATATTCTTCCAGCACCACTTGTTACTCTGGACCCACCATTTATCCGGAGGTTTCCCATCAAGTCAAGATGGCTGGGCGATTGCAGGTGCTATTGGAGGCTATGGAGGAAGCTTCAAGCTAACGTCCGAAGTGTACGGTAGCCAGTAAAAATAAATAATTGATCCACTAGAACCCAATTTACACACACCCACCAACAAGGCTGCTAAATGGCAAATTGTCTGCAGTTCAACACAATAAAGCCCTTGACGAAGATCAATATGGAAAATTAATAAATGCCTTGTTACGAGCTTTAATAATCATGGCAGTGGCTTCTACATAGTTAAGTGTTCATAGCATATTAAGCAATAGAACAAATATAAGAACTGTATTAGTGCTGTCTACCATTATCAGGAGGTAACTTTATATAGGGGAGATGATGTGGCGTAACGGGCTGAGCTGCCTACTTCTGAGCCAGTGGGAACTTGTAGTCTCTGCGTCCACGTCGTGTGATTCTGGGCAAATCACTTAATCTCCCCGTGCCTCTACAATTTAGGGCCTTGAGACCCTCACGGGTGATTCGCCGCACTTTACAAATCCTGAATTTAAAAATGGCACTTTGAAAGGGTTCTGCAGACCACCTTATTGGTCAGCCCAGTGGGCTAACACCCCTCATTTAATAAGAGGGCCACTTTACTGATCAATGAGCTAGAGGAACTCCTAGCTTGGCCACTGACCCAGTGTGTTGTCTATGGCAAGACATATTACCTCACTGGACTGTTTAAAGTGCTGTAACAATAGTTATCCCTAAGGTTTAACCTCTTGTGCGGTGAAGACAAGTCTCCCAAGTAATATCTTCTTTTTTATCTCTTCCTTCCTGTACAGGTGTGTGTTCCTTCCTGATAACGGAGCCTTCTTCGTAAACTATGTCATCACTGCAAGTCTCATTGGAACAGCCATGGAGCTCTTGCGCATCCCTGGGCTTATTGTGTATGCCACACGACTCTGCTTTGCCAAATCTGAGCCTGAACGTCTTCACATCAAGCGGGTAATGAGATGCATAACCTCATTTAGTTGCAGTGCCTTGCATACGTTGTAGCTCTAGATCTGTTAGAACAGGCACAACTACTTTGCTTCTCATAGAAGAGCATGTTGTTGCAGGTGGGAATTGATGGCCAGTTTCTTCACCACTTGCATAATTTGCTGAACTCATGTCTGGTACCTGAGGGTATAAATATACATCATAACTTCTCCGCAAATAATTTCAGATCTATCCTTAACCCCTTTGCTGCTAGGCCTCCCCCCCCCCTCTCCTAAGCGTTTTTTTGGCTATTTGGGGTAGTTCACACTTAGGTCCCTGTAACTTTTTGTCCACGTACGGTATCAATGTCAAATTTGCGCGTCCTTTTTTTCCAACACTCTGAGGATTCTAAAGGTACCCAGGGTTTGTGGATTGCCCTGGAGGAGACCTAGAAATTAGCCAAAATAGAGCCAATTTTTTTTTTTAAATGGGGAAGAAATTGCTGCAGAACAAAGCGTCTGGTTTGTGCCCTGCAAATGGCATCAACAAAGTTTGTGGTGCTGAAATCACCATCTTCTCAGCTTGCAGGTACGGGCAGATACTTGTTAGAAAACAAAAATGTTCTATACAGTTTTGTCATTTTACTGGGACATAGCCTGTTTTCCCTATTTTTTTGTGCTTTCAACCCCCCCCCTTCAGTTAGTGGTAGAAATTGATGTGAAATTAATATTGGATCTCAGAAAGCTACATATGTCTGAAAACTAGACAAAATTCTGAATTCAGCAAGGAGTCATTTGTGTAGATCCTTTAAGGCTTCCCTATAGAAAATTACAGTTCAAAATAGAAAATATTGAAATTGAGTTGAGAAAACAGTCATTTGTGCCAACATTTTCACCTCTAACTTCTTCTAAGTATGACAGATATTTTAAAGCAATATACCGTTGCATCCGCTGGACCCTTCACGTTGTGGGGATATATAGGACTTGTAGGTTCACCAAGAACCCGAGGAACCCAGAGCCAATGACTGAGCTGTGTCATGCAATGGTTTTTCTTTGTGTACAGGGTATATCGCAATTCATTTGGTAAAATATAAAGAGTGAACAATAGGTACCAAGGAAACCAATATATTTCTGAAATGGGAACAAAATAAAGAGTTTAAAAACAGTGGTTTTTTGCACATCTCCAAAATTGTTGGTACCCATACAAGCATGTGAATCCTAGGTCATTTTTCAAAATGACTTCTTTTTTTACAAATTGTCTTACATTTGGAAGGCAGAAATGCACAGAAAGTCAATTGGTAATAACACTTGTTCTACTATTCTGTGTTCCCCTTAGTCTCTCAATAAAAACTCTACCTCACTTGTGTGAGTAGGTCTAGTGACCGTGACAGGAAATGGCCCAAAACGCAATGTGGACACATCAAATTCTTGCAGTGAAAACGGACCCTTTTTTTGCAATGTGCCAAGCTGTGGATTTTGAACCCTAGCTCAGCCGGAACCTAGGCAAATCTAGCAAACCTATATATTTTTGAAAATTAGACACCCATGGGAAGCCAGGATGGGGTGACTTGTGTGGCTCTCACCAGGTTCTGTTACCAGAATCCCTTGCAAATCTTAAACTTAGTAAAAAAAAAAAAACACATTTCTGTGATGGAAAGTTCTGGAATCTGCGTGGATCCATAAACTTCCACCCACCCCGCATTTTCCAAAGTCTCCTGATAAAAATGGTACCTCACTGGTGTGGGTGGGCCAAGTGCCTGCGGCAGGGAAGGCCCAAAACGTATTGTGGAGACATCAAAATTGCCTATCACAAAAAGACCTGGTTTTGAAAAGGGGGGGTCACCTAGGTTTTTTGCCCCGTGCTCGGCGGCCATCTAAGGAAACCTACCAAACCCACACATTTGTGAAAACTAAATTCCCGGGGGATTCCAGGGAGGTATGGCTTGCGTGGATCCCCCAACGTTTTCCTACCCAGAATCCCCTGCAAACCTCAAATTTAGCTACCACAAATCCTACCACACAGCGTTCCCCTTTGTCTCCCGAGTAAAATGATACCTCACTTGTGTGGGTGGGGCAAGGGCCTGTGACTGGGAAGGGCCAAAAACATAGGCATTAAGGGTATAGCACAGCAAATTTTAAGCTCTACATTTGTAAAATAAATATGTTTTTAATCAATTCTGCATTGGACACCCACACAAGTGAGGTATCATTTTACTCGGGAGATTGAGGGGAACGCTGTGTGGTAGGACATTTGTGCTGGCACAGTGATCCCACACAAAAATATGTGGAAAATTAGATTATTTTCAGCTAAATTTGAGGTTTGCACGGGATTTTGGGTAAGAAAACATTGGGGGTTGGGGGTTCCACGCAAGCCATACCTCCCTGGACTCCTCTGGGTGTCTAGTTTTCAGAAATGTCTGGGTTTGGTACGTTTTCCGTAGATGGCTGCTGAGCCCGGGGCCAAAAACCCAGGTGACCCCCCTTGCAAAACCAGGTCGTTTTGTGATAGGTAATTTTGATGTCTCCACAATACGTTTCGGGCCCTTGTCTGTCGCGGGTACTTGGCCCACCAACGCAAGTGAGGTACCATTTTTATCGGGAGACCTGGGGGGAATGCTGGATGGTAGGAAAATTGTGGCTTTTCTGATCCCAGAAGATTATGACAAAGTAATGCAAGAAAAATGTGTGACTATAGTCACATTTTGAGGTTTGCATGGCATTGCGAGTTAAAAAAAATGTTGAGATCAATGAGAGGCACACCACCCAGTACTCCCCATTTTTTGGGGGTTTACAAAAATATCTAAAGTTGGTAAATTTTCCCTAGAGTCAAACTACACCTTAGCACAGAAAGACAGATAAGACAAATATGACTGCCTATCCATCTGTTCCTCAAGTACACACATACTGGTTTGGTTTGGCACGAGGGTGAGTGAAAGGTTCAAAATGTATATTTTATTAACAAGAGATTTCACAAAAAGGAAATGCACTTTTAATAATTAAAAGGTTAAAAACCTGAACCAATGACTCGCAGCTCGTGAGCTGTAAAGCCATGACAAGGCACCAACCTCTTTACAGGCCATTCACACACCTTTCATACTTGACACACACGTTCACACCACCAGCTGTGGCCCCAGCACATTAAAACACTCACATCAACAGACAATGTAGAGACAATGTACACCCTGGCAGAGAAAGACAGAAAAGACAAATATTACTTCAAAAGAACTATTCCTAAGTACACACACATACTAGTTGGATTTAGCACGAGTGTGAGTGAAGGTTCAGAGCGTAAAATTTTATTAACAAGAGATTTCACAAAAAGGAAATGCACTGTTAATTAAAAGGTTAAAAACCTGAACCAATGACTCACAGCTCGTGAGCTGTAAAGCCACAGCAAGGCACGAACCTCTTTACAGGCCATTCACACACCTTTCATACTTGAGGCACAAGACCATTCACACCGCCAGCCGCGGGCCCAGCACCTTACAACATTCACATCAACAGACTGCGTCATTCAAGGGCCCACATGACTGACACAGCAATCACACCAGCTGGTGTTGACATAGTTTGTGCAGTGGTGTTTGGCTAGCAGAGTGTGTAATGACCAGCAGCAAGTCACTACTCACACACTGTCAGCCAAATGCCAGTCCACGCACACTGCCAGTCAAGCGCCAGTCCACGCACACTGCCAGTCAAGCGCCAGCCCACCCCACACCACCAGCCAAGCACCAGCCCACGCACACTTCCAGCCAAGCGCCAGACCACGCACACCACCAGCCAAGCGCCAGCCCACGCACACCGCCAGCCAAGCCCCAGCCCACGCACACCGCCAGCCAAGCGCCTGCCCACGCACACCGTCATCAAATGTCTTTTTAACAAGAAAGAAAACCCAAACCAATTGAAACTAGATGCAAAACTATAACTACAATCACAACAGCGGTAGCTAAAGACATCATTCTAATGCCAACCGTGAAACTGAACAACAAATATAAAACCATACAGACCAGGCAGTACACTATTAGACTCACGGTTGCTCCCAAAAACTCTTTTGAGTGTGATACAATCTGAAACATGTGGGCACACACAGCCCAGGATTAGAAGGACAATCAGCACAGTGCATACGACTGTCCTTCCGCATACCTCTTTGCAAACAGACTCTACTTCTCTTACAGGGATTGTTTTTTTGGGGCGTGGGAGGAATTAAATTGGGAAAATGGCGATCTTTCAATCTAGCCACATCCTCCACCACTCCAACTCTAGGAACACTTGCCTGTTCCACTACAACAAGGCTGCTTATCACAGACTCCTGAAACTGAACAAAAGTCATCTTTGACGCTGGAGAACACTCCTTGAACACAACAAAAGCATTAAAAGTTGCTAAATTGAAAAGATGTATGGCCAACTTCTTATACCAAATGTAAGCCTTACGAACAGCAGTGTAAGGTTCTAACCTCTGAGCTACTCTATCGACACCACCCATGTGCTTATTGTAGTCTACAATGCACATAGTTTGCGCACTTCAGCAACCTAACCCCAAACAGTCACAGGTGAAGTACTGTCATCATTGATGGTAGTCAGCATGTACACATCCCTCCTGTCCACAAATTGCACAGCTAGCAGTTCATCACTGTGCAAGGCACTGACCCTTCTGAAGCTTTTTGCAAACAAGTTCTTTTGGGTAACCTTTACGGTTAGAGCGGATTGTGCCACAAGCAAGAGAGTCCACTTTGAACAATTCCTTAAACAACTGCACAGCAGTGTAGAAGTTATCTAGGTACAACTGGTGACCTTTGTTAAACAGTCCTCTAGCAAGTTCCCACACAATTTTCTCTGAAACTCCTAAAGTGGACGGACAACCAGGGGGGGTCAATATTCGAATCCCTACCAGTGTACACCCTGAAATTATAGACCTATCCTGTCCTACTCTCCGACAACATATACATCTTAATTCCATAACGTGCCCTCTTGCTAGGAATGTACTGCCTAAAAACCAAATGGCCCTTGAACGGGACCAAAGACTCATCAACAGCTGCTTCTTTCCCTGGAGTATGGATCTCTGAAAATCGATCTACAAAGTGATCAAGAACAGGCCGAATCTTAAAAAGACTGTCACAGTCAGGGTGATCTCATGGCAATGCCAAAGCATTATCAACAAAATGCAGTATCCGAAGCAAAAGTTAATACCGATCATGACTCATAATTGCAGGAAATATGGCCATTGCCATCAATGGACTGGTAGGCCAATATGAAGCCAGGGACAGCTTCCTTATCAAGCCCATCAAAAAAGTCAAACCCCAAAACTTCTTCATCTCATCCAGATCTGTGGGAGTCCACCGGGTAGCCCTAGAGGGGGGCATAAGTCTGGCACTGTTGTCCCTCAAATACTGTTCAGCATACAAATTAGTCTGCTCAACAATCTCAGCCAAAAATACATAATCCATATACAACTTAAAAAAAACTGTATAGGCAGAAAAACTTCACAATTCACTTTACACCCTGCATCACCACTAAAGGCAGGCAACACCGGCTGCACCATGTTTGGATCAACCCAGAGTCCAGCACTTCCAATGGGAAGCCTTGCAGCCCCAGGCTGCAATCCAGATGCCTCTTGCTGCACCATCGACACATCAGTGTGCTCCTCTAAAACAGGCTCTTCATCCGCACTGAGAGTAGCTTCATCCGGACAAAGAGTAGCTTCATCATCAGATGATTCCCCGTGGACAGAAAACTCACTGCCAGAATCTTGCACTCCCTCCTCTCCCTCAGACGCACTGTCAGTCTCATAATCCTACTCAGAGGAAGATTCAAAAAGCATACCAACTACCTGCTGAGCAGTATTTCTGTGGCTAGCCATAATCCTTACTAATAAAGGTAACTTGTCAAACAAGTCAACAACAACAAACACTTTATAAAATAAATAATAAACAAAATGTGGCTTTATCACAAAGACCTATATACTCCAAAACTATACCACTCACTTGCCAGAAGCAGCTAGACTTACCACCACCTACTCTGCACAGACACAGCAAGGACCAACAATATCCCTCTAAACAAGAAAAAGAAAAGAAACTTACAAATAACATTACAAAGACATTGCAAAGAATTTCACACTCAAAACACTAACTAAATATGCTGCTATTATGACACCACTAACAAAAAATGTATTCATGCATGACAATAATACTCATTTGGAGTAAACACAACAAAAATGTTTTTCTTACCAAATAAAGGCAACTACGCAAAACTGCAGATCAACCACTGCCCAAACTGCAAACAAGAATCAAATGCTTTGCACTAGAATAAAAAGGAGAAATAAAACATTACAATCACATGTGCAAATAATGCTCCAGTCCACACACAATCCACCAGCCAAGCTGGGGGGTAGGTGGACCTAAAAGCATAAGGCCGATCTGCCCCCGTAAAAGGGGAGGAACCCTTGCCCAAGGGGCCACTCCCCAACACCAGCATTTAAAAAACTCTGCTGTCTGGTGGCTTCTGCCCCCCTTGGGGACAGATGGGCTTAGAAAACATATGGCTGATCTGCCCCAGAAAGGGCTACAATAACTACCCCATAAAGGGGAGTGACCCTTGCCCAAGGGGCCGCTCCCAACAACACTAAAACAATTCCTGGTGTCTAATGGCTTCTGCCTTCCTTGGGGGTAGATGGGCCTAAAAACATACATTATTTGGGCCAATCTGCCCCCCCCCCCCCGGGGCGGCAGAAATGGCCAAAATAAATGCTCCCCAAAGGGGAGCGACCCTTGCCTAAGGGGCCGCTCCCCAAAAACATTTTAAAAAGAAAATCCCTGGTGGCCTAGGGGGCACACAATTAAATTATTTATTTTTTATCGGCCGATCTGCCCCCCCAGGGGCAGAAACAGCCAAACTAATTGCTCCCCAAAGGAGAGCGACCCTTGCCCAAGGGGCCACGCTCCGAAACACAAGGCATTTAAAAAAAAATAATAATCTCTGGGGTCCAGTGGGCATGCCTGCTGCATGATCACGCCCCATGCCGATAGTGCAGCAGGAATGCTGAAAAGAGACATCGGAAGGAAGGAAAACCCTTTCCTTTCTTCCAATGCCTCTTTTTTTAAATCCCCCCCACCCTCCCCGAGGAGAAACACACCTCTCCTCTTTGGACGCGCTGGAAGTAAATGGCTTCCAGCGCGTCCGGTTGCACTAATGACGTTGGCGCGCAGTGCGCACTGACGTCATTAGATGACGTGGGGGGGGGACGGTGGGGCAGCATGAAGGGCGGCCCACGGGGGCAGTGCCAGCTAATTGGATTTTTTTAGCAGTAGCGGGTGCTACCAGACGGGGGTGGGGGAGTGGGAGAATGGGGAAAAAAACATAAAAACCCCACTTACCTAGGTATGGCAGGCCGCTGCCTCTCCTCCGTCCTCTTCATCTTCTTCCTGTCTCGAATCACGCAAGCAGGATGCACCCGGGCTCCCGGACTCCCCTAAGCCAATCTCGACACTGCTGTCACCATGATAGCAGCGTCGTGATTGGTCTGAGCGCCATGGTTCGGCGTTCAGATGGGGACTGGGAGCCTGTGCATGTTCTCCGCTAGGCTGTGCTTTACAGCCTGGTGGGGAACATGCAAAGTGCGCATGACTATTTGGCCGGCCCAAGACGGCCGGCCAAACCATCATGCGCACTTAGAGAGTGCCATTACTCCTCCTCCCTGGTCTGGCCAGCCCCGCATGAAACTGAGCCACTGCAGTAGGAAAAATAAAATGATAATAACATTACATTATTATCATTTTATTTTTCCTTTTGAACTGCTCGGAGAGCAGTGAGGCCACGCTTGGCACACTGCAAGGTGCAGCTCCGTATAAAGAAATACTACTTTCTATGCCTCTTTAATGCTTTCTGGCCATGCTTCCCCTATTGTATTTTGCAGTTTTAATTCATCCTTATATGCTATTAAGCATCTCTGAAATACTGAGCGAATGAACTTTTTGGAGTTACACAAAAGGAAATCACCCACAACCAGCAGTGAAACGGGCAAAACTGATGAACTTCACCAAAGGGAAATACAATTTTGCCATTTATTTTCTCCACAAAAAGTGACTATCCCTTTCCTAATAAGAGGCACCTGGGCGGTATGCAAAAATAAAAAACAAAATTAGACTCGCTTACCTGTTCTCATCTGGTGTTGGAAGACTTCCTTCAGTGCGGTCCTTGCTGCAGGTGAAGAGCTGTTGTCTTCCTTGGTGATCACTGCTTTCCCACAGGATACTGCAGTACAGGGGCATGTCTCCGGGGGAGGAAGGAAGGCGCCGGTGACCTGTTGCTGTCACTGCACAATTGTGCCACCTACCGGGCCCTGCTCGAACTTCCTCTCTCAGTAGCATTCAAAGATGTTAATAAACTTTCTTATTTTCATAAGGAGATTGCAAGGAATATTTGCAAATTTGAGATGGCCGGTGTTCAAGCTGCTTTTCCAAAGACCGAGACTGTGCATGCATCCTGTATTCATTTGCTTTGCCCAGAGGTTACTTTTTGCATTTACCTTACTGCCCCTTGCTATGTTCCAGGTGCGGGTGGTACATTGAATGAATTGCCTGAGCCAGGCCTCCCCTCACAGCACTGTGACAAGGAAGCCACACACAGCAGTGCCGGCTGAATGTATGAGACATGCAGGGGTGGGGGTAGAGCTGCACCCACAGAAGGCCAGAGCAGAAGCCGGAACCTAGGACAACTACAGTGTCGAAAAGTAGCTCTCGACGTCCTCCTTCTTCAAGAGGGCGTCCATACTGCTGGTGGCCTCTTAAAGGCAATATTCCCATAGGGGGCAAACATTTCTCAAAATGAATAAATGAGGCCCTCGGAGAGTGGTATTTTCTAAAGCATGGCTATCAGTCGAGGCAAGATCCTGAAAGGGGCAATAGTTTCTGATTGAGAACTAGTCAGCGATGTCTAAGGAGACTGAAATCTCCCAACAGTCATCCTTGCCTCTGTTTCTGTCTTCTCCAAAGATCTTTCTTTCCATATCAATGTATTGCTTCTTGGTTCGTGGGTTTCCAATTTCTTTACTTCTTTAGCACAGGTGCCTACACTTACACTATTGAAATCGGCTGCCTTCCACCTAACCCACAACAGCACAATGCCAGCTGCCTACTTGTGAACCTGGTGTGCGCAGCTCTGATTCAAAAACAAGAGAGGCAACACCCTAAGGCCAGTGCTGTTTAGTGTCCAACTGGTGGTAAACAAGGCCCAATGTAACTAAGCACATGCTGTAAATAGATGTGGGCTCCATTTGCTGTACTCGCCGCAAGCCATGGAAAGTCGCAGGCAGGGAAGACATTTGGCAGAAAGAATGATAATAAACATGCAGGTGTGTGGTACGTACCCTGCCATTCCCCACCTTCGGGATGCAGCACAGCGCGCAATAGAAAACAAGTTGGCCATCGCTGCTTTGGAAGGCATAATGGAAATGCATTATAATTGTGCAATCCAAAGGAGTGTCATCCATCTTATATGCTGATTTCGAGGGGAGAGGATGGGCATAAGAGCTAGAGCCGCCAGCCTTGAAGCAGGCGAACAGGCTTCGAGTCTCAGCAAAAGGCTCAACATCTTTTGTTTCTGGGTAAATCACGTAATCTCTCTGTGTCCCTCTGTAATGCAACTTGTGTTAGTGAAAATCGCTTTCAATACCTTCGGGTGGAGTTTGCGCTATGTCAGATATAAACAAAAAAGTCTGCAGCCTGAAGTTGATAATGTAAATAGGCTGCAGATAGCAGGGCCTGATAATGAGCAGTGCTGGAGTCAGATTTATGACCCAGAACACAGAGGTGAAGAACTGAAGCACTGAGGTATTTAAATCTTAAATAAAAGTCCTTGTCAACTCAATATTTGAGCATTGCTGAATGCTTTTAAATGGTAGAAAATTAAAATGAAGAGTTAACGTAATGATTACGTTAACTCTTCACTTTAAAATTATCCCATTTCAAAGTATTGCATTAACAAACAGCAGGCCTCTTGCTCCCAGCCAGTAGACACTGTGCCATATTTATAACTGAAAAATACTGTCATTGCTTTCAAATGAGACGATTTAAAGTGGATACAAATATTTCTCTGAAACATTGAGTCAATGTTTTTCTCCACTTTCAATTAAGCCAATTTAAATTCCTCCTATTTAAACAAATGGATGTATTTTTCTGTTATAAATAGGGCACTGTGTTTACAGGCCACTAGGTGCAAGATGCCTGCTGTTTGTAAATGCAAAGCTTTGAAATGGAAGACAATTTAAATGATGAGTTTTATGGAATCCCTATAAACAAAGCTAACACTTCAGTTTAATTTTCTCCCATTTCAAAGTGTTGCATTTAAACACAGCAGGCATCTTGTCCCAGTGGCTGGTAGACAGGGTGTCATTATTTATATTATAACTGGAAAAATACAGCCTTTTTTTAAGTGGGAGAAATTTAAAGTGCAGAAAATTTTTCTATATTTGAAACTTTTTTGCAGAACATTTGTGTGCACTTTAAATTTCTCGCATTTAAAAAAAATGGTTGTGTTTGTGCTATACATGTAACAGTGCCACATATGGCGAAAGGTATGTCCTGTGCCACAAGTATATATAACCCAGACTCTCATTCACCCATACACATATATCCCATTCATATGCACACATGTTCATACATCCCACAAAGACCACGCTCTCACTGACACACATGGCAGCCCTATCATAGTGCCCCTAGGCAAAGCTTCTTGTTCAAACCCTAGTCTTTGACTCTATGGACAGCTTAAATGCAATGAAACTGGGCGTGGGGGTGTCTAGTAACATTCCGCATGTGGCTTGGCCTTCAGTAGATCACATCGATTTTCACTGATCAGAAGTAGCTCTCACCACAGAAAAGGTTGGAGAGCCCTAATCCAGCCAAATACTCACTTTTATGAAAAAAGGGAAGTATTTTACCTATCAACACAAAAGGTAAATACAATATTCATGCACGATTACACAGTTCCCTTGAGGTCAGGGCTGTAGTGTTTCGTAGGCAGTTTCTTGTGTCCCACTCCGTCCTCTCTCTAGCGATTGTGGTTATTCCTCATTCACTTTAGGCATCATTCAAGGTTAGCCCCACTAGTAGTCCGAGTCTCAAGAGTCCACCCAAACTCTTTGGTAAAGTCAAAAGTGTTCCAGTGCCAAAGCGCTGTCTAGCAAGCAAATTCCCCCAGGACCGACCTAGCCCAAATTCAGTCTTACCTGCAGGATTGGAGCGTCCGGAGTTCCTGAGCACGCACCCTTTGCAGATGCCAGAACGCAGTAACTGGTTCAGGTGAGTTGACTGCACGCGGTCCAGACGGTCGGCACTCTGCAATCCCAGAGTTCCTCATACATGGTCACACTCCCGCAGCGACTGGAGGTTCCTTGCAGCTCCTCCTGGGAGGGTAAGTCTTTCAGTCCGTCCCTCGATGGAGAGAAGGTGATGCAAAGTTACTGAAGCTGGTCCTGTGTCCCGATGTAGGTGCGTGGGGATTCCCACGATGGCCTCACTTCTCTGACGACGCTTCTAGTCAGGTCGCACTTCTTGCTAGTTCTGGAGACTCCTCTACCAATGGCATTCGGGGGTCACCATACCTTTGCTATACATGGGTATCAACCCGATCAGCACGGCAGATGCCTGCACCGCAGCTCCTCCTGGCATACGGGGTCACAGGCTTGTCACTGTGCTAGGCTGCGGCCTACTCCACACAGCAATCTGTCCACGCCTGCCCCTCTTGGCATAAGGGCTCACCAAATCCTCACTGCACAGAGCTCTGGCCCGATTGACAGAGTGATCAGGGTAATTCACTTTGTGGCAGCCCCACCTGTCATACGGGTCACAAATAACTCGCTGCACACAGAATTCGGCCTGATCAGCACATAGATATCCACTGCAGCCCTCCCCTGACATACAAGGGTCACCAACAACCCAATCAGTGCAGCAGACGTTCCTCGCACAGGGAATCCACTCAACAGGATTCCCCATTGGACCTCACTCTCTCCAATGCTCTCCTCTTTCTTACTAGGCATACTAGGCTTGGCAAGCAGGCAGGCGCTGGTGCTCCAGGTTCCAGGGCAGATGGTGTTGATTCCCTGGGCGATGTCCCCTCACACAGGGATACTAGCAAGTCTTGGCCCCCAGTCCTGGTCACAGGCAGAAGTCTTGCAAAGTTTCTCCTCCTCGCACAGCCCAAATGGTTGCTTGACAGCTGACAATTTTGGGGGTTTCAAGATCCCCCTTCTTATAGTCCATTTCCAGACACCAAAGGTGATGAGTCTTTGAAGTTCATGTTGGGGGTCTGCTTCTTTTTGAAGTGCCCACTTCTCTGCCCTTTCTTTCTACTGAAAGCAGTTTGTCACAGTAACAGGGACTCCAAAGGTGATTGCCCCACAACACAGGCAGTAAGAGTGACTAGAGTTCACACCTGGATGTCAGCCACAGTGATGTGTATATCAAAATGGCTAGCCCAGGGCCTTGGCCCTGCTCTTTATAATTCCCTTATCAGACCAGTCTCCTTCCGAAGATGTGTAGGGGAAAGCCTTGCTCTCCGTTCTCCAATGTGTCCCACCCAGCTTTAAGGAATGCGTCAATAGCCAAATCTGTCTGGGGGGGGCTTCCTCTATCTCCTCATGTTTCACTAAGTAGGCTTGGGTCTCCTAAAATGGAACCCATAGTCTGCCATGTCTTGTGCTCTTCACAGGCACACATACTCACAATACATACATTTAATATACACACACTGCACAGCACTGTATCTTTCATGTACTGTACCACTCACCAGCACACATACACCAAGCACATGCATTTACCATGCACACACTGCACAGCACAACATCCTTTATGTATTGTACCACTTACAGGCACACATACATCCAGCACATGCATTTACCATGCACACACACTACCCAGTTTCGCATTAGCCCTGTAGTGTACCCTTCCCAGGCACACATACACCCAGCGCAGATACATCACTCGTGCTCTGTGCAGCACTTGACAACAACCCAATGTAGGCCAAGGGGTGAGTTAAGAACACAGCAGCGGAACTTTCAATGAGTGAGCCTGTAGGCCTCACTCCAGTAACACAGATTAAAGAGGACCTGTTAACTTCTACTGATCACTGCACGGTATGCTGCCACCACTGCACTCGTGCTACTTAACTCCTGGTAAAGGCAGTAGCATGTCACCACTATGAGGGTAGAACTTTGGGTGCCCCTCCCGGTCCAACAAGACCACAGTCCTCGAGACAGTCCTCGTTCATGGCGTACATTCATGATCCATGCTTGTCTATGACAATAAAAATCATCATTAAGGATATACACACATCAGTACATTTGGGGCCCTCAGGGCAGGGGTGCACGTCTGTTACCATGTGGAGGTACAAAGCCCAGCATGCTGGGGGGGTGATGGCTAAAAAATCAGAATTACTCCATGTCACAATCATGCCATAAGATCATAGGGGTAGCTTTAACCCTAGCTAGCCCCATTATAGTGGACAAAACATGAAGTGGCACCTTAACCTACTTTTAACATATGGTAAATGTGCCACCAGGGATCCTAGTACACAAAAAAGTGATGGATGGAATGCTTGAATTAATCTCAGCCACTGGTAATTACGCCAAGTGGCATCCCAGTGCATCGTTATCTTGCCACCATGCCACCTCAGTGTGGACCGAGCCATATGCAAATCATTCTTGACCCAGTTCCAGTAGGAACATCACAGCCCAATCTGCCAGGTCTTCCTTGAACCAGAACACAAACAATTCTTAACATGGACTCCTAGGTAGGTTCAGTGGGACACCACCGGTCTGTTTTCCCTGCTCTGAATGGTAAGTTATTGATTTGGTATATAGAAAATATTGTTATTTCAGAATTATTCACATTGTTTTTATGGGGAACACACAACCTCCATCTCTTTTTGTTGGGGGCTGAGAGATGGAGCCTCCACATGGATCAACAGCCATCAAGGGGATTGAAAGCAATTGCTGATAGAGAAAGCATGGTGGCTTCCTGGATGGACTAACAGTTCATTTGAGAATTGACAAGGTTACTAAGAGAATGGTCTAACTTTTTTTATGATTGGGGAGAGCAGTGTCCAGGCCAAGCACTGCAATCTCTTTTTTTTTTTTTTTGGTCACGTTTATTTTATTTGGCAATGGTGAGTAACTTTAAAATGCAAATATTTCAAGTCCTGCTCCGATAGAAGCTACTTTTTACTTAACAAACTTATGTCTGTGATGTATGCACAAACAGGAAGGAGTAATGGATTATATTGGATTCCTAAAAAGCAACTGGTGCATGTGTTGTATTGTTTACATGCTGATGCCCCTTTGTTGCCTGTCCGGCTTGAAAACAAAGTTTGCTTCTGTGTTAATGCAAAAGTGGATACATATAGCCCTGGGGCACTATGGTTTAGTACGGTTAAGGTGAATAACTTATAAATTCTCTGTCTCCTTTCTCCAGAGCCAGGCATATGAGTTCCAGTTCGGTTTGGAATATGCATGGACCACGTGCATCTTTGCTGTAGTGACAACGTACAGCATCACCTGCCCTATTATTGTGCCATTTGGTAAGTCCTAGTGCATATACCAGTGAGTCATTTGTGAGAACTTCAGATTCAAGGCACTTCAGGTGCATACACTCTGTGACACTAACAGACTGAACTATGTGTTGCCTTAATTATGCATGCGCGCGCACACACAAACACACACACACACACACACTTTGCATGTTGATCCCCCATGTACTGTACCATGATCCTATGCATTGCACATTTTTATAGTGCCCATGTGCACTGCAGTCTGTGCTTTGCACAGTGTGGGTGCCCACACTGTTTATGCTGTACTTCTGCATACATGACATATCTACTTTGAAGGTGTCACTTGTTCTGGAAAAGGATTAAAGAACAATATATTATTGTCTGTGATTCCATTGTGTTGTTTCCTACCCTATCTGTTGCGCTGGCCTCTTCTGGTACGTTTTGATTGTTTACCTCTGGTGCTGCTGTATTTCCTATCAGTGGTACTGCATTGTGATGCATTGTGTTATGATGCTCTTGGTGATAGTGTCACTTTTATGAAGTCCTGTAGTGTTGTTTGCTACTTTTATGACCTTGTCATTCTGTTCTTTTACAACCCATTGGCAGGCTGGGGGCTGTAAGTGTTTTATCAAAGTTGTTAACCAAACCCATACAAAAAAACGCACAAGGCATGCTGTCGTCCCTGAGCAGTTGTATATCCTCTGTAGTTACCTCATTTCTAAAAGACTTTGTGGACTGAAACCCTCGTCATGTTTTACAAGTGCTTATTTTTCAACTCTGCAGTACTTATTGCTTTTCCTCATTTCGTTTAGTTTTCCTTTGTCTTACAGTGTAGCCAGACTGTTGCTGTAATAGGTGTCAATAGGAAGTTAATTGGCTGCAGCTTAACCAGACAAGACAGCCCTGTTCGAAGGGCGTGTCAGAATCAATCTTATACCTCAAGCCACCTAGGTATATAGAGCTGAGACAAGGCACATTAATGGACCTTTCCAAGCCTAGTGTCAGTGTTCCAAAGATTCCCCAGCCATTTCAGAACCCTAATGCTTTTACATTGTCATTACAGGTCGAACTCTACATAAGAAACACTTTAATTTTCACTTTTTTACAGTACTTTGGCCATTTCTTTTTGTTTCTATCAGGCCCATCTATGGGCCTCCAGCCTAAAACAGGATAATTGAAATAAATCGCCCACCTTTCATTTGATCTCTGAAAAGATGTACTTTTCATCTGACACAAAATGTTGGAGTGATAGATTAATGGCTTGATTCCATTCTTCTGACCACTCGGACTGTTATCCTGCTTTCAGTCTGCCTGATATTTTGAACTCTTTAAAACAATGCTGCATTTCAGTACAGACACATACACAATTCCTCCATCACATGTCAATCTTATCCTTGGTCATATTAAGAAAAATCTAAACTTTCTGCCACTGCTTTAGCTAATTCAAAGATGCCAGCTTGTCATTGTGGGCACAGGTACATGTTTGACATACTAAACCTTTTGGAAACAACTGCGACAACTGGATTACGCTAATCAGTGTGCCTCCTTGCACTTCTGCACCTCCCCACCTTTCCACCAGATTCCAAATCAAAGTGAGAGGAGTTCATACCGTAGGTACAGAGGAAAACCAAAGTGCATCACACTCAGTGATGGCGGACAAAAAGGAACACAAGGAGAAACACCTGAAGGATACCAAAGAGCAAACATCAGCGCTCAAGAGATCCACCTACAATGGATTCTCCTGTTAACAATAAGCAAGACTCTAACAACAGCTCAAACATGGACCTAGAACTGCAGGGCTTATCTGCTGTCCATGATCTCACACTGAGCGCTAAAACGAAGACAGACCTATTACAGACAGAACTGGCATGTTTAAGAAATGACTTTAAGTACCTCTGCTCCAGGATAGGTAGCAGAATGAAAAATAATCAGGCTCAAGGATGAGAACACAAGATCCAAGAAACAAGTTGATATCCCTCCAAAGAAAATGACCACTCTATCAAGAGAAATAACTGAACTTGAAAACTGAAATACGAGAGGCAAACTGAGAATTTTCCATCTTCTTGAACACATGAAAAGAATGCTGATTCCTGTGTCTCTTCTTTTTTTTTTTTTCTTTACATTTTATCGAATGAAACCCACACTCCAAATTACTCCAAGCCTAAAATAGAACCAATGCTGATCTTGGATCCCACTTGCATCTCACTAGATATAACCATTACAAAACCTTATAAAAAGGAGAACTTCTGGAGAATGAATGAGGGAATTATAAATGACCTAGAAACCAAAGCCAAAGAAAAATTTGCTAAAACAGTTCTTAACTAATTTAGATAAAATACATCTCCATCTTTCTCACCTGAAACAATATGGGAGTTGATGAAAGCTACTATTGGGGGGTTGGGGGTGGGGGAACAATAAGCATGTCTAATAAAAACAAAAAAAGCTAATAAGAAATAAATGATCTAGAGAGCGAAATTAAATAGCATGAACATATGCTAATTAGGGGGGGGAATAAACGAGTTAATAAACAAATGAAAATCCCTAAAATATTAATACAAAAAAATTATTAGTGGAGGAGAACATATATGGGTCAGCAACCTCCAGGCAAAGAAATTGTGTAAAATGTTTTTTTCTGCCTTTAATCATGACAAGACGGTGTTAAGGATTCCCATGGTTTCCTTCTAAACTGAAAGTTTTCTCAGATTTTCACCCAAATAAAGAAAGCGATCTTCCTTTACCACACGACATTGTGTCCTTTTCTGACTAAAAATAATTTACTGAGTGTTGGCTTGTTTATGCTTCTATCTAAGTAGGACTGAGCCTTCAAATTCCGCTCGCTCCTTTGATGCAGGAACAGGACAGCAAGCTTTTATGGCTACTATTTAAGATGGATCATTTCCTGCATCCAACAATGCTGCAAGCAGCAGAGTCTGCCATAAGTCCTTCATGCACACTTTTTAACAATTAAACTGACCTCAGATTTACTCTCTAAATTTGTGCCAATGAGCAACATTTGTAAGACGATAGCATTGTCAGCACCATAAGATTTCTGCCAACATTCTGCACTTGATGCATTTTTATATACAAATGCTTGTTGTGGCCATGAAATCTTAAGGAATGTTTTTCTTTGGGTGTTTGACTGTATGTTGCTACTTTCTTTCTCTCCTCTTTCTTCTTTTTATTTGGGTCTGCCTCATTTGTAGGAAATTGAAGAGAGCCAGGATCCCAAGGTGGGAATAAGTGGCTTTGTGGTAATGGTGGTTGTCTTTATTTTTTGTGTCTAGTCTGTCCTCAAATCCCTCTCAGCAGCATCTTACTATATCCAACCACAACCTTGAACAGCTACAAGATGCATCGGTAAAGTGCAAAAGTGGACAGCCTCGCCATCACAGGGGCTTGCCGACAGGTCACACTCTGACATTTGCATAGCTTTGGTTAGATGTTTGCAATCCAACTGTCACAAGGAGGTATGTAGGCCTTGTAATGGTCTGAAACAGGTGTATGTATATTATAGGAGACGAGCACCCACCATGTATGACCCCTAAAAGGATGAAACGCAGACCATCTTTCCTAGTTTCACATCTTTCCTGACGATAGAATAATATGTCTGCACTGTCATTCTCCTGAGGACATGAGGGTTGGTCAGTTTGGTTCAAGTTGTTTATAAATATAACTTGGACAATAAATCTGGTTCTGTCATTGTTGCTAAATTAATTTACCCAACTTGAGGACAGTACCCACAGGTTAAAAGTTTGTACCCAGCCAAACTGAGATATTTCCAGATGTACACTAGGACTGTAGGCCAGTGTCTCTGAAAGACAGCACCTGACCTGCAGTTCCAGGCCTGACAACCTCTTCGGGCTCTGACCTGTTGTGAATATCCTGATTTCTTATCGGCAAGCCACAGCCTATCACCAAATCCAGAACGCCAATGAAGGGTGTAGCACCTTGCATTTGGAATTGAGCTCTTTCCTTGTAAAAGTTTTATTAACCAAGTGCTACATTTTTTCTGAAAGATAGCTGGTTTAGAGTATTCTGAAGAAAATGAGGAAAGCTGGACAGTTTCTCAGTTCCGCTATTAACCTGTATCCCAGTAGCCTTATCACAACTACTCAACAATAATCTGTATTTTGCCAGATATGGCAACATAGGTTTGTTGCCACTGTGTCACTTCCCTATGACCTCTGATAATTTCCTTCCTACTCATGCACAGGGTTACTCTACATGCTGCTGAAACACTTAGTGGATCGCTATAACATCTACTATGCATACATCCCGACCAAATTGAGCCAGAGCATCCACACAGCCGCCGTCAGCCAAGTGATTGTAGCCCCAGTACTCTGCATGTTCTGGCTTCTCTTCTTCTCCGTTCTGCGGCTAGGTAAGGCACAGCCTTGTGGGTTGCATGGACACTAGACTCCCGGGTGGGATTGTTCTTGTCACGGGTGGGTCATTAAAACACATGAGATAAGCTGTCCACCTATTTAAACATTTCCATGATTCTCTGGTGAGGGGATGTCTGTGATACTGTGGGAAAGGGGCTGGTGGTGTGATGGGGTTGCCATGTTTTAAGGAGTCTGGTGGTATGGTATTGTTACAGTCTTTTAATATCTATTTAAACATATTTTAATTAATTATGATTTAGTCAGTTTCAAAGGGCTTCAAACACATCTATATTCATGAAGTGTCTGCAACTCATTCCTGTCCAGTCATGTGGCAAAATGAGATGGGTAGAAGGAAAGAAGTAAACCGATGGAACCATCTAGACGACGATTCCTTACTTTAGAATCCTCCCCTAGCGTGAGACTGGATCCGGAAATTGTTTTCCTAGCAACGTCTGCGTGTCGGAAGAGGGCATCACGTGACTTCGTATCGACGTCATCCACCCACCCAATGTGACGTCAATGGAGTCTATATAACCCCCTCACCGATGTTATTTCCTTCTTTTCCGTGCTTGCAGCGTGGAGCCGTAGTGGTTAGGGGGCCCTTTTTCGGGCCCATCTCAACAGTTTTTCGAGGAAACAGTGTGTTTCTTTCTTGAAAAGTCTTCAAGGTTTAAACCCTGTGGATCTTGTGGCAGACAAATGTCAGTCACATATCCTCATACCATCTGTATGTGGTGCGTTGGAGAACATCACGACTCCTAGGAATGTGGTTCCTGTTGTCGTCTTTGGCCGAAGGCATTGAGGGAGCAATGTTTGAAAATCTAGGCGGCGCGGCTAGCAGAGACCCAGCATAGTGGTCGGTCCTCCTTGAAGTCCAGAGATCACTCGAAGAGCCGTTCGTGTGAGGGTTCTTCACCATCGATATCGAAGGAGTCCCCGAAGCAGAAACGGATAAAACTGACACGCAAGTCAGGCTTCTCCGATGCCGTCTCCTAGCCTCCGGTTGAGGAGTCCTTACAAGAGTTTATCCCACGCCTCCCTGTTTTCCCTGGAGCCAGGGCGACTCTGGCCCAAATGTAGGAATATTATAATTTCCTGCATAAAGTCTTTGGGCCTACGCCTCTCTCTGGTGTGCTTTCTAGCCCCAAACAGGTGGGGGGGGGGGGTCTTAACTGAATCTGTGCCAGCGGGTTCACCCTCCGAATCAGTCAGGCCCTCCGGATCCGTTGTCTGATCCGTAACGGCGCAAGTGCACAACCCTTCGGGGTTCGCGCCTTTTGGCGCCGGAGTCTGGTCAACCAATGATTTCGGCGGTGCCGGTCAACACTGAGTCCATTACTCTTTCTGACATCGATACAATGCCGCAATGGAGTCGGCCAACGTTGGATGCTGCGCCGATGGAGCTGTCTGCTTCAGACAGCTCTCCATTTGTCCCTAGACAACCTGTCACTGTTTTTCCTATGGGACTAGTCAGTTTTCAAGGTGAAGAGTAGAATATAAGGGATCAAAACCCTTTGGACAACACTGTCCTGCCTCCTCTAGAAGGAAAGTGGTTGACACTGTGAATGAGACGAGTAGAATCAGGGCCGGCTTTAACACTGGTGGCGCCCTGTGCGAGATTGTCTGTTGGCGCCCTCCAATGACCACCTCTGCCATGGATTCCCTCACTAGCACCCTTTAACAGTGCCCCTCAAGTCTCCATAACCACTGTCTCTCAGATTAATTTAGTTTTATAGCACCGCTCATACCAGTGTAAGGTGTCGGAGCACTTTACATCACACACACATATGGGTGCAAATCAGTGTATAGGAAATGTTACATCAGACAGGACTACAAGGTGTATGTCATTGATACTCGTAGGCAATAAAGTTGAAGAGTCCTTATTCTGGAAAAGCACAAATTCAGAATTTAAAACATAACATCATTGTTAGGGGTTCTCTTTAATAATAAGAATTGTTTTCTACCCAAACGAACCCTTTTCGCAAGATTAGGATAATAAAAGACTGGGCAAAAAAGATATAGCTCTAACATATACCTTGTAGTTTGCATGCAGCACTTTGATGACAGTTAATAGCTCAATGTTCTATATTAGGATTTGCACTTATAAACGACAAGTTACAAAAAACAGCTCTCTTACAGAAGCAGTAACCTACTGACCTATTTACATTATATGCACTTTATCTGCATAGTTCACGTTCTTAGCAGCCGGCATTTTAACCCTCTGTGCTACCTTAGGATGAGTCAAAACTTCCACTAGACAAACTCCGGTCTCTTTCCAGGAAGACGATTAATCACGGAGTTATCTTGATATTTTAATTGATGCCTGAAAATTGTTGGAGGCCAGGAACACGGCAGCAGGTGCTTTTAAAATGTTAATAGACTTGCAAAAATGACGCCCCCACCCAAAGTCAGCGCCCGGTGCGGTGGCACCGATCGCACCGCCCTAGAGCCGGCCCTGAGTGGAATTGAGTCCTCACCAGTTTCGGACTTACTTTCTCCACCTGGTATGGCTACAGAGGTGAGTTTCTCTTGTGCAAAAGTCTTAAGGAGGTGCAGGTGTAGTCTTGGATTGGCAGCTTCCCTTGGTGGAACTATCCACGGACCCTTTAGTGAATGTACTTCACCAGGGGGAGACAGGAGTGGAGCCCTTTCTCCCTTATGATGAGTCTGTAGATGACATTTTATTAGGAGCTTGGGCAAGGCCGGTATTGGGAATGCCAGTAGACCAGGCTATATCCCATAGGCATCAGCCTGCCCCTGGGGTTCCCGTTTGTTTCTTAAAACATCTCTCCACAAAGGGTCTGGTTGTGCAAGCAGTTACAGCTTCTGCGGACCTTAGTGTCCTTCCTCTAGTCCCACCAAGCTCTGAGTCCATATTGCTGGAAAGTTGTGGGAGAAATATTTTCTCATCGGTTAGTGCAGCATTGCGGTCTTTGAATACTGCATGTGTTCTGGGCAGGTTTCCCCTGCGTTATGTGACTCAGTGGTGCGTCCACTACCTTCTCTTCCAGAGGAAGCCAGACGTGAATTGCTACTGTGGGTGCAGGATGGCTGAGAAGCGGATAAATTTACCATATAAATTGGTGTGGATACCACAGATTCCGTGGGGAGAGCTATGGCTCAATCAGTTGTTGCAAAGACTTGCATGGCTGCATCAATCTGGATTTTCTGAGGCAGTCCAGAATAACCTAAAAGACATGCAATTTGATGGTATATACTTATTTGGTGTACATGCAGATTCCGCTTTGCAGCGATTTAGAGCAGGTCGGTGTGACAAAGACACCTAGACATATCTTTCATTGTTTTCATTCTTTCAGAATTTTGAAGAAGGATTGTTATGATTGAATAAGTGGCATATTCCTTATGATGGCACACAGTGTAGTGCGTAATCCAGGTGTTAGGGGTTATACGCTTATGGTTATTTACATGTATCATCATCAACCTTTCTGACATGTTACGATCATAAAGGATATTAAATGGGCAGTTATTCTAAAGGACTCTTTTCAAGTGGAGTCATATTCTTTAAAGTTATTACTTGCTATCCTGCAATAGGTTTTCATTATTTCTATTTACTGTTAAGTTTAGGAGTGGTCACTTTCTAGTTTCGGTCTGTCAATGACAGCTTTTCATGTGATTATTTCTTTTCTGCTCTTTAATGAGTTGTTGCCTGATACACAGGTCATACAGATTTTTCTTTACTCTGAAGAAGAGCTAATCTTCAAGAGGTGATAACTATTATGGTTTGTTCTGTGCTCTGAGTAGAGGATCCTTTGTATGCTTGGTAAGCAGTTATATATATATATATACATGCTGAACCAGGATCTTTCAGCTTGTGAAGTAAAGACCCTCATTGGGGAGATGAGTTACCACTCTGTCAAGTGTTAATTGATCAGTCTTAAGATATAATAAATTCATGAAATATAGTATCCCCTACAGGGACATTTTGGTGTGACCTTACACTTTGTCTGAGTTAATCTTGCTGTCCTTTAATACAGTGATTTTCCATTGATGGGATTTTACAGCACTGAGAGTGTCTGTCTAAAAAAATTAATTAACATCTTGTGTCCTCTAGAAAGGTAGCTTGTAGCCTATATTACCAGTATATGTGAATTCTACTTCTACCTCTGGTATTTGCTTTTCATCTAAGCAATAGGTGATTTTCCTTATTGATGATAGTTAGTTCCCTATTTTTGCTAGATTAAGTAGGTGGGGACCAAGACGTTAACATCATGTGAGCCTTAGGACACTATGTTTTTGCTCTTAAGGTACTGTCATATAGACATTACAGTTTGGTGCCTATTCTGCACATTTGTGTAGACATTTGTTGGTTTATAAATGTTCTTTGATCATTATTGTTTCGTTTTCCTTGGATTACGTCACTCTGTTTTAGGTCTCCAAGAAGACGTAGTCTCTAGGTTGATTCTATGTCCCGCTTTGCGTAATTACTTAAGATTTCCATATTTTCTGAAGGAAATTTCACTATAATGGCGTACTTTTTCTTCTCTACGAAGATGTTCCTATACATTTGTACATGAGGAGAATAGGTGTTTGCCTCATAACTTATACTTTTTGTAGAAGACTTTTATTACTATATTGAAGGATCGTTGCTCTTCTGGGTGACAAATATTTACATGATTCAACTGACTCTAATTGTTTGTAGTTTAGGTTCACACTTTGTGGAGTGTTGTCTTTAGATGGAATATCCAAAATCAGTTGGATTCTTTGTTATAGTATCCTTTATATTTTCCGGTTTAAGTATGGGATACCTTTTCTGGATCATCTGTAGATGGGTCTCTATTCATATTGTAGAGTCATGCACTAACCTTGGTTTTCACTAGGCTATCAAGATTTCTTTTTCATACTTACTAACTTATTCAACTTTCTACTACTATTGCTTGATGGTGGTGTCTCAGGCAATTTGCATTACACTGACGTTTTGGATGGCTGTTGCTTTACTACATGGTATGATGCCCACTATGGTTTCCATACTGTTATGTCAGTATTGTCTGACTGATTACTCTGCTTTATTTTATATCTATGTGTTATACTTTTCCTCTTGTTAATACATAGGCGGTTATTTGTTTTACTCCGATGTCAGTTTATATCTTGGGGTATACTAGACGTATTTGTATTATCTCTACTTGATTTTCCTAGGGATAAGACTGGTCCTCTGCCAATAGTTGCTATTGTTGTCTTCGACTCTTTTTAATAGAGCATTTATTATGTTTCCCCACGGATGAGGGACCTTTCTATGTGCTAACAGAGCAGGTCTGTCTTGGCTAGAACTCTATATGGCAAAGACGTATTGTTCAATGGGATGACCTGCTGGTCTGTGTTTCAAAAGTATCGAACATGCAGTTCAAGTCTGAATATGTGGGCAAATAGCTTTATATTTGTAGGGTTATCTGGCAAAATTGTTCTACTGTCATGGGTAACGTTATCCCCATGCTTTCAAAGTCTTTATGACTTTTCTTACTGTGGTCCTTTCGCAGTGCTTATGCTGTGAGCATGCATGGGTTTGGATCCTATTAAGGGTGCGAATAGTTATCTATTCATATTGTTAGTTGGCTTCTACCACAGTTTCTCATGCTAATATGATTAATTTTATTCCCATGCTTTTTAATGTCTTATGACTTTACTTATCTATGGTTCCTTCCACAGGTCTTTAATTTGTAGGGTATGTTATTGCTCACCTACATTATTATGAATGTCCGGTCTTTTTCTCTTGTTCTAGACCGGTTTTGTTCTAGTTAGACTTTTTTTAATGGTTTCAGTTAGCAGACCCTCCTCCGGAGATGGTATTCTTTGGTATCTGATTCTAAAGTAAGAAGTCTGTGGCTAGATGTCTCTATCAAATGAACAAGTTTCCTTCGGTAACGCATTATCTGGTAGAGACAGGATCTTTCTGCAGATTCCTTAACAACCCTCCCATCCTTCCTGCTCTGCGAACTGAGTGCTCTTTTGTCTCAATGATTTCATTATGGAAATTCACATACTGAAATAAGAATTTAGTGATTATTTGACACAAGGGTGTCTTTTATGTTAGCACACTGTTTCAATAGGCAGTTTCTATATATGACTCCATGTTTTGAGCCCAGAAAATAGTCACGAAATAAACTGACATCTGCGAGGGAGTTATATAGACTCCGTTGATGTTGCATCGGGTGGATGACATTCATAAGGAGTTGCGCGACGCTCTCTTCCAACGTGCAGACGTGTTATTGAAAAAAAATCTGGATCCAGTCTAGCACTGTGGGAGGATTCTAAAGTAAGGAATCTGTGGCTAGATCCGGTCTCTACCAGATAATGCGTTACTGAAGGTAAGTAACTTGTTCTATAACCTTGAAATGCTGTAGAGCTTCAAACTTTCTGTGACCAACTCTCTCTATGAATCATTAGGGAACTCTGGGGCTGAGACCACTCAAGAAAGATTATTGTGTATGCCTTTCATTGGAAGCCATCAGCATGAATAGTACATTTAAAATCCAGTTTTTTGCGTCTCTTACACTAGAACAGAAAAACAAAAGCTGTTTTTCACTACTGTTATGTTGTTCACTTCCCTGATTTTCTCTTGCCTCTTCCATGTCTCCATATGATGGGTCACCACCTTGGCTGCTGCCGTGCTCCTCTTTCTTGGCTGCTGCCATGCTCCTCTTTCTGGTTCCCACAGAATGAAAGAGGCAAGGAAATGCTGTTGGCATTCTGTTACCACTGTCCATAATCTTCGCCGTAGGCTTTGGGTCTGAATAGACCAGGTGCTGTGGGAATTGCAGTTGGTGGTCTTCAAGATCTGCTTCCAGCATGGTGATGGTACTCTCTTTTTGCACTGAAAGCAGAGAGTACTTATTCTTTTATGGAGAGTAGTTCAAGAGCGTGACGGGGGAATCATGTCACACGGGTGATGGGTGATGGTGGCAAGAAGATAGATGTTTTTTTTATAAATGTTTCTGTAAGGGTTATGTTTCAGGAGAAGGGGATAGTCAGAGGATAATGGAGGTGGTTAGCAGGACACCACTTACATATCAGAATTTGTAAGGTATAGTTAGTGGGACTGCTGACTGAGTTAATTCTGGGCCATTTTCTACATGACTCCTCTACTCTTGCACAGGAGATTTGGAGGTTTATTTACAGCCTAAAATTGTAGATGGCCAGCTGCCAATAATGTGCAGTTTTCCACCTTGGGTTTCAAAGAACTTCTCTTTCATTTGATGCGACTTGAAACCCTTTGGATTCTGAAAGAGATGTCTTGTAGCAACCAAATGAATGGAATTTGGGACCATAGCAAAGCTTCAAATAGCATAGCAACTATTTATATTCTATAAGGTACAAAGACTTGCAGCATAAAGAAGTCTCACATCTTCTTCTGTAGGGGTGGGAGGGTAATTCTAAAGATTTTGATTTAAAAAAACATGGCTCTAACACTGACAAAATACCACAGAGAAGGTTGTTCTTCCAAAGAGAGAGAGAAGTTTATTAGTTATTCTAGAGAGTGTCCTTTAAGGGGTTGTTAACTGTGTTGTCAGAAGAATAAACATTGAGCTACCACATGGACATGCTGACAAGTCCTGACTTTTATCATGGTTATGTGTTTATCTATGTCATAGGTCCAACACGTCCGGTGACCCTTTTCACCTTTGTGGTCTTACTTTGCTGCATCCTCTTCTCTCTGTTTGGCCTCTGTCTAAAGAAGCTACATCGTAAGAAGCCTTCAAGCTATCAGGTAAGGAAGTGCCTTATAGACGCAACACATTGAGCTACTTCCCACTGCCCTCCCCTTCACTGGACTCCTCCAGGTTTCCCCAGTTTCCTCACTCTCTATAACATAAATCCTGCTTGCATCATGTCTGCCTAAAACCAGGAATGGAAAAATGATGCATGATCACCTAGCCGTGGGTTCATACCATCTGTATTCTGCTTCCATGAGGACTGTGATCAATCAGAAATCTTACTGGAAGGATACACTGATTGTTCAACTGGGACCCGCCATAATTAACAGCCCCGTAAGTGCATTCCTTGAACATGTATACTCATGAACAAACCTCTGACTGCTCTTTAGAAGACAGCATCAATCCATACCGCTCTAGTGCCAGTTTTGTTCTTGCATCACAGCGCACATAACCGTGAGGATGGCTTTGGTGTCATTCTTACAGCACTGTCCTCCAAGTACTACCTTAGTGGCAGCACCATAACACACTTTCAGGAGTGAGCCATTTGAGTCAGCACCACTGTGAACTTCCCTGTGTTCTTCCTTTGTATCAACACAATTTAATCCCCTCTGAAATCCTCCATGGAGCCAGCCCAAATGCAAAATTATGAAAAGCTCTTTTCTTGCCTCAACTTACTTTACATGCAAGAGAGTCCAGCTAGGGTAGGAAGATGTAAATGTGTCTGAAGACCTTTGGTTCAATTATCATTTTCAGAGGATGGTGAATACAAGTCTAACAATTGTTCACTCCAGACCATTGGATGGTGATCACCTTGGCCACTGATGGGGATCACCTATGCCGGATATCTTCAAAAGGGAAGCGTGGGTGTGTGCCACAAACAAACGAGCCCACTCGGGCGGCAGTGTTCGTGCTCACGTATCCTCAAGTATCCAGTGAGAGTACAGTGAGCGTCATTGAAGAAGACACCATAACCCCACTCCGATAAAGGATTGAGAGACTTTGTTTACATGTATACAATTGATAGCGCCAGTGCTAGCAAGAGACAGGACCTTAGCCTGCAGCCATTTTTAGTAGGGGGATAGCTGCATGGTTATAGCAAGGATTGTATTCCCATGATTGGGAACCCGGGTGATTTTTAAACACTGTGAGCAGGCACTCGACAGAATAGAAAGGAATCACTCGCCTTGTATAGTACTGAGTCCTGAAGTCACCTGGCTGAAATGCTTCGGCTTCTTCCTAAGAGTCCACG
Source organism: Calotriton arnoldi (assembly GCA_963921515.1). Taxonomy (NCBI): domain Eukaryota; kingdom Metazoa; phylum Chordata; class Amphibia; order Caudata; family Salamandridae; genus Calotriton; species Calotriton arnoldi. The sequence continues at coordinate 780,961 of CAWUFW010005313.1, read as the reverse complement.
ACAGATACAAAGAAATATTGATACAAGGAACACCAGTCTAAGTACAACATATATATAGTTTTAGACTCGTGTGTTGATAAGATACACAACTGGACGACCTATAAGACGGACCCAGCACATAAAGCACGACGTGTGTCGCCAGTGTTTGTGTTTGTTAAAAAAAATAGGACAGAGTGTATATTTTTTGTATTCTTTGAATAGTATGGATATTGGCATTATTTTAAAATAGAAAAATGAAAATGAAGAACTGATATACAGCTATCTTGAGTAGTCTTTAAGTAATTAATAGACTATTGTTGATGTAACAGGTAGAATCTATCCCCCAAGGGCCATTTGTTCCTTGCTAATAGTGATTTGCCCAGGGCCTAGAAGGATATTTGGGCTCCCCCTGTTATAAGCAGATGGGGATCACCTGGGCTGCAGATGGAGATTACCTGGGGTGAAAGTGAGGATCACCTGGGTCAGGGATGTGGATCACCTGTACTGTGGACAGTGATCTCCTGGGTTCGTTTAAGTTCATGCCTGGGCCCTGTCCTTGGATGGTGATTCCTGGTTTGTAGGGAGAGCTTTTTGTTTCTCTTGTTCACTAGCTGGCGGGGGGCTAGCTTCCCACATCATCTGTGAGACCATGGGTAGAAGGCCTCTTCATGTTGGCCGTGGTGCAGTTGCTCAATGGCCTTACCGCAACAATTTCGAAGTCAACCCTGTCTGGTCCCATCTGAAAAGAGAATGGGCCTAACCCCAGCAGCATGGATATCTGTGATCAGGTTCAATGGCAAATTTCTTCATGGACTGTGACGCAAAGCAGTATCTTCACACTTGTAAGCTCCATCTTGGATTGATGATTCAACTAGGAGCGTCCCTACTATTTCTGTGAAACACCAGGCTAAAGCAACTTTTTAGCAATGTCCTATCTCTTCCAAAACAGTTTCTGAAATCTATGATCTTGTTATAGTCCTATACTTGAATTCGTTAGTAATTGCTAACTTTTGGCTTTGTGACCATTCTGATCCTGTGATCTCCAAAGCCATTCCTCTGGTGTATCCAATTTTTGATCTAGACTATTAGTCAGAATCCAGAGGGAGATGTAGGTCACTAAGGAGTGCTTTGATCTCAACCCCTTGCTTGGTAATGACTTTAAGATGTGAATATTTTACACTTTATTTCAAAAGCACTGTCTCACCTTCTTGTGTATGGACCGTGCTTGTGGCAATTACCTTCCTGATGATAATCCGTCATTTCTGGCTCATTTTTCAGTTACGTTTTAAGCTCACCTCTTGTAAAGTTATCATAGCACGAAACTACACTTTTTGGATTGATGGCTCCTTTGTGAGACTTGCTTTGTTTCTGTCATGTAAAGGACATAAATATCTAATAAAATAAAATTGAACTTATTTGAGGTCATGTATCCTAACTCATTCTCGCCGCCTATGCCAGGAGCCTCCGCCATCCCTTCTTCAGTATGCAGGAAACCGACTGTTCAGTACTCCCGTACTTAGAGAAAGATTGGTCTCCAAAGGGCCAAGGGTCTGATATAGACTACTGCCATCACTTAGCCTTGGATCCTCGGAAATAATCTATATCAAATATTGCATGAAGATCAGAAGGTGAGGAAAATCTACTGCAAGGGTTGCATAAATCCCATCCCCCAGATATGAAATCGGGTATGCCACAAGATACAGATACCCCCGCTCCAGTCAAAATTATAATTCTTCTGCACTCTTATAAGTGATCCACATCGTCACTAATAGTATTAATGTCCCTACACCATTTTGTTTCTGGTGACTATAAAGGAGATTTAAACCAATTTGCTATAGGGTCAGATCATCCAATTCTGGTAGAGGTGCAGTTTTTGTTATATATGGATCATGATTCTAGCCATCATGCAACAATCTTAGACAGGGATGATATAGACAGTCATTACAGAAAATAAAGATTTGATAAGTTCCAATGGGTTCTTAAAAGAGGACAAGTATCCCAAGTCATAGTCAAGTTATAGACAGACATTACACAAAACATAGATTCTTGTTGCTTTTAAACACTATTAGAAGGATACACCAGAGTTCAACCAGTTTTAGTTAGGACTTAGCAAATTTCCAGGCTTCTCAGACCTGAGGGAAAGAGGACACCCATGTGCTTCAGTCGCCTTTCCACATTTTCTACTCTCTCCTGGAATCTGTATGGACTTGAGGGAACCAGTAGAGAGACAGCACCTGCTGCGCGGTCTTGCATTGTGTTCTCATAAGTTCCCCAGGTCTGTAGAAGTCTGAAGCAGGGAATATGAGGCCCTGCAGACTAAGGTGTAGCCCAGTGTCCTAGCTTTCTACACTAGTCTGCTTCAGAGAAAGGGCTGCCACAATAGAAGAGCCTACAAGGAGGTTGGTAATGGCAGGAGGACAGGAATCTTTCTTATGTGTAGAGGGCAGAGAAGCATTGTTGAGGGAATCTTCAGGAAGCTAGGTAGATCCATTTTTTGGGGGAGCACCCTGAAAGAGGTGGGCGAAGGCTGCCCGGTATTGTTTAATGTTTGAACAAGGAAGGTAGCATGTGGCAAAGCACATTTAAGTTTTCGGGGAGTGGCGGGTCTGATACGGCATTATTGTGTAAGTAGGCTATAGTAGACACGATGTACATATGTATGTTTTTTATGGCTGTCATATAACATCTCTACCTCAATCCTTTATTAGTTTGACTACAAGCGTAGCTCATCAGGGTGATAAAGAAGGCATGAAGGGTGACTTACAACTTGAATGGAAGCACAAGTAAATCGACAGATCAGTTCTTTTATGCAGTTCCAAAGACAAAACTGTAGCTTTTTATGATGTCACTCTGTTCCCTTTGTGTGAAACCTTCATGTTGTTGCTACAGGCCCATATACAATTCTACATATTTGCAGTGGGTTGAATAAATGTTCCTCGGAAGTGTAAAGTGTAGGGTTGCCTGTTCAGTATCAAATGTTTGCTGGTAGTTATGCAGCCATCTCCTGAGCACACACTCAGAGCTGTTTTGGTCTAACCTTCTTTTGATGCCTGTTTTCTTTCCTCTCTGCAGCTCTCGGAACCGGCAGATGGGACATTCAATGATCTTGAGAGGAGCAGCGTCTCTTCAACACCAAACTCCAACGTACGTCTCTGTGCTGTATTCTACCATGTAGCTCACAAACCAAGGCTCCTTTCTGCCCTGGTTGCCAGGGCATGCAGTGTCTTGTGTAGCACACTGGGAGAGAAAGTTAATTTTCAGATCAATCATTGACTGCTTTTAAATAATAGAGTGCAAAACCCTTTGCATTGTTCCTAAGGCCATAAACAATGCAACATCCTGGCACTCAGTGCACACCCGTTTTGTATCCTCAAACTGCTGCTGCATGGTAGCATTGGGCGCCAAACTATTAAATGCACTTGTCTAATGCATTGCCTCATGCCTGCTGAGTCAGAATTATTGTCCGATAAAAATAGTCTTTTTGAATGGTCACTGTATCACCCTGGCTGTTTCGCCTCCATATTCCCCAGGTTGGAATGGGGAATAATGTGTAGTTTTGGTTTTACCTAACAGCAAAACCGAACACGGTCCACCCCGTTTTATCCACAGGAATTCCTCCAGGGGAGGGGCTTCTGTAGTGTAAATACTGGAATCTGCGCATAATTTGTGTCACACTTGAAATATGAAATTGGAGGCTATCCCCGAATGAGCCATATTTCACTTCCCTGCTTGTCATAGATTGATGCTTCAACCCCCATGTTGTCCTGGGCTGGATGGGTGGTTTATAAATGCACCCCAGCCTTGTTCAAGTTCTGGGTACAGAGGTACAGATTTTTCTCTCCCTCCCCCCCCCACCCCCCCCTGTCTTGCCAATGGTTTGTGGAGAGATGGTTCAGCATTTGGTCTTCTGTTTCCTCTCCCAGAACTTCATACGTGGCTAGGGAGAGTTCTATTTAGCCTGACAGCCTGGCCATGCTCCGCAACTAGAGAGAAGCTTGATAACTCCCATATCCCTTCTCCTTCTCTATGCCATTGCCAAGCGTGACCAGAAATACAGTGGCCCTCACCCTTCTATATCTCCAAGGTGTACATGTGCCTCTTGACCCACACAAATGCACATGAGAGCGGCTGTCATCTTCCCTGCTCCTCCACTTTCTTTTGTGGGAGAAGGAGGGTAGGGTAGCTAATAACTGACATTATGTGGTGTGGTCAGTTGGCATCTTACAGTGCCTATTGGGATTAAGGAAAGGAGTCGTCTTTCTATTGCTAACACTAACATAACACGCATAAGTGTGTTACAGCGTTAGGAATAAGGAATCCAAGAAAGTGCTTGAGTTGATCTCAACCACTGGTAGTTACTTGAGGCTGCATCTCAAGCCGTTGTGGTTTTTTGACCACCATACCACCTCAGACAGGACACAGTCATGTGCAAATCAGCTTCGGTCCTGCCCCCATAGTAACAGTCCAGCCTGACCTGCCAGGCCTGGTCCTCTCTGAATTAGAACACAAGCAACCCCAGAAGGCTTCGGCCTATTTGAGCCTCTTCTGCAGGGTGCCGCTTTGTTGCAGTGTCACAATGAGCATGGGACTCACTCAAACAATTTGTCTGTATTGTTTTATTAAGTACGTCCAATTTGTAAGTTTTGTTCAATACATCCATAGGTAGTAATACCCATCACACTTTAGGGTGTCACAGTGAGGATTACAAAAAGGTTATGGGTCGAATGCTTGATTTAATCTCAATCACTTGAAAATACTTGGGCCACATTCCAGCCCATAATTTTTTTGCCCACCATGTCACCTTATGTAGGATCCAGCCATTTGAAAATCAGTCTTGCTCCTGCTCAAACAGAAACTGTCCAGCCCGGCTGTGAGACCAGGTCTCCTCTGCACTGGAACACAAGCAACTATAGACTGGTTTTGGTGTATTTGGGCTTCTTCAGTAGAGTGCAACTTTTTTCTAATGGCACAGTGTGCACTGCTCCCATGTCTGGGCATACTTGTCACACTGAGTACAACAAAACAGAAGATGGGTTAGAAATGATGGACTTGGGATACTTGTCCTCTTTAAAGAACCCATTGGAACTTAATTGGAACTTGTTTATTGTCTATCTTGTGTTTTCAATACAGGCAATTTGTTGGGCTAATTCACTAAGGTCAATACTCAAAGAGCACAATGCAAAATAAATCAATGTATTCATTCACCAGTGTTTTCATATCTTCAGATCGTCACATTCACAAGGAGACAGTAAAGAAAGAAAGGCAATACTATAAACTTCCTACCTAAAGTAGTCACATTAAGGTTTTTTGATTCTCATGTCACACAAAAGGACTCACAAGCCACCTCCATTTTTCAGGGATGGCAGTCATTTCAATAATTAGGTATTGAGTCTGTTTTAATGTTTTTGAACTTTTTTTTTTTTTTTAAATAGTTTTCAGTGCCAAAATGGGCATTGAGGTTAGGAGGACTGGCCCCGCAGGATGTCGCTGCCAACCTCGGAAGGGTGAGTCAGGGTTTACCAGGATTTCAAACTTGTGACCTGCAGATTTCTGCTTATGTCTGTGGCAAGCGATTAATTCACAGAAGCATCCTGCAGGCCATACTTGCACCTAAACCTTGCTGATCATGGCCAAAGTGTAGTGTTTTGGAGGAAGCAGGTTTTCATTTTAAAAATAAATATGGAAATAACCTTCACCGTTTAAAAAAAAAAAAAAAAACTAACTGAGTTTTGGAAGACTTGAGCTCAGGTCATGGCTTTCGACCACCTTGTGTCCAGTGTGCCGACTGCAGGGGCCCAAAGGCCATGCACAGCATGCTCTACGCTAGAGAGCTGCGGACTTGGACCTGGACCTACTGTCTATAGTGGGACATGTCCCACTGTTTATAGTCGTCACTGCCATGGGGGAATAGGCTCATGGCATGGAAAAGGGCCATACACAAAGTGCTGTGTCCATGGCCAAAGGCTGTTCATAGTTTGGTTCGAGCCATAGGGACTGGGTGCAAGGCATAGCTAAGAACATGTATGCTGGGGGGAAGAGATCCGGTCCTGTAGTGTAGCTACAAAATGCATTCTATGCCCAGTGCCAAGGTCACAGACTGTGAATAACCGGTGTCCTCTAGAAGCAGTAGGAATGGGTGTAGGGCATGACCCCTAAAGGTGCCTTCTGCCTCTCAGGCATCTGATTGTTTTGTGCCTTTCAAGTTGCTTCCCCTTATTGGCATGATCCTGGATTCCAATCAAAGAACATCCTTTCCACTTTTGGAATGGGTGCCTTAGTCAGATCCAGTGCACATTTCAATTCTCGGGCTCATGATGTCTTTCATTTCAATAGTCCCTTATGCTTAGCCTGTTGATATCTGTGCAGTGGAGCATCATAGATAACTCAAGCAGGTGCGGGTGACTTTAAACCTGTAGTGCATTTTGATCAGGACATGGCGTAGGAACCTGTGAAAATTGGATTGTTTTCTATAGAGCCTTTCAGGCCACCTTGGCCACAACTAACCATCATCAAAGATGCTTCTCTGTTGAGTTGTGCAGCCCAAATGAAGAACTTGGCTGTCACTGGCCATTAGGATATATATAGGAGGGCCTTTGTCCCATTAAGATCCTCGAGCTGAAATCCACTCAGTTAGCCCTAATTGCCTTCCTGTCCTTGGAGCAGAGTCAAAGGGTCCAGATCTTGATGAACATCAGGGGAGGCAGATTTATTTGAATTGATTCCAGTTTCTGTTCTTTTGTCATGCTTAATGGTAGTCAATGTGTCAGTTTCATATTAGCACCATCTTGGCAGAGGAAGGCTCACTCAGGTGGATGCTGTAAGCAGAATGAATATAACATCACATGAAGGCAAGTTGACCCAGAAGATAGTAGACATAATCTTTGCTTACTCTACTCAGGGACCTTAACAGTCGATGCACACCTCAAATGTGTTTAGTTCTGTGCAGGAAGTTCCCTCCGCAAGGGCATTTAGGAGATGCCCATACTAGCAGATAAACAATGCATCGTCATTACATGTTTCCACCTTTCTGTGTTTTCCCTCTGGTTATCAGGGAGTGGAGAGACCATTGGATGGAGATGATTCTCATTGCTCTGGATTGTGTGAGAAGACCATGGTACCGGAATATCAGTTTGAAGTCCAATTTTTCTTTGGAGGTCAGACCAGGCTTCACATGCATTTGCTTTAAACATACCTGATACTGCAAGGTGGGAGTGTGGGGGCGCATTTAAGAGGCAGAACCTTCACTCCCATCAATACTTGAAAGTCATTGCAGCATATCTACTCCACTGAGGTTTTGTGGAGTCACGGACCCTGTAGTTACTTCTCTGTGCTGATTAAACATAAAGATAAGTAGAAAGTCTGTCTTCTCCTCAATGGATTTCCTCTTTCTGTTAAGTGTGGTAGCATGCTTCTTCAATTTTAGAACTGGTGTGTTGTGTCCTGGTAGTGAGGTAGACTTTAGGGTAAGAGGAGTTTTGTAATGCTGGCTGAGCAATTTTAATGCTTAATGTACATGAGTTTGGGGTGATAAGCTGAGGTTTTTTCCTATTCCCTCCCGTCAAGGGCAGAGAACTCCCCAAATAGGCATGAAGTTATTTGTAATATCTTTTCAATTTTAAATTCGCTCTTAGGAGGATTCACCCCTTCATTAAGGGGGCTTGTCAGTCTAAACTGCTCTGCACAGAATTGGCAAATAGCATCTTTGAGGAGATGTCCACCTGGATGTAGGTTACAAATTCCCTACTCTGAGATCTCCTTGTGGAAATTTCCCTTTTGTGAATAGTCCTCCGGTTTTTTAAGCAGGACAAAGGATTACAGTCCGGATACCCAGCGTTTTGTTAAGCTGTTTCAACGTAGGCTGTTTGACACTGCATTGTATTGTACATTTCCCTGTATTTGAAAAGAATACCACATTAAAGATTAGGGCTCAGTTGTTCTAGCATGTGGTGGTTAGACAGAGCAGATATAGCTGTTACCGCCGCTATGCCTAGAGAGATGGCAATCTCTGATATTTGTGAAGCAGCAGTTTGGGTTTTGTTGCATTCTTGGACAATCTCCACAAAAGCAGGGGTCTGATCCAGTCAGGCCAAACTGTGGGGAGGGATCTATACTATATAACACCGAAACTGTATACCCCACATGGCCATCAATATATATCCACTGTTTTGTAACACAACAGCCACATAAATCCAGTGTGTTTGAGAGTTAATCTCATATTTATTTTATGCAATTATTATCAAAAAAGTTTGATCTTTTCGTCTGCAATACATATAACAATTGACACCATATACAACATATCCAATTAACAAAAAGCAATACAACATAAACAAATATATTGAATAGTGCCAATAGTGACCGAAAAAAGAAGTGATTGGTCAGGCAGAAAGAGGGAGGGTATCATAAAGACGTATCTTCATCCCCAGAGGGGGAATACATTAGGTGTTGTGAGGTGAAAACAATTTGGACATTGCATATTCTCACGATTTTCATGCGATTCTGGATTTTGTTTAAGAAATAGTCCTTAAAATTGTTTTTTCATTTTCTTTAATATTTATTTGTTTATGTTGTTACTTTTTGTTAATTTAAAAAAAAAAAAAATTGTTAGAGTTTTGTATAGCGCGAACTAGACCCGAAGATATCGGATATCAGAGCGCTTTACATAGCACCAGTTTCGTTACACAAGGACACATTCATTTTTTGTTATGCACGGGGAGATCAAGTGATTTGCCCAGAATCAAAGGATGTTGAGCGTTGTTGCCGAGACTCCAACCCGGTTCCCCAGCTTCGAGGTCGACCGCTCTAGCCGTAAGGCTACATCCTCTCCCCAATTGGATTATATGTTGTATATAGTGTCAATTGTTATATGTATTGCAGACGAAACGATAAAGAAAAAATTTGATAAAAATAATTGCATAAAATAAATGAGATTAACTCTCAAACACACTGGATTTATGTGGATGTTGTGTTAAAAAAGTGGATATTTATTGATGGTCATGTGGGGTATACAGGTTTGGTGTTATATAGCATTCTTAGACAAAGCACTACTTTTCGGATATTGATGTCCGGAACGTGGCCAGGTTTTACCATGGTATTTGCACCAGTTGTTCTTCTGTAGGCTTTGTTTACTATTGGTAGTCTTCCTCGCGCCTGCTTTTTGTAGAGGTTTACTACTAGTTGACTTTTTAAATAGACGAGGGAAGAAACATCCTTTAAGAAAAAAGTGTATTACCATTGTTAATAGTTTTTCCGTTGGATACTCTTTCTTCCTGAAGATTCATCATTGCTTTCCTTCCTCCACTCTCAGGATTGTGATTAATGGTAAGGACCTCCACAGAGCTCATCACCCGACTCCTGTGGAGTACAGAAATTAGTCATAATTATGTTATAGAGTGAATATATCATTTCCAGTGTCACCTAAGGTTGAGACCAGAGCCATTCCAGCTCCTTGTAGTGCTCGTTGCTGAAATTAAAGGTTTTTCCACTTCTTGCTTGAAATGATAATTTGCAGGTCAATAGAGTACGCATCGACCTTTGAAATCAAAATACTCCAAGCAGGTAAATTTACTTGTTGAAAGCCTCCTTGAAAAACTACCACTGAAGGAAATTTGGCTTTGCATTTCTTAACATCTGAAATGAAATCCCTATGGTGAACACCATTATGGCAAAAATACATCCCTAAAACATGAGTTACCAGCCAATAAAACGTGTTTTAATCCTTTTACACTATACTTTTAAAATTATATTGTAGGAAATACGATATCGCTGTGAAACCTGAAAATGTCCTTTAGAACAGTTGATAATGATGACCGTGTGTCTAGTAAAAAAAATGTCTGCTGATAACCAATTTGCTCTGATGAAAATTCAACAAAACATTTAATCATTGAGGAAACCCCTTCCCATCACCTTTTCCTTCCTCCCTCTCCATTGACTACGACCATAAAAAAAAAGCTGAAAAAGCAAAAGAAAACAGTTTATTTAAATCTGGAATTTCTCCAACCAATGAAATCAATAACAATTTTGACTTGTCATGAAAAATGCGGTAAACTTTCCCCCAGAGCAACAACTATCTGAAGCTGTTCCTCTCATCAACCATACATTTGAAATCTATCATGTATCAAGAACAAGTACAAACTGAAGTAAAAATGAAATTTACTGGCCCTATGAACTCTTGAAAAACTCGGCTGTACAATAGGTAACTGCATCGATAAGGCTTGGGAAATAGCTAAGCATAATGCATTTGTGCAATGTGTTGTTTTTTCTTTACATTGAAACATATCTTGACACTATTTTATACTTTAAAAACCAATTTAAGAAACCTAAAAGGCCATATTAGTAGGCGTTTGTAGGGCGGTTCTGTGGAGTGCGGTAGTGCTAATTTTTGTCCCACTTGCTTCAGAATTAATATGAAAGGGATTGGGCAGTTTTGTTTTTATTTTAATAAAACATTTTAATTTCATACATGAATAGCTAGTATTATTTCTCTCCTCATAAGTATAGCTTTCATTCTGTAATAAGTAAAAAAAGATTCCTGTTTTCAGTGTTTTTCTAAATGTAGTTCGACTTTGCATCGACTTACCAGTTGTTTTCATCAATGTGGCTTTTCTCTGTTCTTTCTTAGGTCTTGTTCATTCAGAACTCTTCATTTGTAAATTAATTCCACCGTACATTTTGAAAGCATTTATTCATAACTGCAATCAGTCGAAGGCATTTAGTGGTAACAAATGTTGAAGGAGTAGTAGTTATCATATATTATAGGGACATAGTGGTCATTCCATTACATAGCAAAAAAAGTACTGGTCGCTCCTAAATCCATTGAACTCTTAAATTAACTTGGTTCTTGCCTTTTTCCTCTTTTAAGTCGCATAACACCTGACTTGCACTATCCTTAGAACATGTAGTACAAGTAGTTTGTGCAATATATAATGTAGATTCCAAATGTTATAAATAAAATATTTGCTCCAGTCTCTAGAATGTGTCTAAAGAGAATGGTGCTTATCATTACTGCAATGCGATCTGTGCCTGCGAAATGCCATAAGTAACCTCATATATTCCCTTTTGCATGCTTTCACAGATGTTTGTTGCTACAGTGCTTCAGGAGCCGGAAATGGGGCTCACACCAGCAGCATCACCGGCACACCAGTCCTACGGCACTATGGGCAACCGCGTGGAGCCTGCGCCTAACAGCGAGGATGATGAGGAAGGCCTGCAGAGTTTTGAGGCTGACCCAGAGAATGGGCATTTTGAATATGGTGCAGGGCCACTTATCGACACTGATGCCAACTACCACTAGAGCAGCACCGGTGGAGCTGAACTGCATGCTGCCTGGCAGGAAAGTGTAACTAGATGGGGAACTCTGAACATCCTGGTGAGGGAAAGCTACTGCCCCAGAACTTCCCTGAGCTGCTGTACAGATCCTGCTACTGTGCCTCATGAGCCCACAGGCCCTGCTCTTCCTCGTCTGGGCACAACCCGCATTGGAAGGTTCATGCACTCCCAGTGGAACTGAGGGCTGACAGCACTGTGGGATTTCTACCACCTACATGCTGCGTGATTGGATGGCTTTGCCAAAGCTAGTATCACATTGGTGGCGAGGTTGAAAGAGAATCCATGCCCCTCACCTTCCTTGATCTCATTCCGCTATGTACAGCGGACTTGCTGCATAGGAAGACGCTGCACTCCTACTCCCACCACCCTCTTTCAAATCTGCTTTTTATAACCGACCCAGCATTACCTGAACTTACCTGCACTCCTTGGGAAGGTGTGCAGGACAGCTCCACTCGCCTTACCTGCTTTATTTTTCTGGGGCCAAAGCTGTACCATGACCCTGGAGTGGGAAATGTACCCAACAACCATCCCCCCCCACCCTCTTCGTAAGCACCTCTGGCCACATTTGATTGTGGAAAATGGAAAACCAGAACCGCCTTTAGTATTGCCTTTGAACTGTGATTGGAAAACTTAAAGTGAATACGAACAGGTGTACTTGTAATTGAACATGGGTCTACAAGTGTGAATGTGTTACTGAGACGGGAAAGATGTGTATGCTTGTGAGAAACTGTCCAGTTGTATGTTCAGTGAATGCATGTTCTGTGTGTGCAAAAGATCTGTACGCATATATGATTAACACCTCATATGTAGACAGTTCCTTGATACCCTCTTGTCTTGCCCTGTGTCCTTCCAACTGTTTGAGAAAGTTGATTCTGGACTGCACTATTGATGGCAGAGCCATTGGTAGCAGTGTGAAAGTTGCTTTCCCAGCCTAAGGATGTCCATTCACCAGTTCAGGATTTCAATTGTTGGGCTCACATTGGTCCTCGACATGGAAAACATTGAGCCACAAGGCTGTAGTTGCTGCAATACATTAGCTGGTTTTCTCTCCAAATAATACAACTGAAGGGTACAAAGACTTTGGTTTTGTTCTGTACCGTTCAGTCCCGCCTTGGTGGCAGTCTGCTCTGAACCGATTAGTCCAGAAGACAGAAGGGACTTGAAAGATGGCCTGCCATCATTTGAGGTGTTTAGCTCCTTCAAGGGTACAAGTAAAGAATCTCCAAACCAGTTGTTCACACACTTCATTAGGTTCACTTTCATTCTAAACTTGAGCTACCCTCAGGGGCTATACACCACAAGTCCATGAATAGGAAAGTACATAGCGGGTCATTATATTCAACACTCGTACAGGGCTGAAAAATGAAAATGCCATTGTATCAAGGCATAAAGGCTAGAGTCATTCACTTACTATTTGATTGTAAAACTCTTTTGTCTCCAACCCTAGGTGGTGTTCTGTACAAATGCAAATAGAGTTAGTCAGATAAGTGAGTGGGTGAAGCAGGCTACTACAGGGCTAGCCCCCTAAAGGGCTTGTGTTGTTTCATTGGTGTTTCATCACCCTTTAAGGCTCCGGTCAGCCCAAACACACAAGGAAAGGTATCATTCAAAATCTTAGCTCTCACTCCACAAAAAAACCAAAGCGTTCAAATAAAAAACAAAGCCCCTTTTATCTGCATCTCCAGAATGTACTGAAAAAACAGCCCAGCACAATTGAAGCGAAGCCTCCTCTTTCTGCTATCCTCTTGAAAGGTCTTATATGTTTTGCACATGGGAAGATGTCCCACTGCTATCCAGTGTCCCAAAAGCGAGTGATAAGTAGGATTGCCAAGCTTTGTCACTCTCCCACCAATAAGACTGAATCATCAGATTTCTCAATAGATATTCAAAACTTGCGGCACTCCACGGTTAAATTGGTTGGGCGCTAAAGTAAACACCATGTTCCCTCTTTGCCTTCTCCAAGGGAGAAGGCCAAAGTTTCCTTGGCGACACCTTTCTAATAATTTAGTTTTGGAAACATTTATACATCCTCCCACACTTTGAACAATCAACTAAATACTGCAGACGTTCAGGGTCTGCAATGCTTCCTTGATGCATGTAGTGCAGATATGGCTTCACTAGCTGTTGGATTGATCAATCATTGAAGAAAGGCCTGGACATTCTGTCAAAACTATGAACTCCAGCCCTCTCTTGAGTTTGCGTCAGTTTGTTGCCTGGTTTACATGGTACATGCTTATTACCAGATAAATTAAGTTCTACCAGTAGGCGTAATGTGCAGAAAACAATATAAAATTACATTGTTTTATTATTGGGCATTGAAAAGAGTGACCAATCATTTGATAGCTATTGATGATATGGTATATTTGACGTATCACTTTGCAAGAACAACAATCCGAGTGCTACAAAAAAGGTTTTAGGCTGTTGCTTCTTACTGTACTAAACCTTTTTAATGTTCAGTGAGACAACAAATGCTTAGCAATCCAGCTGATCACAATACCGGTCACATTCACAATGAAAAACGGGCCATTGCATTTTATTTAAAAAAATAACATTTTGCTATGCAGGTTGCTCTCTCAATTGGCAGGAAGGTTTTGAAAACCATTTCTGCCAGATGGATTTTCCTGTCAATTCTGTTCAATTTCTGTTGCCATTAGTTTGAATGCAGCATATAAAGAGGTGCTGTAGAAAAGATCTGTGGAGCAGCCACATGGGTCGCACTCACTTCTTTTTTAAACCTTACTACTTGGACAGACATGTTCTATGCACCTTGTATGCTTTAATCCTGGCCCTGCCTCAGCAACCGCTTCCTCAGTGTTTTAAATAAAAATAATCTGTTCAGATCGTTGGAAAGGCGGGAGAACAGAATGACAGAATTAAGAAAACTACATTTGTTGATATTTAAATATGCTTGAGCCTGGCTTCCTACCTTCATAACACCCACCCAGCTATCTCTCCTGGTTATGTTTCTACATCTTTTGCCATGGAACTGGAATTTGGATGTTGTTTTGAGAGATAGGAAAGGGACATGGCATGATCCAAAAACATGGTTTTCAATCACGTGATGGACAATAAAGAATTCCTGAATCCCCAGAAAAACAATTTTATATTCATGATATTGTGCAGGGACTGTAATGGCTAAAATATATATTTAACAATCGCTCTAGAGTACTCCAATACTCAGTTGTTTGGGTACAAATATATGAGCGTATGTATCTACAAGGTCAATGCATGTATGCATGTGACACACTCTGCCTAATTCAAGACAAGATAAGTGAAAGGCATACTTTGGAGTCCAGAAGGGTTTTATGCCTCTCTCCTGAGAAGTAAGATAAAGGCTAATGTGCAGACGCCATGGAGGCTTATACTGCATTTCTAATCAAGTTGCATCACTCTTTGTGACATTAAAAACAGCATTCAAAATAGTGTAGAATCCATGCCTGTTAAATATGGGTTTGCTGAAAATACCTCTCCTATATGATTCTGCTCGAAGTTGCTTCTGCTGTGCTTCTCTGTGTTGAGTATTAGTACCTCTAAAGCACACGTCAAAATATTCCATTTATAAAAACAGTCAGCATGGGTGTACATATGCCCCCCTTGATTCTCACTCCTCGAATTCAGCAAATATCACTCATACTATGCAGCGTGCACCAGCTGTGGCTACGTTTCTTCTGATGATGGGTTGGTTGGTAGCAGAAGACATCTGCACCTATGAACTAAGTACTTCACTGTAGCCGAAGTAGAAGAAACAAGGGCGAAGGACAGAATGTTGACTGAGATTGGAGCATTGCACAAGAGTGCAAGGGTATAAGCATTTGATGAGACGCAATGAGGTGCGTGGACGTTTGAACAATGACCTCCCCTAGAATGCAAAATTATATCACTAGGTTTGTTATGGAGAAGAGAAAGCATAGGACCGATGAGAGAATATTCTTGTGTTTGTGTCTATGCAATATTGAAGGCATGTACGTTCAAAAACTGTGCCAAACAGGCTGCTGCTTATTTTTTCGTCACTTGACTACCACATCGACTTCCTCAAGGATAGTATAAGATTGCCCTTGTGGTCTCAAACGGTACTACCCTCTGCAGCCTGATGGAAAACCCCATTTCCATTGTTTTTTTGTTTTCCATAATCCCCCCTCCACATTTTCTGTCCTTTTTCCGTTTACTTCCTTCACATTTTTCTCCATTGCCTCTTGCTCTCTTATTCTCTCAGTGTATATATATTTATAACATCCTGCCATGTCGGTGAGAATGTCTTTGGCCCAATTAATGGTGTTATTTCTGCTGTATTGCGACATCCAGTATCATATAATAGAAGTGTTTGGGCAGACTCACCCTCAAGTCTACAGTGCATAGATCTAACTCACACTACAGTACATGGCCCACACACCCATTATTAAAAATATGGTCCGCAATGCAAAGGTCAAATCCATCAGTAACACTAAGTGCTTAGGTCAAGGTTACAGTTAACCATTTGCGTTGTAATTCATAGGTCAAACAGGCTGACAGTACCAAGCGTAACTAAAGCCACAATTTATACTACAGTGCGTGGGTCAAACATAATGCATAGGTCAGACCACCATTAATATTTCAATAGATGGGACAAACGTCCATCAACAGTACAGTATATACAACAAACTCATCTTCAAAACTGGATTGATCTAACTCATCAGCAATAGATTGCGTAGGTCAAACCACCATTTACACTACAGTGCATAAATGAACGTCAATATTAACACTACACGCATTGGTCAAACCTACTATTAAAATACGGTGAACCCACTATCCAAATGATCATGCATAGTTCAACCCACTATGAACAATTCAAAGATAGGTCAGACTGACCATTCCCAATAGATTGTTTTGTTAAAAACTACCATAGTAGTGAGCCTGCACTAGTAAACCAGATATTGCTCATTGTCTTTCCTGCATTATCTGAGATGGGTGCAGTATTTGCAAAAGATGCTGCTATGCAGACCCAGTCCCAGAGCCTCAGAGAAGTTTTTGGGTTGCATGCGCCCAAACGTGCTAGTAAGTTACTGGGTTTCCTCCCCTGTGTAGCCAACACTTGTGCCACTATAGCATAGTGATCCATATGTTGATGCAGGATAATTGTCTGAGTACTCTAGATGGAATTTGTTTCTATGTCACTTAACACACATCTTTTGGAACCTAATCTATATACACAATGCTAAGATGGTTTTGTACTTGGGCTACAGAGCACATTCTGGACATCTAATTATTCTCCACAGTTGATTGGAAGTCATCTTAGACATTGACAAATATTTAATGTATTCACTCATACTCCCTGTGCCTCTCTCTGTAACCCATATGACAAATACTTCACCTGAAGGTCTTCTAAAAAAGAGACGGTAGGAGCTGTCAAACATAGAAGGAGAATGAGCTAATTCCATTGGCTTAAGTTCTTAGGACTCCAGTCTCACCATACACTCTTCTCTAGCATCCACACATTTCAGGGATACACGTTGACCCCAAAGTGAAAATATTCAGAGACAAGTATTCAGCGAGAGTGGCATGGCTTATTAGTCCCAAGAGCAAAACCAGCTGTTCAGAGCACTCCTTAAATAAACGTGCAGGACAAAAGCATCACACAGTATTAGACTAAATTGTTCAGAAGGTCCCATCTATCTACATGGTTATTTATCTAAGCACATGTATGCCCATAGGTTTCATACCTTTCCTTACAACTCAAGGGGTTCCACATGTTTGCTCTGTCCGTTAATCCCTCACCTATTTTTTGTAAGGTTACATCTTTTTTTGCTCCCAATCTGGTGCATTCTTAGCTCCCCAGTGTTTTCAGACTCTGCATCAACAGACCTTTTTCCTGTATTTCATTTAGAGCCAGTCTTAGGATATTTCTGGACACCGTAAGCACAACTTAGCCTTATCAAAGGTGCGTCGGACCAGTTCCCTCCCAAAGAACATAGTTGACCACACGATAAATCATAAGAGGCTCTGGAAAGGTACAATTACAGTTTATTGAAAGAAATACCTTTAAGCTATGGAAAAGAGCAAATAAACAGTATTGCTGCTCTTTGGTATTTTGAGATTGATCATTTGGTAGCACAGCTGCTTTCAACAAAAAGCATGTGCTGTGCATAGAGATCAATTTGCTGATGATGTCATCTACTTTTGGTGTGTAAAGGACCCTTTGAACACTTATCACCATCTGTAGCCCACCCAGTGAGAAGGTCCAAGGGCTGTAATGATACCTAGAATAGTACAAACTAACCCATCCTCTATTAAAACATAGTTCTGTACTCCAACCACACAAATGTTATTCATTGTCTATAGCCAATGAATTCGTTATTTTGCTTTGATAGATGCTATTGAATGGGTGCATTGTAGAGTTGGGCTCCGAATAATTGCCTATAGCCCCATAATTCTCATCCATCTTTATTCTCCTGTTTTTACTTTGTAGGAGTCAGATCAGACACCATAACTCAGTTCGAAGCAAGGTGAAAGCGCCGATTGTTGACTAAAAGTGTAAGAAGGATATATATTTTTATTTAACAGTGTACTTGTTCTAAGACGCAATGAAGGCTTAAAAAGGCTTTATAGATCATGCATTTAAACCTTAAGAAGTATCCCAGTGTTTTAATACTTTACATACTCAAATTATCTGACTTCTGCCTATTTCACTTCTCTCACTAAGCATTCTTTTATTTTTTTTTCTTTCATTCTCTCTCATCCATTATCCTACTATGTCCTCTTTTTACCTGGTTACCTTCAAATTCGCAGTTCTTATTCTATTGTGTGTAATCATTTATTCCACTGCTAATTGTTTTATTTATGTTTCTTTTCCTGTCCATTTTTCTCCTGTCCCTTTAATTCCTGTGTTCCATATGGGCCCTGAATCCTTCACCTCTTTTTGCGTGTCCTTTTAGCTGATTGGAGGTGGGCAAATTCATTTTAAATTGAATGATAAATGATACCAGGTCAGATTTATGTGCCTTGAATTTGTATTTAAAGTTCTTAATCATAGAATCATCATCAATAGTTATCAGCTTGCCAGATCACTGAACCCTTTTTTAAAAACCGATGTCTCTCCTCGGGTCTCTGTCTGTAGAGCTTCCCACTTGGTTTTGACCAGAAGTTTGTTTTCAAGCTGATCCATTAATCATTGTCTTTATGGAGAAAGTGTCTTTTATGGGAAGGTGAGAAGTTTTATCCCCATCCCAATTATTTCACAATCCCTCTGGAGTGGGGGATGTGTAAACATAATACGAGTGGCTGTTCATTAAAATAGTTATTGTCTCTGGAAAAAAAACTCTTAATAAAGGAGTGGAGTCTGGTATTTGTTCAACATTTGACTTTGGTGAAGGTATTCAGAGGAGAGTTGGCCACATGCCCATTCCTTCTGTTGCCTTCCAGCTGTCCTACATCTGGGAAAGTATTAAGTCCATTGCCCACACTTAACATATATAATAATAGGTTTATTAAACAAGCTCAAAGTTCCAGTTACATTTAGTACATATCTCAAAAGGAACAGTTTTATTCCTTGCTCATCCTATTGGCAACTGAGCCTCACCAACTGTCATGTGGCAAAACTCTCATGCTCCAACTCTCTTACATCATATATTCAGCAGCAAAGGACGGCGACATCACAGCACATGCATACCAGACACAGGCCAACATATGACGTGGCACATCAAAAAGCCTTTGCAGCAGGATTAACAACCTTTTGGAGTATGCTGACGGTACTAGGATAGGAAATATCCACTTGTGAATCCTTGCCTCTTACATGCACACATTTGCTCTATTAATGAGATGTGGTGTCCCAGTAAAGCATTGGCCTATGAGATAATTCAGTTTCCAAAGACCCTGTTACTTTGAACAATGACAGAAGTGCAACCAACCGTACTGCTCCTTTCTCACCATCCTGTCAACTATTGCACTTCAGGAGCTTCTGCCAATGACGTCATCACTATTTCCTGTACTCTGGGAGCAAGCCTCAGCCAATGAGATGGACAGTTCAGAGATAATTCCGTTGATGTTTGCCAACAATGAACATTCTAATGTGCTGGGTTGGGAATGGTGTTTGCTTTTGGTATTTTGAATTTGAGTGTATTTTTCACTTTGCAGAAATAAATACGAAGGAATGTATTCTGCTTAAGAATGTTTTTTTCTGGTTCTCAATCCACGTATCATAGTAGAACATTGTGGTCCATGTGTGATGTGAGTCGAGGCTTGCTGCAATTTGGTTGGATGTAATCACGGGCCACTGATATACCTCTGTAAAAAAAAAAACTGTCCATAGATTTTTATTTTTGATTTTGTGTTTTTGGATCATTAGAGAAGTAATTTAGCTTGGCTAGACATTGCTGATTCGGGCCGAATTTTTCTGGAAGACATTTTTAAAAATGGCAGATGTGTTGCAGTGATGTAATATTTCAGGGACCATGAGACCTATATACTTCATTTTCATATCAAAACATAGGTTTTAGGGGTCAAGTAGTTTTATTGAGACAGAAAATAACTCCTCAGAGCCACCCTTCTCCCATTTTCCAAAATGGAGGCTATAAGGAAAGAAGAAGAGACATATAGAAATTAAACTAATGATTTTTAATCCTTTTATGTATACACCAAGCAATGTTTATGGTTTTGAATATGAAAAAAAAGGTTATCACTCCTATATAAGACAAATTTTCGTAGTTCACTTTATTTGTTTTGGCAATCGCTTGTGGTACATTTGCAGAATGTTGAACATTTGACAAGAACATATTGACAGGGACATCTTTTTGTGGCACAGGTTTTGCAAGTACATGTACGTGTAAGTTCTGTGGGTAGAGGCTTTAGAAATGTTGGTTTTAGCACCCCATCAATATCTTCCCAACCAAATTTACACAGATCTTTCTCTACATATGCATGATCTAAAACATTTACACATCTTCTGATCAAGTAGAACGCTCTTTTAATGTGTCCACGCACAGAATATGACGTCGCTGGAAGGTCACTTAGCGGGATTGATCTCTTTAACTCACTGTACAGAAGATTGTCAAATGTTTGACAGTCAAAACAAATTTTCCACACCAGCACAAGGTATTTTTCTGTCTTTAAAGTCTCATTCTTCTTCTGTCCCAGCAAATTCTTTTAGAAACTTCACATGTTCAGCAATTATAGCTCCAAGCTTTGTTCCAATTTTGCTCATAGTGTCATCACCCGCAAGAATATGTGCCTTGATAACAAGCATCCTGGGACCGGTTTCTGGGTGGCAAAGTGAGCTAAAGAATGATGATGGATTCAACCCAGATCTGTGACTGGGGGTGAGTGTCTGAAATGTTTCAGCACTCCGTCCGTCATCTCCTTGTGTTTGCTTTGTTCGCCCTAAGTTGGCAGGGTATGCCTGGACGTGGGTTCCTTGCTCACTTTGCCACTGGATTCAAGCTAGCCTGGCTGTTTAAGGGTGTTACCCAGAAACCGGTCCCAAGATGCTTGTTTCCGGTTCAGGGAAGACCTGGCTTGGCAGTTCGGGCTGGACTGTTCCCATGAGGCACAGGGTCAAGACTGATTTGCATATAGCTGGGTCTGAACTGAGGCGGCGAAGTGAGCTAAAGAATGATGATGGATTCATCCGAGATCTGAGACTGGGGGTGAGTGTCTGAAAAGTTTCAGCGCTCCGTCCATCATCTCCTTGTGTTTGCTTTGATGAGATCACTGGGTATCTCTGGTTCAAGTTTCTTGTTCAAAATAGGAAGCTGGATAAAGTGTTTTTTTTCGCCTGTTGCATAATATTGCAACAAATCTAAGTAGCACAATAACATCTGTGTCATTTAACAGTACATTGACTCGATTGGAACCATTTAAAACAGCCCACTCAACATGTGGTACAACACGAAGGTCAGCTTCCTCCAATTTGCTGTCAAGTTCTTGAACAATATGGCCCGTACCTTTTGAATATATCTCTGCAGGCACCAACTCCTCTTTGACAAGCATTCCACTTGCAATAATTGGAAATTCAGATTTCACTGAAGAAACAGCAATGTTTTGGCAAGTTAACATCTCTAAGTTCATCTTATTTGATGTTGATGACCAGAAGTTTTCAAGTTCCACAGGTATAGGTGTGAAATGTTTGATGCAGGCAAGGTCAAATGTTCCACTTGTAGACATTTGTCTGATTCTCTCACATTCTTTGACAGTTCAAAATAACTGTGAAAGACCATGTGCAGTTCTTGCAAGATGCTCACTGACTTTGATATCTGTAGAACAGTCTGAACGACCTCTCCAAAGTTTTTGAATGGATGAAATCTTGACCATTTGCAATTGTGACATATAGTCCACCACAACAGCAGTTTTCAATGAGGACACCTTTTCGAAATTTTTCAGGTAAAAGGTTTTTTTCGTGCTCTTGTATGAGTTTATGCTTCCCTTCTTTGGTTGCAGCATCTCTATCAAATAATGCATTTGTTGGAAGGAGAACATGCGATAGAATGTCCTTGATAAATTCACAACCTTTCTTTTTCTACATCCATCTCTGTGTGCTTGTGAAAGTTGTTTTTTTGTAACCTGTTTTGTAGTGGCTGGTTGGACGAAACTCTTACTATGGCAATTAAAGCGTAGCAGTTTAGCTTTAGTGATTGTCAAACAGCTTTTTCTCTTTCAATGCAAATCTCTCCTGCTTCAGTTCTGCGTATAGTTTTGATCCATGTTCCATGAAATCTAGTAGACGTGTCTTTATATCATTATCAACAATAAATGATCCCTTGGAGAAATCACTCCAATCTATTCAAACATTCCACTTTTCATTTAATTCAAGTTTGTGTATACATCAATACCCGTCTTAAGAGGGACCCAAAAGACAATTTTTAAACAATTAATTTTATATATATCACTCCAAGTGAAAAAAGTTTATACAATTTATATAAAATTCATATATTTAAATTTTTTTTTTTTTAAATCCAATAAAAAAATATTGCACAATGTATCATAAAACATTACACCTAGAGACAACACATAAGGCACACACATTTGTCAGTTGAATGCTGTTAATTTGAGTAGAATCAATAAGAAATCATATTCTCTGAGCTTTTTTTTACTGTGTAGCTCATTGTTCCTCAAATTTAACCACAAAAAAAAATTGTCGATGCATTTCAGTGGGTTGATAAAATGGAACCACCTTCTTCTGGACAACAACAAATATTTTTTCTCTCTATATGAATATGCAGTATCACCGGCATGAAAACAAAACATGTATCAGAGAAGTAGTTTTCCATATCTTAAAATATACAACTTATCACTTCAATATTAACTCGTCATTAGTTTTATGATACCAATTTAAAGCATGCATCTAAGATCAAAATTTCCATAATTCAATTCAGAATCATGCATCTATACTAGCAAGTAAAAATACCAAAAAAACGTATCTTAAAGAAATAATTGTCCAAAAAACCCCAATCAAGACTGGTGCACAGAACCTTACATCAACTTTCACTCCCCAACACTCCAACACAGTCATGCTTCGATACAAAAGAAAGTCACTCACCAACTGTTTCCTTAGGTGAAATACACTGGGGACCAAAACTGGTCTCAATCACTTGGGCTTTGATGGTTAATACAAAGCTAGGGATAAAAATAAATATAGACACACCCTTAGCCCTACTAAGGCTATATTGGAGTCCCCAATCGTTTGCAGATAGAATTTGTTCTATACACATACCTATATTATCATGGGTTATAGCTCCCATATTTTGGTGGGGCATATAATTGGAGATGCAACTGTTGATGGGCAGTGCGGTGTTATTCAATAGATGCTTTCCTCTTTGAAGCAGTCCTACAATAGAGAGAGAGTATAAAAATCCATACTCTGATATAAGTATGTTACTCATAGGGAACAAAATTTCCCTCAATCCATACTCTTATGCAAGTATATTGCTCATGGGGAACAAAATATCCTACAATCCTCACTAAATCTAAATATATGGTCCAGGCCCACCTAAAGAATTCTTTTTCTTTGAATCAAGAAATGACAGTAATTGCTGGATCCGAAATCTCTTATGGTCCCAGAGTTTAAGAGTCCTAAACGTGTGAAGGAAAAGGGAAACTAAGAATAAGGTATCACATATAAATATTTGTAAATACTTATGTTGGGAAATGGCTACTTTAGTCTTTAATATATAATAAAAACGTACACTTGTGTTAGGATCAACATCCAAGTTCGAAGACGTGGTTATGGAGGCTAAACAGCTTTCCCTATTCTCAGATTACCACCAATTTCGTCTACAGCATATCAGTCAGTATTTGTGTCTCTAATAAAAACCAAATGTATAATGTTTGATTGATCGATCTACCCTTGTATCCATTTATTACATTATTTCTGTTATCTTTTTGTTACATACCATCAAGTGGTAGAACCCTTATATACTATCTCATAATTTGTTTATGACACATAAAAAGGGATAACTAAATACCGCACTACTACTGAGGGCTACTCCTTTATAATCATATTTAAGCCTCTATATTTGGCCACTTAATCACTCGTGTACCCACTAATTCATATTCAATATATTCCAATAACAACCCTCGGAGCCCCCATCCTCCGGCTAAACTTACTTCTACGGTTTTCGATTGGACGTCCCACGTCCTCTCCCGTTACAGCCAAAAAGAAAGTGGCGAAACCTCGTTTCCTCTGTAAATAAATAGGGACAACGTTCACGTAGTGTTAATCATGTAACCGCCGTTGATATTCAGCGCGGTCACATGGTTATAGTCAGGTGCTTCTACATACCCCTCAAAAACCAGCCTCGATCCTAGCAAAGACAGTCGCCATCCTAGTACAGAGTGGAACCTACCATTAGGTCCACTCGTGTCCACTCTATGGGCACTAGCCAATTAAAGTTATTTACAAAAAATGTTTGGGATAAATCGAAACCCCTTTGTCTGTAGATTACTCAACTAGCGTCTGGGTACCGATTCCCAATGAAACCAAAGCTACTGGTCCATCAATTATTGGACCCTCGTATGGATACCTAACCACGGTACCTGAGGGGCATCATGTTTGTATTATAGAGGAAATGGTCGCCATCTTGCAACGAAGCTGCGCCCACCCCCCTCCGGGTCCACAAATATCCACTTTTCGGGCAGTGCTGGCCAATTAGAATTCTCAATAAAACCAAAGCTACTGCTCCAAAAAGGTTTTTTTTTCCTTTTGTTTTCCTAGACCCTCCTCTATATTCCAATGACTAATAACGAATGAACCCCGGGTACTAAGCCATAAATTACTAGACCCTCGTTCGAATGCCTAAAGGGTATTTAAAGAGCGTGATAATGGTCATATGGGCGAGATCTTCCAAATGAAACATAGACTCCAATACAATGCAATAAGGTCATGTGTAGCCGATTTTGTGATCTGGATTATTGCAAAGTCATTCGTATATTACAGTTTTGTACCTAAATCACTTAATTTCATCCAGTCCTCTTTTGTGTTTAATCCTCGTCTTATGGTATCTAGGATAGAAATGTACCATTGCTCTGTTTTTTTGTTTTAGTTCCAGATTCCCTCCTCTTCTACTACCTGCTATCCTCTCAATGATAAACCACCTAAACTCTATAAAGGTGTGTCCTACCTCCCTAAAATGATCACCTAAGGGAGCATTTTCTTTATTATTCTTCAATGCTGACTTATGCTCAGACAGTCGTACCCTCAATTCTCGGGCTGTCTCGCCCAAGTATCTTAAACCACATGGACATATAATCAAATAAACAACATTACTGCTCCTGCAATTATTCAGATCTTTTGTTGTTAAAGTACAGCCATTATATGTAATCATTTTCTCTACTATGCATTGTGCGCACACTGCACACCAGCCACATTTATAGTTCCCAACAGCTCTAGTCCCTAACATTGTGCTTTGGTGTGTGGGTTTTATTTCCCTATATGTATGGACTAATGCATTGCGCAAGTTGTTTTTCCGTTTGAAGGCAAAGAGTGGTTTTTCTAGTTTCTTCTCCTCATTGTCATTTAGAATATTCCAATTAGAATTGACAATGTTTATGATCTTGTTACTGATCCCTGAGAATTGACTGACAAATACAATTATCTACATATTTTTTGACCAGGAAGCTATGTAGTCGCACAGGCTCCGTCATTTCAAAGGGGTTTCCTTGATACTGCATGAAATGAAGAAGACTGTCAACATGTTTATTAAAATGTTCCCCTCTCTTTCTCACAAGTTCATGGTGAGGAACAGTTTCACAATGGTCCATTAATTTTAAATTTGTCATCTCTCTGAAAACATTGCAAATAGAAAGGACTTCTTGATAAACTAGCTGCCATTGAGAAACATATTCACTTTTATGTGTCTGACCAACAATCTCTGGACCATCTGTTCCAGAGTCATATCTGGAGTCACAGCATTGTACCTTTCTTCTCTGTCTTTCACCACAAAATATCTTTGGCTGAATTTTCTGTAGAGGGAGGTTTTTTTCCACCTCTAGCTTCTTCATTCTTTCAAATACCAGGACCCATATCTCAGGTAGTTTATGCAATCAAATTCACAAAACACAGTAATCAGTAACTCCACAGTCTTCACATGCAGCTCCCAATCACCTTCCCAATCAGCATGTATTAAGTTTTTTACTAGAGCTATTGTGTAAAACATTTCCCCAGTATTTGCAAAGTTCAGATTTTTCATCACATTCTTTGACAAACTCTACAATCTTGGTTTTCAGTTTTTCTGATTTTGAACTGAGTGTATTGAACATTGCCTGGCTTTGCATTACGTCTTTTGAATGAAGTACTCCTTGTGTCTTGTTCACTTCTGAGATAAGATATGCAAAACCTAATTTGTCATTCTTATTCCAGAAATCATTCCAACGCAATGTTTCTATAGCCTCAGATATGATGAGCATACCTTGTAACGAACAAACATAATGAGTTCGCTCAATACTGACTGGACAGTTTTGCTTCCAAAAATTTCAGCCTCTAAGCGCACCGTCTAAACTACATCCACTGAGATAACTTCATGCACACCGCAACACTTCTCTTGTCATGTAGAAAACGCCCATCATTGGATAAAGATTGTCAAATTTTATTGAATTGCTCATAAAAATGTCAGCGACAATACGGAAAACAACTTCATCGCAGAAAATTGGCAGGATAGGCTGGTCTTCAATCTGAGCATGCACATTTTGGAAATCTTTTAGAGCTGTGTATACTGTTGCCTAATTTGTGACTGGAGATGGTATTACTGGTAAAAACCCAGTCTTCTTCAGTGGGACGGTATTCTGGGAGATCAGAACATGAATTCCAGCCCGCGGAGGAACTGGCTTTTCTTCATCCTTCAGTCCACACCGAATAAGCAATATGATAAATTCAGTTAAATCAGCTTTGCAGACCGCAGCATCAGGTAGAAGATCCACAAACACCACTTTGAAACTTTCTGGTAGCCTGGGATGTGTTGATGACTTGTAGTGATTTTGCACGTTTCCAAGGTAGTTGGGTTATAAGTTTGCAGCTTCATTTGTTTATGCCTACAGCTGACACAGCTTGCTTTCCAGCAGCTACTTCATTGGTACAGTCTTGAAAAAGCACCATGGCAGTATTATGTGTGCTGGATGTTCCAGGCAAAGAAGAGCTGTCTTCAAAATCAAAATTATCAAGAGCAGCAATTGTAAATCCTTTCCTGGTAAAGTGACTTGGAAGTGCTGTGCTGTCTGATTCACAAGATTTTACAGCATGAGCTGCTAAGAGGTTCTGTCATTACAACTTGTTGATAGACCGATCCTATTCATTGAAGTTATTAGCTCTCTACTTTTACACTTGTCATAGATTGCATGGGCAGTCATCATGTGTAGCAGAGTTTTCTTTTTGCTGTGATGTAATTTATAAAACATGATTTGGAAAAGGCAGTACATTTGTACAGGATAAGCCTGTCGGTTCATGGGATTGTCTTTCACTTCTTCGCTTATATCTTCAATGCGATCATTAATGTTGTCGGCTTCTTGTTGACTCCTATGATTTGTGAAGCTCTGGGGCATCACAAAATTTGTCATTAAGTCCGAAATCTAAATCTTTCAGGACATTACTTAAAATGGTTCCTGCTGATTTTACTGCATCCTGTGATCTTTTTTTGGCAGTAAGAACTTCAGGAGTCAAACTAGCTGACAACACCATAAGCACCTCATTGTTTTTGTTAGACTGACAAAAAGGAATTCTGTTGTATATTCTCACCAGAAAAGTCTTAATTTCATTATTATGGATCAAAATAGTTTCATCAATGTTGGCCATTGTTTCTCTGATCTCATTGTGTGTAAACCTGTAGCCAGCACTCAAGAATGGCTTCAACACTTAATTTGCTTTTTCAAAGAGTGCAAACTTAACTGAAGACTGGCCGTTACTTTGCTGGGAGCTCATTGTACATTCATATTTTCGAATGTATGCACGCATGCAGTTTGGGTGGACATACAAATCCGTTGCAAATACATTCACCTCGCTGTTTAGATCAGCTACTCGGCTGAAAACTTCATCTTGGAAGAAACTAGCTGCAGATAAATTCATCTTTGCCCTTTGAGACTCACATACTCTGTACTTTGATCTTTCATCAATCCCTTTGGCCCTTGTTCTGGCTAAACCACAGATAAAACAATGAAGATCCTCTGCTTTCTGATCAGTTGTTGGAGGTGGACGAAGGGTAGCCATCGATCTTCTAAGTGGATGGGCATTGGGTTTGGTTGTCTTCGCTTTCTCAAAAGACTCGGATTCTTGTTGTGATTCACTGGTTTCTGCTATTTTGTGACAAATTGTTTCTAGGCTTTTTTCCACTGTATATGACTTGTAGCACTTGTTACAATGCCAAAATATTTGATCCTCTTCACCCATCAGTTTCAATCTTTTGTGAACTTCGTCTTGCTGTATTTCTGCAGCATCTGGAACTCTCTTCTGTCCAGCAGCAGTTGATGTTAGCTTTTCTTTTGGATTAGTTTGGCATATGACACATTTTTCTTTGTTGAAGGAGTCCTCAGATTTTGTAGTCGGCAATACTCTGTCAGGAGGTAACGATCCTCTGTTACCACCTGCTTCACTAATGTTTACGAATTTGAATCAACGGAAAACCTGAAACAAAAGCAATATTTAAAAAATTACCAATATGCTGGCTTAACCGGATCATTATAGAGCCGCCATTTTGGAAAAAGGTGGAAGTGTTGCTTTGATGAGTTATTTTCAGTCTCTATAAGACTACTTGACCCCCAAAAACAATGTTTTGTCACCAAAATGAAGTATATAGGTCTCATGGTTCCTGAAATATTACATCATCACTGCAACACATCCACTATTTTTAAAAATGTCGTCCAGAAAAATTTGGCTTAGATTAGCAATATCTATCCAAGCTAAATTACTTCTCTAGTCATTTAAAAAAACACAAATCAAAAACAAAAATCTCTGGATAACAATTTTTTAAGGATGTATATCAAGGGGCCAGGACTAATGCTCATGTTATTTTGTCATAAAATTTCTTATAGCACACTGCTACCCAGAAAAGGGCATCCTGGCTGTAAACTGCAAGATAGTGAGAGAAAACATTTGGGCTGCTAGAAAAGAGACACGTTTTAAACTGAGTGACAGTAGTTTGGGGAGTGGGCAGTGGCAGCTCATTCAATTTAGGTGCAGCTAAGTAAGAAAAAAAGCAGCATCGCCACTGCAGCTTCAGTAAATACGCGAGACTGATACTTACAGAGGGGCAGCCGAGTGAAGGATCTGCCTGAGAAAGAATTCAATTTTCTTAGTCAAGTAGTGGGGAGCCTGACCATTGAGGGCTCTATGGGTTCCGTATTACACGCAAGAGCAGTTCTAGTGCCCCTTGCATTGGGTGCAGATGTGGCACAAATGAAGGCTAGCCTGCATGGACTTCGGATTCCTCTGTTTCCAAAACTATGGCTAAGGTCTTTGAGTCAAAACAAAGTTTCTATGGTTTGCAAGCAGAATTTAACCTAGCATTTTGGGAGAGACAACTAGGCAGCTCCTTCACTACAAATACAGTGTTTGCATCGTTTTGTATTTCTGAGGTGTAAATATTTCAACACTAAAATATTTGGAAGTGTGTTTCACAGAAGTGAAAGTCAAAAGTTTGGTGAAGTTCCAGACAGAACCACTTGTCTTCCGTCTATAACAGCGGAGGGCAAGACCAATTATGTTTTTTTTATAAGAGCTTAGAGAGTGTAGGAGGGCCTCTAGGGCAAGTGAAAGGAAAAACTACTCATCAGCAGGTTTAAGCATGCTCTAGAGGTACCAGAACTGGAAGCTGCATTGTAATCATGTGAATGTTCTGGCCATAGGAACGTGCCTCATGGGTTCAGTATTGCTTACAGAAGTCTGTGACCAAGACCTGCCTTGGCAGAGGCAGACTTTTGTACTATGAGAATGACTAAAGATACTGTGAAGTTATTGGGTTATTGGTCATAGGGATCCTTCTGTCATATTTCCAAAATCATGACCTGCTATCTTCAGCAGACAGACCACTTTATACCAGCAATACTTTTGTTTGACTACTAATAGTTCCTGAATGATGTGTTGTTACATCATCTGTAGCTTTGTTGTAATCACCATCAGTATGTGATCATTCACTGGTTGTACATTCATCTTCTGACTCGCACCCAAACTTCAGCAGCTCTTTAACTACCTAACAACCACAGATGCAAAAACTTTAATAATTCACAAAATCTACTGACAATATAGTTTAACAATATTTAGCAAACTAATGGCTCTCCAGTTCAGGATAAAGAAACTATAATCAACGAGGAGATGGAATTTCATTTTCTCAGAAACGTATCTGTGGCTAAGTTGACCTGAATCCTTGGATTCCAATGGTTTGATTTCTCATTGATGACTCCTTATTTTAGATGGTTGAATAATTCTTTTATAGTGCCTAGTACATAATCACATCCAGGATTTCTATGGAAACATATTTTGAAAACAGTGGACTGTACTTTCAGTAATAATCCTCTGTCAACACCATTGGTTTTGGGTGTATAACATGCAGTTGTTTATTTTCCTGTTAAAAGGCAACTGAAAATACACAGGTCAAAGACTCTGGGAATGTCAGAAGCTACCACATATACTTTTACTGTGTGGTAGTTTGTTTTTTGCAGTGCTCGTCTTTACCATGCATTATAATTTAGATCTGTATTAACTTACAACTACAACACGTCTTTGCAATGCTTTTTTACCATTTATATTAAAAAAGGAATTATCTTGGAAAAACAATTACAAGTGATAATGTAATGCAATAAAAAGCAATACATTAGTTCCCAACAAAAATGGTGCCCCACAATATGTCACAAAAAGTTATAATACATATTTTTAAAATTGATAAAAAAATGTTTGTCATGAATCCATTACACAAAAAAATACATGCCGAATCATATTTTTAAATGGAATAACTTTGATAAATGAACTGATATATTAAGACATATGCCACTATTTTATCACCACTCCTCAGGCGAACATTGTATGGAGAGGACAAATTTCAGCTTCCAACAAAGCACTGCCATCTATCTCAGATCTCTGTTAAGAACATGTAACAAAAAATGAAAACTACATAGAATATACTGTAAATATATTGCATATTATTATGATGTTCTTTGCAAATAAGTAAATAGTTTCTTTAATACATATATGATTGTTACAAAGAATCTAACTCAATTCACAAGCCTCAAATGCAAACTAATTAAAGATAATTAAACAATTTCTACGAATCATTTCTTTAGGGAACTGTTTTAAAACAAAAGATATAAAAACTTTAAATCTTTTACATTTTCAGGACAGTAGAATGCAAAATGTGGAATTGAGAATTATACACGATACATTTTTTAATATTATTTTTAAATACTTTTGCAGATTAACCAAATATTCTAAAAACTTTTCTACCTCTCGGAAAGGCAAAGAGAAGAGTAGTGCAACACAATAAGTATGAAGTAAAATGTAAGAAAAGCAATTGAATAAATACAAATTACATAAAAATAAGCTAATCGCTAACTGATTGGACTAACTTATTAATTAACTCCTTTCGTCAGTCACAAAGGTACCTTAAAAAAATTCTAATTTACAGGTACGAGAAAAACCAAGAAGAAACATGAGAAGAATATATTTTTTTTAAATAGAACTTTACAAATTAAATTTTCTTTCTACAGATTAAAAAGCCAAAAGAACTGAACAAAACAACAGTACACAAAATTAAAGGTAACTGAAAACAAAATTACAGAAGAGGGTACACAGTAAAGCAAAACAGTTAAAATACAACATTGTATTTACATAATATCCAATAAAATTTCAGTATCTTTAACTCTATGCATACTTTACATTAGATCTTATATACATTTTTGACAGATGGAGAACATATGCAGGTTAATTTTGCACTCTCAAAAAGAGATAACTGGTTACTGAAACCTTTTCTATAAGTGCAGACATGCTGAGCCCAGGGCTCACTGGAAGTGTGTAAACTATTTCCATACCTCTTGCAGGGGCAGACCTGTTACTCTGGGGATAAATACTGAATGAACCTCAAAACATAACCACTCTGCCACTGCAACTGAAAGTGAGGTTATAGAAAATATACATCAACTAAAAACACTAGCTACCACCTTCTATGAGCCTTCTGGTGCATTCTAAGGGAAGTATAAAAAATATCCCTATCCACGTTGCTGGAGATATACCTACCACACTAAATTTCAAGAGATTAATAAGCAAAAAAAGACAGGCAAGTAAAGTTAGTCCCCGCCAACCAAAACAATTTAGTGGCTTAGACATCCCTGAACATTTAACAGAAATGTATAACCCATGAGCCACTTCTTCTGTATGACTATCACAAGTCTTAAAGCTACTAATTTTTTGGAACTCCCCATAACTCAGTAACCCTTGAAAATATTGTAATTTGGATGTTTTATGGGACATTTAAAACACCCCAAATTTAAATTATCCACTCTAAAATTAATAATACTACCATGCCACTATTGTGTCCGTTACTCCTAGTTAAGTAGTTGGCAACTTATACTGATTTTTTTAACAATTGTTACAAAAAAAAAGCAGTAACAAAAAAATTGAGAAAATAGTGTTTGACTATTTGAAATATCAATGAGTTTAGTTACTGAAACAATGTTTACTGACACACAATGTCAAGGATGTTTTTTTTACTTTTCTCTGGAATTTGGCAAAAAATTCACAAACAACGTTCTTAAAAGGCAGCTACATGTCTGATAATAAGCTACAGTGTGAATTTAAAAAAAAACTGTTAGCTTTTGGCTTTTGTCCCTTCTAGACACATAGGGGCCGATTCCGATTCGGGCCGGAAAACGTACCGACCGACTCGGAGCCGGAATAAATACCGACCGACACGTACCGGTGCAGCCCGACCCGCAAAGTACGATGAAAAGCGTGCAAAATCCGACCGACTCGTACGGAACACAAGCCGAATGACCGAGCCGCGCGGAAAACAGCCATCCGGCCGGAAAAGCACGCGAATCGAACCGACCGACACGCACCAGGAAGAATCCCGAACGAAACGTACCCGCGAACTCCGACCCGCCAAGTACGATGCAACACGTGGAAAACACGACCGAGTCGCACGGAGCCCAAGCCCCACGACCGACACGCATTCAAAACTGCGAGCCGAAGCAACTCAAAACCCTGCGACCGACCCGTACGCTGCACACAAACACAGCGTGAACGAATCTGAGAGGCTCGCACGAGACAACTGGAGGGTCCGACTCGGTCTCAAGAACGTCTCCTACATGCACAAAAAGAACCAAGGAAAAAAAAAAAAAAAAAGGCCAAACAATCTATCACAAAGCTAATAAATACTGGGGGGGGGGAAACAGGGAACAAAGACACACCCACAACTCCACCCATATAAAGGACACAAATCCCTACCATGATCCCTTGCAAATTCAAATTACCTGCCAGCACTCAACACCAACAGACAGCAACCACACACAATCTCACAGCTCATCCATCACACAAGCCACACACCAGCAGCACCACAACAAATAGCACCCTCACATACACCTAGCAAAACACACACTCACACACCCTCACTTGCACACCAACACACACATCACACACCAGCACCACCCAACACCATGCCCCCAAAGAAGAATCACAAGTTCCTAGATAGTGAATTGGAAGTCCTGGTAGATGAGATCCTCAGGGTAGAGCCACAGCTGTTTGGCACTTTGGTCCAACAGACACCCATGGCGCAGAAAACCAAGATGTGGGAGAGGATCGTCGACAGGGTGAACACACAATCACCATGTTTGCGCACAGGTAAACATCCAGAACAGGTGGTATGACGTGCGCAGGAGGGTCAAGGAGCTGTTGAAGAAGGACTACATCTTGAGCCAACACACCGGCAGTGGCCCTCCTGCCAAACCAGTATACCTCAGGCCCTGGGAGGAGAAGGTGCGGGCCTTCCTACCACCAGTGAGCGTCTATGGACTAGAAAACATCCCAGAGCCTGGTGAGTACACAACAAATGTACACAATATTGTGCCACAATACACACACATCACTGTCAAGGGGAGAGTCAAACCATGCACCCTTAGCAAATACACACCAACCAAAACAGATCATCCCAAAATGTGTATGTCAGCCAGATAAACACAATACATGCCAGCTCATAGTGAAATGTAACTGTGTCATGACATGTACAAACCTAACAACAAATAGAGCTAGGCAGTGGCACAAATATAACCAACAAACACAGTCAGACATGTAGCCACCACCACAACACCACCTCACAGGGAAGCTCACTGAAAGGAAGGAATACTGTGTATGCTGGGCAAGTCAGTGTAGCCAATAGCATCATGGGAGTCGTAGTCACAGAAATTGCCCACCCTCACAATGCGCACATCAACACCACCATGAACCATGCACACATCACAGGCAGTGCAAAACAACTGACAAGATGGCTGACACTGGCTACTGCTGTGGGGAGCACAAGGCCCTGCTGGCAACTGTGCACCAACCAACAGCAGGACACCACTGACTGACATCCTGAAAGACAACTTGCACTCCCTGCAATGGAAGCACGTTCCATGGTGGGATATATGGCTGGGTGGGAAGGAGGACTCACAGCACTGACCATAGTCACCAGCAGCTCCACCCACACACCCCCTAACACAAACTACACACAACTCACCTGGGAGAAAGCATTGCCTCACACACCAATCAAATATCCCACAAAGAACCACAACCCTGGGTCATGCAGTGTGAAGCACAGGGACACACATGGGACTTGTAGCAAAACAAACCCCAGGATAACACTGTCAGCCATCTTGTCAGCACAGGCACACAACCCCACAGGGAAGCTGAGTCAAAAGGAAGGAAGCATGGGCATGCTGGGAAGGGGGTGGAGGCAAAAGCATGATGGGAGTGGTAGTCACAGCCCAACATCCCCCACCCACATTGCCCAGCAAGAACACACCCAAGCATGCACACCTCACAGGGAGTCAAAAGCCACTTCAAAGATGTCTGACACTGGTGCTCTGTTGTGGGGAGCACAAGGCCATGCTGGGAACTGGCCAACAACCAACAGCAGGACACCACTGTCAGCCATCTTGCCATTGCTGTCACACCCACACACAGTGAAGTACACTCAAAAGGAAGGAAGTATGGGCATGCTGGGAAGGGGGTTGGAGGCAATAGCATGATGGGAGTGGTAGTCACAGCTCAACATCCCCCCCCCCCCACACATGGCCCACCAAGCTCACACTGAAGCATGCACACCTCACAGAGAGTGGAAAGCCCCATCAAAGATGTCTGACACTGCTGATCTGTTGTGGGGAGCACAAGGCCATGCTGGGAACTGGCCAACAACCAACAGCAGGACACCACTGTCAGCCATCTTGCCATTGCTGTCACACCCACACACAGTGAAGTACACTCAAAAGGAAGGAAGTATGGGCATGCTGGGAAGGGGGGTGGAGGCAATAGCATGATGGGAGTGGTAGTCACAGATATTGGTCAGCCTCACAATTGGCCCATCAACACCACCCTGAACCATGCACACATCACAAGGAGTGGAAAACAACTGACAAGATGGATGACACTGGCTACTGCTGTGGGGAGCACAAGGCCCTGCTGGCAACTGTGCACCAACCAACAGCAGGACACCACTGACTGACATCTTGCCATTGCTGTCACACCCACACACAGTGAAGTACACTCAAAAGGAAGGAAGTATGGGCATGCTGGGAAGGGGGGTGGAGGCAATAGCATGATGGGAGTGGTAGTCACAGATATTGCTCACCCTCACAATGCGCACATCAACACCAGCATGAACCATGCTCACATCACAGGGAGTGGAAAACAACTGACAAGATGGCTGACACTGGCTACTGCTGTGGGGAGCACAAGGCCCTGCTGGCAACTGTGCACCAACCAACAGCAGGACACCACTGACTGACATCCTGAAAGACAAATTGCACTCCCTGCAATGGAAGCAAGTTCCATGGTGGGATATCTGGCTGGGTGGGAAGGAGGGCCGGATGTCAACCAAATACAACCAATGCAGACCATGTACACACCCCAACATTCACATGGAAATGCCCAAATAATGCAGGACAATGTGCTACACCAATATCAACCCCTGACTGTAACAACTTAGGACAATGCAATGTACAGGCCCGCATCCAGAGGCACAGTCACAACTGTCAGGTGTGTCAACCATTGATGCCTGCAGAAACATAACATACATTGTGTGTGTCTCCCAAAAACAGGTGATGATGGGGACACAGCAGCAGACGCTGAGGAGTCCCCGTCCCAGGCTCAAGAGGATACGGAGCTCACTGGTGTGGAACAGCCTCTGCTCTCCTCGGATGAAGAAGACCAACCTGGCACCTCCGGAGCAAGTCATCATGCAGCACCAGCAGGACCACCAGCTGCACCCCCTGCACCCACCCCTCCAACGACTGTCAACACACATACCACCCCTGCCGACATGGAAAGACCAAGGAGCACCACCACCACCACCACCAGCACAGGGACCCTGGACCAACGTGGGGCCATGGACACCAACACCACCAACAACCCCCAAGGGGGCCCAGGGTCACCTGTGCGTGCCACCTCAGGTACTGCACGTGTCGCCAGGGGTGGTGGGAGGGGTGGGAGACACAGGTCACTGATCGCAGAGGGGTCTGGACTGCATGATGACCCACAACTGGCACGCATAGCCGATGCGTACCAGTCCAGCACCGGAGAGCTCAGCCAGGTAGTGGGGCTCCTCAGGGACATTAAACAGCAGCAGGCTGCCCATCATGCCCGCTTGGACTCACACATGTCCCGTGTGGAGTCCAAGTGGGACACACTGCAAGAGATGACGGCGGTGCATAGGGACATATTACAATGCCTCCGCCAGATGAGCAGCAACCAGTCAACACCTCACTGTGTGCCCACAACATCTGGTGCTGAAACAACTGCAACTGCCACAGGGAGGGAGGATGACTCTGGCGGAGAGTCCCCTGCACCGCAGCAGCCTGCACTTGAGGGTCCCCCCCAAAGAAGAGGGGCCGTCCGAGGAGGGGCAAGTGAGAGGCCGATGGCCATGTGCAACCCCCAGGAAGCCAAAACCTGTTCTGGATAATCACCTTTGTGCGCAAACTGTTCACCCTGTTGACTGCAACACAACTCTCCCACATGACATGGGGAGCTCAAGTTGGACCAATGTCTCAGATGACTGTGGACTTTACTCTGGACATTTCTGCTACCAGGACTTCCAAATAATCTAGGAACTTTGGATTACAATCACAATGTACAGCACCCACCATCCTGTGCACTATACTCACACATGTATGTCAATAAACTCACTAATACACCATACTTGCCTCTGTTGTGATTCCTACGTTGTCTCTGAAATGGCGATGATGATCTGGGAAATGACACTGTGCATGCTAACTGCTACAGCAAGTACAACACCGGCATGTGAGTCATGGCGACGTCACACATATGAGGGAGGCACACCACCAGGGCTACACAACACATACACACCATGGCCATCTGACTCATCGCCTACACTGATGTTGCCAGGAAATACGTTGCATTGCACAGACCCAACACCTATTCACAGTCTGTGTTAACTAGCCCACTGGTGCAGTAAGCAAATGTCAGTCAGATGTGTGACCACAGACAACGCACATCACAAAGTGAAGCACAGGTTTATTACACATTTGCAACATGTAACCACCACAGATGCAAGGTAATCCCACCTGGCAGTGGGCACACAGTCAACAAGTGTAGAAGGAAGGAAGTCCATGGGTGTGGTGCACATCACCTGTAGGGACACGACAGCTACCACCCTGGAAGTCGAATCACGGTGTCGGGGATCACAGTTGACCAAACGACTCTGATAGTACCCTGTGAAGGACAGAAATGACACACAGTCAAAAGCACTGAAGAACAGGATAGAACTGCAATACTCATGCCCAATACATGTCACAAGATACCCACCCAGAACCAAGTTAGCATGTCAACACTGTTGGGGAGTGCAGACTACCTGTAAGGACACATCGCTACACGCATACAGTCATGTAGCACATGCACACACTCAAACAGCACCAGAGCACCACCAACACATATCATGCAAACTCACATCAGTTACATGACATCTCTGGATACTTGCATTCAGCTGAAGAAGTTGGTGATGAGCTGTGTGCGGACATCACCATCATCATCATCATCATCATCATCACTGGCATCGTGGTCCAGGCCAGGATCCTCCACAGGTGGCGGACGTTGGTCATCGTCATCCAGGATGAGAGGCAACTCCTTCCGCACTGCTAGGTTGTGTAGCATGCAGCAGACGATGACAATCTTGCACACCTTTGCCGGGGCATATGGGAGGGACCCTCCTGTCTTGTCCAGGCAGCGGAAGCGGCTCTTCAGGAGACCAAATGTCCGCTCAATAACTCTCCTCGTCCGACCATGTGCCTCATTGTAGCGCATCTGGGCTGGTGTCACAGGGTTCCTGAGGGGCGTCAGCAACCACGGCATGTTGGGATATCCGGAGTCACCTACATACAGACAATTGCACATTAGCTGAGTTGGAAAAGAGGGTGGAACACTACATTGCAGAACACACACAATGGTACAAAGTCAGTACACACCAACAAGCCAGGCACGCTGGTTCCGCATCTGTGACATCATCCTCGGGATGCGACTACTCCTCATCACGTAGGCATCGTGTGCAGAACCGGGGAAACGGGCACACACGTGTGAGATGGTCATATCTGCAAGACAGACCACCAGTGCATTGAC
This sequence comes from Calotriton arnoldi, assembly GCA_963921515.1. Lineage (NCBI taxonomy): Eukaryota > Metazoa > Chordata > Amphibia > Caudata > Salamandridae > Calotriton > Calotriton arnoldi. Next base: position 742,398 of record CAWUFW010005313.1, on the reverse strand, counting down.
CGAGTGGTAGTGCTTGCGGTTCCTGTATGCCTGCTCCTGGGCCTGTGGTGGTACCAAAGCCACATGTGTCCCATCAATGGAGCCAATGACATGCGGCATCCTCCCCAGGGCATAGAAGTCACTCTTCACGCCAGTCAGTTGCTGGAGTCTAGGGAAATAGATGTACTGGTTCAGGTTTATCAACATAGCCTCCAATACATCGCGGAGCACATGGCTGAACATGGTCTGTGACATCCCACCAGCAGTGGCCAGAGTGTGTTGAAAGGTACCGGTTGCAAAGAAGTGTAGGGCTGCCTTCACCTTCACCTTGGGGGTCAGCGCTGTAGGGTACGGCCGGCCAGGTTGCAGGTGTGGTGCCAAGCGCACTGCCAAATCATCAATCAGCTGCCTGGTGAAGCAGTACCTTCGGATGCTGTCACGTTCCACCATCGTTGCCAGGTCAGGGAATGGTCTATGGACAGCTGGTGCCCTGCAGTGCACAGGTGAAGAAAGAAAGATTGTCAGTCACCCCACATATGTGGCATTGAACACACTCAATATCACATGATACATCATTATGCGGCACAAGTACATGATGTGTGCAGTTCCGTAAGGACATGATTGGCACATACATGGCCAACATCAACATCACAGTTCAACAAGTGGCATCAATAAGTCCCGGGTTGTGCCATTGGGTATCATGAGGACGTGTCACATTTCCCATCTCCTGCTGCCACATTACAAACACACCCCACAGTGACATGTGAGGACAGATGTGCCCCAGGCATCACAGCCCAACGACAGGTAGATTCCCAGGGACCCTGTATTGCCACATGGACACTGGCATGACATGGCGTATCATGTATACACCACAGCAAAACAACCAGGTAGTGGTCCCTGTTGCCTCGGCAGGACAGACATGGACGTCTGTGACACACACACGCACAACATCAAAGTCCATGCACAAACAACATGGATGTGGAGACTGTCTCCCATTGTGCACATGAAATCAGAGACATTGTAAACACAACATGCACACAGACTGCGGAGGACCATCACTATTGTGCCAATGGGTCAGCCTGGGTTAAACATACCGTCCCACATGGGACTCAGGGGGCATGTGACATGACATACACATACACCACCGTGAAATGTGACCATGCCACATGCTCAGATATGAACAGTTGCACATCACAGTGGTCATGTACACGAAACACCAAGGATACTGTCCCCATGAACACGTGCACAGCCTGGGGGTGGCTGCCCCAAGTGACACCCACAGAACAACATGTTCACCCCCATACACGGAATAGGTAATGCAGCCTTACATGCCTTAGGATACAGTTTGGACAGGCTGTGGTGTTGTAGGTGTGCCCCTCACTCCCTGGGAAGTATATGTGGCTGGCATATGTTCACCTGTGACAGGCATGGTGACATATGCCAGTGACATGTACAGGGACGCGTTGGACAGCAATGGACCGATCGGTGCGCACACATTGGCCATTGCATTCAATGTGTGCTGGTACGCGTTGTATTCGCAATACGCGTTGGACAGCAATGGACTGATCGGTGCGCACACATTGGCCATTGCATTCAATGTGTGTGGGTACGCGTTGTATCCCGGGTATGCGTTGAACAGCAATGGACCGATCGGTGTGCCCGGCCGGCCCATTGCATTCAATGTGTGCGGGTGCGCGTTGTATCCCGGGTACGCGTTGAACAGCAATGGACCGATCGGTGTGCCCGGCCGGCCCATTGCATTCAATGTGTGCGGGTACGCGTTGTATCCCGGGTACGCGTTGAACAGCAATGGACCGATCGGTGTGCCCGGCCGGCCCATTGCCTTCAATGTGTGCGGGTACGCGTTGTATCCCGGGTACGCGTTGAACAGCAATGGCCCGATCGGTGTGCCCGGCCGGCCCATTGCATTCAATGTGTGCGGGTACGCGTTGTATCCCGGGTACGCGTTGAACAGCAATGGACCGATCGGTGTGCCCGGCCGGCCCATTGCATTCAATGTGTGCGGGTACGCGTTGAACAGCAATGGACCGATCGGTGTGCCCGGCCGGCCCATTGCATTCAATGTGTGCGGGTACGCGTTGTATCCCGGGTACGCGTTGAACAGCAATGGACCGATCGGTGTGCCCGGCCGGCCCATTGCATTCAATGTGTGCGGGTACGCGTTGTATCCCGGGTACGCGTTGAACAGCAATGGACCGATCGGTGTGCACCCATTGGCTATGGCCTGGCCTGGCAACGGACGCGTTTTCAAATTTTGAACGAGTCTGATGCTGGAAATTCAGTTGGTCACCCACAACAATGTTGCAAATTCATGGGTGTCATGAAGTTGAACTTTTGAAGGATGCTGTGGGTGTGTGTAAGTGGTGCAATTCCATGGATTGGCCAGATTCAGAAGATGCTAACGACTTGGACCTATCACTTTGGACACATGGGACAGTAACTGCCTCTGCAGCACACATATAATGCTGGCTGTTCCCCTGAGAGCTCACTTGCCTGCACTACATGCTCCAGGACGACATCTGCCACCACCATTGCTGCTGTATCTGCACCCTCTGGAACCCTGCAATGGCACGTACTGTGGAGAGAGCCCCAGCCTTCAGCACTGAGGAGAACCAGGCCCTGCTGGACAGCCTCCTTCCATAGTACAGCAAGCTGTATGGGAAAGCAGGGGAGCAGGTGAGTGTTCTGTCCACTGCCTTCCTAAATGTGCATGTTGTCTGACTAGCAAGGCTAACAGTCTGCACACCACTGGCTAGCAGGCTCACTGAGTAGTTGTCACCCCCCATAGTGTGTAGTTACATGCACTGGACAGGTATAATGCAGTGACAGTGCATTTAAACAAGGTTTTACTTCCCAGGCAATGATACCATGTAGTTACTGCTGGCATACTGTCCATGGCCATCGTTGCACTGCCTGTGTACATCATGTGCCCCTGTGATTGAGACATGTATACACAACTGTGTAATGCACGGATATGTTGCATGTGTAGTAATAGCATTCTCACTTTGTCATCCTCACAGGTTGATGCCCACCAGAAGCAGAAGATATGGCTGACCATCGACCGGGCAGTGAGATCCGTGGGGGACTACAAGCGCCGGATCCGCAACTGCCAGAAGAGGTGGCAGGACCTTCGGGGCTGGACCCGGAGGATCGCACGGGTCCAGCTGAAGCTGTCGCCTCCTCGCAGGAGGGGCGGACACCGGACCCTGACCCCCCACATGCTCAGGATCCTGGCGGTGGTCTTCCCTGATCTGGATGGGCAGCTGAAGGCCAGGGAGCAGCACGGAGGGGGTGAGTCCATGACTGCATTGTGTACTTTGTCTGCCATGCTATGTGCCCTCCTCTAGCCTGGTTAAACTTCCACAGCACATCAGTCATGTGGTCCAGGACCCATGTCCCTCGATTGTGCACTGCCCACTCCTCATCTGATACCCAGGTGTGGCCCTTGCAGTCAGGGAATTGTGTCACTTGGGTACTGTGTCCTTGCAGTTTGCTTGACTCAAGGTGGGGGACAGCATCTGTTCCCCTAACTGTGGTGGGCATCATGGGTGGGTCCATTGCTTACACAATGCCTGTGTTCTGACATGTAATCTGCGTGTTACTTTGATCTGTGGTCCAATTGCTGAGCTGATCCACCACATATGCCTGGGGTAACTGGCACACACCCAAGCTGTGGGTGGGAACAATGTTTGGGCCCCAGGAGTGTGTATATTACGTGTGTCACACATACTTAGCCAGCTGCCTACTGTCCAGGGTTCATCCCTCATTCATGTGGGGCAGGACAGTCATGCCTACTCCAGGCCATGCAATGCACTCTGTACTCCCACTCCCGTGTATCAGCTGACACGTTGTGCTCAGTGATATGTCCCCTCAGGTGTCAGCCTCTGTGTCAGTGTGCTGTGGCTTCGATGTCAGGACTGCTGGGGTGTTCATCGGTTGGGGCTCAGCATGCCACCGGAGATGTGACCATAGGAGACGATACTTGTGACACATAGGTGTTTGAACACCTGACCGTGCAGACTGGGGTATGCGAATGTGAGGTCCATGCAGCTGTTTCCCATTCACAGCAGATTGTGAGGTGCTCAGGTTCAGAGGCTTGTGTTACAGGTCACCCATATGTCCAATCAGTATGACCTGGACAGATAAGGGTTCAGATGATGTGGTGTGTGGGGGATGTACATGTGCACTTGTTCAGCTCCAGGACTTGCATTCCCCATGACCTACTATTGTGACACAGTGCAAACTGTTGTTGTGTGGCTGCCCTGCCCATGTGACTGGAGACAGTGATGTATGACTTAGCAGGCATGCCTGTGCCATGGCATGTGACTTCCTATGAGTGATCCTGCAGGGGAGTGACATGTGCTACATGCACACCATAGTGGCAATGGCTATCAGCACATGGGTGCATCGTGGTGTCTGTCGCTGGTATGCATCACATGCATTTCATGTATCTGACTCTGGGCATCACTTTCATCCGGGCACCTGTACTGACTCAGTGGCAAGAGTTGTGATGTGTGCATGTTCACATGCTTCACCGTGTTCTCTGCACCGTCCAACTACTGTGTAGGTGGTGCATGTGTCCACACTGGGGTATTGCCAGCCAACGGACGCCAGACAGATGGGTGCAAGGCCAGGTGTGATGTGAGTGCCATGGTTGACGATCAGACTGACAATTGGCTTCTCCTATTCTGTTTGGGCAATTTTAGCAATGTTCAACTAAGGATGCCAGGCCTTGCTCTGTATTGTGCTGTACTTACTGTGGTGTGTGCGTTCGGTGCAGGTGACTGATGTCTGTCTGTCTCCCTATTGTTTGCAGATACATCCACGGCCACAGGAGGGGACAGCTCCACGGACCAGGAGGAGCCGCAGAGCCAGACTGGGTCAACAGCCGAGGAGTGGTCGGAGGGACCCAGTGGCACGGAGGGCGAGGGGAGCCACACCGAGGAGTCCTCAGCACCATCCACTTCAGCTGAGGACCACAGCAGCTCGGAGGATGACTCCCTTATGGAGGCGGGTGTCAGCAGGCACCACACCCCAGCTAGTGTTGCTGTCCCCGCCACCACCACCGCCCTCCCATCGGCTCCCATTCCCGAGGTCCGTGGAGGCTCCCATGTTCGGGAGCGTGTCTCCTTCGGGCCAGGCACCGCACCCCCTGCCCCTGTGTCCCCTGCTGCCCTGAGTGAGGAGTCTGTGTACCTCCTTCGCCAGCTCCATGTAGGGCAGACAGCGATGCTGAGTGTCCTCCATGCACACACCACTCTGTTGACTCAGCTGGTGTCGTTCATGGAGGGCATCTCATCGGGCATGTCTGCCCTACAGAGGGGCAATAGGTCCATGGACTCCTCCCTGACGGCAGCAGTGTCCCTCCTCCAACAGTCCCTCACCCCTCCTGTCTCTGCCCCATCCACACTCCCCAGCACCTTACCTGTCCCAAGCACACACACACCGGCACAGGCACACACCAGCACAGACACGAGCAGCACACACACACACACACACACACACACACGCCACAGACAAGACGCACACACACGCACAGTCAGGAGACTGAAACCACACTCACAGGGGATGGGGCCCAGTCACACACACACGCATCCACGAGCACTGCGCAGTCCACAGTTGCCTCTCCCTCCAAAGCCCCCTCCGTTGCCTCACCTGCAACCCCAAAGACCCAGCGGCTCTTCCTCAGTGACCTCTGCCTCTTCCCCTCCGATCCAGCTGATACAGCATTCAGGGGGAAGAGGAAGCCCACCCACACGGAGCGGAGTGCCCCTCGCCACCGGACACCCTCCCCCAGGCGCAGACCGACTGACGCCCCCATCCGCAAGTCCCCCCGGACCCGGAAGAGCAAGACCCCGCCGCCGCCCTGCAGCTCAGGCACCAAGTCTCCTTCCTCCATCCCTCAGGCCCCCACTCCACAGGTGCCCCCACCACACCCTGCCCCAGGTTCCCCCACCCACAGATACACCATCCCCAAAAGGATCAGGCCTTCTCCCCCTGCCACTTGCTCTTCCGGCCCCACACCCCCCGCTGCGCTTGTCTGTGCCACTGGTGTGGAGACGGTGTCCTCCCCCTCTGTCCTGCCCACCTTACCTGATCCCCATTCTCCTCCCCTGGAGGTAGGCACTGCAGTGGAGTCCACTACCACCCTGTCTGACTTGGGCACTGCAGTGGGGAACCTGTCCACTCCATCTGCACGGTCCCCTGCAGTCTTGCCGGCACCCACACCATCAGAGTCATGCCCCCCAGTTGTGCCGGCACACACCATGTCAGACACCTCCACTGCAGTTGTCAGTGGCTCTCCAGCACCCACCACCCCTTCCCTGCCTCCTTCTGGTGAGCCCTGATCCTGTCCCTGCGGTGCCTGGCCTGCCCCCCCGTATGCCCCTCCGAGGGGATTGTCCCTGGCTTTCATCAGTGCAGGCATGCGTAGGGTGACATCTGCCACTGTCACCCTGTTTTGACTTTCAAGTTGGACTGGCCATTGGCCTTTGTTAATTTTTTGCTGGACATCAACTGTTAGACCCACATATGCTGAATAAAGCACCGTTCTGTTCTCTAGTGCTTTTGCTTCTGATGTACATGTTGTTGATGATGCTAACCATGCCCTTGCTGCAGTGATGGTGATATTTGGTCTCATGATAATGAAGTGTTACTGTGCAGGAACACATGTGGTCCAGGGGGAATGTGTCCTATCCTGTGGTGTATCCATGTCATCCTTAGCAGCATCTGAGGGTGTCATGTGTTCAATATTTGGCAATGGGATTTCCTACTTACATTAGCAATTTCACATCTGTGGCTTCCACCCCTGCACATTTGTTGTGCCTGCCATTGTTCAATTCGTCTACTTCCCTGACCGTGTGGCCATCTCCACTGGACATGCAGGTTTGGGCATCAATGGGGAAGGACTCATCTGTGTTGTCAGTGCAACATTGCTATACAAGTGTGTTGGATCTGTGCTGATGATTTCGTTGGCACTCCCATGACCAGGCTGATGTGACGGGAGCATTCATTTGGTGCTAATTGTTGACTGTGTGACCAAGTGCTCAGCTGACATGATGGAGCCCTACTGAGGCAACATATGGCACAGCTTTCCTCACACAGGAGTGGAGTCCCCTCATGGCAGTGTGTACTCCTGTGACATTGCCTGCGCCCAAGGTGTGTGTTATATGAGCATGTCTGTGTGTTCACTTCCGTTTTGCTGTGCATGCTGGGATCCCTAGTGTTGTACCTGTTTGTGATGCTTGCTGAGTTGACCTATGTTCCCCCCAAGTCTTCTCCCTGGATTCTCTGTGATGTGGGTGCATGGCACATTACTGGTCATCAGGGTGTCACCCATAGGTGTGTTTGCTGTCAGGGCTGAGTTTGTGTGCAGACGCAGATGGGTCACAGTCAGGATTCCCCTTGGCACTTGTTGTTTACACCTGTCATGTGATTTCCAGTTTGTGTTATCTTTCAGTGATTGTGACACGTTGTGTGTGTGACTGCTGGCACTCCTCAGGGTCCGGGCTGCAATGTTGGTAGTTGTCTATGTGTGTTCTTTGTGGGTGTCCTTGGCTTCTTCATTGGTGTGTGACTGTGGCTGGGATCCGATTGGTTGGTGTGGTATTGCCGTCATGTCCATGTACAGCGTAGTGTGCAGTGTGTCAGACATTCAGGAGTCTTGTTGAGTGGCCATGTGTGATGTGTTTCTGCACCTTGGTTCCCACCCACCAGCCTGGGATTGTCATGGGTGCATGTGCAATGTCACCAGTGCATGTGTGCTTCACTGCTGCACATTGTTGGAGGTCGAGGTGTGTGGTGTTGAGTGTGTGCAGATGAGAGTTGTTGCCCGGCTAGACCCCTGCCTCCATGTTGGCCTTGGCTTACTGGCCGTGCTGATTGATTTGTGCTTGTGTAGGTGTGATGGTAGTTTGTTGCTCAGGACACATGACTGTGGTTCACAGTGTGAACGACATTTTGCTTTGTCATCCCAGTGGGATTGTAATGCAGCCCAGGGTCATTGTGGGGGCCCTGGGGGTAGTGCTGTGGTGTGTCTGTGTCTTGCTGTGTCAGTTGCTGTTCCTACATGCTTGTGTGACATGTGTGATTTGTGCTCCCTCTCATCTGACAATGCCTGATTGCCCACATAGGGGATTTGGATCCATGAGTTACCTTTGTGTGGCACTGTATGCACATCTGTGTAATTGGTATTCAGGCCTCCTCATGTGTTGTGTGGTTGCCTGGGGACACTGGCACCCCCCCCCCCCCTCACCTGTTATGTTTGATGTGCAGTGTGGGTCTGCCTGTTTGTGTTTGTGCATCTGCACCACTGCATTGGCATATCTTTGGTGTGCCATTGGCTGTATGTTGTTTGGTGGGTTTCCCCTGCTGTCCCTGGGACTCCTAGGTCATCGGTCAGCACAATGATCATGGTTTGTGTGTCCCATTGCTGCCATGGTATGGTATCTGTTCACCTCACATCTACAGCCTCCACAGGGTATCTGCATTTGTGTGCCCATTGGTGCAAATATGTGGGTCTGCATTCTGATGGTCACTTCTGTCATTGTGTCATTGATGAATGTTGACAGTGTCAGCCCCCATGGGTGTTGTTTGTCTGCACATGGCCAAAGGTATGTCTTATTTGCACTGCAGTATTTGCCTCCCCAATCTATGTTGCAATGGGACACATGCACTACTTTGCCACTGATGTGTTTTATGTTCTGTGACCAGGAATCATCCATGCAGTTTGGCAGTTGCAGCTTTTTCTTTGTCAACACTTGCATTTTGGTCACTGTGATGATGGGGGTTTATGCCCCATTGCCACAATGTTCAAAATGTGCTTCAGCTATGGACCTCACACTTACCTTTTGGTCACTGTGATGATGGGGGTTTAGACCCCATTGCCACAATGTTCTGAATGTGCTTCAGCTATGGGCCCCCACACTTACATTTTGCTCACTGTGATGATGGGGGTTTGGACCCCAGTGCCACAATGTTCAAGATGTGCTTCAGCTATGGACCCCCACACTTACATTTTTCTCACTGTGATGATGGGGGTTTGGACCCCATTGCCACAATGTTCAAAATGTGCTTCAGCTATGGAACCCACACTTACCTTTTGGTCACTGTGATGATGGGGGTTTAGGCCACAATGTTCAAAATGTGCTTCAGCTATGGACCCCACACTTACCTTTTGGTCACTGTGATGATGGGGGTTTGGACCCCATTGCCACAATGTTCAAAATGTGCTTCAGCTATGGAATCCACACTTACCTTTTGGTCACTGTGATGATGGGGGTTTAGGCCCCATTGCCACAATGTTCAAAATGTGCTTCAGCTATGGACCCCACACTTACCTTTTGGTCACTGTGATGATGGGGGTTTAGACCCCATTGCCACAATGTTCTGAATGTGCTTCAGCTATGGGCCGCCACTCTTACATTTTGCTCACTGTGATGATGGGGGTTTGGACCCCATTGCCACAATGTTCTGCATGTGCTTCAGCTATGGGCCCCCCTCACTTACATTTTGCTCACTGTGATGATGGGGGTTTGGACCCCATTGCCACAATGTTCAAGATGTGCTTCAGCTATGGACCCCCACACTTACATTTTGCTCAGGGTGATGATGGGGGTTTGGACCCCATTGCCACAATGTTCAAGATGTGCTTCAGCTATGGACCCCACACTTACATTTTGGTCACTGTGATGATGGGGTTTTGGACCCCATTGCCACAATGGTCATGGCCTGCTTGCATTGTGGGGCCACACACATATATGTGTGGCACATGTGATAGGGGGTCACATTGTATGTTCAAAGTCATGTTCAGTGTTGTAGGCATTTGACACAGTCTACACACGCTTGTCATGGTGTTGGGGGGGGATGTCTTTTTCTTGCATTCCCTAGGTTGTGGTGTGCTGGTTGTGTCATGCATTGTCCATCCTATGAGTGGGGGTGGTGTTGGTGGTAGGCATCCAGCCCCCCATGGGTAGAGGTGGTAGTAGTGACAGGCATCCAGCCCCCCATGGGTAGAGGTGGTAGTAGTGGTAGGCATCTGGCACCCCTGGGTAAGGGTGGTAGTAGTGGTAGGCATCTGGCACCCCCTGGGTAAGGGTGGTAGTAGTGGTAGGCATCTGGCACCCCCTGGGTAAGGGTGGTAGTAGTGACAGGCATCCAGCCCCCCATGGGTAGAGGTGGTAGTAGTGGTAGGCATCTGGCACCCCCTCGGTAAGGGTAGTAGTAGTGACAGGCATCCAGCCCCCCATGGGTAGAGGTGGTAGTAGTGGTAGGCATCTGGCACCCCCTGGGTAAGGGTGGTAGTAGTGACGGGCATCCAGCCCCCATGGGTAGAGGTGGTAGTAGTGGTAGGCATCTGGCACCCCCTGGGTAAGGGTGGTAGTAGTGGTAGGCATCTGGCACCCCTGGGTAAGGGTGGTAGTAGTGACAGGCATCCAGCCCCCCATGGGTAGAGGTGGTAGTAGTGGTAGGCATCTGGTACCCCCTGGGTATGGGTGGTAGTAGTGGTAGGCATCTGGCACCCCCTGGGTAAGGGTGGTAGTAGTGACAGGCATCCAGCCCCCCATGGGTAGAGGTGGTAGTAGTGGTAGGCATCTGGCACCCCCTGGGTAAGGGTGGTAGTAGTGACAGGCATCCAGCCCCCCATGGGTAGAGGTGGTAGTAGTGGTAGGCATCTGGCACCCCCTGGGTAAGGGTGGTAGTAGTGGCAGGCATCCAGCCCCCCATGGGTAGAGGTGGTAGTAGTGGTAGGCATCTGGCACCCCCTGGGTAAGGGTGGTAGTAGTGGTAGGCATCTGGCACCCCCTGGGTAAGGGTGGTAGTAGTGGTAGGCATCTGGCACCCCCTGGGTAAGGGTGGCACCCCCTGGGTAAGGGTGGTAGTAGTGGTAGGCATCTGGCACCCCCTGGGTAAGGGTGGTAGTAGTGACAGGCATCCAGCCCCCCATGGGTAGAGGTGGTAGTAGTGGCAGGCATCCAGCACCCCATGGGTAGGGGTGGCAGTAGTGGTAGGCATACAGGCCCCTATGTGTATGTGTGGCATTGGTGAGGGCCATCCCGCCCCTATGGTGCTGCTGTTGCTGGTGTAGGTATTTCTGCATCCCTCTGTGTGTGATGTGTCGGGTACGTGTAGTTTGTTTTTGTTGTTGGTGTCTGACTTACCTTCTGCGCCGTACGCGTCCGTGCCTGTTCCGGTAATAGAGGTAGAATATTGGTAGGATCGGCACGAAGGGATTCATGGTTGGTTCGTCTCGTTCGTCTTTCTCTTTGCTTCGCGTCGTCCTCGTCGCTGGCGTGTTCGTCTCGTAGCCGTGGATCGTGTTGTGGCGCGAATCGGAGCTTATGTGCGCCTCGACCGGATGCTTTGACGTGCCGTGCGTAGCGACGGGTTCGGCGCGTACGGGAAGCGCATCGTACTTGTCCGGCCGGACGGGGCTGCATTTTTGCTTCCGTGCGGCTCGATTCTACGATTCCGGATCCGGCTCGGTCGGGGAACAGGACCTGGATTGGGTGAGTACGACTGGGTCGGAATCTATGCTGTTGTGCGCATCGTACTTGCTCGTTCGGAATAATGTGCGGATCGGTCGGGAAACAGGCATTCGCATGGCTTTTTTCCCGACCGAATGGTGTTAGGTGCGCCTCCGACCGAGATCGGAATCGGCCCCATAGACTATTTTTGCGCAGCTATTATTGAATGAGAGTATTTTTCACAAAATGAGGAAGAATTGGCACATTAGCTAAATTACTTAGAAGAAACTTGGATTGGATTTCTAAGCAGGTCAGGTCACACAACGGGTTCCACAATTGCTAATTAAATGGTGGAACTGCTACCTGACTTGTTTAGAGGAGGTGCAAAAACTAACAATGCTGTTGAGGGTTGGCATAACTAATTCTTTAGTTCAATTTGAAAAATGCATCCTAAATTCTCATATTTCTTGGACATTTTGAAAACGCAGCAACGTTTTAAGACTGCAACTAGGCCACTCTTTTACAAGTAGTCTGCAGCCCAAGTCCCCTAAAAATACAAAGAATGACTCCTTTCAAAGATTCAGCAATTTAGCATGTTTGAGAGTTTGGAAAACATTGCCTATACACTACACTACTGACAAAACTAACAACAAACTAACACTATGGATAAAACCCCTTTACTTTCTTGTTTTGACATAAAATTATTATAATTTGATACTTTAAAAGAAATTAAAATTTTCCTACCTGGATCAGTATTCTGTTTTCGAGTAATGGTGGTTTAAAATCCTGCCACCATTACTCCAAGGACATCCAACTTTCAAAACAATAATCCTTAAACAAAGCCATTAAAAAACTGCAAAATGTAAAACAAAAAAGCTGCAGGAAGACAGCAATTCACAAACCAGAGAGAAACCCTTAAAAGCCCCAAAATTTATTTTAAAAACGTTTTTCAAAAAATGCTCACCATATAATGGGGAAAAAGAAAGAAGGGAGGGATTGTAATTTGCATTTAACACCCAATGCCTTCCTACTAAACCAAAGTAAATCAATTCCCTACAAAAAATAAAGTTAAAGTACTAGTAGAAAACAACAAATTCTACCTACAATGTTGAAAAGAAATCATACAAAAACAGCTCCAAAACAACAAATAAATGAGTCTGAGCAAGCACAACCTTCGGCATCCTAGATAAGGAGAAAAGTTTTTTAATACATATAAAACAAACAAAATACACATTACACGGTCTAAACTGACCGCCATTAGACTGGCCCTACAGTAAAGGTACCCTTCCTAATATTTGTAAGTAAATAAAAATAGGTTCCTACTGGAACAGCGAAGCAGCATACAACTGACCTCAACCGTGATGCATCACCGACTAAAAGAAAGAAATGTAGAGCGCAAACAATACATAAAAAAATAGCAGCTTGTAACATAGAAAAAGGAAAATACGCCTATAGGAAAGCATTAAAAACTGTGTGAAAGTTTTAAAAACAATTGTTTAAAAACTATATTTATTGTTTAAAAACGCTTAACAAGATAAAATATATGTAAAAAAGATTTAATTTTTTTCTAGAAATAAAATATAAAAAATACACTTTTATTATTTTCAAATAAAAAATGCATACAAATTGTTTCTCTATTTAGATTTCCATATTAATGAAATTAAAATTGTGTTGTATATGGTATCATGGCTATGTGTTAGTAAATTAAAATATTGACGAAGCCGAAAAAAGTACCTACATTAATAAATAGATTAAAAAAATAAAAATGAAAGTAGTAATAATTTACCATACATTAATAAACTGCCGCCGTGCGGACTGAACGGGGGTTGGCTGCAGGTCCCGGCCTACGGCCCTACCCCTGCATGCAGCCAAATTCCCCCCCTCCCCCGCAAGCAGCCAACGCCGCGCACGGCTGCAGATGTGCGCAGAGGGGGTTTGGACACAGGACCTGGACTGAGGCCAGGCCCTGTGTCTAACCCCCCCCCCCAAAGCAGCCAACCCTTGAGGGGAGCACGCAGCCCCCCTCCCCAGGGTGACATGTTTTAGGGCAGGGGGTACATGGCCCCCCTTCCTGGGCCATATTTGGCCCCAGGCACCCCATTTCCCGGGGCCCACCCCTTAATTTATGGGGAAAAGCGGCACACAGCCCCCCTCCCCCAGCCAATTTTGGCCCTGGGGACCCATCTCCCAGGGTCCAGGCATATTGTAGATGGGGAGGGGGGTATGCATTCCCCCTCCCCAGGCCGATTTCTGGCCCCGGGGACACCATCTCCCAGGGGACGGACATATAAAGGGAGGGGGGTACGTAGCATCCCCTCCCTGGGCCAATATTGGCCTCTGGGACCCCATCCCCCAGCACCGGTCTAATAATGGGTGAGGGGAGCCACACAGCCCTCTTCCCTGGGGCTGATTTCTGGGCCCGGGGACCCCATCTCCCGGGACCCGACCATATAATAAAGGGGGAGAGGGGCATGCTGTCCCCCTCCCTGTGCCAATATTGGCCCCGTGGACCCATTGCCGGGGCCTGACTTATTATTAATGGGGGAGGGGGAGTCGTGGCACCCCCTCCCCAGCCCGATTTTGGCCCAGGGCCCGGCCATAAAGAGTTGGTGCCCTGGACCCCACCCAGGACACCCACTTCACCATTGTTGGGGTACAGGGGAGGACCCCCAAGGCTCCAGCCGGCTCCCTGCCTCCAGTGGGAGCCAGCATTGCTCCCGCCCACAGGGACCAGCTAAACTGTTCCTCCCTGTGGGTGGGAGCTATTTTTTCATCTATTTTCCTGCCAGTTCATAGTGGGCAGGGAAACAGATAAAAGTCTGCTCCAAGCTGGCGTGAGCTTTTTTAAAACTCCCGCCAGCCTGAGTGGACTTAGTGTTTGCTCTCACTTGGCAGGAGCTTTAATATTGCTCCCGCTAAACGAGAGCAAACACAGGTTTCCCTGCCCATGGAATTGCAGGGAGGGAAACCGCTGTGTCCCAAGTGTGGGCACCCTGGGACATAGCAGGAGCCAGCCCTGGTGGATGGGGTCCCCACAGCCATTAATGGCTCCATGAGGGGGGCTATGCTGCCCCCTCCCTCTTTAAAGCACGGCCAGGCCCCGGGAGATGGGGTCCCTGGGGCAGAAATCAGCTTAGGGAAGGTGCTGCGTGCCCACTCCCACTTTCTAAATCACGGCCAGGCCCCCAGGGTATGGGGTTGCCAGGGCCGAAATTGGGATTTGTTGGATCCGTAGAGGTCTGTGTCTCAAAATATCTATGGATCTTTTCTCTACAATAACTCCAAAACTACGGACTGAATTTACACTGAATTATGAAAAGCACTCTGTCTGGACCAAGATCTTAGCTTTCTGCCAAATTTTGTGTAATTCCGTCCAGTGGTTCGGGCTGTAGTCGTGTCTTAAATCCCTATGGGAAATTGCATGCAGAAAATACGTTTTGTGCTTTCCCCTCCCCCCCCCCTTTTTCTTGGCCCCCACTTGACTGATCACCCCAAAATCCGGACAGCAGCTTAAGTGATGGGTGTACTAGTTTTGAAAATTTCGTGAAGATTCATCAAGCGGCGCCAAAGTTATTAGCAAAACTAAAACACTACTTCTATGGAAACTAGGTCCTAACTATGACTACCTTTTAGCGACTGCCAGTAGGTAATATATATATTACTTACTGGCGATAGCCAGTAGGTAGTTATAGTTAGGACCAAAGTTTCCATAGGAAAAGCATTTTTGTTTTGTCAATAACTTTGGCACCGCTTGACGAATCTTCGCAAAACTTTTTTTTTTTAAACTTTCCGTTTTTAGTTCAGCTGCTGTGTTGAAAGTTTCAGGGTGATCCGTCAAATGGGGGCTGAGAAAAAAGGGGGGTCCCAAAACGCATTTTCCCCATGTTATGTCTATGGGGATTTTTCATTTTTTTAACACAACAGCCCGAACCGCTGAACAGTATTACACCAAATTTGGTAGAAAGCTAGATGTTGGTCAAGAAAGCATGCTATTTGTGATTTGGTGTAAATCCATTCAGTAGTTCAGAGATATTTAAGTTTAAAAAATATAGATATCTGGGAGCTCAAAGTCTTACAGAAATTTGATTGGCTGCCAACATTTCAACCAGGAAGTGTTGGCAGCCTTCTTGGGACTCTGCTTGAAGTGGAGTCCCGCAAATAATGTAAAAGTAAAGAAAAGGGGGCAGGGTAGAAATACCCTGACCCCCTAGGCCTCATGGGGGGAGGGTCCCACAGGGATCCCACAGGGCCAAAAAAAGCATTTTTATTTTTTTTGGCGGGATCCGCAGATCCGGCTGCAACTTAAAAAAAATAATAAGTGCAGGCCCCCTCCTGGGGCTTAATAATGCCCTGGGGACCACTACCTCCCCAGGGCTTCATTACTAATTAATGTGGGGGAGATTTGTATGGCCTGCCCCAGGGACCACCACCTCCCTGGGGCTTTAATTTTGAAAAAAAGTGAGGGGGCCACGCGGATCCCTCCCCCCGCAGCCCCAGGGATCACCACCTCCCTGGAGCAAATGACAAATAAGGAGGGGGGCTGTGCGGCCCCACTCCTAGAGCCAATAATGGCCCTGGGGACCGCTACCCCTCAGGGCCAGCGACTGCAAAGTCCTGGAGTGCCCACCTCCGGACGTTGCAGTTTGCTATGGCTTGGCAGGATCATTAATACTCCTGCCAAGCCATAGCAAACTCTGCTCCACTTCTAGCAAGTGAGAGCATAAAAAATGCTCTGGCTTACTAGAGGCAGAGCAGAATTCTTTTGGACAGAGACATGTTCAGCAGTTCCCTCTGTCCAAAAGCAATGCTGGCTCCTGCAGGACTCGGGGAGTTAGCAGGGACCATGGGGTCCTTGATGCCCCTCCTGCAGTCCCCAACTTTACGAAAAAAATTAAAAAGAAAAGGCCAGGCCCCAGAGGAGAATCGGCCCGGGGAGGGGGGGCCATGTAGCCCCTCTCCCCCATTGAAAAAAGGCCTGGCCCTAAGGGCTCAAAATGGGCCAGGAAAGTGGGCCATGCGGCCCTCCTCCCCTAATAAGAAAAAGAAGAGGAAAAAAAAAAGACCAGCAAGTTGCCGGAGGTCCCACGTCCTTTCTGCACCACTCTGCAAACTCCCCTTCTGGCGCACTACTGGTTGGTGAATGAATTCCACTTTACTCCTGAGGGCCTCAGGACTAAACTGGACTTCTTCCCCCAACCAGTAGTGAGCCAGGAGGTGCGTTTGCAGAGTGGAGGAGAAAGGGGGCATGGCCTCCAATAACCTCTTAGCAATCCAGCTGTGTGGGACTTACTGGAGGTAACAGGAGGAGTTGTCAGCCTCCAAGGATGTCATTTGAGATGTTATCGGTGATGTCACTAACCATGTCATGAGTGATGTAATATGTGAGATCATAAGCAGTGCATTGCATAGGCATGAGTTAGTTAGCTCATCTAGCTATAACTTCTGAATTTCACTGGGTTTGAACGAGTGAAACCTGAGCCTAACTATAATGTCCCTGTAACCTTTGCTTTTTTCAGTGAATTTCTATTTTTTTTAAATTCCATTTGTTAACTATAACGTCCCTGTTACCTTTGTTTTTTTCAGTGAATATATATATATATATATATCCTATTTGAAGTGTGTCGGTGTTTGTAGATGTGCAGGGAAAGTTTCGGGGGGGGATTCGGCAAGCGGGGCCGAGAAAAAGGAGGAGAGGTCAAAAAAGTGCATTTCCCATGTTGATTCCCATAGGGATTTTAGACTGGACTACAGCCCTAACCGTTGAAAGAAATTTACACCAAATTTGTCGGAAAGGTCGGTCTTGGGTCAGAAAGCGTTTTTTTTTATTTGGTGTAAATCCGTTCAGTAGTTTTAGTTATTAAAACAAAACCACATTTGTATATATAGAGACGAGAGACCACTCCGCGAATCCTCCCGTTCTCATGGAGAGATCTGATTGGCTGCCAACACTTCAACGAGGAAGTATTGGTAGCCATTTTGGGACTCTGCTTCAGCCGAGTTCCAGAAAAAAAAAAATGAATAGGGAGCAGGGTAGGAATACCCTGACCCCGCTAGGTCTGGTGCAGAAAAAATCATGATGGATTTGCAAATTTGTGGCAAATAATAAAAAATAAAACTAAGACGAGTGCGATCTCCCGCGCTTGTTTTCGAAAAAGCCCCTGGGGTGGGCCAGTTCCCGGAGGCAAGAGGGCACCTCCTAGTGCTCTTTTTAGCCCCGGTGGCCACCACCTTCCCTGTACTTTATTTAATAAAAAGGAGGGGGGCCACGCAGGCCCCCCTTCTGGGACTTTATTGTGGCCCTCCATTGGGCTCTTTGAAGCCCCGGGGATCACCACCTCCCCGGGGCTTTATTTAATAAAAAAGGAGGGGGGTCCACGCAGGACCCCCTCCTGGGGCTTTAATATGCCCCAGGGCCCACCACCTTCCTGGGGCTAAATTAATAAATATGCTGGGGGCTGCATGGACTCCCAGGGACCACCATCTCCCCGGGGCCACCCATGCATACTAAAGAAGGGGGGCCACACGGTCCGCCCTTCTGGAGCCAATAATGCCCAAGCCCCTGGCCAAGCCCCAGGGCCAGCTCCTGCTACCTCCTGAGGTGCCCAACCTTGGGGGATAGCAGTTTGCATTTGCTTCGTGGGAAGCTGTGACAGCTCCCTCCAAGCGAGAGCTGTCAAACTTCTCTCACTTGCTGCAAGCAGAGTTTTCATCTGTTTTCCTGCCCGCTGTCATACAGGCAGAGAAACAGATGAAACGATTGCTCCTGCACACAGTGAGCTGCATTTCTAGCAGCTACCTGCATGCAAGAGCAATGCCAGCTCACGCATAAGGCGGAATGCCGGCTGGGAAAGCTGGGAAAGCGGGGACCTTGAGGCTCCACCCACAGTCCCCATCGATGCACACTGGGTGCCCCCTCGGCGGGCCGGGGCACCCAGGTAGACATGGCCAGGCCCCCGGGGGCCCCTGTATCCCCTTACCAGAAAAGGGAAAACAGAGGGCAGAAAAAGCAAAACCGAGCAGGGCAAAATGGCAGAAAAATTACAGGAAAAGGCAAAACTGAGGGCAGAAAAGGGGAAACGGAGGACAGAAATACAAGCAGGAACTGCAACATGGAGAGCAGAAAAACTAGCAGAAAAAGCAAAACAGAGGGCAGAAAAAATAACAGAAAAGGCAAAACGGAGGGTAGAAAAATGAGCAGGAAAGGCAAAACAGAGCAAGAAACGAGCAGAGGAGGCACAAACAGAGGGCAGCAGGTAGACAGGGGGCAGAGGGTAGCGGACTGCCGGCAAGCTGGTCAGGCGAACTGTTGCAGTGGCTGTTGGCACGAGGGCCTGCTTAATTTTTACAGAAATGAAACCTCAACCTCAAACACTTGCATATATAAACATAGCTGGTGCCCCAATTGGAGCTCCACTTCTGTAAGGAGCCATGATCCTGACCTCTTGGGCTTGACAAAGGCAAAGCAAGTGTGTTTTCTCTGCAGTTCCACATTGAAAGACAATCTGAAATGCTTTGTGGAGGTGAATGCATTGTTGATCTATTGGAATGCAATGTGTAGTGACTGTGATGAATGGATTATTTCTTGTCCTTACTTGGTGAGAGCAGAGTCCATGGTTCTCCCTTTAAATGACTACTAGTATACAAATGTGCAAAATCATCTGAAGCTCTACCCATTTGTCCCCACCCCGTCCACCTTCGTAGTATGAAATGGTCTTCCCGCCTGTTGCCAGAATGATGGGCAGCTTACCAGAAGGCCCCCTTGCGCTTTTCCTGCTGATTTTGGTGACACATTCTTGAGGCTGAGGAATGAGGATATCTCCACCAAACAAAGAAGCACTTACTACATATAGTTGAGAGGATGGACCCTTGTTTGGTGGAGATTCACCTCTTTGTACGCTTGTCGTCTTCTCTATAGGAAGATTCATGTCATAACATATTTCTGGCTAAAGACGCACGAGGAACATTCACATTGCCAAAATGCACACAAGGTGACTGCTGACATTTCCACTTGCTCCTTTAAGCAGCTGTAGTGTAGAATACATACTTGACATTTACCCAAGGAGGTAGCACTTGGTAATTAACCTGTAGAAAGTTTTCCACTTGGGTAGATATTTTGTGCAAAACTGTGGACTATTTTGAGATAAAGGGGCATGTGCAGTTCCGTTGTGAGCCAGTCACTGACACAGCTATTGACACACCCTCACATACATTTAGACACCCACTCATGCACTCACACACCCACTGACAGGCCCACTCTGAAACTGATACACCCACTCACAGACCCACTCAGACACTCAGTCATTTGAGATGTCATCAGTGATGTCACTGACCATGTCATGAGTGATGTAATATGTGAGGTCATAAGCAGTGCATCGCGGGGCGTAGCTGCTGAATTTCACTGGTTTTGTACTAGTGAAATCTGAGCTTAACTATAACATCCCTGTAACATTTGTTTTTTTCGGTGAATATATATATATATATATATATATATATATATATATATATTCACTGGGAAAAAAACATTAAAGTAACATTATAGTTAGGTGAATGTTAATATTTTGAACTAAAAAAACTCAGAAATTCACCAGTTATAGTTATCAACGTAACTATAACTTGCGCCCCACCATGCACTGCTTATGACCTCACATTTGACATCACTCATGACATGTTCCATGACATCATTTATGACTTTGCTAATGACATCTCAAATGACATCATTGGTGACATCACCCAAGCTTCGTTTTCCCTTATATTGCTGAATAAATTACTATGACATTAGAGGTCTGACAGTAAGTACAAAATAGCTCAGGAGAAGATCAGGCATCATTACTACCAACAAAAAAACAACTCCTTTAGATGTTGAAAACAAGCATTATGTGCAATATTGACCCTATTGCATACACTTTACACATAGCATAGTTCACATTAACAATCAACCACAGATATATGGGAATCCCTCATTGAGTACGGTGTTCAATCTGTATACAACTGTTCAGAGAAAGCCAAAATAGTGAATGTCAATTCCAAAACAAATTCCCTATTACAGACAGCTTTTACCTGTATCAAACCCTTGACGCACACCAAACCTATATTAAGCAATTAAGTTGCTATCAGTAGAGAACTGAGTACTGTAAACAGTATTTACTCTATGGACAGAGTTCATTCTATACCACACTGTGCAAACAGTGAAACACTCATGAGAAATGCACTACGGAGTATTAAAAAGAATCTACTAAGAACAGTGAGTGTACATTCTATGCAACAGTTGTCAAAAAAACACTATTTTCTAAATTAACTACGATCTGAAGGTGCTACAGATTATACTACATGCACCCTTCATACTGTGGTGAAAATGTTATGGATAGCCCATCTTCTGAAGCAAAACAAGCATGAGAAAACGGGTTAGTACCTGGTGCGCACATTTTTGTATGTTAAGTACAAATTATCATGCTGACACATTTCTCTGTAATAACTCAAGGCTGTTTACAAACGTTAGTATCTACTAGGTAGAATCTTCCTCCTGTTGGAAACTTTTTCTGCAGAACCAAAAAGTTGTGTGGATTGTAATGACTACAAGCCAACTGTCACTTGCACACAGACTTACTCTTGAATGCAAACATTTATAATGTGCTCAATACCTTTACACAGCTATGGTGCATTTGGAGCACATGCGTTTTGTGAACACTTAACGCATTAGCTGGAACCAAGCTGTATAAACTTACATAGAAAAGGACTATGGTAGTTACCCGCCACTATGTAAACTGTAAAACAAACTAGCACACTCATTGGATGATGTCATCAGTGATGTCAACAATTATGTCATTTGAGATTTCACGAGTGATGTCATATGTGAGGCCATAAGCAGTGCTTGGCGGGGGTGCAAGTTATGATAGTGCTGCTAACTATAACTGGTGAATTTCTTTGTTTTTTGTTTTGTTCAAAACGTATTGTATTTAGAATTTGTAAAGCGCACTGTGACTAAAAATGGTATCCTGGCGCTAACTAGACCACTCTGTGAAGGAGTCGGCTGAGGAGAATCTGTTAGTGAGGAAATAGCCAGGTTTTCAGAGAACTTCTGAACTTTAATAGGTCCGAGTGAAGTCTTAGTGGGGCTGGCAATTTATTCCAGATCTGAGCTGCTTTTGCGGTAAAAGCACATCCTCCTTGTCGGACTTTTCTAAATCAAAATTCTTGGACAAAGTTACAAGTAGCTGATCGAAGGAGTCTGCCAGGAGTGTATTTTGTTAGTTTGGCCTGTAAGGGTTTTGGTCCTTTATTGTGTAGTGCCTTATGTACAATACAAATCGATTTGAATATAATCCTCTCTTTGATAGGCAGCCAATGAAGATCTCTCAGGGCATTTGCGGCAGAGGATTATTGGGGTCTATTTAATGTTAACTTTGCTGTGATTATCTGGATGCGCTTAAAACTTCTTTAGTAGAAAGCTGGGGCTCCTAGTAACAGGGCATTACAATAATCCTGTCTGCTTAATATTACACCTCTAGAAATCAGTGATCTGGTTTGAAGGTCAAGCAGTGGGTATAACTTCCTGAGGGCGCGAGTCAATGCGAAACAGGTCCCAGTGATTCTATTCACATGTTTTTCCATAGAGAAACCTTCGTCTATAACTACCCCTAAGTTACGTACCGCGGTTGAGTTGCTCAACGGAATGTCGGTGGTTAATGGCCAGAAGTTAGGGGATAAAGATACGGAAACTTTATTAGATGGGCAACAAAGGAGCTCCGTTTTACTTCCATTCATCTTAAATGAATTTGCATTCATCCAGTTAGATATATCCAGAATACATGCCTGAAAGTTGCACTGAAAGTCATCCTGATCTTTATTTAGTGATAAAATCAGCTGGGTATTGTCCACATAATTAATAAACTTCATCTTGTGGGACTTGATAAGAGAGATTAGGGATTGATATAAATGTTGAATAAAATTGGGCTGAGGGAAGAGCCCTGGGGGACGCCATTTGAGGTCATTCTAAATTTAGATAGAAATGGGGGGAACAGATGCAGCCTGATAGCGTTCAAGCGAATAGGATTTTAGCCAGTTTAACACTGGGCCACCGACACCCACTGACATAAGTCTAGACAGAATAGTGCGGTGGTTCACCGTGTCAAACGCGGCTGACAGGTCAAGGAGGACCAGTACAACAGACTGTCCGTTGTCTGTTATCCTCCGTATTTCATCAGTAGCGCAAATCAGAGCAGTCTCAGTTCCATGACCGGCACGAAAGCCAAATTGCTCTTCCTCTAACCATACATAGTCCTCTAGATATTGCGACAGGATTGCACTTCCATAACGCTCTAAGATTTTTATTCAAAAAGGTAGAAGGGAAATGGGCCTAAAAGTAGCAAGATCTGATGGATCAGACAGGGCTTTTTTCAGCAATGGCTTCACTATAGCTTTTTTTCCAACAGTCGGGCACTGTCTCGGTTTTAAGGGAGTGGTTACAAAGTTGTAGGAGAGGGCCTGACAGTTCGTCTTCCCATTTTTGCCATTGTTTTGGTGGTAGGGGATAGAGAGGAGATCCTGATTTCATGGATCTATACAATGTTTTAAAAGCCTCTACAGAAATAGGGTCCAGCCTGGTCAGTGCCGTTGAAGTAAGATCCAGAGGATGTGACGAGACAGGTTGTGAGAGGCAGTTAGTGTTTGGAGTAGAATTATTTAGTACAATAGGTGTATCAATGCGGTCTAAAATAGTTTTGATCTTATTTTCAAAATATTCTGACAAATCGTCACATAATTTCTGCAATGGTATAATGTATTGCTTAAAACGGGGCGGATTGGTAAAATCCTTCAGTATTTCAAAGGTCTTTTTTGCTTTGTTGGGGGTTGCTGCAGTAATCAGTTCACAGTAGTAATTAGCTTTCGCTTTTCTTAACTTATTTTTATAGTAATTTAATGCAGCTTTTAAATAAGTCTTGTCTTCCTTGAGGGAATGGCACCTCCATCTCCTACGTTAATGTTGTCACTGAAAAATTCACCTAACTGTAGTGTTACTTTAACCTTTAGTTTTCTGAGTGAATTTCTAAGGTTTTTACAGATTCTTTCATCATACCTAACTATGTTTCTTTAACCTTTGGGTTTTTCACTGAATTTCTAGTTTTTTTAAATGTAACGTAACGCCTAATTACCATGCATAAATGCAACCCCCCTCCATACAGCCAACCCCAAGCTGTGTGCGGCCTTTCGTCGTGTCCTCCCCAAGCAGTTATCAGCCCCGGGGACCCCAGCCCTGGGGCCACTTATTTAAATAAAGTGGAAAGGGGCTGTGTGGCCCAGCACATCAAGCCTTGTTAGACCCTGGGGACAGCATCCCCCAGGGCCACTCTTTTATCCCTCGGGCCCGGCATGCTAGTTTGGGGGAGGAGGGCATGTGCCCCCCCCTCCCTGGTCTAATTTTAGCCCAGGGGACACCGTGCGCCAGGGCCCGAGTGCTTGTTTGGGGGAGGCGGCATGTGGCCCCCTCCTGGACCGATTTCGGCCCCTGTCGACCCCATCCCTTGGGGCCAGCCACAATTTTTATGGGGAGGGAGGCACATGAACCCCTCCCCGGACCAACTTCGGCCCTGGGGCTAGCCACAATTTTTATGGGGAGAGGGCACATGGCCCCTCCCTGGGGGCACATGGCCCCCTCCCTGGGCCAATTGTGGCCCCTGGGACCAGCGATATTTATTGTGGGAGGGGGCTCTTGGTCCCCACCCGGGCCCATTAGGTTCCCAGGGACCCCATCCCCCAGGGCCTGGTACAATTATTTTGGGGAGGGTCACGCGGTCCCCCTCACCTAGCAAATTTCAGCCCAGAAACCCCATCCCCGGGACCCTGGCGCAATTTTGAAGGGGGAGAGTGGCACATGACCCTCTTCTCGGACCAATTTTGGACCCAGGGACCTCATACCCCGGGCCAGCCTCAATTTTTATGGCGAGGGGGGCACGCCGCTCCCATTCCTGGACCAATTTTGGGCCCGGTGACCCTATACCCCAGAACCAGCCACAATTTGTATGGGGGAGCACATGGCCACCCCTTTTCCGGGCCGATTTCTGCCCTGGGCACACCATCCTCCAGGGCAAAATTAAATTTTTATAGGGGGAGGGCATGCAGCCCCTCACACCAGGCCAATTTTGGCCCTAGGGACCTCATCCCCTGGGGCCTGGCACAATTTTGATGGGGGCGGGTGGTACATGGCCCCTCTCCTGGATCGAATTTGGCCCCGTGGACCCAATTCACTGGGACCAGCCACAATTTTTATGGGGGGCACATGGCCTCCCTCCCCGGGCCAGTTTTGGCCCACAGGGACCCCATCCCCTGAGGCTTGGCAATATTTGCAGGTGGAGGGGGCATGGGGCCCACCTCCCCAGGCTGATTTCGTCCCCGGGCACCCAATTCCCCAGGGCCAGCCGCAATTGTTATGGGGGGCCACGCCGGCCGCTTTCCCGGGCTAATTTCGGCCCGCGGGACCGTATCCCCCAGGGCCTGTCGCAAGTTTGAAGTGTGAGGGGGGCACGCAGCCCCCATCCTCTTGCCGATTTCGGCCCGGGGGACCCCATCCCCTGGGGCCCAGTGCAATTTTTACGGGGAGGGGGGAATGCGGCTCCCCCTACCCGGGCCGACTTCAGCCCCCCAGCTTCAATTTTTATGGGGGGGGGCATGTGGCCCTCTCCCTGGGCTGATTTCAGCCTCTGATAACGTCAATATATGTAGGTGGTGGGGTCTCGCAGCTCCCGCCCAGGGACCCCATTCTTTGGAACCAGCTGCAGTTTTTATGGGGTGGGGGCACATGGGCCCAATCCCAGGCCTATTCCTGCCCAGGGCCCAGCAATAATTGTAGAGGGACGGGGGCACGCTGCCCCCCCTCCCTGGGCCAATTTCGGCCCAGGGGAACCCAATCCTTGGGGCCCAGAACAATTTTATGTGGAGGGCATCATGCTAGCCCCTTCCCTGGCCGATTTCGTCCCCAGTGACCTCATACCCCAGGGCCTGCTACAATTTTGAAGGGGGCACATTGTCCCCATCCCTGGGCCAATTTCGATCCCGGGGACACCATACCCTGGGGTTCTGGCACCATTTTGAAGGGGGGCATGCGGCCTCCCTCCCTGTGCAAATTCTCGACCCCTGGGACCCAACAACAAAAGGTTGGTGCCCACCCAGGGTACCCACCACACCGTCATTGAGTGCGGCAGAGGCAGTCGCACGGGCACATCCGTCACCCCGCATCCAGCGGGAGCCAGCATTGCTCCCACCCACAGGGAGCAGCTTATAATGCTGCTCTCTCTGCAAGTAGGATCAATATTTAGATTGGTTTTCCCTGCCCGCATGACTGAGGGCAGGGAAAAAGATCTAAAGTCTTCTCCCAGTGGACGGGAGCATTTCGGAAGCTCCTGCAAGCTGGGAGCAGACTTGGCGGGAGAGTTAAAAATGCTCCCGCAAGCGACAGCAAACACAGGTGTCCCTGCCCACACTGCTGCGGGCAGGGAAACCGCCATGTTCTGGGGGTGGGCTCCTCTGGACATAGCCTGTGAGCGGTCCCAGGGCCATTAATGGCTGAGTGGTGGGCTGCGCGGCCCCCTCCCTTTAAAGGTATCAGCCCAGGGTGGGCTTCCTAGGACCTTTTCAGGCTTGTGCAGGGGGCCTGGTGGCCCCCCTTCCATAGAAACTATATTCAGCCCTGGGGGTGGGCTCCCCTGGGCCTCTCGAGGCTAAGGGAGGAGGGCACACATTCCCACTCCCCATAAAGTTTGTTTTTGACGCCGGGGTTGTGCTCCCCGGGGCTTTTGGGGGCTGGGGGAGGAGGCCCATGCAAGTTCTCCCCCCTTTTGTAAACACAGCCCTGGGACTTATCATAAATAAATGAGGTCTGACCAGCATTTTTTTTATTTTGATTCCACAAGACTCTCGCAGGATTGTGGCATTTAGTGGCATTATATTTTTCTTTATTGGTCTTGAAGGGAGTCTTTCTGGGTCCCCCCCATGTGTTAGAATTGAACAGTTTTCCTATCCCGTTTTCATGATGTATACTATGTTAAGTTAGCATTCATGTAGCTAATCATTCTTTCGATTGTGTATGTGCCCAGCTTCTGTAGGGTAGTGTAGGCCTAAGTTAGCATCCGAGACGCCATTTTCCTTTTGTAGTCACCATATTACGCTGTGAGCAATCCCCGGTCTCTGTGCCCCCGCTCTCTCTGTAACCCTCAGCAGAAGCTGCTGTTCGGAAAGTTCCCATATCTCATCCAAGGTCGGAACCCAGATGCACGAAGAGAATAGTTTATTCAGCTCTGCATTCCTATCATCGGACATAGCTATGCTCCCACACCAGAGAGAGCTGAGACCGAGCAGGATGGCCTTGGGAGCCTGATAACATATACCCATTCTGCAGGTGGTAGCTCATCCTTCAGTGCCTCCTTTGTCAGTCTTTGTGCCCAAGCAGTATTTTTCCATTAGGGGTGGGGTTTTGAGAGGTGTTGGAAGGTTTATTTCATGTTACCAAACGTTTGGAAGTCAGTCCCCTCGGTAGCATCTAAGGAGGCTAGTCAGACTGGACTCCGCTGCAGCGTATTTTACAATAAACTAACTTGGTTTGTATTCTCTACTGTGTCACCGACTCTTCATTTCTCGGAAGGCTAAGAGGAGGTTGCGAGTGACCCGGGTGGCCCTAATCTGGTCACTTCTTTCAGTTGGCGCCCGAACAGGGACTCCGCCGGGTGACCCATCCTTGCCCACGACTGGGTGTGGAGGTCCGGGTTGCGTCCGGTCGGATGGGCGGATCGGGGTACCCCACACGATCGAGCCTAGTTCTCACAGCTGCCCCGCCTGTCTGATCGGGCGGTGCCTCGCCCTGTGGTCGTCCCGGCTGGGGTCCTGCAAAGGCGAAAGCCTTGGATCTGACCGTTTGGTCCGAAGAGTCGGCAGTGGAGAATAACTTTGCTTGACCTGTGTGCACCAGGTGAGTTTGGCTTGCCTCTCAGCAGGTATGGCGCCGTCTTGAATATTCTTGAATATGGTCTGGGGACCATTCTTAGCTTGTTGAACTTGGTGGGTCTGGGGACCCTTGAGGTGTAGTGTTGCGAACGCTCTGCCAGGCCACCTATTGAATTTAGTTGACTCTTGAAAAGGCCTGGGGCTAGAACCTACCTTCTTGTTTTGGTACAGTCTTCGGACTGTCTTGTTTTGGTACAGTCTTCGGACTGTCTTGTTTTGGTACAGTCTTCCGACTGTCTTGTTTTGGTACAGTCTTCCGACTGTCTTGTTTTGGTACAGTCTCCGGACTGTCTTGTTTTGGTACAGTCTTCGGACTGTCTTGTTTTGGGTTCCCTTTGTTTGGTGTGTTTAGTTTGTGTGAGTAGTGTATGTGCCTGCTATTAAGATGCCTTGTTTAAGTAAATTGTGGTGCGTGGGGTGCCGCTGTTGCTCTGCCGAAGCTCGGCTGGAGGAGAGGCAACCTGCGCCTCTGGAAGGCACCCGTAATTTTGATATGTACGTGAAGCACGGCCTTGGCCCCATTAGATTTAGTACATTATGGCACAAATATACGAGGGACAATGCTGAGCTTCAGTGGCCACCGACAGGTACTTTTGACGAACAAAAATTGAATTATCAGCAAGATAAATTATTGCCAGGAGAAGTAGGCAGTCGATGTTTGATTCCCTTCAGGTATGGCAAAAGGAAGCTAGGCAACGAGGCATGTGGGCAGAGAAGGAGGCCCGGAGAGAAAAAATGCAAACGATAACTCAGAAAGCAGTAGCCTATGATAGGGATCAAGTAGAAAAGGGTATAGAGAGTGCTGATAGGAAGTTCCGACTACAATGTGATAAGTCCTGTGTTGCTCGGGAGGAGGGTGATGCATTTGTGGATGAACTATTAGACGCTAGGCCCCCACCTCCTTACGCCCCGCAGAGGGTATACCCTGTTGCTCCGGAATCTCAGTCCACTGCTCCTCCTGTTTCTATATCTGGCCCTGCTACCTCTGATCCTGCTGCTTCTGCTACAGCCCCGCTTGTTTCCCCCCTGGCTTCGCAAGCTGCGAGTGCAGTAGCTGCGGGTCCCTCTGCTACCTCTGCTGTCCTCGCTCCTGTTTCTCCTCCTTCTCTCACACCTTCAACGCAGTCCTTGCTCACATTGGTGCCTGTTCCTTCATCTATTGTATCTTTCCCAGACATTTCGTCCCCGGCATCGGTAGGTGCCGGGACACTGGTGCGTGGAATGGATGAGGGGAATTGGGCTGCGGCACGGGAGCAAATGGGGTGGGTGCTGATTCGATCTGATGTGGGGACTGAGGAAAAACAAATGGTTGCCAACCAGGCTGCGCAGTGGGCACGGAGTTCGATCTACAGTGTAGAGGATGTGTGGAGTGTGTTGAAGGATTTCGAGCCGTTTGTGCAGCAGCATGCCCTCAAGCACATGTCGGCTACATTGATAGGGTTGTGGGAGCAGTGTTTTGGTGGTGTAGCACCCCAGATAATTTGACATTCGAGACCATGTATATGCTGCTGATATGGCCCCTAATGACGTCTTTAGCAATGTGGCAACGATGATTGGGTACCGGGGTAGGCTGCACCAGAAAACGTCGATGACAGTGTCCCAATTCCCAATGAGGGAAGTCCATCCTATTTTTCCTCCCGAGATCCCCGAACGGCGTAATGCGCAGGATATTATAGTTCAGCCGAGGGTGGATGCTCGTTTTCAGGAGCAATGGGATTAGGCTTTCCCTGCCACCAGGTCTCAATCATTGGCCTTGCTAAAAGCGCTATTATCATTTTTAAGAATCACTGCTTTTAAATACAATCGTGCATTTTTAGAACTGTCTTTGAATTTGTTTATTGTGTTCGCTATCCACGCTTAAGCCGACTGTTTCCGGCTCCTTGCTGCTCCTAGTGACTCCCCCGGTAGCAGCCAATCACGCTGCGAGAGGGCGGAGCTGAGGGCGGGGAACGGAGGTAAATGCAGCTCGCAGCGCGGGAGTTCCCTATTAGGCTTTCCCTGCCACCAGGTCTCGATCATTGGCCTTGCTAAAAGCGCTATTATCATTTTTAAGAATCACTGCTTTTAAATACAATCGTGCATTTTTAGAACTGTCTTTGAATTTGTTTATTGTGTTCGCTATCCACGCTTAAGCCGACTGTTTCCGGCTCCTTGCTGCTCCTAGTGACTCCCCGGTAGCAGCCAATCACGCTGTGAGAGGGCGGAGCTGAGGGCGGGGAACGGAGGTAAATGCAGCTCGCAGCGCTGGAGTTCCCTATTAGGCTTTCCTGCCACCAGGTCTCGATCATTGGCCTTGCTAAAAGCGCTATTATCATTTTTAAGAATCACTGCTTTTAAATACAATCGTGCATTTTTAGAACTGTCTTTGAATTTGTTTATTGTGTTCGCTATCCACGCTTAAGCCGACTGTTTCCGGCTCCTTGCTGCTCCTAGTGACTCCCCCGGTAGCAGCCAATCACGCTGCGAGAGGGCGGAGCTGAGGGCGGGGAACGGAGATAAATGCAGCTCGCAGCGCGGGAGTTCCCTATTAGGCTTTCACTGCCACCAGGTCTCGATCATTGGCCTTGCTAAAAGCGCTATTATCATTTTTAAGAATCACTGCTTTTAAATACAATCGTGCATTTTTAGAACTGTCTTTGAATTTGTTTATTGTGTTCGCTATCCACGCTTAAGCCGACTGTTTCCGGCTCCTTGCTGCTCCTAGTGACTCCCCCGGTAGCAGCCAATCACGCTGCGAGAGGGCGGAGCTGAGGGTGGGGAACGGAGGTAAATGCAGCTCGCAGCGCGGGAGTTCCCTATTAGGCTTTCCCTGCCACCAGGTCTCGATCATTGGCCTTGCTAAAAGCGCTATTATCATTTTTAAGAATCACTGCTTTTAAATACAATCGTGCATTTTTAGAACTGTCTTTGAATTTGTTTATTGTGTTCACTATCCACGCTTAAGCCGACTGTTTCCGGCTCCTTGCTGCTCCTAGTGACTCCCCGGTAGCAGCCAATCACGCTGCGAGAGGGCGGAGCTGAGGGCGGGGAACGGAGGTAAATGCAGCTTCGCAGCGCTGGAGTTCCCTATTAGGCTTTCCCTGCCACCAGGTCTCGATCATTGGCCTTGCTAAAAGCGCTATTATCATTTTTAAGAATCACTGCTTTTAAATACAATCGTGCTTTTTTAGAACTGTCTCTGAATTTGTTTATTGTGTTCGCTATCCACGCTTAAGCCGACTGTTTCCGGCTCCTTGCTGCTCCTAGTGACTCCCCCGGTAGCAGCCAATCATGCTGCGAGAGGGCGGAGCTGAGGGCGGGGAACGGAGGTAAATGCAGCTCGCAGCGCGGGAGTTCCCTATTAGGCTTTCCCTGCCACCAGGTCTCGATCATTGGCCTTGCTAAAAGCGCTATTATTATTTTTAAGAATCACTGCTTTTAAATACAATCGTACATTTTTAGAACTGTCTCTGAATTTGTTTATTGTGTTCGCTATCCACGCTTAAGCCGACTGTTTCCGGCTCCTTGCTGCTCCTAGTGACTCCCCGGTAGCAGCCAATCATGCTGCGAGAGGGCGGAGCTGAGGGCGGGAACGGAGGTAAATGCAGCTCGCAGCGCGGAGTTCCCTATTAGGCTTTCCCTGCCACCAGGTCTCGATCATTGGCCTTGCTAAAAGCGCTATTATAATTTTTAAGAATCACTACTTTTAAATACAATCGTGCTTTTTTAGAACTGTCTCTGAATTTGTTTATTGTGTTCGCTATCCACGCTTAATCCGACTGTTTCCGGCTCCTTGCTGCTCCTAGTGACTCCCCCGGTAGCAGCCAATCACGCTGCGAGAGGGCGGAGCTGAGGGCGGGGAACGGAGGTAAATGCAGCTCGCAGCGCGGAAGTTCCCTATTAGGCTTTCCCTGCCACCAGGTCTCGATCATTGGCCTTGCTAAAAGCGCTATTATCATTTTTAAGAATCACTGCTTTTAAATACAATCGTGCTTTTTTAGAACTGTCTCTGAATTTGTTTATTGTGTTCGCTATCCACGCTTAAGCCGACTGTTTCCGGCTCCTTGCTGCTCCTAGTGACTCCCCCGGTAGCAGCCAATCACGCTGCGAGAGGGCGGAGCTGAGGGCGGGGAACGGAGGTAAATGCAACTCGCAGCGCGGGAGCGCAGCGGACGCGCGCAGCGGGCGCGCCAAAGGCGCACCAAAGGCAAGCCCGTCTGCGCCCGTCCGCGCCCATCCGGGCCCAGGGGCCATTCGCTATGTCTGTCCTACTAGCTACCCCTCGGAAACACTGAAAACTATGCATTCTACCCATTTGCATCTCGCCCGAGAAACCTTGTCCCTTATATCTAATCATGGAATCTTTATTAAACGGAGCACGTTTCCAGAAATACAGATTTCCATCACCCCCAAGCACATTTCACATAGCCAGGCTAAACTTGGAGCTAGGCCCTTATCGATCCATTACCTTAACACCCGCTCTCTTGTCAGACATCAGTTGGACATATTCCTCCTATTGACCACTGATAAACCTGATATTCTATTGCTGACTGAAACCTGGCTCACCGTCGACTCTTCCCCTGATATGTTGGCAGCACTACCCTCCGATTATTATATTATTCATGCTAACCGCTTGCCTGGTAAACCGGGGGGGGGGTCGCAGCCATCATTCATACTGACTTCAAGTTCTGCTCCTTGACATGCCTTGCTCTCAAGGAGACAGAGAACATAGTAATACATCTTGAATCTGTCAACGACCCCTTTGTCTGCGTATTAATCTACAGGCCACCTCATCAGATGCCTTCTTTTCCCTCTCACTCAGTGAACAGATGGCTAAACTCGTGATTGAGCATACCAAGGTTCTTCTCGTAGGAGATTTTAACTACTGGTACAATGACCCTCAGGAAGGGGTTCAATCAGCTGAGATGTCTGATCTCCTTACAAATTTAAATTTTACCCAACAAGTCCTATCCCCTACTCATATGAAAGGGCATATCCTTGACCAAGTCTAGACTATTGGGCTGACCACTTCTACCCCTACAATTGTCCCTTGTATTTGGTCTGATCACCATTTAATAAAATTTACACTTGTTCTTCTGGCCAGTGAGAAAATTAGTACGGCCGAAGGCAGCTTTGCTAGAAAATGGAACAATGTCAATAAAAATGATTTCCTTGACACGTTATCCAACACAGCCCCATCCCCTGGCACTGACATCAATGCCACGGAAATGAACATATATGAGTGGTTATTGAATGCCAGTAACAAGCATGCACCCCTTAAAAAAGTCAAATTAGCCCGTCGCGCAGACGCACATCGATGGTTCTCCACTGATCTTAAAATCCAGAAATTGACGCTGCGCCAACTAGAGAGGCAGTGGCGACTGAAGTATTCCCCCGACAAAAAATTCCTTTACACCATAGCACGGAAGGAATACAAGAAGAGCATCCTTACGGCCAAAGCCGCTCATTTTTCTGCGCGTATCTTGAAGTCCAACAATAGCTCTAAAGACATTTTTTCCATAGTAAATGAATTAGCCAATCCTGAGAGAATCCTTTTGAAGGCTACACCCTCCCAAACATTGTGCAATTCTTTAAACGACTATTTCATTGAAAAAATTATTACTATCAAAGCTAGTATTCCCAAGCACTCTCCCATCCTGAACCCTTCTGTCTCGCACAGTAACAACTGTAGTATTAGCTGTTTCCCTTCTATCAGAACTGAGACCTTCCAGGATCTCCTCGTAAAAGTCAAATCAGGTGCCCCTTCTGACTGCTGCCCACCACATATACTTAAGGACTGCTTTGCAGTCTATCCGGGCCCTGCACTCGCCCTCTTGAACGAGTCACTTTCATCTGGCCAAGTCCCGATGGCCTTCAAGAAAGCTATAGTGGTACCCCTCCTAAAAAATCTGGAGTGGATCCCGCGCTTTTGTCTAACTACCGCCCGATCTCCTTGCTTCCATTCCTGGCGAAGGTACTGGAAGCCCATGTAGCTAAATGTTTATCTAACTTCTTGGAGGAATCTAAATACCTGGACCCCCATCAGGCAGGGTTTCGGCCGGCTCATTCTACTGAAACTGTAATCCTTGCTGTCCTGGATACTCTCCGGGACAACGCCGACAGAAGCTCTCCTCAGGCACTGGTTTTATTGGACCTCTCTGCCGCCTTTGACACGGTCGACCTTACTATTCTGCTCGACCGTGTCAAACATGCTTGTAATCAAGGTACGGCGGCTCTCTGGCTCACTTCCTTTTTGGAAGATCGTTCCCAGGCCGTTCGTCAAGGTCACTTTTTGGCTCCCCCATGCAAAACTATCTGCGGAGTCCCACAGGGCTCGGCTCTGTCTCCCCACTTATTTAATCTTTATATTGCCCCCTTGATTCAGTCCCTTAAAGACAGGAAGGTGACTGTTTTTAACTATGCTGATGACCTTCAACTACTCTTTGGGATTGACAACTCACACAACTCGGTTACGGACTTTCAGGCTACTATGCGGCACATCCAACAATGGATGGACCTCAACCATCTTAAACTGAACCCTGGTAAGACAGAGCTTGTTCTCACCGGGGACAGTTACAAGTACTGGGGTCCCCATTACTGGCCACCTGAGCTAGGACCCCCTCCCTCCCCTTCCCCCCTTGGCTAAAACACTAGGAGTCTCCCTCAACAATGACCTTTCACTAAAATCCCAGGTCGGTGCGGTTATCTCTAAGTGTTTTTTTCAAATGCGCAAGATCAGGAAGATACACCGCCTTCTCACTCAGGACGCCCTGATCCAGGTCACAATAGCCACCGTCCTGTCACATCTGGACTATGCCAATTCTGTGTACTTGGGCATGCCACTCTACTTGCTTAAACGGCTTCAGATGGCCCAAAATCATGCAGCCCGACTGATTTTTCGACAACCTAAATGGCAACCAGCGACTCCCTTGCTGAAGAAATTGCACTGGCTCCCAATCTCCCAGCGCTGTGCCTTTAAAACAGGTTGCCTCATTTTTAAATCCTTGCATGACAATAGTCCCGTATTTATTAATATCCTGATATCTAGGCATACTCCCTCACGTAACCTGCGTTCTGCCCACCTCTCACTCCTCATCACTCCGACATTCAAGCGGGTGCGTCAAGGAGGCCGCAGATTTGCTATTCTCGCTCCCAAACTGTGGAACTCATTCCCGCTGGAAATACGGTCCTGCACAAACCTCCTGCAATTTAGGAAGTCCCTTAAAACATGGCTTTTTGCTCAAGCCTATGATTGATGTTCTCTTGGATAGCACTTAGAGCCTTCTATAGCGCCATGAAGCCACCTGGTGTACGCGCGCTTTATAAATTATTTTTAACATTAACATTAACATTACACTCCATGGAAAAGGAGTGAGGTGCTTGCCCTCAAAAGCCAGCTGCCGAACCCTAGGAAAAATCCAACAGCATATTATAAGGAATTAACAGAGGCCGCCTCATCGACGGTGATGACGCTGGCCGATGTTGAGATGTTTTTCGGGTTGTTGGTACCGGTGGACATATGGAGGCAGGTACATACGCAGGACCATGTTGTGGAATTGGGTGGCACTTGGAATGCAATTAGGGCGTAGGATAATGAGCGGAAGCCTGGCGAAAAGCCCAGGGCTGAGATATTGGCTTTGCTGGGTCGTATCATTACGTACAAGCATTCTCTCATCCCACCAAGACGAGTAAATTGGGATAAGTTAGCAGCCTGTCGACAGAAGAAGGATGAAAGTGTCAGATTTTTTTCACTCGGTTTGAAGGGGTGTTTCTGGATTTTAGTGGACAGGATTTGTCGGTGGAAGGCGGTGTCCGGTTGTTCGTTAACAGATTCGTAACTAACCTGTTCCCCAAGTTAGCTGCTCGGTTGCAGGCCTCCAAGAGCACCTGGACTACCTCCTCCCCTTCAGTGTTATTGAGTATGGCTCAGTACTATGAGCACAGGGAGAATGAGGAGAAAGAGAAGGTAGAGAAGAAGAATAAGGAGTTGAAGACTAAGGTACTAATGCAACAGGCAGCAAGGGGGTCCGGCAGAGGACGTGGTACTGGTCCGGATCAGCGGTCGCACGGCGCATGCAGAGGAGGCGGTCCGGTGGGACCGAACCAGTGTGCATATTGTAAGAGAGAGGGGCATTGGTGGAGTGAGTGTCCGGACTTGTTGCAGAAGGTTGCGGCCCCAAGGGGTCGGGGTGCCAGTAGACGTGGACGTGAAGGCGGTCGTGATGAGACCCAGGGTGAGGTATCCTCAGGGGGTCGCTCTGATCAGAACTATTTCGATGATCCCCGGGGAAGGCAGTACTATCACGATGATTATGATCTGGATGAGGCGTCAGGGGTGTCTACAACTAGGACAGCCAGGGACAGGGGGAGGGACCAGTTCCAATACCTGTAGATGAGCGTGGTCCTTATGTCACAGCAGATTTGCATGGTTCGGCTAAGAAGATTCCGGTGGATACAGGTGCAAGGAATAGCTCAGTTTCTCGTTCACTGGTCCCCGCGGCAGCTCTGTCTGGCCATAACAATGTTTCGGTAAGCTTTTCAGGCATACCGGTTGTGAGCCCCATTTCTGAACCCCTTGTTTTAACTA
This sequence comes from Calotriton arnoldi, assembly GCA_963921515.1. Taxonomy (NCBI): domain Eukaryota; kingdom Metazoa; phylum Chordata; class Amphibia; order Caudata; family Salamandridae; genus Calotriton; species Calotriton arnoldi. The sequence continues at coordinate 706,377 of CAWUFW010005313.1, read as the reverse complement.
TTGGCCTGTTTACTGTGGACTTGCCCTTCTTGTTGACAGCGAATTGTGGGGAAAATTTAATGGGGTTAGATCTGTTGAAGAAGTTGCATGCTAAGATTTCCTGCTCCCCAGATGGTGTTATATGACAAAAGGACCCGAGGTGGCCGGTACCAAACAGTGTTTTTCGAAGGATGCACCGCTTCCCGCTGAATTTAAGATGTGCCGCCCATGTTGTGGGCAACAGGAGACACGGATGTGGGGTTGTTGCAGATACCCCCGGTCTCTATTATGATCAAAGACAATGCGGTGCTGTCTCGTATTCCCCAGTACAAAATACCGCAGGCGGGGGAACAGGCTTTGTTGCAGATTATACAGGATTTGATCAAATCGGGGGTGATTGAGGAGACAGTTGCCAATGTGTGTAACAGCCCTATTCTCCCCATCCTCAAAAAGACACCCTCCGACTCTGCTGATGCGCACCCTGATGTCTATCGTTTTGTGATTGATTTGCGGGAGGTTAACAAAATAGTGGTCCCTCAGTTCCCGGTGGTACCCGACATTACTGCTCTTTTGACAGTGATTCCTTCCACAGCCAAATTCTTTTCCGTGATTGATTTGAAAAATGCTTTCTTTAGCATTCCAATTCACCCGAATAGCCAGCACCTTTTTGGTTTTAACCTAGCGGGCTGGAGTTTCCAATTCTGTCGGGCTCCTCAGGGGTATACTGAAAGTCCTAGCATATATAGTCAAGCCCTGAAGGGTCAGTTGGATTCCCTCTCTCTTCCTCCAGGTAATGTATTATTGCAGTATGTGGACGACCTGTTGGTAGCCTCCGATACTGAAGAAGGTTGCAAAGATGCCACAGTCAAATTACTGCTACATTTGGCACAGCATGGTCATAAAGTGTCCCTTTCCAAATTTCAATATTGTCGACAGGAGGTCACATATTTAGGTCACCTACTGTCGAAGGAGGGAAGGAGGCTAACACCTGAACGAGTTGATGCCATTGTCAAGATGCCCGTCCCCAAGACCCAGAGGGGCGTGCGTGCTTTCATAGGCATCACCTCGTATTGTCACCACTGGATACCCGGTTACTCCTTACTAACAAAACCTCTGCTTTATTTAACCACTAAAGATGTGCATGAGCCTTTACCTTGGACGCATGAATGTCAGCAAGCTTTTGAGCAATTAAGTTGCACTTTGCTCTGCACCTGTGCTCGGTACACCTGACTACCAGAAGCCTTTCGTGCTGTATGTACACGAGACGGCTGGGTGTGTGCTTTCTGTGTTAACACAAGCCTTTGGAGGTAAGCAGAGGCCGTGTGCTTATTTCTCTGCTCTTCTTGACACTGTCGCCAGAGCCCTCCCGAGCTGTTTAAGAGCTGCCGCGGCCGTGGCTGTCTCTAGCCGACAATCGGCAGGGCTCGTCCTCAATACTGATCTCACAGTAATGGTACCGCATGCTGTGGACACACTTTTGAATAAGACAAAGATGCAGCACCTTACCAGTGCTCGTCTGACTGGTTATGAATTGACTTTGTTTGCACCACACATTACAATAAAAAGATGCGCCACTCTGAACCCAGCCACGTTACTACCCCTCCCTTCGGACGATGGGGACACAGATGTCCATGATTGTTTATATCGGACGGAAGAAGAGACGAAGGGACGATTAGACCTGACTGACGTTCCCTTATCTGACCCACAAGGGGAACTATATGTTGATGGCTCTTGTTTCAAACTGTCAGATGGCACCACCACTGCAGCGTATGCTATTACTACGCTGCGCACTGTAGTTGAGACATCACGTGTTCCTTACCAATCGGCACAAGCTGCGGAGCTGGTTGCCCTCTTGCGAGCTTGTGAGCTAAGTGAGGGATTGACTGTCAATATTTATATTGACAGCCAATATGCGTTCGGAGTCGCCCATAATTTTGGGCGGCTCTGGGCGGAGAGGGGATTCCTGACCTCACACGGCGCAAGAATACTGCATGGCCCTCTGATACATAGGCTCCTGTCAGCCCTAGCACTTCCCAAAAGACTGGCGATAGTGAAGTGTAGTGCCCATAAAGCGATCACTGATGATGTGGGGAGGGGAAATGCGTTTGCAGACCAAACAGCTAAAGAGACAGCCAGGTCCAAGATGAAGAGAATGTTTGTGGCAGGACCAGCTCGATGGGTGCCTGAAGGCGGGATGTTTGAGGACACGTTAGAAAATGTGAAAGAGATTCAGAGTGAGGCAACAGTTGAGGAGTTGGCAATGTGGCAGGAGAGTACGGGTCGCTTAGATGAGGAGGGGTGCTGGACCGATAAATCAGAAAAGCAGAGATGAATGTTAACAGATGCATATGTATTCCCTGTAGTTACGATGGCCCATGGTCCAGCCCACATTAGTGCAAAAGGGATATGTAAGTTATTGGATCCTGTATGGCAAAATGATAACATCCCTAAGGTATCGGCCCATTTGGTAAGGAATTGCATGGTTTGCCTGATACATAATCCTGGGAAAGACACCCCTGCACCTCCCGTTAATTTTGCACCTCCCACTTTCCCTTTCAAGGTTCTCCAGATGGATTACATCGAAATGGAATGAGTTAACTTGAAGTACGTGCTGGTGGTCGTTTGTGTATTCAGTAAATGGATTGAGGCTTACCCCACTAAAAAGAACACAGCCATGGCGACGGTGAAAGCCCTATTGAAGGAGTTCTTCCCGCGCTTCGGCTTGCCCCGTTTGATTTGGAGTAACTACGGAAGTCACTTCAATGCAAAGGTGATTCAGTTCGTATGCGATGGCCTGCATATTAAGCAGAAGTTCCACGCAGCAAACCACCCCCAGTCGGCTGGTTTAGTTGAGAAGTACAATGGTACTCTCAAGTTGAAGATGGCTACGATCAGGGAGAGCACAGGCTTGCAATGGCTGGATGCACTACCCCTTGCCCTATTATCCACTAGAGTGACAGTGCATTCCAGAACAGGGTTATCTCCACACAAGGTGGTTTTTGGCCGCCCCGCGAATGTGTGGGGTGTACCCCGCTGTAAGGAAGTGGGTTTCTGTTGCAGTAACCCCCCCACTTTTTGCCAGACCACTGATGCACTTTGACTTGATGTGCCCTGGGTCCCAGCCAATCAGGTTCCCAGGGCCCGTGTTCTTTCCCCAAAACTGTACCCAATTGGCATCTCTGGCCACAGGTCAGCCCCTGGTAAATGGTACCACAGGTACCCAGGGCACTGTGACCAGGGAAGACCTCTAAGGGCTGCAGCACTTATTGTGCCACCCTTAGAGGCCCTGTACCTTTACACACACACACTGCCTTTGCAGGCTGCGTGTTTTGGTGCAGAACAAAGTGAAGAGTCGACATGGCACACACCTCTGTGTGCCATGCCTACAACCCACTGCCCTGGCATAGGTCAGTCACCCCTCTAGCTGGGTGCACTATACCAGTGGTGAGGGTACAGGGGCATGAGCCCTGTACCCTCACAGTGTCTAAGTCCATTCTTAGACATTGTAAGTGCAGTGCTGCCATTAAGAATATATGGTGCTGGGAGTTTGTCATTACGAACTCCACCGCACCATAATGGCTGCACTGAAAACTGGGAAGTTGGTATCAAACTTCTCCGCACATTAAACCCACACTGATGCCAGTGTGGGATTTAATGAAAAATGCACACAGAGGGCATCTTAGAAGATGCCCCCTGAAGCCTAACCCACCTCTAGTGTCCAGGCGGAGTGGCTGCTTCAGCTGCCACCACCAGACATGTTTCTGGACCCCTGGGTCGAGAGCCTGCTGCTCTCGGGGGCCTGAAACAATGCACATCCTGGGACGAGGTGCCAAGCCTCCTCCCCCAGGATGGGCAGGGTTCACGAGGGGGAAGCTTTTGTGGGCCTCCCCAGACCATTTGCTGCTTTCAGCAACTGGTCCCCACTGGTTCTACCCCCCCACTTTGGGCGGGAGAACCGGTGGGAAAAACAAGTGAGGGAGAGAGGTGTGCCCACCTCTGCCAACTCCACCCCTCAGGTGGGGGAGGCGAGGTGAAGCACAACTCAGAGTCCCTGCCATCTTGAGGATGGGGGGACCCAACCAACCAGGGACAGGCTCCTGCCCCCTCCCACTGGAGAGTGGCAGAATAGGGGGTGTACCCACCCCAGGGAAGGGACCCATTAGTCCCTGCCCTCTACCTACCTGTAACGCCCCTAAATCTAGTATTTAGGGGGCACCCTGAACCTTGCTTCCTCAGATTCCCGCAACCTACGAAGAAGGACGAAAGAAGACTCCCAGCAGAGAAGACTGCAGAGAACAACTGACTTGGCCCCAGCCCTACCGGCCCGTCTGCAGTTTTCAGAGATCCTGCGCCAAATGTCACCTTGTCCTGCAGTCGGCGACCTCCAGAACCCCTGGGAGGACTGGCTGCCTTCAACAAAGACCGGATCTCCTGTGAACAGCAGTTCTGTTCAAAAGAAACTCCAAAGCAAGACTCAGAGCCTGCTGAGGACAAAGAATCTAGACGCCTGGAAACACCACTGCACCCGTCACCTACGGCCCGAGTTCGAGTGGCCCACTGGTTCCAGCGAGGTCCCCCAGCGCCCCAGAGTCCGAGTCCACCGTGGGTTGACCCCTCCAGGACTCCCCGACGTCGCCTGCAGCCTCTGCACGGAGACCCCCCCGCGAGTGGCCCGGTAAAGTGAAATCCGACCTCAAGACACCCCTGCATCCAGCCACCCTGTGCCCTGGAGAAAAGAACCCGAGGTGCACCTACGTCCCCGAGCCCTCCAACTTACCTGCCCAGCTGTTGGTTCCTCCCGGAAGTCTTCCTGGACCGAGCCTGCAGCTAAAAACCAAAGCCGAAAATCCCCATTTAAAACAACAGGGCACCCGACGCCAAAACAGCACTCTGCACCCGGCCGCCCCAGCGCCGCTGAGGGTGCACCTTTTGTGCTGGCATGTTTCCCAATTTGCCCTGACCTAAACCCTAGGAGTCTTGCTCCCACAGCCATGTGGCCTGCTTGCCAGCAGCCACCAACCGGAGGTCCCCTATCCCCATAGGATAACATTGGGCCTCAACACTCTGCACCCGGCCGCCCTAGTGCCGCTGAGGGTGTAACAACAGTGCTTCACTGACCCTGGGGGACCCCTGAGTCTAACCCCAGAACCTTAACTCCCACAGTCGATAACTTACCTATGAACCGATAACCTACTTTCCTCCATAGGATAACATTGACACTTTTTCTTCCAAAAAACGACCAAGTGTGGAGTTTTGAAAACTAAAGATATTCTTTCAAAATCATACAAGTAACCAAAACGTAATTACTTATCTGTTTGCAGGAAATGTCCCAGTGCTGAATCTAGGTATCCAGCACTGAGTTAGAAAAGTAACGTAGAAAGTAACTTGCCTGCAGTTTACAGAAAAAGCCTATTCTTTTCAATGCACTGTTTTTCTTCCAAAAAACGACTGTGTGGAGTTTTGAAATCTGAGAATATTCTTTAAAAATCATACAAATAACCAAAACGTAATTGCTTACCTGTTTGCAGGAAATGTCCCAGTGCTGAATCTAGGTATCCAGCACTGAGTTAGAAAAGTAACTTGAAAAGTAACTTACCTGTGATTTACTGAAAAAGCCTATTCATTACAATATACTGCATTTGCTAAGTGTTGCAACCTACTGCAGCCCCTGTAAATCAAACAAAGTATAATTTCCATTGCATTTTTCAAACTGTTCGACATTCAATAACTTATTACTACAAAGTATTTTATGCTTACCTGTGCCAGGCTTGCTTGGTTCTAAAATAAAACAACAATATATTTTTATACAAAAACAATTGGCCTAGAGTTCAGTTCTTGAGTGTGTGAATTCATTTGCTCACATCATGTGTGTACATCAAATGCTTAACACTGTCCTCAGATAGAACCTTACTCTCTACTTGTGGTAGCTTGGTCGAGCAGTAAGGCAGTATCAAACTTTAACCTCTGCCTACCTTTGGAGTCACCTGGACCCTATGCACACTATACCTCATTTTGGTGTAGTATATATAGAGCCAGTTTCTTACACCCGCCTGCGCCATTTCTCTGATATTGAATACCCGTTGCTTGTGGATTACCTTTGAGTTGACTAAAAATTTGCGTTCTATTCATCAACAGATCCACGAGGCGTTGCCGCCAACTCCTGAGGGGCCAGGGCACAGTATCCAGCCTGGAACATATGTGCTGGTTCGCAACTACCAGAGGCGAGGTTGCTTGGAGCCACGTGGAGAGGGCCCCGGCTGGTCCTCCTCGCAACGAGGACCGCTGTGAAGGTGGAGGGACGGAAGAACTGGATCCATTCATCCCACTGCAAGCGGGTCCCACTTCCTCTCCCCTACGACAAGTGGGTCCGTGAGGGAATTGGGGACCACGAGACGGAGAAGGTCCCTCGCTTTATCCCCTTTTCTGATGCCCGGCTGACCTGGGCACAGACGGAAGAGGAGAATGATGCTGCTTTGAACGAGGCGGTGCCTCCAGAAATAAGGGCTGCCCAGGTCTCTCCTCCATCTGGTCCACAGGAACAGGAGTCTCAGTCCACTGACTCCCCTGAGTTTAAGGTTCTTTTCCAAGACGAGTCGGTGCCAGGAGTGGCTCAGTACAGTTTGCGTCCCCGGTGGAGGGACAGAGCACCCGAGGGACAGTCAGGTTAGTAGGGATGGACTTCGGGAGGAAGAATAGGGCTCGTGTACTCTGCCTATGGTACCAACAATAGTTTAGGGAAAGGGAGATTGGTGAGACATTGGACAGGATAAGTGGGGGGTGCTTTCCAAGAAGGGAAGTTGCCCTATCCTGAGCGAAGAGGCAGAAAGGGTTGTGATCGTGCAGCCCCACCGCGACTTGCTCATTAGCACCACCGTTGAGAGACACTTAGAGACTATTTTTCCAGTTGGTTTTTTCCCTTTTTCAAAGTGCTCGTTAGCACCACCGTTAATAGACACTGAGAGACTATTCTTTCCTTTTTCCCCTTTTTACCTGTATACCTGGCTCCATAGCACAGACTCTCCTCTGGTAGTTTGATAGATGAAAATGTATCCCTTTGGCCGTATTGTTATGGAAGAGTAACAGCCATTACAGGGGCGTCGTCTTGACCAACATAGCCCCACTTGGTCAAGCTGGCCCACGAAGACTAAGATAGTGTTCCTAGTAATAGTTTTTGTAGCATTGGTAGCAGTGTTAGACATCCTATGGTTTTTAGAAGAAAGGCATCCTGTACACTCCCTGATTGTAACCACTACAGCTCCCCCCGAGCATGTCTTCGTCACCCTAGCTCCGCATAAGGAAAGACATAGACAGACCTATGTAGATAATGTCTTCCTGCAGATGCTCCACCAGGCCCACCATACCACCAATGTCACTGATTGTTGGGTTTGTGGTTTACTCGGCTCAGTAATGCATAAAAACAACCTGTTGCTGTCCTTGCCCCTCTCTTATCTAGCCAGCTGAGAAGCCTGGTTTCAGTTGTTCACTATGGTATCCATTATCATTCAGATGCGATGAGATATGACGTACCTTGATTATGAGACTTTACTGGGTTATATAGCAACACACCAAGTATTTACTCCGGGAAAGAATGAGGCTGCTGACACACTTCATCACGCAAAATGCATGAATGTGTATGAAAGGAAGAAAAATGTAAAATGGCTTCTAGAAGAGATGACAGATTTTCAAGACTTTAACGTCACTGAATATTTCAGGTCCTTTCAGTTACGTAATATTACTCAAGATAAGGCAATGCCGACACCAGTGATTAACACCACCACTAGTTTTTGTGTCTGAGGGTTTGGAAAGGTTCCGGTAGGAGAGAGTATTTGTAATTACACTTATGATTTGAACACTACCAGTAGTCCACCATTGCTTCCGCCCCACAATGTGTACTTCGTCTGTGGGTCCCAGGCTTACATATGGCTTCCCAGGGGGGGGTCTGGTCTGTGCTGTGTGTCCTTTCTCTTGCCCCCGTGTATATTGCACCCTCCAACTATCATAGAGACCACAGATTACGGCGCAGGAGTGCGCACCTGTCTCGAGTAAGGCGGGTTCTTAACACAAATGACATCGATCAGACTGACACTAACTTGCAGCAATTTACAGATGCCATGAAGGGTATTTTGCCCTTTTGGGGCCCCATGCACAATAGCCGTAGTATACGCCGAATCACAAGAGTTGTAGAGGGAGTCATCAACACCACAGCGGGAATACTGACCAACATCACAGCTGAGCTTCAGGCTACGAGACTCGTTGCCCTTCAAAACAGGATGGTGTTAGACGTCATTCTTGCTGATCGAGGTGGGGCCTGTCGCGTCATCGGTAGTAGTTGCTGTGTGTACATACCAGATCACGCCCCAAATGTATATGCAGCAATACAAAAGTTACACAGACTAGCATCTGACATCCACCAGGAGAATGGCACGTGGTCCCTGTCTGGGTGGTTTTGGGGTCTGTTAGCAACCAGGGGCTGGAAAATACTCCTATTCCTAGTAGCTATTGCAGGGGTGATATTCACATGTTGTCTGTGCATCAATTGCCTCCCCGCCTGTTGTTCCTATTGTATGCAGAAGCTCACACCCAAGCCCGGAGTTCAATCAATCAATCAATCAATCAATCACAGAATTTGTAGAGCGCACTACTTACCCGTGAGGGTCTCAAGGCGCTGGGGAGAGGGAAGGGGGGTGCTGCTACTGGTCGAACAGCCAGGTCTTGAGTAGCCTCCTGAAGGTCAGCAGGTCTTGGGTCTGTCGTAGGCTTAGTGGAAGGGTGTTCCAGGTCTTGGCGGCGAGGTGTGAGAAGGATCTGCCGCCGGTGGTTGTTCTTCGAATGCGAGGGACGGTGGCGAGGGAGAGGTCGGCGGAGCGGAGCTGGCGGTTGGGGACGTAGAAGAAGAGTCGTCTGTTGAGGTAGGCTGGGCCAGTTTTGTGGAGTGCCTTGTGTGCGTGGATGAGGAGTTTGAAGGTGATCCTCCTGTCGACGGGGAGCCAGTGCAGGTTTCTCAGGTGGGGGGTGATGTGGCAGTGGCGTGGTACGTCGAGGATCAGGCGTGCGGAGGCATTTTGTATGCGTTACAGTCGCTTGATGAGCTTGGCCGGGGCTCCTGCATAGAGGGCGTTCCCATAGTCAAGTCTGCTACTGACGAGGGCCTGGGTGACTGTTCTTCTTGTGTCTGTCGGGATCCACCTGTAGATCTTGCGAAGCATGCGGAGGGTGTTGAAGCAGGAGGAGGAGACTGCGTTGACTTGCTTGGCCATGGAGAGCGTTGAGTCGAGGATGACTCCCAGGTTGCGTGCGTGGTCGGTGGGTGTCGGGGCTGCTCCCAGCGTCGTTGGCCACCAGGAGTCGTCCCAGGCTGAGGGGTTGGAGCCGAGGATGAGGACCTCCGTCTTGTCCGTGTTCAGCTTTAGTCGGCTGATCTTCATCCAATCAGCGACGGCCTTCATTCCTTCATGGAGATTGGCTTTCCAGAACAAAATGCTAAAAATACTGTCATGATGGTACAAGCTGTTCAAGATTTGATGTCCATAGATGAGGGCATTTTTGAATATTGATATGTGTACCTGTCTAATTTTGCTAATGATTGCCCCAATGGTTCACTGCTATACGTAACATTATGCCTCCCCTTCCATTAGAATTGTAAAGACCCTAACTTGATAGCACCAATAAAGACTTAGCAATGAATGCTAAAAGGAGGGTCTGTTAGAATTGAACCGTTTTCCTATCCCGTTTTCATGATGTATACTGTGTTATGTTAGCATTCATGTAGCTAATCATTATTTCGATTGTGTATGTGCCCAGCTTCTGTAGGGTAGTGTAGGCCTAAGTTAGCATCTGAGACGCCATTTTCCTTTTGTAGTCACCATATTACGCTGTGAGCCATCCCCGGTCTCTGTGCCCCCGCTCTCTCTGTAACCCTCAGCAGAAGCTGCTGTTCGGAAAGTTCCCATCTCTCATCCAAGGTCGGTACCCAGATGCACGAAGAGAATAGTTTATTCAGCTCTGCATTCCTATCATCGGACATAGCTATGCTCCCACACCAGAGAGAGCTGAGACCGAGCAGGATGGCCTTGGGAGCCTGATAACGTGTACCCATTCTGCAGGTGGTAGCTGATCCTTCAGTGCCTCCTTTGTCAGTCTTTGTGCCCAAGCAGTATTTTTCCATTCGGGGCGGGGTTTCGAGAGGTGTTGGAAGGTTTATTTCATGTTACCAAACGTTTGGAAGTCAGTCCCCTCGGTAGCATCTAAGGAGGCTAGTCAGACTGGACTCCGCTGCAGCGTATTTTACAATAAACCAACTTGGTTTGTATTCTCTACTGCATCACCGACTCTTCATTTCTCGGAAGGCTAAGAGGAGGTCGTGAGTTACCCAGGTGGCCCTAATCGGGTCTCTTCCTTCACATGGGGTCTAGGGGTCAGGGTATCCCGAACTATCTTTTTTTGTTGTTTTGTTTTTAGATCTCCAGGACAGGGGACTATGTCCCCAAGTCCTGCAATGGCTGCCATCAACATTTTTCTCATGTTGCTGGCAGTCAGTCAGAGCACTTGCTCTTGCAGGAGTCTGACTCCCACAGGAGCGAGATGGCCCAAGGAAAATAAATCTCCCTGGGCTAATCAGAATGCTCCATTTTTAAAATGGCGCTCCCGCAAAAGTCTGAGACTTTGAGAGCCCAGCCGTCCAAAGAACTATATTTTTTGATCCTTAATATCTCAAAAACTACTGAACGGATTTATACCAAATCACAAAAAGCACAATCTGCGGACCAAGATCTAGCTTCCTGCCGAATGTGATGTAATTGCGTTCAGCAGTTTTTGCTGTAGCCTGTCTAAAGGAAGTCCAAGGAAAATGCATGGAAATTTTGTGTCTTGGGATCTCCCTTTATTCTTGGCCTGCTGGATGGATCACCCTGAAACTTTCCAGGAAGGAGCCGAGGTGGGTGAACTTTGTGTTTGGAAAGTTTTGTGAAGATTGGTCAAACGGGTCCAAAGGTCCGTCTATGGAAAGGCACGCTTAACTAGAACTACCTAGTGGCGACTGTCACTAGGTCATATATACATGTATATTTATGTGTGTGTATATATATATATATATATATATATATATCATATATACATACATATATATAAAAAAAGTGCGTGTAAATCACAGTGGTGGTGACCACTATGTACTTATATGCGAGTTGGGGTTGCCATAGGAAGAGCGCTTTTTGCTTTTGTTATAATCTTTGGTGCAATTTGATGAATCATAAAACTTTCCCCCCAAAAAGGTTTTTCACCTCAGCTCCTTCCTGGAAATTTTTGGGATGATCCATTAAGTGGGGGTGAGAAAAAGGGGGATCCCAACCAAAACACATTTTTTCCCCCTGCATTTTTCAAAGGTAAAATTAGACAATGATACAGCCAAAACAGCTCAAAAGGAATTTCACCACATTTGGCAGAAAGCTAGATCTTTACCCAGAAAGTGTGCTTTTTGTGATTTGGTGTAAATCTGTTCAGTAGTTTTTTCAAAATGAAAGTTAAAAAATGTATAGATATATTAACAGTTGAGCCCGCAGGAGTCCTGTGGTAGCAAATTTTAAATTTTGAGCCATCTGATTGGTTGCAAGTGCGTTTTTTCCCCCGTCGGCCGACTCACAGCTGCAGGACCGTGATCTGATTGGCAGCCTGCAACATGAAATAAAATGTTGCAGCTGCTGAAAATGTAAAAAAAAATATAAGATAGTAGTGGGCAGGGCGTGGGGTACTATGACCTCCCCGCCCCGTGAGAGGGGTCCAGGAAGAACTCCTCAACTCTCTGGGGCCAAAAAAGAAAAACATTTTTGGCCTCGTCATCCAACGATTTTCATTAAAAAAAAAAAAGTGAAAGTGACTGAAAAAATAAATGTTAAATAGGAGTTATACGTGAGGACGGTATTAAGATTTTAACTTACGTTTAAAAAAAACCTTAGAAATTCCCTAAAAAGCACTACCATTTAAAACGAGGAAAATACACAGTTACAGGTAAGTAACTTAAGTATAACATTGGTACCTCAAGTACTCCTCTTCAGTCATTCAGGAATGACTGAAGAGGCATCATTTTTTCCGTTTACTGAAATAATTCATAGATCAAAACGAACACCCAGTGACAGTCGAACCATATTCCAGAGTCAAAACGTCATAACACCCCTTAGCTGAGCCAAAAATATGCCCAGAAGTGAGGAACGGAGAATCTAGTCCGTGCATAAGTGAATACAATTATAAAAACTTGATAAATAACTTGCTGCATGGGATTCACACAGGCATGCACTATGGACTGCCACACTGATGGTATTTGAGCACCAATATGTGTTCCACCCACTGGAGCACTAATTATTTTCCACCGCAGCTCCTCCGCTATGGGGGTCGCCCTTCCAAAAACAGCAGGAAAGGAAAAATAAAACAACACTTGTTTTATTTCCTTTCCTGCCGAGTCTTGGGGCGGGACCTGGGGGGTGACATCATTGAAGGGAGTGGTAGTGCACTCCCTTCACTGCGCATGACGGTTTGGGCTGGCCAAACCATCATAGGCAGTGAAGCTCTCTCCAACCCCAGCTGCAGTGCTGGAGTTGGAGAGAGCAGGCACGGACTCTCATTCTGTCCTGGAGCGCTAATCGAGCGCACTCAGGCCAATCCTGAAGCAGCTCTCATGTGAGAGCAGCTTTAGGATTTGCCGTAGGGCAGTCTGGGAGCCTGTGCCGAAGAAAAGGAGCTCTACGCGACCGGCTGAAGGCAAGTTGCCCCCCCCTCCCTTTGCGACCCCTATGCCCCCTCTCACCTCGCCCGCCCGGCCACTCGTCACAAACACCAGCCGCTACTGATTATTTTGTATCTCACTTATGGTCTTCTGCACTTTTACATGAATTCTGGTCATAGAACTGTCTTTTCTTTGGAGTTATGGAACTTGCATGTTTAAGTGACTTAAGAGGGATCAAGTGGAATTACATATCAGTAATTGTATTGCGTATTATGTTGTTTCTAGCCTTGATGGAGTCAGTTATGACGAAACACGTGTTGGCTAGAATGGAAGAAAAATAAAGAAACACCTTATGACTCTACAATGATAATGACACTTCTTTTGATGACTGAAGGAGTGCTCAAGGGACCAATGTTGAACTAATGTGGATTTTTCCTGTTTTGGAGTGACAGGCAGGCAGCCAGTCCTACCCTCCAGAAGTACTGATGGACTTTGTAATGCTTTATACTTTTATGTAACGTGTTAGGAGTGTGAGCCCACTTGTTCTCCTTACTGCTGGAAGTGTGCTGTAACATAAGGATAATTTGCACCGCTATGATGCACTGCTTATGACCTCACATATTACATCGCTGATGACGACTGAAATCAATGAAAGTGCAAGTTCTCCTTATGTCCATTACATATGACTGGCATATGTCCCTGGGTTTTTAATTGTATCGCTTTTTCAGTGAGTTTCTGAAGTTTTTTTTTTACGCAAGTTAAAATCTTTCTACCTTCCTCACTCATAACTCCGCTTTAACCTTTGTTTTTTCAGTGAACATATATATAATGTTTGTGGCATGTGTAGCTGTAGATACAGATGCTGTGCAAGGGTTTGGACGTGTGCAACTTGCTTTTGTTCGAAGAAGCTTTTTTGAGTCATAAGGTTTGGTGACTCCACCTATTGTAAACAATGCGCATTGGCATCAGCTTCATAGTTAGATTGCTTTTTTCCACCGTCGGGTTCAGACGTGCCTATGGGACCTCCGGTTGGATGCATTCTCGTCGAGCCTTCGGCACTGTCCCTTGTCAGTCCAAACAATCCTGCAGTTCTTCAGTCTTCACCATTGGGTGTTGCTTCGACTCTGTCTCGCAGTTGATGACATCTCCACTTCGGGGTTCTGCCCCTCACAACTTCCATCACTATGGCAGCTGAGAATTTCCACGTGATGGAACAGACTCTTTTTCAGTTTTGCCCAACTTGCCACACCAAGTTCCCAATGACTGATTAGCACGAAGTCTGTAACTGTGGCATGTCTTGCATTCTGCGACAAAACAACACTTCGGAACTGAAGGGCACGGCACATTGCCTCAGCTTCAATAGGGCTGCACTGAGGAGAGAAGTACGCACCAGACATTTTCGGTGAAGTGGAGGGAGAAGCCTTGCAGCAGCCAAGTGAGTCTAGTGGGGAACTTGTCAAGACATTCTAATCGGAGCATGCCAACTCACAGTCCGATATCGAGACAGAAGGGACCCTCCTGGGCAATGCCAGTTACTGAGGACCACAGTAAGGAGTACTATCTCCCATCCCACATAGATTCCAACCTCAACATCGCATGCCTCATCTGATGGCTCCGGGCCGCCACTGCCACAGGGCAATGGTCGGCACCACACTACCAAACTGAATCTGAGGCCCTCCATATCTTCAGCACTGAAGACCGCTATGAAGCCTCATCCCTCAATGTTGACCACAGCATCAGTGCCGGATCCAAAGACGCCCTCTCAGCCACACTCAGGGTCAAAATCTTCAGAGCCGACATCCACTTCAGGATTTTCTGGGCTTCAAGCTGCTTCGGCTCTATCCAAGCAACCATCGGAGGAAAGTGACCAACAATAGCTTCAGGAACGCCTCGATGCTAGGCTGCAGAGAATTTAAATACAACCGGACACGGGCCGGGTTATGGCTAAGCATGCCCTGCCACCCAAGGACTCTGTTCCTCACAGGAGGAGAATTACTTTAGAGGAGGCCCTCAATCCTCCTTTGGAGCTGATGCCCAACTGCCTCTGCGGCATGATGGAGGCACCTCTCCCTTGGTGCCTAGTTCTTATAGGGTCTCCACCTCCTCTTCCTCCACTACGTCCTCCTCCTCCTTCCCCTCCTATTCCTACTTCTCCTTTGCAGCCTGCAGACCCACACACACATTTCCCACATGGATCTTATTATTCAGGGGATGGGAACAGTTCAGGATTGCCCTATGACCCATATGACTCTTCCCCCCCCCCCACGGATACCCGGGCTCCTGATCCATGGGATGGCCTGGCTGACACTGACCCAGATTTTTACCTGGCCAAGCCATCTCACCTTGATGATACAACCTCCTATCATGAGGTACTACATGATAGGTACTACATAGGGCAGCAGTTTTTCATATTGTCAAACTACATGTTCTGCCTAAGGAGTATGATTTCCTTCTAGTAGCCATTTCATCCACTCAAAGTTCCCTCCAATATCTACCCATGTTGAAGGGCATGCTAAAACCTGCTGTGGATCTTCGTTTGTATTATTAGGCTACACAACTACTGGTGGCTAACAATTGGTCTTTCGCAGACCAAGGAGAACCATCACTGGCAGCGGATAGGACAGCTATAAAACTAGGGAGCTATGTCAACCAGCTATACAGAAGAGGGTGCCTGTCACACCTCCCCACCCCCATGGCTGTGGTGGTTAATGCTTGGAGAAAGGTCACAAGGTCTGGCAGATGGAAGGGAGTTCTGACACTGGAAATGCTGCTCTGGGAGGCCGACATACTGGCAGTTTTAAGGAGGCTAGAAGAGGGTCTAAATGGGACCTGTTGAGGATCTCGAAACTGGGAGACCTGTGGAATACAAGAGGCCTGATCCCCTTTGAAGCACTGCAGGCAGAGTATGAACTGGCAGGGAGCCAATACCTGCGCGATATCCAGATCCGGCACCTCATTAAAGGATGCATAAGGCAGATCGAGAAAATCCTGGATGACAGCCCACTGGAATTTCAGGTGCTCTGCACCACACTGCACAAGCACGCCATATTAGTGGAGTATAACACTGTGCTGGCCCACAGTACCTCACCACTCCGAATCCTGAAGATGAGGTGGGTGGGTGACTTAGGTAGGCTTGAGGACAATGAGAGGGGAAAGGTATGCCGCTACCCCGGCGAAGTGGCCATCCGGGCGATCTTAAGGTTGGTTGATTCGTGATTCATATGATATGGGAGTGTCCGAAATTGTGGCCCTTCTGGATGGGGTGAGTAATAGCCTGTCTGGAGTTATAGATACCGCACTAGAACTCATCATGCTAGGCATATGAGGTGAACAATTGCTGGGGGTACCGTGACCTCAGACCTGAGGGGGCCCCGTCACACCGCTTACATCGGTCGTTCCAATGGGCCCAGAGGTGACTCCTGTATCCGGTAACAAGTAAAGAGACAACTGGGCAAGGTGAATAACAACTAATGCGGGCATGACACTTTCAATTCAATTAAAACATTAACAATAAGTCTCCAAATTTATATTCAAAATATATATATTTTTTTTTATATAATTAAGTTGTATATTAAGAGATATCACATATTTGTCAATCAAATTGATCTATTTATATTTTCTATTTATATTCCATTTTTTTTTAAAAACAAAGCAGGATCTCAATCATTCAGTGTAGTGTTTATCAAATTAATAATGCCACGATACACTGCATTAAGGTCATAAGGGCCTAGTTAATCTAAAAAGACAATTCAGTAATGGCATTCATGATCACAATATAATGGTGTAATGACAGATGAACACAATGAACAGGAACTGGCGGTATGTTGTTGTGCTACGCGCGTTTCGGCATTGCCTTCATCAGGGTTCCGTCCCAAAATTTTTCACTGAATGAAATACATAATCACAATATTAAATGTTGAAAGTGGATGCCCGCTACTTACACTAATTAAACAAAGACAAGAAAAATGATATGTCACAAAAGTGTCTTAAAAGAAACGCTGTGTTTCACTATTAGTGCTTAAGAAATTGTATTAATAGTCCCAGAACCCAACAGATAGTGCAAGATAAGCATGCAACAAGTGTGTGTTTTCTCCCAAGGTGGAAACAGGTAAGGATCTTGTGCACAACATGCTTTAAAAAAAGTTAATAAATCTTTTCCATATTGATGTATCAGTTAGTCTCTATTATTTTAAGAAGAATTGTAGTCATATATAGATAGTCCACTCAGAATCTCAATCATCTTGCACACCTGTATGATTGTGGACAAAACGATAGTTGGAGGATTCCTACTAGCAGCAACAGGGTAGAGGTCACGGTATGTCGATGAAACCGTGCAACGTGGGCTAAAGCAAATTGAAAAACTCTTGTCCTAAGAGCAGGAGATATGGGAGACATGAAAGATAAGGTAAGGTAAAAAACGAATCGACACATTGCCAAATTTGGGATATATAAGCAGCCCATGTATTCGTCATTTTTAAGGTTTACCTGTAATTAGGAAAGTGACCTTTCCAGTGGATCTTGATCTTTTCTCTGCTGTATCCGGGCCTGTGGAATCCGGCCCAGCTGAGACACCTTCTGGCTTGGCCTCTGGCTCAGGGAGGACGTGGTGAATTGAGCCCCGGCGACAATGCCCATGTGAGGAGAAGGCAGGACGGGGGACAGGAGGGGCCCGGGGGTCATGTCTGGCCCAGTCCTGGTGCTTGTGGGTGACTCGCATCATGACCTGGGCAGTAGCTGCATTAGAATGGACCCACATCTCCAGGGACAGCGCGCAGGATAGGTGGGGACACTGCTTGCCGGATCTAGTCGCTGTCATCAACCGCTGGTGACGGCAGGCGCCGGGGGTCAGATCAGGCCCAGGCACCGGGCACACAGTTTGGTTCGCTAACAGCCACTGGGTCACTGAGGAGCACGGCATCTGGTCGCCGGTGTTGAACCGATGGTGGGGTCTGGGCAGCTCTGCCTTTCCTCACCCCCTGTTGGTGCGGTCCAGAGTGTGAGGGGGATCTCCACCTGTGTCACCCAGACGGAGGCGCCCGACTAGTGTGCACCCAATTGGGGGAGTGGGACTGGCAGGACATACTGGACCGTGCCACTTGTCATATACAGCTGGACATCCAGCACAATGATGGGCCACCTGCACACAGGGGCGGCGTCAACACCTGCATGGTCCTCTGTGTCGGCGGACTGGGCAGCTGGGGGTCAGAGGCTGCCGGAACAGGCGACTGCTGACACCCTAGACTCCAAAATAGACTCTGTGCTTGCGGCCGTGGAGAAAATAGGTACCTCCCTCGAGGAAACACGTACTTCCCTTGAGGGCCACATTGATAAAATCACTGTGGATTTCACCCTGCTACATGATGCAGATCATCGCAAGTTAGCTGACAAGGTGCGGGACATTGAGCAAGATCTGGCTGGGGTTCACCTTGTTGTCCGTGCCACAGCGGTGGTGGTGCAGGACCTAATGGCACGAGTGAAATCACTGGAAAGAAGAGCGGAAGACGTGGAGGGCTGCTCCTGGTGGAACAACAGATGTGTAGTGGTTCTACCCGAGGGAGCGGAAGGAACAGATGCAGTGGCATATACCGAGGCATAGCTGCGTCACCTACTGCCAGAAGGCGCGCTCTCCTCATTTTTTGTAGTTGAGAGGGCCCATTGTGTTGTGTCCCTGCAAGCCGACCGCCGCCGGGGGCGAATCCAAGACCCTGCCTCTTCTGCCTCTTCAACTACAGGGACTGTGACTCTGTCATGAGAGGTATGCAAGCTGGGGGAGGTGAAGGTGGACAACGCCACAGTACTTTTCTTTCCCGACTACGCCATGTGGGTGCAAAGGCAAAGGGGGTCGTTTCTGGAGGTTAAACGACGCCTCTGAGAGCTGGGCATCAAATATTCTATCCTCTTCCTGGCCAGACGGCGTGTGGTTTCTGATGGTAGTGTGTGATTTTTCGACACGGCAGAGGAGGTCTGGACCTGGTTAGAATCTACTGGCCACCATGTGCTGAGGAGTGGAGGGTCTGCACAACAGGCTGCCGAATACAGAGCCAGCCATAGTGGGAGGCGTAGGAGGAATAGGTGTCCCCTGCCACAGCTGCATGCCACCCCAAACCTGGAGCAGGTTATACATGAGAGGCGGAAGGTACTGCAGGCAGCCGCAATGATACCCAACCGCATATGGAGGCAAGACCCTGACACTTCCCCCCATAAATTGATGATGGCTCCTCTGCTACATGGCTGTCTGGTGCGGAGTCTGGGCAGCCCCCGGATGTGACTCCTCAGATGGCAGATGACCAAATCTGAAGTGACGACTACCAGAGGGTCCACGTGGAATGGTGATGTGTGCGATCGACGAGGGCCCTCCAGCACACCATTCGGGACGGTGCCACCGACGGAGTGATAGGGGAGTGTCTGAGCGGCTCGGCTCATGCCCTTACAGTTGGACTAAGGCCTGATAAAAATGACACTGAGTGCTCTTTACTGTGGACATGTGGGGCACTGATGTGCTAGTCTCTCACCCCTCTATGAGTAGTTACCACAAGGCGTTTCCGCCAATTTGGGCAGATACAGGTTGTCCCTCCGCTCTCAAGCTGTTCAAGTTTACAATATTCCCTTTCTTCCCCCCTCCTTATCTTTTAGCACACGCTTATTTCATGCTATGTTGTCCTGCAGGTGCTGCCCACACCTGCAGACCTTTAACAGGAAGCTCTGCTCACTCCCTCCTGCTGCCCTCCCTGTGCACATCTGTGCACCTACACCATTCTACACATGCCGGCCACTACAGTCACCTCGATTGTGAGGGGCATGCACACGCCCTCGCACTTCTATGCTGCGTACTCCTACCTTAAACGCAGTTCAGTCCACATTGTTATGGCAGGAAACACATATCACGCTGCCTTAGGCCTGCAAGCTCGAGCGCAGAGTGGGGGGTGCTTATTTGCATGCGGCCGGGTGTTCCCTTCGCCGGTGGAGGAGACGGAGGTGGATGGGTAGGGCCACTATGTATTTGTGCTGGGGTTATTGGATGGAAGGCACTTATTACTCGGGAATGTGTATGCACCTAACACAGATCAGACAGCCTTTCTACACACGCTCGCTTGCATATTGCACCATCCCATGGCACATACGGTGGGGACTTTAACGCTGACATCGATTTGGAACTGGACAGGTCCTTTCCACCGCTTTCCCATACAGCTGCCGTGTCTAACTCCCTGGCTTTGGGAGATTGGATGCAGCATTGGTGCTTAGCTGATGTTTGGGGAGCATCGAGCCTGGATGCACAAGTATATTCTTTTTACTCCTCGCCACATGAACTCCACGTCCGCATTGACCGCATTGTGGACTCGACAGAGCTGCTCCCGGTTTGTCGGCATATAGACTATCTGGGGCGCACGCATTCGGATCACAACCCCCAACTTCTCCAACTGGAATGAGAGAATGCTGGACAGGCAACACATGTCTGGTGCCCCCAACCTGCGGCAATGGAGAATCCGCCTTTCCGGGTGTCGCTGGGCACTGCCACGGCAGACTTCTTCAAAACAAACGCCGGCTCCGCTGCCACTAGAGGGGTGGAATGTAAAGCATTCAAAGTCATGATCAGGGGACACTGCATGGGACTTAGCTGAAGTATTCACAAACAAATTGATGGTGACCTCACGCATATTGAACGCTCTCTTCTGAAACTGAAGTCTGACTCAAAAGCAGACTCGGGCTGTGCTCAGCATTTAGCGGATGCGCACAGCTGGAGTGATTATGGTGCTTGAATTACTCTGGGCATTCTGCCCACACTCACGCAGCTGCAAATCGAGTGGGATGGATGCTCGCATGGCTGATCCATCAGGAGCAGGCACAGCACCCTATCCTTTCGATGCGTTCCCTCTCGGGACGGCTGCTGCATACCCAGTGGGAGATGCATGGGGAGCTAACCAAGCACTACACAGCTTTGTATGAGTCTGCTGCCAGTGCTCGTCTGGTTGACCTAGCTGGTTTCTTTTCCTCCATTCACTTGCCCACCATGACGCCGGAGCAGCCGGCGGAATTGGAGGAACTGATCATGCTCTTAGAAGTCAGGGAGGTCATCAGAGCTCTGGCTATAAGCAAGGCACCCGGACTGGATGGACTGCCGGCGGAATACTACAAGGCATATGCTCCTTTGTTGGCTCCCCGCCTGCTTGCCCTGTATGAGGCATCACTTGAAGCCTCTCCCCTTCTGGGCTCACTCCGTGAAGCTCTGCTCATTTCCCTGCCCAAGCCAGATAGGGACCCCACGATCTTGGGCTCTTACCGGCCACTGTTGCTTTTAAACACCGACTATAAAATCCTGGCCAAAATACTGCGAGATCGGTTGGGCCCCCCTGGTGCCCCATCTGGTGCACACTGACCATAATGAGTTTGTGCCTTCTCGAAAGACGTCCCTTAACTTGCGCCAATTCTTCCAGGTGGCCAACTACTCAGCTTTAGGATGGTGTCAATCCGGGTGCCTGGTGCTTGACTTGGAGAAGGCATTTGATGCTTTGGAATGAGAGTTTCTGTTTGCTGACTTGTCCCGCTACAGACACGGAGCTTGCTTTCTCCGCTAGTACGGCTGTTATACACCTCCCCATCTGCCAGAGTCAAAACAGGTGCCCTTGTGTCGGAGCCTGTATCTATTAGTTGTGGCACCAGGCAAGGATGTCACCCGCTGTCACCCTTGCTCTTCTCGCTGGCCATAGAGCCACTCCTGGAAGCCATTCGTGGGAGTGGGATGGAATGGGGTATCCCCTTGGGTGAATGGACGCATGCAATTTCTCTGTACGCAGATGATCTGCTCCTGTACATCTGGGACATAAGTGGAACACCTGCTGACCTGGCGCGGATCCTTAAGGATTTTGCGTCCCTCTCTGGTCTCAGAGTGAATTGGTCGAAATCTTGTTTATACCCATTCAATCCGACTTGCCCTGACCCCGCACTGGTCATTAAAGACACACCCATGAAGTGACAACCTAATGTCTTTCAGTAACTTGCGGTACGAGTATATCATCAGCCAGTGGACCTGCTAGAGGGAAACCTCTTGCAGGCGTTAACAGTCGTCAAGTCGCAAATGCTCTTCTGGCGGAGTCTGCCCCTGGCCGTCATGGGCCGAATAGCGTTGCTTAAAATGGTGGTCCTACCCCAGTTACTGTATTTCTTTACTAACTTGCCAATGTATATCTGGCCTCCTATCTTCCATTCTTTCGAATGGGTCATGCATGAGGTCATATGGAATGGGTCATGGTGCAGGGTTGCGTTGTCCAAGCTGTATTTACCGGCTAGCCAGGGAGGCCCTGCAGTACCCAATATGGAGCACTACTATCTGATGGCGCAATTATAATGGGTGGCTAGATGGGCCAGTGGACTGAACCTTGAAGACACAGCCACGCTCTTGCCAGGGTGGACGCACTCATTGGTTCTATCGCTCTTTCACCCCGGGAGAAGAGGTGGGGCACCCGTCCGTCCAGATAATGCTAGAGGTGGCGTATAAATGCTTCCATCACAGCCTGTGTCTCACGAGCCCGGTCATCCCGTATGTGCCAGCCTGCCATTGCAGGGCACACTGAGAGGTGGCCGAGCCACCACCAACACAGAACTTTCCGCCTGGCAGGCGGCCTGCAGAGACTGGGTGATCTATATCAGGATGGGCTGCTGGCACCCTTCGATACCTTAGTGGAAGACGCTGGATTACCGCGAGGTCAGTTCCTTCTTCACACCTCGCTACTTGCAGCGCTGCGGACTCTGTGGGGGGACGTGTCACAGGAACCCGCTATGCATCTCACAATCCAATACATACACGTTATGGGTACAGGGAGACATCTCACAAAGTGGTTTGCCAGCACACTGTGCACACACATGGCACACCTGTTGACGCCTCTATGCCATCCCTGGGATGTGGACGTGGCTCGCCCGTACACAGATCGCGAGTGGGAGGCCATACTGGAGGGACCTACCCATATCCCCAGAAATGTCAGATTCCTTCTCATTCGGTATTACGTATTACAAAGAGCTTACTTGACTCCAGTTAAGATCAACAGGTACTTCAGGTGTACAGATGCTTGTTACCCCCGATGTAGGCTGATAGATACGGATCTCATCCATATGCTACGGGGCTGCCCCCGCACTCGATGATTATTGGTGTAAAGTAGCAAACACAACAAGATGATGGATGGAGTGCTGAAACTTTTCAACCACCCACCCCCCCGTAACAGACCTGGGTTTAATCAATCATTCTTTTGCTCACTATGCCACCCCAGTTTGGACCCAGTCATATGCAAATCAGTCTTGACCCTGTTCCTCATGGGAACAGTCCAACCCACACTGCCTGGCCAGGTCCTCCCTAGACCGGAAATAAGAATCCTGGGACCGGTTTCGGGGTTTCACCCCTCATCAGCCAGGCTAGCTTGAATCCAGTGGCACAGCAAGCAAGGGACCCACGTCCGGGGTGATGCCCCGAAACCGGTCCCAGGATGCTTGTTTTCCGGTCTAGGGAGGCCCTGGCCTGGCAGTTCGGGCTGGACTATTTCCATGGGGAATAGGGTCAAGGCTGATTTGCATATGGCTGGGTCCAAACTAGAATGGCGTGGCGAGCAAAATAACGATGGATTAAACCCAGATCTGTGACTGGGGGTGAATGTTTGACAATGTTCAGTATTCCATCCATCATCTTTTTGTGTTGCATTTTCACCCTAAGTGGGGAGGGTATGCCCAGATGTGGGTCCCATGCTCACTATGCCATCGGTTTCAAGCTGGCCAGGCTGGTGAGGGGTGATGCCCCGAAACCGGTCTCAGGATGCTTGTTTTCCGGTCCAGGAAAGACCTGGCATGGCAGTTCGGGCTGGACTATTACCACAGGGAACAGGGTCAAGGCTGATTTGCATATGGCTGGGTCCAAACTGGAGTGGCGTGGCGTGCAAAATAACGATGAATTAAACCCATATCTGTGACTGGGGGTGAATGTTTGACAATGTTCAACATTCCATCCATCATCTTTTTGTGTTGTGTTGGTGTAACGTTACAACCCACTTGGCTGGCTGCACTGTATGAACAGTGGCACACATCTGGGATGTGTGTCCCTTGGGACTCTTCCGTAGATCGACTAGGCACAAGGTAGAGTCCAGGTTTATATATCTGGGGGTACTCGCAGCTAAGCGTTTAATTATCAAGCAATGGAAAAGCTTGGAGCCTCCCCCTGCGCTGGCGTGGTCCCACTCACTAACAGTCTGGGCACAAGCCAAGAGCATTGCCTTGCACCGTGAAGACACATTGGGGTTACGTAAGGTTCCAATGGCGGTCGAATGGGATGTTATACTGCAGGTCTTCCAGTGCAGCTGGCAGTCAGAGGGCGAGCCCCAGGCCCCCGCAGCATGCACAGACACAGCAGCACAGTAGCACATGCGGTGGGGACATTCCATGGATACGCTATTGCTCTGTCCTACTTTCCCCTCTCCCTCTCTCTCATCATAATTCAGGGGTATGACTAACTATGTACCCATTGATCCTATGGCTGTCTGGGCCGCACAGGCGGTGGGGGAGTGATGAGAAGCAACAGGGACCGGAGTTGGGCACCAGTTAACATTGTTATCCCCTAGACCCCGGTTCCGTTCCCTTTCCCTCTAAGCGCCATACTAATCAGCTCATACTGACGTAAGACGCAACAACCAATCCCCATATGCCCTGCAACGCATCCCAGCAAACGCTGCTGCGATAGTCGCTGCAGACTGTACTCAAGACTATGCACCGAACTGTTGCCTGAATTGTTATCACCTGGGGTGTATACGCCTAGGCTGAAATGCTACATGTACCTGTATGGCATGTTATGTTAAAAGACCAATAATTAATGTAAACAAAAAAATCTGTGAAATGCACACTCTCACCTTAGAGGAGCCTTTCTTCTAAGTTCATCCCCATAGGTGGTCCTCAGAACCAACCCCTAATTTCTCCTAAAAGTAGTTTCCACTTTTCATCTCAATCAAACCATTGAGTTATTGGTTTTCTTTCCACATCCAGAGTCTGTAGCGGAACGCTCCTTGCAGACATTAAATGTCAAAAGAGTGTTAATGTATTTTGTGGATATAGTTAAGCTGTTTCATAAGTCACAGCAACTTTTCATGGCCTACTCCACGCCACACAAGGGGCAGGCCATTTCCAAAGCAGGAATTGCTCATTGACTTGTCAAGTGTATTCAAACTTGTTATGCCAAAGCCAAGTGGCCCCTACTTATACCTCCAAGACCCCATTCCACTCACAAAAAAGGGGATTTGATGGCTTTCTTGCAGAATATGCTGACATCTGTAAAGCACCTACTTGGTCCACCACTCACACCTTTTTAAAACATTACTGTGTGGATGTTCTGGCTAGACAACAAGCTAGAGGTGGCCAGGCTCTCTTACTCGCACACTTTCAATCTTCTGCAACATTCTCAGGCTGAGCCACTGCTTTTTGGAGGAGGACTGTTTTATAGTCTATGCACAGCACTTGTATCTACAGCTACACATGCCATGAACAGAAAATATTATTTACCCTTTAAGCAACTGTTGATGGCATGTAGTAATGTAGATTCATATCAACTCACCCTCCTCTCCAGTCGCCTGAGGTCTTTTTTTTTTAGAGTTTTATATAGCGCTAACTAGACCCGAAGATATCGGGTATCAGAGCGCTTTACATAGCACCAGTTTCGTTACATGAGGACACATTCATTTTTGTTAGGCACGGAGAGATTAAGTGATTTGCCCAGAATCACAGGATGTTGAGCGTCGTTGCCGAGACTCGAACCTGGTTCCCCAGCTTTGAGGTCGACCGCTCTAGCCGTAAGGCTACATCCTCTCCCAGGTTAGTTGCAAGAACTCTTACCTTCATAGTCATGATTTCGAATGGTCATCTCTTCTGTATCTATATGCTACATCTACCTTTCACCCTCCGGGAGGAAGAAAACAATCTAACTATGGAACCAATGCCCATGCGCATTGTCTACAAAAGGTGGAATCGCCACAACTCATGACTCGGAAAGACTTCTTGTTCGAACAAAAACAAGTTGCACACGTCACCACTTCAGATTCCCCCGATAGAGATCAGACACCAACACAGGGACTGGACTTTCAAAGTTTTCTTCTGCGTTTTATTGTATCGCTGTTACGCGTTTCGGCAATGTTGCCTTGCTCACACGAGCGTTGCTGAATTGTCCCATTTAAAATGCCGGAACTACACGTCACATGGTATCCTGTTTTAGCAGCCTCTGAAAACAGACTCAATACCCGCTACTTGTATGGGGAAATCCTTACAATTGATTAATCCCCCAAGTTAAAAGTGAAAACACTTGTATAGATAAATACTTGATTTTGATTTATCAATCAAAGAATACAATCTCCGGGTATATATATATTTTCAGGTGCTTAACATTCATGAAAATTGACACATTAATGAGGTTGTCAGTTCTTTGCGGCATAAAGTGCAAGTGCAATATGCCACAAAATTCATAGCTCAAAATATCTTGAATTACTTAAATCGATAAAATGACCCGGGGTAGTTCTAGCACTTTCGAAATTCCCCCAAAACAACGGAAGGTTTACCAAAGTGCCTTAGTGTGAAGTGCAAAAAATCATGATAATTTCAAAGCTCTACCGAGAGCCACATGGCCACTTACAAGGGTGCTTCTCCTGTTGTTAATGCCTCGCATCGGTCTTCAAAGTAAAGTGCAAGGGCAATTCTGCCTCATAGAGCTCATTAACCAGTATAAAATTGAATACATCAAACCTAGTGGCTTATAGTGCATGCCTTCTATAGCGTACAGATGCTATGGGCTCAATACCAATATATAGAACAATGTGAATAGGCACTCACACTGGTTTTCCCGTGTGAGTATAGTTCTAAGAGGGTAAAGTGCAAGTGCTATTAATTAAAATGATGCCGTTCCCTCACATGGTAATAGTTCCTCACTTCCGCCATAATGCACATAAATACAATACAACATCAGCACTGGTCATTAATAAATTTGCAATTAACTCATTACATCTTAGATCAATAGGGGACCAGATTACTTCTCTTGTCTAATTCACAAGAGAACACGCATGTGGCAATATACCTTAAGTATAAGTTACAATCACTTCAATACTTTGCGTCCCTCTGTCATTTCTAGTCCCATAAAATTCAACACAAATAAATTTCAATTAATTTGTTCCAAATGATCTGCCTTTCTACCTCATCAATTCATATTTTCATGTCACGTAGTTCCCGCCTGAAGTTAAAAACAGGGAGTGTGGATACCTCTAAGATCCTAAATGCACATTTAAATCCTCTTCCGAGTTAAGACCAAACAGGATTTTGGTGTTAAATAAGAGTATGCATCTTCACTTGCAATACATATACCACATAATCACTTTTGCAATTCAGGAAGCTTCTAATGTTCCACTGGCTTTTCATTCGAGGTGACATGACTTGTTTCGTGTTGCGCCCAATCTTGCATGCCTTGCATTTTGAACATTTATAAAACCCAGGACTGGCTCTCAGCCATCCCTCAGCAGTCCCAACCTCTGGACTGCTGCTCACTAGATCCTGTCTTATAGACTTGGCTTTCCTACAAGTGATTAGTGGCCTACGGGGGATTAAAGCATTTAGTATGGGATCCCTTTTCACTAAGTACCAATGTCTACTTAGGCAGTCTCTCACCTTGCCATGGTAGACATTGTACCTGGTGATCATGCGTGTCTCATTCTTGTTACTCTTGTTGTCCACTCCAATTTTCTCATTTGGGTAGAGTAATGTTGTCCTTCTAATCTTGCTCGCTTAGGTCAGTGCTTGATTTAATACTTGAGGACTATAGCCTCTCTGAGTAAATCTGTTAGTAAGATCCATATGGGCTTTCGTCAGAGTTGACGCCTTGCTACAATTTCATTTTATTCTGAGGTGTTCTGCATAGGGGATGCTGTTCTTTAGTTTCTGGGGATGGGAGCTCCGAGCATGTAATATGGAGTTCCCTGCCAAGGGTTTCCTGTAGGTACAAGTATGTAATGAATTATCTTTTACATAGACTTCCAGGTCCAGGAAGCACACTGGTGTTCTACTGATTGTGTCAGTGAATTTCAAATTCAATGAATTATCATTTAACTCCCGAACAAACTGTTCAGCCGATTCCTTGGTACCCTCCCACACCAGGAAGAGATCATCTATAAATCTGGTTCATGCAATGATGTTGTTCTTCCATTCCCTGGCATGTTTGACCCAGAGCACCTGCTCCTCCCACCAGCCCATATGCAAATTAGCATAGCTGGGGGTGAAGCAGGTGCCCATGGCCGCCCGCTCACCTGTTTGTATGTATCATTACCATACATGAAAAAGTTGTTCTCCAGGCATAGCCTTCCCATCTCAACCAGCATCCCCTGAGTGTTGATACAGTGCAATGGATCGTTTAAGGTAGTGCCTCATTGCTCTCAGCCCATCCTCGTGAATAATGCTGTACATAATGATGTGACGTCAAGCGTAATCAGGAAGAATTAGTCCCTCCATATGATGCTCTGAATCTTCCTCAGGTAGTTCCTCATGTCCTATAAGCCGTGAGTTCTTTAACAAACTCCTCTAGAAAATGATCAAGAAATCTGGATGTGGGTTCGAATAAGCTACCTATTGCTGAAATGATAGGCCTCCCCGGGGGACCTCTGCGTTCTTATGAATTTTCAGAATGAGGTACAGGATGGGTGTTACTGGGTTGTCTACCCTCAAATATAGGTATTCTTCCTGTGAGATCATGCCTAAACCTCTCCACCTGGCGTGGTCTTTATGGTATTGTTCTTTACCTCTAACAGATTGCTATGAGGAACTTTTTGGTAGCATCTAGTATCTTTTAACTGGAAACTTGCTTCTTCATTATACATATTAAGAGGCCACAGTACCAGGTTACCCCCATGTCAGATTGACGGACTACTATATCCTTCCTGCTCTTAATCTTGTTCACAACTAGGGCATATTTCTGGTCATATTGATTGCTCCCCCTCAGGAATCCCTTGCTCGATGAAATGGATAATGCTTTCAGATCTTTACTACCAGCTCAGAGAACGCATCAATCGAGTCTTTTGGTACATTGGGGACAAAAGTAGATTTGGGTTTGAATGGTGCTTTAATACTCTCATAAATGTCCAACCCTAACATTCCGGCAGTATCTCCTACAGATTCGGGTAGGCCCATTTCCTCACATTCCCTCTCCAATAGATTTAATTCATGCAGAAGGTTCAAATCCCCGACTTCTAAGTTGGAGGTCTCTCCCGAGTCTAGTTGCCTTTCTGCCGGTTGTTCCAATCTATTATGGAAGAATTTTTTAAATTTTAACTTTCTGACGAATTTGAAAAAGTCCATACGAGTTTGACTGAAGTCAAAGTTGGTTCTCGTGCAGTAGGACAGTCCTAATGAAAGTATATTTTTCTCCTCATCCGTGAGTTCCAGGTCTGTCAGATTGATTATGGTTGCTGGGTTGTTGTTCACTTGCGTTGGTGTGGTTCCTTGACTCTGGCACCCGAACGCAGTTCCATGCCCTCCTCTTCGCGTTTCCTTGGTGCTTTCTTCCTTTCCATTGTGGTCTTTGTTTGATATTCAAAGTCCTGTCCAAGCGTAAAAAATGCAACTCTTCAATAACCGAGGGGGGTTCCTGCATTTCCCTGTTCTTATTTGAGCACCCAGCCCCGTCTTCTGATTCAGTATCAAGTTCCGAACTCATGTTAGAGCTTGCTTCTGAGCTATTTTCCAAAGATGTTTGCCGCTCACGATCTTTTTTTATCCAATCCCATATTGCTCAATAGCCTTTGTCGGCGTATGTTGTCAAAAAGTGGGGCAAAAGTATATATCTGGCCTCTCTGGTAATCCAACCTATCTCTGGCGAACTTCGTGG
Source organism: Calotriton arnoldi (assembly GCA_963921515.1). Lineage (NCBI taxonomy): Eukaryota > Metazoa > Chordata > Amphibia > Caudata > Salamandridae > Calotriton > Calotriton arnoldi. The sequence continues at coordinate 676,810 of CAWUFW010005313.1, read as the reverse complement.
CTTCTCTGTCCCTAATGGCTTGTTCATGCTTTTTGAGTTTAACTTCCAACTCTTTTTCAAATTTTGCCAGAACTTCCAGTTTTGCCAATTTGCTCATTTCCACCTCCAAATTTTTAATTGCTTCCAATATCTCGTCACGATCCCGTCTGGCATATTTAACCAGGATCAACAATTCATTACTGTGAGCACTATCACTAGACCTATATCTCTTTATTTACGGCTGCTATCAGCTCTACGGGTCACCATCTGTTACATAAATTCATGGCAATTTCTCTTTTTGACTTTGTTTTATTTCATTTTTACTTTTTTAAGAAACTTTTAGCGGAAAACATTGTGATAAATAGTGCTCATATACAAAAATATTTCATACAAAAGGTTAAAATCATCATCTCATTTGAAAATGTAACAAATCTAATAGTACTATTTCAATATCTACATCACATTTCATTTAAAATAGACTTCCTGAAATCAATCTGATATGCTCACAAGTGATTACATATCCCCCATTTGTTCCCACACTTGCATCCTAACCTCTCAGCTCACTCGCACACATTCCTCCTTCCAAACACACCCCAATGTCCAACAACACACACAGAGTTGTTGGGTGATATTAAAAATAAATTAATCTTGTTCCTGTTTTAATTTTTGTTTTCAGATCCCCCACCACTCACCTAGATGAGACTAAAAATGAGTGGTCCTGAAGAAGGTGGATATAAACTATAAACTATAAGCTCCACTGAAACGTAAGTCAACCAGAGTGTGTGACATCACAACCAGCAACACAAATTACTGAGGGTTGATGTATTATCCCTGTGACTTCATCTCTGTGTGTGTTGTTGGACATTGTGGTGTGTATGGATGGGAGGAATGTGTGCGAGTGAGCTGAGAGGTTAGGATGTAAGTGTGGTAACAAATGGGGGGATATGTAATCACTTGTGAGAATATCAGATTGATCTCAGGAAGTCTATTTTAAATGAAATGTGATGTAGATATTGAAATAGTACTAATTAGATTTGTTACATTTTCAAATGAGATGATGATGTTAACCTTTTGTATGAAATATTTTTTGTATATGAGCACTATTTATCACAATGTTTTCCGCTAAAAGAAGTTTCTTAAAAAAGTAAAAATGAAATAAAACAAAGTCAAAAAGAGAAAATTGCCATGCGTTTATGTAACAGATGGTCACCCGTAGAGCTGATAGCAGCCGTAAATAAAGAGATATAGGTCTAGTGGGAGTGTGCACAGGAATGAATTGTTGATCCTTTTCTCCCTTACTCCCAGACCTCCAAAGTATTTTCAGGGGGGACGCCTTCTTTACCTAGTAAATATTTAACCAGGATCCTCATCCTGTTTTGCGATTATTCAGCACTGTTCACAGCCCATTCCTGTAACATTGAGGGGTTTGGGTTCTCAAAGGTGGGGGCTATTAACACTCTTAAGCCCCTTGGGACTCTCCCCACTTCTAGGTATCTTTCCAAGGATTTGACTTCCCACCACTTTGAGACTTCCGCTTGTCTTAACTTCTCAAGTCTGCGCATTAGTGTCTGCAGATTTATTTCCGGCGGTGAAGTCCCCGGTCCTTTGTTACGGCTGGTCGTGTCTGCTGCATTTTCGTCAAAAACGGCATTCGCCGCTTCCTCTCTTTCCTTTAACCAGGTATCCATCTTACTCCACTTAATCTGAAACGCTCACTCACAGATGTCAGCTCTCAAGGCCTAAGTCGAGCCCCGCCGGGTTAGCCTCTCCGACACCTCTCCCCGTCGATAATGCAAGGATTTGCTCTAAACGGCGAGGTGCTTACCCGATCACAGGCGTCCTCCGACACTCTGCTCTCAGACGCTCTTCACCTCGCGGTCGTGCTCCACGTCTGGCTGTATGCTTTTTATATATATATCATTTTTTGTTTTTACAGTGGCTTTTACCACTGTGTAGTTATATGTAAGTCAGAGTTTCCATAGGAAGATAATTTTTTATTTTGTTTATAACTTTTATGACATTTAATGAATCTTTAAAACTTTCCCAAAGCAATGTTCATCGACCTCTGCTCCTTCCTGGAAAGTTTCATGGTGATACTTCAAGCAGGGCTGGGTAAAAGGGAGGGTCCCATTCCCCCATGCAATTTCCATAGGGAAAATTAGACAACGATACAGAAAAAAGCAGCTGAACAGATTACACCACATTTGTCAGAGAGCTAGCTCTTTACCCAGAAAACATGCTTTTTGTGATTTGGTGTGAATCTGTTCAGCCATTTTAGAGGAATTATGGTTAAAATATAGCGATAAATAGTGCAGCTGGACTCGCACAGGAAAATAAAGCATTCTGATTGGCTGGTCCCGTTGGACTCCCACGGGACAGAGTGAAGGGATTGGCTGACCGCAACTTGAGGAGAAATGGTGCGGCTGCAATTACAGGACTCAGGGACTCGATCCTCTGAGTACAGAAAAATTAAGTTAATAAACATAAAAAGGGACAGGTTAGGGATACCCTGACCCCCTAACCCTTGTTGATGGGGTCCCATAGGGACTCCCCAGGGAGCCAAAAAGAAATATATATATATATATATATATATATATATATATATACATACATTTATACATTTCTCTCATTGTGGTCCTGCGGGAACCAGCGTGTGCCTGTGTGAGCCAGCATGAGCCAACGCGGACCCCACTGCTCCCACAGCACCCAAAAAAAAAAATGAAGAGTGCGAGGTGGGAGTTCATGGGTGGTTGGCTGATCATGGTGGCTTGACTGCCTGCGGGAGTTAGACTCCTTATGCTGCGCGCAGTGTGGGTTGACCGCACACGTTTCATAATAAGATATTACTTTACATTAAAATAAAAATAGAAATGTATTGAAAATGCTAAAGGTGAAAGTGGAGTTATATACATAAGCAAGGTAGTAAGATTTTTACTTGTTAAAAAAAAATCTTAGAAATTCACTGAAAAAAAACAAAGCCTAAAGTGGAGTTATACGTAGATCTTCTAATGATAAAAAACTACTGTTTTAAAACAAAAAAACACTGAAATTCCCCAGTTACATATATAACTTAGCTTAGTATACCTTTCACCACTATTATGCACTGCTTATGACCTCATATATTACATCAATGAAGATACATGAAATCTATGGTGGTGCAAGGTATCCTTAGGTCAGTTACATATAACTGATGAATTTCAGTGTTTTCTTTCTTTTTATTCGAAGGACTACGCACAACTCCACTTTAACATTTATTTTTTTCAGTGAAAAAAAATATATATATATATATATATATATATATATATATATATTGTAAAAAGCAATTAAAGCTCATTTTTTTTATACAGGCGTACCCCCCCTCCTTTTCTGCCCTTAACTATAACAACCCAAACTAAAAACTTTTATTTATTTTGTTGCTTGGTTTGGGGCAGAAGGGTCCTCCTTTTCATCCTTTGTCTATATCAGCCTCAAATCTCCTTTTTACCATTAAACTCTCCAATGCATATACTTACGTATATATACTATGTGTGCTAACGACTTGCATTGTAAAATAATGCATTTTTACAACTCTCATTATGAGAGACGCGTAGTTATTACATCGTGTTAAATGTACCTCGTTGCTTGGTAAAGGGGACTTGCCAGACTCTGCTTTACCTAAACTTATAAAACTTGTTGCATTTCGGACTCTTAATAAATACATCGTTAGGTAAGCCCTGCTGTTGTTAATGGTTCAATTAGCTGATGATAATGTGATCCTGTTGGGAAACTGGGTCTCATTCAATGCTATACATCAAGGCATGCCTCACCAGTTCATGGTGAACATAAGTTTCTAACTTTGAATGTATATTCTCGCTAAGACTGTAATTCAGGGGTCTCCAACCTTTTGTGTAATAAGAGCTACTTATGGTAATCGAAAATCATCACACGCTACCAATAGTAATAGTGACATCAGACAAGATTCCATCAGTAACCACCATGTCAAGGATTACCAGCAGTAATCGCCTTAGTGCATCAGGACGGTTGCCCCTAAAAAGGCTTTGCCAATTAAGAATGGCTTTACATAGGTAATACATGTCAGTTACAGCTGCAGTGCCCCTGACAAAAAAGTAATCGTAAAAGTTATAGGGATTCTGCACACACACAGAGCTATGCACAGGATAATAGGACCTCGGAATATAGTGGTGAGCCAAACATAAACCTTAGCACCTAAAACCCCAACCCAACTAGCCTTAGCGTCCCATTAGCAACAATGTACCAATGATTAGACAACCCAGAACACGGTATCTCTCTCTCTCAGGACTCGCAGTAGCAAGAACACCCTTTCGTCACTCACTCATACCTGTCCACAACCGGTGTATGAAGAGACACAGTATAGGTTAAAATGTTTATTTCAACATACGTGCTCTAATATACAGTACACGTGACAGTACTATCAGCATAATGCATAAGAATAATATAATCAGCATAGTTACAACTCCATAGAATACTAATGGGGAAAGCATTTCATAAAGCAGTGGATAGAGGGCTGAATGACCTTACCACCCTCCCCGTACTAGTAGCTTTTGTATTATAAAAATAGAAGACCTCTGGGCTTTGACAAGCGAACCCCCATACCTCACTCTCTAGATGCAAAGACTACATCAGCAGACAATCACAGCTCTTCTCTCTGGAAAGGTTTGCTTCAAGTCCCTCTCAAGAGGGAACAACGCAATAATACTAGCCCACCAATTTCCTCATGGCCGCTGTACATAGTGTTGTGTCTAGGTGCGAGGGACTGGCCATATCAGCAAGAACCAGGGACATGTTTTTCGACCTTGTAACTGTTGTTCAGACTGAGCCCAAAGGGAACAGGAGAAAAGGTGAGAAACAGAAAATGCAGACAGCTGTAAAATAACTTGGCAGGAGCAGAGAGCGACAGGACAACGGCTAAGAGTTACATGCGCAAAAGTCATCATGGCAGCCAGGCCTATGCCAACGTATCCAGGCAGGCCAGGAGGCCACAAACCACAAGACACCCTCCCCTGGACAGTCCATCGGCCAAGACTAAGGACCAAGACAGAGTTCAAAACACCTGAGCAGAACAGAGGCGTCCATAGTGGAAGGAGTCCTAATGGAGGACAATGAACGGGGAAAGGTAGCAAAAAGACAGTCAGCGAGGCAGTTCACGGACAGTGAACGGCAAATCAATCCAAAAACGTGGAAGTGCAGAAAAATGCTATACCGTCCAAGAGGACATCATTGGAATCGTCAGAAAACGTAGACGCCATCCAGTCCAACAGGTCAAAGATGCAGGAAAGCTCCTCAGAGGACGGAGCATCCAAAAGCAATGCGGGACAGCTTGCGTGATATTCAATATAGCTTTGTTGTAGGAGATTCTGAGCAGCCGCCCAGATATCCCATTGTGCCAAAATCCCCAGTGCAGCCGCACGCGTCATGCAGCCTGCAACGGAACAGTCCCGTTCATGGGCCTCTAAGGGACCCATCAACCGAACAAAATCCGGAACAGACAACGACGTATTGGAGAGGCAATAATCCATGGCCCAGGTGAAAGGGCAGCGAATGCAAGACATCACTGTCAGGCATTGCTCTATCGGAGCACCTACCTCAGTGTAGAACGACAGCGCTGGCAGGACTACATCTCCCAGAAGGCCGTCCTTCTGGGAGGGATGAAATACCACGTACAACGCAGGGAGCGTTGTACGTGATTCCAGTTGACTCGGAAAATTGTCAAACGCAGAGCGGCTGCTCTGCTGAGGTCCCGCTGGTACCGCCGGATCTGGCGCTCTCTGTCCGAGGCGCCGAATGTTCTATTCCCGCTTTCTAGTCTGCTGCATAGATCGTGGGGAAGGTGTGTGTTCGCTTCTGCCACTAGCGCTCGGAGGAGCGCTGAACATTTAGAACGTTTGTTCCCGCAGCTGCAGCGGGAACAACGTTGAGGCTTGGAGGGAGATGCCTCTGGAATAGTACTGACTCCTTCCTATCCCCTGGATTATCGACTGTTGGCCTGCTTTCCTCTTTCCCTTTGAGTCAAAGAGGGAAAGGAGGTTTTGGAACTCCATGGTATCCTGCGCCTGAATCATTCCTGGGAGGTACCGCTTTTTCTTTTCTTGTGTTTTCTTCGTTGCATTTCAGACGTGACTTTGGAGTAACTCTCCTGAGTGCTGCCTTCCTGTATTCCGTTTAAAGCTCCAGAAGGAGTGATTCATGCCGGGATTGTTTGCAGCATTTTGGACAGAACTTCCTGATTCCTCACGAAATGTCCTTTAACTCCTTCCTTTACTGGAGCAGGCTGTTACCTTTCTTTTCTTCTAGCTTTGAGGGTGTGTGGTAGAGGGTATGTATGAGGATATCACTTAATTATTTGTCAGAAAGAGAAAAGTGGACGGTGTACTAACTGGTCTGTGTTTGGTTTATAGGTGCTTATGTTTTGTTGCCTGTGGTGAGAGAATTATCTTCCCAGACAAAGAGGTTCTATACAGTTGGGGATGAACTCTAACAGGTACTGAGACAATACTAGTGAGATATTATGAGAGTAGTTAGCCTTGTATATCCTACTAATCATTTGCTTATTTTTGTTACAGGTCTCCCCTTTTCCCACGCTGCACCTACCCTATCCCTCGCTTGATCGCCTCAATACTCTGGGTATCATTTAAATCAGAGTTTGGGGATGTCAGGAGGTGGACCCCTTTGAGCATCGCCCAGTTCCTGAGGAGTGCTGCGTCGTGACAGAATCACGTACCCGCGAATATTACTCCTCCCGGTCTGGGCCAGTCCCAAAGATGGCGTCTTTAGATGAAGTATTACAAGCTTTGGTAGTGGTACAGCAGGAATTGGCAGCTTCTCGCGCTGAGACTGCGGCTTTGAGAGAGAGAGTGGATAGACAGTTAAGGAATCCATTCGATGTGTCATCAGCCACCCCTCAGATACAGGTGACGGTTCCGCCGCCCATTCCTTTGGCTAGTCCGGAGAGGTACTCAGGCGATCCGTTAAGGATACAAACATTTCTGACCCAAATAGCATTGCATTTTTCTTGTAAACCTGCCTCTTTCCCCAATAATCTTTCTAGGGTGGCTTTTGCCATCTCGTATCTGACAGGGGATGCCGCCAATTGGGCAGTTCCTTTGGTCAGGAACGACGATCCGTTGCTTTCGGATTGGACTGCCTTTCGGAGGGAATTCGAGAGGGTATTCGATCGCCGGGCTACCACCTTTAGCACGGATAGAGAGCTGCTGGAACTCCGTCAGGGTAATAAGGACCTAGTCTCCTATATGACGGCCTTTAACCGCCTGGTGGCAGAAACGGCCTGGCCAGAGGAGAAAAGAATGTCGCTCTACTATCAAGGGTTAAGGGACGAGATGAAGGATGCGTTAGCACGTATTGATCCGCAGCCCACCACATGCATTTGATAAATCTCACCTTGCGGTTAGACCATAGATTGGCTGAGCGGGGAGGGGACCAGAGAAGAGGCGAGAGAGCCGTGGTGGGGATGGGGTATGAAAATCGTTCCTCTCATCCCTCGTTGGAACCAGGGCCAGAACCGATGGATGTGGGGGCTCTGAGACCCCCATTATCTAAAACGGAGCGAGAGAGCCGCCGGGCGCAAGGCCTCTGTATGTATTGTGGGAAGAAGGGGCACTATGTGAGGGATTGTCCCCTGAAACCCAAGAAAAGGAATACGTATTATTCCAACAAAAGAGTGGCAACCGTGGAGTTTGGGTCCACCAGTGCTGGAGACTCTGTCGAGACAGAGTATCCCAGAGGGGAACCAGCAGAGAAGGAATGGAGATTGCCGTCATTAGCGGTTACTGAGGTAAAAAACACTGAGTCCCACATAGTGCTGTCCATGATCCTTAGGACGGGACAACAAGACCATCAGGTATGGACCATGATAGATTCTGGGGCCACTGGGAACTTCATAGATAGCGGTTTGGTACACCGATTGGGGTTAGCCAGAGTGCCTAGCCACAAACCTGAAAGGGTGTTAGCGGTTGACGGCACCCCGTTGAAGTCAGGTCCCATCACAGAACACACAGAAGTGGTCGAGCTGGTCCTCAAAGGGGATCCCCAAGATCATGTGGAGGATATCATGCTGAATATTATCGAGGCGCCTCAATACGAGGTCATCTTGGGCATGCCATGGTTGTGGCAACATAACCCTACCATGGATTGGAGACTGAAAACCGTTCGCTTTCAATCACCGGAATGCCTAGATATGTGCATGAAAGACAACTGTTCACACACTTTGGCCCTAGCCCGGATATATCAAGTTGCCACCGCAGCAGAGAAAGAGACAGTTACCTCCAGAATATGCCATTTACCGAGAGGTGTTTTGCGAGGTCAAGGCCGAGATTTTACCCCCTCATCGCGACTATGATTGTCGCATAGACCTGGTGGCTGGAGCCAGTATTCCATCATGCAGAGTCTATGCGTTATCAGAACCCGAGACTAAACACTTGCGCGAATACCTCGAACATTATAGTGCCATCGGCTTCATTCGCCCGTCTCGTTCCCCAGCCGCCTCTCCTCTTTTCTTCACGGCAAAAGCCAACGGTGAGTTAAGGACTTGTATCGATTATCGGTCATTGAATAAGAACACGGTGAGAAACCGCTATCCGTTGCCGCTCATCCCCGTATTGCTGGATCAGGTGAGGGAGGCCAACATCTACACCAGACTTGATTTAAGGGGGGCCTATCACTTAGTACGCATTCGCGAGGGGGATGAGTGGAAGACCGCATTCAAAACACGGTACGGGTTGTTTGAATACTTGGTTATGCCGTTCGGGCTGTGTAACGCCCCGGCGGCATTCCAGTACTTTCTCAATGACGTGCTCAAGGACTACATAGATCGAATCGTGATCGTGTACATCGATGACATTCTGATCTATTCAGTCTCGCCGGAACAACATACCAGACATGTCATCCTGATCCTCAAAAGACTGCAAGAACACAGCTTGTTTTGCAAGCTAAGCAAGTGTGAGTTCAGCGTGGTTGAGGTCGAGTTTTTGGGGGTCATTTTGAGTCCTCAGGGGTTAAGAATGGCTGAAAGAAAAGTGGAGGCGGTTCAGGATTGGCCTGTTCCCAAGAGTGTGAGAGAGGTGCAATGCTTTTTGGGTTTCTCCAACTACTATCGAAGGTTCATCTCTCATTTTTCACAGTTGGCCGCTCCAGTAACTAGGTTGTTGAGGAAAGGAACGTCTTTTCATTGGACCTCCGAAGCCATGGAGGCGTTTACCCAACTGAAAAAGGCCTTTTGTACCGCACCCATCCTGCGACACCCACAGGTCGACATACCTTTCGTGGTAGAAGCAGACGCCTCTGAGGTGGCGGTCGGAGCCGTGTTGTCACAAAGAGATAAACACACAGGGCAGCTGCATCCGGTGGCGTTCCTTTCTAAGAAGCTGAGCTCTGCCGAGACCAATTACACCGTGGCCGAAAAAGAACTATTGGCCATTAAGAAGGCCTTCCAAGAGTGGAGACACTACTTGTGGGGGGCCCATCATCCCATCACTGTATACTCGGACCACCGAAATCTTCAGTTCATGAAGACAGCCAGACACCTCTCACAGAGACAAATGCGGTGGATGCTGTTCTTCGCGGAATACGATTTCTTGATCATCTTCCGTCCTGGATCAGAGAACAAAAAAGCAGACTCCCTGTCCAGGCAAGGAGAGGGTAATGTGCCCCGACAAGACCGTCCGGAGGCAATCGTGAACCCTGAGAAGGTCCTGTGTGTGGTCATTGTGGAGCACTTCCTCGAACAAGTCACGACCAACCGGTCCCCGGATCAATGGCGGCGGTGGGTGGACCAAAGCCCTCATCGGATCCTCAAGCATGGCGTACCCTTGCACAACAACAAACTGTACTTGCCTACCCACACGCTCCGGTTGAAGGCTTTCAATTGGTGTCATGACGCAGTACTTGTGGGTCATCCTGGACAAAAGAAAACGCTACACCTTCTTCAGCGTCATTTCTGGTGGGACGGGATGGCTAAAGACGTGGAACAATGGGTGTCACAGTGTGAAACGTGTGCTCGTGCAAAAGGGGAACACAACAAAACTAAGGGGAGACTGATGCCTCTGCCTACTCCTTCCCAACCTTGGCAAACGATCAGTCTGGATTTTATCCTTCGTTTACCAATGGATCAAGGGTTTGATGCGATTTTGGTTGTCATAGACAGCCTTACTAAAATGGGTCACTTTATCCCGTGTAGGAATCTACCCACTGCGGGACAAACAGCACAACTACTTTTGACGCATGTAGTGCGTCTACACGGCCTCCCGAGGGTCATCATATCTGATCGAGGTCCTCAGTTCATTGCCAGGTTCTGGCGGATGTGGTGCAAGGCTCTCCAGGTGGAAGCCGCTCTATCCACCAGCTTCCATCCGCAAACCGATGGTCAAACAGAGCGGCTGAATCAAACCCTAAAGACATACCTGCGGTGTTATTCAAAGGACGCAACCGATTCCTGGGTGTCCCTGTTATGGTTGGCCGAGCTATCCTATAGCAATGCTTGGCACAGCTCTATTGGGGAAACACTGTTCAGAGCAAACACAGGGTTCCATGCCACCACTCTGCCTCTCGTTATACCAAGTGAAGTACGGAACCATCCTACTGTAATGGCGCAGGTGGAGTCTCTCATGCTGATACACCGACGAATACAAACACATCTTGACCGTGCCAAGCGGACCTATAAGAAATGGGCTGATCGCCATCGACAAGATGGACCTTCGTATCAGGTGGGTGATAGGGTATGGCTCTCTACTAGGAACATCCGCTTCCGATACCGAAGCATCTTTCACCCGAGGTTTATTGGCCCGTACACCATTGTTCGCAGGATCAACCCTGTGGCATACAAACTGCGCTTACCAGCATCTTTGAGGATACACCCAGTGTTTCATTGTGGTCTGCTCAAACCGGCAAAGTGTGCGCGGCGCAGGGCGGCGCCTCCTGTGATGAGGGACGGACAGCTGGAGTACGAGGTGCGACGCATTCTGGATTCCCGGTACCGCCAGGGCCGCCTATGGTACCTGGTGTCCTGGAAGGGGTATCCGTCCGAGGACGATTCCTGGGAGCAGTGTGTCGGCGTCCACGCCCCTCGTGCGGTGCGACTGTTCCATTCCCGCAATGCTGGGAAACCTGGATCTAGGAGGCGTGGGGGAGGAGGACGTTCTGTCAGGCATTGCTCTATCGGAGCGCCTACCTCAGTGTAGAACGACAGCGCTGGTAGGACTACATCTCCCAGAAGGCCGACCTTCTGGGAGGGATGAAATACCACGTACAACGCAGGGAGCGTTGTACGTGATTCCAGTTGACTCGGAAAATTGTCAAACGCAGAGCGGCTGCTCTGCTGAGGTCCCGCTGGTACCGCCGGATCTGGCGCTCTCTATCCGAGGCGCCGAATGTTCTATTCCCGCTTTCTAGTCTGCTGCATAGATCGAGGGGAAGGTGTGTGTTCGCTTCTGCCACTAGCGCTCGGAGGAGCGCTGAACATTTAGAACGTTTTCTTTTATCCGCCCGCGGCTGCAGCGGGAACAACGTTGAGGCTTGGAGGGAGATGCCTCTGGAATAGTACTGACTCCTACCTATCCCCTGGATTATCGACTGTTGGCCTGCTTTCCTCTTTCCCTTTGAGTCAAAGAGGGAAAGGAGGTTTTGGAACTCCATGGTATCCTGCGCCTGAATCATTCCTGGGAGGTACCGCTTTTTCTTTTCTTGTGTTTTCTTCGTTGCATTTCAGACGTGACTTTGGAGTAACTCTCCTGAGTGCTGCCTTCCTGTATTCCGTTTAAAGTTCCAGAAGGAGTGATTCATGCCGGGATTGTTTGCAGCATTTTGGACAGAACTTCCTGATTCCTCACGAAATGTCCTTTAACTCCTTCCTTTACTGGAGCAGGCTGTTACCTTTTTTTTCTTCTAGCTTTGAGGATGTGTGGTAGAGGGTATGTATGAGGATATCACTTAATTATTTGTCAGAAAGAGAAAAGTGGACGGTGTACTAACTGGTCTGTGTTTGGTTTATAGGTGCTTATGTTTTGTTGCCTGTGGTGAGAGAATTATCTTCCCAGACAAAGAGGTTCTATACAGTTGGGGATGAACTCTAACAGGTACTGAGACAATACTAGTGAGATATTATGAGAGTAGTTAGCCTTGTATATCCTACTAATCATTTGCTTATTTTTGTTACAGGTCTCCCCTTTTCCCACGCTGCACCTACCCTATCCCTCGCTTGATCGCCTCAATACTCTGGGTATCATTTAAATCAGAGTTTGGGGATGTCAGGAGGTGGACCCCTTTGAGCGTCGCCCAGATCCTGAGGAGTGCTGCGTCGTGACAATCACAGGTTGCACGCAAGTGAAACACGCAAAGCGAAAAGAAAGGGTTTAGGACACACTCAGTGTCGCCAACGGCAGAACTCCGAAACCAGATAGAAGGCGCTCACGGAGCAGCTGTAGGCGTCCGGGGTCGAGAAGGGCCCATCGGGGAGCAGCCATTGCGAAGGAAGCAGATCAACAGTAGTACACCAGCCGCCAAAGCAAGGATTAATGGAAAGCCACCAAAGACGCTGGAAAAAATAGAATGAATAAACGCCGGTATCACACCAAAAATAGTTTGGAAAGAGGACACTAGGCCGGACCCCACCACTTTAAAAAATGCACTAGACCTACAGTGTTAGATGCGTTAAAAATACGGTGAATTAATTCACCGAAATGTTGTGGGAGGTTAGTGTTCAAAAGGGCCTGTATTTCACTGTGGGTACTTGCCACCTGGAGAACAAATGTCTCCCGGGCGGAAGTGAGCATAACCTCCTCGTTCAATAATAGCGCCTTTATTCTGCTCAGTTTATTGAAATCCGCCTCCATAGTAGGAATGGAAGGCCAAAGAGAATTAGCTATGATGTCGTGAGGGGGAGGAAAAAGCACATTCTTGCAGCAGACAACCCTGTGCGAAACAGTAACAATATAGGGGATGCCGGCCTGCATGCCACAGCAGTTGTCGTTATTTAAAAGCAAATAGCTACCATTTGTAAGCAAAGTAAAGGTAGGAGAAATAGCAGGAGCAGGAATGCCCCTTAACACACAAGCAAGATTCGGAGCAGAAACATTACAAGCTCCGTGCAATTTAATATGTTTACAAACAAGGGAATGTCCCACTGTTGAATCGCATGACTCCCCCCGTGAGAAACTTCCTTGTCATCCCTAAGGCATTTATACATGAAAGGGAGGGACCAAAGTTCATGCAGGAAGGCACTACCCAAAGGCTGGAAACGGCCCACAGGATAATGTTTCATGCATGAACTAAATTCAAACAAGGAGAAAGGCAATGCGATAACCCCATGAACTAGCCACACAGCAGAATCTATTTCCGCTACAGAGAATGGTAAGGGCTCCACTTTCTCGATATGTAACAGAGTGTAAACTGCATCTTTCATGGACATGAACTGCTGTTTGTCAGTTAAATTAAAAGGCAGAAATAAGGCAGTGGTGTTCAATAAGTGCCAAGGAACCTTACCCAACTTAAGTGTTTGCAAAGTCCACGCAAATTGCATAACTGAACGTAATTGATTCTGACCATGATACAACACAGAAACATCATCTTGTACAATATCAACAACAGAGGACACAATATTCTCCAACGTGTAAATGCGGGAAGACAGGGCATTAATACTATTGTCTACAACAGCAAGCACCTTTTCCAAATTTGCTTGGTCTATTTCCCGTAAACGGGAAGCAGCCTCCATTTGCGATAGCTTCCAGAGTTCATTATAAGCTTCATAAATGAACCTCTTCGGTCTTGGACCATGAGGTCCCAATATAAAGTCGGACAGATCAATATTGCCTGAAAGGAGGGACAAATGTTGTTTAACAGTGTCTAGGGAAGAATGTTGCAACCATTGTTTACATAATTTACCAACAGAATAGGTGGTGACAGTACGGGAGTTAGAAAACCTAGGATCGGGCTTGTCCTGAGTATAGCCAGAAACTGTGTCATGAAAACGCAGTTGGCACTCGTTAGATGATATGGGCGAAGACAACCAAGGTGACTGAACAAGCGTAGACATATTAAACGAATTGTTCTGAAACAACATCTGTAAAGTCGAAAGGGACATATTAAAGTGCGAGCTGTGGTTTAGAGTGGAAGACAGGGATGGAATTGATGGTGCATTCATTTGTTTTGTGGTAGCCAGACCCCAACACGTAGTCTGATAAATCGAAGCATTCAAAAACACCATTTGGGCTGGGATTAGGCAGGCACGGTGCAAGGCCTCGGTGCCTTGCACCTGCCAAGGCTTGGAGCCCCAGATTGACTTCAAATCCATCGTTTCCGTCTAGTATTCATAACCGCCCACAGCTAAGGCCTTTAAAAAGGAACTCGAATAAAGCAATTTGGTGTGGGTCAACATGAATTTCTGTGTGAATGGGGCGGGTAATTTGAAATAATAGGACCCAGGGTTCGATCTATTAAAATCAGTGAAATAAGTAAATTTATTTCTCAGAGTCCGGGAGCTACCCGATAAAGGGTTTGGGCAATGTTCCCATTGAGTGTAGGTCACAGGGCTACGTAGTGCACTCGGTTTATGGACAAAATGGTTGCCCCAATGCTGGTAACAGTATAAATCGGCATAATTCGCAGAATTCATATACAAATCCTCAGCATTAAATGAAGCATATTATTTCAAATCAGCAAACAATGCTTCAACTGCATGCACATCCCAATCATCAGAATGAATATTACTTTTACTACATCACCCATGGAAACTCGAAGGACATTCGGTACATTAATAACTTCTGTTGGTCCATGAATTTGAAAATTTACCGAATCTCATACGATGCCATCAGCAACTGGAAAAGCTGAAATGTTCACCAATGTGTGGTCACGCTTCATGATGTGAGATGAGGAATGTGGAGCCAAAGTTCCAGCAACACTGTTCACAGCAGAGCGTTCAGGTAAATAGTGACCATTGATCAGTAGAAAAAACACTGTGACAAAGCCAATGGACATGAACAAAAAAATCAAGAAAAGTACCAACCAAATGTATGTCCAGGGGGAATCAAAAAATTGTCTCTAAACCAGGATACAAAAATACTGAACTTGGACGGGACAATCGACGTGGTGGAATCCGAGTCAAAGGAATAACGTGTCGGGCTCAGTGGCGTTGTTGGTAAGTGAGCCACAGATTCTGTTTCGGGATAGGTATACTCGTCAATGCAGGGGGTAACTGGAGGTTCGAGTATACTTTCAGGCAAATCAATCATCTCAATTGTAACATCAGTGACCGTTCGGGCAGTAGGGCCTCGAACACAAGTCCGGTAAATTGCAGGACAAGAGACCGCTGGTGTAACACTATTTAGGATCGGCCAGTTGTTGTAGCTTGACATTTTCCACTGAGATGTATCTGTTCTCCTTGCGACCAGGAAGCGGTGGTAAGATGACTGTACGTGTTCCTTCAAACCCAGGACTGGAACCGGTGCACGATAAGAGGGGCCGAATTCTTTCTTGTTCTCCACCTTCTCTCGAACCAGGTCGCCAATCTTCGGAAGCCAGCCGGCAACCGGAATCTGCAATGCAGGGTCTGTGGCTGAGGGTAAATGTGCGATTGCAAGTTTGTCTCGGGCTTCTTGTAAGTCCTGTAACATAGTAGAATGGTTATCTACATCAAAGATGGCGGATTGCGCCGCCATGTCTAGACCATCAAGGTCAGGCACAAACATTCGTATGCCAAAGAGCATTTCGTATGGGGTCCGCCCACCCAGAGATCTTCTAGGGAGATTATTAAGTGCACGTTGTACGGTATACAAGTGGGCCAGCCAGTTCCTGCCAGTACCTAAGACCCTAGCTGTCAAGGATTGCTTTAAATCACGGTTCATTTGCTCCACAATTTAATTACCCTCAGGTCTGTATGGAGACGAAAACTTCACCCGTACCCCCAGTGAACCCATTGCGTCCTTGTACGCCTTAGAGGCAAACGCTGGACCTTGGTCAGAATGGAATGTACCGCAAGCGAAGATTCCCACAAAGATACGCAAATCCCTGATGACATTTCGAGCGTCAGCACTCCGTTGTGGCCAGACCCAGATGAAACGTGTGCACGAGTCCACTGCCACTAAGATATATTTATAGGCAGTGTCTGAAGAAAATGGACCGCAGTGATCCAAGTAAACACACCCAAAGGGTCTATTAGAAATGTAGAGCGAGGTCTGTGGTGGTCGTGTAACCGTAGAAGGCTTAATCTGTTGACACACGTCACAAGAAAGCACATAAGTACGGGTGTCTTTATATAAACCACGCCACCAGTACCGCTGCTGCAAGATGGAAACGGTCGCAGACACTCCAGCATGAGCCGAAGCCATGCCTTTGTGTGCAGCCGTTATCAAGGAAAGTCTGCAGTCCGCGTTGGGGATCAGCCGATCACCAACGTCGGGTATTGTTACATAGGGAGCCTGTTCGGGACCTAACTGATAAGAATATTTGGAAGGAAAACCCCTAGGGTAATTAGCACCTTCCTGTGTTGCAGAAATAGCTGCCAAAATATCAGTATCAATTTTAGACATGGATCTAGTAACTGCTGCCACTGAACACGTGACTACTGCTGATTTGGCCGCTTCGTCTGCCAAACCATTACCAACAGCGTGTGCGCCCACCCGCTGATGGCCAAGGGTGTGAACCACCTGTGTAAGTGGCAGACGTTGTCTCAATTCTGCCACCCGAACCCAAAGCATTTTATGCTTAATTGTGCTACCTTTAGCGTCTCTATAGTCATTTTGCGACCAAAAGAACAGATTGTCATTGTAAGATTGAACACAGTAGTAAGAATCGCATACAATTAGAGTGGTCACATCCGGAGTAGCGAACTCAAGCGCGAGCACCAATGCGCGCAACTCGGCCAATTGTGCAGTACCGTCCCCGAGTGCCTGAGTGTGCACCACAGTGGATTTGAACTTTCCGTTCACGAAGGTACCTGCAACAATAGCACATGCGGCAGAATAAGCATGCTTGGACCCCGTGGCCGGTTGTGCCGAACCATCGGTGTAGATCACGCAGTCGTAATCCTCAAGCGGGAGCAATGACCGAGGAGGAGGTTGAACAAATTCATACTGTAAAAACTCCTGAGTCTGTAGAGATGAATCAAAGATGAATGTGACATCCGGAGACGTCAAAGAGGTTGCCCATTGTATCCAACGGGGATGCAAAGCTTTAGAGTTCGGTACACTTGCCTTTGTCACTGCTTCTAGAGCAGGATAGGGTGTTACCACTAAAATGCGCTTTCCCTGTGCCAGTGCGCGCTCCTTCAGAATCGCCATTTGCACTGCAGTCAGAACTTTCTCCACAGATGAAAAGCGCAGTTCTGCGGACGTGTACAGATGTGACTTGTATGCGATGGGTACTGTGTCACCCTCGTTAAAGGTTAAATACGTGAAACCCACTGCCCCCGGAATTATTCTAATCACCAGGTTTGTGTGGTTATCACGCGTCAACAGGTACTTAGACTCAAGAAGGTCTGTCTGCAAAGACCGCAGAATGGAGGAATGCTCCGGAAGCCAACAAGACTTCGAAAAGTTTGGTTGTATCAAGGCATACAATGGCTTGATACGCTGGGCGTATTCGGGAATATAAGTACGCCCGAAGTTCAGGAAACCCAGCAAAGACTGAAGTTTTTTCAGAGTAGTAGGAGGGCACAAAAGTGCACATTTTTCCAAGAAGTGGGGGCTAAGCCCTTACCTTCATTGTTGAGCTCGTAGCCCAAAAACAAAACTGTTAATTCAGCAATGTGTGATTTGGCAAAGTTAAACTTATAACCTAATACCGCAAACTCGAGAATAATGCGGTCCACTCTGGAAAGATGCGGGTATAACTCGTCGTCTGTCAGGTAAATATCATCGACATACGAACACGCATCTGGGTCTATGCCGTCTAACAAAGAGACAACACGGGCTGCGAACACACCTGGACTATTTTTGTAGCCCATAGGGAGTCGCCTTAATTTGAATTGTTTACCACTGGAGGTAAAAGCGCTCCATTGGCTACACTCCGTGGCTAAGTTGTGCGTGTAAAATCCATTGGATAGGTCAAGTGTCGTTTTATATTTTTTACGAACAAGACTGTCTACAAGCGCAGAACTGTGGGTATTTTGCACCGCAAAGGTCCGACAATGAGAGTTCAAATGCCGGTAATCCAATACTAGGCGGTACGATCCATCGGGTTTAGAAACCGCGAAAAGGGGATTATTCATGGGTGATACGCATGTTTCTATTACTCCCTGATATTCTAACTGCGTCAGAATTTCAGAAACGGGGCCTTTGGCTTCACGTTTAATGGGATATTGGGGTTGTGGCTGCGGTAGGGACCGTAAAGGTATCTAATGGGGGGGAGAATCTTCATCCCAACCCACGTGGTTGCGGTATAACGCAGGAGCCAGGGACACAGCCCACTCAGCTGCAAGATCCTCCGCTTTGTTCTTTGGGACATGTCGAGAAAAGCTCGGAAGGATTACCTCCTCCCCTTTACGCGCAGCAAGTACGAATGGGGGTGGCCAATCCGCCTCCGCTAACAAAATGTCGTATGAAGAGGTCAGATTTTCCCAAAAAATCCCTTTAATTACACGCTGTATATCACCTTCAATTTGAATGGCGATATTAAATAGTCTGTCAGGGGGTGCCACTCTGGTGTCGGCTGTTTCAACAGTAATGAATGTTTCAGTTGCTGTCGCCTCCATATGAGGACGTAGCGCCTCCCGCACTATGGTAACTTTCGCTGCTCTGTCTAGGAGGGTTACTGCCCACGTCCAATTCAGGAATCTCGTTCTCACCGTCTGTGGCATATTTCGCTGTTACAGCAGCAACTTTCTTCTTATGAAATTGTGGGCGAGAACGTTGAAAGTCTTCTGCTTTCCCTCTGACTTGTTGTTGAGGTTGATCTCGTCCCAGGGGAGCCTCTCGACCCCTTCCTCTATCCTGGCGATCCCCTCCATTGGCTTGTGAAGTTGTCTGTGCCTGTGAAGAATGAGGAGAACGCGTATCCGGGATCTGAAACCTATCCGGAGATTTAATTCTCGCCCTATCGCGCAAATCATATGTGCGTTCAGAAGAGACAGAAACAGGGGATGCGCCTCGCGACCCCGGCTTCTTCTGTTGCTTACCCTGTTTTTTCAACCTCCAGCTCTTTTTAGTAAAAACTGGTTTCTCATCTTTTTCAGATTGAGTTTTAGGTTGTTGTTGTTGTTGTTGCGTTTGTGTTTGCTGTTTTGCAAAAGGCTTATTGCCCAGGCTATTTCGGCCAATAGTTTTATAAGCTTGGGTTATAATTTTCGGTAATTCGCGCAGCTTGTCCAATTCTGGGACTAAAGCCAAAGCATTAGCTACTTGAAAGTTCACTGCATCGCCCTTGACATTCGCAAGGATCAGCTCAGCTACTACTTCGAACACTCCCACCAGTCTCATCCCTAATTCCACAGCCGCTTCAGGGCCATGCTCATCCTGTACTTTTTAATTACAGAGGGGAGAACCGTCATGGAAGGAGTGCCGAAACACTTCGAATAAACTGCTGCGAATACCCTACCCCAGTTGTTGCATGCTGTCAACTCGGGGATTAAGTCTTTTGGCAAACTAATTGTAAGAATTCTATGTTTATCCACCGGAGTTGTATTTGGAAAAACTGCCTCCAACTGGTCAAATTTTTCTGCAAGCCAATAAGGAAAATCATCCTTATTTTGTGGACGTTTGCCCATCACTGAGTTCACCATGACGGGACTTATGGTCACTCCGCCTGCAGCAGCTGGATGGCCCGCAACTCCAGGTGGGGCCCCCTGGATATTGCCTGTAACATATTGCACTAAAGCGCGATGCACTCGCACCAAAGCCGAATACATATTGCGCAGGTCAGCGACTGGTATCTGCATATATCGCGGATGTGGGGTGTACCCGGCCAAAACAGGCCAAGTGGCCCCGTCAATAGACAAGGGGCCTAAATGGACCGTTGTTATCGGTTGTGGGAGGGCGCCATCAAACCACACACGGTGCTGCCAAGCCGTGAGCGGTACTTCAAGATTAGTATAAGGTCTATAGACAGCAGGAACAACGGTGGGTTCATATTCATGGAACAGATTATCGTTCGCTTCCACCGCTGGAAAGGTGACCCAAGAGTAGAATACTTCAAAGTGGAAAGCCGGATCGGCTTGAACCACAAAGATTAGTTCGACTCCCGTGTCCGGCACTCCATACACCCTTAAGTGATCACGGAGCGCTGTGCGGCTATGTGCCGCTATGTTTACACCCGCCATTAAGATCGGGGTTGTTCGACAACCTAACAGTAGGCAGCACAATAGAGGTTTGATTAAGAAACCTTTTTAATAACTTCAAGCTTGAAAGAACCTACAAAAACGTCAATATAGGAGGTATTACCGTCACACACGCTTCCGGAAGCGTCCGTGAGGGTTGTTGTGGACAAGCACAAGCACTACTCAAGCGTCTCGCAGATAAGCAGCCCCACTCGTTGGTCGCGCCATGTTATAGGGATTCTGCACACACACAGAGCTATGCACAGGATAATAGGACCTCGGAATATAGTGGTGAGCCAAACATAAACCTTAGCACCTAAAACCCCAACCCAACTAGCCTTAGCGTCCCATTAGCAACAATGTACCAATGATTAGACAACCCAGAACACGGTATCTCTCTCTCTCAGGACTCGCAGTAGCAAGAACACCCTTTCGTCACTCACTCATACCTGTCCACAACCGGCGTATGAAGAGACACAGTATAGGTTAAAATGTTTATTTCAACATACGTGCTCTAATATACAGTACACGTGACAGTACTATCAGCATAATGCATAAGAATAATATAATCAGCATAGTTACAACTCCATAGAATACTAACGGGAAAGCA
This sequence comes from Calotriton arnoldi, assembly GCA_963921515.1. Lineage (NCBI taxonomy): Eukaryota > Metazoa > Chordata > Amphibia > Caudata > Salamandridae > Calotriton > Calotriton arnoldi. Next base: position 655,949 of record CAWUFW010005313.1, on the reverse strand, counting down.
TTTCATAAAGCAGTGGATAGAGGGCTGAATGACCTTACCACCCTCCCCGTACTAGTAGCTTTTGTATTATAAAAATAGAAGACCTCTGGGCTTTGACAAGCGAACCCCCATACCTCACTCTCTAGATGCAAAGACTACATCAGCAGACAATCACAGCTCTTCTCTCTGGAAAGGTTTGCTTCAAGTCCCTCTCAAGAGGGAACAACGCAATAATACTAGCCCACCAATTTCCTCATGGCAGCTGTACATAGTGTTGTGTCTAGGTGCGAGGGACTGGCCATATCAGCAAGAACCAGGGACGTGTTTTTCGACCTTGTAACTGTTGTTCAGACTGAGCCCAAAGGGAACAGGAGAAAAGGTGAGAAACAGAAAATGCAGACAGCTGTAAAATAACTTGGCAGGAGCAGAGGGCGACAGGACAACGGCTAAGAGTTACGTGCGCAAAAGTCATCATGGCAGCCAGGCCTATGCCAACGTATCCAGGCAGGCCAGGAGGCCACAAACCACAAGACAATATCAGTACAAAAGTCTCTGCACATGAAGTATCACTCAAAAATCACCTTGAAATATATTTTGGATACTCAGCCAGTTTTCTCCAAACATTGAGCTCTGACACTACACACAATTTACTCATACTTAATTTAACCATGCAAAAACTTCACATTTAGAAGGCTGGGATGCCGCCAGAAGAGCTACTGACAGGTAGCTGGAGGGCTACCAGTACCTCACGAGCTACTCGTTAGAGAAGCCTGCTGTAATGATTATTTTACGTTGAGAGTGCTTTGTTTTTTGTTTTTTTGTTTTTAAAGTGTATTCTTTCCACTGGTTTCTCACTTTGCCAACCTCCCTTCGATAATAGGATTCATACCTGTAAAAGGTTAGTCACATTGTTTCTCTTTTGGAAAATTAATTATTCACTTTCTGACGGGCATGCCACACAGTCCTCTGAAACAATCAGGAAACACAGGGAAACACTGTTACCTCAATGCCACCACAGCTCTGGAGTCCTGGCAGTTCAACTGTGTGCTCTCGATCATGGGGTTCACCTCCCATCGAGCAGCATTCTAACTCAGCAAAAATGTTTAGTTCATTGAAACACCATTTATGGTCTCTGGAACCTTGGACCTCTCTTCTGAGAGAAGCCCTGAGTACACCTTTATGTTAATAGCTACCCCAGAGTCTTACCTGTATTAATGCTAATATCGGGGATACCTGCATTGAACGGCAGCTCATCTCCGCCGTCTCGTTCTCTTCCGCGTCCAGCTCCCCTCTCACCCGCATTCACCGTCACCTTAGTACCAGCTCAGCATTCCATTGATGACATCACAGTCAGTTCAGATCTGGCTGACGCTGGAACGTTCTGCATAGCATCCCATGGCCTGAATGGGCCTGGCATTTCCTACCTTCAACAATTTATGTAAGGATGAACACTTTCTATTGTGCCGTCTCGTGATTGGGTCTGGATTTTTCACTTTTGACCGTCGTTCATAGGCAGAGCCAGTATGGCCGTCTCCAGCCCAATGACCTTGAGTGTCATCATCCCCCATGCTCGAGGACATCAACACAATTTTAGGATTTTTTCCACTGGTGGGTTTGTAAGAAAGTAAATAGTGTTAACATCACTATCTATCGCATAACCTGTGAACAGAATATGTAAGTCCTTTCTATTTTTACTAATTTCATATGAATATTCTATGAACATTGCCATTTTAGATGTTTTGGGGCCAATTCACAAAATCGAGTAAGGGACCCCAGATACTGATAGCGCTGGTGCACATGTAGCGCCAGCAGGGACGGATTGGTAATGCGGGCACTCGGGCATTGGCCGAAGGGCCGGTGTCTCAGTGCCCTCTGTGGGCCGTTTTTTCCTCCTTTCCCAGTCCACAGAGAGCACTGACAGGGAGAGGAAAGCAGCCTCGCTGTGCGGCCCTTCAGCGATGATCTGCTGTGGCCTCTCCTTGACGCCCTGCCAAGCAATCGCGCTGATGGTGGGCTGGGGAGGGGTGATTGTGTGCCAGAATCGGCCTCCCTGGGGCCAGGTGTTGCTCAGGCCATTGAGCAATTTTCACCTCTGCCCCCCTGGTGCCCACGCAGCCCAGAAACAGTGTTTTCATTAACACCTCACCCACAGCCCTTCTCATTCAAGGCATAGTGGGCGAGGAAGAATGGGTCTCGCTGTGGGGGGGCCAGGTAATGTTGGGAACTGGCACCATCTTCACCTCAGCCTTCCCCCTACCCCCATGGATGGCCCAGCAGCTGTGTTTTTTGCTTTATCCCCTCTCCTGCCAGGCCATTGCCCCGAGGCAGTGAAGGGCTGGGGAGGGCTGAGTAATTTACAAATAGCTGGGGCCTGGCTATTTTTCAGGTGCTCCTGCGCTGGAGGGCTGGGGAATAATTTTTTAGGAGAAAGGGGCCTCGCTGTTTTTCAGGTGCTCCTGCGCTGGAGGGCTGGGGAATAATTTTTTAGGACGAAGGGGCCTCGCTGTTTTTCAAGTGCTCCTGCGCTGGAGGGCTGGGGAATAATTTTTTAGGAGAAAGGGGCCTCACTGTTTTTCTGGTGCTCCTGCCCTGGAGGGCTGGGGAATAATTTTTAAGAGAAAGGGGCCTCGCTGTTTTTCAGGTGCTCCTGCCCTTGAGGGCTGGGGAATAATTTTTTAGGAGAAAGGGGCCTCGCTGTTTTTCAAGTGCTCCTGTGCTGGAGGGCTGGGGAATAATTTTGTAATAGAAAGGGGCCTCGTGCTTTTCAGGTGCTCCTGCGCTGGAGGGCTGGGGAATAATTTTTTAAGAGAAAGGGGCCTCACTGTTTTTCAGGTGCTCCTGCCCTGGAGGGCTGGGGAATAATTTTTTAGGAGAAAGGGGCCTCACTGTTTTTCAGGTTCTCCTGCACTGGAGGGTTGGGGAATAATTTTTTAAGAGAAAGGGGCCTCGCTGTTTTTCAGTTGTTCAGCTTGTAGGACATTGTCACCTTGGCCCTGTGTCCTTCCCAAGAACAATATCCTCCCACTTACATTCCTTGTGTGTTTAATGAAAGGGCACGCCCACGAATGTGGGCCACAGCCCGCGAATGTGGGCCACTTTTTTCGTCAGTGCCCGGGCCAAATTCTGATCCCAATCCGACCCTGAGCGCCAGTGCTATCTTCAGAGAGCGTGCCCTCATTTCCCTGGGAGTGTAGCCCCAAGCAAATGAGGGAACATTGGGCCATAGTATTGGAGGTGGGCGCAGAGGTAAACAGTGGCTCTGACAAAAATTATTCTTTAAAACAGTATCAGAGGAAGAAAAATGAAACTGTACAGATATATCTATATAACTGTGTCTGATCTGCTTTAAGCATCAATTAGAATCTGCATATAAATGACATAATTTGCATACTGAATTTGCTTTACATTGGGATATCATATATGAACAAGTGTTTACTTCCTCAGAATTCTAATGGAATGTAAATTTTTCCTGATGTGGTGAAGACTCCAACAAGTGGGAGGCACGTGGTGGTGCTGAAAGATACACTCTCGTGGTTATAGGGCAAAGGACCGGTGGAGTGCGCATTGACTGGTGTAGCACTAACGGCAGTATGTTAATTGACGCCCCCATGTCTGAGTGCTGCAAGAGGATGCCCCCCCCCCTCCCAATGATCTGTCAGCGGGATGCTGTCTGGGCGGGGTCCACAGTGTAGATCATGTGCACCATGCCTTCTGGGGCGTCGTCGTCCAAGTCTTCATCCTCCTCCAGTGTAGCCCTGTATCCATGGCATTGATGTTTTTTTCGCAAGGCCTCAAGACATGGGGCTGGAGCAGCATAATTTGGTGTAATGGTTCATTTTCCCGCACTCCAAGCGCATTTTTTTTCCTTTTGCTGGGCATGCTCCAGTATGTGGGTTTGTGCTACCACACCATCAACAGGGCCTTTTGGTTGGGGTTGCCTTACTAGACGAGACTTGGACAACTTGGTGGACGGGTTCTGTGGAATGTTATGGTGCTTCCTCCATGTGGGATGCATGGGATTTGGAGAGCTCTTTTGACCTACCCAGTGTGAGAATGTCCGCCATAGTCATCCTGGGGGCTTGAAGTAGTTGCCCTCGTAGTTTTGCAGATGAGCAGCCCTGAATGAACTGCGCCTTATCTCGTTTTGTTCATCTGGGAACATGCAGAGCTGGGCGTAGAACTCATCTACGAATTTCTCGGGAGTTTGCCGGGCTTTGGAAAGTAAAAATCTTCATAATCTGGGTTGGCTAAAGGCTCGAAGTGCATCATCAATGCCGCCTTGAGGGTGGCGTAGGGTGAGCCTGCTTCGACTACGTTCTTGGTGATTTTTTAAATGGCTTCACCTGCCAGATCTAAGAGCATTGGTCAGTGCCTGTCTGCCCCTAACCCCACAGACGCGAAGTGCATTTCAAGTCTTTCTAATCACGTCTTATGTTTTGCGGCTTGGGAGGATGGGGAGCTGGTTACAGCAAATGGCTCTATGGCGGGGACAGACTCCATGGTGTGGGGCCTTCTTTGTAGGGGTGGGCAGAGTGCCTTGTGTCGAACGTGCCTAGTGCTTCTGTGAGAAAGCTTGAGCCTGCATCCCTGGAAGTGGGTGGTGATGGGTAGGGGCCCGTGCTTCCGGGGGCAGTTGGGGCATGATCTGTGGAATTGATGAGCCACTCACCTCCCACAGGCTTGGCTGGCAGTGTCTTCTTTATTGTAAGGTGGTTTCCTCAATTGGCATGTAGCTAGGGGCGTGTGTGGCCTGGTGCTGGTAGCTGGGAGGGAGCAGGGGCTAGGCAGGTACTCATGGGGCCCAGCGGCACTGCGGAGGACGCCTGAGGGGCATGGAGGCATGTGTGGCCTTGATGCTTCAGGAGGCTGGGCTGTGATGGTGCCTTAGAAAATAGCAGGGAGTGGCCATATTACAGCCGGTCGTCTGCTCGCTGGAGGTGGCTGCAGGGGCGGTGCGGTGCAGCAAAGTGGGCGGTTGGGCGTGGGGTATTGTCTTCCCTTGTCACCAGTAGTGTTGGTTGCTGGCGTGCAACGTAGGTGGCAGCTCAGTGGCAGTATGGGCCGCGAGAATATCAGCACAAGGGCACACTTTCTACCACTATGCATCTGATGCAAAACTGACCATCCCCGAGCTCCGCCCATTTATTTATCACTTCTGACCGCCTGACCTCTGGGTGCAACCATTAATTTGCACACAGCCGGGGGATCATCTGGCCTCCAATATTTCAGACCTCTCGAGAGCAACACTAGCACATACAAGCAGTAGTTACAACTGTACTCCCTGTAGGTTTGATGCAATGTCATTGAGTAAGAATGTTAGGTTTCAAAAGAAAAGTTCACCAATAGAAGGGAAAAGGCCAAGTGCAATGATGCAGAAGCTGGGATCGAAACAGTCCCAAAGTATCACTGTGGATTCCTGAGTATACGTTAACCAATCCATTCAAAGGTTGGTGCAATGATTGCCGATGTGGGGTTGGAAACATGGGCTCGAAGTAGCACTGTTAAATATCTAAAAAGAACTGAAACAATAGAAAGAATGCCTAGGTACAAAGGTGTCATAAGGGAGGATCTGCTGTATGAATACATGACGTTTTAACGCATGCTTTTACAACGTGGATTTTACTACGCAGCTACCATTACAACGCATGTTTTTACAACGCATACCATTACAACGCAAAATAGTATTAATGCACTAAAACGTTTATTACAACGCATACATTTATTACAAAGCATTTTTTTTTTAAAGTATAATAAACCCCAGGGACGGGATGCAGGGAAAATAGGGGTTTTGGGTGGGGTAGTGTATTAAAACATGGGTATTTAAAATTAATACCGGAGTATTTAAATTAATACTAGAGTATTAAAATAAATACTCATGTGCATTTTTGCCTTTTTCCTTTGTTTTAAAGATTTACTTACCTCTGGGACGGAATGCAGGAAAAATAGGGGTTTTGGGTGGGGTAGTGTATTAATACACGGGTATTTAAAATTAATACCCGAGTTTTAAAATTAATACCAGACTATTAATATAAATATTCAAGCATAAAAAAAGGCAACGAAAATCACCTAAAAATGTTTATATCCAATTAATAAATAAAGAATTGAATATTTTAAATATTAGCTTAATTAATAATAAAATGTATTAAACAATACTAATTGCAACACAATATTAATAAAAAAAGAACACATTTTTAAAATACAAATCATAAAAAATTTGGTAACATATTTTTATTAAAGAGTACACCTAAAAAGAATCCTTAACATAATTAACCATAACAAAAAAAAACCCAATGCAGAAACGATATGGTTAAACAAAATAAAACGACAATAAACGGCAGCAATACAAATAAACCACCATTCTACTCTACACCTAAACGAAAGTCCTACACGCTTTCTACGAATGCACCTTGACCCGCAGGTCGCCAAAATGGCAGACAAGAAATCTTTAAAAAAAAAAAAAAACTTACATTTAGAAAACGCTAAAAATAATTACACATTTTGTCAGCATTAAAAACATATAAAAAAATATGCACAAAACATATTTTCAAATAAATTATCGTTCAACTAAAAAAAAGTATAAAAGCAGCTGACCACCATTTTGAAAACAGTGGTAAACTGACTTCCACAGAGACCACACACGTTTTGCCTGCCAAGAAGTTTTCCAACTCAAACAGTGCCATCTACAGTTCCAAGTAAGTGTGCCCATTAAAAATCTATTTCAGTAAAAAGGTTAAACATATCCTTAAATTAATTAACAAATACCATTTAATTATTTTCACAGCATTTTCTAAATTTAAAAAGACGTGATAAAAAAACACTTCATCAATATATAAACAATGTAAGTAAAACAAACTTTTTAATTTTTTTATAAATTAAAAATAAACCGTTAAAATGTACATTTTTAAAAGACTGAACAAATCTAAAAGCCAAACTCCAAACTTTTTTTTAAAAAGCAAACTCCTTATAACAAGCTATTCCTTGCTGTGTTTGCCAAAGGCAAAACGGTAAATGTTGAACTGAGCCAATTTACTATTCCTACTCCGACAAATGCTTGCCTCAGGGAAACTGCAGGATAGTGGTGGTGGCAAAATTACTATTCCTACTCTGACAGGTGCTTGCCTCAGGGAAAGTGTTGGATGGGCGGTGAGGGTAAATTTACTATTTCTACTCCGACAGGTGCTTGCCTCAGGGAAGTGCTTGATAATGGTGGGGGCAAAATTACTATTCCTACTCCGACAGGTGCTTGCCTGATGGAAAGTGTTGGATGGTGGTGGGGGCAAATTTACTATTCCTACTCCGACAGGTGCTTGCCTCAGGGAAAGTGCTTGATAGTGGTGGGGGCAAATTTACTATTCGTACTCCGACAGGTGCTTGCCTCAGGGAAAGTGTTGGTTGGTGGTGGGGCAAATTTACTTTTCCTACTCCGACAGGTGCTTGCCATAGGGAAAGAGCTTGATAGTGGTGGGGGCAAAAGTCCTACTCCGACAGGTGCTTGCCTCAGGGAAAGTGTTGGATGGTGGTGGGGGCATAATTACTATTCCTACTCCGACAGGTTCTTGCCTCAGGGAAAGTGTTGGATGGTGTTGGGGGCAAATTTACTATTACTACTCCGACATGTGCTTGCCTCATAGAAAGTGCTGGATGGAGCTGTGAGCAAAATTACTATTCCTACTCCGAAATGTGCTATCCTCAGAGAATTGCTGGATGATATTTGTTGTTTAAAACATTTTTAAAAATCTGTAATAATTTAGTAAACTTTTTTTATGTCAACAGATAACCACAGCAAAAATAAACAGCTGAGAAAAAAACCATACATTGTATAAGAAGAAAGCAACTAAAGACTATCACTAAATTTTTAAGAAGGTAAATGAAATTGAAAAGTAAACATAAAAAACCACATTGTTTTATGCGTTCACAATTATTGCCTAAATACTTGGAAGCCTTGCACTATTGAAAATGGAGGCGCAATTTTCGAGTACCTATTTGGTACTGGAAAATTGTGCATGCAATTTCCATTAAATCCTATGGGAAACCTTTCCTTATTTGTGACCCGCAATTTGCAAGTCGCAAATATGGAATGTTTTGGAATCGCAATTTCAAGGGTGCAAGGGTACTAAGCATTTAAATGCTCGACACCCTTGCACCATTGAAATTGCATACGCAATTTGCGAGTACCTATTTGGTACTGGAAAATTGCGCATGCAATTTCCATTAAATCCTATGGGAAGCCTTTTCTTATTAGCGAACCCGCAATTTGCGAGTCGCAAATAAGGAATGTTTTGGAATCGCAATTTCAAGGGTGCAAGGGTGCCAAGCATTTAAATGCTTGACACCCTTGCACCATTGAAATTACATATGCAATTTGTGAGTACCTATTTGGTACTCGAAAATTGTGCATGCAATTTCCATTGATGACTATGGGAAAGCATTCCTTATTTGTGATCCGCAATTTGCGAGTCGCAAATAAGGAATGTGTAAGGAATTGCGATTCCTAAATTGCGATTTCATAAAAATCGCAATTTAGAAATCGCAGTTCATATGTGTGAAACATGTGGCCCAACGACTATTGTAAAAACGCAAAACTTACACATGTTCTTTCATAACCAAAAATTATTTATTTCTATTTTAGGGTAAATATAAACTAATATCAACAACACCTAATCAATTTTTTTACTATTTCAGACCACAATAAAAATCGAACTAGTCTACAAAACCAAAAAATTCAAGAAAACTCTTTTAAAAAAAAAAAAAAAAGGTAAGATTAAAAAAAGAATAAACAAAAAAAATCACTTAACCAATATTTCTCTCCCTAGGAAACTTCATTGAAATAACATAAGAGTGATAAAACACATAATTTCTTTCTCTTTCAGACCCAACTAAAACACAAAACCATCCTCCAAACTAAAAGCATCAAGAAACATCTTTAAAAATGAGAATTTCGCAATCATTACCAGGTAGTCTGAACCCACGTATATTAAAAAGAACAAAGGAAATGTCAGAGAGACTATTGGGTGCAATTCAACATTTTATGTTGATGGCTTCAGACTACCTTGATAATATTGCACACATCCTCCATTTCTAACCTACACTATCTTCTTACTTGCCTATTTTGCCCTAAAAAATATTTTTAAAAGTCGGGTCTCCTTACCTTGAGATGTCTTCTTTTTTCAACTCTTGGACTTACGTAGTATCCAATTTTTCACCAAGAGTCCTTTGTCTTTTTTGAATGCATTGCAAATAATCCACATTTGTTTTTGAAACTCCACGTCCCGAATGAATCTTTCAAAATGTGCACATTACTTTAAAAATTATATCTGTGCATCCCTAAAAAAACGCACCCAAAAACAAATCCCGAAAAAGTGTTGATTTTCGGCAAAAAACACAACAAAATCCAACGTAGCAATCCATTCTATTTCGAAAACTTTTCAAAATCCTTTCCAAGTTCCAAAATCCTTCCACGAAACTCCATCTTGAAAAAATTAAATTGGTACTTCAAAATCCAAAACCAATAAGCAATGGATGTAAACAATCCGATCTTCTTATTTCGGAAAAAGATGTTATTTTTTGATCATATTAAAAATACATCTAACCGCGACAACGCCAACATTTTTTTTTTTTTAAAACCCGTCGCAAAAAGTAAAAATATGCCTTTTGAATCACTTTTGTTTATTAAAGTTTTTAATGTATATATTTTTATCAACTTTAATAAACAAAACGTGTTCCAAAACACCGAGACCCGACGTGGGCCTGCTACTGCAACCTGTTATGGAATGAATTAGTTGGTTAACACACATTAAAACTAGCAAAAACACATTTACTACATCCGTCTACCTCCATCCTCTCTCCTTACAATAAACATTACCACTAATCTATGTATTTTATTAATTTTAATTTGTCTTACCTTGACGGAGCTCTCCCTTGCATCTGATCCGTAGCGCGGTGATCCTCGTTATGACGAAAGTTACGTTTACGCGGCAACGTCATGTCTTGCTGTAAAAATGAAAAAAGCATATTTTCTCCCATTGACTTCAATAGAAAAGCGTGGGAAAAGTATTAAATGTTTTCAAAAATGTTAATGTACATAAAAATATCTGTTTATCTTTGTATTATATTATAAATATTAAAGTATTTTTTCAATAATTTTGTATATTTTATTTTGACTACATAACTTTTGTATAGATGTTAATTAAATTTCAAAAATAATAATTTATATCTCTGGTCTTTCTTTTTTCTATTTAAAATATATGATTTTATTATATTCTATTTACATTATAATTAAAATGTTTACTCATTTATTACTGTTTTTAAAATATCATTAATTTTTATATTTTTAACTCTATAATTTTTCAATAACTATTTTACATTTTATTTACTCTTTTTTTAAAAATCTGAATATCAATTCTAGCCCAAGTATACTTAATTTCCATAATTATTTATAATTTTCTCTAACATTATCACAAACTTATAATTATATATTTTTTTATATACTCTAGTATTAATTTTAATATCTGAGTATTAAAAAAATTCCCACAAGCTTATTTTAAATTATTTAATTTAAATATAATATTAATCTCACTTTTATCATTACTATTCTCACAAACCTTTAAAACTATTATTTTTTTAAGTTACTACAGTATTAATTTTAAAAGCGGAGTTTAAAAAAAATTACAATAACCATTCTTTAAATCATTTAATATTAAAATAATACACATCTCCCTTTTAATATTTATATATCACAAACCTTTAAAACGAATTATTTTTTAAACCTACTCTAGTATTAATTTTATTACCTGAGTATTAATTTTTTTACAAAAACCATGTTATATATAATTTACTTTTTATATAATATAAATCTCCCTTTTAATAAATATAAACTATAATAAAAATAATATTTATAAAAATACTATAAATAATTATAATACCTGAGTATTAATTACAATACCACAACCTAACAAATACTACCATACTATACTAACCAATGCGTTGTAATGGCATGCGTTGTAATAGCATGCGTTGTAATGGTATATGCGTTGTAATGGCATGCGATGTAATAGTGTCTGCGTTGTAATGGATGCGTTGTAAAGGCATTGCGTTGTAATGCCTGTGTTGTAATGGTTGTCTCCCCTGCTGGAATATATGACGTTACAACGCAAGCCATTACAACGCATGCTTTTACAATGCAGATTTTACTACTCAGCTACCATTACAACGCATGTTTTTACAACACATACCATTACAACGCAAAATAGTATAAATGCACTAAAACTTCCATTACAACGCATACATCCCGATGAGAGAATTTAAACATAGCAGTAATGATCACATATATATTGCACGCCATTAAATGTTCTGTTGCCTTTTGAATAACATTTTATGTTTTCCAAACGGAAGCTGTGACTACCAGCTCTCTGATCAGGCACTCTTCCTGCCCTGTAGAAGTATACATGCTTGCTGCAATCGTCTAAGCGGTGGGTAGCAACGGTTCCTCCGTATGAGCGGAGGAGCGCTGCCCCCCCACTGCTGTGTAGAACACAGGAAAAATAAAATGGTAATAAAACGATTTTATTACCATTTTATTTTTTCTGCTTTCTGACGAACGGAGGGGGCAGGGCGGTGCCAGTGCATCATTGCTGATGATTGGCAGCAGTGTCGAGTGGTCCCTTCAGTATGTATTGCACATGTCGGTTTGGCCGGCTACCTTGCTACGGCCAAACGGATATGCGCAATTCAAACTCTCCAACCCCGCTGTCTTAGACAGTTGGTTTGGAGAGCAGGCACAGGGCTCCAGTGCCTTTTGGAGCACTGAGACAGCCTGCTCCAGCCAATCCAGACACTTCACTCATGCTGCGTGAGACCAGCATCTGGATTGGGTTAGGGTGTTGGCTATGTGACGTCGCCTTGTACTAAGGAGTCTGGAGCCCGGGAGTGGAGAGCATCGAGGACGTGCTGCAGGGTAAGGTAAGTGAAACTTTATTTTTCTCTTTTTTAATTGTTTATTGTAATGTGTTTTGATGACATTTTGTTATTTATATAATGTATAAATATGTAGAACCCCACTGGCGGTGGGTGGGATCTCACCAAAGCCTAAGATTGACTTTGCTACTCCTCTGGAAAGAGTCTGTAACAGGAAGTCTAGTGACCGCGATGGAGGAGTGGGGTGTGAAACAGTCACTAAGTGGCACTCAGAATTCACTGTTATTCTTAGAATTGTTAGATGTTATATGTGTGTTAGACGTGTTATACTAATGCTGCCACTGGCTATTCTGCCTTTGAACTCTTACAAAAAGCATTGGTCAGGTCTGCGAAATCTTGACAGCACGTGAACCTTGCTACACTAGAGTGCAAAATTTAAAGCATGCACTTTGTTTGCCCTGGTGCTGCTGCTGTTCAAGCAAGGAAACTTCATATTCACCCTTTGTATTTTCAATGTAACAAAACAAGAAGTGATGAACTGATTACCTTAGTAATGTCTCCATCAAATGAGTTTGAATGATATAATCTTTTTTAATTTTTGGAATCTTTTCTAACAGTCTTTTAAATAACAATTATGATGTAAGGTAATTTGTACTCCATTGTATAATTTTCTGTCGATTTTATATTGTTGACCATAGAATAAGGTCTAAATCAATAAAAATGTTTTTGGTAGAGTTAGTAGATGGAAACATTGGGTACAAGAAAGTGAAAACAGAAGGCAGGCCTTCTCTGTTAACGCTTCCAGGATATGGCACTGCTCTAGTCAGTGCTTGAAATGGAAACATAGAAGTGCAGGTACTCTGTACCAGAGTACCTGCTTGTTTCTGAGAAGTGCCGGTGCTCTCCAATTAAAACTATAGCATTTCTCTTGAGAAGTGCCGGTAATCTCCCTCTCAAAATAGAAAAGTGCTGGTACTCCGTACAGGACAGTACCGGCCCATTTAAAGCACTGGCTCTAGTCCTCCTGTAATCCAGACATCTGAGAGAGAAGCTGAAAACTCATCTTTGGAAGGACTTGCACCCCCAAACAGAATAGGGCTCAAACATTTCCTGCGCTTCTTTAATGAGCATGAATCGCACCTAGGGCTTCACCCACTGTTCAGCACTCCACTGCTTCCCAGTTAAGTCAGCACCACTGAAAAATATCATTAAATACATACATAGAGCACCGTTAGAATCAAACTCTTGTATCCCTTATGGGAGAACTTCTAAATAGTACTAATGACTACATGTGTAGTGGACATCATTACCAACCTCTTGGCGTTTGAATAATAGGTGCTAGGTTTTCCCACCTCAACGGTATTTATTGTGTTGACCTCAGAAAGATAGAAGATTGCATTGCCCCCTCTAGGACTGGACCCTATGTGCTTCAGGTGTCTGAGAATGCACTCAGCCCACTGAGCTGGTTCCGCACAGCATACAGGTATGTTTCAATGATCTCTGTAGTGGGGAGAGGCCACAGCTTCATGCTGGGCCTCACAAAAAGAGCTGAATGCAAGGGCGGCTCCTCCGTTGGAGCGGAGGAGCCTCGCCCCACTTAAATTCCCCTCAAAACCACAGAGATGAAAAATAAAATGGTAATTCATTACGATTTTTTTTTCATCCCCGGTCTCGAACAGAGCATAAGGAAGGAGGTGGGGCTGCTGCGGAGTGACAGCAGCAGGGAGGAGGGTGGGCTGCCTTTTGCACTTGTTAAAAGCGCGCTTGTCTTTTTGGCTTGTGACGGTCAGCCACACTTGCGCACTTTAAACATCTCTAACCCAGCTGTTCAGCTGTCTAAAGACAGCTGGGTTAGAGCAAGTGCAGGCCTACAGAGCGCTGTGGAGCGCCGAGTGAGGCCGCTCCCACCAATCCTGGTGCTGCTCTCATCCTGCATCAGTGCAGCGCCAAGATTGGTCAAGGGAGTTTCCTGGTGGCCGGGCTGCATTGAAGAACAAAGAGGTCCGGTGCAGAGGTAAGTGTTTCATTTAATTCTATTTTTTAATTAGCACTCGCCCGCCTCCCCACCCCTCCCTTCCCTTAAATGCCACCCATCACTGGCTGAATGCAAACACCGTTAGGTGAGCTTCAGTGGTGCCAGAACTGGGATGAAGCAAAATCTGCTCCACTTCTCAGACTAGCAATATTGGTTTCCCAAAGAAAACTAAACTAACCCGATACATACACAGCCCGTGAACCAGCTGCATTCCTTCAACTAACCGTACTTTGGGGTCGATAAGGATGGCGGTCGGAAAACCATTCTGACCGCCGTGGTAGCGGAAATTAACCGTCTGCATGTACCACGGGAAAACCGGCTGTCAGATTAGGATGAACCGCCAGAAAAATCCGACCGCGGCGGACGGATCCCACGAAACTCCGCCGGGACCGTCTGGAGCAGGTGAAAATCCATCCGCGGCGGTCGGATTTGCTGCGGAAAGACCCAAAACCGCTGCACGACCAGCGGATTGACCGCACTTGAAATTAGGATACGATTGCGGTGACAGCGGAACGATCAGTTGTTTCCGACCGCTGCGATCCCAACTATTGATGAATGGGAGAGCCGGCGGAAGGGCTGTTGTATTCCGACCGCCGCGGTCGCTCCGGAAGAGTAATGGCGGTCGAAAGCAACCACACAACAAAGCTACCAAGTGTGGCCATTAATCTGGCTCAGCCTCAAAAAACACCTAACACACCCCAATGACACATCCCCATGGCAAGTAAAAAATACAAATCCCAGGTCAACCCACACAACACACCTGACATGAATACTCCATTTTGACCCACCCACATAGCTGAGTATAAAACCAGCCCCTTCCCTGACCAGAATCCTTTGCACAACTCCACAACTGAAGGGCCCAACCCCACAGCACAAAGGAGAGGCAAATCAGCACACATCACACCATCACAACCACACACATCACACACATCACCACACACACACCATGGCACAGAAAAAAATGCCAAAATTCATAGACAATGAGTTGTCAGTCATGGTAGATGAGATAATCAGAGTAGAACCACATTTGTTTGGAAGCATGGTCCAACAGACACCACTAGTCAGAAAAAATCAAATGTGGGAAAGGATAGTCAACAAAGTCAATGCAGTAGGGACCACCCTGCGCACACTGCGTGACATCAAGAGGAGGTGGCATGACCTCAAGAGCAGGGTGAAAGAGCGTGCCAACAAGAACCATGAACTGGCTCAGAGGACTGGCGGTGGCCCTCCCATTCCACCACTAACATTCACCGAATGGGAGGAGAAGGTGCTTGCCATACTGCATCCAGAGAGTCTCACAGGAATAGCCGGGGAGTGGAGGCTGGTAAGTACCAACAAATGTCTCCCATTACACTGCTATGTACTGTCTTGCACAACTACAAAGCTACACTTCCTAGGCCCAAATGCACTTATGTGCAATACACTCTTCCCAACACATGTCTCACAGATCTAACATTTACTCCCTCTGAATCACCCCAAAGGTAGCTAGCAACATTCCCAGGGGGGCATGTGTACAGGCAGCCAGCACTACAACTCCCACCAGGCTCCCTTGTCCCATAGCTCAGCAGGATGGAGCACTCCCCACACCCACAACCATGTGGCAGCCATTGCATTGCTCACCTTCACCTAACAGGTAGGTAGCCATCTTAACAGGGAGGGGTGTTTGTGGGTGGGAAGCCAGCACTACAACTCCCACCAGGCTCCCTTGTCCCACAGCTCAGCAGGATGGAGCACTCCCCACAACCATGTGACAGCCATTGCATTGCTCACCTTCACCTAACAGGTAGGTAGCCATCTTAACAGGGAGGGGTGTTTGTGGGTGGGAAGCCAGCACTACAACTCCCAAAAGCCCCCCTTATCCCACAGCTGAGCAGGATGGTACACTCCCCCCACCCAGAACCATGTGGCAGACATTTCATAGCACTCCTCAAACTAACAGGTAGGTAGCCTTCTCATGCTCTCCTGTGTCACCCCTGAGCAGGATGGAACACTCCCCCCATCCAAGAGCCATGTGTAACCTATTACCTTCCTCTGCTCTACTTCACAGGGAGGTAGCCTTCTGAACAGGGAGGGGTGTTTGTGGGTGGGAAGCCAGCACTACAACTCCCACCAGGCTCCCTTGTCCCACAGCTCAGCAGGATGGAGCACTCCCCACAACCATGTGGCAGCTATTGCATTGCTCTCTTCAAACTCACAGGTAGGTAGCCATCTTAACAGGGAGGGGTATTTGTGGGTAGGAAGCCAGCACTACAATTCCCACCAGGCCCCCTTGTCCCACAGCAGAGCAGGATGGAGCACCCCCCCCCCAACCATGTGGCAGCTATTGCATTGCTCTCTTCAAACTTACAGGTAGGTAGCCATCTTAACATGGAGGGGTGTTTGTGGGTGGGAAGCCAGCACTACAACTCCCACCAGGCCCCCTTGTCCCGCAGCTCAGCAGGATGGAGCACTCCCCCCCCCCCCCACCTACAACCATGTGGCAGACATTGCATTGCTCACCTTCACCTAACAAGTAGGTAGCCATCTTAACAGGGAGGGGTGTTTGTGGGTTGGAGGTCAGCACTCCAACTCCCACCAGGCCCTCTTGTCCCACAGCTCAGCAGGATGGAGCACTCCCCCCACCCACAACCATGTGGCAGACATTGCATTGCTCTCTTCAAACTCACAGGTAGGTAGCCATCTCAACAAGGAGGGGTGTTTGTGTGTGGAAAGCCAGCACTACAACTCCCACCAGGCTCCCTTGTCCCACAGCTCAGCAGGATGGAGCACTCCCCACACCAACAACCATGTGGCAGCCATTGCATTGCTCACCTTCACCTAACAGGTAGGTAGCCATCTTACCAGGGAGGGGTGTTTGTGTGTGGGAAGCCAGCACTACAACTCCCACCAGGCTCCCTTGTCCCACAGCTCAGCAGGATGGAGCACTCCCCACAACCATGTGGCAGCCATTGCATTGCTCACCTTCACCTAACAGGTAGGTAGCCATCTTAACAGGGAGGGGTGTTTGTGGGTGGGAAGCCAGCACTACAACTACCACCAGGCCCCCTTGTCCCACAGCAGAGCAGGATGGAGCACCCCAACTATGTGGCAGCTATTGCATTGCTCTCTTCAGACTTACAGGTAGGTAGCCATCTTATGCTCTCTTGTCCCACCCCTGAGCATTATGGAACACTCCCCCATCCAAGAGCCATGTGTAACCTATTCCCTTCCTCTGCTCCACTTCACAGGGAGGTAGCCATCTTAACAGGGAGGGGGGTTTGTGGTTGGGAAGGCAGCACTACAACTCCCACCAGGCACCCTTGTCCCACAGCCCATCAGGAAGGTACACCCCTCCCACTCATAACCATGTGGCAGCAATTTCCCTCCACTGTGTCACAGAACAGGTAGGTAGACAGTGCATGCACCCTGCCATCCTTCTCCAAAAGGATGGAGCCATATGACCACACCAGCCCTCACATGTCATCCAACTTGGCATAGATCCAAAAGCCACATCCAGTGTGCAGACAGCTAAGCGTACGAAACTGTCACTGAAATTAAACTTTGACTCACCAAGTCACATGTTGAAGAAATTCAGGGCCCAATCATGCACATCACTGAATGCTATGTGTAAGTGCCATGGTGTCAGAGCATGAAGGCCCATATGAACACAAAACATGCATGGTCAATCGGAAAAACAAAGTAAAGTACATGATATGAAAAGGGTATGCATAACATTACAATGGCTAGCTCTTGCTCAGATGAAATGTCTTCCATGCAGAGCAAACCAAAAAGACGCATCACATAAAGTTGATGTGCCGCAAGTCGTTAGATGACGACATGTCCTTGTAATCACACAATCTGTACGTGGCACATGGTTTCTTTTTACATGTCACACCATGGACATGTAATGTATGTACCTCCACATCATGTCATGATGCTCAGTACCTTGCAGCCATATAAAGTGATTTCAATGTAAACTGTGTGGTGTATCACATGTAACATCCAAACGTCTAACACCAAGGTTGTGGAGTGCACTTCAATGACCATTTCACCTCTGTTCAACAGGAGATCCACAAGCAACTGCTGCAGAACACAACACCAACCTGCAGAGCCAGTCCCCCCCACCCCCCCTGGAACATGAACTCTCGGATGCAGACTCCCTATGTTTCTCGGATGAGGAGCAAGAACCTGGCCCATCCGGACTGCCAGGGTGCACCACGTCCCAGGCCCCCATTGTCCCCACCACCACCACCACAGCAACAACAACAGCGCTGACCCCTGCTGCAACGACCTGTGCGGCCTCAACCACCACCACCACTGCTGCCTGCAACACTCTCCCTGCCTCAGTGGTTACCAACACCACCACACAATCAGAGGAGGGCAGGGAGAGTCTGCGGGTGCGTCGAGTGCCAACGCCACAGGTCCGGGACAGCAGGGCAGGTGGGAGGGCAACTGGGGGACAAATTCGAGAGGACACTGGGACCGAAGCCCTGGCCAACATCGCCAGAGTCCTTCGGGCATATGAGCAGACCCAGGGACACATGGGCCAGGTTTTGGAAGAAGTGCGTGAGCTCCGCCTGCTGCTGAGGTCCATGGACACGCGTATGGGGCAAATTGTGGACCTCATGGGCCAGCTTGTGGGTGTTCTGAGGGACAGACATGTGGCCCAAAGGACAGCTCAACCCCCCTCCAGTGGCCCGCAGGATGATACACCCACCACCTCAGCTGCGGCCACAGAGAGGGGTGAGCTGCAACAAAATGACTCCTCAGACACCGCTGAGCCCGCAGCAGTTGCCCCCCCCTGCAAAACACACAAGGGGCCGTCCGAGAAACATCAGGGGAGGATCACGTGGCAATGCACCATCCAAACGCTAGTCGCCGAGCCAGCCATGATGGCACCTCTGTTCCCCTCGACATTGACTTTGTTGACTATCCTTACCCACACTGCCATGTTGATGGCAGGTGTCTGTTGGACTGTGTGACTACATCAATGTGGTGACTACTCTATTGTCTAATTTACCATCACTGACAACTCATAAATTCACTTAGCACCATTTTGTAAATTAACACTCTTCTGTCACAAATAGTCATTGTAAATAAACACTCTTTACACACCTATGTCTTTGTGTCAGCTCCATGTTTATCACAGTATGTACAATGTCTACTCAGATTCCAATGTACCACAAGCTCTGATTGTGACGAGGCATTGAGAGGGTGAAGGGACCTAGAAAAACACAAGAGAATGACATTTACTTGTCAGGTGATGGCATCACAGCTAGAACACACCACTAGTCATCAAGGTACACAAACCAGCACACATTACAATGAGCAACAATATCAACATAGACATCATGTAGCTGGTCATAACTACCCTGTGCCACACACATCAGCCATTAGCACAGAGCCAACAACAGCCAGCAGTCAAAAAGCTCTTCTAGGCCTTGTCACTACCATCAAAGACAGCAGACAATGTCACTGTTGTACAATGTCACTCACACTCAAGGGAAGCAGTTGTTGATAAGCTGTTGACGCAGGTCGACACCTTCCTCTTCTCCACTATCGTCGTCACTGGACATGTGTGGGTTTGCAGGGGGGGGGCATCTGCTGCTCATCATCGTCCAGGAGCAGGGGGATGTCTTTGCGCAAGGCCAGGTTGTGGAGCATGCAGCATGCAACTACGATCTGACACACCTTTTGGGGAGAGTAGAGTAGTGCACCTCCGGTCTTGTCCAGACACCAGAATCTAGACTTCAGAAGACCAAAAGTACGCTCCACCACACGACGTGCCCTCCCATGTGCATCATTGTAGTGGACTTCACCTGGGGTCCTGGGATTCCTCAGTGGGCTCAGCAACCAAGGCCGGTTGGGATAAGCAGAGTCACCTAGGTGTGAGATACACAGACCAATTTTGTAATATAAACAGTAGCTGAGGACAGCTTGTCACACATACAGCACACTACTTGACTCTGCGTACTCACCAACAAGCCACGCACGCTCCGGATGCAGATTTGCCATCAGCTGTGGTAGATGCTGTTACGCAGTATGTAGGAGTCATGTGCTGATCCTGTAAATCTGGCACAGACATGGGAGATTATCATATCCGCTTGGCATACCACTTGCACATTATTGGAATGGAAATGCTTCCTGTTCCTGTATATGTGCTCACGTGCCTGTGGTGGAACCAGGCCAACATGTGTGCAGTCAATGGCGCCAACAACATTAGGGATGTGGCCAAGGTCATAAAAATCACCCTTCACAGCTGCCAATTCATGTCTCCTGGGAAAATGGATGTAGCGGTCCTTGTATGTCATCATTGCGGACAGGACATCACGTAGCACCATGCTGAACATTGGTTGAGACATCCCACCTGCGCTGGCCACCGTGTACTGGAACGAACCAGTTGCAAAGAAATGCAGGGCCGCCATCACCTTAACTGTTGGTGTCAAAGCAGTTGGATAGGTTCTGTGAGGCCTCAGATGGGGCTCCAACTGACCACATAGGTCTTGAAGGGTAAGTCGATCCAAACGGAATTTCCGTATGATGTCCTCATCCTCCATGTCTGCCAGCAATGTGAACGGACGATGCACATTTGGTCGTCTCCTACATAAAATGAAAGTGGACACATGTCAATTCAATTCCCCTATGAGATGTGTCCAACATCTTACGTCTTGACTGACACAGCGCCAACAATGACTGGACTGAAACAACAGCTTAAAGCACAAGTCACATGCAGAGACACCTTGATCTCAAGTAGTTGTACATGTGTTCAGTATGTACATACTGAGTACCCCCAAAACAGATTCTGACTATGTGAATGGAAAATGGTACATTCCGACATCTTTTGTCACCAGCCCTGAGAGTAGTTGACACAGCACCTGTTTGAAACAGCAACACTGCTGGCTTCTATGTAGCTGCTGTACCTGCCACACCTTCTTGCGTAAGTCGGACAGAGCACACATTTTCAACACAATGAGCACAGTGTGTGTAAGCAGATCAACTATCAAAATGATTTCAGCAATCTACACAGTTAAATAGGCACATTATGTAGTCAGTCCATCATTACTGTGGGTTGATTAGCCATCTCACACATTGACATGTTCACAAATATGGGAGTCCATTACACAACAGATCTGTGTACATGCACACAAATATCATATGTGACATGTGAGGAAGTACATGCCAATGCATGTAATCCTGTGCACTGACATGGCATGTGTAGTCATCAGTGAGTTCAATGTCACACCAGCATTGAATTTACCAATCAGGTGGCATGATTCATTGTAAGTGTCTAGTGTTCAATGATGAGAAGTGGCCATTGCCATTGCTACAGCATGATGTGTCCATAGGTGCCGTAGGCGTGCACCGCCACCGCAATCACGGTCATTGGCACCAATTGAAAAATGCCAATTCGCTGTAGCGACCGCCTGGCCCCCGCGGTGTGACGCCGCCAATGCCCATGCCCTACCAGCCAATGGGAACCGCGATCGCGGTTGTGAATTACACATTTGAAACCCGCGGTAGGCGTGCTCCGCTACCGCGGGCCTGGTCATTGTGTACTATCAAAAGATGCACGATTGCGGTAGCGCCTGGCCCACACGGTATGACACCGCCAATGCCCATGCCCTACCAGCCAATGGGAACTGCGTTCGCGGAAGTGAATTACACATTTGAAACCCGCTGTAGGCGTGCTCCGCTACCACGGGCCCGGTCATTGGGTACTATCAAAAGATGCACGATTGCGGTAGCGACTGCCTGGCCCCTGCGGTGTGACACCGCCAATGCCCATGCCCTACCAGCCAATGGGAACCGCGATCGCGGTAGTGAATTACACATTTGAAACCCGGGCGGGTACGCGTGCTCCGCTACCGCGGGCCCAGTCATTGGGTACTATCAAAAGATGCATGATTGCGGTAGCACCCGCCTGGCCCCCGCGGTGTGACACCGCCAATACCCATGCCCTACCAGCCAATGGGAACCGCGATCGCGGTAGTGAATTACACATTTGAAAATCGTGGTAGGCGTGCACCGCGGGCCCGGTCATTGGTTAAATTTGAAAAAAGCTGACCAGGAACACCAATTGCAGCAGCTGAGTACCACTGAAACAACCCCAGGGGGCTATATATGTATGTGAGCGAGCCACACATTTCCACTGCATCCAGACACTGCTGCCTGCCATTCTTCATCCCAACTGCTGCTGTTCCTGTCTCCTGGACCCAGTGATGGCGAGAACTGAGAACATCAGGGCCCGTCCCTTCACCACAGAGGAGCTGGAGGTCCTGGTGGACGAGGTGCTTTCACAGTATGGGAGGCTATATGGTGCTCCAGATGTACTGGTAAGTGTTTCAGAGTGACAGTTTGAGAGTGCTCACAGTGCTCACATGATATTGCTCTGCAGTAGTATCAATCAATCAATCATGTCACTTATAAAGCGCACTACATACCCGCGAGGGTCTCAAGGCGCTGGGGGAAGAGGAGAGTGGTGCTGCTACTGATCGAAGAGCCAGGTCTTGAGGAGTCTTCTGAAGGCCAGTAGGTCTTGGGTCTGTCGGAGGTTGGTGGGGAGGGTGTTCCAGGTCTTGGCGGCGAGGTGGGAGAAGGATCTGCCTGTGTGTGCAAGTTAATGTGCATGCATCCTCATTTTTGATGTACCATGCTCCATACCTGGCCTAGTAAATATTGCACTTGACTATTTGTGGAGGATGGCAACATGGACATTTCTACAGCCCTTCTCCAGCAAGTAAAATACAAACGTAGGTCTGAGACTGGGTGATGTAAATGAGTGATACACTGCCTGGCATGCTGACTTCATGTCGATGGGGTGTGTAGCCTTATTTCCACAGAACCATGGCTCCATTGAAGGATGGGAGGGACATGCAGTGTTTTTGCAGCCATACTGTCACACTTCTGGTTTGCACAGTCGAAGTCTGAGAAAACATTGCCTGGGCTATGTGATGACATAGTCCACGAGGTTTTCACATGCTCATTTGTGACATTGCAAAGGTATGTCTTCCAGAGGGTAATGAAGAATGGGTGTACAGTTTTCATATTGCCCCCATGGATATGTGTGCATTATGCACAAGAGTAAAATGCCTGAGTGTAACACTTTTGGGGGTAATTCACCTATGACGCATCAGATAAATGTAATTTGGAGATATCAGCCTTCCATTGTTTTCATTATGTGTACTGACTCGCATGTGTAGGCACTGTTTGCCCTCTCAAATTGTACATGCATGTGAATGTTCTGATGGCCCACGTTTAACCTCAGTGTGAGTCCCCCTGGCCTGCACAGAAACTGCCCAATTTGACAAGGACCCATCAGTAAATGGACAGAGTGAAACATGTGTTGACTGCCACCCTATTTCTCAATGAGCTATCTTAGGCCTGAGGATTGCACAAGACAGGACTACACCTTGTGAGAAGAGTGTGAGAATGTAAGATCATGGCCCTAAATGTGACCTCCATTACACAGGTAGCCATTCACTGGCCAAGGACATTGAGGGGTGTGTAGTGTTAGACACAGTGAGTCTGCCCCAACACATCATTTCAAATGTATTGTATGTCTTGCTCACTCACATACTGCATCACAGATGAGTCTTCTTCACATTGGTTTCTGTGATGGCACTCTGCATGTGTATGAGATGGCCATGTACTGTGTCCATCCTCATACATGTATACATTTCTATGAAAGTATTTGATGCAAGTATACTATGTGTCATGCTGTATGGCCTCTGCTCAACATTTATGTCTTGGTGTGCTCTGTTTTTTTCATGCTCCTGTACTGACACACGGTGGTACATGAAACAGTGTCACTGAAACTTCCTCTTCTTGTCTCCCATGCCTGCAGCTTAAGGCCCACCAGCGTAAGGCCATATGGAGGGCCATTGCACACAAGGTGCGGGCTCTGGGTGTCTCCAACCGACGGCACACACACTGTCACAAGAGGTGGGATTACATCTGCCGGCTGAGCAAAAACATGGCAGAGATGACGCTGGGGGTGCTCCCTCGGAGTGGCAGGTTGGCGCGCAGGAGCATGACACCACTAATGGCCCGCATCTTGGCAGTGACACAGCCAGAGCTGGATGGACGTTTGAGGGCCCATCAGCAGCAAGTTGGGGGTGAGTATTCTGCGAAGGGTGACTTTGGGTGTGAGTGAATGCATGAATCCCAACCCTGAGCCAGTGCGGAACTCTGTGATGTTTCTAGTGTGATGCAATGGCTTCTAAGTGGCCTCTGTGTTGAGTGCAGCTGTCATGCATTTTCACAACATGTAGTTTCTCATGTGTTTAATACAATGACCCCTGACATTGCAAGATGAGATGTGGCCTTCTGACATATGCTGCATTATGGGTGTCATAGACATCACCTGGCAGTGAACAGCAGTGAGCATCATCTTAGTGTGCTTTTGTAGATGTGTGCTGTGCACAACTTAAAATTTGTGAGAACTACACATCTGACACCAATGTGCAACTGTAGTTGTGCTTCAAAGCACAACATGGTGGATATCAAGAGCTTATGGCCATTGCAAAAGGACATTTGGGAGTCAGTATCTGTGTTGTTCCCTTAAAGTGACTCCATATGTGACAGAGACATGTTGAGATGTATATCTATCACACCTACAGGCACGTAGGTATGCTTACAGAGATTAGTATGTTAGGTTACAAGGAGGCACGGGCCAGCTATTTGGCTGTGTCAATGTCACATGGGTCATTAATGTCAACTATGCATGTTTCCATGCATCTTCTGATGATTGCATAAAGGTTGCACATGCAGACTGCACATGGTGGTGGGCAACATGGGGGGATCATTTTCTAGTTTTGTGCTTTGCTTGCATATGATGTTTGTGAGTATAGCACTATACTGAACCTACGTCTCTGTCTATTGCAGCATCTACCGAGGGCACGGAAGGACAGGGGACGGACACCAGTGGTGAAGCTCCTGGCACGACTGCTACACATGAGCTCACTGACACTGATGTGACCAGCGCCTCAGAGGGGGACAGGAGTGCCCCGGATGAATCACGCCCGGAAACACCAACCTCAACATCATCTGACTCCAGCGGTGACTTCTCGATGTTGGCGGGCACAGGGAGTTCAAAATCTGCCTCTTCTTCCACCACACATTGTCCAGTGCCCACCCTCCCGGATGCTACCACAAGTGCTGTCCGTGCCTGCAGCCCTAGGAAGGGTAGAGTGTCCTTCCCCCTAGGCACCGCTGCCCCTGCCTCCCCTGCTGCCCTCAGTGTGGAGGCGGTGGACCTTTTGCGCCAGCTGTGTGTGGGTCAGGCTGCTCTCCTGAATGCCTTCCAGGATCATGACAAGAAGTTGGCACAGATAGTTGCCTTCATGGAGGGCATTCATTCTGACGTGGGTGGGCTACACAGAACTGTCCAGTCTTTGTCCTCCACAGTGACAGCAGTCATTCAGCTGTCACAGGCTCCCAATCCAGCTCCAGTCCCTTCAACAACCACCCTGCCAGTGGCACCACCTGATGAGAGTGCCCACACGCCAGAGCCCTCAGGCACCAAGTCCTCCACAAGCAGCACACAACAGCAGCACTCCAAGCGGCCCAGAGCACAGACACCATCCCCAAAACACAAAACAGGCACACAGGAGCGCAAAGGCAAAAGCCCATCACGTGACACTCCGGGGCATCAGGCCAAAAAGCAGGCCTCAACCTCACATTCATCCAAATCACACCCATCCAAGGGCACTTTCATCCCCACACCTGCTCCCACAGACAAACAAACAGTTGCCCTGTCTGTTGTGAACCTGGTGCCTGCAAAGACTCAGCACAAACACTTCTCTAAGGCACATTCACCCACAACCTCAACTCCCACCCACACCCCTGTGAAGCGGGGACAGGAGAGCAAAGTGGGTGGTTCACCTGGACAACAGGGGATGGAGGGGAAAAGGCGAGGCCACCCCAAGCGTACCACCAGATCCAGCAAACCCCAACGGGGAGAGCCACCTGCACCTGATACACCTTTGGTGGAGAGTGAGGCTGTTGTGCCCACCTCACTTCCCACTCCGGCCAAGACAATTGTGGGCTATCGAATCCCCAAGAAGTTGAGACCCAGCCCTCAACATTCACCCTCACAGACTGTGTCTCACTGCAGCATGTCTCTGCCTCTCTTGCCACCACACCACCCGGTCCAAGCAGCCCTCAGGCTCACACAGCCACTGATGCCTCTACCTCAGCTGGTCCTCTCTCTCCCAGGTCCAGTCCTCCAACTGGCCCCAACAATCAGCCACCTCCCAGTTAAACTGACAGCCAAATCTGAGGCAAAGCCCCCCTCCCAATACCATCTCTCCCACAGCGGTGCCTGGACTGCCCATTTGTATCCCCGGAACTGTGGTGATTCCCATGGCAGTGGACGGTGTTACCCATTCCCTGTGCAGTTTCTCATGCACACATGTGCACACCGGAACTATGGACTGGCCAATGGCCTTGCTGTTTGTCACTTTGGATGCCCATTCCCTGTGCAGTTTCTCATGCACACATGTACATACTTTGAATTTGTACTGGCCAATGGCCTTGCTGTTTGTCACTTTGGATGCCCATTCTCCGTGCAGTTTCTCATGCACACATGTGCACACCGGAACTATGGACTGGCCAATGGCCTTGCTGTTTGTCACTTTGGATGCCCATTCCCTGTGCAGTTTCTCATGCACACATGTACATACTTTGAATTTGTACTGGCCAATGGCCTTGCTGTTTGTCACTTTGGATGCCCATTCTCCATGCAGTTTCTCATGCACACATGTGCACACCGGAACTATGGACTGGCCAATGGCCTTGCTGTTTGTCACTTTGGATGCCCATTCCCTGTGCAGTTTCTCATGCACACATGTACGTACTTTGAATTTGTACTGGCCAATGGCCTTGCTGTTTTGTACTTTTGATGCCTATATGGGTATTATGTAATAAAGACAGTTACTCCTGTTGACTGATTTGTCAATGTCCTTGCTAAATAAAAGGTTTTATGTATGGGTATCGGTTCATGTGACACATGCTCTGTATGCCACTTTAACATTGCCAATTGCTTGTTTTACTTTTTCAGAGGTTGCCAGAGGTGACAGGCACTTTTGTTCTTCTTGACTCTGAGGCTTGAGGGTAAATGATGGTTGTTTGTGATGATCTACTCTTATCCTAATCATTCTATGCTCAGGTTTGCTAGATTCTACACATGTCATGTTAGGATGCAATACCACAACAGAGGTGAATTCTATCCACAGGATTACTTGCGGGGTGGCCAGGGTCTTTCATCTCTGTGGGATCTTTCTTGATGTATGAACAGCAGTGTTGATGTGTAGTCATCTTGTGTAGGCCTGTCTTCATAGTCACATGGGTACATTTGAATGTGTGAACTTGAGTCGTCATACAGTGTGAATGGCCTGTCATTGTCAGTAGTGTTGATGTGTGTGTGCCCCTGCAATGCCAACTACACACATGTATGATCCAGGTAATGAGTGCCTGTTTGTTTAAATTGTCAGCCATGTGCTTCAGATTGTGGGCACATGTAGGAGTTGTAGGTTGAGCACTGTGCAGTGTGTCGGTATGTCCTTGCACTCCTGGGGAACACCTACTTGTTGTTGCTGCCAGTTGTGAGTATGCAGTGTGTGTGACTGCAAAGTCTGTGTTGTGTTTTGTTGAACAGCCATGTGTCTTGTTTCTGTTTGTGCTCACTGTGCAGACCTGCTCAGCCACACTGACATTATTTGTGAGTTTTCTAATACATTGCTGTCACTTGACCCATTTTTGGCTCCAGTATGGTATGTGGTATGAGGAGTCATACCATACACTATAGGTGCTTCTGATGCCTACACATTGTGAGTTACTCCTCTATGTGTTTGTGGACTGTAGACTCCTCACCTGTCCAATACTGTCAGTCTCATGTCTTCCACCTCATGCCTTGCCAGTGTGTGAGCCTCCCCACCACTTCATAGTGTGACACTATACTGTGTGAGGATGATCTATGTACAGGACCAATGTGCCACTCAGGACAGTTTCACGATTAGTTTCATGTTATTTTCTTCTACTAGTTTGCAGTCATAGTTGCTCATGTGCAGTGCATATGTTTGAGCAGCACAGTCCTCCAGTCATGTTGTTTGCATCTGGGTTTCCCTGAGTTGTGCATCTGTGGGTGAAGGCTAAGCTGTATGTGTGTTTGCTGAGGTGCTGCTACCCTTCCTGAGTGTGATGTTATCTGTGTGCTGTGATGATTTGTGTTGTAGGAGTTCATGGTGTGGCACTCAGATATGTGTGCTACTGGTTTTGTAGTTGTGCACACACTGCTTGTTGTGCATGCAGTACTGTCAGTGTATGTTGCCTTGTACTTGCTTGGTGTGCATTCCCCTGATGTCCAGCTGAGTTTGCTATGTGATGGATTGGTATGTGCCTCTGTTGTGTTGTTCTTGTGGATGTATGCAGTGTTTGGCCTTTGTTGGCTCTTTCTGCTGACAGGTGCAATGTGTGTGTGATGTTCTATTTGCATGACATTGTGTGTGAGTAGTTTGTGCATTGTGATACATTCAGATGTGTGTTGCATGTGTAGTGTGCATTTCATGTGTGTGTCACATGCAGCAATGTGGATTCATGTTCATGAACTTGTTTTGAGTGCACAATAGTGGTTTGTCTTCCTATTTTTGGCCTGTCACTTGTCAGGATTGTGCATGCGCATGCTTGTGGTACACTATGACACCATGTTCACTTGATGACTGGTGTGGTGTGTATGTGTGTGTTAGCTGATTTGTCCCCTTGATCCGACTTATTGTTCATGATTGTTTTCTGATGATGCAATTCTTGTTTGTGTTTGGGTATGGTGTCTGTGCATTTGTCCAGAGTGACAATGTTGTGTATTCCTGTTCTGTCTAGGGTCACATTGCCTTTCCACTATTTGGCTGCACATGTCTGGGCTTGTTGGACTTCTGTGGATGTTGTTTGTGAGATTTGTGTTTGGCTATTGGTTTTGTGTCGGCATTGGTTCAGGCATCCCTGAGTGTGAGTCTGATATTTGTGTATGCACCACAGGGTGTGTGATTGGTTGTCCGTGAACTCACAGGACATCATTTGCACCATTATGTGTGTTTCTCACAGGTGTTGAGTGTTGCAGGTGTGAGGTGGGTAGGTGAGGGGCATGTGTGAAGGTCCTACTTGTGTTTGACAGTCAGGGAGTGTGACAATGAGCCATGTGTGTTGTGCTGATGGCATACACATGTCTAGTAAGTTGACACAGATGTGTGGCTGGTCACTGTATGACTTCTGACACTTCCTATCATTCCTGTGCCTTTGCATGGCTTGCATTGATGTATCCCTGAGTTGTTGCACAGAGGTCACTGTGGTTTAATTTCACTCACTGTGCCACCCATGTCTGATTTGAGGGCCTAAGGGTGGTGTGATATGTTCCTCCTCTTGCATGTGATGTACACATGCTATGTGGCTTGCTCCATGGCTTTCCAGCACTGTCCCTTTCACTTTGGGCTAGCCCATTTATTGTCCTCCATTGCTGCTGACCTATGGTATGAGTATGTGACTGAGTGTCAGTGTGGGGTCTTTCTGAGGGACTTGACAAGCAGTGTGAACAGTTCAGTGGATGTTC
The DNA here is from genome assembly GCA_963921515.1 of Calotriton arnoldi. Lineage (NCBI taxonomy): Eukaryota > Metazoa > Chordata > Amphibia > Caudata > Salamandridae > Calotriton > Calotriton arnoldi. The sequence continues at coordinate 626,445 of CAWUFW010005313.1, read as the reverse complement.
ATATGCAGTGTGAGTCTTCATTTCTTAATTATACTCAGTTTGATTCACATGAGTGGAAGGTAGGTGCGAGGAAGAGGGTTGTCCAGCCCCAGACCTTCTGTGCAGGGTGTTCATCTTCACCCCCACCTTCCCAGTCAATCTACCTTGTCCTTTGATGTGTGAGGTGCAAGGTCTGGCTACACCTGGCTGATAAATTGTGCAGGGGGGGGGGCACAGGAGGGGCACACAGCATGTGCCCAAATGGGTGTGGGAAGCGTACTGTGGGAAGGGTGAAGGTGGAGCCCTGTGAATCTGGCCGGACTGCCCATGCCTGGTGCCGGCCCTGCCTGCTACATTGTACACAGGCTTTCCTGTGTCTTCCCCGCTGCGGTGACTTTCCCGAGACATTGCAGTGATTTGGCGGTTGATGGGTGACCCGAATGCGGAGGTGTGGGTTTCTATCAGGTAGGACATGTGTGAGTACACTGGGGGATATGTTCCTGTCCCCACCAGAGTGTCTGATGTGGACAGGAACCGTATGTCGGCACAGGAGTTGTGTGTTGTGGTTGTATGCGGAGTTGTGTTTTTACGTACCTGCGGTGTTGTCTACAGCGATGTCTTATTTGCTGGTAGTGGATGAGGTACAGCAGCGGAAGGGCTTGAAGAGCTGGATCCATAGCGGTCAGGACCGCGTGGAGGTGACCGGGATTCGAGTTTCGCTCTCCGCAGTAGTGCTTCCGCCGTCTCCGGGTGGCTGGATTCTCCGCTGCGGTGTGATGGGCTGTTTGGGACATCGTGATTTGTCCGGCGGTCGGGACGTCATTCCACACGGCGGTGTTTCTCTATTGGCTCCCTCCGCCACCGTTGTGGAAGGAAATTTCTGGTGGTTCACGTAACTCCGCAGCGGACGGAAAATGGGCTATGTTTGCCCATTGTAATATGGTGGACGCGAGGACCGCCGATGGAGTGCGGAAAAGGACATTTTCCGCCAGCACCGCGGATGTGCCTACGACCGCCATCCTAATAAGCCACTATATTCCTGGAGAGAGATGAATCACAACATAGTTATTTCCAAAACATTAGCAAAGGGCCAAGAATACGCAAGTATTTGTGCACACATGGGGCAAGATTTACTTTTCTATCACCCAACACAAGGCATCTTGCTGCATTGCATGAAAGGGAGCAACAGAAATGTGCCACATCTACTAAAATAAGGCATACTCCTGCTCTCTCCCAGTGTTTGCGCCCTGTATGCTGCCTAGCACCACCACAGGCACCCTTGCGCCATGGTGTACGGGTGCCTGCGTTATGGACATGATTTGTTTGTGCAGGAAGGGGTACCTTCCTGCAGAAAAGCAATCCATAGAGGCAAATGCCTCTTTCTATGTGTGCTGCAGAGGAAATGACTAGGAGAACTAAAGATATTTCTCCTTGTTACACCTCTTTCGGGTAGGCACACCATTTTGGCACAAACTCAGGTTTTTAAGTCTTTGTAAATCTGGGTCTGCATCAAAATTCCTGGTTGGGTGCATGGGTGGATGTATGAGAATGCCCCTGCTCCACCCCTGTAATGCCTATCTGATGCAAAGTAACACAAGACGGCGCTATGCGCTGCGTTGTGTTACTTTGTATTCGGTAAACCATGCAAAGCCACAGAAATCGACTTTGCGTGGCTTAGAAAACTCCAAAAAGGTTTTTGTGTCGGAGCTATGCCACAATAGTGACACAACCCTGACACAATATCTTAGTTTATTCGGAACCTGATATCAAACTCCCAACTCTACAGAGTTTTTCATTGTTAGGTTTTACCGTTTTTTTTTTATGCTGATGTGACACAAGTAAGTATCCCAGCACTTTATGGCTTTTAGACGGGGAAACGAGAGAGCTGCTGCCTTTTGTGGGTTCAAACTGTATATGGTCGCTTTAGAGGATGAACAGTGCAAGAGTTCAGGAGAGGGCGGGATAAAGTGAATCAAACAATAGTGCATGATATTGGCCAGTGATTGGTATTGCAAAGCAACCTCAGAAAACTCTAAATGTCCTGTTAAGAGTCACATTTGATTTTAATTTGTGTTAAACTCTCAGGAGATCTCACACATAGAACTGAAAGATGTGAGGTAATACTATCCATTATGAGGAGAGAAGGAGGAGACGTGTCCTAGTGGTGGGAACTGCCAACTTGGGTACCCAGGTTTGAATCCTGGCTTCAGCCCCTAGGCTCAGCCTTGTGTGATGCTGGTCAAATCATTTTATATCCCTGTGCCTAAAAAATGTAATATGTGAAATGTATCTGTGCAATGCCCACTTGATGTACCTGATGTAATATGCAGAGCTCTGTTCCTTGCTAGCTAGGTTTGTGCTATATAAATACCGATGCATACATACATTTGCCTGCCCCTATAAGTATAGCAGTTTCAGTGCTGCTCCACAGGTAGAAGACTGACCATACTTGGAGGTCGTCAGACCTATAGGAGAGCAAAGGAGATTCTCATTCACTTGCTGTACATTGTTGTGAAAACGGAAGACAAAACAAATATATTTATTTTAGATTTCTAGGTGGCAGAACACATGTTATTGATGCAGAGGAGCACCTATATTAAGTATAATTTCATACACATAGTATAAATAAACGTGCACTGGAGGAAGCAAGGAAAGAATACTAGTCCATAAGATGTGTCCGCCTAATGTGTGGTTAAGTACTGGGCCATGTGAGGCTGTCGTTGCAAAATAGATGGGATATAAATTAAATATCAAAAGTTGTGCAATAGGCAAATGACTTCATCTTGGTGTAGGACAAGCCCCTGGTTTCATATGTACATAATGTACCATTAAAATACATTGGAAATGAATGGCTGCTTTCCACTTTGAGAGCCCAGACAGGGGTCCATTTTAATTACTCACGACATCCGACACAAGTACTCCAAATTGATAATTCCTTGTAACTTGGCGAAGCCAGCTTGACATTAATTTCTTTTTAAGCAGGGATTTATATTGATTTAAGATAATTATGTTTGCATCCATGGCATGACCAAATACAGTAATATATTAAATACATTTCAATGCTTTAAATAAATTTACCTCGAACGCATGGGATTACTAGGATGCTACTTTATTTTATTTCAAAAAGGTAGAAATGACATTGGAGTTCATAGTGTGCCTAGATCATGCCAAACTTTTAATTGTTACCTGTTACCTAATGAGTAAAGGAATAAAGTAGAATTATTAATCTGACGTTTGCAGATGCTGGTGTGCTCAATCCCTGTAACCCAGCAGATAAAGTTAGAAGAGGTTGCACAGATGCTAATGTCTTGTGCACTAGAGGAGACAATGAAAGGCACCGGGCCATAAACCTTGTCACCCTGTTGAGTGTTTTACGGACTGTGCTGTGTAACAATATATTGATAAAATAGATGGAGCAGGCATTCAGCAAGAAGAGATGTGCACTAGGGGAATGGCTTAATCTTGATAAACATCGTGCAAGGCCCTGTTTTCAAATGTACACAATATAAAATCTAAATTACATTTGAAATCACTTCCTGTTTCTTTCCACCCTGAAAACTGAGCCTGGGTTCCATATTTCTTTCATCATATGGTCAGATGCATAAAGGTTGAACAACCGTTTTGACTTTAAAATTCAAGGTTTCTACTATTACTAGAGGGCAATGCCGGGCTGGCCCTTCTGTCACTCTTGCATTTCCTTTTAATGCCACAAGGGGGCCGCCTTCAGAGGGATGGGCTGCCATGACCCAAGCATGCCCCCCTAAGCCCTTTCTAATTAGATCCTCCTTCAGTATGGAACAAGTTAAACATGTTTGCCAGAGCTGACTTTGGTTTCCAGTCCGGCCCTGCCAGAGGGAGTGATCCAGGAAGGAAAAGTAAGGAAACGATTTTTACGTCATGGACTGGTAGCTATCCATCATGAGAAAAAGGCCACATAACCTGTGCTGGACAAGCACATGTGAGATGGGTGCAGTTAAGGATCCTAGAAACATGATTATGTAATAGTTAGACTGTATCATGTTCACAAAAGTTGGAAGGGAAGGAAAGTGTAGGACAGAGACTTTTCAGAATAAGTTTCTGTATTATCTTTACCTTCACAATCAAGCAAAACTTGGACTTTGCACTTCTGAAGGTGGACCGCAACCATCTTTGTCTTAAGCAGAGAAAAGGATACACACATGAATGGTATCAACCTGCTTTTGCATTCAAATGAATGTACCTTCTTAAATTCACCCAGTTGCTGAGTGCACTGAAAATGTACTTCAAATTATTCTAATTAGATCATCAATTTTTCAGTAATTCACAGTGTAGCTCTGTATATATCTGATCTTATTCAATGACACAAAAATGTATCATTTTGGTTAATCCCAAAACTGTGATTTACTAGATGTTTTATTTGTGAATATTGTGACGAAGTTTAGGACCCAGATTTCCTATGATTTTACATCCGGTTTGTGTTGCTTTTGTGGCGCAGCCCTTACGCAAAATCATTTTTGGCATTTATTAAAACACACAATGCCACTTTGTGTGCCTTTGCATGGTTTAGTAAATACAAAGTAGCGCAACACAGCATATAGCGCTGCCTTGCTTTACTTTGCCTCAGATAGGCGTGAATGGGAGAGAGCAGAAATGCTTCATATTTACAAAGATATGGCACAAGTCTGTTCTCTCCTTGCGCTGGCGCACTGTGTGCTGCCTAGAGCCAAACCAGGCACCCTTGCACCATAGTGCTTTATAGGCAGGATTGTATAGCCTTGTGCGACGCAAGGACAAAACAAAGACTTCATAAATCTGGGCCGAAGTCTTTTCGGTAATTGTGTTGATTTTGTCTGTGTTAGTTAGTGTGAGATCTGGGAATAAGGGGAGTATCAACTGGGTTGATTTATTATGATTGCTGGTCCTGTAAGCTCTCTGAATAGACAATAGTTCTGAAAGATGTACTAAAATGGGAACCAATACATTTTCAGTGGAAGGATGGCTTGAGATGGAGTTGCTGTTTCTAAGGTCTATTGGGCCAGGTGTTTCTTTTAGTGGCTTTAATAATTGTCCCAGTTTGGATGTGTTGTCAGGTTTCTTGGCAAGGGAGAATTGATGATATTGACCCATTTTAACATAAAAATGTTAATACCATATTGGCGTCTAACCCTTTATTAAGTTTAGTAAATGTTTGATTTTGCATAGTTAAAAGATATTGTGAGGGCGATAGATTGGAGAATACCATGATTTGGAGGACAATATTGTTTTTGCATCAGGAGATCTAAGGATAACGATTCCATTTTTTTAAAACATGTTTTCTAGAAATAATGGGATGAACTTTGTGCGATTTGCATCCGAACTCTGAGTTATTTGGCTCTGCTAGTATTAAACATGTTTGTTTGACTGTTCTACAAGTCTACTGTAAAGATTTAAGTTCCCCTAGATGGTAGATAACGTTGCCCCCTTTAACACCCAGCCCCCTGGATTCCCTGCTCCTAGATGTCCACACCATTTCCCATTGGGAGCAGAATGGGCTCCCTCAAGCTTCCAGAGCTGGCTCCCTCGAGCTTCCAGAGCTGGCTCCCTCGAGGTTCCAGAGCTGGCTCCCTCAAGCTTCCAGAGCTTGGCTCCCTTGAGGTTCCAGAGCTGGCTCCCTCAAGCTTCCAGAGCTGGCTTCCTCAAGCTTCCAGAGCTGGCTTCCTCAAGCTTCCAGAGCTGGCTCCCTCAAGCTTCCAGAGCTGGATCACTCAAGCTTCCAGAGCTGGCTCCCTCAAGCTTCCAGAGCTGGCTCCCTTGAGGTTCCAGAGCTGGCTCCCTCAAGCTTCCAGAGCTGGCTCCCTTGAGGTTCCAGAGCTGGCTCCCTCAAGCTTCCAGAGCTGGCTCCCTCAAGCTTCCAGAGCTGGATCACTCAAGCTTCCAGAGCTGGCTCCCTCAAGCTTCCAGAGCTGGCTCCCTTGAGGTTCCAGAGCTGGCTTCCTCAAGCTTCCAGAGCTGGCTCCCTCAAGCTTCCAGAGCTGGATCACTCAAGCTTCCAGAGCTGGATCACTCAAGCTTCCAGAGCTGGCTCCCTCAAGCTTCCAGAGCTGGATCACTCAAGCTTCCAGAGCTGGATCACTCAAGCTTCCAGAGCTGGATCACTCAAGCTTCCAGAATGGTTGTCCCTCATAAGCTTTGAAGAAGTATCTTTAAGGGTAGCACATTTGTGTACATGGTCACTGGGAGGGTTGAGCTCGGCACAGAAGGTGTCTTGCACAACACTCGGTTATCTTTAGAGATGCTGATGAGTAATGTGAAAACCAAAAGTAAAGCAAATCTAACCAAGCACTGGGCCTACCTTAAGCTCCTTCGTGCATCTGTCCTGTCTGGCATTATCTAGTTTGGCTAAATGACCGGTCTACCCCGTTCCTCATGCATGGACCACAGTTAGCACGCACACACATACACCAGACACACAGGGTTCAGTTCTGTCACTGCCGCTTTTCAAGATTTACTTACAGCTTTAGCAGTCATCCTGTACACATTCATTTTTACTCCAGATAGTATGCAGATGGCACCCAGCTGATTTCTGGCTGGCTCAGAGTGCATATCTAGCAGGAACCTGACTCCATTCGCTTTTCCCAAACCCTAGGTTGGTGGTAGATGTCAAGGAACCTTTTAAAACTGAAAACCTCCTCGACAGAATTGCCATTGACAACTCCTGAGGCCCCTACTTGGGCTGATGTGAAGTGGCCAGCCATGGTGGTATGGAGCCTAGGCCTGGTGCCGATTCTGGACTGACCTGGGGGTCACAGGCCTATGCAGTTGCTAATACTTGCTTTTTCCACATTCTCTTTCTTCGTCGAATCCTACCATTCTTCAATCCCTAACTGCATGTTGACATGGTCCATGTCTTTTCATAATCATGACTGGGCAACAGTAAGAGCATTTGTTTGTGGTAATAGAGTCAGTGCTAAAATGGCTGCTGCTGAGTCAAAATTCTGCAGCCCGGCTGATGGCAAGTCCGACAAAGAGGAATCATATTTCCAGAATATTGAGGTCCCACCATTGGCTGCCAGTTATAAAAGTATTTAGGGCAAAGCTCTTGTCATTACCCGCAAAGCCTTGTGCCAGTAGATGCCAGTATTCTAAGCAGCTAAGCTCAACTTGCACTCCCTCAACAAGGCTCTTAGATAAGCTCAGTTGGCACTTGTGTGGATTTCATCCACCAAATCTGTCAGTATGGGGAATATGCTATTTTCTTCTGCTGCATCAAGGTTTTGGAAACCTCTTCCCATCCTTCAGCTTATGGTGTCCCTCCTTCTGAAGTTCAGGAAAGCTCTTAAGACTTTACTGTGGCCTTGATTCCAAAAGACACACAATTGATGGATGGAATGCAGAACAAATCAAAACATTCACCCCCAGTCAAGAGATCTGGGTTAAATCCATCATTCTTTTGCTCACCATGCCACCCCAGTTTAGACCTGGCCATATGCAAATCAGTCTTGACCCTGAGCCTCATGGGAACAGTCCAGCCCGAACTGCCATGCCAGGTCCTCCCTGGACCAGAAACAAGCATCCCTGGACCAGAAACAAGCAACCTAGGACCGGTTTCGGCACAGTGAGCCCGGGACCCACGTCTGGGCATACCCGGCGCACTTAGGGCGAGAAAGCAAAAGACACACAATTGATGGACGGAATGCAGAACAAATCAAAACATTCACCCCCAGTCAAGAGATCTGGGTTAAATCCATCATTCTTTTGCTCACCATGCCACCCCAGTTTAGACCTGGCCATATGCAAATCAGTCTTGACCCTGAGCCTCAGGGGAACAGTCCAGCCCGAACTGCCATGCCAGGTCCTCCCTGGACCAGAAACAAGCATCCTAGGACCGGTTTCGGGGTTTCACCCCTCTTCAGCCAGGATAGCTTGAATCCAGTGGCACAGTGAGCCCGGGACCCACGTCTGGGCATTTCCGGCGTACTTAGGGCGAGAAAGCAAAAGACACACAATTGATGGACGGAATGCAGAGCAAATCAAAACATTCACCACCAGTCAAGAGATCTGGGTTAAATCCATCATTCTTTTGCTCACCATGCCACCCCAGTTTAGACCTGGCCATATGCAAATCAGTCTTGACCCTGAGCCTCATGGGAACAGTCCAGCCCGAACTGCCAAGCCAGGTCCTCCCTGGGCCTTGATTCCTGCCTTTGATGTTCAGATTGTATTATATTAGCTGTTCGGTGTTGTAAGGACCACGATTCTCTGGTGATAGTGCATTTTATATGCCCCTAAAAGGAGAACATAACACAAAGCGCTCTGACAGAAGCTTTCATGTAGCCCCATAGCGTCTGTGAATTGCTCAACCAGTTTTATTTTTGGCCTGCCTAGAGCCAGCTCTTGTTGTCTGCCAGACAGATGTTTAGCAATAATATAACATTTACAGATCGTGGGCTCTGGCTCTACCCCAGAGTAGTATCACCATATGGTATTGGCCTTTTGGATGATCTTCTGTCCTTCTTTTGCAATGTATGAAGGACTATTTTACAGCTAAAGTGCCCCCCATCATCACAAATTCAATTATTTCTCTCATACACACCAATATTTTTGTTATTATTTTTACTATCGCATTTTTAGGTCAAGCCTGGGCAGTGCATGCGCTGCTCTGCGAGGCATGCTGTATTCAGGTAGGGACTTGAAGCTCCACCAACTCTCCGTCCATATTTTTCATTGGCTTGTCATTGTCCACTGCAAACTGTTCATTGGTCAATAGGCTTAGTAGTGGTACCTACTTGTCTCATTTTGTAACCTCCCATGGCGACACTCTCTGTTACGTGTGTTGTTACTCGGTAGGCTTTAATTACAGCCTCCGAGCACTATTTTCTCAAATAGCTTTGTCCTGCCTGCTGTTAAGTTTTTATAGCACGGTCGCTGAATGCATTTGCAATGCAATAGGTCTCGCATTTGCGAGAGTTTAAGCTATTGTAAATGACAATGCCTTTTATTTATCTGTTTTAAAAAAAAACATCTACAATGCCAATGGCTCAAACTCTCGCAAATGTGAGACCTATTGCATTGCAAATGCTTGTTAATTGATTTTGTCACCGCTTGAGTGTGCACCTCACTGTGAGATAGCTGCCTATAATCTTTTACATGATGATGGCCAGACACCAAGATGGATGTGCCAAAATCTGGATCTCATTAGACTTTGGGTGGCCATCAAGCTTTCAACATGCCTGGGGGCTCCCTGTCGTTATGCTGTTTATCTGATACTGCTTTTCAGCAATCAGCCACTGGGCAGCTGCTTGAGGGCCTCACTCCAAGATGGCCACCCCAAAGTTGATCTCCAGAGACAACGGGTACTCGTCTAGATTTGAGTGCGCTCAGCAGATCCATGTGATCCTGGTCATGTGTTCGTTGTTTACCTTCTGCATTCTGGATGGCTCTTTTTCTTCCTACAACCATGGCACTGATAACAAGCATTGGTAAAAACAATGGGTCTGGCTCGTATCTCAAAGTGTAAACCAGAACTACTGGATTAGCCAGTACTTGTTTTCTTTACCTTTGGGGGATGTGGTTTTGTCTTTTTTATTGTAATTGCAAGATTTCAAGTATTAGAATGTAATTGAAAAATGAAAAGTTTGATAATCTTCTCATACCTAGCATGAGACTTCTTTAGAACTCTATTATTCTTATTTCTTATTCTTATGTAGCGTGGACCTCAACACATGGGCAGCAGAGGGTTCATATAAAACAACAGGACACATAGAACTGAATAACAACAGAGGTTCAAAATATGTGCAAATGCCAATAAATTCAAACCTATGAGGTTTCCATTACAATTAACTGCTGTAAAAGGAGCAAGGGGTGATTCCATTAAATATACAGTTTCAGGTGGAGTCTTTAGTAGGTGAGTTTTTAGAGCTTTATGGAAGGCTATGAAGTTTGAATTTCTTATGAGGGTTTTACAGTGGCTAATCCAAGTTCTAGGAGCTTGACAGCCTCGTTGACAGTTTTTGATTTTTGTTGTCATCAGGATTTGAAGAAGTAGAGTCAATTTACCTCTGGTGTTTCTATGTCCTCCTATGGTGCAAGTTGCTTCTCAGATAGGATGACAGATCGAGGTGAATCGACTTGTGCATCAGTTGGGCAACTCTGAAGTCAATTCTGGCTTCAAGAACCAGCCAGTGGAGGTCTTTTCAAATGGGTGAAACGCTATCAAATTTTTGCTTTCTTAACCAGCCGTGCAGCAGAGTGGAATGTGGTTCTAAGAGGTGTCACAAATATTTTGAGGAGACCAGAGAGCAGAGCACTGACACAATCCAGGTGAGAAAGAACCAGAGATTCTACAACTGTCCCGAAGTCTGATGGCGGGAGAGTGCGCTTGAGCTGGGAGAGGTAGAGTTGAAGAGGCACTATTAGTCAGCTTAGATAATTGCGGTTGCACAGTTAATTTCTGGGAATGATAAATCCGAGATTTAGCTGAAGGGACCAATGTAGGTGAGATTAGGGGTGAGCAGAACTCGTGGACTTTCGCGGGTGGAATTCCGCACGACGCGCTGCTTGTGCTTATTTTTAGCGCCAGGAGCTTGTTCAGTGCTGTAACCACGGCACCAAGCGGCGCGCCAGAGGGCACTGCTTCCTTCTGCCACTCAAGTCGATTTTCTACTCGAGTGGCAGCTTTCTCAAGGCACATGGTTGCGACCTGCTGCGACCGCCTGCGTTGAGAAATCTCACCAGGCAGCGTTCTATCGCCTGAAAATCACGCTTGGGGATGCAAAGTCTTGCTTGTGCTCGCAAACTTAACATTCGCGAGAAAAAGTCTAGCCACACGGCGGTTGGCAAAGCTTTTCTGGAACTCTGCGTTCCAAGCGGAACTCTGTCGGTGGAGCGGAATTTTTCATCCACCCCTAGGTGAGATATCCGAGGGAAGCCTATGCTGACAAGAGTGTACTGTGGAATACAATCTCTTCAAGACAAAATGGGACAGCGACAGGGAGTCAGAAAAAAGTGAAACCTGACCCACCCTCTACATCAGCACAGTAAGTGTGGATCACTGCTAAAAAAAAAAGAATAACTTTTAACACAACTGCCTGGATCATGCTTTTGGGTCAATTGCGAGAATATTCCACGGAAAGCGCTTGCCAAAAACTGAAGCAAGCGTCTTTTCAAATGACTAATTTCCCATTTATTGACTATGAAATGGAGTTAAACTTCTGCTGGGGTTCAATGCACACTGCAAGCTTGAGTGAAAGCTCTCATTCAAATGTGCTCCTTTTCTAATTTCTTTTTGTTATTTCATATTTCTCACTCGATGTCATGCAACAAACATACCAATAGAACACTGGAACCAGTATACAGATATGTGGTTAAAGTCAGGGGTCGGCAGACTCACTATACGGCTAGAACGCCCAGAGTGGACTCAACAATACCAAGCCCTGTGCTGTGTCTTCACCGCTGCGCAAAGTCATTTGAAAATTCGAACAAGGAGATCACCTTCGCACGTGGCCTGCAGGGTGTACAGCTTCCGGAGCTGTTTTGGAGGCTGCCAGTAAATTACAGCCGCCACCCGCACACGAGCAGTACAACTCAGGGAAGTCAAAGGCACGGCAAAGGTTTGTGACAAAGAAAAACTGCAGCCACACACCTGTAGAGGAAGGCGGGCGAGGTTAGAAAGATGCTAGGGGGCCTCACTACAGCAACATTTTAACCCAGATGTATTACTGTTTGGTCACCTTGGTGTAATGCCGTGCAGCAACCTAAGTAGCTGCACTTCATTGCTTAAAGTGGAGAAAGCAGTGCAGAGGCATGCGAATTAACGAGCACTGGCAAAGCCAATGGGTCTCGCTGATGTGCGAGCTATTGGCTTTGTCAATGTCTTTTACCATGTTGTACAGAAGCACGGCTGCTGTGCAGGGTAGCTGAAAGAAAAAAAGAAAGTTGCTTTACGCAACCAGTGCTGGGGGCGTCATAGCGCTTTTTTCATAGTGCTATAATGGAGCACTGTGCTATTTTTTCCATAACTTTCAGCCCTGCAACAGGTCTAAAAATTAAGGGGAAAGCGCTATGATGGGGAGGTTGGAGGAGGTAAAACTGCATGAAAGGGGAAGGGGGATTAAAGACCTTCATGTCATTATAGATGTCAGTGGCGTGCACCATCACTGTGCCAAATGCCGGTTATGTTGTGTGAACTGCAGAACTTAATCAGTCCGGCGGAAAAGACAAAAAAACCTTTTGTTCCGTTTATCTGTCACAGCCCAATCTGATAATGATCCCTGCGATTCAGCGAGCCTAGCCCTTGCCTTGCCTCCCCCAAACTGGCTCTTCTCTCTTATTGTTGCATCGCCCATGTTTTGGGACGCCAGTCTTGACATTTTATTTGAGTGTGCTGTCAGTATAATTCCAGCAGATGGCAATGTTGCCTTTCTTAGCGAACCTTAGTTGCCTACCTGCCTTAAATCTGCATTCTACAGCACGGTTGATTGTTTAGTAAATTAGAATTCCTGTGGACATGTCACTGTCGTGCGCTTTAGGGACAATACGTTACTTATGATAATATACTGTAAAATGAAGTTGGATATGTATGTTGTGAATGTGAGCACTCATACAGTAAACTGAAGTTGGATATATACGTCTTGGGCACTCTGATGGGAGATGTATCCACTCAAATTTATTTCATATTTCCCTATACTAATTCACCACTAATCCTTTTTGGGTTCTGGAGTAGCATGCTACTTGCCGAAAAAGCACTTCGACGCCTCGTCAGGGGTAGTAATCGGTATATAAATGCAATTACAATACAGCTTTTTTCATAGTGCTATAATGCAGCACAGCGCTATTTTTTCATAACTTTCAGCCATGCAGCAGAGCTAAAAGTTATGGGAAAAGCGCTAAGACAGTGGGGTTGGAGGGAGTGAAGAAACAGAGACAATGGAAAGAGTGCCTGAATTACAGGCGATCAGCGGAGGAACACTAATTAAGGTAAAAAAATCTGCTTGGCCATGCTCCACAGAACAACAGGAAGTGATGCCAAAGCACACCCTGGCTGATTAGGAGGCAGCAAAGAAGAATGCTAATTAAGCCAACAAATGGTAAGCAATGGGCGGGCTGCAAGCCCCTTATTGTACACAATGGCGTCTCGCAAGTGAGAACGCATGCACTAGGACATGCTTCTCACACAGGCTCGACCCTAATAAAAATGGTCTGCCGGCTCAGCCCGGCTGCTCTCTTCTTCTGCACTTGTGTGGTGCTTTTAAAGATTGCTAGTGGAGATGGGAGGGTGCTGTCTAGCATAGGATTTGTAGTGAAAGCATACCCTTCCCGTTGCTATGTCTAAACAAACATAGAAGGATCCCACACACTCAATGTGTGTTGTGAACATCGGAACATATGCAATGCATGAGTTTTTTTGAAAAATGAAAACATTTCTCCTTGCTAGCGCCTGCTTCAAGGAGACATTTGATTTTGATGCAAATTCCAGTCTGGCTATCTTAGTAGTGTTTGCAATGAAACGCCCCAGTAATGCCCCCATGATGCAAAGTGGCACAAAACAGCACAAGGCACTTTTTGTTGAGGAAAAAGGGTTTATTTCCAGCATGAACTACTTTTGCACTGGGAAGTAAAAACCAATGTGTTGCTTTGCACTGCTTTGGGTCACTTTGCAATGAGTGGCAGCTCCTCCACAATGGCGGAGGAGTGTTGCCCAACAGGCTCAGAGCCAGCAGCTGAAAAATAAAACAATATTTTAATAATATCGTTTTATTTTTCAGCTGCTGGCTCTGAGCCAGCGTGTGCAGGGAGGGGCAGTGCTGGGGGGGTCACAGGGAGGAGTGGTTGTGCACTTCTAAGTGTGCATGTCTGTTTGGCCCCCGTCTTAGGCCGGCCAAACAGACATGCGCAGTTAGGGTTCTCAACCCAGCCGGGTGGAGAAATGGCACAGTCTCCCTGTGCCTGAGCGGAGCATCTTAGTAGCCCACTTAGACCAATCCCGGCGCTGCTCTCATAGTATGAGCGCAGCGTCTGGATTGGTTGGGAAGTTTCTCCCAGGGACTGTCAGGACTCCGAGCAGCAGGAGAAGCGCGAAGGAGCAGCAGGAGAAGCCGCAGGATCGGGTACGTTTTCTCTATTTATTTTTTTAATTCAAAATGTTGCTGCTGCCCTGCCACCCCTCCCACCCCCCCACTGCATATTGCAGCAGCCGCAACTGTTTGCAATGGTGGATAGTGTTAGTAAATCTTGGCTTTTCTGTTCTCATCTGGCCACCCCAACCATGCCTTTAGCTCTTGTGATAGATCGGGCTGCAGCATGGGAGGAAGCTCCACTTCACATGTGTTTGTTGTGGTGCAGACCCACAAAATGAACCCTGAAATAGCTGCTGACTGAGTGGAACTTCCTACTCTTTAGCAACTGCCTTTTGTTGCAATACAGAAGTGGTAGTGCTGCATGGACCTCGATTAATCACAATATCAGAGGCAGCAGCAGAGACATCATGCTTCTTTTGAGAATCCATCACAATACAGAATATGCCTTTTTATTCCACACTTTGCCAACCACTAGCCTCCTATCTGCAGGTGAGGGGATAGGAAGGAACAAGGATTGCAAACTTCAGGCAGTCAGCAGAGCTGGCAGAGCTAATGTTACTTACTGTAGCTGCTTTCATGACCATGGATGAAAGAGCAATTCCTGGGATAGCAGATGTTCCTGCTAATTTACGTTGAGCAGCCATGTGTAGTTGCTGGCTTGTACTTTTGGTGGCTCTCGTGATGGAGAGAATACATTCAAGTGATGGTCAGAGCTGAGAATAAGCGCCACCCCAACGTGGTGACGTAAGTTTCCTGACACCATCTGCACCCTCGTACTTGAAGTCCAAAAACAATTTTCTGTGCCAGTGTGCATATCTCCAATTTAGGACCTTTTTCGATGGAAAACAGTCAATTTCACATCACAGGCGGATGGGAGAGCAGTGAGGACTCTGAAATTAGATAGAATACTCACCAGCAAGAGTTTTACCGATGGTAAGTAACTTGTTCTTCTGATAGATACATCTAACTGCAGATTCCTCACCTTTGGAATAAACACCAAAGCTGTTCCTCCCTAGGTGGAGAGACTCTGGAATGGATTAGACCAAAAACACCTGCAGGATTGAACGGCCAAAATGCCTTTCCCAGCTGTCAAGGCAGTAGTGCTTCATGGACATGTACACTGAAGCCCATGTTACAGACTGACAGAGAGGAGAGGAGCTCTGGTTGCCAGCGCAGTGGTTACAGCCTTCGCCCTGGTTGAATGGGCCCTCAAGCACCCACGAGGCTGCTTCTTGGCCAGTGTGTAACATATTTTAATGCAGAAGACTATCAACCTGTACAAGATCCTTTTCTGCACAGCTTTGTCTTTCGTTGCCCCTGAGAAACCCACAAACAGCTGATTGTCTACGTGTTGGTCTTTGGTGCAATGGATGTAAAAACTCAGTTCTCTCTTGGGATCCAAACGATGGGATCTCTCCTCCTCTTTTGAGAGGTAAGGTGGAGCAAAGAACATCAGGGGTGTGATGGACTGTCCAACATGAACAGGAGTCACAACCTTCGGTGGAAAGGCCCTATTGTTCTCAGCACAAGTTAGTCCTGAAAGAAGGTGATGTAGGGCAGTTGGACTCAAAGAGCCTGAAGCTCACTAATGCGATGAACTGACGTTATTGCAATGAGGAAGACTGTTTTCAGAGTCAGGAGGTGCATGGGGCAGCTCTGCATCAGCTCTAAATGGGTGCACATAAGAAAAGTAAGGACCAAATTAAGATCCCTCTGTGTCATTACAAAGGGCTTAGGAGGAAACATAGGATTTAAGCATTAAAATAATTGCATCACAACTGGTGATTTATACAAGCACGGCTGGTCTAGTAAACACAAATAGGATGAAAGTGCCCACCAGTAACCTTTAACAGTGCCTCTTGCAAGTCCTTGCTGGGCTGAAGACAAAACAAACAACACTACTTTCAACAGTTGGCCTCGGAATTATGAGTGCCACACCAAGCCACACACTTGTCCCAGCATTCGGCATAAACAGACATTGTAGGAGGATGAATGGCTTCAAGGATGACATTCACTCCTTCAGAAGGGAGTTTGAATGCAGTCAGCTGCTGCTGCTCAGTCTCTATGGATGGAGGTATAGATTTTGGATACGCAGGTGCAAGACCCTGACCTGCTGCTGTGACAGAAGGTCCTCCAGAAGCAGCAGCCTGCTTGAGGACAGATCATGCCCAGGAGTTCCAGATACCCCTCTCGTCTTGCCTAATCCAGAGCCACTAGGATGGCCTGGGCCCGGTCGTTCCTGATCTTCTTCAGAACTCGGGGTAGGAGAGGTAGCAGTGGTAAGGCATATAGGAGTCCATGCTCCACTCAAGGCAGAATGCATCTCCAAGACAGACCCTTCTTGGGAACTCCAGTGTACAAAAGTGCTGACATTGCACATTCTCTGTGGTGGCAAAGAGACCAATTGAGGGTTTTCCTCATTGCTGGAAGATGCCTTGCACCACCTCCGGGTATAGCTGCCATTAATGATCTGCTAGGCATTGCTGGCTAAGTTTGTCTGGCCTGGCATATGAAGATCCCGCCATGTGGTGTACAATCAGAGAGAATACCTCCAATTTCAGAAACCCAGGGCTGCCTCGCACAAGATGGACCCTACCCCATCTTGCTTGTTGCAATACTAGTGATATTGTCTATGAGGACCTGATCCATCCTCTCCTTGATGGATGGCAGGAAAGCTTGCAGTGCCAAGCCAATGGCCCGCAACTCCAGCAGGCTGATGTGGAGCTGAGTCTCCACTGGAGACCAGAGTCCTCTGATCTCCACCTCCCCCAGATACCTCCCCAATGCAGCAGTGATGCATCTGTCACCACCGTCCGCTCTGGGTGGATAGGAAGAGGGGTCTGCCATTGGTCCAATTACAGTTCAACAGCCTCTATTGCAGATCCTCTTCCACGATCTTCCCAGATGCTTGGAATATGCTACTGTCCTCCAATTGCTGAAGAAACCTTCTGCAGATCCTTCAACGCTTGCCAACTTCAGACCGATCTCCCTTCTACCATTCCCGGCCAAGGTCTTAGAGAAAACCATCAACAGACACCTCACTGAATACCTCAACGACCACCAACTACATGACACCATTCAGTCTGGTTTCAGATCCACCAACAGCCTGGAAACTGCCCTCATCGCTGCCATGGATGACATATGCATGACTCCGGACAGAGGAGACATGGTGGCCTTCATCCATCTGGCCCTCTATGCAGCATTTGACAAAGTCTCTCACCCGACCCCATCCTTACCCAACACCTATACAACATCGTAATCCAAGGACAAGCACTCTGATGGATCTGTTCCTTCTAGATTGGAAGGACCCAACCAGTCAGCCTGGCATGCTACATCTCAGGCACCCACTACCTCATCTGCGGAGTTCCACATGGATCCTCCCTAAGCCAGACCCTCTTCAATGCATATATGATCCCTCTAGCCCGCACCATCCACTCTTACAATATCAACGACATTTGCTATGTCAATGACATGCAACTCATTCTTTCTCTTGCAGACAAAACACCCAGGGGCTTATTTACAAAAGCCTTGCGCCACTTTTGCGTCATTTTTAACATGGGAAAAGTGACGAACGGGTGGCGCAAGGGACTTGTAAATAAGCCCCCAGTACCCAGATCAAGTTCAATGCCTACATACCTGAAATCGCCCACTGGATGAAGACCAAGGGCCAGATTTATAAGGGTTTGCATTGTCCTTGTATCACGCAAGACAACGCAAGCCCTTAAACGGAATTTACTAAGCCACACAAAGCCACCTTGAATGGCTCCGTGTGGTTTAGTAAATCTATGGTAACGCAAGGTAGCACATTTCGCTGCCTTGCGTTATCTAGCGGTAGGAAGGCATTCCATGGGTGGAGTGTGGGCGTTCCCAAGCATCTCCCCATGGATTTTGGAAACAGTATGCCTCCCAGACCCAGGCATAATGAGGAGAAATATCTTTATTTCTCCTCATTACTTCCTTTTTCTATGTGCGAAGTATTCAGTATAACACATAGAAAAAGGGAAATGCCTTTAAAGATTGTTTTTGTGCAGGAAGGTGTCCATTTCTGTACAAAAACAATCCTGACTGTAATGCAGGCGCCCATGGACCATGTCGCAAGGGTGCCTTGTTGGCATTTGGCAGCACACAGTGCACAGGCAGAGAGCAGAAATGCTTCATATCTTAGTAGATATGGCACATTTCTGCTCTCTCCCTGTCACACACAGTTGCATTGCGTGACTTCTTAGTAAATGTGCCCCCAACTGTCTAAGGATAAACACAGACAAGACCGAAATTGTGATCTTCGGGAAGAGCACATCACCATGGGACTTCACCTGGTGGCCAACAAAGCTAGGACCGACAATCACCCCCACTAACCACGACAAGAACCTCGGGATCATCATCGACAGAAAATTCAACATGATTGCCCAAGTCAATGCCATCACTACCTCAAGCTTCCATACCTTGAAGATGTTGAGGAAGATTTTCAAATGGCTCCCTCTCAGCACCCAGAAAACCATCACGCATGCCCTTGTGCCAAGCAAGCTGGACTACTGGAACACCCTCTATGCCAGCGAAAAAGTCAACAGAAGGCTGCAGACCATTCAGAATTTGGCAGCCAGAATCACTCACAACTTCTCATGCCGCACTCCCATCACACCACCCCTGCGGGAGCTCCACTGGCTCCGCATTTTCAAATGAGCACAATTCAAACTACCCTCACCCACACTTTCAAGGCACTACATAATACTGCACCATCGTACCTCAACAATCACATCTACTTTCGCAAACCTTCCAGACACCTCCGCTCTCCGGACTCCTACTTGCACAAATCCCACGCATAGAGAAAACCAGATCTCGCGGTCAAGCCTTCTTCTACAGCGCTCCTAAATCATGGAATGACCTGCCTCTACACATAAGAGCCTCCACCTCACTTCTTGAATTTCGCAAGAAGCTGAAGACCAGACTTTTGAGTAATCCCACTAGGCTGTAGGTGTAGACTCACACCTGCTCAGTGCCAGTATGCACTGCCGGGTGATACCCTCCCGGGTGATATTATGCTTTACAAATCTGCAAAACATCAATTGCATTCTTCTCTGAAACTTGGATGGAATCTAACAGGTTCCCTTGATGTTGGGCCCACTGAGACTTCAGATCCCAACGCCGAGCCCATGTATGTCATTTTAGGGCTCAAACGTTCCGTCCATCATCCCCTTTTGTATCGCTTTGTTCGCCCTAAGTTGGCGGGGGTATGCCCAGACCTGGGTCCCTTGCTCACTTTGCCACTGGATTCAAGCAAGCCTGGCTGATGATGGCTGGAATGCCAGAAACCGGTCCTAGGATGCTTGTTTCCGGTCCAGGGAAGACATGGCTTGGCAGTTCGGGCTGGACTGTTCCCATGAGGCACAGGGTCAGACTGATTTGCATATGGCCATGTCTGAACTGGGATGGTGGAGTGAGCTAAAGAATGATGATGGATTAAACCCAGATCAGTTGACTGGGGGTGAGTGTTTGATTGGCTCAAACGTTCCGTCCATCATCCCCTTTTGTATCGCATGTATGTCATTTGGCATCATCGACATGCAGGAAGCCAATGGGCCATAAAGCCTTAGAGCCACCTTCACTGAGACCCAGGACAGAGGCTGAAAATCGGGATCATAGCTATAATGTCTTGGACTTGCTGATCTGAAGGCAAGGCCCAATAACACACTGTATCAAGGATGGCCCCGGTAAAAGGAAGCCCATGCAAAGAAGCCAGATGTGACTTCGTTACGTTCACAGTGAACCCCAAAAATGCCAGGAGGATGGCATCATCTGGAGGTGGTCCACAACTGACTGCTGAAAGCCAACCTTCAATAGTCAGACATCGAGGTAGGGGAAGGAAGGCTGCTATTTCTGATTTCCAAAGATACGGTACAACCATCGCCATCACCTTCATTAACATCCGAGGGCCACTGATGAGGCGGAAGAGGAGCACAGCAAACTGAAAATGCTCCTAGCCTAGCTGGAATCGTAAGTAGCGCCTGTTGGCCTGAGGACACGAACATGGAAATATATGTCCTGCTGGGCCAGCCTACCATCCAGTCTCTTTGACCCAGGGCACATAGAACCTGGGCCAGCATGAGCATCTTGAATTGGTCCGTGCACAGGAAGAAATTGAGAGGTCGAAGATCTAAAATAGGACAAAGGCCTCCGTTCTTTTTTGGCTTTAGGAAATAGTGAGAGTAACATTCATTCCCTATTTCTGAGGCTGAGACACTCTCTAAGGCATCTTTCTCCAAAACAGAGTGTAATTCCTGCAGCAAAATTTACAAGTGTCCTCTGAAAGCCAATCTGATGTGGGTGAAAGACGTGATGGGTCGGAAAGGAATGGCAGGGCGTAGCCCCATTGTACTGTCTTCAGGACCAACCTGTCAGATGGTAAGGCCTATCACCCCTGAGAAAATGACTGATTCGGCTACAACAGAGTTGGCTGTGTGCCACACAGGGCAAACTAAAGTGGCTTGAGGCTGCTGTTGGAGATGCGTGGAACTGGGAGAGTTGTCCCCCCTTGGGCCTGGGCGTTGTCTATTGAAGTCTGTTCCTGGGGTGGTGTGCACAAAACCCTTGGCAAAGCCTCAAAAGGGGTGAAACTGTTGGGAATATTGCCTTGCGGGCATGGGGAGACCAAGGAAGAGTGCTGTAGCTGTGCTTTCTTTGAAGCACTGTAGTGTGGAATTGGCTTTCTCGCCAAATAAGCGAGACTCGTCAAAAGGCATTTCCGTGAGTGATGCCCAAATGTCCGAGAAACCCATGGATCCACGCTGAAGCACCACTCTGGCCATTAGTAGCCACTCCTGACCTTATGCTCACTGTGCAACTAGAACCAAGCTGCACCTGACTGAAGAGTCCCAACTAGGGTGAAACCAGTCTTGGGTTGGCTGTGTTCCAGTTCAGAGATTGCTTGGCAGTTTGGGCTGGACTGTTTCTATTGGAGCAGGATGAAGGCTGATTTGCATATGGTGGAGTCTAATCTGAGGTGGCATGGTGAGCAAAAAAATGATGGACTGGGATGTAGCCTGAGTACTTACCGGTGGCTGAGATTAATTCAATCATTTCAATCATCATTGCCGGCTTAAGTCTTGACTTTAGGACACATTTGGCTGCACCCTGGCCATCCTGAATAGTTTGCGACAGGTTGGCATGAAATTCCTCCGGGACTGCTGGCAAGATCTCTGTGACCATGTCCCATAATGCGTGGGAGTACCTACCCAGAAAGCAGCTGGTGTTGACTGACCAAAGGGTGAGGTTAGATGAGGAGAACATCTGTTTTGCTGAATGCCTCACTTGTCTTCGGCTCTCTGTCTGGTGCGATCATAGAGAATGAGTTGGGATTAATCCTTCTAGTATTTTTTTCACAACCATTTTATTGATTTTTCAGAAAGTGCATTAAAAAAATAAAGATAATACCAGCTAATACTGATTTAACAGGTCGTAAAAGAACTGAAAAGAAAAAACAAGAACAGCTCAACAGGCTGGAGGAGGGGTGGGGGAAGCGTTGGGGGAGGGAAAGGGGACACATGTTTTGTGTGTGTCACTAAGATAATGCGAAAATAAAATACAGAAAAAAGCGGGGAGTGTAGTGTAGTATGGATATCTGGTGGATACTGCATGGGGATACTAGTGCATTAGTGCACAAAGCTACTGTAGTCCTAGTATATAGGGGGTAGCGGTGCATGGCAGAAAGAAAGGAGGGGATATCTGTACCTCACAGTGTTGTTTAACAGGTGAGTAGGGATTAATCCTGCTAGTAGAAGGCCGAACACCCAAGTTCTCTGGAGAAGGGTGATGATTCAGGAAAGTGGGATCATCTAGAGCAGGTCTTTGGTGTTGTGCTATCTGTATATTCACTGGTGGGCAGGAACAAGGTACCCAGATACCCAAGATAGTTTCAGACAAGGCTTCGTTGAATGACAGCAAGGATTCAGACGAAGTCTGCCCATGCTGTAAAACTTAAGACATTAGTTTTCACCTCAATGAAAGGCAACTGTAAGTCCTGGACCTCAGTTGCTCATCTGATGATTGCAGAAAATGAGGCTGTCTCTTCCTTTGAGGGCCCAGGGGAGAACACACACCTCTGTCAGGGGAAGTGTCCAATACACAGACCTCTTGCTGGTCAAAATAGAAAATATCATCTTCATATTGCGGGGTTAAGTCAATCCCTATCATCCCCGTTTTCCCCAAAAGCTGGTTGACTTTTGTCAGAGTCCGAACCAGAAAGTTGTTGGAGTGCTGGAGCACGGCTCCTAGGTATGGGTATAGATTTGTCAGAAACAGAATGAACTGGGGCCTGGTGTGCCTGAACTGTTCCAGGGAATGACGTAAGCTGAAATTAATCAGAGTTTTATGTGGAGTAGGACATGAAAATAGGAGCAGCACCCTCCTCCAGTTTCGGGGCCAGCTTCAACATGGTAGGAACTGCCATGTATCTTGGCTCCACGTATGGAGTCTGCTCTGGAATCGGAGCTGAACCCAAAACTGGTTTAGGAGGCACAGATGCGCTGAGGTTCGATCTGCTGGCAGTGACCCAACTGTAGGCCTCTGCGGATCCATGGGCCGGAAGGAAGGCCAGAAGGAGTTGTCATGGCACTAAAGATTTGCAATATTGTTTCTATGAAAGTCTTAATTTGTTGCAACGTTGTTGATGGCCCAGGAAATTTGGGGTGCATCAGGATTGGCTGCGGATCTGACTTCTCTGTGAGGGACCAAAATCAAGATTGGAGGGTATCTTGATGTCCGTATGACTTCTCAGGAAGAGAGCAGTGACATTGGGATTAGTCCCACTTGGCCTTCTTGTGTGTCTTTTTGGACTTTGACTTACCCAAAGACTTGGACCGCAGCAAAGACCTGTCATGGGAGAGACCGGAAGAGCAGGAATGGGTCCACACTATCGACTTGGAGCAGGGCCTATGTGACTTCCTGTGTTGTTGGTCGATGTACAGCTTTACTTCGAATTCCCAGTTTGCCTTCGGGTTCATAAGGACACACTCCTCGCACAAATAGATGTTTTGGCCATACCCAAACACACACCTCATGGGGCTATGTCACAGAGATCTGCTTGAAACAGTTCCTACAAGGTACTTTAAGCCCTGTAGTTTTCGGAGGGGACATATTCCCTTGCACACTGGAAAATTAATAATTTTTTGTAAGAAATAAGCTTGTCAGCTGACAACAAAAAGATATGAGCTAGCTCCGGATCCATGTGCGAAGGAGTGGAAAGAAAGGAACTGATGTCAGTGTGTTGAATAGCGCTATTTATGCAGCTTCAGCCGTCACTTCCGGGGCGGAACGAGGTCGATGCGGAGCCATACGATGCTACCTACAGGCACACAGGTGCTGTGCTGAAAAATATTTTGGATCCAGTCTGGTGCATGGGGATGTACTAAAGGTGAAGAATCTGCAGTTGGAAGTATCCAGCAGAAACTTGCTCAGTTGGTGAGTTTATATTTTCTGGGGCAAGGTTTTCTAAAGATTTGTTCTTTTAAGATGATATGAAAAAATATATATTTATCTCAAGCAGCTGATGTGGGAACCTTTGATTTTACTGTTGTGTGAGAGGCATCCAATATTAATGTTAAAGTTGTGAACTAATAAACCTTTGTTAGGTGATTGCGCAACGGATAGAAATCGGTTGAGAATATGAAGCCAGGCTTTGGCTGCCTAATGAAAGGTGTGGGACATTCTTGGATGCAAAAGAAAGGAGTGGTTAACATGGTCGGAGGTAAACGGAGAAGGACAGGTAGTCCTGTGACAAATTGAATCCTCCTAGGATGTTACTGGGTACCTTCGAAGGTTGAGTAACAGAGGTTAGCATGTTTATCAATGAATGAGGCCTGGAACGGGGCACAGGATGTAGCCCGGTGGATAGTAAGGGCCGGGGATGTGTGGAGGAACGCCTGGATGAGGTTTGGTCTGATGAGAAGTTGAGATTCTTACATATGAGGGTGACATGGGTTTAGTTAGGGAAATGACTCAATAATTCCATGGGCTGTAGCCTTTCTCCAATGCACCATGTTTCTTTTAATAAATGCCCACACCAGGCCACCTCCATTGGCACTGATGTTCAAAAAGTGTGTTGTTACTTCAGGGTGATGGGAAGCTGGATGACAACAGCACTGAAAACACAGAAGCAGTTATTACTTTATTCAGGCCGTACACAGTGGTAAGAGTTTTTCGTACAGGCTCATTGGCATATATGCAACATCTGAAATATCTCACAGTCTGCACTTTCCTGCTCTCAAAAATATGAGAAGCCTCCTTCTCCAGACAATTTTTACAAGTGGAGTTGGGAACCTCGCAGGACGAAAGCCCTCAATCAGAAAACTGAATGTGTCTTATAACATCAGGCTGCACTGCTAAACAGCATAACAATGTTGGGTCCCTAACTATATTGATGAACAATAAAAGAAGCGATTATTTTAATATGGCGAGAAATGTCATAAGAACAACTTTGTGGGAGAGAAAGTTCCTGTGAATGTTCCGAGCATTTCGAAATGAGAATGAAAAACAGCCTCAGCGAACACCAGATGCAGTGTCCCTGTCATTCCACAAAATAAGCTCGTCCCTTCATGTCAGTCATCGTGTCTCTCCCTCATTTTCCAGCCCCTGGTACCCCCATTATCCATGCCTGGATCAGCCCCCCCCCCTCCTCTGTCCACATATCCTTTGATGTTTCTGACTTGCTTCCACCTTGATTGAGAACTGATGGGTGGGGAGCGGTGGGTGCAACTTGCAGACAGTGGGGTTATTCTCCAGTCTTGTCCATCTGCCAGCCACGGCTCATGACATCCACCACCATGGCGTAGAGGCGGGCCCATGCCACGCGCGCGTCCGGAGTGAAGGCCTCACCCAAACCTCTCTCGAGGGCATAGAGCAGGGATTCTCCAACCGTCTGTGAAGAGAAACCCAAGGGGCACAGACTCAGAGCAGCCTCACTTCAATGTAAGAACAATGTATGTACTTACTGCTCTCAACAAATCTTGAAGTAAAACACAAAGGCTTATGACAGCTTTAATACAGCTCACACACACAATGCTCACTGAGTATGTAAACATAACACAGAGGAACACAGCTTTGAACTGTCATGGCAGCTTAGTGACAGAAGAGCTTTAGTACACACAACTGTCACAGAGTTAATGAAGAGAACAGAAAGCTCTGGAAGAGACCTATGGCAGACTGAAAACATAGGATAAAAGTGTGCTGTCAAATACTCAGACACGGATGATAAATCAAGACCAACACTCTTAAATTCTGACAAAAAATTCCAGATTTTTGTTTCAGTATTTCTATTGAGGTGCGTGTATGTTAATTTGCAATTTATGCTCCTAGAGGGAGCAAATGAATTACGATATCTTTTCTCATTAGTGATAAGGTGTTTCAAAAAGACATCTGCGCAAACTGTTCATATTTTATTACTTCACAATTTTTATTAACTGTGAGGAAATGTGGATGCTGCAGGGTCAACATGACTCAGGCACATTCATTCTGCAGAACATGATGTCTGTTCTGTGGGGCATTGTGCTTTCAGGTCGGCCCAGGGGATAGCACTTTCCGAACAAGGTAGCAAAAGATCAAATAAATATGTACTAAATTTTCTAATGAAGATTCCTGAAATGTGTTTACCAGCTGCATTGTTACATTTTAAGTTGGTGGGTGTTTACATAACACATGTTTATATTGTATGTGTAGTTTATGTATGGTGTAAAATGCAAACCTGTAGCAATACTTTATCGTATTGCATATACTCCTGTGCTGGATACACAATGGGGGGGGGGGCGTCTTTCTGGGTTTGAAACTATTGCTTGCATTGTATACAGTGGGGCGGTGGCGGTGATGTCAAATTGCAGCAACGGGTACTGGGATTCAGAGGCAGCTCCTCCACTAGGGCGGAGGATCGTCGCCTCACATCTTTCTCGCAGTGCGAGAAGTAGAAACATAAAATGGTAAAACTACCATTTTATGTTTCTGCTTCTCGCACTGCGAGAAAGCAGAAGTGTTTGGTTGCGGGGGGAGGGTGGGCGGGGCTGCTCTACGAGTAGGGTTGGGCAGGGGAGGAGTGGTGTGCCCACTCCTGAGTGAGCATGACTGGTTTGGTGCCCTCTGGGACCGCCCATAACAAGTCATGCGCACTCTGCAGCCTGCATGGAGGAAATGGCCTCCCCATAGGCGCCTGGCTGGGCGGCATCCCCACCAATTACAACGCTGCCATTGCAGCGTTGTGTTTGGCTTAGGGCAGGAGAGGGAGGCTGCCTGCTTCCTGTTCATGCCAGAGGCAGGAGAGGAGAGCAGGAGCCGTAGCCGTGAAAACGCGGAACCCGCGGACAGGTACGTTTTTTAAAATTATATTAATTATTAAGTTTACCCCCACCCCCTCCCCGCTCGACCCTTGCCCGCGATTAATGCCGGCCGCCACTGCTGGGATGTGCTTAAATGTCGCGCTGCTAGATGGTTGCTCATAAAGGGATGTCAACAAGCACTGGGCATGCTTTTTGCAGTGAAGCAAGTATCTGCCACCTCTTTAAAGGTTAAATGTCTCTAGAAAAACTGTTAATAAAGCCACGTTCCTTTTAATCG
This sequence comes from Calotriton arnoldi, assembly GCA_963921515.1. Classification (NCBI taxonomy): domain Eukaryota; kingdom Metazoa; phylum Chordata; class Amphibia; order Caudata; family Salamandridae; genus Calotriton; species Calotriton arnoldi. The sequence continues at coordinate 599,842 of CAWUFW010005313.1, read as the reverse complement.
CAGAATTTAAAACTGTTTCTTACCACAGGTTTACATCCACAGATTCCATGCTATTGCTAAAAAACTCTACCTACTATATTTCTTAAAATACGGCATGAAACATTGACCTTGAATTAAACCTACTTTGTTCCTCCTTCATTGAATTATTTTGAAGTCACCGCTGCTTTCCTTCTACATGCCTCTTCTGAATATAAACTACTCTAAATCTCATGCCTGTCTGCCTTAAGCTTTTTAAAAATTATAACAGTATTAATTCGAGCAAGCATTTGTTTCTCATCATACCTAAGTCACTAACGTACCAAAAAGATCCTGGCATAAATGCATGGAATGGTTTCCTTCAGCATGCAAGACTAACCCTAAAAACTAATGGATTAACCACTAACTTTGGGCTCCTGGGTAGCGCGCTACTCACCATAACCTCTTCAATGCCTCCTCAGGGGTCGTAATCACTATTTAAATACAATTTCATGTCAATTCAATTAAATAAAGAAATGTGTATAAACAACAGGAAAAATCCTGGGCTCAGGATGTTTTAGCATATTATTGTGCATTGGTTTACATTGACTGACTATTGAACTTAATTGAGTATGAATTGGAGGTGATTAAAATAGTAAGAAACAGCTTGCGAAATGGCAAAGCTGCCTTGTTTTGATCAGTGCTTAATTTGAGCCGGTGGTTTCCGGTGCTCAGCACCAGCACTCAATTGTCAAAACTGGGACTTACGACAGTCTGCCACATGGTGGCGCTGTATATCTAATTTAGATATGAGGACAACAACAGTTGTTAATTTGTTCAGTATACTGTAAAAAATAGTAATACCTGCCGTCCAAGACATTCTAATTGCACTGGGGGTCATGGGATAGTCTGAATTGTCACACTTGTAGGAGTGTGACGGTTAGTAGTTTTGTTAGTACTGTCATTGGCAGCACTGTCAGGGGCAATAGGTGTCGCAAGCTGCAGTTACCTCCTGACGAGTGACCTGGCACTTATTTTTTTTCCCCCACAAATTAAGTACTGGTTTTGATTCTGCCTCGTGCTTCATTCTCTCACCGCTCTGCACTGTCCCACTCTAACAGGTTCTTCTTATTGATCCCGATCTACTTTTGTCACTGTTTTCCTATATTTCTCTTCCTCCCCCTTTTTCCATTTTCTGCCTTGCTTTTGTTTGCTCCGAATCAAAGTCCGATGATGAAAAATAATTCCTAACCCCACCACCTGCAGCCACCTGCACAAATTAAGCATTGAGGATTACATTTTTCACCAGTTACCGACCAAGTTCTCAGTCTGCATAAATGATACTTGGCATACACTTATTTTCAAAACCTGGTGAGGTGTTCTTTTTATTCTTTTCACATATGTCTCAATGTATACTTTGTCAACAATTAGGATTTACTGAAAAAGGTTGCCTCTGTATTTGGGTTTACCATAACAATGTTGACTCTTTTAGACTTGTGTGCAACAGTTAATGACTTTGCTTAGACATGAATGTGTGCAATGACAATTTGTTGTGTTTATCTCTTTTAATTAGTGATAATTTGGTTGGATGAGTGAGACTGGGTAAATGATTTGTGTTATAGAGCCTTTAAGTGCAAGCATGTGAGTTTTGATTCCGCGACAACAAAAACTGATGGGTTGATTCTTGATTGCACTAAATCTAGTTTTGTATGATGGTATTTCTCCTGTGCATTAAAAACTGAACCTGTTCGTGATAGAAATGGTTCATTTAGAGATTATTGTGCAGTAACAGGCGAGTAACAATGTGCTGCAGATGTATTTTGAACAACCTGCCTATTGAGAATGGGAAGCATATTTTATATACTCTTATTAATTAGAACAAACGTGCCTTGTTGCAGTGCTTAATTTGTAAAATAAGTGCCAGGGCCCTGACCAGAAGGCCACTGCAGCTTGCACCACCCATTGCCCCAGTCATCGCTGTCAAAACAACTACTAATCATCTCTCTCGCCTGCAAGTGCGACAGTTCAGATTATTCCAGGTCCCCAAAGCTTAAGGGATAGCTGGGGAGGCAGGTATTAGGAATTTTTTATGTATATTGTGTTCATAAACAACGTTTGTTCTGCTCTTCTCTAAATTAGATGAGCAGCGCCACCATGTGGCAGACTGTCATAAGTGAGGTGTTGACAATTAAGTGCCGGAGCCGAGCACCGGAAACCAATTAAGTGCTGGTGCTGAGCACCAGAAAACACCAGCTCAAATTAAGCACTGCTTTGTTGTCTGATTATGGTATATTGAGAAAGTGAGTACGTTTTTAAGAACATCCTTGGAATGTGTCCTCATCTACAACTACCAAACCTTATGGATCAGCATTATAAAAGCTTTTGAACATCCTCTGCACAGCCTGTATACACACTATTATCTGTGCCCTGGAAGTGTCATTTAGGACCCCAAGAACCTTCTAAAACATCTTCTGTACACATAGCAACAGCTGCCTTAAAATGACCCAGTAAGACCCTCAGAACATTCCGAAAACAGCCTCTGAATGAACAACTATGAACCTCCATAGAAAAAAGATGTCAGACCTTTTGTAGCATTGTTCCTGATACATAATCTATTCAATCAGTAGATTCTTCACGTGTGACCATTTTGTTCTTTTCTTGTTTTGTGTGCTGATAATGTCATGGCTGCCTCCATTGGTTTCAGCATGTTTCCATTTCAGTGCTCATGAGTGGCCATGGGTTCTGTGTGAGTTACTCCAGAGCTTGTGTGGCGTAGGCATGAGCCTCTTTCAGCTGTAGTACTAATAGACTAGATAGAGATGCAATTTATGTGAATTGTAAATGACTTACCCTTTTCTTCATGCTTTATATTTGCACCCTCTCTTCTTAATTTTCCTCTTCCCCCTTTGTGGTAGACATTCCCCATTTTTTAGCCATTTCCCCTTGCCTTTCCCACATTTATTTCTAAAATAGAGAACTACATGTGTGTAGCTTTATACACTCTCGTGAAGAATGCTGCACTTGACATATACAAATGGTGCAGATCTACACCCGTGCCTATGTGAATTGCATTTCTGAGTATGTGAGATAGTACTACAGCAATACTATGACACATACTCGTAAAAGCTTTTGAGTATTGTCCCAAAGGGGTGGTCTTGAAATCTCTTATAATGACACCCCATGCAAAAGTGCAGCAGTTGCTGCTATCCCTTGCGTAGAGTTTGCATTCATGGTTTGGCTACCTCATCGAACTCACTGCTGGTGACTCCCAGGCCTTCAAAAAAAAACCTCCATTTTCAATAAATAGTTGTTCCACTCATCCAGCATTCGCCAGTTTTAGTAATGCAATGACTGGCAGTCTTCTTTTTTGCATCACATCTGTGCAGCCTCTCTTTAGTCTTCGAAGGGTGAGGTAGTGGAAGGAAAGCAGTTACCAACATCTGAGATGTTGAAATATTTCCTGTAATACATCAGTTTCTGTGACCGTTTTGAGAAAACATTCTGGTGCGAGAATCAATCATCAGATGAGGTCACACCAATAGAAAGATGAGCCATGATTTAAAACCGGTCCTGTGGCCTGTTTTCAATTATCTGGATCAACGTAACAATTTTTTCCAATTTCTGAAAAAAAATATCAATAATTGTTGTTGTTTCTAATATCAATATTGCAATTACATCCAATATGGTAAGATGCTCCCCCAACAGTGGACCTGCATTTATCCAATTCTGCACAATCCTGAAGGAAACATTTGCTTGACAGAGAAGAATCTGAAACATCCCTGGGTGTATTTTGAGTGAAGATATAGTTGTTTCAGAAGCCTGTGTCAAGGCAAAACAAGCATTGGCATAGCCAATAGGTCTCGCCTTTGGGACCTTATAAGTGTTTAGACAGAGATATTGACTTTGCCTATGTCTTTAAGCTGTGCTGTGCAGAAGTCTGCAGCATGCTGAAAAGTTATAATAAAGAAGTGTCAGAAGCATTTTTGTTACCTTATATATGACCAAGAAAGCATTATGTACAACTGAACGACCATATTAAAAAAGTATTAACAATAAATAATGTCTTCATTTTTAAAAAAAAATGTTTTTAATGCTGGCAACTTCTATCTGCCTGTCCCAATGGTTGCTTGTTATGGTTTTTGTTTGTTATGGGGGGGCATAAATAACAGGAGGGTGAAGGTTGGGAAATAGTACCTGTATTACAGTCAGTGAGAGAGTCAGTCAGTCAGTTAGTTAGTTAGTCAGTCAGTGAGAGAGTCAGTTAGTGAGAGAGTGAGAGAGAGAGTCAGTCATTGAGAGAGAGAGAGTCAGTCAGTGAGAGAGTTAGTCAGTGAGAGAGAGAGTGTCAGAGAGTCAGTGAGAGAGAGAGTCCATGAGAGAGAGTCAGAGTTAGTTAGTGAGAGAGAGTCAGACAGTGAGAGAGTCAGTGAGAGAGAGTGAGAGAGTCAGTCAGTCAGTGAGAGAGTCAGTCAGTCAGTGAGAGAGTGAGTCAGTTAGTGAGAGAGAGCTTGAGAGAGTCAGTCAGTGAGACAGAGTGAGAGAGTCAGTCAGTGAGAGAGAGAGTGAGAGGCCATGCGGACAGAGGGGTAAACATATAAATCTAATATCAAAAGTTACTAAAAACGCAGCAGCACTGTTGCCGCACAGGGGAAGGCCTTTTGCAAAAGTTGACTGGTCATCTTTATGTTGCTTATTGCTATATTTGGGTATTTTACTGGTACTAATGAGGTGCACCTAATGCCCAGACAGTTTCAAAAAGAGAAAAAGTACAAAATAATGAAATAATACTATTTAAAAATGTGCTGCATTATGCCACATGATTTGCATTTTCTTGCTGCATAATTTACTGAACTCTGCTGCATAATTTGGCCCTCTCCTGCAGCATAATTCCAGTGGCCTTGGTAATAGGCAAGGCGTGAGGGCAGTGGGGGTAGGGGCAATCTTAAAACCAAAACAGGCCCATCAGTAAATAATATGCAGTGAAACAGGGTCACCAGATGCACCCCCCCCCATATAAGAGTGAAAACGCTTGTATTCTCACTTTAATCGAAAATCTTCAAGTTGATTAATAAAAACGCCGTAGCCATACACAAAAAATGGTGGAACTGCTAGTAGGCACTGAACTTTCATAACTGCCTAACACGTTTTATGCAAGAAGGGGGGTTTATCCAACAGCTGAGATAAGCAGCGTGTGCAGTCTGAGGTGACATTTTGACCAGCTGAGGTTGTTGCGGGAGGATGCGCAGCTTGATGTTGAACACGGCCTCCCTTGCCGCGAGGACACGCACCAACCCGTTATGACTGGGTGCCACAAGACTTGGTATTCAACCTGGTCTCAGATGTGGGACATTGGCTTTTGGATTAATAATGCACCCGTGGACGTAAGACAGCAGAGAATAAGTGCACCCATCCAGGGTTTAATTGTCCAGGCACACTACGAGGACCAGAATTCCTTGCCCATCGGTGGGCGTGGTACCGCTTTAAAAAGAAGGTGTGCCCGGAATTGCAAATTTGAATCGCGCCTTTGAGGAAGAAGCATGGAGCTTCGAAACGCGTCAGCGTAATCGATTGAAAAGCTGAGGAAGCAATTTGCCCAGGGGAGCATTTTTACCATTAAAGGGTTTACTCCAGTCCAGTGTCCGAGTGCGTTCCTGCCCTAGGGGCACCTTGGAGCTTGATATATATATATATATCGATATGACATGTTTTAATGTTTTAATACGCATTTGCACTTTATAGATGTGATTTACATCATATCCAGTCATGTGTATCCATCATTGTAATGCTGCGTTTGTACAGACACTATCAATTTTGCGTATTTGCACATTGACAATACTGTTTTACAGGGTATCGCATTTTCACATTGAATTCTATGGATCGATGTCTGTTGAAGATGTAAGCGTATCAGTCTTGCTGTGCTGCTATTATTATTGTTTCTAGTCTGTCTATTATGTTCACTATCTTGGTGAGGCTGTTTTTACAGTCATTAGTGCACGTTTTGTTATTTATTGAGTTCCCCGGATACGTGGCGTATCATGTGATCAAGCTCGCGTGTGGCGAGCGAAACGCGTCATGGCAAGCATTATGCCTGTTTGATTCTGTGGTTTACCTCTGAATAAACTACACTGCTTCTCCACAACATTTACGTTGCTTAAAGTCTTCTTGTGAGTCTGATTGAGGTCCGTGCCTGGTTCTTCTGCCAAGGATTGGCAGACAGGAAGTTTGAGCGCGAATATATATATATATATATATATATATATATCTATATATATCCACAGCTCCATGTCGCACCAACACGGTGCACTCTCAGACGGGTGCTCGTACGGGGGTGCACCCGTTATTATCCTCGCTCCTTTCCTCTCTTCTTGGGTAATAGTACCCAAAATAAGGCAAAGCACTCGTGGGGATGAGTACCGTAACTTTATTCAACGGTCTCCTGGTCAGAAAGACGCGTTTCGGCAGACGCCTTCTTCGATGTTCATGAAGAGCGCCTGCGTCACCGTCATTTAAAAGAACAGTTAATCAAAATAAATGAGGGACTGAAATCACAATTTCCAACCAGTCCGCCATTACATAATGTGCAACTTAAATACATTTCACATTCAACATGCGTGTGGGTCATTGCTCGCCCCCTCAATATTTGGCAAATTATGTGCTATCTTTTACGAATTTATATACACGCAAAAAAAGACAAACCCACTACTATCTAAACAAATTCATTTAGTTATCGAGGTAGTGATGACTAGGTTATCACAATTACACCCTGGATGGGGAATCAAATGGAAGGATTATAAATGTCAACACTGAATACTCAATCTTGCCCTGAATGCTGACATTAATCTTCCAATGAATCTTGCCCTAAATGGCTAACATACATCCTCCTACTACATCACTAACCTCCTTAACTTTTCCTTTTAGCGGTAGTCATATACCAAATCTTCAGTACTTATCTCATTAACTCCACAACATTGGACTGCGCCAGATCGTGACCGAGCCCACGCACTCAGCAGGACACACCCTCGACCCCCTCTTCACGACAGGAAACTCCATCACCTTCAGCCACACCACCGAACTCCCATGGACCGACCATCGTTGCGTCCACTTCACCTTCAGAACACCCACCATCCACAGACACCAGCACCTGCTTCCACGAAGAAACTGGACCAAAATCACCGACGACCAGCTCACCTCCTCACTCAACAACTCCACCCCAACCATCGCGGAAAACGACGACCCCAACACCGCAGCCCGAACCCTGCATAGATGGATCACGGACAGCACCAACACCATAGCCCCCTCAAGAAAAACAACAATACACGCGCCAAGAAAGCCAGATGGTTTACCACTGAACTCGAGAGTCCAGAAGCACATGCCGCCGCCTCGAAAAGGCCTGGAGGAACACCAAATCCACAGAAGCCCACGACAACTTCAGAGCCGCCACCAACGCCCACCATCAACTCATCAGAGAAACGAGGAAAAAAGCGATTGAAGACAGAATCTCCACCCAGGCGCACAACAGCAAGGAACTCTTCAGCATCATCAAGGAGTTCGCCCAACCCATTAGCGAGTCTACCGACATCCCTCCCTCACAAGACCTCTGCGACAAACTCAGCACCTTTTTCCACCACAAAATCAAGAGCATCTACGACAACTTCGACGAAGACAACCAACACACTGAACCCTCACCAACCACCCCCGACACCCGGAAACCAGCGATTGACGACTGGACAGCCCTCACCACGGAAGACACACTGAAGACAATGAAGTCAATCCACTCAGGGGCCCCCACGGACCCCTGCCCCCACCACATCTTCAACAGAGCCACCGACACCATCGCACCCATGCTCCGCCACACCATCAACCGCTCCCTGGTGACGCCTCGTTCCCCGACGACTGGAAACACGCCGAGGTCAACCCCCTCCTAAAGAAACCCTCAGCGGACCCCACCGACCTCAAAAACTACAGACCCATCTCCCTGCTCCCGTTCCCAGCGAAAGTCATCGAGAAAGCCATCAACAGCCAACTCGCCACATTCATTGAAGAACACAACATCCTCGACTCCTCCCAATCCAGCTTCAGAAAAAACCACAGTACGGAAACCGCCCTCCTCGCCGCAACAGACGACATCCGCACCCTACTGGACAAAGGAGAAACAGTAGCCCTCATCCTCCTCGACCTATCAGCGGCGTTCGACACAGTCTCCCACCGCACCCTAATACGCAGACTCTACGACGCAGGAATCCAGGACAAGGCCCTCGACTGGATCCGCTCCTTCCTCTCCGGCAGGACGCAGCAGGTCAGACCCCCCTTTCCTCTCGGACCCCACACCTACCACCTGCGGAGTCCCCCAGGGCTCCTCCCTCAGCCCGACGCTCTTCAACGTCTACATGGCTCCACTCGCCCCCATCGTCAGAACCTACGGACTCAACATCGTGTCATACGCAGACGACACCCAGCTCATCCTCTCCCTATCCAACGAGCCCAACACCGCCAGACGCAACTTTCGAGAAGGCATGGAAGCCGTCGCCAAATGGATGAAAAACAGCTGCCTACAACTAAACACCAACAAAACAGAAGTACTCATCATGGGCCCAAACCCCGATGCCTGGAGCGACACCTGGTGGCCCCCCGCCCTCGGAAACCCGCCAACCCCCACGGACCACGCACGCAACCTGGGAATCATCCTGGACTCCGAGCTCAAAATGGACCGCCAGATCAACTCTGTCTCGTCTTCCTGCTTCCACACCCTCCGCCTCCTTCGTAAGACCTTCAAATGGAACCCCCTCGAACACCGAAAGACCGTCACTCACGCCCTGGTCACCAGCAGACTCGACTACGGCAACGCACTCTACGCCGGAATAAACAAAAACCTCACCCGCAAGCTACAGAACATCCAGAACGCCGCCGCAAGACTGGTCCTCAACCTGCCAAAACACTGCCACATCTCCCAGCACCTGCGCACACTCCACTGGCTCCCTGTCGAGGCGAGAATCACCTTCAAGATGCTCACCCACGCACACAAGGCCCTCCACGGCACCGGACCAGCATACCTGAACAGCCGACTCAAATTCCATGCACCCCAAAGGACCCTACGATCAGCCCAGCTCTCCTACGCCGTGGTCCCCCGCACCAGAAAGACCAGATCGGGAGGCCGCTCCTTCTCCTTCCTCGCGGCCAAAGCATGGAACGCCCTTCCGCTCCACCTCAGACAGACAACATCGCTCCCCATCTTCGCAAGAAACCTCAAAACCTGGCTTTTCGACAGACCCCCTCCTTGATGGATGGAACCTGCACCCCCCCCCCCCCCCAGCGCCTTGAGACCCTTACGGGTGAGTAGTCGCACTTTAACAAACCCCTGATTGATTGTTTGATTGATTGATTAACTGTTCAAAACCATATTAAACGGTGTCATAGAGACAGATCCAAAGCATGTTAAAACCCATGGTATAGTTATCAACACCATGTTCCATCAACAAATCATGTCACTTATGCATACATGCCCCTCATTTAATGCAACAAATCCAATAAGATGTAAAAAGAAATTAAAAAGGAAGAAGAAGAAGAAGAAAAGAAAAGAAAAAACAAGAAAAAGGAGAAAAATATCATGTTTCAATCAAATAGGAAACCCAATCACTACAATATGCTATCTTCCTATTTCTAGGTCTATTTCGGACCTAAATGTACCAGCTGAACCTAGTGGAGGACAAAGAGAATTAACCTGTATCTCTGGGTTCCTTTTAAATGACACTGTTGTGGAGGCTCAAGTATCCCCTGGGCTTTAAGGCACTTGGTAGTTAAATTTAAGGTAGTTAATTCTTCACTACTGTTTAGCCCTCCTGGTACTTTGGTCTGTAAATCGATAATGTACCGTGATTCCAGGCGCCTCAACCTGAGCACCCGGTCACCTCCTCTAGGATGTGCTGGTACAGTATCTAAGCAAAAAAATGTAAGAAGGTTCCGGTCTTTATTATGCATTTTAGCAAAATGCCTGGCGACGGGGTACGTAACATCACCATTGGCGATAGCCCTCATGTGCTCTAATATCCTGATTTTGGTCGGATGAACTGTACTGCCAATATATTTAAGGCCGCACGGACAGTTAAGACAGTAAACAGTATAAGGTGTAGTGCAGGTTAAAAAATTCCGTATTTTTTTATTGTGTTTTCCCTTTCCTGGAATCTCATAAGTTGTAACTCGTCTACTATTGTGGCAAGCTTTACACTTGCCACACAGGAAAAAACCTTCTAATGGTGTCAAAACAGATCTCTTTTTAGTTCCCACAGTAAAATGACTGTGTACTAAAGTATCTCTCAGTGACCTTGCTCTCTTAAAAGTCACTAGGGGGTTCGTGGGTAAGTCACCCCCTATAATGGGGTCAGTTAATAAGATGTGCCAATTTTTTCTTAGAATTTTCTTCAGATTACCCGCATCCGCGGAGAATCTGGTTATCATTCTAAACTTGCTTACTCCTATCTCAGTTTGTTTACGGGGATTTTTTAAAAGGTCCTCCCTACATAGGGCATTTGCCCTACTCATTGCCTGTTGTAGTGTAACACTACTATAGCCTCTAGCTTCAAATCTTTCAAGACATTCACTCGCTGCCATTTGAAAATCCACTTCATTAGTGCTATTTCTCTTCAACCTCAGTAGTTCCCCATAGGGGATACTACTAATTAATTTACTTGGATGGCTGCTACCTGCGTGGAGAATGGAATTCCCTGCAGTTTCCTTCCTATAAGGTTTGGTACATAATTTGCCATCAAAGACATAAATCTTAAGATCGAGATAATTCACCGTGAGAGGATTAACTTCTCCTGTGAATTTCAAATTGTTGTTATTACAATTCAGAGTTTCAATATATTCAAAAGCTGTTACAGACGAACCTCTCCAGATCAAGAAGAGGTCGTCTATATAACGATGCCATACAACGATCTTATCTGTCCAGTCCTTATTACATACTGCCCAGGCCACCTGCTCCTCCCACCAGCCCACGAATAAATTCGCGTAACTGGGGGCGAAGCAGGTGCCCATGGCAGTCCCTGAAATCTGTTTATAGAGTTGCCTCTCAAACAGAAAGATATTATTTTCTAAACAAAATTGAATGAATTCCATCAACATCAAATTATGTTCCAGGTATTTTAAAGGACGATTTTCTAGAAAGTACTTTATCGCTGTCAAGCCATCAGCGTGAGCTATGCAAGTGTACAGACTAGTGATGTCAAGTACCATCAAATGCCATCCCTCTTCCCATTGTACATGTGCAATCTTTCCGAGAAAATCCTTGGTATCTTTGACATAAGATTTCAAATTAACCACATGTTGCGCTAGAAAGTAATCAATATACATTGACATATGTTCTGTCACACTTCCCTGAGATGCAACTATAGGTCTACCGGGAGGATTGTCCCTATTTTTGTGTACCTTGGGGAGGTGATAAAAAGTCGGTACCATTGGATTAAGACATCTCAAAAATAGATGCTCCTCTGTTTCTAGCATCTGTTTTTTGTACCACTTGCAAATTAAAAGATGATAATTAGTCACACTTTGATTATATAATCTCTCAGCAATTGGCTCATAGCAGTTGGCATCTGTCAATTGTCTTAACGCTTCCAAATTATATTGCACATCCATTAATAGAACAATGTTTCCACCTTTATCAGATGGCTTACACACAATAGTGTGTTCTTCTTGAAGATTGGCAAGTGCAAGTTGTTGTGCCTTTGAAAGATTATATTTAGCTTTCTGTTCTTTGCCATTGCTTGAACGTAATTTAATGAGGTCTCTGTTGACAGACTCCGAAAAAATATCTATCGCATCCACAGGCATTTGGGGGAAAAATTGTGAAGCCAGTTTAAACGGACTCTCCCCTCCACATTGTTGAACGCCTATAGTAGCAATTTGTTGAGTCATGCTCTCCATAGTCTCTCCACTGTGTGTTTGATCTTGTCTAAGATTCTCAAGGGTAAGCAATGTTTGGAAGTCTTTAGCTGTTAGCAAATCCGTATCCCGATGTGCTTTACTCACTTTCTCCGGTCTCTCAATGATTGGTTTGATTTTAAAATACTTATGTAATTTTAATTTCCGGGTACATTTAAAAAGATCAATACGCGTTTCTGTATATTCCAATGGTTTTTGTGGACAAAAGGACAATCCCAATTTTAATGTCGACTCCTCAATTCATGATAGAGGTCCAGTTGTTAAATTCATGATCGTTAGATTGTCTTGTTTTAATTCTTTTTGTTGAAAAATTTCCTTCTGCGGGTTACTGGGGGTGAGCGATTGCTTGCTCCGCCCCCCGCCCCCCCGCCTCGTCTTACGGATCTTTTGTCCGGTGGTTTGCCCCTTCCTCCTTGTAGACGTGATTGACGAATTAATTTGAACTCCTCGCGAAAAGGGGTCTTTTCTGTCAAAATTGGTCCACCACTGCCACTGGCTTCTCCCAATGACTCGCTGTCTGTAGCTTCCGATTCTGAGGTATCTGGTACTTCGGTGTTTGATAGACCCTTCCTTTTCAGAACTTCTTCTCTCGGTGTATCAAATTTTTTTGCGAAGGTTAAAACTCGCCCTTGATTATAGTCTCTTTCGTCTCTCTCAAATTTTTCTGATTTCCGTTGTTTGATCTTTTGCTCATACCCTGTCAATCTTTTCTTCATTTGTTCCCTCAATGTTGCCGTTTTAACTTTATCCTCTTCCTTGGCTAGCTCTTCTTCAAGCTCCTCGATATCTTTCAGAGCTTTATGCCTGTCGCTCCATGCGAATTTCACTAATATTGTAAGCATTCCTTTACAGGATAGGGCTGTATGTTCTGCCCATTCATCAAGAAGAAGAGGTCCGGGTTCTCATAAGCTGGGACAGTATAAATTCTTAATCCCCTCGGGACTCTGTCCACATCAATATAACTCTGTCTCTATGACACTGTTTAATATGGTTTTGAACAGTTAATGAGATAAGTACTGAAGATTTGGTATATGACTACCGCTAAAAGGAAAAGTTAAGGAGGTTAGTGATGTAGTAGGAGGATGTATGTTAGCCATTTAGGGCAAGATTCATTGGAAGATTAATGTCAGCCCATTCAGGGCAAGATTGAGTATTCAGTGTTGACATTTATAATCCTTCCATTTGCTTCCCCATCCAGGGTGTAATTGTGATAACCTAGTCATCACTACCTCGATAACGAAATGAATTTGTTTAGATAGTAGTGGGTTTGTCTTTTTTTGCGTGTATATAAATTCGTAAAAGATAGCACATAATTTGCCAAATATTGAGGGGGCGAGCAATGACCCACACTTATGTTGAATGTGAAATGTATTTAAGTTGCACATTATGTAATGGCGGACTGGTTGGAAATTGTGATTTCAGTCCCTCATTTATTTTGATTAACTGTTCTTTTAAATGACGGTGACGCAGGCGCTCTTCATGAACATCGAAGAAGGCGTCTGCCGAAACGCGTCTGTGTGACCAGGAGACCGTTGAATAAAGTTACGGTACTCATCCCCGCGAGTGCTTTGCCTTATTTTGGGTACTATTACCCAAGAAGAGAGGAAAGGAGCGAGGATATATATATATATATATACATACATGTGCATATATAAATGTATGAAGGTGGGCTTTGCTTCAGCCATCTTCAACCATTAGTCTGTTTGCGTATGATTTACATGCTGTTTCCGCCCATGACATTATGAAAGGCAATTAGTCAGCTCACTGCAGTTAATGGCTCTCTGTGTAATGCTATTTTTCCTGATCACACATGCACATCCTCCTAAAATTGCAGTGCCAGACCATGTGTGCTTTGTTTTGTGTTTTCTCATTTTAAATGATCCCTTTTTATTTTGCTTGGGTTTTACATTTTTATTCTTTTTGCGTCCCTGGTAGCCCCCTAGACAATGCCAATAGGAAACTCATTTGCCGTTAATTTTATCTACAATGCATTGTATGCTGTGTGACCACTGCGCTGAAATGGGTGGCCATCTTGAAGGGCATTGTTCAAAATGTATCACTGTTTTACCATTCCAATACGACTACCACATTTAGAACCAACATGGCAGCGATCCTGAACTTGTACCACAAGTAATCACTATACAGGATACCATTTCAAGATTGCTGCTGCTATGTTAATTTTTTTTACTTATTCTCAATTTCAAGCACATGCCCGCCATGTTTATGTGGTACCATTTCTTTTTTCTACTATTATTTTAATTTATTTTGCATAGGCTTGTTGAGTCTGTGTAGTTTATTATGGATCATTGTTTGGATGAATGTAAGAATGTCAGTGCAAGGATGAGTGACAGAGCGCATGTATGCTGTGGTATTGAGTACCTAAACTTGCAAGTAACTGAAGAGATACTTTCAGTTATATGTCAGACATAGAGGCATTGCCAGTGAATATCAGTTCAGTGTTTTCAGCTGTAATTTGGATTCTGGTGAGCCTGTAACACATACTTTTTTGTTAAGTGACGTACTTTTTGTCATAAATGTATTAATGAATTGTTCTAGTATGCAATGTGGTACAGCATATTTTGGGTTGTATTATCTTGTATGCTAACAAATTATTATTACTACTGAAAAAAAATCTAAATGGGCTGAAACATGTAGATTCTATTTCAAAATTCAGTTATGACTGTGTCAGATCCGTTAGCCGGAAGCCAGCTGATTTCTGAAGGAGTCTGCAGAAGTTATGGAGCTTAGGCCCTTGGATACTGGAATACTACACCCACACTGGGTGCTGAGACCACATCAAGTTTAGAAAAAGCCAGTTATAACTGAGACATGCTCTAATAAATTGAAAACGATTGTTATATTGGGGCTGATTATTCAAAAAAAAGGCTAGAGAACTTGCTTTAACCAGTGCCTCAAAATTATATTGATGTTACTTTACATTGTGATTGATTGTTGCACCAGATGTGTTTTTCGACTGACTCCCAATTATTGATTTCATGTTTATTTATCACCATGAGCAACTAAATTGTTGCTAATATTCAAATAAAGTATTTGTGCTTGATGGAAACGGCAAAATACAGTGTTGAATCATTATTGAAAATCGATTTGTGCATAGTCCAGTGATGAAATATAATTTTTTAACACACGAAGGCCCTTATTAAGAGTTGGATAGTTCTGGGGGAATAGTCAATTTGCAATTGAATTTATGATTACTGCGCGGGTAAATCTCCACTGTACCATACAATTATGAGGTAAACCCCATGGAACTGGGAATTACTGCGTGGGACTGATTTATCTAGTCATAAAAAAGTGATAACTGTATATAGGGCCCTCGGTGGGGGTGAGGATGAGAGAAGGCGTGGGGGGAGAAGGAGAGGGAAGGAGAAGGTAGGTCCTGCCAGGGAGCATTGTAAAACAAGCATTTGCAATGCAATCGGTCTCGCCTTTGGGACCTTATATGTATTTAGCTATGCAGCACATTAGCCCGGGTGCTGAAACATCTACTGTTCTTTAACATGGAGGGAAAGTAAGCACCAAACTGCGTGACATGCCAGGTATGGGAACACATGGAGAGAAATATTGCCTTTCAGCCGGAAATGGTATAGTCCAAAGCTCTGTTTTTAATATAAAATCAGTGCCTTCGGTGGTCATATCACTGAAAATACAAGATTTGAAAAAAATATTGTCTACGGGTGCTCGTGGAAGACAATTTCTATGGAATCTAGAGAATGCTAAAGTGATTCTGGTATTTTACTGACCTCTGCTGGTTGTTTTCTATTAAGACAGTTAAATAGAGGCAGTTGAACAGAATAAAAGTCCCTAACCGGAAGCAGACAAGTCCTAGGGCTGATCTCCAGATCCCACAAAGTACATACACATATAAGTATATAATAAGTATATACTAAAGTGTATACAAGAGGTCTCGAATGCTCGACCTAAAAATGAGGAATTTGGCTTGGCTGCTACTGCAGCTAAAGCCTTATACGATTTTTCCAGCGGGCATTACCAGCTGGAAAAATTGGGTCTGTTTCTTGCAAAAACAGGTGTGAAAAAACCTACTAATTCAAAATCAGGCAGAGCGAAATTACATGCTGAAACTTCAGTCCATCTGACTCGTAATTGGGGCCATATGGGGCTAATTTCTACCAGAAGAGCATGCATGTGTTCTTTCTTCTCGTTAATTAATGTTCATCGCTGGTACATCTAGCTATATTGATGTATTGAACCAACCACATTGGAGTAGATGGTGTTGCCGACAACACAAAAGCGAACGCTGTCATCTTACCACTGAGCCCGTAAATGCAACACAAGTAAGCACATCCTCAAATTTATACTGCAGCAGCTTAAGTTTAAGGGCAGACAGCCTTCCTGGCCAGTTAGATATACCTTGGAACTGCCTCACAACATATACAATCTCTTAATGTATAACTATTAGGAAATCTGTCAAGGGTGCACAAAGGTGCGCAGAATCTCTTCATGACAATATACAATTGACATAAGAACAGCTGCTGCATAGATAACTAACAACACCTCCAAAGAACAAAATAATCACATCAGAACACCTATGAAAATGCTCTGTGCACACAAGCATCAACTCAACTCCTTGGAACAACCTCATACCAGTGTAAGACCATCATAAGACCAACATCCACACCAAAGACTGTCAGTGACTGTAAACAGCCCAAAATTCCGCCTTAGAAAACCCTAAACACAGCTTTAGTACCCCTAATCATCAACATCTCACAGCAGCTACAAAACAACCACAGAATGGCCTAAGAGCAACTTTCACACAAACTCGTCAGTGTCTCCGGATAGCCTCAAAACAAAGCCTGCTTATACAACAATCAATACATAGGAACAAGATGGGAACAACAAGTACATTCTTAGCAAATATAAATATCATTGTCTGGAAGTAGCCTAAGATGGACTCGGAAATGTGCAGTAAAAAACAGTGACAGAAACAAATATCATACTCTGTAAAGAGACTTATGAATGTTCATGGACTGCCTGGACAGAAGCAACAATCAATAAAGAGCTCAAATGTAGCCTTGGAATAGCCTAAAAATGGCATTTGTAGACACAACGGTCAATGTCTCAAACAGCCTGATAACAGACTCTGCACTCACAGCTATCAATGCCTCAGAACACCTATAAAAAGCAAAAGAACACGATCCTCACACTTACCTTTAAATTACTTAAAGCCTAAAGATAATTTGAAAACAGGCCAATGCAAAACTCCAAACCTATACTCATCAATGATTAGGAAAGCCTTAGACCACACATACATACACGCACACACAAAGATGCACACACGACACCCAGAAACCTCTACAGAAGACCCTTAGTAAATCTTAAAAAAACATCTCTGCACACACAACTACAGATTCATGGTAATGGACTAAAAGCTCTTTTGCAGATAAAAGCCTCTGCATACCACTTATCCATGTGGTAGTAAACCTACAAATCGCTTTGTAGCAGCCTCCAGGCACACAGCTACAGAAATGTCTTCTAACAAATATCAAGACTCCAAAACAAAAAAAACTACAATATAATCACAACCTTAAATGCTTGGAAACAGCTTAATAACCACCTTGTGCGGCTAATGAGCCTGTGAGCATACTAATGTCAATAACTTGGAACAGATCAACCTTGAACTAAAAGTGGACTAGATATTGTCCCCTCGCCATCCTCACACTGTCGATGCTTCCTAGGTCAGTTATCCGGACACAGGAAGTCTCTGGCTAGTCAAGTTTGGGAAAACAGCGCAGATGCTGATTACTACCATTTCAATGAGCACCAATATAGTGGAATGGAATCACGCTTGTTGTATTAATTTCCGCCACGCCTCCTTACGTTGAAAGATGCCATCTTCACGCCAATGACTTTGTGCTTCTTTCCCAGGCCAGTGAGGTATTCCTCGAGGGAAGATAGGTTTTCTAGATTGCTCACAGCGGCATCAATAACAGACATCACCTGTAGAAGATAGGGAAATGTCCAGAGATATAAAAGAAGGAACACATGCGTTAACAAGGGCCCAAGAGACTGGAAGACCTTCATCCTTCAGGACCCCGAGGTGAACATGGCAAGTAGTGGAAGGAGATAGTGTGTCATTAAATAAAGGCAGATTACAAATGTTTACACTTAACTAATTTAACATGTAAAGGCCAATCATCCCTGCAACGCAGGCATTCTTGCACTGCAGCTCAAGGGTGTCTGTGTTGGCGCTAGGCAACTATTTTTAGCGCCAGAGCAAGGGAAAACACAGGGGTGCACCGTATTCTTGTAAATACGGCACATCCGTGCGTTTTTTAAATGACGCAGCGTGGCGCTGCAAAATTTGCCGCACTGCGCCATTTCCTTGTACATATGCCCCTATGTGAATGATGCCAATGGTTTTCACGGTTGCCTGATTTTGGTTTCTCACACGTGACTGATTCTGAAAATGTATGAATTTTGGTAGAAATGTGTGTGCTGCCTGACCACAGAGAGCTTCACTCCTGCACTGATGATGGGGGATCCCCTGCTCTGTTTTTCTGTGAGTCACAGTTTTTATCAAATACATTTGCAGACCCTGACCATAAGCTGAATCCTGCAGTTTCCTTCAACAGTGTTGCTTACAAAGAGGAGATTACACCCACTTGGCTGCTAGGAAACAGGATGTAACCCCTTACGCTAGAAAGCACAGGACTGGAAGGAGGACTGCAAGTAAGAGACCCGTAGAGATTTCAGCTATAGAGAATGACCAAAAGCAACAAGTTACTAGGCAGTTTACATGCTGCTATTTCATCTACCTTTATCTGAGAACACCAGTTCCAGTGGGTGAGAGAGCCTGTAAACTCTCACAGCTACAGCCCAACAACAGCCGGTAAGATGAGAAGAAGCTACATTAAACCCAAAGATAAGGGACTGTCATTCTACAGTGGTGGCTGCAGTGCTTAAGTAGTATAAAACATAAATGCAGGGTCCCAAAGCTTTTCCTAGGAGCCCTCTGCTGGCGCTGCTCCATGAAGATCTTGCCGAAGAGCAAGACTGCTTAGTTTTGATTCCACCTCATGCCTCTTTCTTCCACCACTCTGTACTTCCCTTTCTGTATCTCATTCTTGCTGGCTCTATTTCTTTCCCGATTAATCCCTGTCACTGTTTTCTATTCCTTTTTTTTTTTTTCTCTTTTCTACCTTTCTCTCTGTGTCTCCCAGGCAAAGTTTAAGGATGAAAAATAGGCCTGGACAAAATTTAAGTCACACCGGCATATTTCATTTGATTTCATGAATTCCTCATTATGCGAAAATCCTGAAATTACACCATTACACCACTTCACGTAATTATGCACTATTCATGGTAAAAAATGTACACACATTTTTACCATTTGCAGTAATAAATGTACACAAAGGCACAGGAACAACAGAATGCGAGAGTCTTTTGTTCAGGGTGCTGTCGTTTAAGTTAGGGATGGGCGGAACTCACAGAGTTTTACTCTGGGGAATTATGCGGACTTACATAAAAACTCCACAATATTCCACGGAGTTCTGGCAATGGGTGGAAATATGCATGTTGTGCTGCTCGCGATGCAATTTAGAGTCAGTAGAGTGAGCAGTGTTTAAAAATCACCGCAAATGGCATCATGCGTTGCGCAAGAGCTCACAGCCATTCGAGTTGTCTTTGCTGCCGCTCAAGTAGAAAATCTACTTGAGTGGCAGCAAATCTACTCGAGAAGCAGCCCTTTGATCTTGACAGCTTGCATTAAAAAATGGTGCCAGGTGATGCCAAATCTCGCTCGCATTTCTGCAACTTCGCAGGTAAAAAAATTCCGCCACCCGCAAGTGGCGGAATTTGGCCACAACTCCGTGTTACAAGAGTAACACGGAGTCGCCAAATTCCGCCAATTCCGCGGGTGGAATGAAACATTCCACCCACCCCTAGTTTAAATGCATCCTCATAACAAAAATTCACAGGAGGACAGATTTCGCACAAAAATATATCATAGATATGTGAAAGCAAATTACTCTAATTTTGTACACACTAATGCAAAATAAGTCTTGCTTCCTAAAAATGAGTGCTGGTGCCAAACACGAGCAACCATTGATATAAATTAAGCACTGGATTGCTCAGGCCTTGCCTTTCACTCACACACAGAGCCACACAATAGTTAGCCCACATTCTCACCTTCCTGATGTGGTCAAGGAAGTCTGGCGATGCAAGGCATTCTTGGGGGCTAGAGAAGCACTGCCCATTGTACTTAAAGAGTGGGACAAGATCCGGTTCCAGGTCAAACAACCTGCGGGAAATAAGAAGAATACCATTAATGGAACAGACAGTTCAGAGAGTGGAACAACTCCTGGAATGGCTGGCACAGGGGAGGAGCCAGAACTCTGGATGTCTTGTGCTCTTAGGAGTTCAAAGAAACAATATCAAACCAGGAGTGATTCATACTTGAGCTCCTCAACTTTCACTCCCAGGGGGAGGTCACTCACTTCCTCTTATACTGCACCACTGATGTCACCTCAAACCTTCTCAATCTGTGCATGACTTACACCTGTCTTCAAAATCACCTTTTTTACTATAGAAATGTTGGCCAAATTATTCAAAGAGTTGAAGCAGGCCCCATAAGGATTTTGGTAGTTACAGGAAACGTAGAACTGGAACATGGTGTGGCTGTTGTTATGAAATCATCTTAGTAACCTTAACTTCTATACCTGGGCACCACAGTTATTCCGAATTTCTGGTATGCCAGGCAAATCCAGATAGATTCCCCACCCAACAACCAATGATAATGGAGCCCTTCTAACAGTACCCAGGCATGTGAACGTTCCATAGAATATACAATTGCTGGCGCCATCCATCTCCGGCCCACAATTATCCTTGAACTAACCTAGAATTTAGGGTTTGATGTACAAAATACTTTTGCAGTCTCAAATCCTGTGTTTTATAAAGCCACAGGCTTTGCAATCGTAAAAGAATGAGTTGCAATGTACTGAAGGTACTTAATGAGTGAGAAAAGTCTTTCTGACTCACAACGTGCCCTTTGCGACTCTGAATCAGAACGACGTGGGGGGGGTGGGGAGTGGTGCAAAAAGGGCATCCTCTCTTCACTGTGATTCACAATGAAAGGTACCACTGGTTGGTGACCACAACCACTGAACAGTTTCTGACACCACATATGGAGCACTATCTGAGTCGCAAAGTAGAAGCAGTTCTGCGGTACAGCTTGCACTTTGTGAATGGCGGCTGCCAGCTTCTCCCCCAGTATCATTCCCTTCATGCTTACTTTTGTTAATTTTTTTTTTTAAATCTGATGGAATGAATGAGAATGGAAGAATGGAAGTTTGTGCCACCTGCAGGAATCCCTTCCTGCACCCATAGCCACTCCTATGGGGCGCAAAATGCCTCCTGCCTCGTATGTATTAAGACAGGAATTTTTCCGTCCTCCTAAAAAATGGACATTTTGAGATGCAACTCAATGGTACATTAATCACATTGCAAAATGAAGCTCAGCTCGCAAACCAGTCGGTGTACAAAAACACCATCTGGATTGCAGACTGGTCTTCGTTTAACAGAACCCTTATTCCCAAGTGCCTCTCGTGGTTCTTCAGCTCAAGCAACAGAAGTTGCCCGATTACTCTGATCACTGCAGAATAGGTCTTCAAAATCCACGTCCACCACAGTTCTTCCCTTGGTTTAGGGTGGAAAGCACCTGCTGTTACATTAAAAGGTTGGGTTTTTTTTGCTTCTATTTTTCGAACATCAGGCTTTGCTCATTGTAAACATGTCAGCACTTTTGGGGCTAATGTCGCAGGGTACGTCATGGACCCAATACCTGGGGGTATTGATTTTCATGGCAGGGAAGTTGGACTAGGGTAATTGTTCCTTTAAACCTTATAAGTCACAGATGAATATATTCAATATGTGACACTGAATGAATGAATGAATGAATATGAGATTTGTAAAGCGCAAACTAAGCCCAAGGGCGTCAAGGCGCTATAAGCGGACATAAGGGTGCAGAACAAAGAGACATGCTCATACCGAGGTCAGTGAGAAAAGCCAGGTCTTTAAGGCCCTGCGAAAAAGGGAATGGGAAACCTGGCTAGAGAGCTGTTCCGGGAGGGAGTTCCACAGTTTAGCAGCAGCAGTGGAAAAAGCTCTACCTCCCCATGTAACCTTCTTGAATCTCGGTACAATAAGCAGGTTTTTATCTGCAGACCGGAGCCGTCTGCTAGGAACATAGCGATGGACAATAGCCTTAATCGCCTCAGGACCTGACCCATAATAGGCATCGTGAGTCATACACAAGGTCTTAAAGAGGATCCTGCGGTCCACCGGCAGCCAGTGCAACAACCTAATAGAGGCTGTGACTGAATGATATTTAGGTAGATTCATCACCAGCCTAGCTGCGGCGTTCTGCACCATATGCAGACGTCGCACTAGGCCTTTCTTAATGCCCAAATAAAGGGCATTACAATAGTCCAATCTGGATGTTACCAGGGCAATGACGGCCTGCTTGCGAGCATCGAAAGAGAGAAAATGGGAGATTTTCCGTAGGATCCTGATGATCACAAAACACGTGTACTCAGTGTTTGCCTCATCATTCTACAACAAATAAATCCGCGATTTCTATTTCAATCATACAAAGCGAGAGGGGAAAAGAGTTCCAGATAGTCACTGACACATCATGTGAATGAAATGGGTATTGTTGATTTATTCTATGTATAATGATGATTGATCAGCCATAAGAAAGAGTCGAAAAATCAAAAGAGCAATTAGATGTGGTTGAGTCATTTTAAATATGGTCTTCTGTATTAAGATGAAATTTGTGGTTGTATGAATATTTATGTATGTATACATGTTTTAAAATAATAATGATGTAATAAATTATAGTTGCACAGCACGTACAGCACTTTCAGTTTATTTTACAACAGTAGATAATATACACCCTAGGGAAATCCATTCCATTCCATTCAATAACTTTATTTCGGTCTCGAGGACCATAAAAATACAGTTCATAGCAATATAAAAAGACAATATATACATTTAAATCATGGATAGTACACCATCATAGAACTACTACGTATACCAATGTACAGATAGAAAACTGTACATTTGAAAATGAATGAACCTGATTTGAAATACATGTTTGAATTCTCCACCAACCTAGACATGATTCGTTATTAAAGTGCATGTGCAAGAAAAGTCATTTAACAATTAAAACAAATAAAATTGGGCAACTATCCCAAGTTAAAAGAGTAAAAATATGTGCAAAATAATAGAGACATAATTACTAGTTTAAGAAGGTCCGCCGTGCGTGCCACATGGAATTTAAAAAGCGGGAAACAGCAAAGACAGTGGGGGCGTGAGTATCATATTTTAGAACTCTGTATGCCACAGCGCATTGTGTAAAACCTAGATTCTTGCATAGTTGGATAAGCCAGCGCTGGCGTATTGATCTGTAGGTGGGGCAGAAGAAGAGGACATGCAAATCAGTCTCCTCCTTGTGACTGCAGGCAGGGCATCCATCAGAATCAAATTTGGACCATTTATTAGTAAAACCGCGAAGCGGCAGAATCCCCATTCTAAACTGGATATACAGTTTTCTAGCCGAACTAGGTTGGATGTCATCCAAAAAGGACTCCATTGTATGTTCGTCTTTAATTTGGATAAAATCGGCCGTCAAACGGCCACAGGACGAACTTTGGATGACTGATAATTTATGCGTTCTATAAGATCTCATCAGTTCCAGCCGTGAAGTTGATAGGCATGATTCTTCTGGTGATTTCCAAAGTTCTGCTTTTCCCAGGTTACTACAAAGAACCCTAATATGTTTGAACCAGGGTAACTTTGCAGAGCCTGGGTTGTTCAATATCTCTTTAAGCTCAGCTCGATATGTGGCCAGTTCCGGGGTCACCCATAGCCGCCGCCAGTAGGTTAGGGGTCTAAGGGCTATCTCGTCACAAATAGGCCTAATGCCCAAGTCCAAGCGTAGGGGAATGAGGGGTGTGCTGTGGGGAGGAGACCTAACAACTGTCTCATAAAGTTGTTCTCAACTTTGTTCAAGCTGATAGTAGAGCAATGACCCCACAATTCCGCCCCATACATTGTAGCACCCCTAGCTTGGGCTTTGTAGATTTCAACCACTGGCCCTGCAGGTTTAAATGTAGAGGTTCTATAAAGTTTCATAAGCCCTCCCACTGTCTGCGCTAGCTTATGGCTGCCTTGGCCATCTGGGGCCCCCATTCCAGATGCTCTGTAAGAGTAACGCCCAGGTAATCAAAGACCGACACTCTTTCCAGTGGTGTACCGTGTAAAGATGGGTTGGAGCGAGACTTGTTGGCAGGGTTGAAGACCATATATTTGGTCTTTGATGTATTAATCTCCAGCCCCCGGATCTTACAAAAAGCGTCAAAGCTGTCAAGAATACGCTGGATTCCCATGGGCGACTTTGAGAGTAGGAGGGTATCACCAGCGAACATCATCGCTGGGACCCTATCAGATGCTAGCCTAGGGGCATCATTGTCCTTCACCTCCCTGAGCTGCTCTATGAGTTTGTTAATGAAGAGGCAGAACAGGGTGGGAGCGAGCACACAGCCCTGCCGCACTCCCTTACCAACAGGAAAACGGGGTGTTAATTCACCGAGTTTCCCAAACCTTACTTGGGCAAAGTTATCTTCATGGAGCCTTACTAAAATACTGAGGAGGTAAGGTGGAATCCTCAAGTCTCTAAGCACATCCCAGAGTTTGCTCCTGGGAACAAGATCAAAAGCCGACTTCAGATCTACAAATATTAAATAGAGGCTGCCACCCTCTATAGCCACCGTTTTCCAGTACAGGAGTTGAAGCCTGAATAGCTGGTCAACGGGGGAAATATTCTTTCTGAAGCCGGCTTGATATGGACTCAGGATCTCTTCTTCTTCTATCCACGCCTGTAGGCGGTCAAGAAGTACTCGGGCAAAAATTTTCTGGGATACGTCAATTAGGCTAATCGGCCTATAGTTTGTAGGTAGGAGGGGACAGTCTTTTTTGAAGACCGGGACAATTTCTGCCCCTCGCCAAGTGTCACGGGGATCCATCCCGTTCATGATTGCATTAAATAGGGACCATAAATACGGTCCCCATACTTTCGGTTCCTCCCGAAAAAGATCCCCTGGTATTTTGTCTAGGCCCGGTGCTTTATTGCTAGAGAGCTTGTTAATGGCATTTATGAGTTCAGACAGGGTGATCTCTGAGGCTACCTCCTCAGCAAACGTGGAGGATGCTGGCAAGGGATCATCATTTGCGGTTATAGGTGCCATGCTATTATACAGAGAGCGGAAGTGATTCTCCCAAGCTTCAGACGATATATTTGGTTCAGTGGCTGACCTCCCTTGGTTATCGCCTGCACTAACTATTGCCCAGAAGGTCTTCAGATCTTTGTTAGTTAGTGCAATTTTGAGGGTTTCCCACCTTTCCAGTTCCCAGTTCTTTTTTTCCAATTGAATGGTCTCTTTGTACAGTGCCCGTTTTAATTTGGTTCCATTCCTGTCCTTTGCCTTAACAGCATCCAGTAGGGCCTGTTTAGCATTACGACATTTTACATTGAACCATTTGCATTTGTGCTGGGCTTTGGCCCTCCTTGGAGCCACTGGGTGAAATATATCTTCCAATTTTGTTGTTAGTTCTAGATGTGTTTTTGCAACTTCCTCATTGGCTACGGGAAAGCCCTTTGCACCTGCAAGTTCTCCCATTTTTACAAGTATTGGGGTTACCAACTGATAGACCTTGGCCATCTTATCAAGTGTTTGTTTAATTTGCGACCACCTAGCTCTCCTTCTGTTGTTAGTTAGTATTAGTCCGCTGTACCTAGGTATGGTCGTAGAATTGGTATTAGTGTATCCCAAGTTTAGCATCTTCAATTCCAAAGCCAGGGCATTATGATCACTATCCTGCCTCATTATGACACCAAAGTTATGGACCTTTTGCCACAGTCTGGTTTCCACCAGAATATAATCCAACAGAGACTCTTGACCTACTCTATTAAAAGTTAGCTGCCCCGGAGTATCTGATATTGTTCTGCCATTACACGCTCTTAATGAATGGGCTAGTGTAATTGAGCTAATCTGTAATGCCAGCGGCGACCAAGCTTTAATGGGTTGAATTTGTGGGTCAGGGATTTGCCAGTAAGAGTCTTCTTCACTAGGGGTGGTATTGCTCAGGTCAATGAGAGGTTCGAATTGACAGGTAAAGTCACCCCCTATGATCAGCCATACCGTTGGATCCATGGTGGAAATAAAGAGACCCAAGTAGTCTATTGTGGTAGATTCTGAACTGATGGTAACCGGTCGGGAGTAGACATTAATAAAAGCAATTTTTGTCTTTGTAGGGAAGATAAGTAGGACACACTGAATATCGTTTGTGGGGGTGGATATCTGCTCAGCTCTACAACCCAAATGTGAGCCTACCCAAGTGGATAGACCCCCTGATGGTCTGCCCCTTCCCCCATAGGTGGCTGGGATGGTAAATGATGCAAAGCCTACCCTCCGATAATCCTCCCTAGCCCAGGTTTCCTGGAACATACATATGTCCTGGTGTCTACAAAAAGTCCCCAATCAGGACAGGCAAGTTTGCTTTTAAGCCCAGCAACATTCCAGGATAGAACTCTCAGTGTGCTACCTCGATCACTTTCCCTTTCTGGAACCTCGTTTGCACTGCTAGTGATAATTTGAGCATCCCTCACTTCGGCCATGTGATCAGTATCTGAGGACCTCAAGCAGACGCCCACTCTGGCAGTTTCAATCGAAGTGGCATCTTTAAGAGCGCCAGGTAGTCCGCCTGCTTGTACCCCAGACACTTGTAGGCCGGTGGTCTGCGAAGAATCCGGTTTGTGTTCCTTACTTAGTGCCCCCAGCCCACTGCACTCCTCCAATTTGGTATCTAACCCCTGTTCCTCAGAGTCCCCACCAGGAGTCAGACTCGCCTCGTGTCAATCTACCTCCTCCAGGATTCCAAATCTGTTATTTACTGGTAAATTGTATAGTGGAGGCCTGAGGGGGGCATCCCACCTACCCTCTGTTAGAATTCTTGATTGGCAGCTTAGGGTGTTAGGGGTAGTACGGCCCCTATACATCAATTGATGTTGAGTGTAGAAAAAGTCCAGTGGGTATAGCCCGATTCCTGTTACTGAGTCCTGGTGACGTGCGGTTTGGCTGAGTAAGTAGCTCACAGTTTTAGGGTTTTTAAAATTTACAATTACACAGTCTCCCTGATCTGTTTTTTGTCGATTTCCCACCCAGCCTATTCTACGAACCGTTAGAATTTCCCCTGCCCTGCAATAGTCAAACTGCCTATGCTTTGCTAGCCAATAAAGGCACTTATTCCTAAGATCAAATTGAGTTTCCCTCTGGTTTGTAGCAATTTCGGGGACACCAGTCAATATAACTACGTACGGGGAGCAAGCAGGGGGCAGATTTATGGTTGGCAGATTTGCTATTTCTGGGTTATCATTGGGGCGTTCTGCCAGCGCCTGCATACTCAACATCCCGTTGGGCCCGTGTTGAGGCCGACTGGATTTATCCCTACCTGTTTGGGAGGGAACGACCTTGTTACCACCATTCTCATGATTAGTACTCGTGCATGGCTGTTGGTTGGCGGCATTCTGATGCCTTACCTCTTGAGTTGTGGTGGAACCATCACTTATCTGCCCACCCAACCCGCCCGGAGATTTTGCATCAGAAATGTCTGCCTGGCATCCAAAGTCAGTCCCTCTTACTAGTGTATTGGGATTAGTTTGTCTATTTTCCCCAGCTACTATCAAGTTATCTAAACGAGTGAGTAGGGGGGCCAACTCATCTCTTACGATATCCCGTAATTGAGCCTTCAGATCAGTCAGGAGATTCAGTGCCCAGGTAGGATAATTCTTATCAGCTCTACAAAACAGTGAACTGCTTGGATTATGATCCTGGTTTTCCCCCTCCCCTGCGCTAGATGTAAAATCCTCACACAATTTCTTCCTTTTGGGTCCCGCCTCGATCGATTGTTTGCGCTTCCCATTCTTTGGAATAATAGTGGTGTTCCTACCTCTGCGTGTGTTTTTTTTGGCGTGGGGCTTTCAAGGGTGGTGACAATAGTACTTCTTCAGGAGGCACATGGGTATCGTTTTGCACAGTTTGTGGATCTGACACTAAAATACTTAGGTCCGGGGTAAGTGACAAGCGTCTCTCTGTGAGCTCTATTTCAGTGTTAACCACCCCAATAGCCCTCTGTAACATTTTATCAATCGAGGTTGGAGGGAGTGCTGCTGAGCTAGATGCTTTTGATTTTGTCACACATGAGCGCTTCCCCATTTTAGAACCTACTATATCTAGTTCTCCGAGTGAACCGCTAACCTACCCCCGCACAATGCTGCTTTTATATACTTATATGAGCAATTAACAATACAGATGATTAGAACTAGTAGGTGAAGGGTATGACTACATAAACCCACATAGAAAGGAACAGTCTAATAGTTGCCAACCGTTGAGCAGATAGCAATGCAAATCTCTAGGTTTTTATGGAACTTGTACCTATGACCAAAGTTAAGCGTTCCAAGCTAAGCTGTCCAAATGAGGTTAAAATGTCACAAGCAGCCCTCTGGATTCTTTACAATTATGTTTCGATAACCCAAAAGGTCAGCAGCAAGGAGAGAGACGCGGAATATCGATTAGCCAGGTAGTCCCACTCAGGGTTATTTGGATCTTCCTTTAGTGTCCGAAATGTTCAAAAGGCTGATGCTACCAAATGCCAGTACTATTTTCTTCAGGATGAATATTTCAAATGTCAGCTCAAAACAGTAGGCTAAAACTATATTAACCTCAACAAATGGGTGCTTACCCGTTGAGTCAATCGCCGCGGGATGAGACCGAGAAATGTGGCCCGGCCCTGCCTCCTCCTGTCGCTGACAAGCGCAGACGGGCTCGCCCTTGGCCTGGGCGCGGCCTGGGCACGTTCGCGCGCGTCCCGCGCTGCGAGAGGCCGGTGGGGATCTTATCGCGCCTCCGGGCGCGGGACGCAGCGTCAGAGGCAGGCGTCAATTATGGGGCTGCTGGGGATTGTGGTTTCGCGTTGGCCATTCCCCTCACGGCTGGTTGGAGGCAGTAAAGGCAGTGTTGGCCGTTCCCCTCACGGCTGGGCAATAATGGCTGTTCCCCTCACGGCTGCGTTGTTGCAGTGTTCCTCGCGTCCCGCGCTGCGGGAGGCCGATGGAGATCTTATCGCGCCTCCAGGCGCGGGACGCAGCGTCAGAGGCAGGCGTCAATTACGGGGCTGCTGGGCATTGTGGTTTCACGTTGGCCGTTCCCCTCACGGCTGGTTGGAGGCAGTAAAGGCAGTGTTGGCCGTTCCCCTCATGGCTGGGCAATGATGGCCGTTCCCCTCACGGCTGGTTGGAGGCAGTAAAGGCAGTGTTGGCCGTTCCCCTCACGGCTGGGCAATAATGGCCGTTCCCCTCACGGCTGCGTTGTTGCAGTGTTCCTCGCGATAATATACACCCTAGGGAAATCCTTTTTGATGTTTGTATGCATGTGTATAACATAGCGTGTGCTAGTGTGATCAAGTGCGCTGCTGTGAAATTGTTTGTGTATGATGTATGTTTTTGCAGGGGCGGCTCCTCCATGTGGGCAGAGGAGCACCGCCCACTGCTTTCTCGCAGTGCGAGAGCAGAAACATAAAATGGTATTATAAATACCATTTTATGTTTCCGCTTCTCGCACTGCGAGAAAGCAGAAGGGTTTGGTTGGGGGCGGGCGGGTAGGCGGTCCTGCTCCAGGGCAAGGGAGGAGTGGCTTGCCCACTGTTCTGGGCGCTGACAGTATGGTCGGCCCCAGGGCCGACCAAACCAGTCATACGCACTCTGCCCTTTTCTCCATGTAGGCTGCATGCAGCTTACATGGAGAAAATGGCCTCCCTATAGACGCCTGTGCGGTCGGCGTCCCAGCCAATCACAACGCTGCCATTGCAGTGTTGTGATTGGCTTAGGGGAGGGAGGCTGCCTGCTTCCTGTGTGGAGGAGAGGATGCGGGACCGGACTGGGCCGTGAAGGTAAGTTAACATTTTTTTTTAAATATATTTGAAATTAAACCCCCCCGCGCCCCTACCCGCGAGTCATGCTGGCCGCTGACTGTGTTTTTGTGTGTGGGAGGTCAGACTGAAGTGTGTGTGTAAATCTGTCTACGGTGGGTGATGGTGTATTTGTGTGATCTTGTGAGTTTCTGCTGTGATGTGCATGTCTGTGTGTTATAACACAGTGTTTGTGATATGTGATGGGCGTCTCGTCGTATATATATGATTGCAATGGTATGTGTTATAATGTTCATGCAGGGGACCTTTTATGTTGTGTGCAATAGAGTGTTGGTGTGTGTGTGTGGTGTGTGGTAAAGACAGTAAATTCACGTATTTGTATGATGACGTTTGTACAGGTATGTGTGTGTCAGGATGTGTTAGTGTATGTGAGTGTACTGGTTGATTGTGTGAGATGCGATAGGTCTGCATCTTGGTGTCGTGTGTGTGAAGATATGTGTGTCTGTGGATGCGTGTGTTTCTGTCATGGTATAAATTGTGCGTGTTAAAGTGTTATGGTGTGTGCGTGTGTGTGTGTGTGCTTTTCTGAGGGGTACGTATTTTGTGCTTAATTTGAGCATGTGTTTGCCAGGGCTCCGCCCCTGATCTCATAAAACAAAAAAGAATCCATTCACAAAAAAGTAGTAATTCTGCACTTCGACATTTACATCTACATACGAATGTTGATGTACTACTTTTTGGAATCCCAAAAATCTTCAGGGATCCCACACAGACAGCTACACCAGGTTTCCATGCAGAAATGTATGTGATTTTCAAATTGGGATTCCATTCTTACCAAGGGCGTAGCTTCAGAGGGGGTGTTTGTGGTGTTACACCCCTAATAAATGTATTTTCTGGTAAATGGTTGGGTACAGGTGCTTTCAGTAGGGTATGGTGAGGTGTCTGTTGGATTTGACAAGTTATTTTTACATATACACAGACAAAAACGCACACACACTCTCTCCCTCTCTGCTTTGAAAGTATTCCAAAATGTTGGTTATTTTACAAAATATTGTGTTTTCTCTCACCCCGACCAATCCGCAGTCATCTGCTTTTCCACTGCCCCTTAACCCCTCTCATGTTCCCTGCTTGTCATATAATGTATTTTAACATTATGTGCCATCGTGATTATTGGAAAATCTAAAGCTCACACACCCCCAATCTTACTGACCAACCTACGCCCCTGATTCCTACTTTACTGTGGTCATCATTAGGCCTGGGTGGTTAACTCCTCTCCATTTGCAGAGCTTGCAGAGTTTTCTGCCAACGTCAGGTTGGCAAGCGAGGAAAATCCACCTCCAGGCGAGATTTCTCAATGCGGGCGGATTTCTCAACGTGGGCGGTCACGACCGTTCGCTTTGAGAAATCTTCTGTTCATATAGAAAATCTTCTTGAGCAGCAGAAAAGAAGTAGCACCCTCTTGTGTGGTGCAGTTCGCGCTGATTTTACAGCACGGTACAAACACCCGGCACTGAAAACCAACACGAACTGCGTGACCAAACACACTGCGCCGCTTGCTGCCCTCTGCGTATCGCAGAGAAGTTTTTTTCAGTCACTTCGCGGAGTTCAGAACTCTGCCAAGGCCTAGTCATCATATCAGAGAACTCCGCATAGGCAAAAGTGGATCTCTTCTGCAAATGCACATTTTCTTGTTTCTTTTTGTCTCGGTGGAAAATATTTGTCCTTGTGGAAAAGCCTCTTCCTATAAATCCCCTCCAAATCTGGGGTATCTCTATCTGCTTCCCAACCTGAAAAGAGTATTTACACAACACTATGCTGGAGTAGAAATCCAACCCTTACCAGTCTGGAAATGGGAATGACAGGAGTTTGTGAATGGCAACAGACCCAAGTGTTATAAGACGAACCACCCCTTTGGAATGCCCAGAAACGCCCATATTCCAACACCAAGAGTGGGATTTTGGTTGCAGAAATTTTTGCACTCGAAAATGGACTCACACCTGCCAGGAATCAATTTAAGCATTGATGGCAGATGTAAGTAAGGTAAATTTGGTTGTAAACTTACGTTTAGGATCAAGTGTCCCTTTGTGAATAGGCACCCAGTAACAGCAGCGGCTCCTCTGCTAAGGCAGCGGCTCCTCTGCTAAGGCGGAGGAGCGTCGCCCCACAGGGAAAATAAAATGATAATACCAGTTTAGGTGCAGGGCAGGGCTGGGCTGCACACAGAGCAGGGGGGGAGTGGTGGGCACTTTCTAAGTACGCATGGCAGTTTGGCCAGCTGACTTGTGCCAGACAAACAGTCACGCACACTTAGCATTTCACCACTCAGCTGTATTGCACAGCCAGGTGGAGAACATGCACAACCTCCCACTCCCTGTCTGAGCTCTGAACCAGGTCGCTCAGACCAATCACAACACTGCTGTCATGCTAGTGACAGCAGCGTTGTGATTGGCTATGGGGAGTCTGGGAGCCTGTGTGCTTCCTGGTTCCTGCGTCGACCGAAGAGGACAGAGGAGAGGCGGCGGCCGGCAAGTAAGTAAATTTTTCTTTTTTTCCTTTTCTTTGTTTTCTTTTTTCCCTCCCTGCCCCACCACTACTGCCCAGTAGCAGGCGCTACTGTCTAGTACTTACTTTAGTTCACTGCATTCCTCATTACACTGATGGAGTGGAGGGCTCCTGACATCAACAGATAGGCCTGTCCTATCTTTTTATGTGCAGAGTTCTCCGCCTTGACTGCGGAGACTCCACATTTGTAAACTTACGATTAACTCATGGTTTGTGAATACCCAAAAAACATAAACAAAAGTGTAAGTTTACTTTTGTGAATCAGGCCCACAGTGTTGTATCAACACCTCTCACTGTATCTCTGATCTTAGGGTAGCACCATGATGGAATCCTGGACCATTGGCAGCATTAGATCAGGTCCACTTCTGGCATTGTTCCCCACAGAATCTAGCAGTCTGCATTAGTCCACTATGTTGTATAATCCCATTGCACTCCATAAACTGTGTCTCTACCAATGTCCACCCCGCTCCCAACAAAAGAGCTCTGCAAGAAATGCATCTCCTCTGTCTTTCAGTCTGCTACCCATTGAAGTTGAACAAAAGATCAAAAAAACTCAAAGTCCAAAACACATATGCCTCCCTCTGCTTAGTTGTGGGTTCCTAGAGCCACACTATGTCTACCACCTCTTCAAATTAAGTCTAGCTATAGTGAATCATGGACCTTGATTATATTATGGGTCAGTATCACTTGAATGTCTGCTTAGAGGTTTAGGAATTTTAATAACACCCCCATTTTAGAAAGTACTTTCCAAACCATTGCCGATATGGGCAGTTGCTTCAAGAATGCTATTAAATCTCGGGTTGTTAATCTCATCCTGGCCATGTTCCCATGGATCACCTTTGCATCTCCGTGATATATCTGCATCCCTAACTATCTAAACATTACTGCTTCCCACCAGAGAGGCTGAGTGGGTAAGTTTACTGACTCCAGCACAGCTTGGGGACTGATGATTATGAAGCAGAATTTACCGGTGTTCTCCTGCAAGCCCAACACATCCCCAAAATGTTGTTCTCACGGTGGGTTGTAGATCCATGGCAGTATTACAAAAATAAAGTAACACATTGTCAGATTATAAAGATGGAGTTTGTTTGTAAACACAACAAGATGATGGACGGAGTGCTGAAACTTTTTAACCACTTATCTCCAGTCAACAGATCTGGGTTTAATCCCTTGTTCACTTTGCCACTGGATTCTAATAGAGAGTGGTGAGTGTCTGAAAAGTTTCAACACTCCGTCCCTCGTCTCCTTGTGTTTGCTTTGTTTGCCCTAAATTGGCAGAGTATGCCCAGACGTGGGTCCCTTGCACACGTTGCCACTGGATTCAAGCTAGCCTGGCTGATGAGGGGTGTTACCCCGAAACTGGTCCCAGGATGCTTGTTTCTGGTCCAGGGAAGACCTGGCTTGGCAGTTCGGGCAGGACTGTTCCCATGAGGAATAGGGTCAAGACTGATTTGCACATGGCTGGGTCTGAACTGGGATGGCGAAATGAGCTAAAGACTCTTTATTTTTGCTCCCGATGTGACTAGGTAGGGCAGCAAGGGAGGGGCGTAAATACATTAATTAATATATATATATATATATAATGAATTACGACTTACCTGACACTCCGTCTTCCTCCTCTCCCAATCCTCAACTGGTGCACACTGCGCAGGCTCCCAGACTGTGGGAGGAAAAATAAAATGATAATACCTGGACGTTATTATCATTTTATTTGTTCCTGCTGCTGCAGCTTTGCACGGCAGGCGGGGCTGCTCTGACGACAGCAGCAGGGGGAGTGGTGAGCACACTTTGTAAGTGCGCAGGAATGTTTGGCCGGCCGTCTTGGGACGGCCAAACAGTCATGCGCACTTTGCATGTTCTCCACCCAGGCTGTATTGCAGCCTGGGTGGAGAATATGCCCAAGCTCCACTGCCTGTCTGAGCGCCGAACCACAGCACTCAGACCAATCACAACGCTGCATTGCAGCATTGTGTGGCTATGGAGAGCCTGGATGTGCTTCCTGTTCAAGGCCGGACTAGGGAGGAGAGACGCAGCGAGGAAGCGTCCAGAAAGTACGTTTTTTCTTTTCTTTTTTTACAGTTGCTTCCCCCCATCTTCCCCTACACCCTGTGGCCTCCGGCCCGCCACCCCCGAACCGTGCCGCCCACCACTGAAAATCTGAGTAGAATGTCTACAAGCTAAAGCGCCATGGAACGATATTTGAGAGAGGCGCATAAACTAATATGCTGCAATGCTAAACTGAAATGATAGCAAGATGTGAGCCTCAATGTTACAGTGTTAGTAGGCGGCAGTGTAAAAACTGGAATATTAGCAAACCGCAATGCTTCAATGTTTAGTGGAACGTGCACGTGCTGTAAAATTACACTAAAATATTGAAATCGTACAATGGTAAAGTATCACGCAGCAAAAATACATGCTACAATTTAACAATCCAAGGATGGAATAGTTTCAAGCTATGTGTTACAGTGTTAACAAACCACAATATTATATTTAAACAGTGTTATGTTTTCTTGAGACACTTTTAGAATGAATTATTTACAATCTGCAACCTTACTTGCTTCAGTGGGTTGTCTCCAAGTTTCAAAAGTATAATATTTACAAGCTACAGTTTTACAAAGTCAGTGCTCTGTATGTTGAAGCTACACACGCCTGTCTGTGTGAAGGAGGATACATTCCAAATCACAGGAATTGCTTGGGTTTCACAGTGACTTGGGCTGTTTAAGAGACAAATACATTTAACTTCAGTTTTTCTTGAAACATCCAAGACTTAAGATCCGAACACTAGTTGTATCAGGGGAAAGTGGTTAGGTCAATATTTTGCTGGACCTCTGACTGTAGACAGTGGGATGGAAGCTAATTTTAGAAGAGTTTAAGTAAAGGTGGTTCTGCTTTTATGAGCCCAGGACCTTAACTTCCACTCGAGTGCTACACATATCATTTTTTACTGCTAAGACAAGGACCTTGCAGAGGCATTAGAATGAAACATCAACCACAAGAATGCCTACTCTCTGCAGCTCTGAAACTTAACATGTAATGGAGAAGAGCTTCTCACTTCCCCTCGACCATGTTCCACCTTCACCAGGTGGCAGGATAAATCAGCAAAACCAATGAACTGCAATAAATTGCTCTCTGAAGATAAAGGATGTCGACACACTGTGTTCGACCTCTGCGGACTATACTGTGTGTCTTGCTGACTATTTTGAGTATTCATATATCATCCATCAATATAAGAGAACCCTATGCACAACTCAACCATAGAAATGTTTACGATCTATCAAGAAGTAGTGGTCACTCAAATGCAATCACCTGGGATGGGGGCTCCATCTCAAAGAGTGTGCAATAACCTCATGGCATTCTTCGGTGACCCAATAAATATGGATTTGGTCAATAGCTCCTCTACAGACTTACCCCAGTTGGAGACGACTGTAGATGAGGATTACTGTCCCACCCCAACCAGGAAGCTGCGCTGTCCAAGATTGGTAAGTCAGTCAGACCCATTGTTCCACAGACTTAATACCTCCAAAGCAAAAATCATTGAAACTGTAACAGCCAGCCCTAACACCATCACCAAACTCATCAACACCTGTGTCGGAATTTGGGGTGCTTCTGTATATAAAGCATATTTTTATAACTTAAGAAGCATATTGCCAACCCCAAGCCACTGGCCCATTATACACTTATCAATGCTCCTTTTTGTTAATGTAGAAACCTGGGACAGTGACTACTATTTAATTCTGCCCACACCTGGTAAAGAACAACTCCTTTATTGACCTCCAGTTGGGGTTCTGCCCTACCAATGAAAAAAATCCACCCATATCAACTTTGGAAAGTTAATTTGTCCTCACTTCACCATCACCTCTAATCCTTCTCAACCTCTTAGTGGCCTTCAACACTACTGATCACAAAATTCTGATAAACTATTACCTTTTCTAGCAAGTCTCACTCGGTCAACTTAACATCCTACCTATTGGCCCCGCCAAAGTTTCCCAAAAAATATCCACATAGCACTGTCACCTCCCCCTTGAAGGTTTATATGGTGCCAGTTGCACAGAGTCCAATTATTTACTTTTTAGACTCCCTTATGTGTGATGCTGGTGACATCCAGATACAGATCCGAGTCTCCAGCAAGCATGGGGGTGGATACGCAAGCCAAGGACTGCTTAAAACACATCCAAACAAGGATAAATATGTGCTGCCGAAGACAGAGAAGTCATCAATGAGCCACCAGACAACCCTGACAGAGAGAGCTCTCAACCCTGGGGGTCACTATAAATACAGAGCTATCATTCATACAGGAACAAGACAACACAACGCACATTCTAACATCTGTTCATCCCTTGAAGCATCCTCCCTCCATTTGTGCTGCCTCTGCATGATCCCCTACAGCAACAACCCCAGCAACATCTATGAGAGTCTGCCAGCTAAGACCATATCAAGCACCAAAAAGATGAAAGTCGTATATCCACCTCATGCTTGCCCTGGAGACTCCAGGGAAAACCTAGAGATTGAAGAGACGAAAGAAAACGAGCAGAGAAGCAGAGGTGCAGAGGCTGGCGACTTAAGAGAAAAGCTGAAGACTGCACAGACCTGAGAAAGTAGTAGGAATGAAGCGATAGAAAGGTGCAGGAGACTTCTAAGAAATCCTGGAGACTGCAGACAGATGAGAAAGGAACGGGTAACAGGTGCTGTAAACATCAGAGCCTTTGGAAAAGAACAGGGGGACAGTGATGCAGGGGCTAAAGACTTCAGGGGAAAGAATGAGACTACATTGCCTCAAGAACAGAGACGATAAATAGAGGTGCAGTGACTGTAGCCATTAGGGAAAAGTGAGAGTCTGGAAGCACTGCAGTAAAAAGCAGAGGAACAGAGGTTCAGGGAGCAGGAGCTGTATGCATCAGGGAAAAGCTGGAGATTGGAGAGACCGAAGAAAGGAACAGAGGAGAAGAGATGCAGTGGCCAGGGGCTGTATACATCAGGGAACAGATGGAGATTGGAGAGACCTGAGAAAGGAACAGAGGTGCAGTGATCAGGAGCTGCATATTATTCAGGGAACAGATGGAGACTGGAGAGACCTGAGAAAGGAGCTGAGTAACAGAGGCGCACTGAACAGAGGGTGTGTACATCAGGGAAAAGCTGGAGACTGGAGAAAGGAGCAGAGGAACAGAGGCGCACTGAACAGAGGGTGTGTACATCAGAGGAAAGCTGGAGACTGGAGAAAGGAGAAGAATAAGGTGCAGTGACGAGGAACTGTATATTATTCAGGGAACAGATGGAGACAGGAGAGATCTGAGTAAGGAGCAGAGGAATAGAGGCGCACTGAGCAGAGGGTGTGTACATCAGAGGAAAGCTGGAGACTGGAGAAAGGAGCAGAGAGGGCCAAGGTGCAGTGACCAGGACTGTATATTGTTCATGTAACAGCTGGAGACTGGAGAAACCTACGAAAGGAGCAAAGAAACAGATGTGCACTGAACAGAGGGTGTGTACATCAGGGAAAAGCTGGAGACTAGAGAGACTGGAGTAGAGGAACAATATACAGTGACCAAGGGCTGTATGTAATTCAGGGAACAGATGGA
The DNA here is from genome assembly GCA_963921515.1 of Calotriton arnoldi. NCBI lineage: Eukaryota > Metazoa > Chordata > Amphibia > Caudata > Salamandridae > Calotriton > Calotriton arnoldi. The sequence continues at coordinate 561,797 of CAWUFW010005313.1, read as the reverse complement.
GACAGGAGAGACCTAAGAAAGGAGCAGAGGAACAGAGGGGCACTGAGGGAAAAGCCGGAGAAATGAGCAGAGGACCAGAGGGGCACTGAACAGAGGGTGTGTACATCAGAGGAAAGCTGGAGACTGGAGAAAGAAAAAGAAGAACAAGGTGCAGTGACCTGGGGCTGTATATTGTTCAAGCAACAGCTGGAGACTGGAGAGACCTGAGAAAGGAGCACAGGAACAGAGGCGCACTGAACAGAGGGTGTGTACATCAGGGAAAAGCTGGAGACTGGAGAAAGAAAAAGAAGAACAAGGTGCAGTGACCTGGGGCTGTATATTGTTCAGGCAACAGCTGGAGACTGGAGAGACCTGAGAAAGGAGCACAGGAACAGAGGCGCACTGAACAGAGGGTGTGTACATCAGGGAAAAGCTGGAGACTGGAGAAAGAAAAAGAAGAACAAGGTGCAGTGACCTGGGGCTGTATATTGTTCAGGCAACAGCTGGAGACTGGAGAGACCCGAGAAAGGAGCACAGGAACAGAGGCAAACGAAACAGAGGGTGTGTACATCAGGGAAAAGCTGGAGACTGGAGAGAGGAGCAAAGGAACAAGGTGCAGTGACCAGGAACTGTATATTGTTCAAGTAACAGCTGGAAACTTGAGAGACCTAGGAAAGGAGCAGAGGAACAGGCACATTGAACAGAGGGTGTGTATATGAGGGAAAATCTGGAGACTGGAGAGACTGGAGAAAGGAGCAGAGGAACAAAGTGCAGTGACCAGGCACTGTATACTGTTTAGGTAACAGCTGGAGACTGGAGAAACCTACGAAAGGAGCAAAGGAACAGAGATGCACTGAGGGAAAAGCCGGAGAAATGAGCAGGGGAATAAGGTGCAGTGACCAAAGGCTGTATATAATTCAGGGAACAGATGGGGACAGGAGCGATCTGAGAAAGGAGCAGAGGAACAGAGGCGCACTGAACAGAGGGTGGGTACATCAGGGAAAAGCCGGAGACTGGAGAAAGGAGCACAGGAACAAGGTGCAGTGACCAGGACTGTATATAATTCAGGCAACAGATGGGGACAGGAGAGACCTGAGTAAGGAGCAGAGGAATAGAGGCGCACTGAGCAGAGGGTGGGTACAACAGGGAAAAGCTGGAGACTGGAGAAAGGAACAGAGGAACAAGGTGCAGTGACCAAGTACTGTATATAATTCAGGGAACGACAGGAGCGATCTGAGTAAGGAGCAGAGGAATAGAGGCACACTGAGCAGAGGGTGGGTACATCAGGGAAAAGCTGGAGACTGGAGAAAGGAACAGAGGAACTGAGGTCCGAGAAACAGGGCCAGAAGCTGCAGGAAAACAGCACACAGAAGTCTGCGTACAGTGTGAATGTCGCACAGTGTCAATGACGAAGGGGCTGGACAGCGCCGAAGCAGAGCTGGAAATAATTGAAGCAGGCTGCACAGGAGCAGGACACTGCCTTTGACAAGGCAAATAAATGATCCTGCAAACAGTCAAAGAGGGGCTGCCTGCTGGCAGCTAACGTTAAGCTAACAATGCACAAGGAAACATTAGACTTCAACTCCTTATAAGCAGCTCCCGGCTGCTGCACACCCCTGGATGTGTTCATAAGACTGGGGGCTGCACAAGATGAGTGCCAGGTGCTACTTGTTCTCTGCGGCTCTCAAGCCTTGAAGGATGGAGACAGAACTTCGGGACTCCAGATGCCACAGGAGGGAAAGCAATGCACAGCATGTGTCTGTTTTTTTTTCTAGATTCTTTGGCTTGCATTCAAAGAACTGTAGTCCCTGCTGACTAGCTGTATCACCTCCCGCCTCCCAGTGGAGATGTATGCAAGAAAAGGCCGGAGACAGGTTTCAGGTCAAATTTGGTAACAGTTTCCAAGTCTCGACTGGTCCAGAACCAGCTCCTTTCAAAGAGTCTGAGCCATGAAACAGTGAAAAATATACGAAGCTCCCCCCAAACCTCCTTACCCCTCAATACCTGTCTACCATAGAGAGAACCTTGTGCAATCCAGGAAATCCCTGAAAAGCCATCTGGCCTGGCAGGTATATGCCTAGTGTCCCAACTACCAGCCTCTTCAACCAGGCGTTTGATATGCTCGCCCTATGTGGTACTCTGCACATGACCCTAACCCCCTCTGTCAGCAGCGCAGCATATAAAACTTTAGGTACGATGACAATAAAATGAAATAAATAAGGACATAAACATACACACCTGCCACTTGTACATGATCATTACAGATGTGATTACACAGATGCATACAAACAGGGCAGTGAAATTGAATACATCAAATATTAGGCACATGTTAAACAGACATTGTCATCCCATGATACGCATGCAATACTGGATTTGTTCAGAGTGTATTTATCCTAGCTATATGGGCTGCATTGTTCTTTTGGGGGCGCAGGAAAATTGGATTTGCGTATGGTTTTGCCTGTTTGTGGTGCCACACTGTATAAATAATATGGAATGGAAAGCAGCCCAGAGTAGTTACCAGGGGGTGAAATCAGTTCAGCTTTTTAGGTCCTGCCTACAGACACCATTTAGAGGTCAGTTGTCGGAAGAACTCTTGTGGACAATTCCTAAAACTTACAGTGGGCTCAGAGCCAGCCCATTGGTTACCATAGGCTGGCTTACTTGTGAACCTCATTTGCTTGCTTCTTATTAGTAGGTCTGGGGGAAATCTAAATTACACAGGTGTCATTTAAGTAATTTCGATCTATGATTGTTACACAAAATACTCAAAATTATACCTTAAGGCTACTTTATTTAATTATGCACCATTCACTGTAAACATTTGCAGCTAACATGCGATTCACTGTAAAAATGTACTGTGAATATACAGGAACAACAGAATGGAAGCAGCTGATGTTTACAGTGCTTTTTTTCTTTTGCACTGTTTTGTAAATGAAATATATCATTTTGTCAAAATTGATGCAAGGATGCATTTCACACTATAACATAATGCAGAATGATGGATTAGCATTTTGTGTAATTACCCATAATTTTGCTGATATCTCACGTAATTATGCAAAAGCAAATTAATGCATATTTCGCAAACCCCTACTTGTTAGATGGCTTTCCTTCCTCTTCTTGTATTTGTACCTCTCCTGGAGCAAAGCTGCTTTACCATCCTTTTGACTAGATGACTAGTATCCTTCCACTACACGCATTCAGGGAACCACTTTGTCTCTTTTTCCTTAAGCACTTCATAAGTGTCCATGCGCTTTCTTGCTCTCTCTCTGCTGCTATACCCCATCAATTACCTGCCTCACCGTGTGCTCCATGTTGCTCCCTTCTCTCAACACCACTAGCTTGTCCCATCGTTTCCCCACCCGATCTTTCATTTCCTACCATAAACTGCTCCATTGCTAGCACTGCCCACTATCCTTTGCTCTCACCCCCCTGCATCGACTTCACCCCAACCCACTCCACCCACCTGTTCCCCCATTGCTTCCCCAACACTCCTGTCCCAACACATTTTTTTGAGGACCCATCAGATGCCATTTGCTGCTGGGTTGCTCCATTCTAAAAAGAAAAAAAAAACACTTTTGTACAAGTAAAAATATTTTCCACACCAAGTGGCGCCTGCCCTCTAGAAACGGTAAATAAAAAAATAAATAACATGGAACCCAAGTCGAATGATATGTGTGCGCAAGCATGGTGATACGTGCTCATTCATACATGACGTATGCACACACATACATTATCACACATTCTCAGGCATATGGAACTTTGCAGCTGCCAGTAGCATCAAGACGCGTACATGAGCCTGCCTTCACTCACGTCATCACATGTTTCTTTTTATCTTTGACAATGCTGGACACCATTTGCAAAAAACATTGCCAATGCTTGTTTTCTTTTCAATCAGTGTCTCTAAGTAGCACACATAAGTCCACACATGGGTCCCCAGCTCGGTGCGCTATAGGATTTAAAGTGCACGTCACTGATGTGTCTCAATAAGTTTCAAACATATATGGGGTTGGTCTAGAGTGGTCGACCTCAAAGCTGGGGAACTGGGTTCGAGTCTCGGCAACGACGCTCAGCATCCTGTGATTCTGGGCAAATCACTTAATCCCCCCGTGCCTAACAAAAATGAATGTGTCCTTCTGTAACGAAACTGGTGCTCATGTAAAGCGCTCTGATACCCGATGTTTTGGGTCTAGTTTGTGCTATATAAAACTCTAAAAAAAAAAAAAGTTAGGGTAGGTGGCCTAGCACTTTAGGTTGGACTGTTCCTTTTGGGAAGTGGCCAAGACTGATCTGCATACAGTTGTGCCCTATATGTAGAGCCACAGTGAGCAAAAATGAATGGATTGGACTGTGGCCCAGAGTAGTTACCACTGTTTGAGAAGTGGCAGCTGCCATCTATGGGGAGAGGGGGCAGGAACGCGGGGGCGGGCAAATAAAGGAAAAAATGAAACACTTACCTTGCACGCCCTGCTCTCCGGACCTCTTCTTTCTGGAGTGCGGGGCTGCAGACACAAGCAAACTCCCTTGCCCAATCCTGGCGCTGCTCACATGCAGCATGTGAGCAGCGCCCTGATTGGAGGGAGTGGCCTCACTCGGCGCTCCACAGCGCACGAGAGGCCTGCACTTACTCTCAGTCCAGCTGTTTTAAGACGGCTGTGCTGAGAGGTTTAAATTGCGCATGTCTGGCTGGCCGTCCCAAGACGGCCAGCGAAAGAGACATGTGCACTTTAAACGGTGCAAAGAGCCCTCTGCCCACCACTTCTCCCTGCTGTCACTTAGCAGGCCCCGCCCCGTCCTGACGTTTGGTTCAGGACGGGACAAAGACAAATAAAATGGTAATGATTTACCATTTTATTTTTCATCTAGGGGGACTTTGGGGGGCATTTAAGTGGGGCGACGCTCCTCCGCTCCAACGAAGGAGCCGCCCCTGTGTTTAAGACTGATTCAAGCACTGCAGGCATCACTATTGATATTCTTGATGTGTTTGCACAAGCAGGACATGCACACCCAGTAAATGTGAATACACAAAAACCTGTCCATGCACTAAGTGAAAACGTTAATGGGCACACACTAGCAGATATATAAACTGTGCTTAGCACAGATTCATAAGCACATTCAACTGTCCATGCACAAGGAAAAACATGCTTAGGCACACATTGACATAAACAAACATGCAACCTTTACTACCTAGACACACGTGCACAGTTGCACACCCTGAATAAGGCAGTTTCATTAGCACACACAAGTCATTTTTCATGCACGCACACAAAGACATACACAACATCCCTATATGGAGAACACGCTATTGCAGCCGCCTAGAGGTGGGCGAACTATTGAAAGCCCAAGCCAGGCTCGAGCCTGAAGCCTAGCTCTGGCTCAGCTCGGGGTCTTGTTGGAACCTCGAGCCCATAAGGAGCCAAGCTTTCATGTGGCTTCTACCTCCATCCCTCTACTCGGGATATGATGTTATGGCCAGAGCTGCTGACTATGGAACTCGGGAAACAGGTTGTCTCTCGCCGTCGGCTCAACGTCTTGTGTTTCTGGGCTAATCACTTAATCTCCCCATGCATATAAACAAGGCATTTGACCTTGTGTAATGTAACTGGTGCTCGTGTAAAGCGTTCCAGTACCTTTGAGTAGCGTTTGCGCCATATTTTAAAAACAGCAGAAGAATCTACTAAGAGGTAAAAACAATGCCTTAACTTAAGGAAAGACAAATAGATACCCATTCACTGGCTGATTTTTACAGAGTGAAATCAGAAAACCTGAAGAAATCGCGGCTTACCTGGTTAAATTGTGTGATCCCAGGCAAATATTTTATTTCACCACAACCTTTATTTTTCTTCATTATCGCATACGAATGCACTTTCTAAAGTGTGAGTTCAGACTACCAGTTGTATAAAACTATCACTTTTAATGAGTACTTCTCAATGCAGTGCAATAACGTGCCCTATTAATGTCAAAGCTTCCACATGTTACAGAAATACATTTTTTTTAACTTAGAAAAAACTTTATCATATTTTACGTGGTTTGTTGCATAATTTACATAACACAGTTTGGCTCCTGCATGAGCTTTAAGATCCGAGCCTGGCTCGGCTCTTGCCCGTGTTAGTTTGTTTTGTTGGCTCGCCCGCCATTCAAACTCTTTACCCCCTTCATTGGTTTATACCACGCACACGTGGAGCACGTAAGTTAACACGCAGGCTCGCGCACGAAGTGGCGCAATCAGCTCGCTTCTCACTGCCCTTGGTCCTGTCTCGGAGTTGCAGTAACGGGCGCGCGCCGCGGCTCCTCTATTCGGGTCCCCATGCTGATAAATGAACGTGTCACAATTGATTAGGATCCCCGCGCGCTCGCCCCCACGATGCGAGCAGAAGGCCCCGCTGCCGAGTCTTTTATCTTCATCAGAACCGGAGAGAGATGGATTGCCTGCCCGCGAGCTGTCACTGGCAACATGCTGGGTGCCTTCTGAAGCGGATCCGTAGTCACGGGCGGACGAGCACGGAGGGGAAAAAAACGAGTTTTCAATGGACGGATACTTCTGAACGGCGGGTACAGAAGGGCCAAGTCAATCATATGCCAGGTTTGTACTTGAAAGACTACCTTGGCTCTCTCAATCTTTCAGAGGCAGCAGCCTGGGGCGTAGCTCCCATTGGTGCAGCAGGTGCAGTCGCACCAGGGCCAAAAGGTCTGAGGGGCCCACTGAACCTTGATTATTGGAAGATGGCTCTAAAAGAGGCCCCATCCTGTTGTCCCTGTCTCACTCAAAATCAGCACCTGAAGGCAGTTGCCTCGAAGTAGTTTTAGTGAGTGAGGGGAAAATTATGACTATTAAAACACATCAGAGACTCAAACTAAGCTTGAAATTGAGTTTTTGTGACAACGCCTAATACCATTGTTACCTCCATATTGAGAATCTTTCTTATAGAATGTATTGCTTTTGAGTTCACTATTACACCATACTTTAATCCCACAGGACTCAAATATACTGTTCTCGTTGTTTTGAATTTTGGGCACATAAACAATAAGTGACCCAACTTGGCCAGTGCTTTACCTTCATTCTCACAAATCACTCTCATTAAGAACTTTGTTCCTAATATGAAATGAATAATGTGATACTAATCCAAGCCTAACCATCAATAGTGATTTCGGAATAAGTTTGTCTGAATACCTACAATCGGAGGAAAGTACGTTAAGCAACAGGTAAGTATAGAGAAAATAACTTTTAACAGGTAAGTACTTAGTACTGTACAAATTAGATACGCAGGGCTTCAAGTCTGGTAGGTCCTGCCAAGTCTCAAACACAGTAGTAATTAAAAACTGACTTCGAAGTGGGCCCCTACGAAGTCTTGTATAACTGCGCTTGTGTGTGCGCAGGCAAAATCACTGATCAATTTATTAACAATTACTGTTAAAACCGTAAAGGTAATTGATGTCATAGATGCAGTCCCACTTTACATACACATGTTTTATTTCATCTTGCATTCGCTAAGAGTGTTTGCTTTTTTCCAGATTCTGTGTTTCTGTAGTTTTTAAGTCTCTGCTCTAGACGGCGCACATGCGCTGTTTAGGGCTGGGCAGTGAACTTCGCTCTGTTCGCGTAGTTCTCTGCACTTCGCGGATCATGAGGAGTTCCTCGCTAGCTCTCGCCAGCCTTAAGTTGGCGAGAGTGAGCTTTGAAAAATCCAACGCTAGACCACCTCCCAGCACGATATCTCAACGCCGGCGGTCGCTACTACTCGCGTTGAGAAACAATCCGTTCGCACTGAGGAAGCTGCCGCTTGAGTAGAATGTCTACTCGAGCGGCAAAAAGAAGCAGTGCCCTCTTGCACTGCGCATGGTGCCATTCGCACTGATTTTCCAGTGCGGGACAAACACCTGGCTTTAAAAACCAGCATGAGTGGTGGAGTTTTTAGGTCAATTTGCGGAGTTCCGCTTAGCGGAACTTCGCCCAGGCCTAGCGCAGTCTCAAAGAGAGGCATGCTGTATCTACTGTTGTGGGCTTCAGCCCACCCACAGGCTTGCCATTTGCTGGCTCCCACATCGCTCCGTTATTCCTTCTCCCCACTGGTCCATGGTATGCATGTATAATGCCTCGTCCTGACTTTAGCCCTCCCATATAATAGCAACCATCTATCCCTAAACATGCGCAGCGGCCATTGTAGGACCGATCTCGACGCAGAAGAAATCTCCAACCAAAGGCAAAAGGGACAAGGAGCCTTCCCCGGCCCCATGCTCAGACTTCATCTCCTTTGTTTTACATGAGAAATTGCGCACGTGCATTGTTCATTGTGTGTCTACACTGCAACTACAGGTTAGTAAATTGCTGTCTATTTTTAGTGGAGCTTTGTACAGTTAAACTGTACTTGACCGAACGCATTCTCCCCTCCATCGCTTAACCTGATCAGAAAACTTTCATATATTAACTGCAGTTTATCATTAGTGTAGTGCAGTGCTGCACAATTCAACTGCATCAGCGCAAGGTGACCCTATGAATGCATTTCCTTCCTTATGAGGCGTAACTGTAGTTAGAAAGCACACTGCTCAGGAGCAAGGATGTGCCTTACTACAGATTGAGTTATTTATGGTCTTGTTAATTGGAAAGGGGGGCACCACAGGTGGACTGGGGGGCTCTGGGCAGGGGTTGCGGGCTCAGGTCTTCCTCTGTAACCGACCCCCCCTGGCCTAAGTTTCACCGGCACCAGACGGAGATGATCATTACAAAGCAGGGCAGGTAAGGAGCTGGGGTCATTTTGAGGTGCTATAATTTAGAATGCAATGATTTAAATTATTGCAACGTTGTGTTCAAAATGTTGTCAATACGCCTTATGCCATTTAAAATCTTTCTTAATTGGAGTAAACAAACTGGCCGTTGTTGGTTATTAATGCACGTACTGATGGTTATTAACATGTATTTTAATATTAACCTGTTTGACAACTCGGCCTAGGAGAGACCATATTAATAACATTGGGCAGTGCCGTTATTGGGTTTTCATTACCAGTCCAAGTACTCTAAAACCTATTAATCTATAATGTTCTCATTGTATTTCTTGGTGGCACTTCCTTGGCCCGGGACACAAACGGGTCTTTATTACTAGTTCAAAATCGCTATGTACACTAAATTCTCTGTTTAAGACAGCAGCTCTACCTTAAAGTGTTGACAGCTAGCAGTCTGTTATTTCCTATTAATGCCCTGTGTCCTACATAGCAACTACATGACCAGTTCAGCAGGCCAACCCTTATGTATGGTTACTATCAGAGTATGTTTAAGGGCATCTGCTGTATGGCGTGACAGGTCCTTTTCAGTGATACCAGTGGGACGTTATGATCTAATAATGGCTTGAATCCAAAAGTACCAGTTCGTAGTCTGGGGTTCGATAAATTAATTTTAAAAGAAAATCATACTTATTGTTGGGTGCCGTCATCAATGGGCAGCATTAATGCCACATTGTATACATAAAAGTCCTTTCTTGTTCTGCATCCTATTATTGCAGTTCTTCTCTCCACTGAGGAAGAGTAACAAACCTTAACTATTGTAACATATTCAGCCTACTGGTAACTGTTACTTAACCCCAATGGGTCATTTTTGTTTAATAATGGCCAGCGATGATGCCATTAATTAATAATAGACCAATTCTTAAATTTAAAAGTCAATTGCGAAATAAATTTCAAATGTAGTTTGAAAACTAAAATTGCTTAAAATGGATTACATTTCCAGATTATATACAAACGTATTTAAAGTAGTAACTAACACAATGGTCAACAAAATTGTCAATTATACAGGGCACAGTAACTTAGCAGGTATTCTGGGGAAACAATTATTTTTCAAATGCCATTATGTTTATATTAATAAAATATTTTATCTGACTCATCGCAAGTTATAGTTAGTCGTCGTTCAATTTGTAGGCAAACGCCATTCCGACTTTGTTTTCCCATGGCCCTTTTGGTTTTATATTTATAAACATAAACACCCACCAAGACAACTCCCCTCCCTCCAACCCAGTTCAGACTGTCAACCATTTTCCATAGTCTTTAATTTGGCACCTTGGAAGGCTTAGAACTGTTAAATCATTCGTTCTATACGAGCCTTAATCGAATATACTTTAACTCTGAAAATCTATTGAGTGTCTTGTCACTTAAATATGATTTCTACAGCCAGTTTTTCACCTGACTCAAGCTAAATTTGTTCCTCTCTTTACGTCTCGGCTCTAGACGGCGTGCATGCGCTGTCCCAAAGAAACATGCTGTATCTACTTGGTGGGCTTCAGCCCACCCATAGGCTTGCCATTTGCTTGATCCCATGTCGCTCCATTAGTCCTTCTTATTTGGCCTTGGTATGCATGCCTCATGCCTCTTCAAGGTTTAGCCATTCCCGAGAGCAACAACCAACTACTACTAAACATACGCAGCAGTCATTGTAGGGCTTTGTTTCGGGACTACTTTTTTATTTCTTTAAGCCTAGCCTCGAAAGAGTCATTGGTAATTGAACATATGGACTCTATTCTAAACTCATTAGATATAAAAATAGGCATAATAATAGGTGGGGATCTAAATTGTAATTTTGAACCAATTGTAGGGCTCTGTAATATTTTTGAAGATGAGGATATCGCTAATAACATTCCCGCGTTGGATAGCACTAATACAGGGCCGTGCACGGTGGCAGCGGTTCAAATTATGAGACTGGCGGCTGGGTATGGCTTGAGAGCATGCAATGGCCGCTTACCATCAGATACGCCAAAGGCCCATACATTTTGTAGGGGTAAATCCCAGAGTAAAATAGATTACATAATGGTATCATTCGAAGTTTGGCCTTATGTAATCGATCTAAAAGTGGTCCCGAGAATAGAGAGTGACCATCGTCCCCTCCAATTGTCATTCTTTGATGAGTTTCTCCCTTCTGCTTTGCAGAATATTGAGAGTTTAGATGTGAGCCCTGACGTTATTATAGTTAGTAATAATCGCCGTTCTCTAAAATGGGCACATATATTAGAGCATAGCGAGGTATTGGCAAAAATTTATAATATATTTGCTGATATTTTTGGTCCCCATTCAAATCCACTACTAGGGAAAGATTTATTCCTAGAGCTACATAAACATTTACTGACAGCATTGGTTCCGATAGTGACTAAAATGTCAAAAAGGAAGAATGGAGAAGTAAAAACTCTCAGCAGTGAAGCAAATCCCTAGTACGACAAGGGTTGTTGTCGTAATGTTAAGACAGAATTAATATTGGCAATAAAAAATGGTAGTATGTCTAACATAAAGGATAGCAGGATCAAATATAGGAAAACTCTTGAGAAGGCCAAAAAAACTTGGGATGATGAAAATTGGTCTGATTTCCTTATAGCAGCTAAAAATAAGGACCAATTGGGCTTTTGGAGGCTTGTGGCTAAAGGGAATAAAACAGGGACGGAAGTAAAAGACGTTTATCTTGATGCAGCCACTTGGGTTGACCACTTCTCAAGGCTATATGCAGCACCAGATAGTGACATGGTCTCATTTAATGTCGGGTTACCATCCAGTACAAACGAAGACAAATTAGTTTTCGATCTAGAAGAAACAATATTGGCGATCAATACAGTTAAACTAGGGAAAGCGCCCGGACCTGATAAAATCCCGGGAGATTTATTCAAGCACGATATCAGTGTCTGGGGCCCCTACATTAACTATCTATGTAACGCCATAGTAGCGGGCGCAGAAATTCCAGAAACATGGAAAGGGGCGGAAATCTTTACAATCTTTAAAAAGGGTAATCGCTATGACCCAATAAATTATCGCCCTATTAGTTTAATTGATATTTTACAGAAAGTTTTTGCAAGGCATATTTTAAATCGCATAAATATATGGATTGAGGAGAACACTATACTTTCTAAATTTCAGGCAGGTTTTAGACTTAAAACCAGTACAATAGATCAGGTCTTTAGATTTTCTTGTTTATGTTGGAAATATGTGAACTTAAGAAAGGGTCATCTTTACGTTGCCTTCGTAGATTTAAAGGCTGCGTTTGATGGGAAACAACCTTTACTACGCATGCATTACATCGTATGCCATTAGATCGCAGTCTTTACAACGCAAGTCGTTACAACGACTTGCGTTGGAGGGCGCTATAGGACAAGGAATAGTTTAATTTACTATCCAACACCTTCCCTACTGTACGTAGGCTGGAGTTGGAATAGTAAATTAAACTACTCCTAAGTCCAGCGCCCTCCAACGAAAGTCGTTGTAACGACTTGCGTGGTAAAACCGCGATCTAATAGCATGCGATGTGAATGCATGCGTTGTATCATCATACATTCGCGTTTGATCTTATCCCACGGGCTTTGTTATGGGAGTCACTGAGATGTCAAGGGTTGCCAGCTAACCTACTCGAACAGATTATGAGGCTACATGAAAATAATTATGCGATGGTTAGATGGGGTCCAAGGGGCGAACTGACAGGACAAATCCCCATAAAAAGGGGCGTTCGCCAAGGATGCGTACTGGCTCCCACATTATTCTCATTATACGTCCACGATATTCCGAAATTTCTGAATGGCTGTAAAAATGATGCACCAAAATTAAGGGGTGAATTGGTGCCAGCACTTTTATTCGCTGACGATACGATATTAATATCGCAAACACCCAAGGGACTACAATGTTTAATAGATTCGTTCCGTACGTATTGTAACACCAAAGGCCTTGAAATTAACATTAATAAGACTAAATACATGGCCATAAATCCCCACAAAACTTTTCGGGAAAACATAGTTTTGAATGGTCAAAAGTTGGAGTACGTACAGAGTATTAGCTATTTGGGTATTTCCTTGGATACTAAATTATCATGGAAGACCCAAATAGAAAAAAGTAAGATAACCTTGACACAAAATGCGTTTCCTATTATGAAAAGGCATGGAAATAGTTTTACTAAGGCTGTTTCTCCAGCGTTGGAGGTGTTCAAATACAAAGCCCAATCTGCAGCATTATATGGGGCTGAAATATGGGGACCCTTCTGTAAAAAGAATTTCGAGGTGGGAGAAAACAAATTTTATAGAGCACTTTTAAGTCTTCCGGTACGCACACCACTAATCCCAATTATTTTGGACCTGAATATAAAACGGACTGACCACTATGCAATTTTAAGACCTCTTACATTATGGGTAAGACTTTGGTCAACACCGGAGTTGCTAGATTACAGGGTCAGTTTAGAAGAAATTATAAAATTGGATCAGAACAAAAGTATCACATGGCTTAGACATGTTTGTTTATGGTTGAAAAAGATTGGCTTATCCCAGTTTTTGGAGGACCCGTCTTCATTGACCCAAGCCTCTAAAAAGGTATTAAAATCTACTTTCTGGGCCTACATTCAAAGTAGCATGCTACATGAAACAGCAGGTGGGGCGTTAACAACAAGGTTCCTTTTGTTCAAAGATGTGGCATATTTTGAGCCTTTCTTGGACGAAGTACGCCCTCAACTTGCCAAAACATTATATATGAAATTTAGATATGGCATAATGAACATTAATACAGTTGTAGCAAGTTGGGCCAGTAACCACACTGACATATCGATGATTTGTGTACTTTATGTTCAGGTAAAGCCAAAGAAAATGAGTTGCATATTCTTTTCTTCTGTCCTGTATATGCTAAGGCTAGGAAAAAATGGATCAAACCGATTTGTTTAAACCTAGGAATGAGATCATGCAAAGAGGCGGAAAGAATTCTAAAGACTGAAACTGCACAGGTTATTGTCTTTGGCGTTAGTAGATTTCTGCTAGCAGTTAGTTTTTTAAGAGCTAAAGCAGGTCTTAAGCTGTAAGTGTATTGTCCGTATTTTCTCGGAATCCTTGAAACAATATAGTTGTCCATAATGAAAAGACACAGGGAATCGTACTGTACTATGTACTAGTAGACACAAAGTTATTAATTTTCTTACATTCTAATAATACTGGAGTTTCTTAAAATGGATGTGGAATACAAGCCTAATACCATGAGTTTTCCTCTTTTTAATCATTGATGCCTTTTTAGCATATTTATATTAGTATTTATGTTTTAACATAGTAGGGACATACAGACCCCTTTCCATTGTATCTCTTTGTATAAATTGCTTGCATAGGTTTTTATTTGGACTATTTGTATTTGTATTTAAAATTGTACGTATTTTTATGCATCTTTTATGGTTTAAAAGAACCGAAATAAAGATTTTGAAATGAAATATGATTTCTACAGCCAGTTTTTCACCTGACTCAAGCTAAATTTGTTCCTCTCTTTACGTCTCGGCTCTAGACGGCGTGCATGCGCTGTCCCGAAGAAACATGCTGTATCTACTTGGTGGGCTTCAGCCCACCCATAGGCTTGCCATTTGCTTGATCCCATGTCGCTCCATTAGTCCTTCTTATTTGTCCTTGGCATGCATGCCTCATGCCTCTTCAAGGTTTAGCCATTCCCGAGAGCAACAACCAACTACTACTAAACATACGCAGCAGTCATTGTAGGGCTTTGTTTCGGGACTACTTTTTTATTTCTTTAAGAGCGCTTTTCACAAGCGCTCCTTCTCTATAAACAGATCTCAACGCAGAAGAAATCTCCAGCCCAAATGCAAAAGGGACAAGGTGCTTTCCCCCCCCCAAACCCGCCCACTCCTCCTGCGGCACCGTGCTCGGACTTCATCTCCTTGATTTTACACAAGAGATTGGGCGAGTGAATTGTTCATTGTGTGTCTGCACTGCAACTACGGGTTAGCTAATTGTTGTGTACTTTTCATGGAGCTTTACACAGTTAAACTGTACTGGCCCAAGGCTTAACCTTATGAGAAAACTTTCATATATTAACTGCAGTGTATCGTTAGTTTAGTGCAGTGCTGCATAATTCAACTGCATCAGCGCGAGGTGACCCTACGAATGGATTTCCTTCCTTATGAGGCATAACTATAGTCGGGAAGCACACCGCTAGGGAGCAAGAATGTGCCTTACTACAGGTTGGGTTATTTATGGTCTTGTTAACTTTCAAATTAATCCCTTAATCCAAAGACCACCATAGCATTGTGTTTTATTTTATTTTGTTTGGAATCAACATTCACTCCATCAGGGACGGGGCCTTGGCTGCTCAACCACCGTGTCCACAGAAGAGTGAAGGCAGCCACGAAACCTGTGTAACTATCGCAGGAATATTCACCAGCATGGCTGTCAGTAGTGAACAGATACAGTCTTGCCTTTAAAATTAGGCTGGCCAACTTTTCATCATCATCATCTCGAAGGACACTTTGAATGCGTGGACACACTTTGCATGAATTAAGATATTTTGCACATACTTGCACATGACAAGATACTACAAACCTATCAGGATATACCTTTTTTAATAAATGTTATTGTCATTTTTAGTACAACTAAAAATCATCAATCGATCTATCTTACACATCATCTCTTTCCACTTCATTATGGTCTGGAAACCTTTATTTGACCCACCGACAGGCACTGAGAGAAACACTCACTGCCTTCAGCCTCAGCAACACAACTTACTATTGTGCCCCAAAATAGGCACCCACCCACAACCTTAATACCTGGACCATCACACGATCCTATGCAACCTATACCATTGACAGCGCCAATAACTCGGAGCTCGGTCATTGCCGAGACCTATTGGCTTTGCTAATGCTTGTTTAATGTGACCTAGGACTCCTTTATAGTGCATGCTGTGAACTGAACCACCTATAGGTGTCTGGGTGTGTTCAGTTTGTGGGGAGTGTTTTTGAGGGCACTATTGAGAGCTCTAGAGTTGTGGATGAAGGTAGTCGAGCTACTCACAGTGACTTTCATAAAGGTGTTCAGATTAAATGCTCATCCAATCCTTTGCCTATCTGCAGAGCGCATTGAGCAACAGAGGCATATGTGCCAATTATAATTACCATTTTATCTGAAAGTTTGTGAAGCAGGTATACACAGCTGTATATTGATGGCGCCAACCAAAATGAAAATGTGTTTACTTACAGGTGGGGAGAGAGAGTGTGGATGTGTTTTGTGAGAGAGAATGAGGGCATGGTAAAGGGCAGATAACTCAACAAATTTTGTGCAGAAGTTCAGAGTGAAAAAAGAGTGATGAAGAAGATGACTGGTGATATGTGTAGATGTCCGGAGAAAAAGCGCTTAAGTAATGAGTGTTTGCCTAGAAAAGTGGTGTGGAGGGGAGAACTGCCTTTATTGAGATTCTTTAACAACCACTATCCTACCACTAGACCTCTAGCAATCTACTCACCCACTTGCTATGGCAAGTAAGATTTTATAAGGGTGAGCTATTTTTAGGGCCTACAGGCCTGTTCTGGTGAGCTGACAGAGAACAGGTGTCTGTTCATTCCTTAAGATAAAAACAAGATTTAAAGGCATATTTATTGCTTATTCACTTATCACATTTGCTCTGTGTTCAGAGACAGAGGTCAAATGTCACCTCATGTCTTATTACAGTTTGCTGCTTCTTTTATCCTGGAGGTTGGTGTTTACTTGTATTTCTCTGATTTTGTAAGTGAACTGACAATCATGCTGTACAAAAAGTGTGAAATGAAGGGCTGTAGGACGTCTTACTACTTCTCTAACGCACAGCATTTAAAAAGCGTGTAAATGACCTGTATAAACATTTCAAAATATATTTCAGTGGTTATGCAAGTACAGTTTTTTTGTAATTATGTGTGATTAAAAAAGATGGGATGAAAACAAATCAGTTTACTTGGTGATGTGCAAATGACACTTTTTTAAATTTATTTTTTAAACACCATTTCCACAGATTAATATTAATATGCTATTTAGTTTTATCAGTGAAATTGCATATTAGTGGGAAAGTCTGTGGCCATCTCAATGGAAAATGTTCTCTTTGTAAATGACAGTGCGGTACCGCATCATGCTTTAGTAATCTATTTATTAAAAGGGAGTATTTCAACGCGAACCGAGAAACATTCCTGCCTTGACGAAAGCTATTAGTGAACTAAGAGGCAAGTTAGGGGCCATGTGTACTATATATGTGGGCTAGATTCCTATTATAAATGGAGCAAATGTATAGTTTATAAAATAAAAAAATATTTTTTTTTGTACAGTAGAAATGCTGAGCTCGCATATTTGAAGGTGCTCTTATATGTGATCATGAAGAAAAAGGCAGCTCTGTAAAATAAAAGATTTGCCTAGGATCACACAATTTGAGACCAGTTTACAGGTCGAGTACATTACAGTGAGGTCAAGTAGAATATTCAAGTCACTAGACCTGCAGGTCTGGTAAAATATTTTTCAGGGCCTGTCTTCCACGGTCCTTAATAATTAATTCTCAGCCTCATATTTTCAGAATTCAAGCAGTTTAAATTCAAAATAGTCACAACAAAATCATGGTGTTAATCATTTATTTGATGCTGTCAACGAGCACTGGCAAAGGCAATGGGTCTGGCTAAATATAGCCAGACCTATGTGGTTTGTTATTGTGTCATGTCTAGATGCAATAAGAGAAGAGTCATAGAAAGGCACCCAAGTACAGCTCCGGGATCACGCTGTGTGATGCGACTGATTTTGGTTCACATGGTTTAAGCCAGACCCTTAATTACATAGGCCATACCTCTTGTAAATAATTCATAATTAGGCCTCATTTGCCCCTCAGCCCCACATTTTTCATCTCAGTTAAAGCACTGAAGATACACAATTAAAACAAGAGGTGCAAGTACCTTCTGAGGCCGAGATACAATCCGACATGCATTTATAGTTCCCGAGCACTATGCGCTGTACATTCTTTAACGTTGGTGTGTATGGCCAATGATATTCCCTGGGGTTAGGTTCAGGTTGTCTTGGAGAGGGTTGATGCATTTGGGGCTGTGCTCTAGTCACTGGGTAAAGAGGTCCCAGACCAAAAACTACAATGTAGTAGGGTGAACCTTCTTAGTCCATGCAAGTTGGAGGTTGAATTAAAGGTATCCTCAAAAAAAAAAATCTCCAAATCCCACTATCCAAACAGGCAGTGGCTCAAACTTTAAAAGTAGTCTATAGGTATTTCCTGGTGCTCATGTGAGAGATGTCTTGGTGACTCAGTGTCCAGTTATTGGTTGGGGACGATTAGCCAGTTAACTATAATCCAGAGGCAAGCTATAGGCTAAACTATTCAATATGCTTTATCTCGAGGCAGTAGCCGAATGTGGGCAAGTTCCCTCTATATGACCAAAGGGTCTCCTAAGGAATAGAAGCCCATATCACTGAATCTACCAGTTGTGATCATGAGTTTCCAACGCCAGGGACACTGGACCAGGGGCCCACGTTGCAGTCCCTGGTGGCACTAGACATGACCAGATAAGGAGTCAGAACCAGAAATAACAGAATGGCTACAAGGATGGTTCACACAGTTCTGTAATTGGGATTACTTCCAGGATATGAAAACCAATTGCCTTCTCATCCTCTTGGGGTTAAATACAGTGATTCATAAGGAGCTTGCAGACACAAGCTAGGTTGTGGAGTGGTGGAATTCTCCCTTCTCGATATTGAAAGGGCTTCTATTGGTCCTTGACCTAGACAACATTTTTGTAGGTTCAGCCTAAAAGGCTAATGTAATTTAAAAAGGCTTGAATGCTTTAGTTTAAAAATAAAACTTTAGCACTTTAAAATGCACAGTCTTTTTTTATAATAGAAGAAAGTAATTCGTGAAGTAAGAGAGTAGTTATTAAACTAAATTAAAGGATAGCACTTTATGTGGCGACTGAGAAGTTTGAGGCTGAAGTTGGGCAAAATGGTTGATTCATGAGGTCTGTTTCTCTTTCTTTTCCAGCAAAATTCAAGTGTCCAATGTAATGGTCAAACCTTGTGCTTGCAAAGGATCCAATTATGCTGAGAATTACTTATTTAGCAAGAGGTTATATCAGGAGGTTGTCTCATACAGATTATTTACAAATCAGGATTGTATGGCAGCGTCTGAGTAACCCACCTTCTGTATAGATGCACTGTGCCTCTTGTGTTGTAGCCTTGTGTTGTAGTTGTGAAGTCACAATTACCTCATAAGACAGGAGATATTAATCCTTTTCTTTCCTGTTTCTATTTCCACCTCCCTGCTGCTGAGACCCAATTAAAAGGCTTTAGGAACAATCTATACAGTGTACCAAAGAAGATAGGCTGGGGCTTATATAGACTTTTTCTGCAAGCTGAGGTTTATTACTAACTGAGATAACATGTTCCCTGGTTCTCACAAGCTACCAAGTCAGCTTTCGGTGGATTGAGCGTTTTCAATGTGACATGTTGACAAAGAGTGAAAGGAATAAGCACAGTAGCCAAATCCCTCAAAGAGAAAAGTACGACCCAGTCCCTGCTGGTATAGGACCAACTGATGGATTTCAAAGTGGGCTGAGAAAGATGTCACTCTTGCAATGAATTACAAGCAATAGGCCTCTAATACGTAATAAAGCTTGGGATAGGATATGACCCTACTTTGAACTCCAACTGAATAATTTGTCCAGATGTACCCTTATGGGACCGCTTCAGAGCACAGTGCTCTCTGCTAGCAGGTTCCTGTCACAACCAAAAAGGCTCCACAAATGTCAAAGGCAAAACCTATGCACTCTTCTTCCAGCTAGACTTGCCTGTGCACCCATGGATGTTGGGCGTCAGAGCAAACACATGAAGCACCATTTCTGAAACACATTGGGGTGGGGGGTCACAAGGCAGACCGGGACTACTAGACCCCAACCACGGTGGTTCAGGTCATTTGCCAATTGTAGGAAAGTGACCCTTTTCGACATGGTCACCCCCATTTTTTCCCTGGTATTTGATGTGATCTCGACTGGAAGAACACTGTGTTCCTGCTAACCAGGTTCCTGGTGCCAGATTGCTTTTCCAGAAACGGTGCAATTGTACCCCAATAGGCAATACCTTTAGCACGCCCTGTAAGTCCCTAGCAGGTAGTACCCCTGGTACCTAGGACTAAAGAGGGTCCTTGAGGACTGCAGCACGAATTGTGCCACCCTAAAGGTGCCCTCTGAAAACCTACCAGTTGCTGGTGTGCTGACTGACTGGTTTTTGCCAGCTTGCCACCAGAGACAAGTTTCCGACCCCCAAGGGTGAGGGCATTTGCTCTCAGGAGGCCAAACACCCTCTCCCACAGGATGACCTGCAGATTAACATTCAAAGGCAGGGGATCTTCAAGGAGCCCACCGCCTTTGGTACGCAAGAGGGAGCCGACCCCCTTTGTCAAGAGTCCTTTGGCACCTGGACAGGTGGGAAAATTAGCTAGTCAGATAGGCGTGTCAACCCGCGGGCTAGTACCACCCCTAAGGGTGGCTACCTGAAGTGGAGGCGACTTTTCAGAGTTGTCCATCTTGGTGATGGCAAACTTAGGAACTCTGGCACATGGTTTTGCCCACTTCCCCCAGGAAGTGGTCATTTAGGGGGTGTAGTGACCCATGGGGTAGGTATCCCATTGGCTTCTACCCTACACTCCCCTAACACCCCTAAAGTTAGTATTTAGGGGAGTCCCTGGCACCAGAAAATCAAATCCTGAGGGCCTACAAAGAAAAAGGACACTGAAGAGCCACAAAAGCAAATACTGAAGAAGAGCAACTGACTTGACACCAGCCCTGCTGGCCTGTCTGCTGTTCCACGTCGAATTGCACCAAAGACGTCTCGTCCTGCCAGCTGTCAAGTCTCCAAAGCCTGGGAGGACTACCTGCCTTCAATGAAGACTCAAGAACTCCTGTGGAGGTGCTTTCCTGCAGGCACCCCAAGAAGAACTGCGTGGACTCCGGAACTGCCAAAACCCGACGCCACCAAGCACCACTGCACCCGAGCCCCTAGCCAGAGTCGAAGTGGGCCAATGAACACCTCAAAGACCCTCTGCACCCAGCCTGAGGAGAAGAGGATCACCAGTGTCCCCATGTCCCCTAGCATTGCAAGACTTCAGCCCTTTGCTTGGTTAAACCCGGCTGGCTTCCCAGTCAAAACCTGCAGCCTCTTTTCACGAAGACCAATCCTCGGAGACTAACATTGGGCACCTGACGCTGTATTACACCACTGCACCCGCCGTCCTAGTGCCGCCCGGAGGTGACCTGCTGGTGCTGCCTTTGACCTTGCCCCATACTCACCTTAAGTCCAGGAGTTTGGTCTCGTAAGTTGTTGTACTGTACCTGAATGCTGTACTTGTTTTTCCTCCCATAGGATAACATTGCAGCCTCTGAAAAATGCACTGGCAACTTATTAAACAGAAAAGTATTTCTCTTGCAAAGCTTACCTGCTCATATTGATTCTGGTGCCTAAACATATATAAAGATACGTGTTATTTTTATAAATTGGTGTGGATCTCCTTATTGAGTCATCTGCGTCATTTATTGACTGTTGTGTGTGTTTGCAGATGTTTAACACTCCTCTGATAATTCTAAGTCTACTCGACCACACTACCCCCTAGAAGAGCACCTTGGGATTGCTAGAGCAAGCCCCTGTCCACTCATAAGGGAATACCTGAACACTGCGCGACATACCTCCTTTTTGGTATATCATATAAAGAACCAGCTTCCTACACCAATGGTGTCCTGTAGTCCGTCCTACTATGGCCGTGGAAACTGGGCCAAGTACACTCCTTTCCGCACTTCATTCTCAGGGTAGAGAGGTGAGCAGTCACCAGCTTCTCGGGGAGATAGTGGGTTGGGGGTGTTTAGAACTCAGCAATTGACCAACAGAAATTATTAGACAACATCCAACTGAGTGTTTGCCTTTTATGGAATAATATACTCAGTTAATGTCACAACAGAACAAAATACTACACAATTCAATAGTCCTGCTGTACAGTGTTAATAAAGTTGTGTCCGAACAATGAAGCACTACACCCTCCTCCTTCCCGGTAATCATTTGCATCCCTCTAGGATTAGGTTTCCCACTACTCGCATCCCTAACCCTCTGTGGGATTAGGCAAAATAAGCCTCATAGGCAGAGATAATAAAAAGTTCTTTCTGTTTTAAGAAGCAACTCAGTTCAATTTCTTTTATCATTTCTTTAAACAATGGTCTCAGTTGGGTGCAACAGGCTTGTACATGTGTGAGTCTCTTGTCCCTGTGTGCGGGTTAAATCCTGCAGTTTACATGTGTTTGTTCACAGTGATCTGGTCTGTGGGTGAGAGCAGGCTACACACTTTCCCTCACAACTTGGCTCTTCTTCCGCAGGCGAAACTGCAGGGGCAGCCTCATTTTATGACAAGATTTACAGGTCAGACTTGGGAGGGAGACCGCATGCACATCAGCACCCAACTTTGGGCCTGCGAGATGGTTGCAATCTGGTGCTTGATGATGGCATTTGTAGTATCTGGGCTGAGTTTCTTGAGACAATGACTCTGGGGGTCAGTTTTGGTTTTCAGGCGGATTTTCATTCTCTGCTGCAGTGGTGACTTGGCTAACTTCTCCTTGTTGGTGCTGATAGTATCCATCTCTTGAGCCCGTGGCAGACTGCCAGGCAATACACTGTGGCACAGACTTTGTGCAGTTCACTCCTAAACTGAGCAGGGAAACCGAGGGACCCCTTTTTCAGCATGGGTCACTCCTGGACTCCTTTCTTTTGATATCGCCTTCATCTGGGGCTCCTCAGGCCAGGCACACACTGGACCTCTCCTCTCTGTCAGCAGACAGTCAGTCTTCTGTCCTCTTTAGGCACACCCTCAGCTTCTCAAGCAGAAAGTGCTCACTTCATGTGATGTTGCCTTACATCTGAGAGACTGGCCATCAGGTAGACACCAGTCATGGTGGCACAGCAGCTCTTTGAGTTTTCTGTGAAGGACTCCCTTCCTTAGAAAGAACTTGGAACTGAAACAAAGTGAGGTGGAATGGATCCCACTTTTATATAGGTCTTTCAGACCGGGCAGGTGGATTTACTGTGTCATGCTTCAGAACCAGTTACGGTTGGTTCCCCGTTGCTCTCCAGGCACAGCCTCTGTGTAAAATGATACTTTTAACAGCAGGTCATACGTTGGCTGACTCCAAGCATGAATGCCCAGAACATGTGCACAATGACGTGTGAGTTCCTGCACCTGGCTGATATCAGACTCCCTGAAGCAGTAATCAGAGACAAACAAAAGGGCAGGCCTGCCCTTAACTCCTTGAGTGCAGAGGACGTAACGGTTACGTCCTTGGCTGTGGTGCTGGTGTGCCAAGGACGTAACCGTTACGTCCTCGGCACACTCCGCTTAATCCCTCTGCTGTAAACAGCAGAAGGATTTCCTTTTTTTTTTTTTTTTGCCTCGGGAGGTGGGGAAGAGCTTTCCCAACCTCCCGAGGTATTTTTTTTCCTTTCAATGTAACGACAATCGTGCGCTGACGTCATTACATTGAAACTGAAAGGAGCCGACTGGCTCCTTTCAGTTTCACTGCTTCGGTGCTCGTGGACCTATCTCAGCCACCTGAGCACTGAAACACACAGGAGAGGTATTGTTGTAAAGGGGAGAATCTCCCCTTTCCAATGGTACCCTTCCCTAGTGGATTCCTGCTTGGGAATTGCCGCAGGAGGGCGATCCCCAAGCAGGGATCCACCACTAGACACCAGGGAGGGGGGAGTGGCCCCTTGGGCAAGGGCCTTTGCTCCCCCATATCCATTTGGGCATTTTCAGTTTTTCTGCTCCTCGCCCCCCTCCCGGGGTGCAGATGGGTGCAATGGTCCCTGATCCGCCGACTAGACACCAGGGATTTTTTTTTTGTACTTGGGGGTAGGGGCTGCCTTAAATGGGCACTCTAATGCCCTCACCCCTCCCAAAAATTGCCATAGTCTTTCTGCCCCCCTGGGGTTCAGATAGGGGCAATAACCCCCGATCTACCTCCCCCCGGGGGGGGGGGGCAGAAAGCCCAATAGGCACTAGGGATGATTGTTTTTGGGGTTTTTTATAAGAGGGGTGGGGGCTGCCCACAATGGGCATGCCAATGCCCCCACCCCAACACAAGAGGGACAATCATTCTGCCGCCCCCCCAGGAGGCAGATGGCAGAAAGCCCACTAGACACCAGGGTTCTTTTTTTTTTTTTTTTAGTACTCTGGGATAAGGGCTGCCCTAAATGGGCACTCTAATGCCCGCACCCCTCCCAAAAATTGCCACAGTCTTTCTGCCCCCTCGGGTGCAGATGGGCGCAATAGCCCACTAGGCACCAGAGATATGTTTATGGGCATGTCAGGGAGGCAAGGACTGCTCCCCTTTTTTTGTGAACACATTTTGGCTGCCTCTGCCCCCCTTGACCAGCAGACCTCCCTGCATCTTTAATGATTAAAACAAGGCTGAGCTTTTCATCTTAGCTGGCCCTTTTGACGTTTTGGGCACACCTCTATTGTCAATCACAATAGTCTTGCGTGGACTGCGCATGCGCAGTCCACACAAGACATAAAACGTAGGGGTTTGCAGCGAGGACGGCGGCGAGGAGGAGAGACACCACGGTGAGGAGGAGGGCAACCTGCAGACGCCAGAGAGAAGGTAAGTGGTTTGTTTTTTTTGGGGGAGGGAGGGGGGGTTTTGGGCTGTGGTGCAGGGGCTAAGGGGCGTAATCTGCTCCGCCACGGAGTAGGAGTTTTGCCTCAACTCTGCGTTCCCAACAGAGCGCGGAGTTGGTAAAACTCTGCAAACTCCGCTGGCGGAGCGGAGTACGCCGCCCTGCGGCTATGTGAAGACAATATGGCAGAGTATTATTAAGAGATAATGGATCCCACAATGGAATAAATATGGGCTGACTCTGCCTTGTGGGAGATAACCCAGTCCAGATCTGCCATGCTATAACACTGCATGTGTCAGGTGAGCGCAAGGCCTGAGACAGCCGGTCAAGCCATCATGCGCAGTGATGGGAGTGCACACCCACTCCCCTCAGTGCCTGTCACCACCAGGCCCGGCCCCCAAGACTTGGCAGGAAAATAAAAATAAAACAAGTGCTGTTTTATTTTTCCTTTCCTGACGTTTTGGGGGGGGGGTGACGCTCCTCCGATTGCCTTTGCTTTTAAAGGTAAACTGGAGACTAGCCAGTGGCTACAATATTCTTAGGAAGTCCAGGCAAGAGCCCTGTGTTGGGGTATCATTGAGACTGATGAACCAAATGCTTCCTAAGGCGGAATGGACTTGTTTATTAGAAGGAGGAAAAGTTGAAAACAGTAACTGTGCATACCTTTACATTCTGCCCCTACCTTCATCTTGATGGGATATCCCACCTGGCACAGGAAGGGACTGGAGCATCTAAATTCAAGCAAAGCTCTGTTTCTTAATAAATTCTACCCCCTACCTCCATCATGATGGGATGTCCTTCTTTGCAAAGGAAGGGTCTGTAGTGTCTAACTTCAAGCACAGCTCTGCTTCATAAGGAAATCTGAAGCCAGGCGGCATGTATGACTTGCTCATGCCTCGCCCATGCCCAAAACATGTCTGCCAGCCACAGCTCTAATACTTGCTCTCTGCTCAAGGGGACTAGACAGAGCTACACAACTTTTATAGTGTTTTCATATGTTTGCCTCTTTTCGTTTTCAGTCTGTCTGACTCTCGGGTCATCGGTTTCCTCATTCTTGGGCGTTTACCATTTGCTGAGGCTTCTAAAGTAATATTTCTGCAAATCACTGCTCCTTAATGATCTATTATGGGCCTTCCAAATACAGCAGCCAAACTAAGAGCGAGCTTCCTTCTAGAATGCATAAATAGGTGAAATAGTGAAGCAATATGAAGACACCAAAAAACTAACTTATTTTATATAAACGTCCTGGTCTTCTTGATTTAGAGAGTGGACAGTAATGAAAATAAATCTGCTCCTTCTCCCTGCAGATTCATTGAAGACTCTTCGCTGCCCAGAATCCTCTCAGAAAGCCCTGTGATCTCATCACTTGTTCTACCTCACCCACCATCACTACTAGAACAGTCTCTATCCTGGTCAGTCATCCGACATGCTGCACAAGACCTACTACATTAAAAAGCTGCAGACAGACTGCCCTGGAGACCACGTATATCCATGACCGCAGTCCTTGCACTGGCTGCCCCTAAACAACAGACCCTATTTCAAAGCCCTCAGCTTGCAGCTGTGTCTGTGTGGGGATTGTTCTGTGCGTCCATCCAGGTCCTTTACCTGTGAGCGAGAATAAATGTTAGGAAAGCAACTTTAAAGGTTGCACATGTGGGCTTACTTACAAAAAGTCCCTAGCATCAGGTGTTCGGAAGAACCATGGTAGGAAGGGTTTTGGGGTCCTATGCATAGAGATGATTCCCCCCGTCCCAAATTGGAACATTTAGGCTTGTTAAGTGTTGGATATTACACAGCCATCGAGGACAGACTAGGCTTTAAGCCCTTCACAAGGGCCGATATCTAGGAATTCTGTTTAAATTAATTGATTTAGACATGATTATGACTAGGTCATTAGTGAACATTTTATGTTAACTATGCATTTA
Source organism: Calotriton arnoldi (assembly GCA_963921515.1). Taxonomy (NCBI): domain Eukaryota; kingdom Metazoa; phylum Chordata; class Amphibia; order Caudata; family Salamandridae; genus Calotriton; species Calotriton arnoldi. Next base: position 535,474 of record CAWUFW010005313.1, on the reverse strand, counting down.
AAAATTTAGCAGAAAATTGTAAAGTCTTTTCAGGTAGAAAACTTTGTTTATTTTTATAAACCATGCACTGTAAAATTGTATAGCTTCTTGACGCTACAGGAGCAGAGGTATCTTGGGTAGGAAGATAGACTGAATTACCAGAGGCTCGGGCTTCAGTCCACAAGGCTGTCTCTAAATTACATTTGGTGAGTGTCTCGAGCACCCAGCAGATACGCTGCTCCCTATTTCACACAGACCACTGGCTCACGTCTAAGAGAATAGGGGTACCTATTGGATTACACTGGCCATTCAAGCTCCGGTATTTCACAGCAAAGCTATCCACAAGACTACATAGCTCATTCTGACTCAGAGAGTAGAGAATACCCCACAGGACCTACAGGATAAGGCAGAAAGCTGTCCCTCCCATTCAAGGGCGTAGCCCGGAAATGAAAATACCTCTCACTTTGAACTAAACCTCTAATGGCACAAAGCAAGCGAAGCAAATGAGCCCAACCCTCCCTAGAAGAGCTTCCTTGTCTATTCCATCCACACATCTTTCCATTTATCCTTTCACCCCTCCATCCACCAACTGATATCCACTATTTCACCTTTAAATTCCATCATCCATTAATTATTTTATCCATTTTTTATTCTTCCCCTATTCAATCCATCCATCCACTCTGCCATCCATGGTCTGTCCATCCTTTCATCCACTCTGCCATCCATCCACCCACCCTGCCATCCATTCTTCCATGTATCCAACGTTTCATCCATCCACTCTGCCACCCATCCATCCATCCCCTCTGCCATCCATCCATCCATCCCCTCTGCCATCCATCCATCCCCTCTGCCATCCATCCATCCCCTCTGCCATCCATCCATCCCCTCTGCTATCCATCCATCCCCTCTGCCATCCATCCATCCACTTTGCCATGCTGCCATCCATGCCTCCAAACTGCCATCTATCCATCTACTCTATCCATCCATCCACTCTGCTGTCCATCCGTTCATTCTGCCATCCACCCATCCAACATACATTCATCCACTCTGCCATCCACTCCCAATCCATCTATTTGTCCATTCATTCTTCCATCCATCCCTTTACTCTGCCATCCTTCCACCTGTCCATCTACCTATTCCTTCACTCATCCTTTCACCCGCTAAACATCTACCCACTTATTCATTCACCCACTTATTCACCCACTCACCCATACATCATTTCAAACTTCCTTCCATTCAATAGTACCTTCATCTTCCCCTCTTCTATTTACCCATCTTTTCTTCTTCCTCGCTGCTGCTCTCTCTTCTGTTGACGCTGTATTTCTTTATATCGGTATTTACCAGCTTTTGTCTGTCGAGTTGGAGACCGAAGAGGTCCATAAAGAACCCCACCCTGCTAAATCTGATATAGAGGTGGGTTCACGACTCCCCTGCTCCCATTACAATCTCTTCACACAGAGTGCAGGGGACAGGTCTACCAACTCTCTTCACTCTGGAGCAGGCAGAGATGTATTGTCACACTCCATAGAGGTCTCCTGAGAAACACGAGCCATGGTTTGTGGTGCGAGCCGGCTCGGGGGTAATGGTTTGCTCTCTTGGTTGTACAGTTGGAGAGAAGGAGGATTATGAAAAGAGGGGTGATAGCAGTGCTTAATTTGAGCCGGGGCTTTCCGGTGCTAAGCACTGGCACCTAATTGGTTTCCGGTGCTCGGCACCGGCACCTTATTGTCAACACCATACTTAGAACAGTCCACCACATGGTGGTGCTGCTCATCTAATTTAGAGATGAGCAGAACAATGGTAGTTTAGGAATACAAAATACATTAAAATTGCTAATACCTGCCTCCCCAGCCATTCCTTTAGCTTTGGGGACCTGGAATAATATGAACTTTCGCATTTACATGCGAGGGAGATGGTTAGTAGTTGTTTTGGCAGCGATGACAAGGGCGATGGGTGGTGCAAGCTGCAGTGGCCTCCAGGTCAGAGCCCTGGCACTATATATTTTACAAATTAAGCACTGGGTGCTAGCAGAGTGATCTTACACAGTCGATAGGACGAAAGGTAAAAACAAAATACATGTTTTAGCTCTGTTTTGGAAGAGCTGCAGTCAAGGAGAGAGTCTGAGATTACCAGAGTGAGCACTTGGGCACTTTGAGGGGGTATAAGAGGGCAGAGAGTTACCTAGCCTCGTAGTTACTTGAGGAGGATTTGAGATGTGTTCTGTGGAACTCCCCCTTAGCAATCTCAAGCCCCACCGCCCCCATTCAGCCAGCCCACACCTACCTTGACATGACCTGCAATCACTAATTCTGTCCCTTCCCCCAACTCTGAAAGATCTCACACATGGTCACCAAGGAACAAGACAACCTGAAGTCACATTACGCGCACACAGCTGTGGCATACATATAGGTTAATGAATGAATGAGTGACTAAACCAGGGGTCGACAATATTTTTTAGTCATGAGAGCTATTTACGTTCAATGAAATCATCCTGAGCTGCTAATAGTAGTAGCGTTGTTATAGTGACCACATTAGAAAAGATTACATTAGTGCCCCTCTATGCAAGATTACCAGCAGTGATCCCCCCTCAGTGCAGGATTGCCAGCAGTAATTTAAGAGTTTTGTCAATCTGAAATGCCTCCATATGGGTAATACATAACGGCCATAGATGCAATGCCTCTCATACCAAGGTAGTAATAATAGTAACAAGGCTCCCCAATGCTGCATTATTTATCAATCGAATATCAGCTTCAATTATATTTTGTAATTTATGAGCTCTGACATTTTCATCTGGAATACACACTTTTAAATTTCTAATTTAGTAGGCTGGGCTGCACACAGGAGAATTACTACAGGTAGCAGGAGAGCTACCAGTAGTTCACGAGCTACTCGTTGGAGAAGCCTGAACTAAACGAATGAGCAAAGAACGAAAAGCATATTTGCAAAGTGTCTGATGCTGCAGTGAAGCTTCAAATGTACATAGACCTCTCCTTATTCATACCTTGCCATATGCATGTAGGATAGAGGTATGGATTTACTCTGCTCTTAACCTGCTAGCTCCCTCTATGACACAGGCAGAGATTTTCATATATTGAATTATATCTCTAGTTCCATTCTGTATGAGTTCAGAGCTGCCAGTAAGCACTGTTCAGTGCCATATTTGAGATGTTTCTGCAGTCACGCACTTCTTCTTCGGCCCATCACCCACTTCAAAACAATTTGTGCCAACAACAAAGATACTGAAATGTATTGTTTCCAAGAGCTAGGGATGACTGGGATGTTGCCAGCAGCAGATGCTGGAAGCGCTGTAGCCTACTTTCTAAACTTCTACTGGGTGCCCTTCACACGTGCCATTACTGTGCCCACATGCTGGGTGCCAAAAAAGAAGCTATGTAAATGTATGTAGAGGAAATACCCCTTATCAGGTACTGTAGCAAATTAGCAGGTGGATACTTGGTTGGAAGGATGTTGTACTGGAAAATTTGGGAAGTGTTTTGGTGTCGTGCATTGGTGGCCAGAGTGGTGCTCTTGTTCTGATATTGGGGGCTGTACCTCAGTGTGTAATGGTGGGAACAGGAATGAGAGGTAGAAAACCTGCACTTTACCCTGAAGGCCTTTTGGTCCCATTGTGGACATGACTAACTGTGGCATAGTGGAGTTGCATCACACCATGTATCGTGCACAACTCTGGTTTGCTAATGCTTTTGTCATTTGCTGAGTAAATACTGCTTGACGTTGTTGTATTGTGTATCCTGAGGGCACCCCTAGTTTGGGGGGTTCAAACATTCTAAAATCTTTAGTAAATGTTGCTGAAAAAGACACAACATTGCAATTTGTACATGGCTAACCCATGGTAGTGTTGGACACTGCTGGACCACCAACCAGCACTCTCCTGCCTCACTCATGTTGTAACTCATTCTCTCAGAGGTTATTTGTAATTCGGGCTCCCAGTTTTATGGTATTTATTTTTTTGACATTTCTGTCTGTATTTATCCACATTTATTTTTTGCTAATTTTATCTGTATTTATCCATATTTATTTGGGGTTTTATAGAAAAACAAAGCTGAAATTAGTATATTTCCACATTTATTTAACAGGTAAATATGCACTCATGCGTGAATGCCAACTAGGTTTTATTTGCTGTAAACACGAACAATAGATGAATCAATGTACTTATAAGAAAAAATGCAAATTTCAGTATCATCTGTGTGCATATCTACTGCTGTTAAAGCCTCTTTACTAAAAGACCTTTCTTTTTGAGCTCCTTTACCTATCAATCCACACAGCTATTGGCCTGGCAGTCATGGCAGACAGTATTTAGAATTACTCAAAAAGCAACCCAATTTCCGTTTTTATCCACATTTAAAAATAAATACAGACAAGAAAATAAATGTTTTTTGTCTGTATTTATCTGTAAAAATCAGTAAAAACGGAAAACAGGGAGCCTTATTTGTAATAAATAGAACCAGAATAACTATGGGCTGATTTTAAATGTATAATTACTAAACAGTTTATTATTTTGTGCCACCATATTTTATTCTTAATGTCGTAAATGTTTTAAATCCGTGCTACCACATCCCAACGGCCGGAGAGCCATGGGAGTCGCTGTAAACATGTGAGAACTGCAACATGCTGCGGTTGGGGGCTTCTGCACATCTGGAAATAAAACGAAACCCATCATAAAACACCTGCTTTGGCAGTGGTTTCGCCTACACTTGATTCTCAAAAACACAAATCCCCTCTTACCCTCCCCAGTGGATTCAGATCCACCCGCACCGCTGCCCTAGTGACCCTAAGAAACCCACCCATTTGCTCACTTGTCTGTGTAAATGGCATTTCTCATACCATAGTGACATGGTAGTATAATACTGCATAAAATTAGCTCTATCACTTGGCCACGGGAGGTACGTTATTGCTATTTTGTACCTCCACATCGTACCTAACCCTATTAACTATTGCATTATTATCTGTACTTACCTAGCGATGTAGTGGTTAGGTCTATGTAATGGATGCAATATTATTCTTATGCGATATTCATCATACTATAGTGGTGGCTTACCTAGTGAAATACTGACACAGAATGGACCACGTTCTGCCACATAATTTGCATTTGTGCTGTATAATTGAGTCAATCCTAACAAAATGTAGTCCTGCATTGCCACATAATTCCTGTGTGACCCTGCTCATTGAAAATTATTAGCAGTTGTTTATCTGGTTTGTTTTAAGTAGAAATAAACGAAATTGTAATAAAAGTAAAACAGGAACATTGGAAACGCTTACTCCCGGTCTCAGTGGTCCGGTAGATCGCAGTTCAATCCGGCTCAGCCTAATTCAACCCATTTGAGGAGTGTACTGCTAGGAGCCCTCTGATATTTTTAAGTGGCCAATATCGGGATAAGAGCACCACTCTGGCCACTAATGCACGACAACAGAACACTCCCCAAATAGACCACTTTCCAATACAGCATCTTTACAACCTAGAATCCATCGGCTATGTGCTACAGTGCCTGATAAGGGGTATTTCTCCCACATACATTTTCTTACAATACAATTACATGACTTCTTTTTCTGCATCCAGCACGTGGGCACAGTAATATCACCGCATGTTTTCTCATATGAAGGCGTGATTTACTCTTGGAAATACAGGAGTAAGGGAAACTTAAAACAGAGCCCAACCTACTGACAAAAACATCGTTGTGCATGAGACCCAGACTGGGAAAGCTCCCTTCCAGAAGTGCACTCACTAACAGGGCGAGCTCTGTCTCAGTAAAGAGAAAGCTTAAAAAACAAACAAATTGGTCCATTTGCCTTAAATCTGTCTCTGACCATATGTCTGGGGCCCCTTGTATTAAAAGCACTGGCAAAGCCAATGGGTCTCGCCTTTGGGACCTATTTGGCTTTGGCAATGCTGTGCAGCTTCCCCAATACTGTGCAGCATGGTTAAAGAAAAATACAGATATGCCTGCGACTTGGCCTTCCCTGTCAACTTGTAGGTGCATGCATCACTCATGCACGTGCCTACAAAATGACGTGGGTGTTTTTTTTTTTCTTTTACTGTACCAATCCCAGTTGGATCTGTAAATAAATTTAAAATAAAAAAGTGGGGTTTTTTGGGGGGGTTTTAAACGGCGGGCAGAAGCAACACAGGGCTTGGGAGTGGAGCAACACAGAGGTTCGAGTCGTGTGAAGCAACATGGAGGGTCTGGGTGGGGGGCAGAGAAAAGCAGATGGGCAAGGGAGAGAGAGAGAGAGCGACATGGGCCTGGAAGGAGGGAAGCATACAGTGCTTAATTTGAGCCGGTAGTTTCCGGTGCTCTGCACCGGCACTTGATTGGTTTCCGGTGCTCGGCACTGGCACTTAATTGTCAACACCACACGTATGACAGGCTGCCACATGGTGGCACTGCTCCTCTCATTCAGAGATGAGCAGAACAACGGTTGTTTATGAATACAATATAAATTAAAAATTACTAATACCTACCTCCCCAGCCATTCCTTTAGTTTAGGGGACCTTGAATAATCTGAACTGTCCCACTTGCAGGCAAGAGAGTTGTTTTGGTACCGTCATTGGCAGCGATGACGGGCAGTGGGTGGTGCCAGCTGCAGTGGCCTTCTGGCCAGGGCCCTGGCACTTATTATTTTGCAAATTAAGCACTGGAAGCATACAGGCGAGAGAGAGAGAGCAATGTGGAGCTGGGGGGAGGAGAAGCACACAGGTGAGTAAGCATCACTAGAGGGAGAAGCAAACTAGGGCAAGAGCATCAATGTAAGGGGCAGGGAGAAGCACATGGGCAAGAGAGGGCAATACGGAGCTTTGGGGGGGGGGGAGAAGCACACTAGGGAGACAGTTGGAAAACACATGCCTTCTTGTAGAGTGGTTAAGAAAAAAGTAGTTCCCTAAATGTGAGCAGTAGAAGGGCACATGTAAACTGACAATACTACAGGGGAGGGACTGACAAAAGATGGACAAGGCAAGCCATTGAATAAGAAGTAGGCAAATGAGAGTGACAGTAAAGCCAAGCAATGGGAGTGCTGCAATCCCCTCTGCGTTCTTGGTAAGCCCACAATATGTCTTTCGCAACTGGTTAGATGTGCTGTATGATAGGCTTGACCAAAAAAGAATAGAGTGTTCACTTGACACTCACTCACCTGGTGAACCAGGCAATTCCATGTATTAGGGGGTCTTCATTCACTTGGCTCCAGGAATCTCGGATCATCTGCTTCTCAGTGCCAGATAAAGTGCCCCCCTCCATTGTCCTTTCTCACAGGAAGAAAGACCAGTGCCACCTGTGCAAGAGGGACAAGACAGGGGTCCAGATTAAAGTGAGATTAGTGAATAGGACTGCGATTACAGCGTCAGATTGGAAATTAGTCTGGATTACAGAGACGGCTGAGAATAGTTCAGAGATTAGTGACCGATGAGAAATGAGTCTAGATTACAGTGACAGCTGAGATTACAGAGACAGCTGATAAATGAGTCTGAATAGGGCTGAAATTAGTGACAGATGAGAAATGAGTCCAGAATACAGTGACAGTTGAGACTAGAGCGAAGATTACAGTGACAGATGAGAAATGAGTCTTGATTACAGTGACAGCTGAGAATAGAGCGGAGATTACACTGACAGATGAGAAATGAGTCTAGATTACAGTGACAGCTGAGAATAGAGCGGAGATTACAGTGACAGATGAGAAATGAATCTAGATTACAGTGACTGCTGAGAATAGAGCAGAGATTACTGTGACCTACAGGAATGAGTCTAGATTACAGTGACGGCTGAGAAATGAGTCCGAATAGAGCAGAGATTACAGTGACGGACGAGAAATGTGTCTAGATTACTGTGACACCTGAGAATAGAGCAGAGATTACAGTGACCGGGAGAAAATATTCTGAATAGGGCTGAGATTAAAGTGACAGATGAGAAATGAGTCCGAATAGGGCTGAGATCACAGTGACAGGTGTGAATAGAGCAGAGATTACAGTGACAGCTGAGAATAGAGCAGAGATTACAGTGACCGAGAGAAATGAATCAGATAGGGCTGAGATTACAGTGACAGATGAGAAATGAGTCTAGATTGCAGTGACAGCTGAGAATAGAGCTAAAGTACAGTGTCCAACAGAAATGTGTCCAGATTACTGTGACAGCTGAGATTACAGTGACAGCTGAGAATAGAGCAGAGATTACTGTGACCTACAGGAATGAGTCTAGATTACAGTGACGGATGAGAAATGTGTCTAGATTACTGTGACACCTGAGAATAGAGCAGAGATTACAGTGACCGGGAGAAAATATTCTGAATAGGGCTGAGATTAAAGTGACAGATGAGAAATGAGTCTAGATTGCAGTGACAGCTGAGAATAGAGCTAAAGTACAGTGACCAAGAGAAATGTGTCCAGATTACTGTGACAGCTGAGATTACAGTGACAGATGAGAATAGAGCGGAGATGTCAGTGACAGATGAGAAATGAGTCTAGATTACAGTGACAGCTGAGAATAGAGCAGAGATTACTGTGACCTACAGGAATGAGTCTAGATTACAGTGACGGATGAGAAATGTGTCTAGATTACTGTGACACCTGAGAATAGAGCAGAGATTACAGTGACCGGGAGAAAATATTCTGAATAGGGCTGAGATTAAAGTGACAGATGAGAAATGAGTCTAGATTGCAGTGTCAGCTGAGAATAGAGCTAAAGTACAGTGACCAAGAGAAATGTGTCCAGATTACTGTGACAGCTGAGATTACAGTGACAGATGAGAAATGTGTCCAGATTACTGTGACAGCTGAGAATAGAGCAGAGATGACGGTGACCAAGAGAAATGAATCCGAATAGGGCTGAGATTACAGTGGCAGACTAGAAATTAGTCTACAGTTTTACAGTGACAGTTGAGAATAGAGCGGAGATTAGTGACCAAGAGAAATGAGTCCAGATTAAAGTGACAACTGAGAATGGTGCGGAGTTTACAATGAAAGATGAAACAAAAGTCCAGATTGCAGTGACAAATGAGAAATGAGGACTAATATGGCTGAGATTACAAATGCAGATGTGAAATAAATCCAAGTAACAGTCGCAACTGAGAATAAAGCCTGGATTACAGTGTCAGATGAGAAACTAGTCCAGGTTACAGTAGCAGCTGAGGACAGGGTCGAGATTGCAGTGACAGATGGAAGTAGGGACTGGATTGCAGTGACATGTGGGACTATGACCAAAAATACATTGACAGGTGGGTATTACATCCAGATTACAGTGACATCTGAGAACAGTATCTAGACATACAGTGACAAAGAGTAGATACTGGATTAGAGTGGCATAAAAATATGAATGAGATTATATTGACAAGTGGGAATTGAGTCCACTTAACAGTGGCAGCTAAGAATATAGTTGAGATTACTGTGAGATGAGAAATGCGTCCACATTACAGTGGCATCTCAGAATAGTCCTTAGATAGCAGTGGCAGGTGACTATAGGTTCCGGATTACAGTGACAGTTACAAAATGGCTGCGATTACACTGACGGTTATAAACGGGGCCAGATTACAGTAACATCTGAAAATAGTCTAAATGAATATGGCTGGTGAAAATAGGGTCTGCATTACAAGGATAGCCAGGTCCGGGTGAGCAGGGATAGGACACCGATGTACAGTGGCTGGTGAGAATAGGTTTCATATTACACTGGCAGTTGAGGATATGTTCTTTTTTTATTTGTTTGAGGGTCTTTGTAAAGCGGTCCAAACCAACTTGCTGTGGCTTCTGGGCGCGTTCGGCTAGGGATGCACACGAGAATAGGGTCGAGGTGAGTGCTGAGCGGAGCTGCAGTGACGGGCGGGATAGTGCCAAATTACAGGGGCTGGTGTGAATAGGCTGCAGGTAATGCTGTAGTGGAGAAACCCAGGGGGGGTAGATGTGTTTGGCTACACTTGAGAAGGAGGGCCAGGTGTGTGATGGCAGAGAAGGGGGGGCAGTGTGCGCAGTGAACAGTGAAACGAGGGGCTTGATGTAGAACGAGAGTTAGGAAGATGTTCTTGATGCGCAGACACTCACGGGGAGAGGATCCAGATGTGCAGTGGCTGCCGAGATGATGATCAAGCTGTGAAGGGCCAGATGCGCCGTCACAGCCGAAAAGGTCCAGGTGGGAGTTACAAGAGAGAAGGGGTCCCAGGCAGGTAAGAAGAGATCCCAGATGAGCAGTGATGGATAACTACAGGGTCCAGATGCGCACTGGCAGGTGATGAAATGGTCCAGATGTGAAGGCACGGGCAAGAAGGGCCAGGGGCGCCGCCCGGGGAGGAAAGAGGGCCCAGGCATGCAGGAGCTCCGGATAGGCGAGGAAAGGGTTCAGTTGAGCTGTTACACCTAAAGAATGGCTCCAGATGTGCACCGCCAGGGATAAGGTGGTCCAGAAGTAAAATCACAGATGGGATTAAGGGCCAGATGAGCAGTCAGGGGCGAGGAGAAGGGCCGTAACGCAATCACAGATGGAAAGAGGGTCCGGGTGTGCAGCTACTGGGGAAAAGGGGGCTCGGGCAGGTGAGCAGAGGGTCCGGATGTGAAGTTACAGACAACGATGGTCCAGATGCACAGGAGAAAAGAGGGCCAGGTGTGCAGTTACAAGTGAGAATGTGTCCCGGGCGGGAGCCCAGATGAGAAGCAGTCGTGGGCAGGTACGAAGGACCAGATAGACAGCGTGAGAAGAGGGTCCAGACGTACAGCGACAGCCGAGAAGCGGGTCCAGATGTTCAACGGCTGGTGAGAAGGGAGTCCCGCCTGTGCTCCAAGACCCCCCGCTATTCCAGCTGTTCCTACTCTGTGAGTTCGGGTTGAGGAAGGTTCTGAACTCCGCTCCCAGAGCAGGGCACTCCCGGTCCACGGATCAGCGCTCAGTGCACGATGCACGACATGCCCACCCACCCCTGCAGCATCAGCACCGCGAGGGCTTGACAAGTGCAGGCCGAGTCTGCTCAGGTGGTCCAAGAATAACCTAGTGACCCCCATGGGTAAAAGACCGCCAGAAGCCTTACCTCTCCGAGTGCCCGGTAGTGAGACCGCGCGCCAGCTGCACCTGTATCGATTCGAGTCTGTCTCCCCTCGGACTGGATGTCCTGGGCACGAGGTGCTGCAGCCCCTGACCCCTGCCTCCCACAGGTGTGCCGGGCCCCAGGTACGGCCACCCCACCACCTCTGCCTACCACAGGTCCGAAGGGCTCGGTGTCCTGCCGGGAGATGGCACCTGCCCGTCAGAGACACCTTTCATCTCCCACTCCACTCTCCTAACTCCCGTCCCCGTCTCGTCCCGCCCACCCTCGCCCCCTGTCTATTCTAATTCATAACACACTGAGATCAGAGCTGAAGCACGGGCGGCTGACACCAGAGCCCTGAAGGAGCGCACGTCCTCCGCGCCCTGCGGGCCCTAATGAAACAGGTTGTTGGAGCCGGCGCAGGCAGTATCTTTATTTTACTCAGGTGGAGACGAGGTAGATTTTGGGGACCGACACTCACCCACCGTCTTTCTCTCTTCGTCTTTCCCTCGTTATCCCTCCATTTGCCTGTCCCTGTCACCCGGGGTCCACGCTCTCCGACCGGGGCTGACCACTCCAGACTACACGGGGACTGAAATGGAAGCTGGCGCTCCAGCCTCTGCGGAGCCGCTGCCTCCTCTTCCAGCAGCGACTCTTAAAGTGGTAGCGTCCACTTTCCCTGCTCCCCTGTACTCCAGGCAGAATGTTGCTCTGTCGGAAACAATGGACCAGATTTACTAAGATTTTGCGTTTGTGTTGTATCACTGGAGTGCAGCCCCCACGCAAAATCCAGTTCGGCATTTACCAAGCCTCGCAAAATCGATGTGCATCACTTTTGCCAGGTTTAGGAAGTACAAAGTAATGAACTGTATTGTAATTCTATAGCGCTTACTACCCGTGGCAAGGTGTCTAAGCGCTTTACAGCGAGTAGCACGCTACTTCGGAACCCCAGAAGGATTAGTGGTGGGCAGGGCTTTAAGTGGGCCGGGTCCTGCCGGTGCTCAGCACCGGCAGTTCTAAAAAGCAGGTGCTGAGACGGGTCCCTATCGTGCTCTCCATTTTTGGCCTCACCCTCAGGATGAAAACAAAAATCTTAACTCTCTAGCAGCATCACCCTTCACAGCCTTTGAGGTAACTTCAAAGAGACTCGGTATATTTCTTTCATGAACTCATCATTCCAGGACGGAAGCTTTTTCGATATTCTATACAACTAAGCCATAGTTGTTGCTTATTTATCTTATGCAACTAACGACCATTGACGAAGCCAATAGTCCTGGCTTGTTGTAGGTGTAATGTTACTTGTTGTATCATATATCTGTATTCAATGACAGAAGCAGCAAATTACCAGTCGGGGGCACACTATGCTAAGCACAGTTTTTTACCTTGTGTGTTTTAAGCCAAACCCTAATTACATCGACCACGCCCCTTTAACAAGTCTCTTTTTGAGATTTTATCCTGAATCTCGATTTTTGGGTGTCCATCATACTGTTGTTCTGTTAGCGCTACAAAAGACTGATTATTTTCAGTTTTCATCGAATATATATCAGTGAAGACCAATGTTCCCTCTAATTTTTTTCCTCTGTGTGCGGCAGTGTAAGGTCTCTGTGCGCTACAACCAAGACTATGTGCGCCAGGAACCAGACCACGCGTGGGGGTGCAGCGCCAAATATCACTCCAAACTTTTGCTTAAAAAAGTGAAAAGACAGTGCATTTCCACACATGCAGCACCACATGAATGGTCTTAAAGCAGGTTTTCAATTTAGATACACATGCCAAGACATGAACTGGTTACACAGGCAAGTACACTTCGGGTTCAGAAAAGCACAGGACTCCAATGGTGGTACCGTAATACGATTTTACTAAAGATCCTCAACTCGAGCACTGTTCATAGGGTGGGGAAATGTTAGGAGCCTATACAAGATCGCATATATACACAATTACATAACATATTTATAATTTGATGTGCAAGCTACGGAGTAATGTGTGGATATCCCGTCAGAGATAGTTTGTGAAATGTGTGACATCCAGGAAAACATGTAGTGTGGAAGAGGGCCATTCACACAAGTCAAGTGCCATCACTGTTAATAGGAGCATGGCTGCGGGGCAGATTGTGAGCCTTTTGAAAGTATTTATGCTATTCGCTGCAGCAGTTATGCATGTACAAGGCGCTGCACATGAATACTTTCGAAAGGCACACAATCAGCCCTGCAGCTGCGTTCTATTAACAAAAGAAATGCAGAGTCTCAAACACGACGTGTGCTTTCAAAATCCTGAGTTTTTAAACAACCAAAAGGCTGAGGACCTTTTTCTTGCTGAATTTTTATGGTGCCTAAGATTACTCTAATATGACCCTTGTATATGTTTTAATATTGTTGTAGGAGATGTTTGGAGTGTACTTCTATGGTTTTTATTAACCGAATAAAGTGAATAAGATTGACTGAGAATCCTGAGTTTGCGCTTCTCTAGACAAAACACTCTAAAAACATACATTCTGCTAGCATGAATGACATGGTAGTCCTACACCTTGTAATCCCCATTGTTTTATGTAACATTTCCTGTACTCTGATTTACACACTTATAAGCCTTCATGTCTGTGTAATATATGCGTGATGTAAAGTGATCCGACATCCTACACTGATATGAGAAGCACTATAAAATAAATGAAATATATATGAGAGAGGGTCTATGGAGAGATGAGGGGCACTCTTGGAGAGTGGCAGTGGGTGAACTTGTGGAAAAGAGAGCTATGAGAGGAGGGCACCAAAAAAGAATGTTGCACCAGGTGCCACCCGCAAAGCTGGTCATGTGCAGCTGTGTCAACCTCTCAAAGTTAATTTTTGTGAAAAGATGGAATCTTCTTGCTGTAGACTGCAGCGTTCATCTTCATTTGGCAACTTCAACAATTGCCAAATACTGCGGGAAACAGTGCTTAATTTGTAAAACAATAAGTGCCGGGGCTCAAAGCTTAGCTCAGAAGATGCGCATTGTTTTCTGTCTGTGGCTCTGGATGAAAGTTTGTTGAGGAAAAATATGTAACGGTCCCCAGAAATTAGTGCTGCTGGGCGTGGGATCACTGGATTCACTTGAAGATGACTAGTACAAAGCAATTGGGCCAGGCTGTGGTTTAATTTATAGCAGGACCTCACCCGAAGCTGACAAGTTTTGGATAATTTGTGGCAAAATCGTACAGCTACGGCGGTATTCTTGAATGTTTCATGTTAAAAATATTACTTTCAATAAACATCACTCCGTTCCATGAAATAATCGTTTACTCGCCATTGAAACCCTTTAATATGATGAAAAATCCATGTTTTTCTATTTTCTAGTCTACCATTTTCCTCACATTTGTTACCCGAGTTACATCTTTTATGGCTCGGCTCGTGATCTGGCTCTTAGAGCCAGGCCAGACCCAGGTTCAGCTCTCCCCAAGGCTGTCCGTGTCCCCTAAGAAATGTAGTCTCTTCTATGCCCTTTGATGCTGCAGCACCTGCCCCACCCCAACTTCCAACGCAAGTCTGATGTGAGGCACACTGGGGACGTCCTCCGCTTCTTTCACTAGCACATCACTCACCACTGAGCTGCTAAACTCCTGCGCATCCACCTCGCACACACGCTGCACTTTTATATATATTAGTTCCTTCAGCAAGCTTTTTCTAGACTTGGATGCTTTTTATTATCATTATCCTGCCGTTCCGGGTCGGACTCGAACCTCCGTAGAGTAGTGCCTGGTGATCTAAAGCCACAGTAACCCCCTTGAAGGAAGGCAGGGGAGCCGGGTGCGGGCAGGCAACGTGTGCTGGCGGTAAGAACCTCTGGGGGCTGGGCGATGGGTGCCCCTCATTCTAAGGCTATGTAGTTCTTGTGAAAGTGCCTTCCTGTGAAGATGGCTCCAGGGCTCTGGGCTCCAGATGCTGAGGGTGAACCCGTCTGACCCGCAGCTCCGGGTGCCAGATGGGAGTCCAGCTGACTCTGCAGTCTGGGCCGGAGCTGTGAATCCTGCTGTCTGTCCAGCACGTTCTAGATTCTCCTCCAGGTCTCTGGGTTCCGTGGCTTGAATGGAGTTCTAGACTGAGCTCCCGAGATGTCAGTTTCACCTCTCTGTAAAGCACATTAGAGTCTGCACCACAGTTATAAGTTCCTGCTCTGCGTCTTACATGGCTTAGAATTTGCACCAACGCTACGGATTCCAACAGTTTGCACAGCACTTTATAGATAGTGCCGTGTGGTTCTGCTGCAGCTCTTAGCACGAATCTCCATAGCGCCTTCTTCTTAGACTGTGGCACTATATCTTTGAACACCACTTTCCACAGCTTCCTATCGATTGAAGCCTTTCTATTCTTCAACCAATGCGTTCCACCGCCTGTGTCTATCCGCTGGGTTCTAGTTAATGGTGCAACACATTGCAGGGCCTGCTCCGGGGGTCTGGAACATTTCTTCCTACGAATTGCAATAGACGCTTCCCGGGCGGTAATTTTACAACTTTAGACAATATGTCCTAGAACCATTCTTATTCTCTAAGTTCTACATGTTCAAACACAATGTTCTAGAGACTGTTTGTGCTTTCTATTTTCACTCTTTGCACAACATATTGTAAGGTAGCTCTATAGGCCAGCTGTTCATGTAGCGCTTTCAAGGTACTAGACGTTTCTAATGGTAGACTGTGTGCTGTGCAAGTTGGGTTCCAGACTGTCTTACAGCACTTTTGAGATTTGCTTGCTGAGTTTTGAGCTGTCGCTCTTACAAGAATATGTTCTAGAGCATGTCACTAATCCCTGTTCTTACCCCAAAAAATATGAACAATGTCTTACTTTAATGTAACTGGTACCTGTGTAAAGCGTTCCAATACCTTCAGGTTAGAGTTAGCACAATATGGCATTGCAAAAAATGACGCAGTTGCCTCTAGGCTCTACTTTCGTTTCAGGGCACTTAAACCCAGGCAGTGGAGCTAGTGTGGCGTGCTCGTGCTTTCTTAATAAGCACATGCCACTACAGGACATGGGTTCGAAGGGATCTGTTGACTGGCTGTAAAAGGGGTACATGGCAGCTACTATTCCCACCAGGATCACTTCGCTCTGCCCCTCTCCTGTTGCTTTTGCATCCCCTCCAGCCCCTGTTGTTTTCATATCTCCTCCAGTGTTGCTTTGCCGGTTGCCCCCACAATCCTTCCCCGTGTGCTTCCACTGCCCATGCCCACCTTTAAAAAAAAAAAAAAAGCATTTGCAACGCAATAGCTCTCGCATTGCTGAAGGTTTGAGCTTTTGGCGTTGCATTATTATTAGCAACACCAATAGCTCAAACGTTCAGCAATGCAAGACCTATTGCATTGCAAATGCTTGTTTTTCTTTTCATTAGTGCAAGCTGCGGGGCTGATTGTGACCCTTTGAGGTAGTATTCAGGTTAATTGCAGCGCACACGGGCGCTGCAATTAACATGAATACTAACACAAAGGGTCACAATCGGCCCCGTAGCTGTACAATTAAGAAAAGAAAAGCAGAGTCTTCAACACAGCGTGTGCTAAAGCACACGTCGTGTTGGAGGCACTGTTTTTCCTTTCTTAACAGTGCAAGCTGCGGGGCTGATTGTGACCCTTTGAGGTAGTATTCATGTTAATTGCAGCGCACACGGGCGCCGAAATTAACATGAATACGGTCTTGCAGGATTAGATGTCGTTGTGTGCGCCATAAATTCAGCACACTGCGTGCTTGTGGTGACTTCGGTGCGCGCGCGCCCGCACTGCTTATTGGGAACAGTGGTGAAGACACCCTTTCTCAAAATGTTTTGAAGTCTTTTTCTGCGTTTTAGCTTTCTTTTTGCTTATACGCAACAGGTATGGTAGGCCGTGATACCCATAAATGGGACTACCAATGGTGGCCCGCGACCTTGGGCACTCCTCCCCAACCGAAAAGCGCATTCAAGCATTTAGGGGTCTTAATTGATACCGCCCTCTTTTGAGCCTCATGCAAAAAAAGTGGCCGGTACATGTTTTGGTCTCCTACGCGGCCTAAAACCCATTTTGGGGCTCTTTGATGCTCCTACCCGCCAACTGATAGTTCAATCAGTTGTTCAATCGCGCCTAGACTATTGCAATGGTCTTCTGCTTGGCATAAATAAAACAGTTACTGCGAGACTCCAACGGGTACAGAATGCAGGGGCACATACTCTTTTTGCCCTACCAAAGCACTGCCATACCTCCAATCTCCTTCATCATCTTCATTGGCTGCCAATTAAACAGAGAGTTTAGTTTAAAACTCTCTGCACCACTCATAAGATTTTACACGGCCAGGGTCCCCAAATCCTGCAGGGACTATGCACCTCATATGTTCCATCACGAGCACTGCGCTCTGCTGACCACCACCTGCTGTGCGTTCCACTGGTTCGCCGGTGTAGAGCAGGGGGTCGCTCCTTTAAAGCTCAGGCCCCTGCGTTATGGAATTCTATCCCATTGGCTGCCCGCAGTACTCCTGATCATTGGGCATTCAGGAAACTGATTAAAACTTGGCTTTTTTCCTCTATCTAGCCTTATTTCTTCTGGTTACTCGTCCGCTAGTGCTGGGACGCCCTGTTGCTGGGGCAGCCATGCGCTCTATAAATGACCCTAACATAACATATATCTAAAGAGCTTAGGTACTAAGAGGGTGGACCCTGCGATTTCTATTCAGATCTGAATCTCTCTTCTTCCCACAAGACACTTGACTCTGCTGTTCTGTTTTTCAAAAATTCTAAATCTGGCATCGTTTATTAAATTTCCTTTGTCTCTTCTATGGGGAGACTAAGAAACCTTAAACTGAATACGTCCTCTAAACCTACTGCGCAATCGGACTCTGACTCTGTTCTCAACGACATGGAGGACATTTCTCTTCAGAAACCTGATCACCCGACAGGCACCATTCCAAAATCACATCTTTCAAGCAAACTACCTGCGAGTTCTACCAAACGACCGAAAAAAGATCCTCCTTCTCCAGTGAACTCATCTTCAACATCCATGGATATAATCCTTGAAGAAATTCGCGCTTTGAAACCCTTCATGGAGGAAACCAATAAAACTTTGCAACATCTGGATGATAAATGGTCTTTTTCTCAATTCTAGCAACTAGTTTGGTCCCAAATTAAAAAGATTTTAAAGTTAATATTCCCTTTTCTTTATCCAACATTTTCTTAGGTTCCTTGTCATCTCAATGGCCTCAATTACCATCAAACTTCAAGCTGTTAGATTTGTTATTGGCTGTAGCTTTACATCTAATAACTTCAAATTGGAAACAAGCAGATAAAGTTACTTTCAGAGCCTGGTGGAACGCCATATGCTTTCATCACAGACTCAATACCAATTATGTCACCCCCATTTCTTTAGCAATTAAGAGAGATCTTTTATGGCTTCCACTTACTACACATTTATCCTGGTCCGCTTCTAATGTTGTAAATGCTTCAGATGATGTCTGGAAACCGCCATAAATTCACCATGTTGTCTTTCTCTTAAAATATTAAGATATTGTTATTCATGCCTATGTACTTATATTATTTTATATTGTGATTTTTTTTTTTTTTTTTTAATTTCTAGGTATTATTGTGCTTAGTGTTTAATTTTATACCTTGTTGTTTTTTCATCGAAATTTTTTGTAGAGTCATAATATGTTGTTTACCCCCTGTCCCCCTTTTTCCCTATTTTGATTTTAATACTTTTCTACATACAGCATGATTGTTAACAGTTATTTTTCCGTATTCTTTTATATTTCCTATATTAATTGTGATTCTCTAAGCTTAGATATAATGCTGTTCTTTTTCTCCTGATCTTCAATAAAATCAAACTTAAAAAAAAAAGAGTGGAGGTAGATGACATATTGAGAGAGGTATAGGGTGGAATATAGGTTAGTGCATTGGAGAGAGTCAAAGTTATTATTTTTTGTTTTATAGTAGGAATAAAGTAATATATAGATACATAAGTACATATTTATATCAAGAAATACACATATCTAGATACATATAATTAAATGTTTATAAACACAGGGATATGCTGTACATTTGCATTTGAGTATGGTGGTTGTGTAGGTATATGACCCCGCCTCACCCTTCTGCAGTAGTGGGCACATTCTCAACCTGGGTCCTGCGGGTTTATCCTCGAGATAGTGTTCCCACCTTGAGAGGCATTGCTGCATGTAGGGGAAGTTCCAATTTGGTTTTCCTCCTTCATGTCTGAGCAATCCTCCGCTACCACAATGTCCACGGCTTAAATGATCCTTCCATAGGCCAAGGCCGGTCGCATTGCTTCCTCTCCTCAGCGCAGTCCACCAACAGGTTGCACAAAACTCCTGCCTTCCTCTTTTGGTATTATCTCCCTGGGGGTAGGTATCTCTTTGCCGTGCTTCCATGTGGAGCAGCACTGGTCTTCGTCGCTGCACGTAAAGGTGCCATCCTGATTTTCCTGGGACGTGGGTGTGTGAGCACCAGATTGCCTTGATCTCTGTTTGCTTGGTCTGCCCTTCTCCTCTGACGAGTGGACGGTGTGACTCTGAACCCTGCTAGTAGCCTTTCATCCACCTCCATCTTGTCCCAGTGCTGCCCTCTATCCCAATCGCCTCTACCCTTGTGAGGGGAGCGTGAATTCCTTTGTTGTTTGTCTATTTCCCAGTTGCGTGCCCTTTCTCTCTCGAATAGGAGCTCACGCCTCTCTTCCTCACCCTGTCTGACCTGTCTCTTTTGCACTAAACTACTTGTTGCTTTCGTTCACCTGGCTTCGCTTTCGAGTTCACCGTTCGTTTCCTCCTCTGCGACCTGGGCAAATTCTGTAGTCCCACCCTTGTCCTCGGTTCCTAGGGGACTGGGCTCCCTTCCTCGCCTGAGCTTGCTGAATCACCGTTGAGGAACGCCACAAACATCCCTGACACATGCTTACGCTCACCTGCCCCAGTGGGAATGCGTATCCTACTTACTCTTTGGGTGCCATGCGTCATGTATGGTGGACGGGGAGTCGAGCTTTTGGGGACCATCCCTAGGAACTTGGGCTGTGCTGGAGGTGCCTGTGCCCGCTTAGTTTTACTTCTCTCGGAGTTAGATCTGACTGACCTTCTTTCGGTGGTGGGCTTGTCGGCCTCTATTACTGCTGGGTTCGATTAACCTAATGCATGGAGAGCGGGTGGGACCACGTCCATCCCTGCATTTGGTGAGGTAGGTGCCGACGGTTTATTTGGTAACCGCATTGTTGGGCTATCGCTGTTGGCCTCCTCAAAGTGGCCTATAATTCTAATAATGCTTCTCTCTCTTGTCTCTCTTTTGACCTGTGTATTTGTTTTTTTATGTGTGTCTTAGTATAATCAAATATGTTCTTGTCAAATGTTCCCTCCTTTGGCCAGGGAAATATGTGTGCCTTCGTGTGTGAGTGCCACTCTTGGCAAAACGTATTTGATCTTTTTACCTGCTTTGGGGAACCTATTTTTCATGTGTTTTAGTGGGGAATCCATGACAATTTAATAATCTGGCTATAGAGTGTATTGGTGCAAAGTAGAGTGCCATGGTGTAAAGTAAAGTGGTGCAGAGTAGAGTCGTGTAGAGTGCAGTAGCATAGAGTGCAGTGGTGAAGAGTAGAGTGGAGTGTAGTGGTGTAAAGTGTAGTGGCATACAGTAGAGTGGTGCAGAACAGATTAGAGTGGCGTAGAGTAAAGTGGTGCAGAGCGCAGTGGCGTAGAGTGCAGTGGGGTAGAGGGATGTGGTGCAGAGTTGAGTGCAGTGGTGTATAGTAGAGTGGCGTATAGTAGAGTGGCGTAGAGTGCAGTGATGTAGAGTAGAGTGGCATAGAGTGCAGTGGTGTAGAGTGCCAAGTGTCATACAGTGCAGTGGCACAAAGTGCAGTGGCTCAGAGTAGAGTGCATTAAGTGCAGTTGCGCAGAGTGCAGTGGCGCAGAGTAGAGTGGCATGGCGTAGAGTAACGTGGCATTGAGTAAAGTGGTGCAGAGTAGAGTGGTGTAGAGTGCAGTAGCATTGAGTAGAGTTGAGTGCAGTGTCACAGATTTGAGTGCAGTGGTGCAGATTTGAGTGCAGTGGTGTAGATTTGAGTGCAGTGGTGCAGAGTAGAGTGGCATAGAGTGCAGTGTCATACTGTACAGTGGTGCAGAGCAAGCATAGTGCAGTGGCGTAGAGTGCAGTGGCGTAGAGTACAGGGTAGGAGGGTAAGAGGGAAAACAAGCAACAATGGAAGGGAGTGGGTGAGAGGGAACAGAAGCGACATGGACAGGTATATATTAGACGGACTGAAAACACAAGCACTCGTATGGAGTGCTTGAACACAATGAAAACAGAGCAGTGAATGGGCACAAGTACTTGGTCTATACTCCAGGGTGTAGGACCAAACACAATAAGAGGACATGACGCCCGTATGCTGTGACAAATGGGAGCAACGCAAATGAGATTGACACTGAAGCTAACAAATGGTTAGCTATGGGCGGGCTGTAACCACTGTATGTAAAGAAAAGTCTCACGGAGACTGCACATGTGTTGTCTAAGAAAAATCTAAAAACAGTCTGAATGAATGAGCGAAAGAGGGTAGCCCTTCAAACAACTTAGTTATTGCATAAAACTTCTTAGCAAGAAAAGCCCTGAGTGCCAGTACCCTTCAGTGGGCCTACTTAATGGACATATTTATCTTAGCCTGGTATGTTCCTGCAGTAAAGAACGTCAAGGTATTTTGACTACACCAAAGCCAAAAGATGTCTTGCAGATTCTGATATTTTGTAAGTCAATACCCTTATACTGCCCATAATCAAGGCAGTTAAAAAGCCATAGTTTGCTACCATACTCTTTCAGCCAAATAAGAGAATGTTCCGCAATCACACCAGAAATGTAGGGGCAGATTTACAAGGAACTGACGCATCTGCATAGATGTGTCAGTTTCCTTTCGCCAGCGTCAAATGTACTTGCGCCACCATGGATGCGCTGTATTTACAATACAGTGCTCCATGGCGCAAGGATTAACAGATGCGTCAGAAATTCTGAGCATCTGTTGGCCCAAAAGTCACACATTGCTGGAGTTGTGTCGCAAGCACAACATAACTCCAGCAATGTATTTTGAGGCCTATACTTACTGTACTGCGTCGCTCCTTACGCCAGCTTCAAGCAGGCGTAAGGTTTAGACGCAGTGGCGTCCTAGAAGTGGCACAGTGAAATCTTGTAGATTTCACTGCGTCACTTTTATGAGGCCTTCCTGCGTGGGAACGCCCACCCTGCATACATTATACCTGACATAGGTATAATGTCACGCAGGGCTTTACAACGTGACGCATCTCCCTAGATGCGTCACATTGTAAATGGGCTGCATTTTTACGCAGCCCTGTGTCACAAAAAGTGACGCAACGGCGGCGCAAAAATGACGCAAGGGGCTTGTAAATCTGCCCTGTAGTGACTAAGACCCAGAAAGAGCATTCCCTGATCTCGGAGGAAAAACGCTGACGTCAGCACTTTTTCTTTAGGATGGTTCTTCAAAATTCTAATCATGGTAACCACCTATGATCGCTGTTAATCAGTGGTGACATTTCTGGTCTTAGTAGATTGAAGAAATTGTGCTTTATTTGGTTTTGGCAGCAACTAGGCAAAGCAGTCCTTGATTTCAAAGGAACACGAGTAGCTTAACTTATCTTACCAATATCCGACAGATGTAGACTCCGAAAGAGAGAGCAGACAGAACTACTCATAGATTGCACACGTTATAAAAACATTATAACCATAACACGTTACACCATCACTGTGTAGATATTATATCACTGCTGACAAAAGCCATATACAGGGCACAACATTAGGGCATATCAGGGGGTACATCAATCACCAAAAATGCACAGTGCTTCTGTGCTGGTACTGCGCCTTCTTAGGTAGGGTGGTTCCCCCGTAGGCTACAGGGCCACCGGTCCGCCTACCACCGTGAATGCGGCAAGGGAAAAAGAAGGAAGGAGGCCCCAGAGGTATATAATCTAGCAGCTCCCGCAGCCATGCGGCGCAGCTGTGAACTCTTGCCGGGGCTTAATCCCCTTCTGTTTTTAACAACCCACGGGGAGACCTCGTTGGGCCTCCCCCGCTGCTGGCAGTACCGGGGCAGCTGCCCGCGACCTCATATTGCAAATGCGAAAGACAATGCGGCCCCCTACGGGCATATACCATCAGCGGGGACTTACTCCACTTGCTGACAGGAGTGCTGCACTCACCACTGCGACCGGCCACCTCTTGTCAGGCCGGCAGCTGGCTGCCGGCACTTGTAGCACTACGCTGGGAAGGAACCTGGTCTCGGGCGCAGGCTCTTTGCTCTCTCTCCTGGGAGGGAACACAGCAGCTGGTTCTGGTTGCGCACTGAGGTCTGGGGCTTCGTCGTAGGCGGCCTGGACCGTGATCCCTCACGTCCTGATCCCGGTCACCACAGCAACCTTCCACAGCCCAGCCAAGCTTCCCTGCAGACGGGGCCCCCTGAGGGGGGTCTCTGCCATATGGCCGGCGTGTGGTTCTCTCCATGCAAACCACCTCGGCATAGCAGCACTCACCACACGCTGGTTGTGGTTTTCCACTTCAGCATTTCCTTAGCTGAGGAAGAGGAATCTCGCGCTCCCCCTCACGCTTTGAGGAAGCTAGAAATAAAGCGCTCAGCCTGCAAGCCACTCCAGGGAAAGATAAATTAAACAGAAAGCGCTCACCAGAGCTGTGTTTTCACTAGCACGGGGCAAACCAGGAGCAGTCCACAGTGCTCACCTCGCTCTGAGTTTCTTTGAGAGCACTGGGGGCACGCAGGTTCAGGAAAGCAGGCAGCAGGCCAGCACACAGGGTCCTTGGGGAAAAGATGCAGTCCTTCCTGTAGGTCAGCATAACAAGTCAAATTCAAAGTGGCAGTTCCCTGGCTGCACAGCAATCCTCTAGTGCAGCACCTATAGCCAGCAGCATCTAGTTATAAGTCCCACGCAGTGTCTAAAAATCATTGGGTCACAGCTTATGAACTGATAGTGCAAAAGTCTTTGTTCTGGGGGCACTTCAGACAACTTTCAGAAGTGCAGAACACCCCCATTCAATCTCAAGCCGTGGCTCCAGACACACTACAGCATTGTGAAAGTCAGGCTTGGCCCTTTTCAGGTGCAGGTGCAACTCCTCCCACCACTCCAGACCAGGCCTATTCAGGTGCAAGGGAAAACTCCTCCCACCACTCTAAATGCAGCCAAGGTCTATTCAGCTCAGCGCTGAGTCACCCAGGAAAGGCAGGACACACCTCAACCCCCTTGTGACTTTCTTCAGTGAATGCACATTCCCTTCTCCTGTAATTCTAAACCAGACCTTGAATACACAACCAGGCAGGGCACAAACAGTCATAAGCACACAGAAATGCCCACTTCTAAAAGGGGCGTTTCTAAAATAGTAATAACAAATCCGCTTTCCCCAATAAGCAGGATTTATTACTAGTATTCCAAACACACCAAACATGGCCACGCTGCCCCTTTTATATCAGAAATTACCACTGAGGCATATATCAGGGAATTCCCAATGCAAACCTATGAGAGGGCAGCCTCACTGCAGTGAGAAACCAAATAGGCTGTTTGTTACTACCAGGACATGCCACCCAGTAAAGGCACATGTCCTAATTTTTACCTACACAGCACCCTGCCCATAGCGCAAGCTAGGCCCTACCTTAGAGGTGACCTATATGTAGTAAAAGGGAAGTTTCAGATGTGGCAGCCACTTTAAAGGCCACGTCACTGCGGCAGTAAACTGCGCCACACAGGCCCTGCAGTGGCAGAGGCCCGAGACAGGTTTGAAAGGCTACTTTGGTGGGTGGCGCAAGCAGTGTTGCAGGCCCACTAGTAGCATTTTATTTACAGGCCCTGGGTATATGAGATACCACTGTACAAGGGACTTGCAGGTAAATTAAATATGCCACACAGGTGTAGACCGATCTTACCAAGTTTACAAGAGAGAGCAAATGTGCTTTAGCACTGATCAGCAGTGGTAAAGTGCCCAGAGTCAGAAAACCAACAAAAACAGGTCAGAAAAAATACAGGAGGAAGGCAAAACGTTTGGGTGATAACCCTGCAAAAGGGCCAGTTCCAACATCCTCCAACTCAGAACCCAACAAGAAATCGAAGGCGTAGAGATGGTGACTGGAGCGGAAATTACTTGGGAGTCCTGACACTAATATGACTTCTGGATCCCACCTCCAATTCAAGCTCCTAGTTTGAGGCTGCAGTGAGAAGAAACATGGTTAGAGGAGAAGGTGAGTGCAGTGAACAATGCTGTCAGTCCTTCCCTTGTCCATGCCCACACACCGATTCTTAGTGCATGATACTGACGAGGCTGATGAATATCCTCCCACATCCACCAACCTGTGGTGCCCAATCCTCTTGCCGTCTTGCAGCCACACAAGACCTAGTTTATTCATATGCGGTGGATATCAGTGGTGATGCACTTTGCTTGTGGTAGCACCAAGCAATGAGACACTCTATTCTCCTATTGTAGCCAGGGTTGGAAGGAGGAGCAACTGGAATCTGGTCGCTTTTCCAGGTCTTCCTCTTACTTTATCTATGCTTGATAAGCTCAGTTCTCCCCGAGTTGGAAGGAGAGAGATGTAGGTCAAGGGTAGGTTTTGATGAGACGTTTCCTTTCTCATTCCTGTCTTTATTTATATCCCAGCATTCAATAGGAGGGACAGGGTGTGGTGGGAGGAACTGAAAGGAGTGGTCTGTTAGCACACATCCCTTCCAGTTCTTATCTAAAAGAGCATCCCTGGCATCTGATGGTTGGGAGTGGCAAGGTGCCCATTTAGGCATTCTTCTTTATGTAGAGCCATGCTAGAATGTTTACTTCTGACCCAGCTAATTAATATGCAGTTAACCTCATTGTTGAAGTCCATAGCATAATGGATGAATCAAGAGAGAACTCTCTACAGCAAACCAGGGGCCATATGTATGAAAATCGGAATTTGCGATTCTCAAAATGCGATATTTTGCGAATCGCATTGTGAGAATCGCAAAATACGATGTATCAAGAAAATCGCAATTATTTAGCGATTCGCCTAAATTCGCAGAATAATTCTGAGAATCCCAATTTGCGATTCTTTATTTGCGAAATTCGCTAATAAGGAATCGCAAAATGGGGAATCTGCCATTCAGGTGCAGCTTGACGACATCACAACCAGGAAGTGTGACTGCACAGCTGCACCTGATTGCCAGAAGCACAGTCAGAGCCTGAGGGAGAGTGGAAGAGCACTGCACTGACATCCAGGGAGGCAAAATGAATCCCCAGGAGCAGGAGAAGGAGAAGGAGGAGGCAGGAAGGAAGAGGAAACCCAAATTCAGTGACAGGGAGCAGGAAGTCCTGATAGAGGAGATGGTAGGCAGCCATGAGCTCCTATTTGGGAAAAAAGCCCTGAACGTGCCAGAGGCAAGGAAGAGGAAAATCTGGGATGCCATACAGGACAAGGTGAATGCCATAGGTGTAACCCACCGCACTGTGGAGGACCTGCGCAAGCGCTGGTACGATATGCGGCTGAGATCTAAAGAAAAGCTGGCAACCAGGTTGGCTGAGGCGAAGAAGACCGGGGCGGCACATCCAGTGCTACAGAGTCCACGCCCCAGGAGGAGTTGGTGGAGTCCACCTTGCTATCGGAGAGTGTCAGTGGAGTGGCTGACCTGGACAGCTCCGACCCACCCACCACCAGTCAAGGTAAGATGCATGCCATCTGTCCCCTTCCACTCCACCATAGCACCCACACAGTTATGAGCCCCCAGCAACCAAACAGTTTTTCAACTCCAGTACATGGTGTTGTGTACACCCTGAAATGCATCATGGGAGATGTAGTCACATGCACCAAACAGTGTAGTATTGAGACACAGCAAGGTAGTGACAGTGAGTTAGGGAATGCAAAATACAGGCAGACAGGATGTAGGTAATGCAAAAATAAGTAGATTTAACCTCTTACAAAATGAGAATGAGTACACTACAAATATTGTCTGTGCTTCTGTCTTCACAGCACCACTGGCAAGGCAGGAGGGCAGTGCAGGGCATGAGGAGGCAGATGTCACCGATGAGCAGGCAGGGGAGGAGGAGCAGGAGGCACAGACCCTTGAAATCCATGTTGCATGCAGAAAACGCAACATCGTGCCACCACTACCACAGATGGAGGCAGACCTACAGGGAAGCGGAGACGAATCCCAGGCAGACCAGGCCCAGCTTACAGTCCCACACAGGCAACAGTCCCCTGACCACCAGAGGGAAGGAGGAGGAAACAGACGCAGGGCAAGGCAGTCCACCAGTGCTGGTGATGAGGAGCAGCAGTCTGTGTTCTCCGGCCTCGAGGGCACTATGGTGAAGGTGCAGCGGCTGCAAGTAAAATCAATGCGGTCAATGCAGCGTCAGTTCCAAACCCTAAACCATCACATGAGCAACATGAGGGGTGAGATGAGGGAAATGACTGGTGCCATATGTGAACTGTGTGCCGTGCAGAGAAGATCCAACGCCCGCATGGACACATACAGCAAGGCGGTCAACCGCCTGTGCACTGTTACGTCCCTGCTGTCACGTAGGTGTGTCAGTATGCAGGTAGAAATGGCACATAACAGCCAGGATATGGCCAAGGTCTTGGTGCAGGTGACACATGCTGTGGAACTGATGCAGGCGGCTGGCTCAGGTGGGACAGGACCCCTGCCCACAGGGGACAGTGAAGACCAATCAAGCCGCAGCAGCATTACACCACCAGTACCTGAGGTCAGACGGCGGAGCGTGAGGCAGGGGAGAACCCAGGATGACCCGGGGGAGAGCAGTGGGCACCCAGAGCGAGGTGCAAGCAGCCGTGCACGCAGAAGATAAGGTGGCATCAGGGAAGCATGGCCATGGGTGACTTAACACATTGCTGTGGACTGAAGTGTCTAGGACACCTTTGCATTGTGAATTTAACAGTTGCAAATATCATTCACACACATTAGGTGTGCGTCAGGCTGTGTGCCAGAATTGTACTAGCACCAAATGGAATAAAAACACAGTTGTGCACCAATACATAGCATACTGTCATTATTACTCACCTAGAAATAGTTGTGCGTGATCTCCTGGCGCCTCTGCCGTCCGGCAGCTGCCCCAACACCACCTGCTAGTCCTGCACGAGGAGCCGGTCCCTCCTCATCGGATGACTCTGATTCGCTGAGCTCCACTGGGGTGCCCTTCCTGGTTGCTATGTTGTGCAGCATGGCACATGCGACCACTATCTTGCAGCAGGTCTCCGGGCTGTATTGCAGGGCACCTCCGCTCTTGTGTAGGCACCTAAATTTGGCTCTTTAGGATGCCAAAAGTCCTTTCAATCACACTACGGGTCGACCTGTGGGCGTTGTTGTAGCGGCGCTCCGCAGCAGTGGCTGGATTCAAGTAGGGTGTCATGATGAAATCCCTCACTGCATACGCGCTGTCCCCTGCAGAGTGCAAATGAAATGGGTTACACACTGTCATCCCACTCAAGGCCTCAACTGTATGTGTGAATGTTAGCCATTTTATACCTAGCAAGTAGCCCTCACCAAACTCCCCAGCCAAGAGGCGACGGTGTAGCCCACTGTGGCGGAAAATGAATGAATCATGGGTGCTTCCAGGATATTTCGCAACTATGTCCGTGATGACATGGGTGGCATTACAAACTACCTGGATATTCAGGGAATGATAACACTTTCTGTTCCTGTACACATATTCTGTCTGGGAGGGGGGACAGGGCGACATGGGTCCCATCAATGCAGCCAATTACATGGGGGAATTGGGCTATCTGATAGAACCCCTGCTTGGTTTGGTCAAGTGCCTGCTGCGTGTTAGGGAAATGGATGTGGTGTTGCAACCTCTGCATCATGGCATCCAGGAACCTGTGAAAGAGGCGTGACAGGCTACTCTGTGTCACCCCTCCTGCTGCTGCTATCACCCCCTGAAAGCTCCCAGACGCCAGCAGGTGCAGTGAGCACAGGACCTGCACATGGGTGGGGATGGTGCGTGTCCTGCGTGTGGGGTGCTCCAGCATGGGCTTTAGCTCCTCAATGAGATCCATGATGCTGTCTCGGTGCAGCCTGTACTTTTCATGGATCTCCTCTTCTGTTTGCTGGAACAAGGTGATGCGTGCACTGAAGATCCTCTCTTTGCGTCTCCTTCTCTGGCCAGCAGCTCTGATCCTCAGCCTCCTAGCGATGATGTACAGCGCAGCCATTGTGAAAGCCCCTGTTGCATTTTGGGCCAGCTTATATGGGTTGCACCTGGTTACCACCTGCTCTGAGTTGGTGGTAATTGCGAGGTGCTAAATTGCGAATTTTGCTAATTCGCAGATATCGAATTTTTGGTACATTTCATTGCGAATTCGCTATCTGCGATTACGTTATTTGCGAAATTTGCAAATCGCGTACAGCAATATGCGAATTCGCATTAAATATTCGCAGAATCGGGCTCGCACATTTGTGCGAATCGCTATTTTTGCGATTAGCAATTCTGCAATGCGATTTAGTTTCATACATCGCAAAAGTCATTTTTGCATTCGCAAACACTGAAATTTAGCGATTCGCAGTGTTTGTGATTGCGAAAATGCTTGATACATATGGCCCCAGGTCTCCTTTGAGGATCAGAGCAAGGGGCGGTAGAGGGATGAGTTACCAGTTGTAGATGTTTTAACCAAGGTCCCTCACTGATAATTCTAGGCTTGAATTTTGAGATATCTGATTGGTTGTCCTAGGCTCAGTGTTGCAGTGAATGTGCAACTTGACATGATTTATAGCAATGATAAATTATCTTTATATATCGCTTTCTTCTGCAGTATTGCCATTTGTTAGTTACTAGCAAGTCTTAAAATGCAAGTAATTCTCCGGCTGGCAGATTATTTCACCATGCAAGGAGACAAAGCCTGTTGATGATGATATTGAGCAACGGTAACCTAAATGCCTGAAGATGCTAAAGTATAAAATAGCGATTAGGTTAAGAGAGTTTGCAGCGAATAGATAGCAGGGGAAGGAAAGGGCTTTCTTTTGTGGCTAAAGGTGACAAAAGTCCAAAGACCAATTAAAGAAATAGAAGACCAAGAAAAAGATCACGTTCGAGGTAAAGAAATCCATGTTACCAATGTCTTGGCGAATCCAGCAGCGTACAGTGGTTTAAGCATTGCTAAAAAGAGGGCATTGCGAGAGTGAGTGTGGGAGACGTTTCAAGGTATGGTAAGGTGCATGGTTCTGGAGGGAAAGGAAAGTGAGACTCACAAACACATGTTGCATTGTGGGGATTTTGTACAGTTTGGTGTGATATTGTATTACTGGTCTTCCATGAATCACCATTAAGATTTTAGCAGATGGAAGGTCCCAATCCCGTTTTTGCCTCGAGATGTATTCAAAATTGAGCTTGGTGGTCGATGTAGAGATTTGGGAGATGCAGAAATCAACCCACCTGCTTATGGCAGTGACCCCGATGAGAGGTCCAATCTCAGGTTACATTTGAGAAAGCCACAGTTTGGGCAAAGATGTATGTCTTTGAAATGTAAATCTTAGGAACATCAACAAGCTTTAACGGTGGTTTTGAGACCAAGAATAGGAATTATGTTTGGACAAAGAGTTAACATGGTAGAATGCAGCTTAGCTGTATGTAGATTTTGTTTCACATAGAATGAGTAAGTTGGTGGGTTATGGCTCAAAATTAAATTGAGCAGGTGAATGTAACCAGTAGTGCTTATAGTGAGCCATATATCCTCAAAGGAGAAAGACCATTTAAGGGCAGAGTAGGGTTGTTTATTTGAATAAGAGGAAATTGAACCTTTAGAACCGTTTTAGTGTACTACATCAATTGTTGCACAAAAACAACATGGGTGTTTGGCCATCTGAAGTGATTTTAATGAATACATTAGGGTTACTTGCCCTCCTCTTCCAAACACTTTTTAAATCTGTCCCATAGTGAACAAGTCAGAACAGTTTACCAAGCTTGATCTAGCCTCTACAAGTCATCAGATCACGCTATATCCTGAATCCTATCATTAGAGAAGCTTTGAATTGCCAACGGCAGACTACTGTGTCGAGCCTCTTCTCTGTTTCACCAATCCATGGCTAAGTGATTTAGAGAGGAAATTGAACGTCAAACTTCAAAGAAGATATTTGGTGCTAAATCGGGTGAGGACCATAACAACCAGTGCTTTAAATGGGCCGGTACTGTCCGGTACTGAGTACCGGCACTTTTTTATTTTGAGAGGCAGAGTACCGGCACTTTTTTATTTTGAGAGGCAGAGTACCGGCACTTCTCAAGCGAAATGTAATACTTTTAATTGGAGAGTACCGGCACTTCTCAGAAAGAAGCAGGTACTCTGGCAGAGAGTATCTGCACTTCTATTTTCTCATTTCAAGCACGGATAACAACAGATTGTGTTACCTTTTAACAATATTGAGGGAGACCGGTTTAACCATAGAAATTTTAAAATACCCCTCAAGGTGAAGTGTGTATCATACATGGGTCATTCTGCCTGCAAGGGAAGGTGTAACAAACTAAAACGTTGTGGAATCAGTGGTACTGAGATCCGAGTGGTAGAAGAAAGACTAATTTTATTTCCTAGCTTAAATAAATATTCAAAGTTCTCTAAAAGGCAACGTGAGGGCTTCTGCAAGTAGGGGTGAGCTTTTGAATCTGATGAGCAATGGAGGACAGTTTAGAAAAAAATTGAAGATTGATAAAGGAAAATATATGGAGTACACACATCTCGCATGCAAATGTTTCTTTTTTTTTTTGTTCCTTATTGGTGTTTTCTTATGTGGTGATATGCGGCCAAAGCTTTCTTCAAAGCTCCACAAGACAAATAAGTGTATTCAGATGGGTAACAACAAACGCATAATAAACATGGGGAAACAGTACGCATGTACAAGTCCGTCTATTTGTTGCTTTCAGTTTCATACCAGGAAAGTTGGGCGGAAAGGTATGGCTTTCGGCTATTCAGCATGGCACTATTCCAACTGTGGATTCTAATACCCACTGTCTTCTGGGAAGGGGAGAGCCCTGAATCAAGTTAAACACAGCAGAAGAGGAGTCAAAATTGTTTATATATTGTAAGCTGAATTGTTCCATAATCTTGTTGTCTTCATCAAAATCTACCCTTCTGTGTTGTTGGGTTGTCTCAATATTCTAGAGCTTTCTTGAGAAGGCTCTCTACAAGATAACTCGTGGGTCAGGTGGTGCACTCCCTGCATGATTAGATGGCTAATGATTATGCAAAAGTAGCACTTTCTGGTACAATACGTGTAGGGTGTGCATAATTTATAGGTAGTCTGTCAAAGAGGTCTGTGGAGGAGACATTCAGGAAAGAGCTTGCTGGGAAATTGAATAATGGTATATTTGGAGGCATTTGACAGCAGCTGTGATTGGTACAGTACTTAGTCAGAATTTTTATTTATATTCATTGAGGAGAAAATGGCATTTCAACAAGAAAGTGTGTACCTAATCGGAGACGTTTTAGGTTATGGGAAAAGTGGGCAATTGCTTACGGCCCCCACCCTCCAAGGAGACCCGCGGTAAAGTGATTGAGACAGCCAAAGTCCAGCCATAATAACAGTATGCATAAAAATCAACTTCCTTTTCATTTGCAGTTGGGCATGCCTAACACTTTCTTAGTGTGCATGCTTTGCCTGGCCAACCATTCCCCTCACAATTCCAGACAGCTGGAAATTAGATTAAAGAGTAATCTTTCAATTTCATGTTTCTCTCCTTACTTCTCACTCACTCTTCTGTCTTTATCTTTCCTTCAACTCATCTTTAGATCTATAATAACCTATACCCTCTCCCACAATATCTACTCTCTGTACCTCATGGAGGTCCACCTCCTCACCTGTCTCCATACCTCTCTGTACTCCACCTCACTCTAGCCCGGTCTCCTGGCCTCGTCTCTCTTTCTACCACTCTCTGTGCCACCTTTAATATCTCTCCCTCTCTACACTCTCTCGCTCCCCCAGCTCTTCTCTACCTCACCCCTCTCCGTGTCTCCTACTGCTCTGACTCCACCTCACACCTATTTATTTTTCCTCCATCTATTTCACCCATTTCTTTACTTCATCTCTCCTTTTTCTTCACCTCTCTATCTCTCACTCTATTGTTCTATGATTTACTTCTGTCTCAGCCCTCACCACTCTCTCGATTACCTCCATGTCTCAATTCTACCTCGCATCTCTTTAACTACCTCATCACACTCCACAGCACGACACTCTTTCACTAACTAGCCTCTCAATATACTTCACCATTCATCTGGCACATCACCTTCCCTCTCTCTTTCTCCATCTGTCGACCTCCCATCTCACTACTATACCCCTTTCTCACTGGTTCCAATATTCTACATTTACTTCTGTGTCTCTATGTATGAATAACTCCCCTCTTTATTACAAACACATCTCCCTCGGTACCCATTTTTTATTTCAACTCAAACCTTCTACCTTGCCTATCTCTTTCTACCTCTCTCGCTTTATACATTTCTCTGTTTCATCTCCCTGTCACTACTTCTCTCTCTTTACTACATCCTCTCTTGTTCCTTCTCTGTATCATCCTCTCCTTACTTTATCATCTTTACCTATGTCTCCCTATTTCTCCTCCATGTGCTCTAAACCTCATTTCTGCTTCAGCCCTTCACTCCTCTATTTCTAGCTTTCACTTTGCCTCTCTCCTCCGTTTACCTGACCCATCTTTCTATACCTCTTCCCAATCTCTACCAATCCGTTCTTTCTTCCTTTATTCTCTCGGTTCCTCTCACTACCCAAGCGCCCTCTAGCTGTCTACCTTTGTATTCCTTTACATGTTTCTAACTCTTTTCTCTTTCTAACTCACCCCTCCGTGTATCCAACTCTTCTCCACCTTTCTCCCTTGCTCTCTCACTCTAATCTCATTATCTATCTCTGATTATCTACCTAGCTCTCTGTATCTCTCCTTATTTTTCCTTCTACCTCGCCTTTCTCTGCTCCAACTCTGCCTCTACTTCACCTTATCTGTATGATGTCCTTCTCCTGTCTCTTTCTCTCTCTCCCCTCTTACTAACTCTGAGGTCAGAGTCTGAGGTAACTGTCTAGTTAGAGAAGTGCACACATAAATAGAAAAGAAGAACAACAAGGCAGGGAAAGAGAATCAAGGAGAAAAGTAGGAGATTTCACCCAATGGAATGGTGAAAATCCTCAGAGCAGCAAGAACGGCAGTAGTGAAGGTGGATTTATTAGTGACTACAATTTTTAATTTACAATTTCAAGAGCTATCAGCATATATCTTGTTTTAACATTACTCATAAGTCCACCAAACGGCCACCAATTCAAAATGACAGTATCTTTCCTATAAAGTGAGGAACAGGCTGGTTAGACTCTGAATTCCATGTAAAATGTTTTAGTTACAACTCCCAAAATAGATCCTTATGTAAAAAGAAATTATTTTATCATTGCTTGTCCAAGCTTTCTTTTGGTACTATTTGGGTGGCGGACACCAGGAAACTTAACTTTTGACCTTTTATGCCAGTCCCCAAATCTGAAATTTTAACATATAATTTAAAATTGTTTGGCATCACAAGGGTTTGAATTAGCTGAAGAGTTACAATACATTCAAAGCTGTTTATATCTAGTGCCCCCAAATATAACTTGTCTAAGGCCCCAAAATCCATTACGATGGTACTCTTCTGTATAGTAAACCAATGTTACAAATGAACAGGTTTGGCTTGGTGGTTGCATAAAGGCATGAAGTTGAGGACCATGCTAATAACGAGGTAAAGGCAATTAACAAGACAGCACATACATTAATGATCCATATATTGTGTGTTGAACTTTATATATTTGACTTCACGTGGTAAGTGTGGGAGAGGAAGGAAAGGGAAAGATGGAGAGATGAATACATTGAGTCAAGCATGTCCGACTAAGCAGGAGTCACAATGAATAGGTGGGTTTTGACAGTCATTTTAAAGGCAGAACAAATACTGTATGGCCTTGTAATCGAACGGGGGACATTAAAAGGGAGCCTGGCAAGAGGCTGGAAGCAATGATAGTGGAACTGTTTGCATGGGAGTTAGGAAACCGTACAGACGTCAGGAAGTAGAGTGGTGGGAGAACATTTAAAATGAGTAAGGTGGTATACTGTGGTTATCATCTTCAACACCAAGATTGTACTGTACTGGACATGCAGAAAATCAATAGGCCAGTTATTGGTAGGCTGGGGCAAAGTCAAGGGGAAAGAACACCTATTTTGGGGACCCACTGGCACGCTAATACAGTAGCCAAGTTTGTTGGAAACAGTGGACTTTAGCAGTGTGGATTAGGATGTAGAGGCAGATTTTACAGATATGTAGTAGTTTGTATCTAGCAGCATTAACTGTGCTGATGGAGTGTAGAAGAAGTTACTCTTCTTGAATAACACCCTTTCTGGTGAATACTCTAACAGCAGATTTGTCACCTTCAGAATATTTCCCAGGCACCAGACTGAATTCAGATGTTTTTGCAGCAGTGCTCCTGTGAGCCGCTTAGAGACGTTGAGCCACATATAAGTGCCACAACTGCGCACCAATGTCACTTTCTTGCTTGACTTGTTCTGCACCCTTTGTCGTGGAGTACAAAAGAATTGTCGGTACCTGTATGCAGATCTCTAATTTGGAATCTTTTTAAAATGGTAAAAAGGGAGGCCACACCACAGAATGGGGAGGCAGAAGGGCGTGAGGAGTCTGCTGTTAGAGTATTCACTAGAAAGCGGGTCAATGAAGGTAAGTAACTTGTTCTTCTGAGGGATACAATGCAGAGGACTATCCACATTGATAAAGTCATTTTCTGCACCACTTTACTGTTCTTTAACCCTCAAAACCCCACAAAAAGCTGACTGTCCGCTTGATGGTCTTTGGTGTGATTGATGTAAAAGCTTAAGGGTCCAGCCAATTGAGTCTCTCCTCCTTTTTTGTGGGGTAAGGCAGAGCAAAGAACTTTGAGAGCATGATGGATTGCCCACCATTAAAAGGAGTCACAAACTTAAGTAAAAAGGCCACTCTGGTCCTCAACAACAGTTTGGCTGGCGAAAAAAAGGTGGTATAGGGCTGCTGCACCAAGAGAGCCTGGGGTCACTCATGCATTGAGCAGAAGTGATTGCAATAAGAAAGACCGTTTTGAGAGTCATCAGATGTAATGAGCAGCTGTACATTGGCTCGAAGCGGGTGCACATCGGGAACCAAATTAAGATCACAAACTGTGGGAGGAAATGTGTGCTAAACTTTTAATAAACTGCACCACAGCTGGTGATTTAAACAAGGACGGTTGGTCGGGCAAATCCAAAAATGATGAAAGGGCCAACAAATAACCTTGCTGGAGGAAAGTCGAAATAAACAATAAAACATCCAATTGGCCTCAAATGTGTCCCAGTACCCAGCGTAAATGGACTTCATAGATGGGTGCCTGTCAGCAAGGATGGCATCCACAACCTTAGGTGGTAAATTGATTGCAATCAACTGTCACACTCAGTCTCCATGCATGGAGATGTAGATTGCACAGCTTCAGGTGCAAAAGCCTGCCCTGCTGCTGCAACAGAATGTCCTCCAGAGGCGGAAGCTTGATCTGAGGACAGATGCTCATGCCCATAAGTTACGGGTACCACACTCTTCTGGCCAAATCCAGAGCCACCCGGATTACATGGGTCCGGTCGTTCCTGATCTTCTTCAGAACTCGAGGCAAGCGAGGCAGAGGCGGAAAGGCATACAGGAGTCTCAAGCGCCACTCCTGCCTCAGTGCGTCTCATACAGAGAGTGTCTTTGGGAACTCCAAAGCACAGAGGTTTTGACACTGCACGTTCTCGACTGTGGTGAAAAGATCCATCCAGGTTTTTCCCTAATGTTTGAAGATGCCCTGCGCCACTTCGAGGTTTAACTGCTATTCGTGATCTGCCAGGTGGCATTGACTGAGCTCTCCAGCCTTGGCATTTACAGATCCCACTAGATGGTTCACAGTCAGGGAAATACCCTGATGCTCTACCCAACTCCAGATGCACCGCGTTTCTTGCACAGGTGATGTTGTCTGTGAGAACCTACACCAGCCTTCCCATGATGGACTGAAGGAAGACCTTCAACACCAAGTGAATGGCCTGCAACTCCAACAGGTTGATGTGGAGTCTGGTTTCAGTTGGTTGAAGGCCTCGGTCCTTCTTCGGCACGAGGATATAGCAGGAGAAGCAAGCCATCCACACTTCTGAGACCAGCTACCTCTTGATGGCTCCTTTGGATCGATTGAGCTTCCATCGTTAGCAGCAATATGGCTAGGTGGGCCTCTGAAAACTGCTCTGATGTGAGAGAAGATGTGGTGAGTCAGGAAGAAATGGGAGGGTATAACCCTACTGGATGATACGGAGGACCCATCTGTCGACCGTGATTGACTGCCATCCTGGGAGGAAATGTCTGATCCTGTGCAAAAGGCAAACTACAGTGGCTTAGGTGATGCCGCCACAGTGGAGGGTGACTGAGAAGAACGTTATGCCTGGTGAGCTGCACAATGTCTGCTTGATCCCCTTCTCTGGTCATAAAAAGACTGGGGTGACTTGAGATGGTGGCAGAGCCTGGCATTGTCTAAACATCAATCCCCTGAAGTAGCCTTGGAAGGGTTGAAACTGTTGAGGGAACTGTCTGGCAGGGAGTGAAAAGGTCCAAGGAACGTGCCATTGCCATGCTTTCCTTAAAGAGTCAGAGGGCAGAATCTTTTTTCCTAATAGGTGAGATCCATCAAAAGGTGTATCCATAAGGGATGCCTGCCTGGCCCCAGAAATGCTGTGGATCCCATCCACGCATGACGATGGAGCATTCACTAGTGCCGACTGCTCTCCCCAAACAATCGCTAATGTCCAGCCTAGCCTGAATTACGTATTTGGCTGCATCCTGGCCATCTTGAAGGATTTGAGCAAAGGTGGCCCTGAACTCTTCAGGGACTGCTGGGAAGATCTTGGTGGACATGTCCACAAAGGCGTTCTTAGAACAGCCTAATAGGCAGAAAGCATTGACTGGCCTCAATGCCACAATGGCAAAAGAGAACATTTGCTTCCTAAATGGCTCCATCCTTTTGGACTCCATGTCTGGAGGTGTCTTGGGAAAGGCATTTGGATTTACTTTGCTGGTCGAAGCCTGGACCTCAAACTCTCAGGAGATGGATGCTACATAAGAAAATCAAGGTTGCTAGGTGCGGATGGGCAAAAGCAAGGCATAGCCCAGGTGCCCATAAGGGTGTCAGTCTGGGCTACAAAAAAAAGGGAAATAAGGTTTCAGATGCGGCAGGCCCAGGGTGCAAAACCCTTTGAAGTACATTTGTCTTGACTTCAACAGAAGACTACTGTCTATCCAGGACCTCAGCTGCTTGTCTAATACCTGCAGCAAATGAAAAGCTTTCCTCTGTTGGGGGTCCAAGGAATCAAATTAACACTGTATCAGGGGATGTATTCAGTCCACTAGTCCATAAAGAAAGTATTGTCATCGTAATGTGGGGGTAAATCACCACCATTGTCATCATCAGGTGGTGGTCAGAATCCAAACCAAAAGGATGGTAATGCCTATATGGCTCCATGGTAAAGGGAGTGTTTTATCTGAGTCATATCGGGAATAGGGTGCCCTGGAGTGGAGTGAAAGTGTGACTTTGGTCGGGGGTCAAGATGGATTCAGCTTGGGGTCGGACACTGGGGATGACGGGGGATCGATTTCCAGCACCAGTGATGTTGGGTCTAGAATCACTGAAAAAGTAACCGCTGCAGGTCTTGGAGCCAGAATGGAACTTGGCACCAAAGTCGGCGCAGAACCCACAACAGGTTCCAGGGACCCAGATGTATAAAAGACTGATCTGCTTGTGGAAATGGAACTGGAGGCCCCTGTGAATCCTTGGGGCCTGAAGGTGTGCCAGAGGGAGCCTGAAGGCTTCCAAAAATATGCAGCATGGCTTCCTTAAAAGCCTCGACCTGATGCAGTGTTACCAATTGCCTGGGAAATTCGGGTGCAGAGGGACCAGTTGTGAAATCTGATTCTCAATTGGAAATCGGAAGTAAGATCTATTGCCACCAGGATGTCCTCCCGACTTCTCTTTGGGCAGAAAATGGTGGGATGTGGTTGAGCTCCGCTTTGACTTCTGCGCTTCTTCTTCGACTTAGACTTTGACTTGCTGGACGACCTCATCTGTGAAGAAGACCTATCGCAGTAATTGCCTCAAGAGTCGGAACGGGTCTGCGCCCTGGACTTTGAGCAGGATCAGGACTTACATGAGGTCCGTCACTTCAGTCAGTGTACGGTGACATACAGCTCTGCTTTATGGTCCTAGATTGCCTCCGGGTGCATGAGGGCACATTCTCTATATGACTTGAAAACATGACCTGAACCCAAACACCAAAGGCACACTTTATAGGCATCCATCCCCAACATCTGAGTCCAACAGTCGGGGCATGGTTTGAACCCTGTAGTGTATGGTGGTGACATTGTTCCCATGGACACTGGAAAAGCCATTTGGAAGACTTCATCAACTGATGAAAAAGGGAGCAGAGCTACGGATCCATGCTTGAAGGTGCGGAAAGAAAGGAACTGATATCAGCATGTGGGGTGGCACTTATATGCGGCTCTACTCTTTCACTTCCAGAGTAGAATGAGGCCAACATGGAGCCAGACAACGTCTCCTTGCAGCGTGCGGGAGCACTGCTGTAAAATCTCCCAGATCTAGTCTAGAGCCGGGGGATTTTATGACAGAGCTGCAGATAGAACTTAGTACTGGGTACAATCTGCTTGTAAGGTGAATTGTCTCGAGTGGTCAGTGTAGGGCTATTGTGTTGAAAGGGGGCATTAGAGATGGAGGAATGCAAAATATAGTCGACACCCCCAAACCTGGAAGTTTGAGAGCATTTGCAAAGTTGAATACACTCATGAACGTATTCTTATCAAAGGGAGAAAAAATAGATGCTTGTCCATGTTTGGAAAAGGAAAGGAACACTGTCATATTCCAAGGAGGTGTGAAGCAAGGGGTTTCTCCTCAGAGACTATTTGTTTCCTGTGGAGAAAGATGTAAAACAAAAAAGTGCAATTCACATTTCTCACAGAGGTGGAGAGGTGTGGTGCAGCGGCCAGGGCAGCTGACTTCGGAGCACAGGGTTCACAGTTCGATCCCCAGCTCCGGCGGCAGCTCAGCTCAGCACCATGTGACTCTGGGCAATAGCTCACTTAATTTCCACTCCGGCCCCCAGCGCCTTGAGACCCGTAAGGGTGAGTAGCTGCGCTATATAAAAACGGACTTACATTTTTTTTTACACAGACCTAGTCTAGCACAGTGGTTCCTAACCTTTTGAATTCTGTGGGCCCCAACTTAATTATTACTGGAACCCGGGGACACCCGCTGAGTCATTACTTGAAGCCTGGGACCCTGGCCTAAGCATATTTGATTATGTGAACTGCAAAACAATACACAAAATATATAGAAACTAGTATTCATAAAACACATACACAAATTATTAACTATTTTACTTAATTCAAAAATAAATATAAAAAAATGAAAGTTCTTATTTTAATAGAAAGATTGAAGCTTTTCTAAATTCATTGTGCATTGTATATTCTGTTTCATGCAGTTGCTCTGCTCCCATGAATAAATCTGAGGATACTAACTTCATTTTTAGCCTCCAATTTCAAATTCCTTCACATTTACAGAACGATCTAAAATTTTCAACTGTACAGTTTGCTTCTTTATGTATATACTCTTTATTAATTATTTTAAGCAGACGTGGACTCCCAAGGGTCCACGGACCACAGGTTAAGAACCACTGCTCTAGCATTTTGCCCGTCCCAATCTGAGGGGCATACATGGAGGAACAGAAGTATGCATAGATATAGTTGTGTTTCCCTATCTATGCAAATCCCTGATGTAAACCTTCAAAGTTTAGCTTAATAATGTTCATAAAGCATTTCGTGAGTGAGACCCATGGCAAAGTTGAACAAAAACGGAAGCAATATAAAGCCATAGGCAGACAAGAATACAAACAAGCATAGAGAAAGAAATGCAAAGTTATGAGTAGGAAGACATATTGGGAGTATGGAGACCTTTCTAATTAAAAAGCTTAACTGTTTACTTTTCTCCGTGTTCTATTTTCAGTTGCTCTATAGCTACTTACTTGCATGTGTGACGTGTTAAGTATCCTATAGTCTTTCCTCTCAAAGAAGCGTTTTTTTAAACTTATGATTTAGTCTAATTACAGGCCCATTTCTTTCTTCCAGCACAAGTTCTTGACACACCTGTTACTAGTTTCATTGTTTTTGGAAAGCGTCTAAGTTCTTGCGTCACAACCAAGGCATTTGTCTGTTTCACTGCATTGAGCTAAGCAGGGTGGCAGTCTTAGATGAACTTTGAGGTCTGTTGGATGGCCGCAGATTTACAGCCTAATATTATTAGATCCATCACTGACTTTAGACACCGTCAATCATCATATCCTTCAAGAGTTCATGCAAAAGGACTAAAAACTGCCCTTAACTGGATCTCTCAGTTGTTGGCCAATGCCTGATGGATCTCTCAGTTGTTGACCAATGCCTGCTGATTCATTCCCCCCAAACACAGCCTCTTTCTGCCCACCATTTTTTGGTATCTAGAAGGAACATCTTTGGCCCTACTTTTAACCCATTTCTTCCTTTGGCTATTCTTGTATAATCATTTGGGTGTGTTGCTT
This sequence comes from Calotriton arnoldi, assembly GCA_963921515.1. NCBI lineage: Eukaryota > Metazoa > Chordata > Amphibia > Caudata > Salamandridae > Calotriton > Calotriton arnoldi. The sequence goes on along the minus strand of CAWUFW010005313.1, from coordinate 493,849 downwards.
ACTCGGACACTCAGACCACCTTTCATCCTAACATTAACATGGGAGCCATCACAAATTGTTTTCAAAACAGGTTGTCAGCCACTATTCTATGCATGAGTCCGAATCCTCTTAAGAGTAGTTCACGAAAATATAAAGCGATGTTCTTATGTAGCCCTTGGTCAATCTGCAGTTTTGCTTTTTGTAGAACAACAGTGGATTCTCCTCCCTCTCCAGTGACCTCTCTGGAGAATGTATGCTTTAATATCGACCCTCATGGAATCTCCTCACAGTGGATCTGTTGTGTCTACCTTATTTTTAGTTCTCACCTAGACAGCACATGCGCTGTCTCTGCAAAACTGTTTACATACATTGGGCTTATAGCCTGCCCATACCTTACCATTTGTTAGCTTCAGCATCGCTCTCATGTGCTTAGCTCTCATTTGCTTCACTCCCGTTTATCACAGCATGTGGGTGTCATGTCCTCTTCTTGTGTTTGGCTCTCCCCTGGAGCATGAACCAAATACTTGTGCCCATCCACTACTCGATTCTTGGAGCTACTTTTTTGTGTTCAAGCCCTCAGTATGAGTGCTTGTGTTTTCAGTCCATCTCCCATATCCCTGTACATGTAGCTCCTATTCCCTCCCACTTGTCCCCCTTCCATGTTGCTTCTTTTACCTCCCACTCCCCTGCCCTGTACTGTAGACTACTGGGCTCTATGCCACTGCACTCTATGCCACTGCGCTCTATGCCACTGCGCTGTATGCTACTGCACTCTATGCCACTGCACTCTACTCTGCACTACTCTAATCTACACCACTACACTCTGCGCCACCCTTCTCTACATCACTCTGTTGTGTGCATCTGCACTCTGCCACATTACTCTACTCTGCACCACTCTACGCTACTCTGCTCTGCACCACTCTTCTCTACGCCACTGCACTCTTCTATGCATCTCTCTACAGCACTCTACTCTGCACCACTCTACACCTCTGCACTTTGTGCAACTCTACTCTACACCACTGCACTCTACTCTATGCCACTGCACTCTATTTTGAACCACTGTACTCTACACCACCTCACTTTATGCCACTCTACAACACTCTACTCTGTACCACTCTACTCTACACCACAGCACTCTGACACTGCGCTCTACTCACACCACTCTACTTTGCACCACTGCACTCTATGCGACTCTACTCTGCGCCACTTCATTCTACGCCACTCAACTCTGCACCACTTTACTTCACTGCATTTTACACCACTCTACTCTGCATCACTCTTCTCTACGCCACTGACTCTACTCTGCACCATTCTACACCACTGCACTCTATGCAACTGCACTCTGTGCCCCTCTACTCTGTGCCCCTCTACTCTGCGCCCCTCTACTCTGCGCCAATGCACTCTATGCCAGTCTACTTTACTCTGCACCACTCTATGCCACTGCACTCTACTATGCACCACTCTATGCCACTGCACTCTACTATGCACCACTCTACGCTACTGCACTCTATACCTCTCTGCCACTACACTCTATGGCACTGCACTCTACTCTGCACCACTGCACTCTACACCACTGCTTTCTATGCCACTCTACTCTATACCACTGCACTCTATGCCACTCTACACGTCACCACTTTAAATTTAATCTATGCTACTGCACTTTACGCCCTTGACTCTACTATGTACCACTCTACACCACTGTACTCTACACCACTGTACTCTACACCACTGTACTCTACACCACTGTACTCTACACCACTGTACTCTACTCTGCACCACTGTACTCTACTCTGCACCACTGCACTCTATGCCACTGCACTCTATTCCATGGCACACTACTCTGCACCACTCTACGCCACTGCACTCTATGCCACTGTACTCTGTGCCTATCTACTCCATGCCACTGCACTTTACTCAGCTGTGCTCTGCACCTCTCTAATCTATGCCACTGCACTTTACGCCATTGTGTCTACTCTGCACCACTGCACTCTATGCCACGCTAATGTACTCTGCACCACTCTACTCTATGCCACTGCATTCAATGCCATTCTACTCTTGTCTGAACCACTGCACTCTATGCCACTCTAATGTACTCTGCACCACTCTATGCCACTGCATTCAATGCCATTCTACTCTCGTCTGAACCACTGCACTCTACGCCACTCTACTCTATACCACTGCACTTTATGCCATGGCACTCTACTCTGCACCACTCTACGCCACTGTACTCTGTGCCAATGCACTCTCTCCCACTCTACACTTCACCTCTCTAATCTATGCCACTGCACTTTTCGCCCTTGATTCTACTATGCACCATAGTACACCACTGCACTCTACGCCACTCTACTCCACACCACACCACTCTACTCCACTGTACTCTACTCTGCACCACTGCACTCTACGCCGCTCTACTCTATACCACTGCACTGTATGCCACAGCACACTACTCTGCACCACTCTATGCCACTGCACTCAAGCCACCGTACTCAAGCCACGGTACTCTGTGCCAATCTACTCCATGCCACTGCACTTCACGCACCTGTGCTCTGCACCGCTCTAATCTATGCCACTGCACTCTGCACCACAATATGCCACTGCACTCTACGCCACTCTATTCCGCACCACTCTACTCTACACCATTGTACTCCACTCTACTCTGTACCACTACAGCCACTGAACGTTATGGTAATGCACTCTACACCACCCCTAAGTCAGCACCACTCTACTCTGTTTCACTGCACTTTATGCCACTCTGCTCTGCACCACTCAACTCTACCCCTCGCACCACTCTACTCTATGCCATTGCACTCTACGCCACTCTTCTCTATGCCACTGCACTCTGTTATTGCACTGTACTCTGTACTACTCTACTTTAAGCTACTGCACTATAAGAAACTGCACGCTACACCAGTGCACTTTACACCTCTCTACTGTACACCTCTTAATGCTACTCTGCACCACTCTATGTGCCACTGCATTCTACTCCAGTCCACTCTACGCCACTCCACGTCACTCCATACCATTCTACACCACTCTACTCTATGCCACGCCACTCCATACAGTGTCATTCTACACAACTCTACCCCTTTCCACACAATGCCACTCTGCTCTGTGCCATTCTACACTCTACTCTATGCCTTGCCACTCTACTTCACTCCACTATATGCCACTTTACGCCACTTTTCTCCATTCCACTCTACACCACTTTACAGGATGTGTCTCCTCTCCACTCTACTCTGCTCCACTCCACTCTAGTTTTCCCCACTCCACGCCACATCACTCTACACCACTCCGTTTCACTCCACACCACTCTGCTCCATGCTCCTGCATAACATGACTAAAGGACATTGGCAAAGCCAATAGCTCTCACGTAGGCGAAAACCTATTGGCTTTGCAAATGCTTGCTTTTTCATTGTGTTCTCTAGGAGAGTTTACCTTCGTTTGCACACTCAAAAACATGTGCAAATGCCAAGCTTTTCTCCAAAATTCACTCTAGGACAGCTACGTAACTCTGCCTGTCAAACTATATTGTTCATGGGCTTCAAGTCGCCTTGGGTCTTTTTCTCCATCCATCTCACAGAAATGTTCTGGTTACCTGTGGCCAAAAGTGTTGTGTTCAAAGTTGTGTGCCCAGTCTTTTATGTGGAGAATGGGATTGAGCAGACCTATTTTGAGCCAGATTCCAAGATTGAGTTCCAAAGCTATATAACCTTATTGGCCAGACTGACTCTTCTGATGATGCCAAAAACCATGAACTTTGAGATGCACTAAGATCAATTGTCTTTTTAAGAATATTGTGCCATTTTTAATTATTTATATGCTATTTATAATTTTATGACGTGCCACCACTCTTGTTCGAAATGTTACATGCATCTACAACAAGCAATTGAATGAACGTTACTGAGAAATAATGCAGGCACTAATTATATTGTGTTGGTCTCGATACTTTTGACAGTTACTCTTGAAGTAATCATGATATACTCCTGAATTTACAGTAATAAGTCACACGTTTTCATGTAAAAAAAAAAAGTTTGTGAATCCTACCCAATTAGTACAATGAAATTATAGTACATTTCTTGTGGCAAGCAGAGAGAAAAGTCAAAAGCAAGAATAACAAATCACATACGTTTAACCAGTAGGACAAGAATCATGATTTAGCCACTGGTTCTCAGGGTCTGGTAACGTTTTATGTTTATATATCATCAGAATGTAATATCAAGGCTATGTACTAGAGTATGAACCTGAATGGTGTTTCTGGATAAGTAGTAGGCTTCTTTGGTTCCTTTTCCTAAATCATGTTAAGAATAGATGCTGCCCAATGCTTGGTGCACTTTACTAGGCTGTGTTAAGTTTTGCTGCCTGTTACTTTGGTTCACAAATTCACCTGAGCTGGGGACGAGCTTTAACTAGTCCTTAGTATTGATGGGTATATGAAGGTCCCTGCGCTCTTACTAATAAGTGTGAGGTTCCCGGACTCAGTTGTGCTTGCTGGTTTTTTATTGTTTGTTCTAGGCGCTGTAATAACATTCAAATACATGGCATACTCTACTGAGTTGTTTTGTTGTCGGCTAATTGGGTTTTAATCAGTGCTTAATTTGAGCCGATGGTTACTGGTGCTCTGCACTGGCACTTAATTGTCAACACTGGTACATATGGCAATCTGTCACATGGTGGCGCTGTCTGTCTGATTTAGAGATGAGCACAACAACAGATGTTCGTTAATAATTTTACATTAAAAATTTGTAATACCTGCCACCCAAGAGGTTCTAACAGCTTTGGGGTCCTGGTATAGTCTGACTTGTCACACTTTTAGGAGTGTGCTGGTTAATAGTTTTGTTTTGGCAGAGCTGTCAGGGGCAGTGGGTGGTGCAAGCTCTAGTGTCCTCCTAACAAGGGCCCTGGCACGTATTGTTTTTTAACAAATAAAGCACTGGTTTTAGTAAACAAATGCAACTTAGTAGGAGCCTACTCTCAACCAATTTGTTTTAGGATTGTCTAGCTGTTCCAACACCTAATGCACATCGTACAACGAACTGTTTAGAACAGCTTTAAATTGAAGAAAGCTATGACCTCCAAAACAGAACAAAAAAAATCGAAATCCTTCACTCTTCTATCCCTTCACTATCCTTTGAATCAAAATAACAGACTAACATGTCCACTTCTCAAATTTCATATTTCACTATACTAATTCACCACTAATCCTCTATGGGTCCCAGAGTAGCGTGCTACTCACCAAAAAAGCACTTCAACACCTCATCCGGGGTAGCAAGCACTATATAAATGCAAACCTTTTTTCCCTCTCCTATCCCTTCGCTACCCGTCTCAATCCAAATAACTGACTAACATATCCATCACTCAAATTACTTTCATATTTCACCATACTAATTCAACACTAATCTTTTATGGGTTCCGGAGTAGCGTGCTACTCGCCAAAAAAGTGCTTTAACACCCCATCAGGGGTAACAAGCGCTATATAAATGCAAACCTTTTCCCTCTTCTATCCCTCCGCTATCCTTCTCAAACCAAATAACTGACTAACCTATCCACCACTCAAATTACTTTCATATTTCCCTATACTAATTCAACACTAATCCTTTATGGGTTCCGGAGTTGCATGCTACTCACCGAAAAAGTGCTTCGACGCCTCGTCAGGGGTAGTAAGCGCTATATAAATGCAATTACAATACAATACAAAGTGAAATGTATTCTACAGAGGCAGCCATAAATTGCTACAGAAGGTCGAGTTGATTCTTAGTAATTAAGGTACCTTGGGCACTGGTTGGTGTATGGCAGCGTGCCATTAAATGTCAGCCTGAGTTGCTAATGTTAGGTCCACTCTGTAATGTCAAGAATGGCTTAAATATTCAAAGTACAATGCACTTTATCGAGCTTAATTTATTTGTGGCTGAACCGCGGCTGTGCTATTACATACTAAATTAAGCTGTCAATGTTTTGTTAATTCACTTTATCTAGCCAGATTTAACTGTTACACTATGTATATGGTAAGGAACAATGGTTGTCCCTTGTATACATGTATAGAAAAGTGCAATTATTTGGATTGGGAATTGTTTCATGGAGTAGTTAATCCCTGGTCTCTTACACAGTGGCAGCTCCTCGGCAGTGCAAAAAAATTAAATAATAACATGACGTTATTATTTTATTTTTCACTGCCGACTCAGAGCCAGGCTAGGGCGGGGTGGCGCTGGCCAGAGCAGGGGGAGGAGTGGTTTGCACTCCCTAAGTGCGCAGGACGGCCCTCTTGTTATGCACAGCCTGGTGAGGAACATGCACAGGCTTCCAGTCCCTCTCTGAGCGCCGAACCACGGTGCTCAGACAAATCCCATCGCTGCTGTAAAGCAGCCTCGTGATTGGCTGGGAGAGTCTGGGGGCCTGGTTGCTTCTGTTCTGACAGTGCACTATCGACAGCAGAGGTCGGATGAGAGGCGGTGGCATCCCCAGGTAAGTTTTTTTTTTTAATTTTTCAACCCCCCCGCCGCACCAACCCCATTCCGAGGCAGCCACTGCTACTCTTATAGTTATAGTGCATGGACTAGTACGGGTGGCGCAAGATTATTGGTCCACTGAATCATGGACTCATGATTGGAGTTTATGCCAGAAGATGGACTTTAAATATCGAGTCTTCACTTTTTTTTCTTTTTTTTGCTGCAATCAACTTTTATAGCGTTTTGGTAAATAGTTATGGTTTTAATTGGCCAGATAGTGGTGTAACTGTATCTTGTTTTAGTAAGTGGTTATGGTTTTAATTAACTGGAAAAAAATAAAAATGTTTTACCTTCACTTACCAAGGCTCTGTTTTTGATACCGGTTTCTCCAGGGTTGAAATGTACAAGAACAATTTATAGTTTTCAAAAGTAACCTATAAAGCATACATGATTTAGCCTCGTTTTTATATGATTCCATAACTTTTTTTTTTCTTTACCGTGAACGCTTGTACAGCATATTAGTCAAATTGCTTCTAATATTAGAATAGAGAGCTCCTCGGTGTGAGTTGTTTACTAAGGAGCAAGGAAGAGATGAGCAAAGAAATAAAAAAAATAGACATCAATTATAAACTAAAAAGATAAACTTGATTTGCAGTACACATATTTTACACAAGAATCTAATTGCTTCAATCAATGTTTGAAGTGCCAATTTGTGTATTTCTTATGGCTATCTTTGGGCATGCCTGAGCTAACAATGAAAAGATAGCTCTGTTTCCACTGTTTCTTTGGGGGAATCGGGGTTGTCCTGTTCTAAGCTTGCAGACACCATCTGGTCCCTTGTAAGGTTTGAGGTCCAGATGGCACACTGTGAATTAGCCATGAACTAGGTCAGCATATTCTAATGGTATGAGTGGACTCTGTCCCCCATAGTTTTGACACTTATGTTGCCATAAACGCACAGTCTCACTGAATACGTAGGAACCATACAACTTGGTGCTACCAACGTTCTAGGTCAGGCACTTATTTAATGGGTCTGCTGAGTAGTTTTCTTACGTGTGCCCAAACCTCTAGTCACCATCCTAATGGAGGCGTCCGTGGTGTTAGGGAAAACTCCTCCTCAGCAAAACAAGGAATCCCTATTTCTTTCTGTAGGTAGTTCAAGCTGGAACCTTTGAAAGGATCATCCCACTATAGTTTACCTTCTCTTAACTCCATTCATTAAAATGGCTAATTGATTAGCAGTGGTGATATCACTAAATTGCAGTCATGCAGTAACACAATTGTTACCACAAGGGCTTCCTCTTACTGGAGATGATGTTACCTTTGTGGTAGAGGCCCACAAAGCATATAAAACAGAGGTATTCTATTCATGGGAATATTTCTGGCAGCAGACACCAATGCAAGAAATTTTCGCACATACACTGAAGCAGCCAAACCAAGCAATTGCAGAGCTTATGAAGATTTAGAAATTCCACTAACTTTTCAGGAACACGCAAATTGGTTTCAAGTCACCCTACCGCATCCATTAGCAAACGTTAGACTGGGTCCCCTCAGCAATGACGGGGCAATATGGCCAGTCTTGGCCGGCTACACACCATATCCACAAATAGCAGCACTCAAGCAGCTGAGCTGCGTACACTTTATAATGGTCTAGTTAGATTATACAGAAGTATGACACAGTTTATGTGAGAGTTGTACAACCACATTTGGCAATGCCAGTGATTATTCCTATAACCATTAATTCAATTATGGGAAAGGTTCCCATCAGACAGCAGGAGATTCCGTTCAGGATTGCACAAAAAACAAATCCGCTGAAGCATTCGGACCTCAAGATAAACATAGAATTCTCACAATGTGCCTACCTTTAGGGATGGTTCCCCCGGTAGAAAAGTGTGCTACATGGGGCACCATATTCGCTGCAATCTATACCACCACGCATGGTGCACCACGCATAGCTGTTTTGCCTGAGGTACTCAAGTAAATTCTAAATATTTACGGGGTGGCCCCTGTCCTGGATTTGGGGATGAAACTTATTGGCAATTATGCCACGGTATCCTCAATTATTTTAAGTAACATTAAAAGGGAAGCATCAGCATTGGTAGTACGAGAACACCGCGCGCAGGTCGCTCTGGCAGACCAGGAGCACAAACTACCTAAAATGATTGCTGAAACCTATACATCCATAGGTTGAAATCATTTGGGGTCCAGACCTAATAAACCACAACTTGCAGGTAATTCTGAAAAGGATAACTCGAAACAGGCACCAGAGTCTTCTAAAAAATGCTGGGATAATAAGAAAAATAAAGAAAAAGTTAAAACACTGGGTGAATCTCCTCCACAGGAGTCCTCTGAAAAGCGCTACAATTTTTGCAACCGTGAAACAATTAAACAGCCTCATAGGAATAAGTATACTCATACACATCCTTATCGTTCTTTCAGGAATCATCCGAAAAATGCTCACAGAGGCGGGCGATCAGAGGGCAGGTCAGAGGAGTATGTGAAACCAAACAAGGACTAACAACGCTCGTCTGACATCACCAAAAAAAGGGAAGAGAAACTTTCCCCAACAAAATCCTCAATTTAAGATGAAAAAGGTGGCTAATATCACACTTAAATACGTCACAAATATTGAGTACTCTGCTTCTAAACAAGGAGTGGGCTCTGACTCTGCTAGACAGCGTGGCAGTACTGATAGTTTGCCAGAATCTTAAAGAGTTTCTGGTGGAAAAAGCAACTAATGAGTTTGTTCAGGTGAAAACACTGGATCAGAGAGTTTGTTTTCCAGACAGACTATATAATCTGCAACTACAAACTGAAGTGATATACCCCATACTATTAAAGTTCTCTTCTGGGAGAACCTAACATTTGATCATGACATTCTCTTGGCTGAAAAAGATTGGCCACCTGAGTTTGTACGAAAAGTCCCACCATGGGAAAGTGTGATAGTACCATCCTTCTGCTATTGATATCATAAAGTGTGACCTGTCCCTCCTACATCATGGACAAAACTAGCTTAGATCAATTATGATATTGAGCTGGATGTTACAAACTCTGCTGAGTGGTCGCTTGCCCTGGAAGCACTTGAATATTACTGATTTATTTCTGACCTATAATTTGACCAGAGAGCAGAAAATTATGGCAAAGAAGGACTCGACATACACAATGTTAAACATAGAACATCTAGAGAAATGACTCTTCACTGTAGCAGAAACACTTTCAGTCGATCGGATAATTCATAAGTTTATATCTCTGCCCATTTCCACATTCCATTTTACAAGCTGTTAAAAACACTATCAGGTAAGCAGATATAAAGTGTTAGGGGAGAGATTTGTACACAAGATATGGGTCCTATCTTTTGATTACAGGTGTAGGAATGAAGACACTGAAGTTTTTCTTAGCAGCACAGACTGCGAGGAACACTTTTGCCCATTCTTTGGTTTGTAGGGAGGTTACACTTCACAGAGCATGTAATGCATCCAAGGCAAACTTAGCTTGTTGTCTAAAGGGTTCCCCAGCTGCTGTCATTTGTCCGGCATTCAGATTGCTTCTAATGGAAGCTATTTGATGTTGAATAACCAAGGTTGCTGTGGGATGAGACCGGGCGTACCCTATGTAGTGACAGTTTCGAGAGTTGTGACCTGTTGTACAAATGCCTGCACGTTTCGCCCCTTTAAGGGTTGGCTCGCCTGGGGCTTTTTCAAGACTGTCATTACAAATCAACAAATAGTTACACAACGGTTCCATTTCATATAATCTGAGTGTGAAGTCACCGCTTGGGAGCCCAAAAACTACCACAAAACCCAAGTGTTTCACCATGTATTCCCCTGACACCCATGTATTCTAATAGCAAACAATGATTATGAAGACCATTATTCCACATCCTTTTATTTTTTTTTTAAACGCAAGGAAATTAGGTTTAAAATTATATTCCCTATAGGACTTTACAATTAGTGCAAAGGAATGCTCTTACATAATTAATATTTATGTTGGTTCGTTATAATTCAGACATTCCTATGGACCTCTTATAGAATATTAACAAAAATTACCTCTTTTTTAATATGTATTTACCTCCCAGGGAGGCCTAACTTACAACTGATAATCTACTGGAGCAAGCTTCATCTCCAGTTTCCATCATATATTGAATGAATAATATCCTTGTTGATCACTCTAACCGCTTAAACTCATGCCCACTATCAACAGGGAGCTGCCTTTAGCTCTCATTTGAGCCTTCTTTATGAGTGGCCCAGTGGGCTGGTAGTACTGCACCCAATAATACGGATACCCCCAGTATCATTGGGGGATAGTGAGTTGATCCTGTATAGTTCCTTAAATATTGAAGAATAACATGCATGAATAGGAGTTACCCTCCAGTTCCCCCAGGTGAATCCATAATTCCTGATATTATACCAAGGACAATGTACTGAAGGCATAACCTGGAGAATTTGTCCCCTGTTAAAAAAACAAAATGGGTGATAACCACACCAAGGATCACTGAGTGCAGAAACACCCACCTCTTGTCATCTTGCTTTAGCCAAAACAAAATTATCGCAGGACTTACTGTCTGAATCCACATTGCGAACGCGATTAGCTGATCCTGTAAGCCAATGTGTGGGTGGTGGGGTGTTGGTACAGCTGGGTGGATTTACTCTTAGGTTCATGGGGTGACATGCCATAAAAATGCTAGAATACAAAGCAGGGTAACAAAGAAGTCACATTGCAGCAACTGTAATTCAATATAGCAAGTGTGTGAGCAGAGATACCGAATTGCTCTTCTTAAAGCCAAAAACTAGACTGACCATGGCATTGTGTTCTGCAAGCCCTCAATATCCACATAAGGTAATGAATGTTGATTCTTTGACATCACACATTCTTTGACTTTCAATAACATCACTGAGTTGACCCATTGTCCAACCCTTAGACCCTCAATAGCCTCTTATTTGCTGCTGGGTGGCAGGGAGTACAGGTTTTTTAAAGAAATGAAATTGAAGCTACAGAAAATAAACAGGAATCTCAGGGTTCTGTTTGCTTTCTGTTCCCGATGCCACCTCAAGACCCCTGAGATTAGGGGTAACAAGGGCAGTACCAGGGGTACCAAAGTGCAAGCCTAAGGTAACAGCTGATGTGAGCAGTAGAACATAGCAAAACCAAGACAGCTTGAAGAATAGCCTCTGATCTACCTGCGATTTTGAGAGTTAAGAGACATGACTGAGTCCAAAACGATCCTAAATATTCAGGTAAGTGGCAAGCAGATTGGAGTGGCCAAAAAAACATGGGAGTGCCCAGGATGTGTTGGACACCAATTCCCAGATTTGCAAAGCTTTGGTGCATGAGTTGCTAGACTTACTAGTGGAATTCAGGAGTAGGCCACACCTACAGGCATGAAACTCTTTCTGAATCTGGTCCCAAGTGGTGATGACCAGGCAAAATATACTTGATTTAGATCTTCAAGCCACTGCCCCATCTTTGGTAATCTTTGGTACAGTAAAGAGAAGCTTACCTGGGGACCACGACACATCACGCATCAGAAGGAATTCCTGTTTGCTATGTCTGTGATATTAGGATTATTGTGATCATGGGACCGGTATGCCTCCTGAAACTGGCCTGGGAGGAATTACAACACCGTCTTGTGCACAAATCTGGTAAGATATCCTGTGGAAATAAGGCACACAGCCTGTCAACATACTTTACTTCCTGTACAATATTAAACTATTAGCAACAATAGGAGCTCTCAGTGTGGAGACACAATCTTAATTTCATGGGAAAAGTGTCAGATATATAGATTATATAGCTAAGTGGTTTAATATACATACATGTTCACAGCAAAAAAACAAAGGTTACAGGGACGTTATAGTTAGGTTCAGATTTTACACACACAAAACCATAGAAATTCAGCAGTTAGTTATCTCAAGTAACTATACCTCGTGCCCTAAGGTAACTATAACTCATGCCCCCACCATACACAGTTTTCTCTTCAATAATTTCACTGTAAATGTTGCAGTGATATTATCAATGATGTCATAGAAGATGTCATGAGTGGTGTAATATGTGGGATAATTAGCAGTGCATGACGAGGGCCGCTGGCTTAGTGGACTAATGCGTCCAATGTAGAGGCCTGTGCTTGACCTCATGGTCACAGGTTCAAATCCCAGCGGGTCCCCTCAGCCTTTCATCCTTCTGAGGATGATAAAATGAGTACCATTGTGTTGGGTAACAATAAACATCTGTTATTCAGCGCCAAGATACCCTTCTGGGTGAACGTGTCCTTTACAAATACCCATGTTTAGTTTAGAGGGTGTGAGTTATAGTTACCTTAGGGCACGAGTTATAGTTACTTGAGATAACTATAACTGCTGAATTTCTATGGTTTTGTGTGTGTAAAATCTGAACCTAACTGCAATGTCCCTGTAACCTTTGGTTTTTTCAGTGAATTTCTATGCTTTTTAAAATTCTATTTCCTAACTATAACGTCCCTGTAACCTTTAGTTTTTTCAGTGAATTTCTATGTTTTTTTTAATGCTATTTCCTAACTATAACATCCCTGCAACCTGGGTGTATAAGTGAGTGTGTGGTGGGTGTGTGAGTGCGTGGGTGACTGGCTGTGTGGGTGTGGGTGTGAGTGTGTGTGGGAGTGGCTGTGTGGGTAGGTGTGTGAGCGACTGTGTGGGTGGTTTTGAGGGTCTGTGAGTGGGTGTGTGAGTGGCTGTATGGGTGTGTGAGTGGTTGTGTGTGTGCAAGTGGGTGTGTGAAAGCTGTATGCGTCTGAGAGTGTGAGTGATTTTGAGGGTCGGTATGTGGGTGTGTTAGTGGGTGTGTGAGTAGGTGTGTGGATTTGTGAGTGTATGTTTTTTTCTTAATTGGGATCTGGATCTGCGGATCCACCCGGATCCGGGCAGAGTGGTTAAAAAACAAAAGGGGGTTTTGTGCAATTTCTAGCCCATGAGGGTCCCTCACAGACCCCTCCATTAGTCCCATGGGGTCAAGGTACCTCTAACCTGACCCCTTTTTATCACTTTTTAACTTTATTTTCCCTGCTGGCAACCGAGTCACGATGAGCAAAATGGTGTCTGCAACTTTCCTCTCAGGTTGCAGCCAGCCAATCACGGCATTGCTGTTGGCGCGTGAATTAGAGGAGGATCCGCAGAGGATCCGTGTCACTAGATATGCAAATTTGGATTTCAGTTGATATCTCAAACAACTGAATGGAACTACACCAAATAAAAAAAAAAGGGTTCTTTCTGGAGCAAAAGCTACCTTTCAGGCAAATTTGGTGTAATTCCATCCAGCGGTTTGGCTGTAGTTGTGTCTAAAATTTCTATGGAAATGAACATGGAAAAAACACTTTTTCTAAAACTCCCCCCTTTTTTTTTTTCCTCGCCCCTGCTTGACGGATCACCCTGAAACTTTCCATGCACAACAAGATTTACCGAGGCACTTTTTGGGGAAATTTCTGGAAGATTCGTCAACCGGCGCCAAAGATATAGGCGAGTAAAAAAACGCTTTTCCTATGGAAGCATGGTCCTAACTATAACTACCTACTGGCGACCGAAAGTAGGTAATGTACCAAGGTAGTGAAAATAAATGTAGTCAAATTAAGGGTGTTATTGGGAACAAGCATAATACTAACAGTCCATTCTCACATTTTCAGTATTACTGCTGTTCAAAGGTAAAAATGAATGTTATAGCCACACTACCCCAATTAACTGCAAAAGTCACTATTCACATCTGTACAGTTTGCTTGTTAATTTCACTGACAGAGAAAACCAATTGGTTCCTTACTCAAAAGGCCTAGTTAGTGAGATTGTATTTCACATCTTTCATTTAATCTCTTGTGTTCAGTTACTGGTTAAATAACTTTTTCATAGCTTTTACACGTGAAAAGAAAGCATGGTATAACCGCATAGGCAGTTCTACCAAGAGTGTTATAATATTTATTTTCTTTGCAGAGAAAAGGAACACCACACGTTCAAAGCCCTTCACCACACACAATAATGGTAATAAATAGCATATTACACTTGGCGCATCTGCGGATACATATTTATGCCACGCCACTGAAAAATAATTGTCGCACTTATTCCTATAATAAAAAGGCCAAATTTAATGTTTTTATAACTGCTTCTTACGTTTAATTTTGTAATCACTTCAAAAGGAAGAGCAGGGCCTATTAAATGAGATTGCACGCTGGCTCTAACTACATACATTTGGCCATATATTCTAGGCCTGAAAAATGGAATGGTGCAAACCATATTCACAGAGATGAATATGGTGTTTATTGCCATTGTTGAGAGAGGAGCGGGCATCACGAGCCACTCCGGGCTCCGCTGCTCGAGTCATGGTACTGCCTCCCTCTAAACAGCCTTAACAGAATATTACACTTGGTGCGTTTGCGCATATAAGCCCAGATTTACCAACGATTTGCGCCAAGTTTGCATCACTTTTGGATGCAAACCTAGTGCGAAGTGCTAGGGTGGATTTCACTAGCTGGTGCGAACCAGGATTTGCGTTGGATAGTATCCCAAAGTAAAGTTGCGCTATGCACTACTTTGTATTACTTTGCGTCGAGGGGGCATTATATAGGTGGTGCATGGGCGTTCCTATGCAACCTCCCATGGGATTTGATGCAAGTCTCTATGTACAAATATTGGTAGACAGGGATTTGTGGCAAAATCTTATACCTCCTCGAAGCAGGTGTAACGAGAAGCAATGATTTCATTACTCCTCGTTTTTTCAACTTTGCATGTGTGCTACTTTACACACCACACATATAAAGTGGGAAAAGCCTTAAAGCATAGTTTTTAAACTGGAAGACGGGGCTGGCTTTAGCGCTGGTGAAAGCCCAGCGCAACAATGTTTGTTGGCACCCCCCAATGACCACCTCCCCCACGGATTCCCTCACTACCACCCTTTAACAGTGCCCCTCAAATCTCCATAACCACTCTCTCTCAGATGCATTTAATTAGTTTTATAGTGCCACTCATATCAGTGTAGGGTGTCAGAGCACTTTACATCACACACACTACACAGAGACAATCAATCATAGGTGTGTAAATCAGTGTATAGGAAATGTTACGTAAAACAGAGGACTACAAGGTGTAGAAGTCACTTGTCATCGATAGTGGTAGACAGTATAGTTTAATAGTGCTTGATCTGGAGAAGCACAAACTAAGAATTTAAAACGTAGCACCATGGTTGGGGGTTCTCTTTAATAATCATAATTGATTCATATCTAAATGAACCCTTTTTCCAACATTTGGATAATGAAACACTGACTGAGGAACAAATCATGACGCTCTGGTCCATACCTTGCAGTTTGCATGCAGCTCTTTGATGGTGGTTAATAGCTCACTGTTCTATGTTAGGATTTTAACTTATAAACTGCAAGTAACAAAAGGATCTCAGACAAAAAGCAATAACCCACTGACCTATTTACATTAAATGCACTATGTGATCTGCATGGAACACGTTCTTTGCAGCAGGCACATTAACCCTTTGCACTACCATACCATGAGTCAAAACTTCCACTCGACAAACCTCAGAACTTTCTCTAGGAAGAACATTAATCAGCGGAGTTATCTTACATTTTTATTGTTGCCTGAAAATTGCTGGAGGCCAGGAATGCGGTTGCGGCGGTAGGAGCCGTTCTGGGGGAAGGCACACCTATTACAAAATCCATGCTTCAGTGAAAGTATACAACATTGCACTATGGCGCAAAGGTGTGTGCGCTGGCGCATGGCAACTATTAGACCTGGCATCATTGGCGCGGGTCTCCCTTCCTCTTTTCGCTTCTGACCTTTTATGTTGGCTGGATTTAGATGCTCTGGGTGCTGTGCCACTGCCAATCAGTGACACAGCGCGAATGCTCCCTGTGTAAAGATAACTGTATGAATTGGGATAATCATAATTGGCTCGTTTGGTTTACCTGTCAGTCCCTAGTATCAGTGCATTTGTGTGCCCAGGGCTGGTAAACCAAATACTGCTGGTGGGCCGCCGCAGCTAAGAGAGAGCTGCCGCCGCTGAGTGCCCGCCTTCATTTGAATCTTCAGAACTTTCGCTGAAACTGTGTGGGCCGCCGTAGCTAAGAGAGAGCTGCCGCCGCTGAGTGCCTGCCTTAATTTGAATCTTCAGAACCTTCGCTGAAACTGTGTGGGCCGCCGCAGCTAAGGGAGAGCTGCCGCCGCTGAGTGCCCGCCTTAAATTTGAATCTTCAGAAACTTTGCTGAAACTGTGTGGGCCGCCGCAGCTAAGAGAGAGCTGCCGCCGCTGAGTGCCCGCCTTATTTTGAATCCTCAGAACCTTCGCTGAAACCCTGTGGGCCGACGCAGCTAAGAGATCTGCCACCGCTGGAGGCCCGCACTTGTGTTAGTTGTGCCACATCGTGGATTGTCCTTTGAGCCGCCGCAGCTAAGAGAGAGCTGCCGCCGCTGAGTGCTCGCACCCTTGCTAACTTTGCATCATCGTGATTTGTCCTGTGAGCCGCCGCAGCTAAGAGAGCTGCTGTCGCGGAGTGCTCGCACCCTTGCTAACTTTGCATCATCGTGATTTGTCCTGTGAGCCGCCGCAGCTAAGAGAGAGCTGCTGCCACGGAGTGCTCGCACCTTTGCTAACTTTGCATCATCGTGAGTTGTCCTGTGAGCCGCCGCAGCTAAGAGAGCAGTAACAAACTACAGGAGGTAGCCCATAAACCCTAAAGAGACTAGGGCAATAATCTATAACAAACAACAATGTCTCAAGGGTATAGTTTCAAAGGACAAATATACAAGCATGTGTAATGACACAGTTAATTATACAGGATTGAATCCAAAGGGGAAAGAAACCAGGGAAACATTTCATTTAAGCGAAGAATATATTTAATGTTCTATACGTGCTGGACATATTAACTTCATATTCAAGCACATGGATCAGTAGCACTGCGTTACATTCAATGGCATGTAACCAACAAAATACTGTGCACAAGTGCTCGTGAAGTGTAGTGACGGCGCAAGTGACACATGACGTGGTATAAACAGTGAGAAGGATGGGCGCAAACAACAAGTGAGATAAAAACCACGATTTACATGTTCAGGATACCACGACAATAAATGACAAGAAAAATCAATTTTTAAATGTGTAGGGTATCCATGATTGGGGGCGCCAAGAGTTCCACTGTGGGAGTCGACGGCGTTTCGGCCTGCAAAAGTCTTAGGCCATCATCAGGACCAGGTTACATTAGTTCAATTGCAGTGCTAAGGATAGAAGAATAAATATGGAGGGCTCCGTATGCTCAGTGGACCAAGAAGGACAGATAGATTGAGTTTAAAGATAGAGGAGTAGAGGTGGAGCCCTAATAGAATCAAAAAATTAATAAGAATGCTGCTAGAAAAATCGTGTGTCTAGGCTCCTGAAGAGAGAAAAAAGAAGTGGGGAAAGCGCTTGAAAGTAATGAGTTAAACTCACTCTTAACGTCCAAGAGGGATTAATCCCAGAATTGAACTTGGACCTGTCAGAATGTTGCTGGAAAGTTTCAATTTCAAAGATATCTGCAAAAAGGAGAAAGGACGTTCAATTTAGCAAACTCGGAATAGGCATGAGTGTAAGAAATCAGCCATGCGGTAACTGGATGCAGGGGGCAAGGACGCGCGAAGTCAATAGTGAACCTAATACGCCTAGCGTACGAAGAAAGGAGCGGGGAGTGCCGTGGGGCTAAAGGGCACAAAGGTTACCCCTCAGTGAGGAGAAATGTCCGGGGTATAGGAACCGTACAGTCCCATTGAGAACGCTGAGGCAAAACAACGAAAGAAGCGGGAAACGTGTAGAAGGTCTGCCACTAGCGACCAGTCAAGGGGAGGGAGGGGAGGGAGGGGGACGCATGAGTACGGGAGCCAAGAGGCTGTCAAAGAGTCGTGAACGGGATAACCAGGGAAGGGGACAAGCAGCGGAGTACTTGCTAGGACGTGAACGGGAAAACAAGGGAACACCGCCGAGGCGGGCAGCAGGGTACTTACTAATTATCCGGACGTAGGACAGAGAACAGCCGAAGAGTCTGTCTGTCTATCAGGAATGAATCGCGGGTCGCCGGCAGGAATCAGGCTGTGATTACACGGAAGTGGAGTAGAGCGTGATAAGGACGCCTAGCTAACCACGTGATGAGGCGGAGAAGAAAACGCTAGAAAGCGCACTTGTACAGTTTAAGGGGGAGAAAAAGTGAGGACAGACTAAGCTAGGCGTAAAACATTAGTTGAAGCGTAATGAAAGTACAATTGTAAATAATTAATTTAGATTACAATTTTTAACAGTACGTATTGTTGACCGATGGTAATATACATTTAATTAGCTAACAATTAGCACTAGACATCATTGTGGACCATCCACAGACCGAGATGGATTGTTTCGTCTCGGTCTGTATATAAAGTTACAATTTATAAACGAAATAGTGACAATTTACAACGAAATTTATACGGATATACAAAAACAAATAAATACCCAATGTATACCGGATTAAAATGGTACAGAAGGTCATGTAGTGTATAGGTACAGCTACCAGAGTGAAAGAGTAGGAGGGGACTAATTACCCACAATATCCGGAATGAAAAATCCGGGGTAGAAAGTCAGAGAAAATATATATACACACACACCCGGAACGCGTGTATTTACTCGGGTTGTAAATGACATTTTACTCTTCTGGTCAGGAAATAAGACGACCCTCCTCCAATTCGTGGACTGGCTGCATGCCCAACAACAACACCTGAGATTCACTGTTGATCCCAAGGAGAATAACTTTCCATTCCTTGACCTGTCTCCAAGTAGAAGACAACAAGATTGGGACTACACTGTTCAGAAAACCAACAGAGCGAAACACCCTTTTACATTACTCCAGCTACCATCCTCGAGGTCTACGGGATGGTTTACCGTTTGGACAATTTTTACGGATTCGTCGCAATTGCAAGTGGAGAAAGGATTTCTTCAGGGAGGCAAAGGTCCTAACAGAAAAACTCATCACACGCGGCTATCCGAAAAAACTGGTAACCAGAGCGAGAAAACGTGCATGGTACAATCACCGTGAAAACTTACTAACACCAAGGGAGAAAAGAACTAATTCCCGCATCCCGCATCCCCTTTGTTTCCACTTTTTCACCTTCCAGTAATAAACTATCAAAGGTCATTAAAGCTAACTGGAACATACTGACTCCCCTCAATACATTCAACGAACCGCCTTTGTTCTCATACCGGAGAGGCAAAAACCTCTCTGATCATTTAGTGCATGCCGTTACTTGGCCTGAAACAACTATCAGGCAAACAACTGTCAGAGGACTATGGGATCTTCCACCACTTATTGGACACAATAAATGCTTTAACATCGAACACGAAATATTTTGAACATAACGGACAAAAATATGACCTGAAATCATTCACCAACTGTAGATCACAGAATGTCATTTACTCAATACGCTGTCCATGCAATCTTTTATATATTGGACAGACCACCCAGATGGTAAAAGACCGAGTTCTACAGCATCGCAGCCGTATTCGGTGCGGGACGATTACTGCACCATTGGTTGCACACTATCAGGAATACAACCACAATGAGAATGACATCATTTGGATGGTGATCGACCAACCTTCTATCCCCAGAAGAGGTGGCGACATTCAGAGACTTTTAAACCGATGCGAATGCCGTTGGATAGCCCGTCTTAATACATTTGAACAGGGCTTGAACACTCTTGATGAATGGAATACAACACTTTCCTAGCCTCATTCACACCATTCATCTCCTTTTATCTGTCTAAATTCTAATTACTACAACCCGAGTAAATACACGCGTTCCGGGTGTGTGTGTATATATATTTTCTCTGACTTTCTACCCCGGATTTTTCATTCCGGATATTGTGGGTAATTAGTCCCCTCCTACTCTTTCACTCTGGTAGCTGTACCTATACACTACATGACCTTCTGTACCATTTTAATCCGGTATACATTGGGTATTTATTTGTTTTTGTATATCCGTATAAATTTCGTTGTAAATTGTCACTATTTCGTTTATAAATTGTAACTTTATATACAGACCGAGACGAAACAATCCATCTCGGTCTGTGGATGGTCCACAATGATGTCTAGTGCTAATTGTTAGCTAATTAAATGTATATTACTATCGGTCAACAATACGTACTGTTAAAAATTGTAATCTAAATTAATTATTTACAATTGTACTTTCATTACGCTTCAACTAATGTTTTACGCCTAGCTTAGTCTGTCCTCGCTTTTTCTCCCCCTTAAACTGTACAAGTGCGCTTTCTAGTGTTTTCTTCTCCGCCTCATCACGTGGTTAGCTAGGCGTCCTTATCACGCTCTACTCCACTTCCGTGTAATCACAGCCTGATTCCTGCCGGCGACCCGTGATTCATTCCTGATAGACAGACAGACTCTTCGGCTGTTCTCTGTCCTACGTCCGGATAATTAGTAAGTACCCTGCTGCCCGCCTCGGCGGTGTTCCCTTGTTTTCCCGTTCACGTCCTAGCAAGTACTCCGCTGCTTGTCCCCTTCCCTGGTTATCCCGTTCACGACTCTGACAGTCTCTTGGCTCCCGTACTCATGCGTCCCCCTCCCTCCCCTCCCTCCCCTTGACTGGTCGCTAGTGGCAGACCTTCTACACGTTTCCCGCTTCTTTCGTTGTTTTGCCTCAGCGTTCTCAATGGGACTGTACGGTTCCTATACCCCGGACATTTCTCCTCACTGAGGGGTAACCTTTGTGCCCTTTAGCCCCACGGCACTCCCCGCTCCTTTCTTCGTACGCTAGGCGTATTAGGTTCACTATTGACTTCGCGCGTCCTAGCCCCCTGCATCCAGTTACCGCATGGCTGATTTCTTACACTCATGCCTATTCCGAGTTTGCTAAATTGAACGTCCTTTCTCCTTTTTGCAGATATCTTTGAAATTGAAACTTTCCAGCAACATTCTGACAGGTCCAAGTTCAATTCTGGGATTAATCCCTCTTGGACGTTAAGAGTGAGTTTAACTCATTACTTTCAAGCGCTTTCCCCACTTCTTTTTCTCTCTTCAGGAGCCTAGACACGCGATTTTTCTAGCAGCGTTCTTTTTAATTTTTTGATTCTATTAGGGCTCCACCTCTACTCCTCTATCTTTAAACTCAATCTATCTGTCCTTCTTGGTCCACTGAGCATACGGAGCCCTCCATATTTATTCTTCTATCCTTAACACTGCAATTGAACTAATGTAACCTGGTCCTGATGATGGCCTAAGACTTTTGCAGGCCGAAACGCACGTCGACTCCACAGTGGAACTCTTGGCGCCCCCAATCATGGATACCCTACACATTTAAAAATTGATTTTTCTTGTCATTTATTGTCGTGGTATCCTGAACATGTAAATCGTGGTTTTTATCTCACTTGTTGTTTGCGCCCATCCTTCTCACTGTTTATACCACGTCATGTGTCACTTGCGCCGTCACTACACTCCACGAGCACTTGTGCACAGTATTTTGTTGGTTACATGCCATTGAATGTAACGCAGTGCTACTGATCCATGTGCTTGAATATGAAGTTAATATGTCCAGCACGTATAGAACATTAAATATATTCTTCGCTTAAATGAAATGTTTCCCTGGTTTCTTTCCCCTTTGGATTCAATCCTGTATAATTAACTGTGTCATTACACATGCTTGTATATTTGTCCTTTGAAACGATACCCTTGAGACATTGTTGTTTGTTATGCAGCTAAGAGAGAGCTGCCGCCGCTGAGTGCTCGCACCCTTGCTTACTTTGCATCATCGTGATTTGTCCTGTGAGCCGCCGCAGCTAAGAGAGAGCTGCCGCCGCGGAGTGCTCGCACCTTTGCTAACTTTGCATCATTGGGATTTGTCCTGTGGGCCGCCGCAGCTAAGAGAGAGCTGCTGCCGCTGAGTGCACGCGTCTTTGTCAACCTTGCACCATTGTGAATCGTCCCGTGGGCCGCCGCAGCTAGGAGAGCGCTGCTGCCGCCGCAAGCCCACCACGGAGCTGCACGACGAGAGTCATCGCCACCACCAGCCCGGGCCGCCGCAGCCGCGTGCTGCTACCGCTGGGAGCCCGCCTGTCCCAGAGTGTCCGAATCATTGTGAGTGCACTTTGCCGACCACTGCCATCGAGAACTGTGGTCGCTGGGAGTCCGCCTGTCACCGTCTCCGCTTCTTTGAGAAGCTACGTGCTGTGTCCCCGTCCAACTGCAGGTATCTGGTGCGCAACGGGTCGCGTAGACCCAGGCCTTGAACTCAGTCAGTGCCACGTTCTGGTGAACACGTTATTGCCCTTTTAAGTCCCTACTGATTTACGTGCATTGTAACTGGTTAAAACGCTTTTGAGAGTCTCGTACTAAACCTTAGATAAAGATACTATTTTTTTCTATACCTACTTGAGTTGTGTCCTTTTGTGGTGTCGTTACTGCCTTATTGTGCATGGTCATAAATGCTTCACACACTGCCTCTGAGATTGGCCTAACTGCTCGTGCTACGTTACCACAGGGTTGAGCAGGGGTTATCAAAGGGGGTAGCCCACTTGCCCTGACTTAGGAAGAAGGGTCCCTATTTGGACATTGGCGCCAGCCATGGCCAACTAGAGACCCCCATTTCTAACATTGGCCGTCAGCGGTGAGGATCAGGACTTGCATTTATGATCCACGTACAATAACTGGTAGACACCACTAGTGAGTACAGACCAAAGCGCACACGCGCGCGAATTTGTTTTTTCTCTCTGAATTTATTTAGTTGGTTGTTTTAGTATTGAATTGTTGATCACAGCCATGAGTACTGCTAATATGGGAAGGCCAACATCCAATGCTTCGGAGGATCTCGCCTTTGAGGAGGAAAGATTAGATACCTATACTGCCAAACAGCTGAAGTCATTTTGTAGGCAATTCGCAGTCCCCGTGATAGGTCTCTCTAGGAAGGAGGAGTACCACAAGGCGCTAAAGGCCTGGTGGGAAGCGAGAGAGTCCGCTGGGAATGAGGAAGAGAATGCTGGAGGGCAGCAGGATGATGCAGTAGAGGGGGGGGAGATAGAACACCCTCCAACCCAGGTACTAGTGTATCCCAAAGGAGCCTGACCCCAGAAGAGCTGGAGGACAGGGAGAGGGATAGGAGGCATAGTTTGGAGATGGCTAAATTGGAAGGTCAGAAGGACCTTGAGAGTAAGAAGTTAGACATTGAGAAGAATCGATTGTGCTTTGAACTTGAGAAAATGAAAATGGAACATGAGAGAATGTTGAGGGAGATAGAGATCAGGGCGAGGAGTGTCCTGGTCTCCCCCTCTGGTGGCAGCATACCTTTAGTAACTCCTGAGAGTAGAGTTTATATTCCTAAGGATGTCATTAAGGATTTTCACAAGAGTGAGGATATTGGACAATGGTTTGCCGCATATGAGATAGCAATGGTGTCCCACCGGGTCCCTGAGCAGGATTGGGGAGCGGGATTGTGGGGGCGCTTTGTGAGTGATGGTAGGGATACCCTGTTGGACCTGCCTGAGGAGAGCAGGATGGTGTATGCCCATATGAAAGAAGCTTTGATGACCCGTTATGGTTTGACCCCGGAAATGTACAGGCAGAGGTTTAGGACTTGTAAGAAGTTAGAGGGTACCACGTGGGTTGAATATGTGTCTTTTTTCTGCAGAGCAATGGATCGCTGGGTAAAAGGTAGCAAAGTGGAAACTTTCGAGCAATTGTATGATTTGTTTGCGTGGGAGCATTTGTCCAGTAACTGTTTTCCAGAGCTACGCCAGCACCTGATTGATAGCAAGCTGACTAACCCTAGGAAGCTTGCTGAGGAGGCGGACCGCTGGGTGAGCACCCGGGTCCGCAAAGGTTTTGTGGGAGACTTCGCCCGAGGTGAGCAGGGTCCCCAGCAGAAAAGTGGGGGGACAAGGGTAAACAGAGGGAGTTCCAGAGAGGGCCCCAAAGTAATTACCAAGGGAACCAAGCAGTGGTGTCCCAGCCTCCCCCTGAGAAGAAGCCAGTGTCCCCGACAGGTAGGCCTGTTCATAGGGGCCCCTTACTTGTTTCAAGTGTGGTCAAGTGGGTCACCGGTATTATGATCCCCAGTGTCCCCAGAGGGACCCCAATGCATCCCTCGTGCACCACCCCGTGCACCATCCCGCCAGATTGCCAGTGTAGCCCTGGGGGGGGGAGGAAATGGAGGTCCAAGGTGGGTGGGATCCCGTAGAGTTAACCCTTGTCTCGCTAGGGGACTTCGAGAAGGTCCCTAACCCCACACTGCCGACCAACACTCAGAAGTACCGGAAGTGGGTGACCATCAATGGCCATAGGGTGGAGACTCTCAGGGACACCGGAGCTAGTGTGACTGCTGTCAGCTCCCGGTTGGTGTCCAAATAGCAAGTTGTCCCCCATGCATTCTGCCCCGTAGTGTCAGCAGACAACTCAGAGAGCCAGTGTGAAGTGGCTCAGGTTCCCTTCGAGTGGGGGGGGGTCACAGGAACTCTTCAAGTGGCTGTGAGGGCCGCCATGCCTGTAGACTGTCTGTTGGGCAACGATCTGGAGAACTCCCCGTGGGTTACGTGGAGAGAAAGTCTCATTTGGAAATGTTGGGGTTGCCTGAGTGGGCGTGTGTGACCACTCGGTCCATGACAGCTCAGAAGGATGTTCAGGAGGGTCTGGAGCCTGAAAGTATGGCCCAGGCCTCTGCCTCACAGAGAAGGGGTAGGGGGCGCGGGAAACCGGCCCCCGCGGTTCCCACGGTCCCGGAGGGAGCAGACCTTGAGGGGGATGCCCTGGAACCTACAGGGGAACAAGTGGCCGAACTGGGGGACCTACCGGAGCTGACCCATTGGCAGCAGGAAGGGGGGCCCTCCAGGGAGAAATTTTGCGAGCAGCAGAGAACCTGCCCTTCTCTTGAGGGGGTGCGGCGACAGGCCGCCACCCAGGCAGTAGGTGACCAGACAGGGTCACATTGGATCTATTGGGAGAACGACCTCCTTTACAGCAAGCCTAAGGTTGCTGAGCCTGGGTCAGCCCGTGTGCTGGTGGTACCCCAGCGCTTCAGGGCCTTCCTACTGGGGTTGGCTCATGATGTGCCACTGGCCGGACATCTGGGGCAGACCAAGACCTTTGAGAGGCTGGTCACCCACTTCTATTGGCCCCAGATGCGCAGGAGCTCCGATGCTCACTGCAGAACGTGTGAGACTTGCCAGGCAAGTGACAAGAGTGGGGGGGAAGATTAAGGCCCCACTACAGCCCTTTCCCGTGGTGAGCACCCCATTCGAAAGAGTGGGCATTGATATTGTGGGGCCTCTGGATCCCAAGACAGCCATGGGCAACAGGTTCATCCTGGTCTTGGTGGACCATGCCACCCGGTACCCTGAGGCCATCCCGCTCAGGACAGTGACGGCCCCCGTGGTGGGACGGGCACTGATGGGGATTTTCTCCCGTGTGGGATTCCCCAGAAAGGTGGTGTCCGATAGGGGAACTAAATTCATCTCCAAGTACATGAAGTCTCTGTGGGAGGAGTGTGGGGTAACATATAAGTTCACCACTCCTTACCACCCCCAGGGTAATGGGCTGGTTGAGAGATTCAACCGGACCCTTAAGGGCATGATTATGGGACTAGGCGAGCCCATGAGGCGTAAGTGGGATGTCCTCTTGCCATGCCTGTTGTTTGCTTACCGTGAGGTGCCACAGAAGTCCTTAGGGTTCTGTCCCTTTGAGCTGCTCTATGGTCACCCGGTAAGAGGGCCTCCGAGTCTGGTCAAGGAAGGCTGGGAGCAATCTCCCAGGAAACCTCCCCAGGATGTGTTTAGTTACATGCTGGCCTTCAGGAACCAGACTCTGCATTTCAGGAAACTTGCTGAGGCAAACCTGGAAACCAGCCAGGAAGAGATGAAACGCTGGCACGATCAGAATGCCACTCTGATCGAGTTTCAGCCTGGACAGAAGGTTTGGGTCATGGCCCCGGTGGAGCCCTGTACGCTCCAGGATAGGTGGACCGGCCCCTTTGAGGTGGTGGAGCGCAAGAGTCCTGTTACCTACGTGGTGGACTTGCAATCTCCCAGGAACCCCTTTCGGGTCCTGCATGTTAACCGCCTGAAGCCCCACTTTGAGAGGTCTGAAGTGGGCATGCTTCTGGCCACAGATGCTGGGATGGAGGAGGAGAGCGAGCCCCTTCCTGACCTCCTGTGTGCAGGGGAGCGAGATGGGTCAGTGGAGGCTGTGGTCCTCTCCACCACACTGACCCCTGAGCAGCAGGGTGATTGTCGCCAACTGTTGGGGCAATTCAGTGATCTGTTCTCCCTGGTACCTAGTGTCACTGATTGGTGTGTCCATGACGTGGACACCGGGGACAGTCCTCCCATTAAGCACAAGGCTTACCGAGTGACTGACCGGGTAAGGGCCTACATTAAGGATGAGGTTACCAAAATGTTTGCCCTTGGGGTGATTGAGTCCTCTAGCAGCCCTTGGTCCAGCCCAGTGGTCCTGGTACCAAAAGCTGCAGCGCCTGGTACCACCCGAGAACTTCGGTTCTGCATGGACTATCGGGGCCTCAATTCAGTCACGAAGACTGACGCGCACCCCATCCCCAGAGCTGATGAGCTCATAGATCGGTTAGGGGCTGTAAAATACCTCAGCACATTTGATTTGACGTCTGGGTATTGGCAGATCGCCTTGACCGAGGGAGCAAAGGAGAGGTCCGCCTTCTCCACACCCGATGGGCACTACCAGTTCCGGGTGATGCCCTTTGGAATGAAGAATGTCCCTGCCACCTTTCAGAGGCTGGTCAACAGGGTGTTGGTTGGGCTGGAAGACTTCAGTGCCGCCTACCTGGATGACATTGCGGTGTTTAGCGCCTCTTGGGAGGACCACCTGCGCCACCTCTGGGAGGTATTGATGGCACTGGGGAAGGCAGGCCTCACAATCAAAGCCAGTAAATGCCAGATTGGGCAGGGTTCTGTAGTGTATTTGGGGCGCCAGGTGGGGAGCGGCCAGGTGGCGCCCCTTCAGCCCAAAATTGAAACTATCCTGGCGTGGGAACCCCCCAAGACTCAGACGCAGGTGAGAGCCTTCTTAGGACTCACGGGGTACTACAGGAGGTTTGTCAAAGGATATGGTAACATTGTTGCACCCTTGACTGAGCTGACTTCTAAGAAGCAGCCAAAGAAGGTAAACTGGACTGACACCTGTCAGAACGCTTTTGACACCCTGAAGACTGCCATGTGCACTGCACCCGTGCTTCAGGCGCCTGACTTTTCAAAGGAATTCGTTGTCCAGACAGACGCCTCAGAGCATGGTATAGGGGCTGTTCTGTCACAGATCAATGAGGAGGGACTAGACCAACCGGTAGCCTTCCTAAGCAGGAGGTTACTTCCCGGGAACAGAGGTGGAGTGCAATTGAGCGTGAGGCATTTGCTGTGGTCTGGGCGCTGAAGAAGCTGAGGCCATATTTGTTTGGGACTCACTTCCGGGTTCAGACAGACCACAGGCCCCTTAGATGGTTGATGCATAGGAGGGGTGAGAATTCCAAGTTGTTGAGGTGGTCCATTTCCCTACAGGGTGTGGATTTCACGGTGGAACACCGCCCTGGTACAGAGCACGCCAATGCTGACGGTCTGTCCAGGTTTTTCCGCCTTAGTGATGAGAACTCCCAAGGGAATGGTTAGTTCTCCCCACATTTCAGCTGGAGGGGACGTGTGTTAGACCTGGCATCATTGGCGCGGGTCTCCCTTCCTCTTTTCGCTTCTGACCTTTTATGTTGGCTGGATTTAGATGCTCTGGGCGCTGTGCCACTGCCAATCAGTGACACAGCGCGAATGCTACCTGTGTAAAGATAACTATATGAATTGGGATAATCATAATTGGCTCGTTTGGTTTACCTGTCAGTCCATAGTATCAGTGCACTGTGTGTGCCCAGGGCTGGTAGACCAAATACTGCTGGTGGGCCGGCAGCGCTGATTTGCGCTACCCACCGAAGCAGCTTTTAAAGTATGTCTGTGTAGCATGTTCTAATAGCGAGTTACCCTCCATTTCACTGTTTACTATTGCGAGGCCACCTGTTCTCATAGGCCAGAATGTGCAGGCTGAGTATTACATGCCTTAATCCTACCTGCCCCCAGGAACCTGATCGGTACGTCGAATTTGATATGTTTAAGCTCAGAACATTGAGATGCATCTTTTAGTAAGGATTATTAGCGTAGCCCGTGTTCGAAAATGCCTCTACTAGAAATGAGGTATTTTCTGGCCTGAAGCATTCCTGTAGGCTTTGCTAGCGTGTGTATTGGCCGTCTGGTTTTGGAGCAGCAGGGCCAGCTGGGTCAGACCTGGCTGGAGAGAGAGATCGGCATTTAGAGTATGGGGAGGGGTGACTCTTTGATCCGAGCAGGGCCGTGCCTGGCAAGGTGAATGATGGCTCCATCTCCCACTGGGCGTCTGATAGCAGACCCCCAGATTCTTAAAGGGCAGGATGTCGCCTCAAAAACCAAGTGTTCCCCGACCCCACCGAACTGGTTCTGGCTGGATGCAGTGATTTGTGACTGCAGAGAACAAAGACTTTTTAGGTATAAAACGCTGCGCTGAAACCTGTTTCAAGTGTGTTCCTTCTGGATGTCAAGCCGAAACTCTGTCCGAGCGGACAGAGGAAAGGACTTTGAAACTTTCACCAAGCTTGCTGAAGAAACTACCCAAGGGCCTGAATTGAGAGCGCCTCCTGCTGAAGTCTCAGGGACATTAGACTTCACCCCGTCAGCCGCCCGAATTCCTTTGCTAGGAATTCTACTTGCAGGTGAGGCCTCCGTCGAGTAATCCAGAACCTCTAGTCCTACTGTGAGGAACGCGGACTGGTAACCCTTGTGAACTCTGTGTGTGGGCCGCCGCAGCTAAGAGAGCTGCCGCCGCTGAGTGCCCGCCTTAATTTGAATCTTCAGAACCTTCGCTGAAACTGTGTGGGCCGCCGCAGCTAAGAGAGAGCTGCCGCCGCTGAGTGCCCGCCTTAAATTTGAACCTTCAGAACCTTCGCTGAAGCTGTGTGGGCCGCCGCAGCTAAGAGAGAGCTGCCGCCGCTGAGTGCCCGCCTTATTTTGAATCCTCAGAACCTTCGCTGAAACCCTGTGGGCCGCCGCAGCTAAGAGAGCTGCCGCCGCTGGAGGCCCGCACTTGTGTTAGTTGTGCCACATCGTGGATTGTCCTTTGAGCCGCGCAGCTAAGAGAGAGCTGCCGCCGCTGAGTGCTCGCACCCTTGCTAACTTTGCATTATCGTGATTTGTCCTGTGAGCCGCCGCAGCTAAGAGAGCTGCTGCCGCTGAGTGCTCGCACCCTTGCTAACTTTGCATCATCGTGATTTGTCCTGTGAGCCGCCGCAGCTAAGAGAGAGCTGCTGCCGCGGAGTGCTCGCACCTTTGCTAACATTGCATCATCGTGAGTTGTCCTGTGAGCCGCCACAGCTAACAGAGAGCTGCCGCCGCTGAGTGCTCGCACCCTTGCTAACTTGGCATCATCGTGATTTGTCCTGTGAGCCGCCGCAGCTAAGAGAGAGCTGCCGCCGCTGAGTGCTCGCACCCTTGCTAACTTTGCTTCATCGTGATTTGTCCTGTGAGCCGCCGCAGCTAAGAGAGCTGCCGCCGCTGAGTGCTCGCACCCTTGCTAACTTTGCATCATCGTGATTTGTCCTGTGGGCCGCCGCAGCTAAGAGAGCGCTGCTGCCGCCGCGAGCCCACCACTGAGCTGCATGACGAGAGTCATCGCCACCACCAGCCCGGGCCGCCACAGCCGCATGCTGCTGCCGCTGGGAGCCCGCCTGTCCCCGAGTGCCCGAATCATTGTGAGTGCACTTTGCCGACCACTGCCATCGAGAACTGTGGTCGCTGGGAGTCCGCCTGTCACCGTCTCCGCTTCTTTGAGAAGCTACGTGCTGTGTCCCCGTCCAACTGCAGGTATCTGGTGCGCAACGGGTCGCGTAGACCCAGGCCTTGAACTCAGTCAGTGCCACGTTCTGGTGAACACGTTATTGCCCTTTTAAGTCCCTACTGATTTACGTGCATTGTAACTGGTTAAAACGCTTTTGAGAGTCTCGGACTAAACCTTAGATAAAGATACTATTTTTTCTATACCTACTTGAGTTGTGTCCTTTTGTGGTGTCGTTACTGCCTTATTGTGCATGGTCATAAATGCTTCACACACTGCCTCTGAGATAGGCCTAACTGCTCGTGCTACGTTACCACAGGGTTGAGCACGGGTTATCAAAGGGGGTAGCCCACTTGCCCTGACTTAGGAAGAAGGGTCCCTATTTGGACATTGGCGCCAGCCATGGCCAACTAGAGACCCCCATTTCTAACAGCAACCAAAAGTGCGCCAGCGCAGGGAGAGAAAAGAAATACAGAATAGCTTAGCAGATATGACACATTTTTTCTTTCTCCCTTTCATCGATGGCATGCAGCAACTTTGGTGCAGCATTGCTTTCGTCAAAGAATAGTAAATCTGGGCCATACTATTTACTGCAGTAATCTTTGTGCACCTTATAATCGAATCACAGCAGGGCCAACGCACCCTTTCATCTTTGGGAAGTGGATAAACGCGTAAAATCCTGATCTTTTTTTTTTTACTTACAGCACAACGAAGCATCGTGACTGATAGCAAGCACATTAGGTAAAATGAATATGCATGCAGGCTGAGCGCAGAGAGGACACCTTCGCCCCCACCAACCCCACCAGCGCCCCTCCTGCCATGAGCTGGGCAGTGGAGATCATTAGCAGCAGCAAGCCACGGAGGCATCCGGGACCGAAGCTCCGGCTAAAGGAAATGGGTTTCATGAAAATCAATTTTTCATTTTCCTGAAGGGACCCGGAGCTCTAACAAGGACTGATGAGATGTGGCAATCGTGATTCCAGCTTCACATCCTCACCCCCGGGCTCCCTTTCCAATTATTAGGATGCGAGACACAACACATGCACACAAAAGCACCCCAATGAAACAAACGTCGTCAATGCCAGTAGGCCGGGCTTTAATGAGCTAGCTCACCTAAACAAATACATTTACAAATGCGGTGCGTTGCTCGTCGAAATGTATTTATCATATTAAAGCCTAGGCTGTTGGCTTTGTCACTGCTGGGACCAGAGTGGCATATAAAATATAAATAATCCCAATTGTTGCACTTCCTATAATGATACACCAATAGCCAGTAGGTTGAAGTGAGGGAGTAATACTCCTCTGGGTGGAGCCAAATCCCAGTCTAGGTACATTTCAAGGAATTGATTAAAGCTTGCCTTCTTAGGCAGCTCCAGAGCAAAGATTTTCAGAGCCTCAGCCAAAATTATATTTTGTTCTTTTTATGCACCCTTCCCCCAGCCAACAAGTCTATGTTGCAATGTGGCACCCTCTTGTGGCCATTTGTGGTGGCGCTGTACGGCAACTGCGTATAATGGCATTAAATTAGCACTGACCCTGGAGTTTTTAGACCGGATATCCCTTTAAGGAGCTTCAGGTCCGATTCAGAAAGGTTTTGGCTGGGCAGAAATACTCACAGACCTGAAAAAGCTTAGAAGATACACGTGTAGAATAGTCATGAGTCGCAGAGTCAGATATGGGGAAGAGAGACACATCTAAGACCTCACCAAATGTTTGTAAGCTTATGCCACGACTGTTTTGTTCATGCGGTTAAGTTGGATGCAAGGGCATAGCTATGAGTGGTGCAGCAGGCGTAGAAGCACCAGGGCCTGAAGGCCCACTGAACACTGATGCTACATTTTATTGCTAGACTAACGGTCTAGGGGCCCATTTTCCTTGCTTGCACAGGGGATCATGGGACCCTTTGTATATCACCTTACAGAGGTGGACATCTTCTGGTGTGTATCTTATTTAATAAGGGAAGTTTTATGGGGGGTATCAAGGACCAGCAGAACCCTTGCACCAGCACTTTTGCCGCACACCGTCACTTTGCCTGCCCCGGACTACTATACCTAGCGTCCCTAGCGCCAGGAGGCGCCAACGTGGTTTTCTCTGCGCCAGCCGGCGCATAAAGGCGGCCTCGGCTCCCGCGGCGCGGGACGTGCGCGGGCGGGCCCGTCTTCGCCCGTCCGAGCCCGGAGGAGGCCGAGCTGGGCCATACTATTAACATTCCGAAACCCGGACGACCTACCTTTGCTGTGTAAGGTACTGTGCTAAAATTGAATATTGATATTATCATTAGGGATCTTCAAAATGAGCAAACGCAAGTCTGGCACTGGGCAGGGAGTCGTGTGGACCCTTGATGCTTTCCTTTTGAGGGCAGAATCCGCATTAATTCACGAGATCGAGCTCACAGAGCGCAGGTAGAGCCCCAGACCTCCCAGAGTCGAATTGTTCCTGCAGGGCCCCCTCTGCAACTTAACACCGAACATACCCTCCTTCAAACAAGTCAGCCACAACCTATAGAGCTAGATTTGGAATCCACTACATCTTCTGAGTCCGCAAATAGACCAAGTAGGTCTAATGTAACCAGGAGGGGTCAGAAGGCTAAAGTAAGTCAATACCCATGAACCGCCATCAAAGAAGAGGAAGGGTAGGAGTCCACAGAAACAAAAACAACATTCGCCAAAAGCACCGAGATGCAAAACTAAACCCATTGATAGAGACTGTAGCCAGGGGCCTAGTATAATGCCAACGTCTGATGCAATGAACGGTCCATCCTCATGGTTGCAAGAGGAGGCTTTTTGGAAGAGGTTAGAGACAATGGTATCAGTTTTGTTAGACCCACTGACACAGAAGTTATCCAAGATCGAGGATAGACTAACCAAACTGGAGGGGCTAGCCACCAGTATTCCCCCAGCTCACCTGGATATATGCAGAGGCACAGAGACGCTGTCTAATAGGGGGATGGGAATAGCGACCGGTCAACCTGTAAGCAACCCGACAAGTGGACAAGCACAACGTGCTAGTACATATACCAGTATGATTAGAGACTCAGCACGGACTGACCTCCCATATCAAAGAGAAATACCTTCCTCACCAGATCATCGAGGGATCCCGCACTGTTCAGAAGGCCCGAACTCTACCCGTATGCAGGTTATAACACCTTTAAATGGGCCTCTAACTGTTCCAGGGAACACTATATCAGGGGATGGGGTGAGAGCAACAAATAGACTGAACTCTCGGAGATTTAATCTGGGAGACTTTAGCAATTCAAATCTGAATTTGCATCTCCCGCCAGAAGCAACTGCTTACACGGTTGTGCTGGCAAATGTTCCCTCTTTACCGCCCAATTTTTCTGAACATTGGTCAACATTGAGGAATAAGTCGTTGGGTTTACTGAGTGCCAGGACTGGTATGACCAACACCCTCTTCTCGGAATTTAAGATGGTACGAAGAATAGGATGGGTAGGTAAATCAACCAAGTCATTAGCTGGCGATTGTGTGGTTTTGACATTTAGATCCCCAAGTCTGGTGCAGTCTATCCTCAATATGGCTGGGAATCGGTCTATCATGATGCAGGGCATAAATATTCTGCCACTGGGGTATTTTTATCAACCCCCTAGAGTCCCATGGTATAACCCTGTGGAGGAGACACTTCTAGGGAATAGACAGCCTAGATATGTGGTCCCAGTCAGTAATCGTTGTGAAACATTTAATTCATTAGAAGATTTAGACTGACTGATTTACCCCTTAGACCCTCCTTTAACCCATGAGTTTGACCTAAATACACACTGACGTGATAAAATGCATAAACATAAAATCACTCTGGACCAGGCCGATATAGCTAAATGTAACCACTCTCCACCCACAGTTTTTATTGAGCAGGGGGAATTGGGTATGGGCACTACTAACCCGACCCTGGGTGTGTCTTCTGAACTTACTGAATTTACAACCCTAGATCAGACGCTTTTTAACAAGGGTGGTTCACTACCTAGCAAAGCAGCACCAACTAGCCCTCTAGATAACATTGATAGAGTTTACTGCAATCTTGTATCCTGGAACATCTCAGGATTACGTTCCAAGCTGAATAATCCTTTTTTTTGCGAATTTGTATTAAATTATGATGTATTATGCCTCCAGGAAACGTGGGCAAAGGGAATAATCCACATCAATGGGTTCAAAACATTTCATACTCCAGCTGTTGTAGGGTCAAGTGGAAGGGCAAAGGGAGGGCTTTCCACCTTTATATCACAGTCTGAAAATAAAAAAGATAGAGCTGCATGCAGAGGAAACATACTATCAATTGATCAAAATCCACGTTGTTAGAAAACATTGTATTGCAGTGACAAACATTTATAATAATATTCCCCCGGTTAAAGTTAGGGATGCAGTACAGAAATTGGGCAATGATTTGAAATCTTTATGTAGTAACAACTCTAAAGATACAATGATAATTCTGGGAGGGGATTTTAACAGCGCTCTGTGCTCGTCTGTTGATGACAAATTATGCGGTTTGACAAATAAAGAAGGGATTAGCAACACCCACTTTCGACACTCATTACTGGGGGAGTTGTATAATGAAATGATTTTTAGTCTTGATTTGAGTTTTGCAAATGAGCTAAGTGCTTTATCTGTCCCTATGTGCCACACCTTCAATGGTAGAGGTCTATGTAGTACTATAGATTATATACTGTTGTCCAATAGCCACGCGTGCAAACTTCACTCTTTTTCTGTAGATGATCACTCACTGAGTGATCATTTCTCTTTGTGTCTTTCTGTATCAATGCCGATAAGTAAGCCTGACAGACATGATAAGGTGTCCCAGGCCTTAGCAAATATTACAATTGATAAAACAAATGGTTACTCCCTGCGCTGGTCAATGGTGGACCCCTTAGTGATTACCAAACAAGTAGTAGATAAATGTAAATCGGCCTTTGAGACCTGCCTGAGTGAAGTAGTGGCCCCATATAGTATTTTATCTTCCTTCCAATCAATATCAGGCGCTATAAGGGAGGCTTTATTTGTCTCAAATCGAAACAAAGGAAAATCTCAGGGATGGTTGAACTCAAAGTGTACGCGAGCTTATACCAACCTAAAACATGTATTACATAAGTCCCCTAGAAATTTAAATGATGTAAGGCAGGCAAGAGGGGAGTACAGGTTAGCGCTCAAGGAAAGAAAAACTGTCCTAAGAAATGAAGCTTGGGAATCCTTGCATTAGGCCTCCCTAACGGGAGACAGCTCGGCTTTCTGGAAAGTGGTAAAAGCACCCTTTCTGAATCCCGGAGGCGGCCCGACACTTGAGATTGCTATATCTGAGGACCAATGGATCGAACACTTCTCTAGGGTATATAACGGTGAGGGAAACTTTGATGTGCAAGCAGATAACAACCAAGGGGAAGTTTCCCTGGATCCTCTGGTCCAATATTTTGATCTCCAGTTTACACTGGAGGAAGTGAACCGGGCTCTCTCTGCAAGTCAGGGCGGTAAGGCTCCTGGGTCGGATGGGGTCCCTGTGGACCTCTTTAAGTCAAATATGACCTTATGGGGGCCAATTATTACCCAGGTAATTACTGCTAGCTGTCTCGCCCCTTTTTTAACAACTTGGGTTGAATCCACAATCGTGCCAATCTTCAACAAGCATCGGCATAGCCAATAGGTCTCGCCTTTGGGGCGTTATAAGTGTTTAGACAGAGCTATTGGCTTTGTTAACGTTTTTGATATGTGTTGTAGAGCATTGTGAATGTTGTGCAGCATGTTGAAAATTTATAAGATATAATAAAAAAAAGTGTTATAACTATTTCTGTCACCTTATATCTAACCGAAAAAACATTATATACAACTGAAGTATACAAATAGGGTGAGAATTAGGGTAGTGCAAAAGAGGTTTGAGATGAGTCAGAGTTGAGGTAGAGTATATGTAACTAAAATGGTGTCCTACGTGAGATCTAAAGTGCAATAGACATATTAAGAAAAAATTGATGAAGAGGGATTCACTGAGGCCGTGTTGATAATCAATTCAAGGTAGATTTAGATGCAAAACAGAAAACACACTACATTGGAGTTCTCACACTGTATATAATGCAGCCGTATATGATCATCCCAGGGCATCCCAGTGGTTCTCTCCTGCAAAATCTGCCAAAGATTGGTAATCAGATCCGAATGGGCTGAAGCCCGAGACGTAGCACCCCCTAGGATAAAATTAATGTGTCATTTGAGGTGCTGTACAGAGCAGAAGCACTTGGGCTATTTAGTACTTTTGTTCTCTCGGCGTGCTTTGGCAAAAACAAAGTGCACTATCCTCAGTGCGTAAGACTGCGTAAGTAATCTAAGTGTTTATTTACACGCTTATATCTCCGGACCCAGACTGGATAACCTCTAAAGTTAATCAAATCTGCTTTAAGTGCGGGAAAGATATGTATTTGTTGCAGTTCCATATAGTAGCAGTTGCGCGTGGTTGATTTCCCCAGGATAGCTCGCTGGGATCAGCACATGATGCGGAGACGTGTGCATCCTGCAGGTTTCAGGTTCAAGATACTTGCAGGGCCGACACTGCCTTTCATTCTTCTGAGATGGGTAAAATGAGTGCCGCCAGCTTCGTACTAATAAAAACACTTGGGATTGATTAGGCTAAGAAACCTAGCGCCTACAGCAGGCTAGCGCCATACCGACACTACATGGTTCATCATTACCACTGATTTCCAGTTATCAGGAAGACCAGCAGCGATGATTTGAAGCGGTCACCAGAAACAAATCAATTAACTGCTCACAACAGATCCCTGCTGCACGAGGAGCGGGAAAGCTGCCAGGAAATCATTTATTCGAAGCAACGAAAGCCTGACAGGCACCAAGAGCGTGCGAATAACGACTTTCCGTGGGAAAAAGAAAGGGCAAAGGGAAAAAAGTGTGTACCATTGGACATCAGGCACCGTTTCTCCACTGCTTGAGTCTATGCTATGCAGAATTATACATTGGGTGAACTAGAGTCTGTGAATGTCACATGACATTTCCAACAGTATGCCTCGTAACTTTCCAGATGTACTACTGAGAAGTCTGTGAATTCTAAAAATAAAGGAGTTAATATGCACCCACTCGTACGAGTGCAGATTCACTATTTTATGTATTAGGTCTGAGGTGTTCCTCCCAGCCAAAGAGGTAAGCAGCGTACTAGCTTCTTTTGCTGAATATAATCAAATATTATCATTTGACAACAAAATAGCCACCAACAGATACACAAGGGCTCTATCTGTGCTTCCAACAAGTTTAGAAATATTCTCAACAGGAACAGAAATTCCTTTTTTACTCAAATGCTTATACTCCAGACTTCCAAAGGTGTGCATTAAAATATCTCTGATTAGTACTCTTGTTGGAGCCCCGATTTTCAAAGGCAGGAGTTCCAGACATGCGGACTAGCCACGAAGATGCTCAAGCAGAAATCAGAAATATGTCTGCAGCACCACTTTAAGGGGTGAAAGCCACCTGGAAACCCAGAATTGTTGGCAGTGAATGAAGGACGCGCCAGGGCCACTATTAAAAGGTGACCAGGCAGGCGAGCCTATAAAGAGCATGATAATTACCCGCACCTCAGTGCCACTGAAATCTCATTGTGGGCGGGGTCATCAACAAATCAATGTAAACCACACAAAAAGTAACCTGTGAGATATGACTGACTCCGCCCCCGCAGCTCTTTCTTCATTTCAAACTCCACAGAGCTCTGCCCCCCTCACGAGCCCCCCTGTTGCCTCCGCCAAGCGTGCCGAGGCGCATCGGGGTATGGAAACAAGGCAATCACCGTGACGTATAACCGTTATAGCATACACATGTCATATAATTAAACATTTTTAATGGCTAAACCCTTGCTGTGGCCTACTACATGTGAGGTTATAGCAAACGTATCCAATCAGCGCCAAAGAGAGCAATGGCCAGAAGAGGCCCCTGGAGTCTCTCCTGCGCCGAGGTCCCCCCAACCCCCACTCCCTCTTGCTTAGACCGGTCTCGGCACTGTTCTGGAAACACTGAATTTGAAGCCAGCGAATACTTACCCTCCGCTGTGGCCGGAAAGCTAAACCGGCCCTACACCACACCTTCTTGCACTGTAAACATAGTGTTACACACATTTGAATACAAGGTCTGTCACACAGAGTCTCTCAAAACAAGTCGAATGCACCACGAGTTAGGGGGTCCTGTAGCATGGGTCTGGGGGGAGGGTTCCTGGAGCATGGGTCAGAGGGGGGGTGGAAGGGTGCAGTTTGTGGGGGGGGGGTCCTGGATCATGGGTTCGCGATCTCTACACAAGTCATCTACCCAGTCACTACCCACCGACTGAGTAAGCCGTGAGCTTTTGGCATATCCCTAGTCACCTGAAGGTAAAAAAATATGAGCATGGAGGAAAGGCGGCGGCGGCACGGTACAGAACACTCATCCATGAAAGCCCAGCTGAATTAACTCCTCAGGTGGCACCTGATATTTCACCCAAAAGTGAAAAACGCAAGAGGTGTAATAGAACTGGTAAACAGACCCAAACACCAACAAGATCCGGAGTTAAAAAGCACTGCACTAAGAAGATCATCTGCGTGAAAGGGTCTGTGCAGAAATCAAGGACAGAGGAAATTAGGCATGAAGCCTGTCTAGGCACCTAATGCCACAACCAATAAACAACAGAGCTGCCGACTTTGGGACAGAGGAACCGGGTTCAAACCTCAGCATTGTCTTTCCCCATGTCTACAAAAACAAGCGTGTCCGCGAAAGTAAAAGCGACCTTTGTAATATGACCCAGAACAGATGGCACCCTGCGCGCCGCTGCTCGCTCCCGACAGCTTAGGCCGTGGGAGGAAACATTTACTGGGAAAGGTGGGACATGCACCCACCTTTGGCCAATTGCGTGCTTTCATTACACGCAATGGCCAATACAACGTGTGCAAAAAAAAAAAGCCACACGCACGAGTTTGCTGAAAAGCTGGAGTGATTCCAAGAGGTCATCTCCTAGAGCAGCGCATGCGCGCTGCACTAGGCTCGATCTAAAAAGGGGGACCGTCAGGATCCTGGATGCTACAGGCCCATTTCATTATTGGATTCATTGACCAAAGTAGTTGGTCGTATAATCTTAGAACGTTTACATGAATGGGCAGAGGACAATAAAGTCCTGTCTGATATTCAATACGGTTTTCGGGAGGGATTAGGGACGGTTGAACAGAGTTTAAACTTAGCTATTTTTGTTGGAAAGTATACGCGGGTGAAGGGCAGGTTATTCTTAGCTTTCGTGGATCTCACTGCAGCTTTCGATTCTGTGAGGCATGGAGAGCTGTGGGAGATCCTCGAGGCTATGGAGGTGGACACTCAAATTATCCACTTTCTTAGGCGCTTATATAGCGGCGCCAAGGCACGAGTTCGATTTGGTCTGAGTGGCGATTGCTCTGCCCCATTTCCAATAAGGAGGGGGGTTAGGCAAGGATGTGTCCTAGCCCCCTTTCTTTTTAATCTTTATATTAACGGTCTGGGCAAGGCACTGCTCCAGGACAACCAAGACTTTCCCCAAGTAGCTGGACGTCCAATACCTGCCCTTCTCTACGCGGATGACGCGGTCCTGATGTCCCGTACGCAAGTAGGTCTGCAGAGGGTTTTAGATAGTTTTTCTAAGTTCATGGGTCATCTTGGCCTTAGGGTGAATACCTCCAAGACCT
This sequence comes from Calotriton arnoldi, assembly GCA_963921515.1. Taxonomy (NCBI): domain Eukaryota; kingdom Metazoa; phylum Chordata; class Amphibia; order Caudata; family Salamandridae; genus Calotriton; species Calotriton arnoldi. Next base: position 453,906 of record CAWUFW010005313.1, on the reverse strand, counting down.
TTATAATGAGGTGCAGCCGTGGTAGTCAGAGGTGCAAGGATATGTTTGTGGAAGGACAGAAGATTGGGCCCACAAAGAGATTTTCATACCTCAGAATACTCTTTGATCAAAATGACTCATGGACTCAAGCCGTATTAGCAAAAAAGCTAGCGTTTTTAAGGACTACAACTGCACTTGTTAACTTTTTGAGAAAATTGGGGAGAAGACCGCCACTAGAGCTCATCCAGATTTACAAAGCGAAATGTATTTCTACCGCCATGTATGGGGCAGGGGTGTGGGGTTTCGTTGACATGTATCCGTTACAATTGGTGGAAAACACCTTTTTAAGATACATTTTGGCTGTTCCGAGTAGTACATCTTCGCATGTTTGTCATGCTAAGTTGGGCTTATCGTATATTTCCGATCTCATAAAAATGGAGCCTATTCTTTTATGGCATAGGATCTGGACAAAACCTGAGACAAAGTTAAATCGGGACATTCTAACAGTCTGAAACTGGAAGGGGTCTTAAAGATCCTCTGGGTAAGGTACGTCCGAAATTTTATGTGTGACTTGGGCCATATAGAATACTTTACCGACCCAAGTACTATGCAGCTGATTACTAGAAAGGACCTAAAAAAGAAGGTCTCCTGTTTCTGGACACAATAAGAACGTCGGCAGAGATTGTAAAGCCTAGTGTCCAGCATAATCAGCTGATATTAACTACTTTTAGTATACAACCATATTTAACAATCGTACCTGGTGGCTATGACAGGTTTTTACTGACTAGATTTAGGTTTGGGATCTTCCACAGGCTTGTAAGTTTTCCAAAAATGAACGATTGGGCCCGAGAAATGCAACTGTGTCCCTGTGACAATCACTCAGAACAATCTACTATACATGTCCTCCTATTTTGTAGATTTTACAGTAAATTAAGGAAAGAATGGATTGTCTCAATTTTAAAATCTCTGGGGATGAGACAATGTCGCCCGACGTTTGTTGTGCTACAGCTTTTGGATAACGTACATAGAGTGTGGAGGATAGGAATGTTCTTAAAGAAAGTACTTAGCCACAGGAAATGCATTGTATTTTAATCAACGAGGTCATAAAGATTGCCTTGGCATATCAGTATTACTAACTTGAATTTTATAATGAATTGTATATGGTATATTTTCTATTTTATTATGTGCTATGAATTGTCTGTTTTTATGTGCTTTTATGATTGTCTGAAAAAGCAATCGAATAAAGTTCTTGTGACTGACTGTGACTATAGCTAAATGATGAAAATCAGGGTAACAAAAATATTTTAAGATATTTGCTAACATATAAAATGCTCTTGGCACAATTCTCAAGGACCCTTACTCTAGAAAAGACTTGCGAATGTAGTGCTACAATAGTGCTAACATGTTCTAAGCACTTTAGTATCCAGAGAACATGTGTGGGGATGGAGTACAACTTAATGGAAAAATAATGATTTCCAATAAAAAGTAAACTATAAAACATTTATAAGATTGGTGACATTTCCTAACCATAGCCATTCTTAATGCATTCATTAACCATGCTTAGGTATAGGGCAATTCAATAATGATAATACGAGTACTATACATTTATATGTGCAAATTAAAATTGTGTGTGTGTGTGGTTTTGTATGTGTGTGTATTTAAGTAACCTGTGGCAGATTCTCCTGTAAGTAAGTAAAGTTTGTTTCTGCTTATAAATATAAGCCATACAATATAAAGACAGTACAAATCTATGAAATAATACATTAAAAATGCATGAAGTTAATGCATTGGAGTTTCGCTTTACAATGTGACTACTAAAGTGGCAAGTGCATGAATCCAGTGCTTTAATCTGTCATTCATCACATCAAATTAAAATATTTAATGGCGGAAAGCTTCGGAACCAGTACTAGCGTACTTATAAAAAGACGTTTGAAATCCACAAAATGAATACACTTGGGATGAGCAAAATGAATACGTTAGGGCTTCACTGTACCATTCTCCTGTATATCCAAGACTTTGATTCGCCAAAATGACACAACATATGCACATAAGTGGTGTAATGTGCACGTCTTAGGTCTGGCTTGACAGCACAGCTAAATTTGTCTTGGAACATGACAAAACAAAAGAGGAGAATACTTTATTTAAAAGGTAAAAACGATGATTTACCTGGAATTAAAAAAAAACAGTAAATTGGTAACAACCTTTTCAAGCAAAATACAAAATATGTTTTTCATTATGCATGCTGCATTATATACAGAATACCCAGGTTTTTAGAGCTGACCCTCCAGAGACGTTTTAATGCATCGGCAAAGTGTGCGCTGGACTAGGGCCCCAGCATTTCAGGGGGCCACATGATATAGCCAGCTCTGTTCTACAGAGTCTTGCCCCTATGATCTCGAATAGATCTTCAATAAATGGTTTTAAATACCGTTTTCCTTTCATTTACTTTCAATGTGGGTGATGTGTGGGAGTCTATTACAGATATTTTGCAGAGAAATATTGTGCTTTAGGAGAAATGGGAGGGGGTCACAGAGATTATTTGCAGTAATATTAGTGAGCTGCTGCTGTTTTACAGTATTGAAAACACACATTACTATCCTTGAATATTTGATTTAAACACATTTAGAATTTGAACCAATGCACCTGTGCACTGTCAGTGACCTGGCCAAAGAGAGCATGAAAGACCTGAAATTGTTTATAACTAGGACCCCGAAATATAACTAGGACCCCGAAATATGTTTGGCCCAGGGCCCTCAAAATCCTTAAGATGTCCCCGTGACACTCAGAGCTTCTATATAGAAACTGGACTGGGTAGGTGAAAAGGATGGATTCTTGGGGGACACTTAGTTGTAGGTTAACCAAATTTGAGAGTTCTCAATTTTAACTGCTAAGGACCGAATGGGCAAGAAAGAGGTGAACCATTTGAGAACTACTCCTTCAATGCCCTTTCTGTCTTTGAGGATGTTAATCAACAGAGAGTAATTGACCCTGGTGAAAGCCACAGAAACATCTAGGAGCACTAGTAGGCAGGAGATTATTCTAACAGTGAGGAATTGTAAAGCATTGCCAACACCTTGCAGGAGGGCGGATATAGTGCTACACCCCAGTAAGGAGCCACATTAACAGTTATCTAGCATAGCATTGACGTTGATGTATTGAATGAGCTGAGAAGAGACATCTTTGCACCATCTTTCCTTGGAAAGGTAGACCAGAGATGGGCGAATGTTATTGATAACATGGTCGTCAAGTGAAGGAGTCTTTAAAAGGGGTAATGCATGACTGATTTTCAGACAATCAAGAAATGTGCCTTTTTGAGAGAAAAAAAAAGATAATTAGCAAGTTCCAGTATAGTAAGATCTGACAGGATAGCTCCTTAGCAATATTGCCAGGCACTGCATCAGTAAAGTCGTTTGCATGTTTCACATTAAGAGTGGTGGTAAGAGGAGCATCCTCTGTGATGTCTGTAAAGTTGGCCCATCACCAAAAAACGTTGCATATCAAATTGGGGACACAGCAAGCGTTTGTTATTTAAGGCAGGGCGCGCGCTATAGAACTAATCTGTGCAGTGGAGGGTTTGCATCATTTTTTAGTCCTTGCATAGCACAGGGTCTGGTGTTTATTTTCCACACAAATTCATCACAACACCAACACAACGTGATTTACTATTTTCACACAGACCAAAGCATTGTAACGCAAATATGAAATTGCTTGAAAAACATAGGCATGGTCAGGGCAAAATCCAGAGCACACTCGCCAGTACATAGAGGAGCATGACACTTGATCTTCAGCCATGCAGATGGTTATTCTGTGCCTTGGGCAGCAGCTGTGACAGCACATCCAAAGAAGAGAGAGGAAAGAGAGGATCTTTAGGCAGGGGGTAACACTGATTATAACAATAATAACCTGGTATTTGTAAAGCGTGAACTAATCACCCCTAGGGGTCTCAAGACGCTGGGGGCAGTCTGGAAGATTAAGCGAGCTATTGCCCAGAGTCACCTGGTGCTGGGCTGAGCTGCTGCCGGCGCCGAGGATCGAACCGTGAACCGCGTGCTCCGGAGTCAGCCGCCCTGGCCGCTGCTCCACACGTCTGATTGATCTAAGGGAGGAGGATGTCATTAAACATTACAAACTGAATAAAGGGCTCTACTGAAAAATGTAGCTAATTTGGAGCCCAGCACCGCCTGCTCACACGCGATACCACCACATGTGAACCTCTTAGCAGGATAGCACCTGCTTGGATCTGGATCTTTCCAAAGTACTTGTGGCAGGCATTTCTCAGTGTCTTGTCATCGTTTTGTCAAATTTACTGGATGACATTATTTTCATTACTCCACATTATCTGCATTTCCCAAACAAACAGCTGCGGATCAAATACATATCAAAAAAGGATTTTATCAAATTTCCCTTATTTTAAATTTGCTGGGAGTTGTAGATTGTACCCATGTACAATTAGTACCACCTGCAGCAACTGCACACATACAGAAACCAGAGCCATTCATACTCCATCAATGTCCAAGCCATTATGGATTGTAACTACTGTTTCTACCAACTTTGTGACAAAATAACCAGGAAGTACCCATGATTCATATATAATTTGGCACTTTACAATTAAGCATTGTTTTGAGGCTGGCCTAAATGGAAATTCGGTGTTATTCTGTAAATATGTGTATTTTATTGTCATTAAAATAATTTTGATTAATAAATTTAAGATCCAAACAAACTTGGGACAGATTCCCAGCACTTTGCGCTGGATTTGCCTTCCAGAAATGATGCAAAGCCAGTACAAAGGTTTGTGGTGGGATTTGCTTTCCAACGAAAGTCAAGATTTGTGTTGGATAGTTGCTAAAAGTAACACAAAGTGGTGTGCTGCTCTATGCACCACTTTGCATTACTTTGCATCAAGCGGGTGTAGCATGGGTGGCACATGGGTGTTACCGTATAACCCGCCATAAGTTTTAATGTAACTCACCATCTACAGACATTTGTAGACGGGGATATGCCCTGAAGACTTATGCATCCTCTAGGCAGGCTCAGCAGTGGAGAAATGTTTTTATTTCTACAAACATTTCCAACTCTGCATGTGTGCTGCAATATGCAGAGTACAAAGTCAGTAAAATAATAAAGGACCAATTTTGTAGTGGATGGGTCCCTTTCTAGTACAAACATTATGTAAGACAGAGTGCAGACACTCTTTTACTTTGCTGAAAAAGTGTGTGTTTTGAAGATGTCAGCCTAAACTGCAGCAGTGTTGGTGGATAGAAAAACAACACCATATCTTTGAAGCAGCGCATCACAGCAACGTTTCTTCACTGCGCTGCAACAAAAGTCAATACATTTCCCTCTATCTGTGCAGCACTGCGTTGCACAATAAAGTATTATTTTTAACCCATACATCATTGCCATCCTGTCTTAGTAATGTCAACAATACCCTATCACTGTGTACAAAACAAACATATTGTCAACATTAAAAGATAACATTTTAAAAAATGACCCACATACTTAGTTTGATCTTATAATTTCACACACCTTCCATATAGATGTTAAACAGGTCTCACACATACAAAGAAAAAAAACATACATGTGGGTTTAATATTAGGATCCAGGTTATTCAGTATCGGTAGCACCTTAAAACAATAATCCAGTGTTTTAAGCTCCCATGAGAAAGAAATTTATTTGAAAAAAACCTGAATGTTTTGATTTAAAGTACGCAATCATAGCTAATGTACATGTTAGATAATCCAAAATTAATGCTAAAATACAGCAAAGGAAAGAGAGTGCACTTGCTCTACACTTTCAGATTCTGGACAGTTTTAAAACCTAACACATCAAGTGTTTTGAATCGGATTTTGCACACATTATAGATCAGCATGACATACAAAAACATGAATATATAATTTGTTAATTTTTGTCAGCCAGAACAGGAACATAATTTCACAAATTGCAGGTGACATTCACATAACATGAACTAAATAGATTACTATCAAGGGAGTTTACAATACATATTTAAGACCAAATCTTATTTTTTTTAAACATTTAAAGGTTATAAGTAACTTTTGCAAAAAGGAACATGTATGATGCAAAATTTTCTATTCAACATAACTTACCCTGGGATGTTGTTGAACCCTGAATGTCAACAAAAATATACTGCTCTTGTTTGGACACCTCCGAAATCTATATTTCATTCTCCTTCTGGGTAAAGTTTAGCTTGCGTTTTCTGCAAGTCTCCTGAGTCTCCCCTATCTGTTGCTGGGTGACCTCCTGTCTGGTTGCATCTTCTTGGCTTGCGATCTTGTAGGCTGGAGAATTCCAGAAAACATGTGTTGTATTTGTGTCGCTTTTTAAAGTTAAACGTGACTTAAGAACACCTTCCGTAATGAAAAGATGGATTGCACCATGCAGGTATGATTAGTAGTGCCAGAAGTCTCATGCCGATAGCTACAGTGCAGTCTTTGTTCCACTTGCAATGTTGCTCTGAACATCTTCAGGCTCTCACTGTTAAAGAGAGTCCCTTGGTCTGACTCTAGAGAAGTCATAAACCCGATTAATTCCCTCAACAACAGCATGGACACAATGAGACTGTCATTTCACCTTGTTGGGTAAGCTTCAACCCAATGTGAGAGAATATTCACAACCACCAGGACATACCTCAGCCCATTGAACACAGGCATTTTGATGAAGTCCAACTACATCCGGGGAAAGGGATCTCCTGATCTCCCTATGTGACTCATCGTCACTGGAGTCCTCTGTCCCACATTAATTTGCTGGCAAACAACATATCCGTGACACAAAATGTCAGCGATTAGCCTGAACCGGAGATTGAACCAATTCTGTAGAAACAAACTGACCATGGTGCCTAGCCATTGGGGACAGTAAGCTATTTGGCAACACAGGTCTCCCATCTATCGATACCCAAATTTCATCATTCCTCTTGACTCAACCAGCTGTGACCCAACCCTTCGGTTCTACCTCTGGTTCCTCCCAAGTATCCGCCACCGCCAATAAGAAGTTTAAGTTGGTCTCAGATTAAGATTCATTTACATATTCCCTATTGAATGTTCAGGATACATGAGTGCAATACTGTGAAACCTCATTAGGATAAGCTAGCAACTGTCACATAGTTGTTTCCTCTCCTGTGTGCCTAACACTTTACAACTGCAATTTCTTCATGCTTCAGGCATTTGCAGTGCTTCCAGTAATTTCCTAATATATTCCCCATTTCTTATGGGGAATCCCAATGACCCCATGAATCCCCTTAGGGACCATAACTGTCCAAAGTCATGGACCACACCAAAGCCATACTGACTATCAGTAAAAATAGTCACTCTCAGTTGGTCTGCAATGCATCAGGCTCTAGTAAGAGCAACCACTTCAGCCACTTGTGCAGAGGCTACACCTCAGAGCCGGGAGGCTTCCAGTACTTCTCCCACAGTACAGACTGCATACGCGGCTCTGAGTTCCCCCAACGTCTCTCAGGCAAAAGCCATCCACAAACAGTATCCAATCCGACTCTGCCAGGGGTTCATACCGAATATCTGGTCTTGGCTTGGTGCATAGTTCCGTGATGTCCAAATACTCATGTTTCATGTCCCCATCATCATTTTCATTTTCAGGCATTGGTAACAAGGTAGCAGGATTTAGCTGAGCACACCTCTTGAGGGTGATGTTCTCCGCGGAAAGTATAATCTGTTCATATTATTTAGTCAACCTGCTATTTGTTAGGTGTTGTGTGCGAGTGCGAGTCAACAAGATCTCAGCTGAATGGGGTACCAATAGTAAGGGATGTCCTATAACAATGTTTTCACATCTCTTAATGCTGACACCTACTGCCGCTACAGCTTTAAGGCTAAGCAAGAGTAGCAGAAAAATAAGCCACAGGTCTTTGAGCACCACCATGCATTTGTATAAGCACTGAGAGATAGCAGCCTTCCCTTTCACTGCAGGATAGTGTAAAAGCTTTATTGAAATCGGGCATTTCCAGTGCCAGGGCGTGGCAGAGACTTTCTTTCTTCTCTAGGAACACAATCAAACATTTATTGTCCCATGGTAGATCAGACACATCCTTGTGTGTCAGCCTCTGCAAAGGTTTAGCTTTTAGGGAAACATTGGGTATCCAATGTCGACAGTAGCCCACTGTTTGCAGAAACATCCTAACTTCTCTTTGAGTAGTTGGTGGATTCATTTTCAGAATCTGAGCGATTCTTTCCTGTGACACCTTCCTTGCTCCCTTCTCAATGTGGTGTCCCAGATACAGGACCTCCCTTTGACAATATTGTAATTTACCTGGTAACACTTTGTCCTATCTACAGGCCTCTTGGGTATCCAATGCCACCAACAGGTCGTCAATGTACTGGAACAGGACGGAATTACAGGGCATTACCAAGGACTCTAGGTTCTTCTTGAGGACCTAATTAAAATCAAGGGGCTCTCCTTATACCCTTGTGGGACTCAGCACCATGCCAAAACATGGTTTTGGGACCAGAAAGCAAAAGGTACTGACTGTACTCCTGTAAGGGTATAGAAAAGGAAGCCCGACACAAATCGACTACAGTGAACCATTCAGCCACATATGGAATTTGAAACAGTATCACGGCTGGATTTGGTACCACAGGACAACAAGGAATAACAATGTTATTAATCTTCCTAACCTCCTACATGATCCGGTACTTACTGCTTGGCTTCTGCAGGCCCATAATGGGTGAGTTGGATGGACTTCCCATTATCTCTCTCAAAATGCCTTGCCGTATCATTGACTCAGTTACTGGAGTAACCCAGCTATCATTTCAGGTGTTAAATTGTACTGAGGAGTTCTAAAGTACTCCGCATTGGGTTTGACAATTATTCGGACAGCTTCACCTCCCTTTATGAAACCTATTTACTTTCCTGAAAAGTCCCAAACTTCAGGCTTCACCATATCCTTAAGATCTGGTGGTAAATCATCCATAGTCATCAAGGTGTATCGTCCAAGGGCTGTCACTTGACTTCCCAGTTTGAAATCAACATCTTCATCATGAATCTGAAATTCCACACCTTTCGGCGAGCAATAAATGTTGCAGTTTATTTTACACAACAAGTCACATTGTGAGAAGTTGACGGGACTAGATTCACATGCCACAAACTAGTGTCTCTCTTCAAATTACCCTATTTTAACTGGAACTACTTTCTAACAGTGGAATGGGTAGCACCTGTGTCAATCAGGAATGACACGAGGTGGCCATTCTTTTCACCTTCTACGAATGGACCACTCTGGTCTATCTCTAAGACTGCGTCAAACAGCAATCTTCCTCCCCCCCCCCCTCAGGCACTGTCATTGTGACTGGTCAGAGCCATAGTCCTCTAATAAATCAAACAAGGGGAACTGTTTGACTGGGTTTTGATTCTGGAATGAGTTCAGATTGAAATTTGGCCCCTGGTTATTATTAAACCTGGGACAGTAGATACCCTGCTGAGGCATAGGGGCGTGAGGCGCTTGCATCACTGGAGCTTGTGGCATGTTAGGACCTTGCACTCTATGCATTGGCACATTCTGTAACTGAATTGAATTACCATTTTGAGTCTGACTAAATCCCAAATTCTGAACTTGATTCTCATTCATTCTCCTATTGGGATTCAGATAACACTTACGCTGCCAAAGCCTCAAATTGCTACAATAATGACAAGGATTAGATCTCTTCAATGTCGCAATATCAATCCCTGGACTTGGGTCAATAGGAATACCATGACCTCTACCTTGTGCAACACCGTTTCCACCCTGCATCATAGGTCCTCCCTGCTGGTATGCAACTCCTTGAATTTCACCCATGTTCCCTACATACAGCCGATTTTGACCTCCTCTTTGCACTGCCTTCATCTGGGCCAAAAGGAACTTTTCCGTCAACCGCTTCGGTTTCATGTCCAATTCATCACTGCAATATCTAGCATATATCAAAATTTAATCAATAGACTTGTTCTGCTAACATATCAAATGCTGTTGAATCGTCCTACTAAATCTCAGGCTGCAGTCGCATCACAAACCAAGACATGAACCCTCCCACATCTTTCCCTTCTGGGTTCTCCATCCTGCTGTGCTGTTTAAACACTTGTAAGAACCTCTCATAGTAAGCATGCACTGTCTCCTTAGGCTCCTGTGTGTTTCTTTCAATCTTTACCCAATCAATATCCTTTTTGGGCACCTTCTTTTCAGAAACGTAATCACCTGGTGATACTTTTTCATCACCTCAGGCGACTGGGCATGAGATATTTTATTCCGGTGAGTCTCCTTTTCCGACCACTGAACAGCCACCTTACATTCGGCCCATAGATCACCTGGCACCACAATGTCAAAAATGGTATTCAAATCAACCCATAACACCTGCCAACCTTTGACAAACCTCTCAACCTGGGTGTACCACTGAACATGATTCTCTCTTAGTTTTGGAAAACCATTTATAAATAATGCAAGATCACTACTACTCCATGGCACATGCACATAATCTCCACCTGGCACTTCCCTCAATGGATAATTCTGCTTTCCCTCTTCGGCTGGGGGAAAGAGGGCAGCTCTTTTTTTTCCCCTGGAGCAGATCCTACTTTGTTTCTTCTGGTCTTTCTTTTTGGCCTTCCCACTTGTCCAACTGTAAATTTGTTTAATGAATGCTCCTGATACTGATGATGCGGTAAAGCCACTTCTTTATTTCGTACTTCGTTTTATATTATTATACTCACCCAGCTCAGTATCTTCTGTTGGCTCTGAACTTCTTCTCTATCTTCTTATTTCATCCGCTTTTGGGGTTGTGACCAACCAGTACCCTCGAGAAGAAGAAAACCACCGGTAAGTATTGAGGTCTAATATTATAGGTTTTTTTCTTAGTTTCTCTCTACTCTTTATCTTCCTTTCTTTTCACTAATTTTCTCTTCCTTCCTGAGCAATCTGAATCTACGGCTAACTTTGTCTTCAGGTTTCACTCTTTCTTCTTTTCTGTTCAGCTTGTCTTTTAGGTTATCTGCTTCCTTTAGCCATTAGAACTCATTTAACAGTGAGACCTTCTTTTCATGCTCCTTCTTATGAATATAATCAAAAAGGTCATGTAAAAAAATACCTAGTTAAACTAAATAAGACAGTGTTTCAGTAAATAAAAACTGAAATTTTGAAAACCCTCACTTTGTGTCCTTCCTCCCACCTCCCGTCCACCCCCTCAAGCGTTCCCGCACCGGATTAAGCCACACTCCTTCTGGAGTGTGGCGGGTTGAATTGGCTTGCCGGTCAGCCCCACGGCTTGCCTCTTGCGATCTGTGGTTATCAAGCGTTTCCTTCAAGGAATGCACCGGAACTTCTGGCACATGTAAGCGGTCCCTCGCTTCGGTACATCAGTCGTTCATGCTGGGGTCTTGGAGCCCTGTAATTCTGTCGGCAGGCAATATTTCAGAGTCCTGGTTGGGATAACCGTCCTTTTGTTCGGCTCCAGCGTTGCGCCCCCTAGCACTATATTTCCAAAACACTGCATCTTTGGCAATGCTATTTGAAGTATCGTGAGCCAGTGCGGGGCTTCCTACTTCCGATACTTCCTCCCAAACAACTAGACCGCTCGCGTTCACATAGTCCTGCACACAATACGCCCTGAGATTGTCCTCGTTATTTGTCTGCATTGAAATAAAGATGTTGTTTTCTTTGTTTCTTTCTATATTACAGCGCTACAGTTGGGATTAGAATAATTGTTCCCCCCCTCCTCTTCCTCCTCATGTTGACACTAACTCGCTCCACTTTCATATACTGTCAATCAGTTCCCTGATTTGCAATTTCTTCCCTGAAACTCTCATACTCATTATGGCTTCATCATCAAAACACAGGCGATAACTCTTCTGTAGGGACTTACAGGCACATGCATCAAGGTAGGATTTTGCGAGTCCTTAATTGCGATTATTAAGGAATCGCAATTAAGAACTCGCAAAAGCCTATGCATGTAGGAATCGCTATAAAAATAGCGATTCCTACACATTCCTTATTTGCGACTCGCAAATTGCGAGTCGCAAATAAGGAATGGCTTCCCATTCATTCCTATGGGCCTACAGGCCCATAGGAATGAATGGAAATTACATGCGCAATTTGCGAGTACCAATTGGTACTCGCAAATTGCGCATGCAATGTCAAGGTGCAAGGGTGTCAAAAGGACACCCTGTTGCACCCTGAAATTGATCTGTGCACAAATGTTGCGCACACATGTCCAAAGGACATGTGTGTGTGTGTAACATACAACTTTGAAAAATGCACTTTAGTGCATTTTTCAAAGTTTTTGCAAATTACCATGAAGTTCAACTTCATGGTAATTTGCGCCCCCTAGTAGCGAAATCGCTACTTCAAAGTGGTTCTTGCATTGCATTTAAGGAATCGCAAAATGCGATTCCTTAAATGCAATCGCAATTTGAGAACTACAATTAATTGCGAATTCTCAAATTGCGAGTGCCTTGACCCTTCATGCATCGCAAATGCCCTTTTTGCGGGCGCAAATGGCTGATTTTTGCGAATCGCACCATTTGCGCTCGCAAAAATGGTTGATGCATGTACCTGTTAGTCTTGTTGACATCTATGTCAAACACTCTGAAAGCATGTTATGGGCTTGGTCTGCATGTCATTTAATGTCTTTACACATATGCACAAGTTCATTCTCTTGATAAGTGTCTATGCAGGAAAAATCAAGATTGCCTGAAATTAACTCATCTAAAGTTAGATTCCTCCTCTCAACTCTGAAATCTTGCAGTCTCTAGGGGATCCATTAAATAATTGGGCCAAAACGTTTATTTCCTGTGAACTGGCAATATTTTGGGATCCAGGTGTATTAAACGTTATTTCTCCTCTGGGACTACTGCTCAGAATACTCTGTGGTAAGTTCCAATGGACATGGAAGAATTTTGAGGTATCTGGGCAGGCTCCTGTATAAGAGTGAATCCTAATGTCGAATACATAGGGGAATTATATGATTGGGCTGCCTTCGTTGGGACTAAAGGAGTTCTCCTTGTCACTCCCCAGGTCAGGGGCTCTGGGACATTATTTGGAGTGCTCACTCCAATAGCTACGGTCAAAGAAAGCTTCATTCCCACAGATGACTATGGGTTATACATAGCAACTACGGGACCAATTGTGATAGGGACAGTTATTGCATCTGGAGCATTTGGAATAGGGGGATCTGGAGTAGCACGAATCTCCGAAATGTCTCCCGTTGTGATCTGATTTGGATTTATTGGGGCTGTGGCCCAGTCAGGGCTTCCACCTGTAACAACGCCACTCAAGCCATCAGATAGGGCAACATTATAAGGTGGTGGATGAGATGACAATACCTAAGAGAAGTCATCACTATGATCCCCAGAGCCCTCAGCATTATCTGTTTTTCCTCCTCTCTCTTTCATCTTTTTCTGTAGGGTACAGCCTAGTTTCCTCAATTATTTCTGTTTGCTACTTTTGTTGCTCTGCTCCCTACTTAGCATCAGCTTAACATGCACTGCTCTCTTAGCTTTATCCTGATAATTCTCCCTATTCTCAGCATGGGCCACACGCTTCCAATCATTAACTGCTTCAAATGGTGCAGGTTTAGGGGGCGGCTTCATCTCATATAATGCGCTTCTCAAATTCTCAATAATTCTCAAATGTGCCATAGTGAGGAAATCTCAATGCACCTTCATTCTCTGTGGTATATTGCCACTGGCTCAACCAAACACACGCATGGAGCCCCACATTTAAGGACATATAATGACCTTCTGTGCCATCCGGTGGCGCCTCTTTGCTTCTCAAACAGGGACCCTCACATCTCCTCGGATTATATCTTGAATAGCTCTGAAACACTTCATGTTTACAATGATTTCAATAGTCAAAGAATAAGACATTTATTTCGACAAGCAATAATCCTTACCCAACCACAGTTAACTATTATCTGATGCCAGTAACCAATCTCCAGTCCAGTCCAATATTTCTTTATTTCGGTTATTCACCATAAAAGAACAAACACAGATATATACAGACAGGTTAAAAATAATTTAAAAAGTTAAAAAAGAGATAAAACAATTCATCTGAGGTAGTACTTTTTGAGTTAAAAAGATGGTAAGAAAGTCAGTCACAATCAGGTCCTTAGTTTTGCATCTTGAGGAAATTTCTCCTGACCCACCACATGGAATTCAAAAAACGTGAAACCGCAAAGACTATATGGGAATCTGTGTTATATTTTAAAATTCTAAATGCTTCCAAGCAGTGGGTTGTGCCTAGGTTTTTACATAACTGGGCCAACCATCTTTGTTTTATTAAATGATATCCCGGGCAAAAAAAGAACACATGAAGTTCAAACTCAACACACATGTTACAGGCTGGACACCCACTTGGATTACCACCCGACCATTTGCACGTAAAAGCACGCAGGGGGAGACCGCCGTGGCGAAACTGCACATATAGTTTCCTGCCTGATGCCGGGCGGATTACGTCAAGACATGCCTCCAACCTGCAAGTGTCTTTTACTTCCAGGAAGAGTGAAGTAAGGGAGTCGTGAGCGGGTTCTGCATGTAGTTTTGTGGATAATCTACCCCAATAGCTGGTGCTTAATAATTTACGTGATGTTCTCATGCAAGCTGTGTCAGGGTTATCCCATAGTTCTTTTAGGCCTATTTCATAAAGGCCCTCCCTGATAAATAGAAGCCATGGCAACTTTCCTGAGCCTGGGAATCTCAGGATATCCAGTAGCTCTGATCTATACTCTGACAGTTCCGGTGTTGCCCAAAGGCGCCGCCAAAAGAGTAATGGCCTGCAGCCAATTTCCTCAGCAATAGATCTCACTCCTAGGTCCATACGCAGTGGAACCAAAGGGGAGCTTATCGGTAATCCGAATAATTGTCTAAGGAAGTTGTTCTCAGTAATGACCAGAGGCCTATGGTTAGAGTGCCCCCAAAGTTCAACCCCGTATAGGGCAGCACTCCTCTGTAGTGTAGTTCCTATTTCCCTAATAGGCTCTGCGCATTGGAATAATATACCCTATAGATTCGACATAGGACTGAGGTCAGTAGGTCCCTATTGAGTATATTAAACTTAATTACTTTGTGCCAGCTAACTCAGAGGCCACTAGAAACTCCTTGTAAACAAGAAGGGAGTAGTTTCTGGCAACCGCATAAACATGACAACTTTGTTTCCCTTTAGAATCGGAACACTCTCAGAATCGTGGAAACAACAGATAACAGTTTCACTCAGCTAATCGTGCATGCTTAGTTTCTTCAGAGTTACACAGAAAGAATAGACGGGCGTTTCAATAAAAGGATTTATTGAACAGTCTTGTTTCTCGTGTAAGAGATATGAGCTGTTATGATCACAAGACAGTATGCGAGATATATTCTGTAGAGCGTAAGCAGTAGAAAGAAATAATACTGCGCTAGCATTATCTTTTAGCTATGACACATATATTCATATACATAAATAACATAAGCTAAAAATGCGAGTACTCATAAGATGCTTCTCTAACTAGTTCTACCCCAGTGTACCTGACCTAAGTGTAGTGCAAGGTAAGAAGTAGGTGATGTATTCTATAGTATGGTATGCTATAGTATGCCAAGAGTCCGGTATGCCAAGAGTCCGGTATGCCAAGAGTCCGGTATGCCAAGAGTCCGGTATGCCAAGAGTCCGGTATGCCAAGAGTCTGGTATGCCAAGAGTCCCTCTAGGTTCTAGTCAGCTCCATACCTTGAGAATGAGAGAGGTGGGAATCTCTTTCCGGGTCTCGAACTCTAACACCCCGCGAAGGGAGTCAGAACACTGGAAGCTGGATTCTCTGCGAGCAGGGATGACAGCGTCCCTTGTCAGTGCGTCAGGCCGGGATACGGGCTCCTCTAAAGTCGAGGTCTCCTCCTACTTGCTTGGGCAAGGGAAGGTATATTTATACCCGGTAGGTGCCTTGGAATGTTAGCATTGACGTAAAGTCGGGCAGAGGAAGATGTCAGGAATGAACCCTTAAGGAATAGCGGTTCATGCATAATAAATGAGTTCTTGGAGAAATCAATAATCCTGTGCTAGGGGAACTCCCAAGAGCTTACGGGTCTGGTTTCTAAGAACTCGTTGTGACGTTGGGGTCGACGGATGTAGGTGACCATGCCTGTATTTGGATAGCATGGCTAATGCCTAAATAAGGACTGGGATCTTATGCCTATATAAGGGCAATGCGAATTGTGCCTATATAAGGACATGTTTCAGGAAAACCTATATACGGACACCTAAAGCGGAATACAACACCCACTCCACTTTCGAATGAACGATAGTACTAAATGCTAAACATTAAATGCTAAACATTAAACTGAGTACCACATGTTGCTAAAAACATTTCTAAAAGCATATTAAAAGAAGTTTTTAAAAAGAAAGTGTTGCTAAACATGTAATGCAATAGGTACTGTACATTTTAAAGCATTTTTTCATTCTAGGCATATTTCATAAATAAAATGCAACATGAATGAATAAACAGAAATATATACATATGATGAAATGGTTGACAAGTATTCAAAAAATCTAAGCCATTTCATATCATGGTACTAAATGAAATTGTGGTAAATAAGGTGACTGTGTCCCTGGAAGTATTCAAAGAAGTCCGTTCTATATGAATAGTTCTACTGTAAGCAGATTGAATTGCCATGTATTTTCAAAAATAGAGAGAGAGAAAAAATTCAATTTTTAGGAAGAGTTCCAAGTTTTGTTCTGTTTTGAAAATATGGAGGCCAAATTCATTGTGTCCCCGGTACACTGTGAGCCGAATCAGTCAGTGTATGGGTCTGGTGTAAACATGAAATCATCTATTCCTGTAGACAAAAGATCGTCTACCGATGTCGGTAACAGTTGGAACACCTCGTTTAGAAGGTTAACTGCACAGAGATGTGAAGCATCGCCTTCAGCATAGGATGCCGCAGCAATGTTTGCGTCCGTTGTTACCTGTGTGCCTGTTGATCCATCTCGTACCTCAGCAGCAGCAGGAAGCGTCTGTGAGATCTCAAGGAATGCCGTCATCAGGATTGGTACCCTCTGGGGACAGCACAGAGCATGGGCCGTTATCGGGTCCAGCAGAGTATCGATATCCGTTGGCATGACTGATGGGAGTGTTAGACAGATGTCTAGCACGCATTCTTCACCGCAAAGCAGGCAGCGTAGAACAGGTAAGATGCAATCTTGCCAGATTGGTCTAAATGACAGAAACCATGTTGTATTAAGTTCCCGTAGACGAGGTATGCCCAAAAGTTGCACTATGCGCTCACAGCACTTCCGTTCTAGGAGAGTTTTCTCCAAATTGCTGGGAGTGACGCCGGTTGATAGGCTTGCCATAGCGTAGTAGTAGGAATAAAAACAGGATTCCTGCAACGAGTGCTAGAATTAATGGCACACCACCAAACACCGAATGAGCGAAGTTTGGAATGATTCCGAGGACTGCCTGAAAAGGTGTTAACAGACCTGAACAGATGGTCTTAAATACATGTACAATCCCGCTCGTATCAGACATGTTTAAGATACGTCCCATCATTTCTACGAAATGTATAGGGCAGTTTGTACGAATTAAAGCCTGTATCTCAGCCGAAGTCCTTGCAATTTGTAGATCATAGATTTCTTTGGCCGAGGTCAAAGGCACGGTCTGTTGTAAAAGCATGGCTTTCATTCTGCTTAAAGTATCAAAACGTATAAAAGAAACATTCAATGAAGGCCATAGAGGCGACTCCCTGACTGTCTCTATTCCGGGGGAACAATACTTTCATACAACAAGTAACCCTGGAGCCAACCGTTACCAGATATGGGATTCCTGGCAACATGCCACAGCAACTCTGATCATTCAACATGAGGTAACTCCCATTAGAAAGTTGGCCAAAAGTCGGATTAATCACAGCAGCCGGTGTACCCTGCAGGTGGCAGGACAAGTTTGCCACAGAACCATTACAAGCCCTGTGTAAAGAAATGTCCTGACATATGAGAGATCCGCTCAGTGCACTTTCACAGTGTGTACCGCTCAGAAACACTTCACGATCCCCACTCCAACATCTGTATTCGTAAGGTAAATCCCAGGATGTCTTAATGTATTCTTTACCCAACCTTTCATATTTGCCTGCTTGCATTTGTTTGAGGCAATACTGAAAATGAAAAGTAGAGATAGGCAGAGTTATTTTGCCATGAATAAGCCATTCTGTAGCTAGTTTTTCTGCAACCGTAAATGGTAATTTTTCCAGTTTTTCAATGCTCAGCACGGTATACTTTGCTCCCCTTTGTGCCAGTTCGATCTGTTTATCCGTTAGATTGTATTCTGCAAACAGAGACGACGTGTTGATAAAACGCCAAGGCACATAGCCTGCACACAAGGATTGCAGCGTCCAGCCTAATAACACGTATTCGTTCTGCGGCCTCTGCCTGTGAAACCTTCCATATTTCATTATAAGCAGCATAAATGCCGGCATATATGAAACGTTTTTGACGCAGTTTTCTTGGTCCTTGCAAGAAATCCCTACGGTCTGCGTCTTCTTTAAGTAAAGATAAGTGTTGTTTCACATCCTCGAGTGTAGATTTTTGTAACCAGTCGAGGCACAATTTTCCTACACTGTATGTTGTTACTATCCCCGGATGTTGCCGTTGAACATAACGTGGGTCTGGCCTATGAATAGTAAAGCCCTGTATTCTATTCAGGAATCTTTCTTGACAGATGTTTGTGTCTGTGGGCCAGAGCAACCATTTTTTCCAATCAGGATCTTATCTGTTGTTTTGTAGTATTGTGTCTACTGTGACCGCTCCCTGTGTAGTGCTATTACTTGCAGGTGTTGGTACAGAAGGTGTGTTCATGTCTTTGATCTTGGCTAAACCAAGGCAAGACGTTTGTTGCACAGTGTCATTCAAAAACATTATTTGATGTGGGATGATACAGGCTCTAAACAAAGCTTCTATCCCCTGCACTTGCCAATCTTTAGAACCCCAGACAGATTTTGTGTCGATTGCGTCTTTCCAAAAGTCAAATCCTTGTCTAGACAGTTGGGTAATAAAGGCTGCAGAATAAATATGTTTTGTATTAGTTAACATAATTTTCTGTCCTGTTTTGTTTACATTCTTATAGTAAAATGTTTCTGGATCAGATGTATTGTACCCTAAAAAATATGGAAACTTATTTGCAAACGTTTTTGAACTACCCTTTGGTGGTGTAGGACAATGTTCCCATTGGTTAAACATAAAAACATTTCTAGGTGTTGCAGATTTATGCAAGAAATGATGACCATAGTGGTTGTAACAATAAAGCTGTTCGTAGTCTGATGAGCCCTCTAAGTATTCATTGTTAGAGAACGCAGCAGACCTTTCTAGATCAGACATCATATCATTAACAGTCTCAAAGTCCCAATCATCAGAATAGGTACTGGAGGTAATAAAGTCACTTAATGAAATTTTAAATAAATGTGGAATCTTCAAAAGGTCCGTCGTGCCGAATATGTCGAAATCGGTTTTGTCCCAAACTATACCATCCTGTATAGGAACGGCTGTGATGTTCACTGCTGACATGTCTCTTGATTCACGATGGGAAGATTTGTGTGGTTTTAAAAGTAAGTTCACATTTTTACTTTGTGTCCATACAAATGTATCTGCCATTTATAAGCATGCTAAGAGTCATAACCAAAGCTAGCCAAAACAGAAAGAAAAATATTGCAGAAATAATCCATATTTCAATCCATGGTGAAACCAGATAAGTCTCTTTCAGAAAATGAAAAAGGTCTTGTACTTGTTGTTTGAAAGTTTTTGAGGCTGGCGTCGTTTCAGGCTCACTCGGATCCTCAGAAAACATATCAAAGTTAATGAAATAGCCAGAAGCAGTTCGGTCAATTGTTGAAATTGCATCAGGATTCGTAGAAATCGCTGGAACCAGTTGATCACGTGTTACGTTGGTGTAGACAGGTGTATCTGGACGAACTGTTACTTGAGTTTCAAGAGGGATGAGTTCCATAGCATTGTTGCTTAGTCCTTCATCTTTTACTGCTGAATTCTCGATGGTTATGAGTCTTTCAGTCTGAACCTCTTGGATAGTAGCGAGAGGAGTGCGTCTGCTACTAGGTCGGAGTCCACAAGGCCTACTATTTAGTATTGGCCACATACTGTGGTTTGATGAGGTCGATTGACACAAATCTTTTCTCCTTTTTTCCAGCAAGGGGCGGCAGAAGTACTGTTCTTGTTCCGTGGATGGCTAGGACAGGTACTGGTTGTCTGTAAGAAGGCCCAAATTCCTTCTTGTCCGCAATCTTCTCTCTGACTAGATCCCCAACTTTTGGGATCCAGACAGGCCTTGCTGGGACTGCCGGTATTTCCCCAGTGGTGGTTGGCTTCAGGAACACGTTGCTTTGTTTTGATCTTAGTTCATTTAGATCCTGTAAAACAGCCAAACGATCTTTGATATCAAAGGGTTTATTTTCCACCACTGTGCCTTTACATTCGAGATCAGGAACCCACATTCTTGTCCCAAATAGGACCTCATATGGAGTGACCCCCCCCTAGAGAATTTCTTGGCAAATTATTTAATGAGCGTTGGACCCCATAAAGATGTTTGACCCACCCATCACCCGAACCTAATACTCTAGCTGTTATAGACTGCTTTATGTCCCGGTTTTTCCTTTCCACAACAGAATTTCCCTCAGGATGAAACGGAGAGGAGTACCGCAATGCTACGCCCAAACTGGCCATGGCTTCTTTGTAAGCCCGAGAGCTAAACGCAGGGCCCTGGTCAGAATGTAGTGTGCCAATTGTGTATGTGCCGATAAAGACTCGCAAATCTTTTATAACAGTTTGAGCGTCAGCCGAGCGCTGAGGCCACATCCATAGGAACCTTGACTTAGTATTTGTGGGATTGCATTTGTCCAAAAGGACGCCTGCGCGTAGATAGTCTAATGCTGTCTAACAATGGTGTCTGTACTGATCAGGCTACTTAGTAGTCTGGTGTCTGATGGCGTTCTGCACCACGCTGTCTATTGCAGTCTCTGCAGTCATCGATGAAGATGTGAATCTGTGTATTCATTCCAGGCCACCAGTACATCTCTTTTAATGTTAATATTGTTTTAGAGATCCCTTGATGTGACAGACCCTCCCCCAGATGTGCTTCATAAATCAAAGCTGCTCTACGTTCCATGTTTGGAATTACCCTATCCCCCACTCCAGGGATTCGAGCAAAAGGAACGTTGTTCGCATCAATTACATAAGAGTACTTGAGTGGAAATTTCTTTGGTAACACTGCACCACTGCCTTTGCTTGAAGCATTGACAGCCAACAATATCTCACTGTCTATTCTCGTTTTTGAACGAGTGATCGCAGCTACGGAAGCCGTCTGAACAGCCCCCTTTGCGGCTTCATCAGCCAATGTATTCCCTGCAACGTGAACACCATCACGTTGATGACTCAGCGTGTGTATCACGTGAGCTTTTGGTAGTTCGTCTCTCAACTGAACTAATTGTTCCCAAAGCGTTTTATGCTTTATTGTGCCACCTTTTGCATCTTTGAACCCGTTTTCAAGCCAATTCTGTATATA
Source organism: Calotriton arnoldi (assembly GCA_963921515.1). Classification (NCBI taxonomy): domain Eukaryota; kingdom Metazoa; phylum Chordata; class Amphibia; order Caudata; family Salamandridae; genus Calotriton; species Calotriton arnoldi. The sequence continues at coordinate 432,419 of CAWUFW010005313.1, read as the reverse complement.
TTCATTATACGACTGAACACAGTAAAAAGAATCGCACACTATAAGTGTGGGGAATTCGCGATCTGTATTTTCAAGTGCCAGTTTGAATGCTTGTAGCTCAGCTCGCTGAGCTGTACAATCTCCTAGAGATTGAGTTTTAGTGACCATTGGTCTGAAGTTACCATCTTGCATGCAACCTTTAACGATTGCGCACGCTGCACTGTAAGCTTGCTTACTCCCTGTAGCGGGTTGTGCTGATCCGTCAGTATAAATTATAAATTCGTACTGATCTAGAGGCAAAATTTCAGTGGGCAGAGGACATTCATGTTCATATTGCAGGAACGCTTGTGTTTTTAAATCAGGATCAAAAACATATTCAACATCTGTTGCAGCAAGAGAATTAACCCATTGTATCCATCTAGGATGTAAAGCTTTTGCATTTGGAATGCTCGCTTTTGTAACCGCCTCTAAGGCTGGTACTGGAGTTACGACAATAATGCGTTTCCCTTGAGCTAGAGCTCTTTCTTTTGCTACAGCGGTTTGAACTGCTGTCAGTATTTTTTCTGTTGAAGTGAAGCGCATTTCTGCTTCTGTATACAAATGTGATTTGTATGCTATTGGTACTTTTTCACCCTCATTAAATGTTAAATAGGTGAATCCGCATTGTCCCGAAATTATTCAGATCACTAAATTGCGTGTATTTACGCGTGTTTGTAAGTGATTTGTTGCTAACATGTTAGCTTGGAGTGAACGCAGGATTTCTGTGTGTTCTTGTGTCCAATGTTTTGTTGAAAAATCAGGTTTGATTAATTCGTAGAGAGGTTTAACCCTTTCTGCGTAATTTAGAATGTAAGTTCTTCCAAAATTTAGGAAACCCAAGATGGATTGTAAATTTTTCAGCGTTTTTGGAGGTTGGAGCAGCGCGCACTTTTCTAAAAAGTTAGCTGCCAGGCTCTTGCCTTCACTTGAAAGCTCATATCCTAGGAAAAGGACATTGAGATGGTCAATTCTGGATTTTTTAAAGTTGAATTTATAGCCTTCAGAGGCGAAGCCCAATATAATGGTACTCACCCTATTCAAGTGCCTATCTAGGTCATCGTCTGTCAGATAGATGTCATCGACATATGACAATGCCTCATTATCATAAATTTGTAGTAACTCTGTTACCCTTGCTGAGAATAACCCCGGGCTGTTTTTGAACCCTTGTGGGAGTCTACAAAATTGACGCTGGGTCCCCATTATTGAGAAAGCTGTTAAGTACCTGCTTTCAGGTGCTATGTTTTGACAAAAGAAACCATTTGAAATGTCCAATGTGGTTTTATATTTTTTACGCACAATGTTATTCATTAATGCTGTACTATGTGCATTTTGCACTGCAAATGTTTTGGAACAAGTGTTCAAGTGTCTGTAATCCAAAACTAGACGATATGTATTGTCTGGTTTGGATACAGGAAACAAAGGATTGTTCATTGAGGAGGTGCATGTTTCAATCACCCCTTGGTATTCAAGTTGATCTAAGATCTCCCTGACCTGTTTTTTAGCTTCTTGCTTTATTGGGTACTGCCTTTGTGCAGTAGGTTCATTTTTTAGCTGTATTTTATGGTGAGGTGAGTCCTCATCCCATCCTACATTATTTTTATATAATGCTGGGGCCTGGGCAACTGCCCATTTCCTGGCATAAGTATATTTTAGGTGAATTGGAATATGGTTGGAGAAGGCTGGCATAATGATGTCCTCGCCATGTGGGCACTCCCTGACAAAGTGTGGTGGCCAGTCTTTTTCTGCTAGAAGTATATCATAACCCCTTGAAAGTTTCTCCCAAAAGAGTGTTTTCACTTTTCTTGGTATGTCTCCCTCCATTCGGAGTGTTATTTCATATAACTTTTGTGGAGTACTAACCCTGGTGTCTACAGTTTCTACTGTGATGTACTCATTCAAGTCCACTATCTCCAGAAGTTCCTTCAGGTTCTGGCGAGCTATTGTTACTTCTGCTGCACTGTCCAGCATTGTCTGAGCCCATTCTCCGTTCTTGAGCTGTGTTCTCAGTATTCTCGGCATGTCTGATCTTCAGACCTGCTACCTTCTTTTTGTGAATTGAGGTTTTGATTTATTTTTCTGAACGTGTTTATCGTCTTTGGATTTCACGCGTTCTTCTCTGTGTTCTGACCGTCCTCTTCTTTCTGATGTCTGTGACGATATCTGAAAGGTACGAGAGGAACGTGTATCAGTATCTTGATACCTGTCAGGTTTTCTTAAATTATCCCTATTTCTGAGGTTATACCTCCTTTCAGAGGGCTCCTTTTGAGGAGACCTACCTCGGGATTGAGAACGTGTCTCGTTTGAATATTGTTTATTAGTTTCCCACTTCTTTTTAGAAGATGTAGGATTTTGTTTAATAGAGTCCTTCTCAGGACTTTCAGATAGTTTTGGCTTCAATGGTTTTCCACCCAAACTATCTCTGCCTAATTCTGCATAAGATTTTTCTATTATTCTGGGTAGTTCATGTTGATGTTCTGTTACATCAAATTCCCTTAAGCGTTGGCGGATCGCCACTGATGCTGCCTCCCCTTTAAAATTAGAAAATATTATTGTTGAGACCTGGTCGAAGTTTTTCAGTAATTTCATACCTAAATTCAGAGCAGGTTCTGCCCCGTATTCGTTTTGAATTTGTTTCAGGACATCTGGTATTACTGCAATTGACGGAACACCATGTGTTTTAGTATAGATGGCAGCAAAGACTGCGCCCCAAGTGGTGCAGTCTTCCAGTTGTGGTGTGATCCCCATTGGTAAACAGATTGTTAGGATTCTGTGTTTCTCATAAGGGCTAGTATTTGGAAATACTGATTCGATTTGAGTAATTTTTTTAGCTATCCAGAATGGAATTTGTTCACGTTTTGTGGGCATTTTACCCATGACTGCGTGTAAAGTCTCTGGAGTAATTTTTAGTGTATACCCCTGTTGAGGGGTTTAATTTGGAATGGTCATTGGTGGTTGGACTGTGAAAGTCCGCATGACATATTGAACTAATTGTCTGTAAATTTTTATTAACTCTTGTAGTTGAGTAAGTAATTCCTCTTCTGACATTTCATCGATGTCTGGATGAGGTGTGTAGCCGGCTAGAATCGGCCATGTTGCTCCTGGTCTACCTAGTGGACCGAGCCTGGTAATGTTTCTGTGATGTTTTAGGGCGCCTTTAAACCAGAGATTATGCTCCTGGTATGTGAGTGGAATTTCAATATCCTCGAAAGGAATATATTCCTCTGGTGGTTCATCTTCTTTAAAGAAGTGAAACACTTTTGTTACTGGATTTGATTCTGGGAATACTATCCATGAATAGAATACCTCTGTCTGAAAGGATTCGTGTGCCTCTATCACGAAAACTGCTCTACCACCTCTTGGTGATAGGCCGTGTTTTATAAGTTTTAGAGTGATGGCTCTCCTTAAGTTTGGAGGGATGTTTATAACACCCTCATCGGTTTCATTTAAACCTGTAAAGTTAAAAGCTGTTACGACTGGATCAGCCGCAGCTACACCGTTCTCGGTGGCAGTATCCCCGTTCAGGGACATTGTTTTTTGAAAAATGTAGAACAAGTTTCAAGGAAACAAAAGATAAGGTGCACAATATTTTGGAACACTGTATCCTTCAATGTTGAACAAACCAAACAGCTAATATATAGGATTTTTGTCCTATTTTGCTTTGGCGGATACTTAACCCTACCCACTCCAGACGTCTTATGGAGTATGTGAGTAGGGGTCTCTGAGAAAAGCACGACTGAGTTACTCAGTAACTAGCGTTAAATTAGTGCCTTACCAAACGTTGGGCGCCATGTAGTGTAGTTCCTATTTCCCTAATAGGCTCTGCGCATTGGAATAATATACCCTATAGATTTGACATAGGACTGAGGTCAGTAGGTCCCTATCGAGTATATTAAACTTAATTACTTTGTGCCAGCTAACTCAGAGGCCACTAGAAACTCCTTGTAAACAAGAAGGGAGTAGTTTCTGGCAACCGCATAAACATGACAACTTTGTTTCCCTTTAGAATCGGAACACTCTCAGAATCGTGGAAACAACAGATAACAGTTTCACTCAGCTAATCGTGCATGCTTAGTTTCTTCAGAGTTACACAGAAAGAATAGACGGGCGTTTCAATAAAAGGATTTATTGAACAGTCTTGTTTCTCGTGTAAGAGATATGAGCTGTTATGGTCACAAGACAGTATGCGAGATATATTATGTACAGCGTAAGCAGTAGAACGAAATAATACTGCGCTAGCATTATCTTTTAGCTATGACACATATATTCATATACATAAATAACATAAGCTAAAAATGCGAGTACTCATAAGATGCTTCTCTAACTAGTTCTACCCCAGTGTACCTAACCTAAGTGTAGTGCAAGGTAAGAAGTAGGTGATGTATTCTATAGTATGGTATGCTATAGTTTGCCGAGTCTGGTATGCCAAGAGTCTGGTATGCCAAGAGTCTGGTATGCCAAGAGTCTGGTATGCCAAGAGTCTGGTATGCCAAGAGTCCCTCTAGGTTCTAGTCCGCTCCATACCTTGAGAATGAGGGAGGTGGGAATCTCTTTCCGGGTCTCGAACTCTAACACCCCGCGAAGGGAGTCGGAACACTGGAAGCTGGATTCTCTGCGAGCAGGGATGACAGCGTCTCTTGTCAGTGCGTCAGGCCGGGATACGGGCTCCTCTAAAGTCGAGGTCTCCTCCTACTTGCTTGGGCAAGGGAAGGTATATTTATACCCGGTAGGTGCCTTGGAATGTTAGCATTGACGTAAAGTCGGGCAGAGGAAGACGTCAGGAATGAACCCTTAAGGAATAGCGGTTCATGCATAATAAATGAGTTCTTGGAGAAATCAATAATCCTGTGCTAGGGGAACTCCCAAGAGCTTAAGGGTCTGGTTTTTAAGAACTCGTTGTGACGTTGGGGTGGACGGATGTAGGTGACCATGCCTGTATTTGGATAGCATGGCTAATGCCTAAATAAGGACTGGGATCTTATGCCTATATAAGGGCAATGCGAATTGTGCCTATATAAGGACATGTTTCAGGAAAACCTATATACGGACACCTAAAGTGGAATACAACACCTCGCCTGGCTTTTATATATCTCCATGACCGGACTCACTGGTTTGTGGAAGGTTTTTCTGAAGAACTTAGCCAAGCCGCCTGTAGTTTGTGTCAGTTTGAGATTAGACTTATTAATTTGAGCCCCCCAGGTCATATTTTCAGTAAGAGTTAGACCCAAGTAATCGAATACAGAGACCTGCTCCAGAGGGATACCATTCATGTGCGGGTTAGGGCGTGTAGATTTGCTAGGGTTGAAGATCATAAATTTTGTTTTGTTAATATTGATCTCTAATCCCCTGGTCCTACAAAACTCACAAAACCCATCTAAGATTCTTTGGATACCCATTGGAGACTTAGAGAGGAGGAGAGTATCGTCTGCAAACATCATGGTAGGAATTTGCTTTTGCGCGATTTTAGGAGCGTCTGTGTCCTTGCAGACTCTCAGCGCATCAATCAAACCATTGATGTATATGCAGAACAAGGTGGGAGCAAGCACACATCCCTGCCTGACTCCCCTATTTACAGGGATGGGCTGCGTTAGTTCCCCATTTTTCCCGTATCTGATTTGGGCATAATTTCCAATATGTAGCTTTCTCAGTATATTTAAAAGGTGAGGGGGAAGTCCCAGCTCGCTTAAGACCCTCCATAAAGCATCTCTGGGTACCAAGTCAAAAGCACTCTTCAGGTCAACAAAGACCAGATACAGGCTACCTCCTTCTAAATGGACTGTTTTCCAATAGAGAAGCTGGAGCCTGAAGATCTGGTCTATTGTTGATGTTTTCTCCCTAAAACCAGCCTGCAGGGGGGGTCAAGATCTTTTGTTCTTCAAGCCAGGATTGCAGCTGATCTAAAAGGATCCTGGCAAAGATTTTCTGTGAGACGTCGATCAAGCTGATCAGTCTATAATTTGCCGGTGACAAAGGAGATCCCTTCTTATATACCAGGATGATCTCAGCACCTAACCAAGTTGCGGGAAGAGCCATTCCCTGCAAGATGGCGTTGAAGATCACCCAAAAGTAAGGGCCCCAGATCTTAGGTTCAGCCCGATAGAGATCCCCTGGAATCTTATCCAAGCCGGCAGCCTTGCCAGGTACTATTTTATTTAGGGCTTTACGGACTTCTGTCAGGGATATCTCAGGAGTGGCTGTCTCAGGCCCCAAGGGAGTCGGGGTTGCTAGGGTCTGACTTCTCTCTGCGTCATCTTGTGAGACATAGAGGGCTAAAAAATGCTCTCTCCAACAGTCAGCCGCAATATTTGGCTCGAGTGCCGCTTGGCCTTTGTTACTACCAGTGGTTACAATGCTCCAGAATGATTTCATGTCTTTAGATTCCAGAGCCGATTTCAGACAGTCCCACTGATCTGTTTCCCATAAGGATTTAGCAGCTACAATGGTGGATTTATAGTAATATCTAGCTGCTTTTACTGTGGTGTTGCACTTTGTTTTTATGGCCTCTATTAATGCCTTTTTGGCCGCCCGGCAATCCTCATTAAACCAAGATTGCCTTGGCGTCCTCCCACGGCCCCTAGTACACGTTGTCCAAAACGTCTCCTCCAGCTTTGTGGTTGTAGATTCATTGATCATTTTAACCTCATCCAGAGACGCGGCAAGGTCTCCAGACTTCACTAACTCTGATAGGGCCTCAATGTTGGGAATAATGGTGTCGAATAAGAGAGCCATTTTTCTGTGTGATTTTCCCACCCAGGTCCACCTAACTTTCCGCCTATTGTTTGAAAGGGTCAATCTGTGGTCAGCATCGGATAATTTAGCAGGTTTATTCCCAATAAGTGGCAAATTAAGTGTAAGTAATAAGGCATCATGGTCGCTGTCATGCCGTGGACAGACAATAAAATCTCTGGCCAAAGGCCATAGCCTGGTTTCTAGGAAGATATAATCTAAGATAGAGGAGTAACCGGCTCAATTAAAAGTGTGGTTCCCAGGGGAGTCTGAACCAAAGCGACCATTACAGGCTCGCAAAGAATACTTTAAGGTTAGTGCCTTGATTTGGAGTGCCAGTGGTGTCCAGGCCCTGACAGGGGGAATATTGGTCTCGGGGATAGCCCACAACTCATCCTCCTCTGTTACAGATGGACCCATTAGATCTTTCAGTGGTTCAAATTGGCAGTTTATATCGCCACCCAGCACTACTGAAGCATTATTCGGGAGGCTAGTTAACAGATTGTCGAGATGTTCTAGAGTTGCTGACTCCTGACCAATCTTAACCGGCCTTGAATATATGTTAATTAAGGCGATTGTTAGCTCAGATTTGAACGTCAGTACAAGGCACATTATGTCTGGGGAGATGTGCGGCACTAAGGTAGTCCTACATCCAAGATGACTCCCTACCCACGTGCAGAGCCCACCCGATGGTCTGCCTCCTCCCTTGGTTACAGCCGGTATGTGGAATGAGGCAAAACCCTTGCGGGTTGAATTCTCCACAGACCAGGTTTCCTGGAACAGGCAGATATCACACATATCTACAAACGCCCCCCAGTCAGGGCAGTCAAGCTTATTTTTGATACCTGCCACTTTCCAGGATATAATCTTAAGATCATTCGCTGCACTACTACTGACTATAGGATCCCACTGCGCTAGAGTCTTTGAATGGACTGCAGTGTCTGGCGTTATTGCAGTACCTAAGGTTATTACTTGAAACTTGTCCGGAGAATCAGAGATTGGCGTGGTGTCTACCCTCCTATCTACATTGCCAATTTTTTTCCTGTTACCACGTGGATAGATCGGGGCTAGTGAGTGTATAATTGTACCGGAATGTGAGTCCTTAATGGTGGTGGGAGGTTTAAAGCTGACAGTTGTAGTTGGAATTATGGGAGGTTCAAAGAGGGCTATTACCCCAGTGTGAGCATTTTCAGTGGTCATAGTAAGGTCAATTTCTGGGGGGCTAGGTGGCTTCTTCTTAGGGTCCATGACCCTTTCCACGAAGTGTTCCCTCACGTGAGGTGACCAAGAAGGCCACTTAGCCGAGAGTCAGTCAACCTCTTCTAAGGCCCCAAATCTGTTTGCCAGGGGCAAGTTAAAGACATGGGGTTGCATTTGAGGGGGACCCTGGCCTGTCGTTATCCGGGTCTGGCGCCATATGTTATGTCTAGCTCTGGGGTCATCCCTAACATCGTGGGAAAATACTGGGACATGAGGGGGACCCTGCCCTGTCATTGTCCGAGTCTGACGCCATGTGTGGTGCCTAGATCTAAGATCATCCCTGTCATCATGGGAGGTTGCTGGAACATAAAAGTGGATGAGCGGGGAGAGTCTGATAGCAGAACCTATAAATGGAAAACAATGGCTGAGATGCAATAGATTTTGCACAATGGTGGGGTTTCTAAAGTTGACTATAGCACAATCCCCCCTGACATCTTTAGGTCTGTTACCCACCCAACCCACTCTACGTGTCAAGAGTATTTCACCAGCATTGACAAAGTTGAATTGGCTGTGTCTAGCAAACAGATGTAAACATTTGTTCTTCAACTCAAAATGGGTTTCCCTCTGGCCTTCTTTGAGAGATGGAACTCCAGTGAGAACGATGACATATGGAATTGAGGCTGGTGGGAGGTTTATAGTTGGCAAGTCCATCCCTACCCTGCCTCTCAGTCTCTTCGTCCCCCTTTGTCAGAAGATGTCCCAGAGGTACCCTCATTTACAGGTGCACTACCCCTTGCTTTATGACCCTTCTCACACTGTTTACTTTGGACCTCCTGAATGGCATTTGAGTTCCCGCTAGTAGTAATGGACTTCTCTCTGATCTCGGTTGTTCCAGGTTCAGCTGGATCTACAATCACTTTGCTGATCTCTCTTGCCGATGTAGAGGGCTTAGATACTGTCCCAGCAGTACAGGTGCATGTGGTGGAAATTAGATCCAAACGGGCAGATACCTGGGCAAGTTCCTCTCTCATAATGTCTCGAATTTGGCCTCGTAATAATTCCAGCATGGGAGCTACCCATGCTGGTGGTGTCAAGTCCGTATGCTGAGGTTCCCCCTCCGGCGCGGTCGGGTCTGGCCCGTCTCCTGAGTACACCGGCGAACCATCGTTGGTCTTCTTTCGCTTGACCCCAGCCCTAGTAGTCTTGGTAGGCTGCCTTGAGCAGGTGGGTTTAGCTGAACCCTTAGTGGCTCCCCTTCTTCTGGTGACCACTTTGGGGGTCGAGCCAGTATCCAACCCTGAGGTCAAGGTCAATTTAGCTGTTTCAGAGGATTGATCAATACCATATTGTGTGATAGGGGAGTCCGTGATGGTGCTAATCTGTGGGAGGTCCGGGGTCAGTGATAGTCTGCGTTCGGTGAGTTCAATCTCATTAGCCACAACGCCTATTGCCCTTTGGAGCATTCTGTCGATGGATGTCTGCGGTAAAGAGGGGGGTACGAGCCGCGGTGGTGCATGACATAAAGCAATTGTTGTCTGCTTCCCCATGCCGGCAGATTTAACTGAATACGATGAGGGGAACACTTTAAATATACCTAGACTGAACTGATGAGTGCCCCTCCACGCTTGTGTGCCAAGTTAGAGTGAGAGGAGAATCAGACAGTCAAAGTTAAAAAACAAATGCGGCTGAAGGAAGAAACAAAAGACTGGATTCACTTACAATTTGGTCTCTGGGTTACCCTCGCTATGGCCGTAGGAGTCCCATCCTTGGTTTTCCTCGACTCTGGTTAGATGCGGCCACAACAAAGCAGGCCGTCTGGGGAGCTTGAAGGTTAAAAGTGGGATGGGGCAAAACCAAGAGAGGGGGCCCAGCCCAGCCTCAACCGGCCGCGGACGGGCGCAGACGGGCCCACCCTTGGCCCGGGCACGCCCGCGCGCGTCCCACGCTGCGGGAGCCCGCCGCACCTCTTATCATGGTCCGGACGCGTGGTGTGCGCGTCAGTGGCGGTGCCGGCGCAAGGGTGTCTGGGGCCGGTAGTCCGGGTGTTCTGCCGTTCCCCTCACGGCGTTGGTGCCAAGGGCGCCTGTAGCTGTTTGCTGGCCGTTTCCCTCACGGCGTCTAAATCACGGGCTTCCCGCGCTGCGGGAGCCCGCCGCACCTCTTATCACGCTTCCGGGCGCGTGGTGTGCGCGTCAGTGGCGGTGCCAGCGCAAGGATGTCTGGGGCTGGTAGTCCGGGTGTTCTGCCGTTCCCCTCACGGCGTTGGTGCCAAGGGCGCCTGTAGCTGTTTGCTGGCCGTTTCCCTCACGGCGTCTAAATCACGGGCTTCCAGCGCTGCGGGAGCCCGCCGCACCTCTTATCACGCTTCCGGGCGCGTGGTGTGCGCGTCAGTGGCGGTGCCAGCGCAAGGATGTCTGGGGCTGGTAGTCCGGGTGTTCTGCCGTTCCCCTCACGGCGTTGGTGCCAAGGGCGCCTGTTGCTGTTTGCTGGCCGTTTCCCTCACGGCGTCTGAATCACGGGCTTCCCACGCTGCGGGAGCCCGCCGCACCTCTTATCGCGCTTCCGGGTGCGTGGTGTGCGCGTCAGTGGCGGTGCCGGCGCAAGGGTGTCTGGGGCCGGTAGTCCGGGTGTTCTGCCGTTCCCCTCACGGCGTTGGTGCCAAGGGCGCCTGTAGCTGTTTGCTGGCCGTTTCCCTCACGGCGTCTAAATCACGGGCTTCCCGCGCTGCGGGAGACCGCCGCACCTCTTATCACGCTTCCGGGCGCGTGGTGTGCGCGTCAGTGGCGGTGCCAGCGCAAGGATGTCTGGGGCTGGTAGTCCGGGTGTTCTGCCGTTCCCCTCACGGCGTTGGTGCCAAGGGCGCCTGTTGCTGTTTGCTGGCCGTTTCCCTCACGGCGTCTGAATCACGGGCTTCCCACGCTGCGGGAGCCCGCCGCACCTCTTATCGCGCTTCCGGGTGCGTGGTGTGCGCGTCAGTGGTGGTGCCGGCGCAAGGGTGTCTGGGGCCGGTAGTCCGGGTTTTCTGCCGTTCCCCTCACGGCGTTGGTGCCAAGGGCGCCTGTTGCTGTTTGCTGGCCGTTTCCCTCACGGCGTCTGAATCACGGGCTTCCCGCGCTGCGGGAGCCTGCCGCACCTCTTATCGCGCTTCCGGGCGCGTGGTGTGCGCGTCAGTGGCGGTGCCGGCGCAAGGGTGTCTGGGGCCGGTAGTCCGGGTGTTCTGCCGTTCCCCTCACGGCGTTGGTGCCAAGGGCGCCTGTTGCTGTTTGCTGGCCGTTTCCCTCACGGCGTCTGAATCACGGGTAACCAATTTCAGCGTGGGACCTTCTGCCCTGACCTATCGCAGTGAGACTCTCCATGACATAGCAAACAATAGCAGTGTGGGACTTACACCAACTGTCCAATCCCAGTGCGGCACGCTATGACACAATTCTCACTTCTCGCAGCAGTTCACCCTCCTTTACAAATTTCAACAAACGCAAACTCTCGCAACACCAAGCAAGCACAATAAACTACACCTGCTGCACTAAGAAAATTCAAATTTTTCAATCATCCAAGAAGTAGTCAGGAGTAACACTTTCTGACTTACTCGCACACACAGATGAAGTCTCAGCCAGCAGTAAATCTACTTCACTAATGCAGTTCTCCCTTGCGCAACAGGATCCACCAGCACCAATTACTATTTGTACTCTCACAACAAAATTATAGTTCTCTACCTCAACTGTGCAGTCGATCGTACCTCATGACTGTCACCACAAAACTTAGCAGACAAATTACATCACAAAATACTCTAACCTATCCGGGGATCTTGGACTACAATGAGCCCGATAACTTCAACTGGTCAACATTAAATGTATCTACATCCACACGACAACCCAAAGTGCCATTACACCGCAACACACAATCTCAGCACAACACCACGAGCTGGGCATACATAACTGCAACATGCAACCCTATCAATACTCCCTCTCCTCAGCTACTGCAACTCTTTCCAAACCGCTGGAAGACCGCTGTTCCTCCAAACTGGGTCATGGACTTTAAGGGCTTGGACTGGGCCTGGGGAACTCCAAATGTTATCCAAAGGTACCTAACTCCCTTACCTTCAAGGAATAACTGTCCTCTTCTAACACCTGATGGAGCACGGAGAGCTAAACCCTAATCTCTTAGTAAAATATTCAAATAAATTTCTCCATTGGTCGTATGCACCTTTGGTAGTCGACTTGAAGCATTGTAAGAGAGAGAACATTAGAAATACATTTCTAATTATTTGAAGCCAATGCATCTCCACAATGACGACCAAAAATCAGTGATTTCAGCCGTAAAGGTTTATTTAAAAAAATGAATCCAGACAATGTATATGCAAAGCAAGAACAGATTTAAAAGATATAACAACACAGTCTGAAGATCAAAGTGTACCAGTAAATTAAGTCATAATAAAATTAGATACAAAATAGTAATTGCCGCAAAGGCAACAGATTGACGCGACCAGCAAAGAAGCTTTCCTTTTCAAATGTAATCACGTGCTAAGCCAGAAACTATAAAAGGAATTTCTAAAGGAAAAGCATAGGAGGTGTCCGCATGAGTTCGAGCTTCAGTAGAAGTTTGAGGAAAATGGAAAGAGTGCTCAGCATGAAGCTTTGCACTCAAAAGCTCAGCAGGGAGAGGGATCTGTTCCCTCTCAAAGGTAGCAGGAAATCTACCTAACTAACTATGTAACACCAATTAAAATACAGCCAACAGATTCCAGAACAACCATATGTCATTTTTCAGCACTGAGCCAATCCTGTAACCACATTTGAGGTGAGTCGAAATACTCCCTAAGCTTCCATCACCACACAATTGGGTACACATCTGTTGGCCTTGGATGTTGTCTCCTCCTGGTACACCGTGAAAAGGAGGCTTTATCTCACCATCATTGCTCCAAATTAAGTGTGAATTTTCTTCTCCCAATCCTCACTATCAACAGTTTAATACATGACAATAAACCATTCTCTATCTAACAAGAAGCCTGATATTGCACCTGCGGAGGAGAAAGAACAGCATACTAGCTGTGTTAAAGCAAACAATTTTCAGCTAAGGCCTAATGTCAAGCTAAGTTAACTTGATAATCAAATGGATGCATGTTACAGTATTATAAATTAGTGAAAGGCAAACTATCATTATTAAACTTGAATATGTAATGAAATGTAATGGATATGGTTACATCAGTCTATTAATCAACGTAATACACTTCATGTGCATAAATTCTTAGTGAACGAGTGATTACATACTATTAATTCTTTTAAGTGCGCCACACATGTTAATGATGTTAAACCACACTTTGGATATACATGTCATATATGAGTGCATAAACGTATATGCATGATGCATGCAGGGTGGAGCTAAAATTACGCTGGTCCGTTTCCATCCATTTCCAATGACTGTAAGGGATTTTCTTTCTGTCTATAGCGTCTAGGAGAACCATGGGGCCCAAGGCTTAAGTTTCTTTTTTTGCCTAAGGACACAAGATCAACGATCATGTTAGACTTGCAGCAATTGTATTTGATTGTTAAGAGGTTGACATCCTAGTTAGGGTTGAAGTGTGGAAGGCAGTTTCTTACTCTAGAGGTCATTAGGTCAGTGTCAATACTTTTTAGAGCCAGAAATGAAAGAGCATCTTTTTTGGTTTGCCCAAAGGTCTTACAGTGTGTGATATTCAGTGTAGAAGGAATCAACAAGTGGTCAGATGAATGCACGGGAATGGGGTCATTGATTGTCAGTAATGGACCCTTGGAGATCATACATTCAAGAGTGGTGCCTTTATTGTAAGTGGGTTTGGAGTAGTGTTGCAGATGGTTGTTGTCCTGCAAGAAAAACGAGAGTAATGTTACAGATATATCCATGAGATTACACCAATGGGTGTTCAGGTCCCCAAAGAAAACATTCCAGCCAGAGACCAGCAACTGTTTGGTAAAGTAGTCAAAACAATCTAAGAAAGTGGAGTTGTCACCTGGAGCGTGAGAGATTCTGTTGAGTCTAATTTTCAGAGATTTTAAAGAAAATACTTTTCGAAAAAGGGTACTGACCTGTATGGATCATTTTGCAATTGATCATACGCTTGCCAATGATCGCAATTCTGCCATCCTCTAATTTTTGGAGAATAGCGTAGTGTGGTGGCAGAAAGAGCTCCACATTGTTGTGAGAGGTCTCATTGAGCCATGTTTCAGAAACCACAAAGAGATCAAGGTCAAACGAGATGATGGTGTCCACTGCCTCCAGTCTGTGCTCGAAACCTTATAGGCTGTTATGTAGCATGCAACGCAGCGGAGAGTCGACCATTCTTGAGAAAGGAATGGTTGAGAAGGGATCGTGATATAGTTAAGAAGTTCAGCTTTTTCAGGCAGAAGAGGGGTCAGGAGGCTGTGTGACCTATGAATGTAGGATTGAGAAGAATCATAGGTACCTTTTCCCAACCGGAATGATCAGGATTTTATCCAATCATGCTCCACTCAATGTTTGGCAAGTGTAACTCAGGTATTTTTGGCTTGACTGAGGGAGGTCAAGAAATGAGGTAAGCAGTGAGTATACATAGAAAGCTTCTTAGGGACGTAGAATAGAGATACCTGTAAACCGGGGTAGACGGTGGTGAGACGTATCAGTGACTAACCCAGAGTACCCATGATCTCATTTGAACCACGAGTCTCAAGCTATCAACTTATTTATAAAGTGAATGGTCACCACAACAGCAGCTTCTTTATCTGATGCAGATGTTTCTTGTTACTCAACTCAACTGTGATAATTGTATTGACCCAATCGGGATGAAGGGCTGAGAGAACACCCTGGGATCCAAACCCATGACCACTCAATTAAACATGAACTTTGTAATGGATGCATTAGTCCTCTGACCACCAGAAAGTTCACTGGTTTGTTATAGTGTGATCGGTAGGAGTTGCTGATGGAAATGGTGGCCCTGATTCAGAATTTGTTTTAGATGCATCAGTCTTGAAATACACGTGTAATAAATCGAAAATCTTATATGTGTATCTTAGTATTCATTCAAATAACACGGAAGGTAAAGGTTGTGAATGCAAACATGTCATGTATGAATATGGAACTTTTGCAATGCAGGCAGACCTTGCACAATCGTTGATGCGGTCAATATGTTAGAAGTGCTATTTCCAGAGGAAGGTCAGAGGAGAGAACAGGGAAGTATATTTTATTGGTAATTGGGTATATTCACAAATAATGGAAATGCATTTCCTACACTTATCTTTATTTTTAAATTTGCCCTAAAACTCTGCTGCCGGTTTCTGACTGCAGTTAATTATCTGGACAGCTTTTTAATTTTTTATCGTGTTACAAATTACATTAATCAAATGCCACAAGTCTAAACAAAAACAGAACTCGGGCCACATTTCAGCAAATATCCACTACTTTGAGCCTTAAAGAACCCCGGTATAGAGATAAACTCGATAAAAGGACTTTTTTCTATGTATCGGTTAGATTCAATACAGCATCCATTATTGATTATTTTTTGGTTTCCACTATTGTACCCGAGATCAAAGTAACCTACACCTCTGCATCTTTTTCTGATCTTGCATCAGCCTCTTTAGAGCGTTCATGAATCATACAGTTACAGATGGAAATTAAATAAAACATTAATTCTAGGGCAAAAATATAATCCCTGGTTGAAAGATGAGAGAATTTTTTTTTCCTTAAACCGGAACACAGCGATCTGAGTATTGTCTCGGAGGCCTGTTAAAAACAAAAACACACCATGTCGAGAAAGAAGACCAAAGTATAACTTGGGTTTAATGCAAAACAGCAAGCAGCGCAGCAAAATAATTAGAATATTGCCATTTCAATTTACCAAAGCTCTTGCTAGAAAAGTACAGGGTCAGCTTGAGCAAAATGCTCCATTACATAAAATATAGAACAATTTATATAGGTTTTTTCTCAATACAAGTCTACGAACCCCAATCATGTGACAGAAACCTGTTGCTTTCAGCAAAAACATATCTAATGAGCAGGTTACAGGATCTTCTCCCAGAGGAAGCACAAACCAGCTTCAGGAGAAGCCATCAATACTGAGCTCATTGTTCTCCCAAAGTCCCGCTTCCATTGGTCAGGACTGAAAGCGAGATTATGCTTTTCAGAAATGTGAAACTGTACAACTTTGAGTAACATAACTTCTGGTCCTACTAGAGCAATGAAACCTAGCGAGCATATTCACTGCTAAAGAATACTTAAAAACTATGAGAATCAACATCCAAATTTGTATATAACATATATCTAGCTTGAGTAGCTGTGCGCTTTATCAAATACTGTATTTCATTTCATTTCACATTTGGTCATATAAATATATATAAATAACACTGTAATACAGATGAATATGTGATTGTTTTTACAGACTTTTAAGGTAATCATTCGAGGTACTTTTATTTCCATAAAACACAAACAGAATTAAAACAAAAAAAATTAAACAAATTCAACAACACATGGTCACCACAGAAAGACAATTTATTCTTACTCCGTGTGCTGAGAATTTGTCTAACTTAGACTCCACATAGCACAATCTGAAGAACTATTTCTGGTAAACGAAATAATAAATGAAAATAAATTTCAAGTCCAAGTTTACAAGGAAGGAGGTAAATTGTTACCACGGGCCACTAAGAAAAACCCAAAAGGAATTTGATCACAGCTATCAAAAACCCTATGAACAACATCATTACCCAGGAACAAGAAACTATTTCTTCTGTATTCTGAGCACATTACAAGTCAAATAATGAAGAAGGTTATCCCTCGGTCCTTACAGACTGTTTGCAGTTTTTGACAAACCTTTCTTTGCCACAACCTTCTTCAATGGATTGTGTGCATTAGCTGAGACAATTTCAGAACAAGAACTAAAACTAGCAATTTCTCAATTAGGCAGGAGTAAATATCCAGGAGAGGACGGTTTCCATTCTGATTTCTAGAACATCTTTTCCACCATTTATCACCCAGACTAACCAATCTCTTTAACCATGTATTGAAAGGAGGCCGAATACCACCTTAATTCGGGAATGGATTGATAGTAAGTTTTCTTAAAACTGGCAGCGATCCCTTAGAATTAGGTGCAGTGGCGTAGCTAGGCACTCTGCCGCCCGTGGCGGTCCCTGCCCTTTGCCGCCGCCGAGCGCCTAAGAGAGAGGGGGGGGGGGGGGGCTGGCGATAGATTTACCTGCCGCCCCCAAATCTCGTGCCGCCCGGGGCGTCCCGCCCCCTCCGCCCCCCCCTTGCTACGCCAGTGATTAGGTGCTCAACATCCAGGACTGGTGGACAATGACTGACATGTTGCTAGAGACAGATTGTACTCCGGAGGTACAGACCCCTCGCAGCGTGGGGTCCCCTCGCCCTGACTAGCCTGCCTGAGTTGCATATTGGTGCGAGGTAGACCGGGGTGCATGAGAGTGAATTACTGTATGTGTTTGAAAAGCATTGTGGTAAACTGCAAGATGTTAATGGGATCATCTCTGTGGGAGCAGTGTTTTTGTTGTTTTGCTGCTATACAAAACAAATAAAAAAAGAAATAGGCACATACCGCTCCATTGTCCTCTTAAATTTAAAAGTACAAAATATTAGCAAAGGTTAGTTTTATTTCAAACTGACTTTTATATGTACATTAGTTCATTATGATCAAATTGGGTTTCTTCATTCTTGTTACTTGACACATGACCAAATTACTTTATTAAACAGTTGAGGGGCTTAAGTGGTCCCATCAACACAAAGTTTGAACAATGCATGAGTAGTGGGACATTTGGTGCATCAGTCATACTCAGTTTCTTTTTGTATATGTTGTTAAAGGGCCTAGAGCTGAGCTGGTCCACATTTTGCAGTGTGCAAGAGATAGCGTTTCACAGTCCTAGACCCAGTGAATGGCTGGGCTTCTGGAGCTCCTAGTGCTGTGTATATCCAGCTTTTCCAATGATTTGGAAACAATAACATTTTTAATTTGTCTTGGAGTATTGTTAGGGTCTGTCAGCGTCAATTTCATGACCATTGGGTGATTGCATTGTGTCCCAGATTTCCTGCCAGTATGTTAGTACTTTTTGACATTACCATAATATGTGAATGATATCAACCTCAGGGGCCATTACATCTCCAACATGGTGCAGAGGTGCTTAGATTTGCTTTGAAAGGTTTCAGTGGGGATCAGTGCCAGTCATGCAATAATTTGAAAGAACTAGTTACTTCCCACGGCCACACCTTATCTGTTAGAGACTATCTAGCTGCAGATTCTTTACCTTAAAATATTCCCCTGGTGTCAGACTAGATCTGGAAACGTTTTGAGCAGTACCTCTGCATGCCGGTAGGTGGCGCCGTTCAGCACCGCATCGGAAGTGATGTGAGTAGTGCCTGTATAGGCACCACCCCAGCATGCTGACATTGGTTACTTTCCGCGATCTTTCCACACCAGAAGCGCAGAACAATGAAGGTTGCTGATGTACCAGTGCGCAGACACTAAGGACCTCATAAGGGTTGCCTTATATGGAGAAGTTAGTTCGCAGAGCAGGAAGGATGGGAAGGTCGATATGGAATCTGCAGCTAGATAGAGCCTTTACCAGATAAGTCATTATTAAAGTTAAGTAACTTGTTCATCTGATAGAAACTTCTAGCCGTAGATTCCCTACCTTAGAATAAATACCCAAGGGATACCTCTTCGGAGGTGGGTCTGCGAACAGATTTAGACCAGGAGGTCCTGGAGGACCAAATGAGCAAAGTGCCTGTCACAACAGACCCAACTGTCGAGGCAGTAGTGCTTGGTAAACGTGTGTGGAGATGCCCACATTGCAACCTGACAGATGTCCAGGACATGGACTCCACAAGCTAACACAGTGGTTGCAGCTTTGGTTCTGGTGGATGAGCCCACAAGCCCTCAGGGGGCTGCTTCTTAGCCAGTGCGTAGCAGATTTTAATGCAGACTATTATCCATCATGAGAGGGTCCGTTTCTGCATGGCCTTTCCTTTCTTCACCCCAACGAACCTGATGAAGAGTTGATCGTCCACCCAGAACTCTTTGGTATGATCAGTGCAGCCTGCTTGGAGGACCAAAGCTCATGCTCAGGAGTTCGGGATACCATACTCTCTGTGCCCACTCTGGACCCACAAGAATGACTTGGGCCCGGTCATTCCTGATCTTCTTCAGAACTCAGGGCAGGAGTGTAATTGGCAGAAAGGCGTACAGGAGGCCTCCTGCATCTCTGAGCTAGAGCTGCCTTGGAGACTCCTTTGTGCAGATGTGGTGGTGAATAGATCTAAGCAAGGTTCTCCTCAATCTCCGAAGAGACCTTGCACCACCTCTGGATGGAGCTGCTATTTGTGATCCACTAGGCTTCGACTTCTGAGTTTGTCTGCTGTGGCGTTCAGAGAGTCCGGCAAATGGTGAACCACCAAGGAATTGCCCTGACGTTCCAGCCATGTCCAGAGATGGAGGGCTTCTTGACAGGAGGCCCAAAACGCCATCCCACCCTGCTTCAGCAATAGCATGTGGCAGCAGTGTTGTCCCTGAACTAGCGTTCCCTTGATGGAAGCAAGGAAGGCTTTTAAGGCCAGTCGGATCACTCTCGGCTCCAACAGGTTTGATGTGGAGCTGAGACTCCGCCAGAGAGTCCTTTGATCTCCAACTCTCCAAGATGGCCGCCCCAGCCCAAAAGTAACGTATCTGTCACTACAATCAGCTATGTGTGGAAAAGGGAGAGGAGTCTGACGCTGACCCAATCGCGGTTCGTCAGTCACCACTGCATATCTCTTGTGCAATTCCCTCCGATCTGTTGATCAGGTTGGAAAGATTCCCCTGATGATGCGCCCACTGGAACTCCAGGTCCCATTTCAGAGCCTGCATATGCTAATGGGCAAATGCTACCAGCAGGAGGCCACAAGGCCCAGCAGCCTCAGTCAGTCTGACTGAAATCCAGGATAGAGGCTGAAACAGCACAGCTCAGATGAAAGGGAGCATCTGAGAGGGAGTCAGATGTGACTTTGGGCATGTTTATAGTGTACCCCAGTGAATGCAGGAGGTCCGCCATAATCTGGAGGTGGGAGATAACTGCCTGGGGTGAGCCAA
The DNA here is from genome assembly GCA_963921515.1 of Calotriton arnoldi. Classification (NCBI taxonomy): domain Eukaryota; kingdom Metazoa; phylum Chordata; class Amphibia; order Caudata; family Salamandridae; genus Calotriton; species Calotriton arnoldi. The sequence goes on along the minus strand of CAWUFW010005313.1, from coordinate 412,399 downwards.
TCGCCAAGGTAGGGGAAGACTGGAACCCCTGACCTCTGGAGGTGAGCTGCAACACCACCATCCCCTTTGTGAACACTGAGGGGTGCTGGGAAGGCTAAAAGGGAGCACAGTGAGTTGCTAATGCTCGTGGCCCACCGTGAACCGCAGGTAATGCCTGTAGGCAGGTAGGACGTGAATATGGAAGTAGGTGTCCTGCAATTCCAGCGCTATCGTCTAGTCTCCTGGGTCGAGGGTAGACAGAACCTGAGCGAGTGTGAGCATCTTCAATTTCTACTCCTTCAGGAAGAAATTGAGAGGGCACAGGTCTTAAATAGGATGGAGGCCTCCGTCCTTCTTGGGCACCAGAAAGTAGCAGGAATAACAACCATGATCTGCTTCTGATCCTGGCACCCTCTCAATGGCTCTTTTGGCCAAAAGAGCCTAAACTTCCCTGCGGAGCTGGGAGAGGTGGTCCTCCGTCAGCCAGTCTGAGGATGGTGGCATGGGTCACAGGGTTTCTAGAAAAGGGATGGAGTAGCCCCACAGAACAATTTGTAGTACCCACTTGTCCAATGTTATGAACTGCCAGCAGGGCAGGTGATGTTGGTTCATGCCACCAAAGGGGTGCCTGTGATGGTATCAGAGCAAAAGGTAGTTTGGAGGCTGCGGCTGCCGGGGGTGGCGGACTGGGTTGACCTCTGCAGTGGTAGGGAACGTGCCAGGGTTGACCTTGGATGTGGACACCCGGGCAACTAGACTGTCTGGAGTGGAGTGCTCAGTGAGGAAAGCTGGTCCCCAGGAGCAGGGGTGATGGTGGTGGGCAATTGTCTTGTGCACAGGCACACCTGTGCAGTGCTTGGCCCAGGCCCTGAGCAGTACATTAGTGAGAGAGTCATTAAAAGGGAAGAGAGGATCTGGGTGTGGTGACACTTGGTGAGCACCTCTGTGAAGACATTTATCTTGTCTTGACTGCCACTGAGGGCAGAGAATGGTCCAGGACCTCAGCTGTTCTTCTCACCACCATAGCAAAGAAAGCCCCTTCCTTCATAGCCATACTAGGAGGAGAGACCAGACCCATGTCTGGGGAGGTGTTCAGACCACCGGCATCTGCCAGTTCATCATACCAGTTATCTTCTTTCTCATCAGGGGGTTATAACCATAAGTATTCTCAGATCCTCCCCAATCATACTTGTCTCCATGCCTGTCGCGGAAAGGAGGCCCTGGGTCTAACTCGGAAGGTCGAGTTACGGCCAGTGCTGAAGTCAAAGCCGGGCGATGCCGATCCAGTTCCGTATTGGAATCCGGTATGGTTATGGGGCAGGCACCGCCGTGGGGCATCCGCACCGCATAGAACGACATCGCTTGAACGGGCTCTGGAAAAGGTCGCAGTCTTACGATCTGAGCCGCTCCGGATCCAGAACAGGTTCTAGGGGGCCTGACTGGTGGCGGGGGAGGACCCAGAAGCGGAAATCCAGTGGGGGCACCCGCCAAACCCATGAGCCTGAAAGTGATCAAGAGGAGCCGGCCCACCCAAAAATGAGGAGCCTGGTCTCATAAAATTCATGGAGTTGGGCGGGAGTTGCTCTGGCTCTAGAACACTCTGGGAGGTGCGCAGTGGACTCCAAAGCAGGCTCCGTGTGGAAGTGGGGCTTAGAGTGACATCATTCTCATGCCTCGCCTAAAGTTTTGGACCAGCACAGTGAAGTTGAAGAGCACTTTCCTGACTTTGACTTCTTGTTGGACTTACCTGACAACTTTGAGCGCTATGACGAGCACCTGGAAAGTTTCCGTGGATGGGCCCGTAACCTTCCTTGCATCTGGAATCTGGAACGTCGTGGAGGGGACCAGGGTCAGGCAACTAGGAACTTCAAGTAGCGCTATGTAGGCACTGTGCACGTCACTTCTGGTTTGGCTGACGCAGAGCCGAATGACACCACCTACTGCAGCACAGAGGTACTGCTTGAAAAGTTTCCAGGTACGGTCTGATGCCTGGGGAATATTGTACGGTAAGGAATCTGCAGCTAGGAGTCTCTATCAGATAAACTAAATTTCCAATGGACTTCTATCAGTCCCTTATCAGGAGTGTCTAATAGATTGGACAATTCTTGGTCAGTTTATTCTGCGGTTAGCTTGTTTTGCCATGACTTATTCATAGGGTGTCATAAATCATTGGCATAGATTCCTTCTATCAGGTGAAGCACTCCCTTAGATTTGCACCGTCTTATAAGGTATTGATGGATCCGTGACTCTGATAGTCCAAATGGTCCTTTTCTGAGTTTGAGTCAGACAATATTTCAGTTGAAGGGATTTTCATACTTGTTTTCTGTTAATGTTTAATTCATTCTCCAAGTCTGTGGCTATTTTAACATGTTGTTTGTGAGGAGATTGTCCAAAGTATCTGTGCCTTTAGTCAATCATTCTGGCCAGTTATTTAGACTTTTATAAATTGTGAGGCCCACATTATTCTACAAGAGTGCAGTGAGATGTATGAATCCATTCAACTTAAATTTTTTGTGAATCTCCAACTAGTTTGCCTCAGTTTCTAGAAGCATCGGATTGTCAGTGTTTTTCTATTGTTTGACTCCATGGTAGACCATCAAGGGACCTTTTATCTTTCCCAGGAGTTGACGTTTGTTGCCAACCCAATCTGGGGTCTCCCTAGATGATGAAAGGTGTAAACCAGATGGGAAACATATGGGCTGTGCAATATAATTCCTTATTTGGTAGCCTCAGGCTTCCCAGTGTTGTGAGTGCATACTATTTATCCATTTTCAATCTTCGCTTTTTTGATTGTCATATCTCTCTCTTGTAACAGTGTTTGTGGGATACAAAATGGCAGCATGTTGATGATGTAGTTGAAAAGTGGACCCTTCATCATTTTATTTGTCTGCACTCTGCCCCATACTGATAGCTGTAGATGTGTTCTCTTTGCAGGATTCAGCTTTGCTCCCTCTAGGAGCTCCGTGACGTTGTCTGTGATCATTGTAGAGGTGTTTCAGGTAATCTAAATTCCCATGTATTTCAACTTTTTTGGCATCCATTTAAAATGGAGGTCTGCAATCACAGTTTTTGTTATGGAGATGTCTATGGGTAAAGCTTCACTTTTGTCCCAATTTATCTTACATCCAGAAAATTTCAAGAAAGTGGAAATGATGTACAATGTGTTGCTCAATGATGTCTCAGGTTCAGAAAGTACCAGCAGTATGTGTTCAGGAAAATGTTGGTTTCCCCTACTGTGGTATATAGGCCCATAAACCCCTGAGATTACATGATCGCAGTTGCTAGAGGTTCCAGCACTAATTAAAACAAGCATTGTCGCCTTTGGGACCTTATAAGTGCTTAGCCATGCAACAGTTGATGTTGCTGAACGAAGGATATTGTGCTGGATAACTAAACACTTATAAGGTCCCAAAGACGAGACCTATTGGCTATGCCAATGCTTGTTACACCTTGCTGAGGTCGCCGTAACTTCTTTAAGACATTGTAATCCTCATCATACAAATGATCGATGATTAATTTTGCCGATTCATGTTATGCTGCCCTTTTGCTTCTGTTTATGTCTGTGTTCTAAGTAAAAAATCAATAAACAAATAAAGAGAAATTGCCCGACCACTGATCTCATCATGCTTTCAGGGTGGAAATGAACCCTGCCATTACCTTATGAGTTTTAGCAGTTCTCCAAAGCCCCATAGGTAATAAAAAGTGTCTTGATAATTATAACAAAACATAAGCTCATCAACAGGAATGGCTTATTAAGCCAAAACTGCACAAACCTGAACTAATCAAGGCGACCAAAGTCGAAATGTTTTGTGACATTCACACAATCTCAAGGTTAATATGGTAATCATACACCTCATCCTCACCTCAACCTATGTATGACATCAGACTTAAGGCCTCAAAATAGTTGTGACTATGTCAGATGAAGCAGAGCACATTATGCATTGTTACATAATGGTGTCTGGTCCAGGCAGTCATATGCCTCCACACACTGAAATGGTCCAGCTTTTGGAAAACTCAGTAGTATAAGCACATATTAGAGCCATCAGGTCCAGGCAGGTATGCACTCCCCAGAGAAGCTGCTGCACCTCTATACTATAATGGACATTAAAATAACCCTTTGGTGCGAGCAAATGTGTGTCCTTTGATTTATTTAACCTAATAACTGCCTTGCCATGTCGAATGTCTCAGATCTCACCAAGGGATTCGATAGGACACATGATTTTGAAAAAAAGAAAGATTTGACGAAAATCTAGCCTCTAATAAAAAAACTTCTAAAATTCTCTACAAGAGTATCAGACTCCTTAAGACATGCATTTTAGTGAAAAACATAAGCACTATCCACACCTTCTGGAAAATGTCGGGATTTTACCAGCAAGTTTTAAATCAAGATTCCATTTTGGACAAATATCCCAATGTGCAGATTTCCTCTTTCACCACTAGAGGCTGTGTCGACTGTGAAAAAACGGGACTATCACGAGGAGCAATAAAAAAATAATTACTCTTAAAATCTAATTACGTTATTAACCAATAATGCATCGTTCAACAGAGTACAATGCTCACATAGGATTGGTTTTACAATCACTAACTAAAATGATATCATGAGTGACTAAAATATATTGCCAAAATGTCCTTATACATGCTATCTCAATTGCATCATTCTTTCTTGACAAATCTTTTATTGCTCTGAGAGATGGTGTCTCTTGCTGATGCGTAACTACACACATTTAAATATGCGCATTGTATTTTCAAATGAATTGTCCTTATTCTAAGTGAATGGAGCCATAAAGAATAAAGTGGGCAAGAGTAACATTTCTTAACCTACAGTATTCAATTGATTATTCAGATCTCCTAAAATGAAGGTGTCACAGGGAACTGAATTATTGCTGCTCTCATGCAAGTCATTTCATTAGCTAACAAGCGCACGGCAGCAGGGGGAGGGGGCCTGCGCGATTCCTTTGCGGGAGCGTGCAGCAAGGCGCGATGATTGTGACCATATGGCGCCACCATATGGCGCCGCGCGCTCCCGCAAGGGAATCGCCAGACGTGCACGCGTTGCCATTGCAAGCAATGCAACGCGTGCACGTTTTTGCCCCCAAAGCTGTGCCGATATCTAAAGGTCTCTCCTATGCAGCGCATGCGCGCTGCGTAGGTGAGACCTAAAAAGGAGGGGATAAAGGGCAACCTTGTCTGGTACCTTTCTTTTATTTGTGTTGAAATTATTTTATTGAATTCACAAATGCCAATAAAACCAAAGTTGAATACAAGCAGCAGCAAAAGTATAGGAGAGTGATACAATTGTCAAGTGTAATACATATGAATCCAGCAATAGAAAGGGGGAGAGGAGCCAGTATAACAGGCAATCAAAAAAAGAAAAAGAAAAACAGAAGGGGAGGGGAAATGGGGGAGGGAGCACCGGAGGGGGGAAGAGAGGGAAGGGGGCTGGTCAAACAAAAGCAGGGACGGCGGCCAAATGTGTCTATTTTCCCCTAGGAAGGGGGTCCAAATAAGGAGGAACTCATCAGCCCTATCCATTAGGTTATAGATCACCGTCTTGTAGGAGGCAGTCTGGAACATGCCCACAAGCTATTCCTCATGGGTTAGGACCTGTGGAGAGTGCCAATGACGAGTATAAAGATTTTGGCTGTCATGAGAGCGGTAGTGAGGCGGCGAGCATGGTGTTAGCTGAAGGAGGTCCGCCAGGTCATGCAGGAGGAGCAGCCAACTCGATAGTGGAGCGGATCTCCACTAACGTAGACCCTACTGCGGACCAGAAAGAACAGACCACGGGGCACTCTGCGAGAAGGTGAACCATGTCACAGGGCGCATGTTTACAGCTCCAACAGGAAGAGTGGGGCAGCAGGCCTGCGGCTCAGAGCTGTGCCGGCGTCCAATGCCAGCAGAATCTTAAAAAGACTGTACTTCATCCGGGCCTCTTGGGTCCCCCCTCCCAGGGACTCACTATCTCCACCCAGTACTCATCCTCGTATTCCACCTGAAGATGGATCTGACTTACCTCTCTGAGGCACTCCAGTTGCGGCTGTGAGTAGAGATGGCTGATCAGAAGGTCATGCAGCCCGGACATCATGCCGTTAAACTGGCCACATGTATCAAGCTACATGAGCACAGGGGATGGGGTTGAGACAGACTAGGGTGGCGAGCTTAGTCTGCTCGCTAGACAGTGGCGCAGCTGTATATAGCTCCAGTTCTGGGTTTGTGGCAGGCCGAATTCTTCCTGCAACGCCTCAAAGGACTTGAGTTCACCCTGAGAGAGAAGGTGCAACAAGGTATGTATGCCCACCACGCGCCAGGGAGTCCAATCAAGCATGTCCCCGACAATGCAGATGCCATGGTTACGCCATATGGGTGCTTTGTCATGAAGGTAGGCATCAACTGAGGGGGGCTTGTGGGCTTGCGCCCAGGTTGTATTCATTGCCTCGACCATTAGGTTCAACGCTCCAGCACCAGCGGGTACAGGTAGGTAGAGGGTTAGCAGTCCCGATCTAACCATGGACGAGCCGGTTTTCTATTGTCAACCATAATATGGGATCTCGAACCCAGGTATGCTTGAATGCCAACTGCGCCAGGTGGAGAGCCATACAATAGTGCTCTACAGACAGAAGGCCTAGCTCCCCCGCAGACCTGTGGGCAATAAGTTTCTTAATGGCTAGTTGCGGCCTCGCTGACCCCCAAACGAAGGCCTCGATGGCCTTTTCCACTTGTCGGAGTTTCAGAAGAGGCGTTAGCAGGGGGACCATGCCCAGTACGTAGGTGAAGCGGGAGAGGATCACCATTTTCACCACTTGCACATGGCCCCAGAGGGACAGGTTCAGGTGTGGGCACTTATCAAACTCGAGCCACAGGCGCTCATGAGTGGGTCCAGGTTGTCCTCTATCATGCACTCCAGGCTCCTACTGACATAGACACCTAGGTATTTTAGGCGGGCAGCCTTCCCTTGAAACGGGAATCGGGCGACGGTAGCACAGGTGGTAGGTCTCGAGAGTGGGAGGGCCTCGCTCTTACTCCAGTTGCCTTTGTAACCAGATAAGGCCGCAAACGCTTCAATGGTCCCCAGAACCGCGGGGATGGAAAAGGACAGGGCCAAGAGAGTAAGCAGAATACCATCTGCATACAAGTATAGTTTAGAAAGACCATCGGGGTAGGAATGCCCACAATCCAATCCGACAGATGGAAGGCCGCCGCCAGGGGTTCCATGGCAAGGAGGAAGAGCAGAAGGGAGAGAAGGCAGCCCTGCTGTGTTCCCCTCTGAATCGGGAAGGTGTCAGAGAGAAAGCCACCACAATTTACCTGTGCCGTGGGGGAGTCATATAGGCAACGCACTTTATACATGAAGTCAGTGTCGAGGCCAAATTTCTGGAGCGCTGCGAACAGGTAATCCCACTCTATCCTGTCAAAGGCCTTTTTGGCATCCAAAGACAAAGCCACGGCCTTCTCCGGTAGGTCCACTGCTAACCATACCCCTTGAGCAAAGGTACGCAGGTGATTGCAAGATGAGCGGTCTGGGACAAACCCCACTTGTGACTGGTGGACAGGGTAGGGGAGGACCTTCTTAAGGCATGTAGCCAGGATGCTGGCCAAAATTTTAATATCCCTGTTAAGGAGGGAAATGGGGTGGTAGCTACCACAAAGGGGAGGGTCTTTCCCGAGTTTAGGGAGGACAGCGATCAGGACCCTGTTGGAGACGAGACCCAGGGACCTCACCCGTTCGGCCTTGGCAAAGGCCTCGTAGAGGAGATAGATTATCTCAGGTTTAGTTCACCTGTAGAATTCGGCAGGAAAGCAGTCTTCTCCAGGGGACTTATGGTAGAGCAGGTTGGTTATGGCCTGGGCAATCTTTGAAGGTATCTGATACGAATTCTCTGCTGTTTACCACTGCTGTTGGGTTTCGGTATAGCTAGCCAATCTTTTGAATAAAATTTGATCCCAGCTATTTTCAAGATCCTTAACATGTATTGCCATTCAACATGGTCCAAAGCATTCTCAGCATCGTGAGAGGCTGCAAGGACCACCTCCTGCTGGTGTTTTTCTTGCTGTGAAAATTCATGGAAGTTTATAGGTAGCTTGTTGAGGACCTCCCTGGGACAATGCCAACTTGGTTTTTGGGAATCAACAGTGGTATATTTTCGCAACCTCTTGGCTAACACTTTTGATAGTACATTCATGTATGTATTTTTTTTTTGATAAACAATTTTATTGAATTTTGACAAGAGAACAAAGACCAGCAAATCAGCACACTACAATATGAGTGACAATTCCCAATCAGTTTGATGAATGATCCCGTATCGCATGACTCCACCCAGTTTAACTTGGGGTAAGCATTTAACAGGCGAACCAGAGCTAAGCCTTAATACCCAGCCATTTGTCCCACACCCTATGGTATTTCTTCGGACATCCCCGTGCTTCGTACGTAGGTTTTTCTTGTGTAGCATACCAGTCCACCCCCTCCCGCCATTTCTTGAGGCTGGGTGGAATTGGACGTTTCCAGGTGGCGACTATGTAGCGCTTTGCTACAACCATAGCCTTGTTAAAAACCAGCTTCTCATTTCTGGAGCCATCCAGCCCATCCGCGATCCCCAGGAGCGAGTGTCGCGGGTCATGGGGAACTTCCCACCCCAAGACTTCAGTAAATTCCTCCTCGATGCCCCCTCCCCCCAGAACTGTGCCAGCTGAGGACATGCCCAGACTATATGAAAGAAATCCGCCGGATCTTGGCCGCATCGCGTACAAGAGGTGGTTGGGTAAAGGCCAGCCCTATGAAGGCGCGCTGGGGTTAAATAGGAGGCGTGCAGGTAGTACAATTGAATCAGGCGGAGTTTAGCCGATGCCGTGACCATCTTGGGCGCCATGAGTGCATCCCTCCAGTCCTCTTCCTCCATTGGACCCACCCATTCCTCCCACTGGCTTCTGAGCCGGTCCAGAGTGGTTGGGGTGTTGTAGATTAGTGTACGATAGATGCAGGAGATGCCCCCCTTCCCCAAATTGCCCATCATAATTTGTGCTTCAGGAGGGTTGTAATCAGGGAGTGCTGTGTTGTCTGGCATGTGTGCTTGGAGGGCGTGCCGTAGTTGCAGGTACTTATAAAATTGTGACGGGTGTAGGGAATACTTGAATTGAAGGTCCTGGAAGGAGCGCATGTGGCCGCTGGCCCACACGTCCCCAAGTTGGGAGATCCCTATAAGGTCCCAAGAACAAAATCCCTTCAGGCCACTAACCTCCCGGAGCCAAGTACCATGCCAGAGGGGTGTATATTGAGTTGGTTTGTGTGTCCATTGTGTGTGACGCAATGATGCCCGCCAGGCCAAAAGCGCAGTACGTGTCACTTCTGGCAAGTTGGCTGGTATGGACCCTCCATACATCATGGAATGAATTTTTGGCAGGCCCAGCTCGCTCAGCTCGATCCTGTAGGCCGGATCGGACCATCCCCCGTTGAACCAATCATGTATGGTGAGGAGGCGGGTCACCAAGTAATATAAGTATAAGTTAGTCATCCCCATGCCCCCGTCGAAGGGCGGAATCCGGCAAAGGGTCAGAGTTAATCGGGGTCTCCCACCCCCCCAGAGGAATTTGGTAGCTGTACTATCTAGTTCCCGAAACCAAGCCCACGGGAAGCAGAAGGGGGTGTTCTGGAGGACGTAGAGGAATCTGGGGAGAATCATCATTTTAAACAGGGCGACCCTCCCCAGGGTGTTTAGGGGGAGCGTTTGCCACTTGTGGAGGTCTTCCTTCGCTTTTTTCACCAGCGGGGTGATGTTAAGGGACCAGCCGAGTTCAGGGAGCAGGGCGACCCAGATCCCTAAATATTTGAATGATTGTCGCCTGAGGGGTATTGTGGATTGCCAGTCGTAACAGTCTCTGGCCAAATACAGGGGGAACAGGACTGACTTACTGGGGTTAAGTTGTAGGCTGGAGGCCTGCCCAAAGGAGTGCAGGATCCGGAGGCAGTGAGGGCCGGATTGAGCAGGCTCCGCAAGAAAGATTAAAACATCATCTGCGTAAAGGGCAATCTTGTCCACTTCCGAGTTGGGCCATTCCCATCCTCGGACACGGTCCTCCGATCGAATCAGGGTCGCTAGAGGCTCCATCGCCAATGCGAATAGGAGGGGTGAGAGGGGGCATCCCTGTCTCGTCCTTCTACGAATGGGCAAGGCCTCTGATAGTGCCCCGTTGACTAGCACCCGTGCTTGGGGCCGGGCATAAAGAACCTTTACTAGGTTGCGAAAGCGGGGGCCAAAACCCATCATATCCAGCACGTCTCCCAGGTACTGCCAGTCCACCGAATCAAAGGCCTTCTCGAAGTCAACGAGAAGAAGTGCTAGATAGGGGGTAAGCAAATGACGGTGTGCCAAAGCCAGGTGGAGACGACGGATGCAATGCCTGGTCCTTCGCATGGGCATAAACCCACACTGGTCCGGGTGGACCAGCGTGGTGAGGTAGGGCCTCAGCCGTTGGGCGAGAATTGTAGCGAAGATTTTAACCTCTGTATTTATGAGAGAAATTGGTCGGTAGTCCGCACATCGGGGAGATGGAGGTTGTGTTTTAGGGAGAACAACAATGGTGGGCATGTCCGTCTCAGGCGGAAAGGAGCCCTTCTCTAGGGCCTTGTCAAAGAGATCTGCGAAATGTGGGACAAGAGTCTCTCGGTATATAGCGTAGTATTCCTGCGGGAGCCCGTCGGGGCCCGGGGTTTTGCCAGGCGAGGCGTGTGATATCGCCTCATTAATTTCTTCGTGGGTGATGGAGAGATCCAAGGCGGCTGTCGCAGCAGGGCCCAGGCGAGGAAGGCGGGCCTGTCCAGCTCTGGGCATTATAGGTCTCTGCGCCGAGTAGAGCGTGCGATAGTAGGAGGCAAAGGCACGGGCCATTGCCAGAGGGGAGCGGTGTGCCCGTCCATCCCGGTCGACAATTTCGGGGATAATACGGTTGGCCCTTGGATATGTAGCTAGTCTATGGAGGATCTTCCCGTTCTTATCGCCCCATCCGTACACCCTAGCTATGGAAGATCTCCACAGGAGCTTGGCAGCATCCAAGGAGAGCTGCTTGATTTCAGCCCGAAGGCATGTAAGTTGTCTCTCTCGGGTGGTGTCGCTGTCATCAGGAGGGGATTGCTTCATGTATGTATTTTTAAGTGAAATCAGTCTTTAACTGGCGCAGTCCTGATGATCCTTTCCAGGGTTGGTATTTATGGTGATAAGGTCTTAATTAAATTGAAGTCTGAGGCTGTTGACTGTTGCTGCTTTGGGAAGAACTTTGTTGTGGAAGGGAACCAGTGCCTGTGTATTTTATAGAATTTAATTGGTAGCCCGTCAACTCCCGGGGCTTTGTTTGTTGGCATCGTTTTAAAGGTTTCTGATATTACCTCCTCTGTGATTTTGGCCTTGAGTGAGTCAGCAGCTAAGTTAGTCAACTTTGGAAGAGTAACCTGTCCAAAAATGTGTTCTCTAACTACAAGTCTTAAAATTCCAATGTATAGAGGAGACAAAGAATGATTTAAATTCCTTTGCAATATCCAGAGGGTTGGTTAGTAATTGACCATTACTGACTTTGATTACCAAACTTGTTTCTTGAAGCTATGTCTTGTTTCAGTTGTAGGGCTAATAGTCTGCCTGCCTGTTCACCTTATTCATATTGTTTGTTCTTCAGACGGGTCCATGTCCCTTCTGTCCTCTGAGTGAAAATCAAGTTGAGGTTGCATTTTGCTTTGATTATTGCGTTCAGTATAATGGGGATCTCTGCTTCAGGTACTTTGATTGCTTCAGATACTTTCATTATTTGCCCCTTCTTTATGCTTTACTTGCTCCCCTGTCGACTTGTAATGAAAAGACTGAACCTTACTCCAGTCCCATGGTACTCATAAATGGCCTGTGGGCTGGCAGCGCTTGGCAGGGCTTCCTTGGTGGCCCGCGGACCCCGCTGATTTGAAAAAGAACGTCAGTAAACACTAAAGAGGGCCGCTGGCGCATGTGCTTAGAATCAATACGTATTCACTACGTATGATCCACCGGCCCTCTTCAGTGTTTACTGCCCACATCTGTGACGTCACGCATGGCTCTGGCGGGCAGGAAGCAAGGGCCCTTTAAAAGTCAGCTGTTGTGCTTTCACAGCTGACTTTTAAGGGGCCATTTGGAATGATTCCTGCTTCGCCGATGACTCCTTTGCCCTCAGCTTGCTTTGCCGACTATGCATTTACCCTCAACTTGCTTTGCTGATGACTTGGTGCTCTTCCCAGCCGCAGCTCGGTTATTTTTGCCCGCAGCTTGGTGGTCTTCGCCCGCAGCTTGGTGCTATTCTGCCGTGCTCTTCTGCTTAGTGCTCTTCTGCTGTCCATTTAAGGTAGGGTCTCAGAGTGTTTTCTGCTGGTTTTTCCTTGCTTTTTTTCACTGCTTTCTCCTTTCTTCCTTCCTTCCCATTTTTTCAGTGCTTTCTTTTGCTTTTTACTGCGTTCTCCTTCCTTCCTTCCCGTTTCTTCAGTGCTTTCTTTTGCTTTTCACTGCGTTCTCCTTCCTTCCCGTTTCTTCGGTGCTTTCTTTTGCTTGTCACTGCATTCTCCTTCCTTCCCATTTTTTCAGTGCTTTCTTTTGCTTTTCACTGCGGTTTCCTTCCTTCCCGTTTTTTTCAGTGCTTTCTTTTTGCTTTTCCGTCCCGTTTCACCTTAAGTAAGTTTATAACTTACAAAACGGAAGCCTGTTGGTCTTGTAACAATGTTAATGGTACATTGCTTCATATGTTACCTGAGTGCAAATTTTCAAAATGTTTCTTCATCAAGATTTGGTTTAAATGTCTGGGATGTTAACATTCCTCCGCAAAATGTTTTGCTTCGTTCTTTAGCCATTTTATGATTGTGCTAATTATCAAAATACATATATTGTTGATCTGTTTCATGCAGTAGCATTGAAACAGTTTACATATTGTTGGATAGAGTTATCATATCGTTCATGGTGGAATGAGATCATGACAATCATAGGAGCGATACTGCTACTTCATATCCCCATCAAAAGAAATTAAAGGGATTTGTTTTAGTTACTGTTTAATATTTTTTTTCTACACATTTTTGTTTAGAAGTTGATGTTTAATAGATTTCAATATCCATGTAATTGAATAGCACTTTGACCATGCGTATTTTACAAAGTATGCTAGCCTTCTCTCTCTTTTCACATTTCTTTTTTGTGGATTTCCCTATTTTTATTCATGATAAATATTTATTATTAGATTTCTTGCATTTTTGCTGTATTTACATTATTTTATAATTTAATGTATGCTTTTTATATTTATATTTTCCTATTGATTTTAGTAGTTGAAATCTTGTTTACTGTATCCTTCCTATTACCAATAAAATTATTTAAATGAAAAAGTATAGTAAACCTATACTTACCTATATATACTTACCTTTTCAATATCTTGCCCACGAGGATTTTGGTATTTTATCCATTATATTCCAGTAGTATGTGTTGAGGGGTAGCTGTAGCCTATTAAGTCACACAAGACAGCCTCTGAAAAGGTTTTGCATGCACGGCCACTAAGCGTTTAGGAATCACAGAGTCGGTGTTGCACCTGTTCAGATTATTCGCAGTCACCACTGCCCTTATCAGGGTGCAGGTAAAACGGTATGTCCTTCAACTATTACCAACTACTACTGAACTATAACCAGCGGTCACTCCTTTGGCTGGTATGGGAGGGTAGTAGCGACAGTGGTTGGTGGAGCAATTTGTGTGTACCCCTTTTTTGCTAAAATGTGGAAGACCTCCAAAAGAACGCACCGATCATTGGGTTTAACGGAGAATAAACCTTGGCATGATAGAAAATAAACAGGACATAAAGGCATTGCTTCTCCGACCCATGCCACACCTTCTTTCCCTAGAGGAAAGCCTTTCATTGTAGCTTTGTCATTTCTACTCATCATATTTCTCTCTCATCCATTCTTACTCTATTCAACATTTTGACGGTATTCAAAACACTGGCTTGGTAGTCTGAGAGGATATTTTTTCTATGAGTGGCTATATTCGTCTGAAGGCAGATCTTTCAATAAGTTTGCCTATGATTGAGTAATCAAACAGTTAAAAAGACTGCTAGGCTTGAGACCTTTTTATCTTTAGAATAGCTTTTATGTATGAAGTTCTAAGCTCAATTGAGAAAATTCACTCCTCCAAGGAGCTTGAAACAGGTCTGCTGGAGATACTACTGAGCCGCAGACTTTTGCTAGTGAAATGTTTGAGAGTAATGAGGCTAAAGGAAAGTAACTTTGATCATTGTCCTATGTTGTCAGTCGAAATGTGGGTTCAGTCATCTAAAATATTTTCTTTTGCTTTTATCTGGGTGTATCTTTTTTGGCTTTAGAGATAGCGTACTCTGCTGGGTAATAACACGTATGCTCCAGCGGCCCTCTTCAGTGTTTACTTTTATATCTGCTGGAAATTTCATAGGTTATTGTGCACAGATTCCTTAAAGGTCAAGAGCGGTTTCAATTTTCTCATTGTAATATTTTGGATAGCCCATTAAACCTACAATACACAGCAAAACAGTTTTGTGACTCAAGCCAGCTCTGATCTTATGCATTCAATTTATTTCAAATCCCTATTTAGTGACACATTTTCTGCATAAACCACTGGCTTTAGGAAAGCCTCCTGTTTTTCGTTGCATTTTTACACATTACTTTGTATGTTTAAACAAAACATTACTTTGGTGTTTCTCACAGATCTGTAGCGAGATGCAGTGTCGGTCCATTGGTCGTGAGGCGGTGTCGGTCCATCGGTTGTGAGGCTGTGTTGGTCCATCGGTCGACAGGTGGAAAATCTGATTCCTGGTCCTTGTTACTTATTGCACAGTAACAAACAAGCTGGAGAGCTCCGCAATGGCCTACAGTCCAGTTACCAAGCCTTGCAAATGACCCAGATCAATACAGAACGAACACAGGTCATTCCAGGCAGCATGGGAAGAAGAGTACTTGTTTGTTGAATGCCCAAAAGAGTGAGCTACCTGTTTGCTTTGCAAAGAGAAAGTAAATGTTCTTAAAAGGTATAACCTGGAACGGCACTACAAAATGCGACACTCCGGATACACTGAGAATTTACCATTGAACTCAAAACTGCGTTCTGCAAAAGTGGCATTGGTAAAGCAAGCACTTTTTCCCCAGCAGAAGATCTTCCTTTGCCAGATGAAGGAATCTGAGGCTGTTGGAGAAGCATTGTTCAAAATATGCTACTTGCTTGCCAAATATAAGAAACCATTCACAGAGGCAGAGCTGGTGAAGAAATATTTCCTTTCAGCAGCCGAAATTTAATTTAAAACTACTTTAATAAAGCCAGCATTTTAAAGTAAATAGGTGCCTTACAGCTATCAGATTCCACGTGTGCACACAGAATAGAGGCAATGGGTCAAAACGTCCAGGAGCAGGTGATCAAAGCAGTCAGAGAGTCATCGTTCTTCAGCATTCCCATGGATGAGTCCACAGATATAGGCAATGTGGCCCAGTTATTAGTTTGGGTGAGGTATTTGGACCAATCGCTTCATCCCAAAGAAGAAGTCCTGTGCCTTCTACCAACGCAAGGGCACACGAGGAGAAAATATACTGGACACCATGTGCAACTACTTTGAAACAAATCACATACCACTGAACACTCTTGTTAGCATCACAGCAGATGGTGCTCCTGGCATGGTAGGCCATGACAGAGGCTTTGTATCTCTGGTTAAAAAGAAGCTCATCAGACAGACTGTGATAGACTACCACTGCACTATTCACCAAGAAGTATTGTGTGCAGAATTAAAGCCCAGAGAACTGAATAACATCCTAAAAGTTGCAGTGAAAATTGTTAATTGTATCCATGCCAAAGCTCTTAACCTTAGACTTTTTAAAGCAATGCTGCAGGATTCTGAAGCTGAATATACAGACCTCTTGATGCACACTGGCGTGCGATGGCTAAGCAAAGGGAAAGTTCTGGAGCCTGGAGCGGTTCATCGCATTGCTTCCTGAAATTGAACTCTTTGTGAACAGTAGAGGTCAATCATTCCCGGAATTAACGGATGTGAAATGGCTTATTATGCTCCATTTTCTTTCAGATCTATTCACAAACGTTAATGCTCTCAATTTGACCCTGCAAGGCAAACAACAGCAGCTTGTGTGTTCCATGATGAATGGTATTTACTCATTTGGGAGTAAGCGTGTGCTATTCAAATAACAAATAGATGATGCTGACTTCACCCACTTCCCAAAACTGTTGGCTGTGACACAGAGGTTTCCAGATGCACACGAAATTCTGTCAAAGCTAGACCTTGGTGCATGTTTTTAAGAAATTGCTGGGGGGATCAAACACAGATGTTCTCAATTCAGAGCCCTCACCCCTCTGTTCAGGCTGGTTGAAAATTCCTGCATGGTGAGTGCATGAAATCTTGACGTTTTTGCCCTTATTGGCATGAAAAGTGTGCAAGCAGAAATAGAGCTGATTGAATACAGCACAATTCAGCCCTCAAAGCATCTTTTTTGGGGCAGGCACCAGAAGAATTCTGGAAAATTTGCCTTCTGACAAGTTTCCTCTTCTTTTTTACAGTGGGCCAGAAAGTAATTTGTTTGTTTGGGTCAAAATATGTTTGTGAAAGTTCGTTTTCCACAATGGCACTGTTGAAGAGTAAACTCAGAAATAAGCTTACAGATGTACATCTGAATCAGCTATTAAGGTTTGCAGTTTCAGACATAGTGCCAAATTACAGGACACTAATAGGAGACATGAAATGTAAAATAAATCCCTAGTATATCGGTCTTTAACGTACCTATTTTCTGGACTCCTGTGCTGCATTGGGCCTTTGCTGAATATCCGGTTCATGAGAATTGCCATGCAATCCCTCTTAAGATTGCTATTGTCTGATAATAAAAATGTATTATCAAAATGTGCTCCTTGTAGTTACATCTGCTTTTGAAATACAGTATTGTCTAGTAATGTTTTAAAAAGGTGATTTTTTTTTTTAACTCTAGCCCCGCCCCTACTGACCCCCCCACTGACCCCGCCCCCACAGGTGCAGCCCTCTGCCTTAAACTACACTGTAAATTTGGACCTCGAGAGAAAGTTTCTGAGTACCCATGCTCCAGTCCATATATTTTTGGAGGTATTCTTGTAATTTCTTTTTGACATTAGGGTTTCTGTTTTTCAGAGTTGGCCCCCACCAACTATTTGCATAGAGGATGATTTCTGATCCTGACTCCCTATTTTCAACGCATTCGTCAAGGGTTGCCAACATCTCACTTGTCAAGATTTCATCTTCATGGCTTTCAGAATAGCAACAGCCTTCGTTACTAGCCCACAATAGCTAGCTATGCTTTCTTTTTCTGGGTAAGCATATGGAAGTTGTCTCCAAACTTTAAATACCACCTCCAGTCTGGGAACAGGGCTGGCCTCTGAAAATATCACACATTTCTTGTATTTTTATACTACAATTTGTGAGGTTTGATAGTCCCTCCTAGCATACAGAGGGTCGCCATAAAAGAAGAAAGTGTTTCTAGCAGCACAACTTTAGTGGCATGGCTAGACTTCACTGAGGTCTAGATTAGACTGACTAGACAGACATCTTTGGTTCATCACATTAAGTGGGGGCCCACTCAGAGGTGTCTCGCTAATTAGCGTGGAACCCACCAGAAGCCGAAGCCATTCAGAGGATCTGGGACTGTGCAAAGCTACCTCTTGCAAATTGCAAAATGCGGTACAGCTCAGCTCTAGCCCCTCTGAAAATAGATGCAAAAAGAAACTGAGTATGACTGATGCACCAGATGTCCCACTACTCATGCAAACTTTGTGTGGATGGGACTACTTAAGGTGACTCAACTGTAAAATTAATTTGTTTGGTCATGACCAACCGTGAAAACATGCTGCTTAGCAGCATTTGATTGACAGGCTGGTCAGCCCAATGCTCAAAAAGAGTGTGACTGACAGCATGGGGTCTACAAAACATGGTCAACCAAAATGTGTCTAATGGCATGATGATTGGTGAACCTAAACGAGGAGCACAGGTTGTTGTTCGGATCCCTGAGTGAAGTCCGGTTCCATACAGATATCTGGGCATGTGTCCCTCTAAGCCGCTCCAGACAGAACTGACAACCAAGAAGTGATTCTTCCATGTGAATTGTAAGAACCACAGAGATCCGTCATATTCAGGTTAGCCTTTTTAGTGTGTTTGCGAGTGCATATGTGTGTCTGTCTGCTTGTGTGTGCATGTTTATATACCCATGATGAATGTCTGTGAGGTGCCAGTCCATTGCATCTGGGGGAGCCCATGGCATAATGGTGCCTTTTGTCCTCCTTGACAGATTGTGCACACTACAAACATTATGGCGGTCTTACTAGCATACTGGTGGCATTTTGGCATATACCATGAGCAGTGTGGACATTATGGTGACTATACTTGACATTAATATCTCCTTGGCATAAGGTGAGCTTTCTTCGCTTATTGCAGTCACCTTAAGCATTGTGCATTCATCCATAGTATAATGGTGGCCATCCATTGTATATTGTGAGCATCAGGGGTATTATGGTGGTCAATGCTCATTTAATGGTGGTCCTGACATCCGGTATTGCTCCCTGAGATATTCTGGATATCCGAGGTTTATGGGGATCATTGCTACATAAGTGGTGTTGCCCTCCTTGGTATTTTGTGGGTATCCCTGGCATCATGGTGGCCATCCCTTTCATAATAGTAACAAGAGCTAAGTTGTTTCTCCTTGGTGTATTTCTCGCTGTATTGTGGCCATCCCTGGCATAATGATGATATGATCATACGGTTGTACTCATTAACTTATTATGGGTATTGCAAGCTGTATGTTGACCATCACTGGAATAATGGTAGTCTTGGAATATGGCAACATATCTTGGTATTATGATGTCCCTGGCATAAGGTAGCAGCGCATGGCATTATTCTAGCCATCCAAGGCAATATGGTGTCCACCAGATATATAATGGTGCTTCTGGCATACTGCTGCTCACTCCTGGAATATAATGGCCATTCATTGCTTTTAATATGGTGGGCATAAGGTCCGTATTCTTCATATCTGTTGCTATCCTTTACATACAATGAATATCACTGGCATGTAGTATAGTGATGCTGCTAGCATAATGCTGTTCACTCTTGGAATATGGAGGCCATACACTGCTCCCAATATGGTAGGCATTAGGTGGGAATCCTTCATATCTGTCACTCTCCCTGGCATACAATGGACATCACAGACATGTGGCCAGATACATAGATTGTGCCACAGATTGTCTTCATGTGTGGCAGTAGCGGACAGCTAGCCCTAGGGGTTTCCCGGTGCTAAACGTCAGGCAAGGGACAATCAGAACCAGCTACTCTGAAAAGCCATGTTTTCAGCTGTCTTCGAAAGATCATTAGTGAGGGATATTGTCTCAGCTGTTCAGGGAGGGACTTCTATAGCTTGGGGCCCTGATAAGAAAACTAATGCCCTCCCATGCTTGACTGTTTTACTGTCGGGATCACACACTGACAGACGACTAGAATGAAGAAACCGGGCCGGATGATATGGTTTAACAAAATCCTGCAGGTAGCATGAACCAACCCCTACTCTTGCTCTGTGCACATAACACAAGGTTTCAAACTGAATTCGATTCTCATTTGGTTGACAGTGTAGCTCCTGTAGCAGAGCCTCTGCCAAGGTACACCTCGGAAGCCTGCAAAGCATTCTTGCTGCAGAGTTTTGGACCACCTGCAGCAGCCTAAAGAAGGATTTGTCCACCCCAAGTAGAGCCCATTGCCGTAGGCTAATCTCGACATACGTGCCTGTACCACCGTCCATTGAGCTGAAAATGGAAGTAGCTGAATGATCTTCTGCAACCATTTCAAAAAGGCAAAACATGTGGCAGCCACCTTTATCACCTGAGGCTTCATTGACAGCTTACCGTCGAGCAAGAACCCCAGGTTTTTGACCTTGGGGTCTGGATCGGGGAGATGGTGATCCAGCGCCAATCAGGGATCGATAATCGATAAAACACAATCACTGGCCCATACACATACACCCGACACTTGAATCCCTGTTGCGCTGTTTCTAGTTTAACGTTAAATCAGTTGTTCACAAACTACAGGCTCATCCTAACACACTAGATACATGATTGAACCTGTAATCAACTCTCTTTCCTCTGGTCGATGGACCATTAGTTGAGAAGTTGATGATAATGATTAGAAAACTAACTATCAATTTATACTACTAAATAAAGCACAAACTCGGAATAAGGTTAATAATATTTATCGCAAATAATGTGAAGGTAAATGCTCATCATGTACAGTCTTACAAGGCAAACAAAGTATAAATCACAGAGAGAGAACATTTATCAAAGCAAAAAGATTTCAAACTCATATCACAATGAACGAAATGCAATGAAGGAGTGGATAGATGAAAAGACATAAGTTTCAGAGACAAAAATACGTTTGCAAATTATTATGCAAATCACAGATTTTAGCTATACTAACCCAAGTATTTTAGTGGAAAATCTACCCCCTGGCCACGAGGATAGATGGGGTTCCCCGGGAAAGTTCAGGGAACAAAGAATAGGACAGGAACAGGAAACAGGAAGGCCTCTATCTGCATACAGCAAACCGACGGACAGCGACGATCTCCCCTCTCTAGCTTCTTCAAAGGCACGAGCTGCCTAACACCGCCCAGGCACCCCAGTTATACTCTAAAAACCTACATGTCCATCCCACCATTGTAGCAACATTTTCAGAATCTTAGTCTCTCATTGGTCAGTTTAGGGGGTGTTCTATCACACCACCATAGTCACGTCCATGTTTTTTCACAGTTTTCTTTCTTTTACATTTCCAACAATACGTAATCCACGTCTTACGAATACATGCTTCCTTCGACTTGTAACATGTTTCAAAACTCTACATTTTCTTTTTCCACCTCTGCAGCTTCCGCGGAAGAAGTTTGTACATTTGCTCTTGGTCTCACGGCCATACTTCCGTTACTTGGCAGACACAAACGAGTTTTTGAAGGTTATCAACTTTAGCCTTCTCCATTCTTTCTCTCAGAAGCTGAATTTTCGGTTTATTTAATATTTTCCTCTTTTAACCCTCAACTCGTCATGCAACGATGTAAGCCCATGCAAGCATCACTACGATGAATAAAACAGACATTATTAATTTCATGAAATATAATTCTCACTGTTTTACCACCCACCATTTGCACTATCCCACGTTATTTGTCTACCAAAGCATTAACGTGCAGAAAGCAGCATTATTATTATTCTTATTTTTTAAGCAGAACACGAATGCGGCCTAGTCTTTTATTCATTAGTCCACGCATTAGTGCACGCATGCGCATAAGCATTTCCCCGTGTTTTTGCATGTTATTTTCACGGCACACTGTTAGTAAATGTTACTGGGGAGTTAATCTGAGCAGGTTTTATTTTCTCAAAACCCTGCTCCATCAATTCCCCCTTTGATGGCATTTTTGAGCCATCACAAAAATCCCCATCATACTAATTACCACCTTTATTTTTGTCTAAAGGATTGTACTCTTTTCTCGTTTTGCCATTTTCTCATCTAAATCTTTCATCATTTCATAATAATTTCCTTTCATATTCTCTAATTCTATTTCTTTTCGTTTTCTTTTCCTAGCTCTACATTTTTATCTGTTTCAGTCATCTCCTTCTTTCCACATCTACACTTGCAACATTTATATGCCATTATTATTAATAAAGTCACTACAGCTATTGAAATAATTGGTATTAGTATTTTTCCTAATAAACTACTTCCAAATGTAGAAAACCATTTACCTACAGAGGAAAAACTCTTACCAAGTTTCTCTCAAACGCCATCAACCACCAGTTGGGTCAAATCTTCATGTAATTTCGTAATATTCTTTATATACTCCTCAAGACTTTTACTTTTGTCAGGGATATAAGTACAACAGTGTTGTATTTTCAACATGCCACAGACTCCGCCCTCTTTTGCCAATAAAATATCCAGGGCAAGTCGATTTTGCAAAACCATTGTTCTAATTGCAACCATTTCAGTATCAATCATCAAAAACACACCAGCAGTGTCTGTTGATAAACGATCAACCACTGTGGACAATTTCCGAATTTTATGCGAATTTAGAACGACTTCAACCGAGGGTATCAGTGCACCAAAAATATCACCAATTATTTCTGAAAAACTTGCTCTCTTTTTGCGTGTTAGTCCATGCTCTATTTCATTGATTTTATTATTTCTATCTACATGGTAAACTTTAGGAAAAACGATCCCAAAGTAACAACTACCACACCAGTGTGCTGGCAACCTATAGTAAGCATTTCTACCGCACACATAATAAACTCCTGGAAATACAGGATCAGTTCCACCTTTTAATCCCCATCCACCAGTTATCAGAAAAGTGTGTTCACATTCACTAGTACCAATGAAATAATTATTATAGTCAGTTTTTAGTCTAAGTAAGCAAAGTTTCCCTTTATGATACCAATCCAGAGACATTGCAGCGTAAGTCTCGCCTTTCTTATAATTTCCCTCTCTAAAAGCCCATGGTGGTACATGTGACTTCTGTTCAGCAGCTTTCCTTTGAAAATCCTGTCTTCTATCTTCAACCAAGTTAATGAATTCTTTTTCTTCAGCCCGCAAACTACACGTTAGATTATTTCTATGAGCATATACTATATCTATTGTCTGTGTAATATGGAAAAATTCTCCCATGTATCCCGCATTTCTATTACTATACACCTTATTCATATCTTTTCTAATAGGAATTTCTGAAAACACTAAATCCATATTCGAATAATAATACTGTAACTTCCCCGTCACATAAAAAAGACTTGTTAGTACACTACATGATGCGCCATATGTTAAAGGAAGGTCATGGTAAGTCACCCACTCTGAGACAGACGAAGGTAATTGCATGCATACATAACAATATCTCACATCCATTGTGTCTACGTATTCATACAGCAATTTTGTAAAGGCATTTAATGAGAAATCACTAATTGATTTATCATGATGATAAATGCTATCAACAACCTGATCATTGTTAGTTTTAGGAGTTTCTTTAGTAACAGGGTCCATTCTTTCACTTATCACATTATTAGTATTATTCTTGTTATTAGTTACCATTAGAATAGGTACAAAGACAGTTAATATTAACCATATTAACATTAATAGTAAGACACTACATAAGCAAGCTTTGATACATCTACGTTTAAAACTAGGTTCTTGATTTCCAGTCACTATATCTTCTGCCATTTTGTATATACT
The DNA here is from genome assembly GCA_963921515.1 of Calotriton arnoldi. Classification (NCBI taxonomy): domain Eukaryota; kingdom Metazoa; phylum Chordata; class Amphibia; order Caudata; family Salamandridae; genus Calotriton; species Calotriton arnoldi. The sequence goes on along the minus strand of CAWUFW010005313.1, from coordinate 389,173 downwards.
ATAGAAAAAAATCAAAAATCTAAGAAAAACCTAACAACTTTCTAAAAAGTTTGACAAACTTGTCCAAAAACCCCCGGAAAATTGTGTATCCACACTTCAAGAAGAAAGCTTCTTCTTTCCCCCCTTTTTTTTAAATCTTTTTTTTTTTATTTAAAGAGTCTTCTTCAAATCATCTGGAACTTCCCAAATATTTTCACTGAATTTTGTTACACCTTAATTTTTCACTGCTTTCTTTTAAGGCGGTCTCAATTTGCTTTCATCAATTTGCTCAGTACCAGTACCAGCTTCTCTTTCTATTTGATCTGTGCTCTCAATTTCCTCCAAAATAACATATGTCCATTCAGGAGCTCTGTATTTCCTACTTGGGACTCTTATTCTCTGCGTCCTTCGCACTGATTCTTCTTCTGATTCTTCTTGTTCAGTTTGACTTGATACTTCATTTATTTGTTCTGGTTTTCTCTTTTCAAGAGTATATTTCAGTCTTTTTACTCCACTTGGCCAATTGTCACCCCTTTTCACTTTCTTAGCTTGAACCACTTCTTCACCTTTTCTTTCTGGTTCACAAGCTCTTTTATTTAGTCCCTTTCTTTGTTGAACTTGCTCTTGATTTTCTGTAACTTCCTTTTCTACTTGCTCAACAGCAGTCTTACGAGACCCAGTAGCTGGTGCCCACTCTACTTGACTTGTGCTTGGTTGTTCATCATCATCAAGCTTGTCAGAATCTGTCACTCTAGGGGGCATATTAGCAATGCCTGGCGATAATTATCGCAAAGCGCAATTAGCGATTGGATAATTATCGCCAGGCATCGCCGGTTTCTATCGCGGAGTTAGCGTGCAATCAGCAATGCTAATCTCCAAAGCGATAGAAACCTTGGAGAACAGTGTGAATATCGCCTGAAAACAGGCGATATTCACACTGTTCCCCAGTTCTGCTTGCTGATAGTGCGAGGGGGACTTAGCCATGTAATCCACCTCTCATTGGATTACATGGCTAAGTCAGGGTGGGACCAGGTGTTAGCAAACCAGCGCTAAACGTGTTTAGTGCTGGTTCGCTAATCACCGCCCCTGCCTCGCTGATAGGCGTTAGCGACCTCAGCGACTGTTTCCAGTCGCTGTTAGGTGGGGAACGCCTACTTTGCATGCCATTAGTGATAAATATCGCTGGCATGCAAAGCGGCACCCAACCCGGTCTCTATCGCCTACAAGCTGTCGCTAACCGCAGTTAGCGACAGCTTGTTGATAAGGCGATAATATTATCGCCGCTTTAGCGGGAAAAAGTCCCGCTAAAGTGGCGATAATCGCCTTGCTAATATGCCCCTAGATTCTTTAGCTTCACAACCTCCAGCTTCTGGTTTCTTATTTTTATTCACCAGTTGCTGCTCACCTTCTTTTTCAAGTGGACTTGGGACTCTTCTGGTATGACTTGCGTGGATCCAGTTTGGCAAGCCACCACACTTCACTGCTGTTGTTGTCACCAAAATAATCTGGTAAGGTCCATGCCACCTGGGTTCTAAACACGACTTCCTCACGTGTTTCTTGACAAGAACCCACTCTCCTGGACTCAGATCATGTGCTTGATCCGGCTGTGTTGTGGTTGCAATTTCTCCAACCTGATGAGACACAGAACGCACCAGATCAGCCAATCCTTTGCTATAATCAAGCACTAGATCATCAGAAATATTCATCAGTTTGTTTGCTGGTACAATTGCTTGTCTCATTGCTCTTCCCATTAGGACTTCATGAGGTTTCAATCCAGTCTTTTTATCGGAAATGCTTCTAAGACTCATCAATACCAGGGGTAAAGCGTCAGGCCAATTCAGTGTTGTGGATGCACATACTTTTCCCAGTCTAGATTTTATAGTGCCATTAATTTGCTCGACCACTCCAGATGCTTCTGGTCGATAGGCATAATGCAGCTTTTGCTCAATCTGTAGTGCTGTACAGATCATCCGAATTATCTCATTATTAAAATGAGATCCCCCTATCTGTCTCTAAAGTGACTGGAAAACCAAACCTTGGAATTAGTTCTCTTAGAAGCAACTTCGCAACAGTGAAACTATCATTCCTTCTTGTTGGATAAGCTTCTACCCACCGAGAAAACAAGCAAACAACAACTAACACATACTTTAGTCCGTTACATGGGGGAAGCTCGATGAAATCGAGCTGGAGCCTCGTAAATGGTCTTGCTGCTTTTCCAATTCGTCCCCAACTCACAACTTTCTTTCTGCCTGGATTTTGCTGCTGACAGGTAATACACCTCTGGCATAGACTCTCTGCAATGACCCTGAACTTTGGGTTGTACCATGACTGCTTGAAAAGGCTGATCATTGCGTCTCTTCCGACATGTGCAATTCCATGGTACACCCTTGCCATTTGGGATAGTAAAGAATCTGGCATAACTGGTCTTTCATCTATATACACCCAAACTTCATCTTCTGCTCTCTTCTTGCAGCCTGATTTTTTCCATATTTCCTTTTCCTCATCACTTGCCTCTTCTTGTAACTGTCTCATCCCACGTTTCCCAGGAGGAAAACATCAGGTGGCAATTAGTATTTTTTTTCTCCACCCCTCTGTTTATCGCAATTGAATTTTGTGCACAGAAACGCGCTACTTGATCAGCGTATCTATTGCCGCTTGTCACATAATCATTTCCTGACTTATGTGCTGAACTTTTGACCACCTCAATTTTCTTGGGCAATTGCAAAGCATCCAATAAATATTTTACATTTTTGCTATTTCTGATAGGAGAACCTGAAGAAGTCAAAAATCCCCTTTGCATCCATAACTGTCCGAAATCACTAACCACCCCAAAACCATATTGACTGTCAGTAAATATCGTTATTCTCAAATTTTTGCCAATTTTGCATGCTCTAATCAGAGCTATTAGTTCAGCAATTTGTGCAGAGTTTACCCCTTTTAGACAGGATGCTTCTAGAACCGCAGCCACTGTACATACCGCATAAGCATAACTCAATACGCCTTTTTCGTTTCTCAGACAAGATCCATCAACAAACATCACACTATCAGATTCCTCTAACGGAGTATCCCTTATATCTGGCCTTGGTTTTGTGCAAAATTCTGTCCCATCCAAACAATCGTGATCTGCTTCCTCTCTTACTTCCTCACAAAATGGACTAGGCAACAATGTTGCTGGATTTACTGTCGTACATCTCACCACAGTCACATTTTCAGCACCTAATATTACTCTTTCATACCTAGTCAGCCGACTATAGGTCATGTGCTGTGTACGTGTTCTTGTCAAAAGGATCTCAACTGAGTGTGGCACATATACTTTAACTGGATGTCCCATCACAATCGCTTCACTTTGTTTCAAGCTCACACAAGTAGCAGCTACTGCTTTCAAACAACCTGGTAACGCTGCAGCCACTGAATCCAAAGTAGCAGAAAAATATGCTACTGGACGTCGTGCCATTCCGTGTCTCTGAGTCTAAACTGAAAGTGCACACCCATCTCTCTCACAACAGTACAATGCAAAATCCTTTATATAATCTGGCATTCCCAATGCAGGTGCTCGACAAAGACTCTCGTAACTCAATAAAAGCTTTCATGCTTTCATCATCCAATTCAATCGGATCAGTCACATTCTTGTGTGTCAACCTCTGTAGAGGCTTCGCAATCAGTGAAAAACCACTGATCCACTGTCTGCAGTATCCAACCATTCCCAAGAACATTTGCACTTCCTTCTGAGTTTTAGGAGGACTCATTTGTTGAATCACACTGATCCTTTCTGGTGTCACTTTCCTGACTCCTTTCTCTATTTTGTGTCCCAAATATTGGACCTCTTGTTTACAAAACTGTAATTTTGCTGGTGACACTTTGTGTCCCCCTTCTGCCAGATGATTCAGTAAGGCAATTGTATCTGTCACACATGCCTCTCGTGTTCTTGATGCCACCAGTAGGTCATCAATATACTGAACCAAAACCGATTTTTCTGGCATAATCAAAGTCTCCAGACATTTTTTCAAAATCTGATTAAAAATCGATGGACTCTCTGTGTACCCTTGGGGAACTCGGCACCATGCCAAAACACGGTCTCCAAACCGGAATGCAAACAAATACTGGCTATCCGGATGTAAAGGAATCGAGAAAAATGCTTGTCACAGATCAATTACTGTGTACCATTCTGCATCACAGGGAATTTGATAAAGAATCAGTGCTGGAATTGGCACTATTGGACAACAGGGTACTACAATCTTATTGATTTTACGTAAATTTTGTACTATCCTATATTTTCTGCTTGGCTTTTTAATTCCCATAATAGGCGAATTACAAGGACTGCTTAATATTTCTCTCAAAATACCTTGTTCAATCATTTGATCAATCACAGGAATAACTCCTGCTGTTATCGCAGGACTCATTTTGTATTGAGGTGTGTTTGGAAATGTTGCACCCGGTTTCACCGCAACCTGAATAGGATCCACACCTTTCATTAGACCAATCTCTTTTCCTGAGAAATCCCACACATCAGATCTTACTGTATCTCTCAACTCTGCAGGCAATTCTTCCTTAGTAAGAAGTGAAAACAATTCATCCACTTCTGTCCCTTGCTTCGCTAACATCATTTTAAACGCAACATCCACATCTGGTGTTTGGAAAGCAATACCATCTGGTGTACAATAAATAGTGCAATTCATCTTGCACAATAAATCTCTCCCTAAAAGGTTTACCGGACTCATATCACATACCACGAACCGATGCATGTCTCTAAATCTTCCAATATGAACTTCTATTGGCTTTGTTATTGGGGTTTTGATATGCTTATTGGAAACTCCTACGACTTGGATAGTTTCTCCCGAGAGGGGTAAGTTTGGAATTTCTGCTGCTCTCATAGTAGAACGGGTAGCACCATTGTCCACTAGGAATGTAATATCATTACCTTCCACTTTGCCAACAACAAATGGACCTGACTGATCTACCTCCAGAGTTGCACCAAGCACGCACTCTCCCTCCCCCCTCAGGCACCGTCATTGAGATGAGTCTGAATCACTCTCATTGCACTGCAACAAGTATTGCGAAACCATTTGCACATTTTGATTCTTACCAATTTGTTCACCTGCGTGAAATCCAGTGTTCGCACTGTATCTCTGCACTTGAGCATTCACATTATTTGGCATAGGAGCTTGTGGTACCTGTAACTGTGGAGTAACTATGTGCTGCTGCTGTTGTTGATTCACAACCACCTCATTCTGCATCTGTGAATTTAAATTTTGATTCATCCCATTATTTTTCTGAGCAGATCTACACTCGTTCTTCCAAAGCCCAAATTTTCCGCACGCATGTCAAGGATATTTCTTTTTCATCTCAATATTCATTTTTACCTCTACCACCGCTAGGTACTTGGCCATTCTGATTTTGACCTTTCATCTGAAAATTTGTCTGAGAACTACTACTTCCTTCTTGCTGTTCTGCCACTTTCAACTGTGCCCACATCATTTTCTCCTTTAGCTTTTTATGCCTCGATTCAATATCATCACTACAATATTTTGCATACCTCAGTATCTCATCAACCGTTTTACTCTGCCAACAAATCAAATGTTGCTGAATCATGTTACTAATTTCTGGTTTTAATCCAAATACAAAACAATACACAAAATGTCCCATATCTTTATCTCCAATATTCTGAAACCCACTGTACTGTTTGAACACCTGTAACAACCTTTCATAATAAGCATGTACCGACTCCTTTGGTTCTTGTGTTGTTCTGTCAATTTTAACCCAATCTGTTTCTTTCGAAGAAATGTTTCCTTTCAGGTAAGTAATTACCTGATGATATTTCCTCATCAGCTCATCTGAAGGTGCACCTGTTTTCGCATCTCTAGCATATTCTTCTTTAGGCCAATCAACAGTAATCTCACACTCTGTCCATAAATCTGCTGGAACAACAATCTCAAATAAACCATCCAGAACCTTCAACAAGACCTTTGAGACCTTCACAAACCTCTCTACTTGTTTGTACCATTCAACTGGCTTTTCCCTTAACCTAGGAAAGTCATGAGTAAAAGACAATATATCCTGTCTTGTCCAAGGGACATGAACATATCCACCACCAGGAACGTCTCTCATTGGACACACCCTTTCAGCCTGTTCTGACTCTCTTAGTGGAAATAAAGACACATTTTTATTGGCAATCATTTATTCTTTCTTATTCGCCCATCTACCTTTTCACCGTTCTACATCTCTCCATTTCTTCAAAATATTCATAAATTCTTTTATGTGCAATCTTTTGCCAGACGTATTCAAACTCTCTAAATCCTTCTCAGTAAAATCCAGTCTATATGTTTTCTGTAACACTTTTGACTTTTCTATGTCCACTCCATATTCACAAGCAGCCTCTGTTAACTTTTCATGAAGATTTCTCGCTTTCCATGTAATATTTTTGCACAGAAATAACAACTCTTCATCTCGATAATAACTCAATCTGTCTGGGCTTATTGTACCAATAATCATTTCTCCCAAATCCACTCTCAGTTTACTCACATCTATACTCTGTGGTTGAAGTTTTCACTTTTCCATTCCCCTTATCCAGTCATCTAATTCATCTGGTGAAGGTCCCATTGAACTCCCTGTTACTGGAGTAACATTCTGCACTAATTTCCTCGGATCGACTTGCGCACTTCTCTTAGGGGTTTCAGTTAACATTTCACAAACTGGCAGATCAATTAATGAAGTACTTGTTTCAGTTTGTTCAGCCTGATCAACTATCGTTACCACTTTATTCCTGTCTCTATTCATTGGGACTGTCAATGCATGTGCTCTTGATATATTCTGTTTCTCTCCATACAATGGAACTATAGGACCAATTGTTACTGGCACTGTTAATGCTTCCGCATTCAGATTCAACCGTTTAATTTTCTGAGTCAACTCCTCTCTTGCCCTATTCAGCATATCCATTTCACTCTCCTGTACTACTCTAGTAACTACTGGGACTTGTGAAACCTGTGGAATTAGTGGGGTTCCCATTAATGGTGCATTTGGGACTGCTTCACTTGAGTTCTCTTGATAAGGTGGAGGTCTTTTAGTCAAAATGTCATCTAACAACTCATCATCAGAATCACTTGAAACAAAATCTATCCTTGATGTCTACATTATTCTTCTTTTCTTTACATTTGCCTCCAGTTGCTTCTTCAGCAACTAAAACTGGATACAGACCCTATGTCACAACCGCTCTCCTCCATCTTTTCATTCTTTCTCCCCGACTTTCAAAAAGATATCTAGTCATAATATTTCTGTATCTTCTTCCACCCCTATACTTCTCTCGCTCATATGCCTCATATTCCCATTCCTCAAGCGCTTCATACTGAGTAGGTCTAGGTTCTAGAGAATTCATTCGTTCTCTCAGATTCTGTAGAATCCTTACATTAAAGGTACCATGCTCCGGAAAAGCTAAATCACCATCATCTTCTGTGTATTTCATCCAATTCTCTAACCAAGTACACATATGGTAACCACATTCCAACATCATAAAAGAAGCAGGCGTTCTCGGAGGTGGAATAGGAATTCCCTCTCTTGTAACTATTGGTTTATCCTTTTTAAAGAAACTCTTTATCTTATTAATCAGCTTCATGTTTCCCAACCCTTTTCGCTAAAATACAATTCAATAAACAAACAACAAACTCTTTGTACTTCTGCTTATTCTATTTGTTAACAACCGTCCAATACCAGCGCAGCTCACACCAACCAACCAATCAGAGCACTCCTACGTAATCAGTACCTTGTCCAATACCAACACGGCTCACAGTGATCAACCAATCACAGTACTTCGAACGCCAGCTGTCTGACCAATGCCAGCGCGGCTTTTTGTGACGTCAGTATTACTCCTTCTACTGACCCTCCCTTTGCAAAATAATACGGCAATGCTTTTCTATACTTTTCTCAACAAAATTTGTTAGAAAACAAACATAAAACAATGCTACCTTGTCTGTTCCACTAAATAAAGAGATAGTCTTCACTTCAAAAGAAAGATTCTCTCACTTCGAGTAAAATAACGACCAGCGCTATTCTACACTCATACAAGCTACAGGAGGACTTGGTACTCCTCTAGGGATACTAGCCAAAGTTTCGGTAAAGGACTTTCACATGGAAAGAGGTCTTGGTACTCCTTTGGGGATGTAAGGCCAGAGTTTCGGAAGTGGACCCTTCGCTATTTCACACAAAATCTACTCTCAAACAAAATAGTCCCTAATATAACACCAACAGCCTCTCGCCGTTGAGTATTACGACAACAGACAAAGAACTTCTCCAGTGTGATACTTTATTCACACTCTTCTTCTGCCTACTTCAGGCTAAATAAGATTATCCCGGGATCTCAGGTAACTCCGTACCCGTACTTCAAGACAACATAGAACAAAATACTAACTTTTCATGTTAAGGAACAAATAATCAATAATCATTACCAAACTAATCAATAATAAACCGTCCTCTGCTCCCAAAAACTGATCCAGCGCCAATAAGGGATCGATAAAACACAATCACTGGCCCATACACATACACCCGATACTTGAATCCCTCTTGCGCTGTTTCTAGTTTAACATTAAATCAGTTGTTCACAAACTACAGGCTCATCCTAACACACAAGATACATGATTGAACCTGTAATCAACTCTCTTTCCTCTGGTCGATGGACCATTAGTTGAGAAGTTGATGATTATGATTAGAAAACTAACTATCAATCTATACTACAAAATAAAGCACAAACTCGGAATAAGGTTAATAATATTTATCGCAAATAATGTGAAGGTAAATGTTCATCATGTACAGTCTTACAAGGCAAACAAAGTATAAATCACAGAGAGAGAACATTTATCAAAGCAAAAAGATTTCAAACTCGTATCACAATGAACGAAATGCAATGAAGGAGTGGATAGATGAAAAGACATAAGTTTCAGAGACAAAAATACGTTTGCAAATTATTATGCAAATCACAGATTTTAGCTATATTTAGTATTTTAGTGGAAAATCTACCCCCTGGCCACGAGGATAGATGGGGGTTCCCCGGGAAAGTTCAGGGAACAAAGAATAGGACAGGAACAGGAAACAGGAAGGCCTCTATCTGCATACAGCAAACCGACGGACAGCGACGATCTCCCCTCTCTAGCTTCTTCAAAGGCACGAGCTACCTAACACCCCCCAGACACCCCAGTTATACTCTAAAAACCTACATGTCCATCCCACCATTGTAGCAACATTTTCAGAATCTTAGTCTCTCATTGGTCAGTTTAGGGGGTGTTCTATCACACCACCATAGTCACGTCCATGTTTTTTCACAGCTTTCTTTCTTTTACATTTCCAACAATACGTAATCCACGTCTTACGAATACATGCTTCCTTCGACTTGTAACATGTTTCAAAACTCTATATTTTCTTTGTCCGCCTCTGCAGCTTCTGCGGAAGAAGTTTGTACATTTGCTCTTGGTCTCACGGCCATACTTCCGTTACTTGGCAGACACACACGAGTTTTTGAAGGTCATCAACTTTAGCCTGCTCCATTCTTTCTCTCAGAAGCTGAATTTTCGGTTTATTTAATATTTTCCTCTTTTAACCCACAACTCGTCATGCAACGATGTAAGCCCATACAAGCATCACTACGATGAATAAAACAGACATTATTAATTTCATGAAATATAATTCTCACTGTTTTACCACCCACCATTTGCACTATCCCACGTTATTTGTCTACCAAAGCATTAACGTGCAGAAAGCAGCATTATTATTATTCTTAGTTTTTTATTCATTAGTCCACGCATTAATGCACGCATGCGCATAAGCATTTCCCCGTGTTTTCGCATGTTATTTTCACCGCACACTGTTAGTAAATGTTACCGGGGAGTTAATCTGAGCAGGTTTTATTTTCTCAAAACCCTCCTCCATCAATGGCCCAGATTTTCTGGCCAAGGATGAGGCCCCCACAGGGATGAATTCCTTCCCAGCACCCACACCTCTGTCTTATCACCATCCATTTTTAATGAGTTGTGGTTCATCCACTCTGCCACCTTACTCAAACAGGAGTTCAAGGCTTCTGAGTTGTGGCACTGTGCAGATGACAAGGAGACGATGAGTTGTGTGTTATCTGCATAACAAAATAAGGTGAGACCACAACTTTCCGCCAATGTGCGCACATAGTTATTAAAAAGTGCTGAACTTGGAGAGAATCCTTGAGGGACTCCTGAATTAAGCGCATGACACTCTGAGGAGTCTGTGGCAGAGATTACCTGGAAAGACCAGCCTTCCAGAAAGAATGTCAACCAAGCAATGGCCTTTCCCTACCTATCTCAACCAATCTCTCTATAAGAGAACTATGAGACACAGTATCAAAGGCTGCGCTAAGATCAAGAAGAATCAACGAGTCCGTCTCACCCTCATCTAGGAGCTAAGCTGTTCTGTGACTCCTTGAAGGGCAGATTCAGTGCTGTGTCCCATCCCAAACCCCGACTGAGAGGCATGAAAATACTCTTGAGACTACAAAATTGTAGAGTTAACTGTTGACATGCTTCGCCATGATGGGAAGCATTGAGACTCCTCTATAGTTAGACCAATTCTTAGGTTCCAGGTTCACTTTTTAGGTCGAGCCTAGCATTGCAGCGCATGCGCTGCTCGCTCTGCGAGGCATGCTGTATTAGGGTATATTTTAGAAGTGGTGTGGAAGCCCCGCCCATATTTTTCATTAGCTGGCGTCATTGTCCATGGTAAATGCTGGCTTCCGATTGATAATGAGACTTCTTAGTCCCTCCTTGTTACCGCCCTGTCTCCTTTTGGGACCGTCCATCAGGACTGGATCTTTTACTTGCGGCGTTACACTGTCTCCTTCATTAGTCGGTAAGCACTATATTTTTTTCACAATGGCGACAGCTTGTCTAGTATTTGTATTCAGGGGTTTTAGCGCGCAGCTGTAGAGCCTGAGAACCAGGCCAGCAGAGCCGTTGTAGAGCCAGAGAACCAAGTCAGCAGAGCCGCTCTAGAGCCAGAGAACCAGGTCAGCAGAGCTGCTCTAGAGCCAGAGAACCGGGTCAGCAGAGCTGCTGTAGAGCCAGAGAACCAGGTCAGCAGAGCTGCTCCAGAGCCAGAGAACCAGGTCAGCAGAGCCGTTGTAGAGCCAGAGAACCAGGTCAGCAGAGCTGCTGTAGAGCCAGAGAACCATGTCAGCAGAGCCGCTGTAGAGCCAGAGAACAACGTCAGCAAAGCCGTTGTAGAGCCTGAGAACCAGGTCAGCAGAGCCGCTCTAGAGCCTGAGAACCAGGTCAGCAGAGCTGCTGTAGAGCCAGAGTACCAGGTCAGCAGAGCCGCTCTAGAGCCAGAGAACCAGGTCAGCACAGCTGCTCTAGAGCCAGAGAACCAGGACAGCAGAGCTGCTTTGGAGCCAGAGAACCAGGTCAGCAGAGTTGCTGTAGAGCCAGAGAACCAGGTCAGCAGAGCCGTTGTAGAGCCAGAGAACCAGGTCAGCAGAGCTACTCTAGAGCCAAAGAACAAGGTCAGCAGAGCTGCTGTAGAGCCAGAGAACCAGGTCAGCAGAACCGTTGTAGAGCCAGAGAACCAGGTCAGCAGAGCTGCTGTAGAGCCAGAGAACCAGGTCAGCAGAGCTGCTGTAGAGCCAGAGAACCAGGTCAGCAGAGCCGCTGTAGAGCCGGAGAACCAGGTCAGCAGAGCTGCTGTAGAGCCAGAGAACCAGGTCAGCAGAGCTGTTGTAGAGCAAAAGAACCAGGTCAGCAAGCCATTGTAGAGCCAGAGAACCAGGTCAGCAGAGCTGCTCTAGAGCCAGAGAACCAGGTCAGCAGAGCTGCTCTAGAGCCAGAGAACCAGATCAGCAGAGCCGCTGTAGAGCCAGAGAACCAGGTCAGCAGAGCCACTGTATAGCCAGAGAAACGGGTCAGCAGAGCCGCTCTAGAGCCAGAGAAGCAGGTCAGCAGCTGTAGAACCTGAGAACCAGGTCCGCAGAGCCATTGTAGAGCCAGAGAACCAGGTCAGCAGAGCTGTTGTAGAGCCAGAGAACCAGGTCAGCAGAGCTGCTCTAGAGCCAGAAAACCAGGTCAGCAGAACGGGTGTAGACCCTGAGAACCAGGTCAGCAGAGCCGTTGTAGAGCCAGAGAACCAGGTCAGCAAAGCTGCTCTAGAGCCAGAGAACCAGGTCAGCAGAGCCGCTGTAGAGCCAGAGAAACGGGTCAGCAGAGCCGCTCTAGAGCCAGAGAACCAGGTCAGCAAAGCTGCTCTAGAGCCAGAGAACTAGGTCAGCAGAGCTGCTCTAGAGCCAGAGAACCAGGTTAGCAGAGCTGCTCTAGAGCCAGAGAACCAGGTCAGTAGACCTGCTGTAGAGCCAGAGAACCAGGTCAGCAGAGCTGCCTTTTGAGCCAGAGAACCAGGTCAGCAGAGCTGCTCTAAAGCCTGAGAACCAGGTCAGCAGAGCTGCTCTAGAGCCAGAGAACCAGATCAGCAGAGCTGCTCTAGAGCCAGAGAACCAGGTCAGCAGAGCTGCTGTAGAGCCAGAGAACCAGGTCAGCAGAGCTGCTCTAGAGCCAGAGAACCAGGTCAGCAGAGCTGCTCTAGAGCCAGAGAACCAGGTCAGCAGAGCTGCTCTAGAGCCAGAGAACCAGGTCAGCAGAGCTGCTCTAGAGCCAGAGAACCAGGTCAGGAGAGCTGCTGTAGAGCCAGAGAACCAGGTCAGCAGAGCTGCTCTAGAGCCAGAGAACCAGGTCAGCAGAGCTGCTGTAGAGCCAGAGAACCAGGTCAGCAGAGCCGTTGTAGAGCCTGAGACCCAGGTCAGCTTTGCCACTGTAGAGCCAGAGAACCAGTCAGCCCGATTGTTAATGAGGCCACTTAGTCCCTCCTTGTTACCACCCTGTCTCCTTTTGGGACCGCCCATCAGGACTGGATCTTTTACTTGCGGCGTTACACTGTCTCCTTCATTAGTCAGTAAGCACTATATTTTTTTCACAATGGCGACAGCTTGTCTGGTATTTGTATTCGGGGTTTTAGCGCGCGGCTGTAGAGCCTGAGAACCAGGTCAGCAGAGCTGCTCTAGAGCCAGAGAACCAGGTCAGCAGAGCTGCTGTAGAGCCAGAGAACCAGGTCAGCAGAGCCGTTGTAGAGCCAGAGAACCAGGTCAGCAGAGCCGTTGTAGAGCTAGAGAACCAGGTCAGCAGAGCTACTCCAGAGCCAGAGAATCAGGTCAGCAGAGACGTTGTAGAGCCAGAGAACCAGGTCAGCAGAGCTGCTGTAGAGCCAGAGAACCAGGTCAGCAAAGCCGTTGTAGAGCCAAAGAACCAGGTCAGCAGAGCCGCTCTAGAGCCTGAGAACCAGGTCAGCAGAGCAGCTCTAGAGCCAGAGAACCAGGTCAGCAGAGCCGTTGTAGAGCCAGAGAACCAGGTCAGCAGAGCCACTCTAGAGCCAGAGAAACAGGTCAGCAGAGCTGCTGTAGAGCCAGAGAACCAGGTCAGCAGAGCCGTTGTAGAGCTAGAGAACCAGGTCAGCAGAGCTACTCCAGAGCCAGAGAACCAGGTCAGCAGAGCCGTTGTAGAGCCAGAGAACCAGGTCAGCAGAGCTGCTGTAGAGCCAGAGAACCAGGTCAGCAAAGCCGTTGTAGAGCCAGAGAACCAGGTCAGCAGAGCCGCTCTAGAGCCTGAGAACCAGGTCAGCAGAGCGGCTGTAGAGCCTGAGAACCAGGTCAGCAGAGCTGTTGTAGAGCCAGAGAACCAGGTCAGCAGAGCTGCAGTAGAGCCAGAGAACCAGGTCAGCAGAGCCGCTCTAGAGCCAGAGAACCAGGTCAGCAGAGCCGCTCTAGAGCCAGAGAACCAGGTCAGCAGAGCTGCTCTAGAGCCAGAGAACCAGGACAGCAGAGCTGCTTTGGAGCCAGAGAACCAGGTCAGCAGAGTTGCTGTAGAGCCAGAGAACCAGGTCAGCAGAGTTGCTGTTGAGCCAGAGAACCAGGTCAGCAGAGCCGTTATAGAGCCAGAGAACCAGGTCAGCAGAGCTACTCTAGAGCCAGAGAACAAGGTCAGCAGAGCTGCTGTAGAGCCAGAGAACCAGGTCAGCAGAACCGTTGTAGAGCCAGAGAACCAGGTTAGCAGAGCTGCTGTAGAGCCAGAGAACCAGGTCAGCAGAGCTGCTCTAGAGCCAGAGAACCAGGTCAGCAGAGCTGCTATAGAGCCAGAGAACCAGGTCAGCAGAGCCGGTGTAGAGCCAGAGAACCAGGTCAGCAGAGCTGCTGTAGAGCCAGAGAACCAGGTCAGCAGAGCCGCTGTAGAGCCAGAGAACCAGGTCAGCAGAGCCGCTGTAGAGCCAGAGAACCAGGTCAGCAGAGCCGCTGTAGAGACAGAGAACCAGGTCAGCAGAGCTGCTCTAGAGCCAGAGAACCAGGTCAGCAGAGCCATTGTACAGCCAGAGAACCAGGTCAGCAGAGCCACTCTAGAGCCTGAGAACTAGGTCAGCAGAGCCATTGTACAGCCAGAGAACCAGGTCAGCAGAGCCACTCTAGAGCCTGAGAACCAGGTCAGCAAAGCTGCTCTAGAGCCAGAGAACTAGGTCAGCAGAGCTGCTCTAGAGCCTGAGAACCAGGTCAGCAGAGCTGTTGTAGAGCAAGAGAACCAGGTCAGCAGAGCTGCTCTAGAGCCAGAGAACCAGGTCAGCAGAGCCGCTGTAGAGCCAGAGAACCAGGTCAGCAGAGCCGCTGTAGAGCCAGAGAACCAGGTCAGCAGAGCTGCTGTAGAGCCAGAGAACCAGGTCAGCAGAGCTGTTGTAGAGCAAAAGAACCAGGTCAGCAAGCCATTGTAGAGCCAGAGAACCAGGTCAGCAAAGCTGCTCTAGAGCCAGAGAACCAGGTCAGCAGAGCTGCTCTAGAGCCAGAGAACCAGATCAGCAGAGTTGCTGTAGAGCCAGAGAACCAGGTCAGCAGAGCCGCTGTAGAGCCAGAGAAACGGGTCAGCAGAGCCGCTGTAGAGCCAGAGAAACGGGTCAGCAGAGCCGCTCTAGAGCCAGAGAACCAGGTCAGCAGAGCCATTGTAGAGCCAGAGAACCAGGTCAGCAGAGCTGTTGTAGAGCCAGAGAACCAGGTCAGCAGAGCTGCTCTAGAGCCAGAAAACCAGGTCAGCAGAACGGGTGTAGACCCTGAGAACCAGGTCAGCAGAGCCGTTGTAGAGCCAGAGAACCAGGTCAGCAAAGCTGCTTTAGAGCCAGAGAACTAGGTCAGCAGAGCTGCTGTAGAGCCAGAGAACCAGGTCAGCAGAGCCGTTGTAGAGCCAGAGAACCAGGTCAGCAGAGCTTCTGTAGAGCCAGAGAACCAGGTCAGCAGAGCTTCTGTAGAGCCAGAGAACCAGGTCAGCAGAGCTGCTGTAGAGCCAGAGAACCAGGTCAGCAGAGACGTTCTAGAGCCAGAGAACCAGGTCAGCAGAGCTGCTCTAGAGTCAGAGAACAGGGTCAGCAGAGTGGCTGTGGAGCCAGAGAACCAGGTCAGCAGACCTGCTGTAGAGCCAGAGAACCTGGTCACAAAGCTGCTGTAGAGCCAGAGAACCAGGTCAGCAGAGCCGCTCTGTAGCCAGAGAACCAGGTCAGCAGAGCTGCTGTAGAGCCAGAGAACCAGGTCAGCAGAGCTGCTGTAGAGCCAGAGAACCAGGTCAGCAGAGCTGCTGTAGAGCCAGAGAACCAGGTCAGCAGAGCTGCTCTAGAGCCAGAGAACCAGGTCAGCAGAGCTGCCTTTTGAGCCAGAGAACCAGGACAGTAGAGCTGCTCTAAAGCCTGAGAACCAGGTCAGCAGAGCTGCTCTAGAGCCAGAGAACCAGATCAGCAGAGCTGCTCTAGAGCCAGAGAACCAGGTCAGCAGAGCTGCTGTAGAGCCAGAGAACCAGGTCAGCAGAGCTGCTGTAGAGCCAGAGAACCAGGTCAGCAGAGCAGCTCTAGAGCCAGAGAACCAGGTCAGCAGAGATGCTCTAGAGCCAGAGAACCAGGTCAGCAGAGCTGCTCTAGAGCCAGAGAACCAGGTGAGGAGAGCTGCTGTAGAGCCAGAGAACCAGGTCAGCAGAGCTGCTCTAGAGCCAGAGAACCAGGTCAGCAGAGCCGCTCTAGAGCCAGAGAACCAGGTCAGCAGAGCTGCTGTAGAGCCAGAGAACCAGGTCAGCAGAGCCGTTGTAGAGCCTGAGACCCAGGTCAGCTTAGCCACTGTAGAGCCAGAGAACCAGTCAGCCCGATTGTTAATGAGGCCACTTAGTCCCTCCTTGTTACCGCCCTGTCTCCTTTTGGGACCGCCCATCAGGACTGGATCTTTTACTTGCGGCGTTACACTGTCTCCTTCATTAGTCAGTAAGCACTATATTTTTTTCACAATGGCGACAGCTTGTCTGGTATTTGTATTCGGGGTTTTAGCGCGCGGCTGTAGAGCCTGAGAACCAGGTCAGCAAAGCCGTTGTAGAGCCAGAGAACCAGGTCAGCAGAGCTGCTCTAGAGCCAGAGAACCAGGTCAGCAGAGCTGCTCTAGAGCCAGAGAACCAGGTCAGCAGAGCTGCTCTAGAGCCAGAGAACCAGGTCAGCAGAGCTGCTCTAGAGCTAGAGAACCAGGTCAGCAGAGCTGCTGTAGAGCCAGAGAACCAGGTCAGCAGAGCCGTTGTAGAGCCAGAGAACCAGGTCAGCAGAGCTTCTGTAGAGCCAGAGAACCAGGTCAGCAGAGCTTCTGTAGAGCCAGAGAACCAGGTCAGCAGAGCTGCTGTAGAGCCAGAGAACCAGGTCAGCAGGGCCTTCTAGAGCCAGAGAACAAGGTCAGCAGAGCTGCTCTAGAGTCAGAGAACAGGGTCAGCAGAGTGGCTGTGGAGCCAGAGAACCAGGTCAGCAGACCTGCTGTAGACCCAGAGAACCAGGTCACAAAGCTGCTGTAGAGCCAGAGAACCAGGTCAGCAGAGCGGCTGTAGAGCCTGAGAGCCAGGTCAGCAGAGCCGTTGTAGAGCCAGAGAACCAGGTCAGCAGAGCTGCTCTAGAGCCAGAGAACCAGGTCAGCAGGGCTGCTGTAGAGCCAGAGAACCAGGTCAGCAGAGCTGCTGTAGAGCCAGAGAACCAGGTCAGCAGGGCTGCTGTAGAGCCAGAGAACCAGGTCAGCAGAGCTGCTCTAGAGCTTGAGAACCAGGTCAGCAGAGCTGCTGTAGAGCCAGAGAACCAGGTCAGCAGAGCTGCTGTAGAGCCAGAGAACCCGGTCAGCAGAGCCACTCTATATCCAGAGAACCAGGACAGCAGAGCTGCTGTAGAGCCAGAGAACAAGGTCACCAGAGTCGCTCTAGAGCCTGAGAACCAGGTCAGCAGAGCTGCTGTAGCATCAGAGACCGAGGTCAGCAGAGCTGCTCTATGGCCAGAGTACCAGGTCAGCAGACCAGGTCAGCGGAGGTGTTGTAGAGCCAGAGAACCAGGTCAGCAATCCGTTGTAGAGCCAGAGAACCAGGTCAGCAGAGCCGCTCTAGAGCCAGAGAACCAGGTCAGCAATCCGTTGTAGAGCCAGAGAACCAGATCAGCAGATCTGCTGTAGAGCCAGAGAACCAGGTCAGCAGAGCAGCTCTAGAGCCAGAGAACCAGGTCAGCAGAGCAGCTCGAGCCAGAGAACCTGGTCAGCAGAGCTGCTGTAGAGCCAGAGAAGCAGGTCAGCAGACCGCTGTAGAGCCAGAGAACCAGGTCAGCAGAGCCGCTCTAGAGCCAGAGAACTAGGTCAGCAGAGCCGCTCTACAGCCAGAGAACCAGGTCAGCAGAGCAGCTGTAGAGCCAGAGAACCAGGTCAGCAGAGCTGCTCTAGAGCCAGAGAACAAGGTCAGCAGAGCTGCTCTAGAGCCAGAAAACCAGGTCAGCAGAGCTGCTGTAGAGCTAGAGAACCAGGTCAGCAGAACCGTTGTAGAGTCACAGAACCAGGTCAGCAGAGCTGCTCTAGAGCCAGAGAAGCAGGTCAGCAGAGCTGCTCTACAGCCAAAGAACGAGACCAGCAGAGCTGCTGTAGAGCCAGAGAACCAGGTCAGCAGAGCTGCTGGAGAGCCAGAGAACCAGGTCAGCAGAGCTGCTGGAGAGCCAGAGAACCAGGTCAGCAGAGCCGCTGTAGAGCCAGAGAACCAGGTCAGCAGAGCTGTTGTAGAGCTAGAGAACCAGGTCAGCAGAGCTGCTCTAGAGCCAGAGAACCAGGTCAGCAGAGCTGCTCTAGAGCCAGAGAACCAGGTCAGCAGAGCCGTTGTAGAGCCAGAGAACCAGGTCAGCAGAGCCATTGTAGAGCCAGAGAACCAGGTCAGCAGAGCCACTCTAGAGCCAGAGAACCAGGTCAGCAGAGCGGCTGTAGAGCCTGAGAACCAGGTCAGCAGAGCCGTTGTAGAGCCAGAGAACCAGGTCAGCAGAGATTTTGTAGAGCCAGAGAACCAGGTCTGCAGATCTGCTCTAGAGCCAGAGAACCAGGTCAGCAGAGCTGCTGTAGTGCCAGAGAACCAGGTCAGCTGAGCTGCTGTAGAGCCAGAGAACCAGGTCAGCAGAGCTGCTGTAGAGCCAGAGAACCAGGTCAGCAGAGCTGCTGTAGAGCCAGAGAACCAGGTCAGCAGAGCCGCTCTAGAGCTAGAGAACCAGGTCAGCAGAGCTGCTGTAGAGCCAGAGAACAAGGTCAGCAGAGTCGCTCTAGAGCCTGAGAACCAGGTCAGCAGAGCTGCTGTAGCGCCAGAGAATGATGTCAGCAGGGCTGTTCTATGTCCAGAGAACTGGGCCAGAGAACCAAGTCAGCGGACCAGGTCAGCAGGTGTTGTAGAGCCAGAGAACCAGGTCAGCAAGCCGTTGTAGAGCCAGAGAACCAGGTCAGCAGAGCAGCTCTAGAGCCAGAGAACCAGGTCAGCAGAGCTGCTGTAGAGCCAGAGAACCGGGTGAGCAGAGCTGCTGTAGAGCCACTGAACCAGGTCAGCAGAGCTAGTGTAGAGCCAGAGAACCAGGTCAGCCGAGCTGCTGTAGAGCCAGAGAACCAGGTCAGCAGAGCCGCTCTAGAGCCAGAGAACCAGGTCAGCAGAGCTGCTGTAGAGCCAGAGATTCAGGTCAGCAGAGCCACTGTAGAGCTAGAGAACCAGGTCAGCAGAGCTGCTGTAGAGCCAGAGAACCAGGTCAGCAGAACTGCTCTCGAGCCAGAGAACCAGGTCAGCAGAGAGGCTGTAGAGCCTGAGAACCAGGTCAGCAAAGCTGTTGTAGAGCCAGAGAACCAGGTCAGAAGAGCTGTTGTAGAGCCGAGAACCAGGTCAGCAGAGCTGCTCTTGAGCCAGAGAACCAGGTCAGCAGTGTGGCTGTAGAGCCTGAGAACCAGGACAGCAGAGCCGATGTACAGCCAGAGAACCAGGTCAGCAAAGCTGCTGTAGAGCGAGAGAACCAGGTCAGCAGAGCCGCTCTAGAGCCAGAGAACCAGGTCAGCAGAGCTGCTTTGGAGCCAGAGAACCAGGACAGCAGAGCTGCTTTGGAGCCAGAGAACCAGGTCAGCAGAGTTGCTGTAGAGCCAGAGAACCAGGTCAGCAGAGTTGATGTTGAGCCAGAGAACCAGGTCAGCAGAGCCAGAGAACCAGGTCAGCAGAGCCGTTATAGAGCCAGAGAACCAGGTCAGCAGAGCTACTCTAGAGCCAGAGAACAAGGTCAGCAGAGCCGCTGTAGAGCCAGAGAACCAGGTCAGCAGAACCGTTGTAGAGCCAGAGAACCAGGTCAGCAGAGCTGCTCTAGAGCCAGAGAACCAGGTCAGCAGAGCTGCTCTAGAGCCAGAGAACCAGGTCAGCAGAGGTGCTCTAGAGCCAGAGAACCAGGTCAGCAGAGCTGCTATAGAGCCAGAGAACCAGGTCAGCAGAGCTGCTATAGAGCCAGAGAACCAGGTCAGCAGAGCTGCTGTAGAGCCAGAGAACCAGGTCAGCAGAGCCGCTGTAGAGCCAGAGAACCAGGTCAGCAGAGCCGCTGTAGAGCCAGAGAACCAGGTCAGCAGAGCCACTGTAGAGCCAGAGAACCAGGTCAGCAGAGCCGCTGTAGAGACAGAGAACCAGGTCAGCAGAGCTGCTCTAGAGCCAGAGAACCAGGTCAGCAGAGCCATTGTACAGCCAGAGAACCAGGTCAGCAGAGCCACTCTAGAGCCTGAGAACTAGGTCAGCAGAGCCATTGTACAGCCAGAGAACCAGGTCAGCAGAGCCACTCTAGAGCCTGAGAACCAGGTCAGCAAAGCTGCTCTAGAGCCAGAGAACTAGGTCAGCAGAGCTGCTCTAGAGCCTGAGAACCAGGTCAGCAGAGCTGTTGTAGAGCAAGAGAACCAGGTCAGCAGAGCTCCTCTAGAGCCAGAGAACCAGGTCAGCAGAGCTGCTGTAGAGCCAGAGAACCAGGTCAGCAGAGCTGTTGTAGAGCAAAAGAACCAGGTCAGCAAGCCATTGTAGAGCCAGAGAACCAGGTCAGCAGAGCTGCCCTAGAGCCAGAGAACCAGGTCAGCAGAGCTGCTCTAGAGCCAGAGAACCAGATCAGCAGAGTCGCTGTAGAGCCAGAGAACCAGGTCAGCAGAGCCACTCTAGAGCCAGAGAACCAGATCAGCAGAGTCGCTGTAGAGCCAGAGAAACGGGTCAGCAGAGCCGCTCTAGAGCCAGAGAACCAGGTCAGCAGAGCGGCTGTAGAGTCTGAGAACCAGGTCAGCAGAGCCATTGTAGAGCCAGAGAACCAGGTCAGCAGAGCTGTTGTAGAGCTAGAGAACCAGGTCAGCAGAGCTGCTCTAGAGCCAGAGAACCAGGTCAGCAGAGCTGCTGTAGAGCTAGAGAACCAGGTCAGCAGAACCGTTGTAGAGTCACAGAACCAGGTCAGCAGAGCTGCTCTAGAGCCAGAGAAGCAGGTCAGCAGAGCTGCTCTACAGCCAAAGAACGAGACCAGAAGAGACCAGCAGAGCTGCTGTAGAGCCAGAGAACCAGGTCAGCAGAGCTGCTGTAGAGCCAGAGAACCAGGTCAGCAGAGCTGCTGTAGAGCCAGAGAACCAGGTCAGCAGAGCTGCTGTAGAGCCAGAGAACCAGGTCAGCAGAGCCGCTGTAGAGCCAGAGAACCAGGTCAGCAGAGCTGCTGTAGAGCTAGAGAACCAGGTCAGCAGAGCTGCTCTAGAGCCAGAGAACCAGGTCAGCAGAGCTGCTCTAGAGCCAGAGAACCAGGTCAGCAGAGCTGCTCTAGAGCCAGAGAACCAGGTCAGCAGAGCCGTTGTAGAGCCAGAGAACCAGGTCAGCAGAGCCGTTGTAGAGCCAGAGAACCAGGTCAGCAGAGCCATTGTAGAGCCAGAGAACCAGGTCAGCAGAGCCACTCTAGAGCCAGAGAACCAGGTCAGCAGAGCGGCTGTAGAGCCTGAGAACCAGGTCAGCAGAGCCGTTGTAGAGCCAGAGAACCAGGTCAGCAGAGATTTTGTAGAGCCAGAGAACCAGGTCTGCAGAGCTGCTCTAGAGCCAGAGAACCAGGTCAGCAGAGCTGCTGTAGTGCCAGAGAACCAGGTCAGCTGAGCTGCTGTAGAGCCAGAGAACCAGGTCAGCAGAGCTGCTGTAGAGCCAGAGAACCAGGTCAGCAGAGCTGCTGTAGAGCCAGAGAACCAGGTCAGCAGAGCCGCTCTAGAGCTAGAGAACCAGGTCAGCAGAGCTGCTGTAGAGCCAGAGAACAAGGTCAGCAGAGTCGCTCTAGAGCCTGAGAACCAGGTCAGCAGAGCTGCTGTAGCGCCAGAGAATGATGTCAGCAGGGCTGTTCTATGTCCAGAGAACTGGGCCAGAGAACCAAGTCAGCGGACCAGGTCAGCAGGTGTTGTAGAGCCAGAGAACCAGGTCAGCAAGCCGTTGTAGAGCCAGAGAACCAGGTCAGCAGAGCAGCTCTAGAGCCAGAGAACCAGGTCAGCAGAGCTGCTGTAGAGCCAGAGAACCGGGTGAGCAGAGCTGCTGTAGAGCCACTGAACCAGGTCAGCAGAGCTAGTGTAGAGCCAGAGAACCAGGTCAGCCGAGCTGCTGTAGAGCCAGAGAACCAGGTCAGCAGAGCCGCTCTAGAGCCAGAGAACCAGGTCAGCAGAGCTGCTGTAGAGCCAGAGATTCAGGTCAGCAGAGCCACTGTAGAGCTAGAGAACCAGGTCAGCAGAGCTGCTGTAGAGCCAGAGAACCAGGTCAGCAGAACTGCTCTAGAGCCAGAGAACCAGGTCAGCAGAGCGGCTGTAGAGCCTGAGAACCAGGTCAGCAAAGCTGTTGTAGAGCCAGAGAACCAGGTCAGAAGAGCTGTTGTAGAGCCGAGAACCAGGTCAGCAGAGCTGCTCTTGAGCCAGAGAACCAGGTCAGCAGTGTGGCTGTAGAGCCTGAGAACCAGGACAGCAGATTCGATGAACAGCCAGAGAACCAGGTCAGCAAAGCTGCTGTAGAGCCAGAGAACCAGGTCAGCAGGGCTGCTGTAGAGCCAGAGAACCAGGTCAGCAGAGCAGCTGTAGAGCCAGAGAACCAGGTCAGCAGAGCTGCTCTAGAGCCAGAAAACCAGGTCAGCAGAGCTGCTGTAGAGCTAGAGAACCAGGTCAGCAGAACCGTTGTAGAGTCACAGAACCAGGTCAGCAGAGCTGCTCTAGAGCCAGAGAAGCAGGTCAGCAGAGCTGCTCTACAGCCAAAGAACGAGACCAGCAGAGCTGCTGTAGAGCCAGAGAACCAGGTCAGCAGAGCTGCTGTAGAGCCAGAGAACCAGGTCAGCAGAGCTGCTGTAGAGCCAGAGAACCAGGTCAGCAGAGCTGCTGTAGAGCCAGAGAATCAGGTCAGCAGAGCTGCTGGAGAGCCAGAGAACCAGGTCAGCAGAGCCGCTGTAGAGCCAGAGAACCAGGTCAGCAGAGCTGTTGTAGAGCCAGAGAACCAGGTCAGCAGAGCTGCTCTAGAGCCAGAGAACCAGGTCAGCAGAGCTGCTCTAGAGCCAGAGAACCAGGTCAGCAGAGCTGCTCTAGAGCCAGAGAACCAGGTCAGCAGAGCTGCTATAGAGCCAGAGAACCAGGTCAGCAGAGCTGCTGTAGAGCCAGAGAACCAGGTCAGCAGAGCCGCTGTAGAGCCAGCGAACCAGGTCAGCAGAGCCGCTGTAGAGCCAGAGAACCAGGTCAGCAGAGCCACTGTAGAGCCAGAGAACCAGGTCAGCAGAGCCGCTGTAGAGACAGAGAACCAGGTCAGCAGAGCTGCTCTAGAGCCAGAGAACCAGGTCAGCAGAGCCATTGTACAGCCAGAGAACCAGGTCAGCAGAGCCACTCTAGAGCCTGAGAACTAGGTCAGCAGAGCCATTGTCCAGCCAGAGAACCAGGTCAGCAGAGCCACTCTAGAGCCTGAGAACCAGGTCAGCAAAGCTGCTCTAGAGCCAGAGAACTAGGTCAGCAGAGCTGCTCTAGAGCCTGAGAACCAGGTCAGCAGAGCTGTTGTAGAGCAAGAGAACCAGGTCAGCAGAGCTCCTCTAGAGCCAGAGAACCAGGTCAGCAGAGCTGCTGTAGAGCCAGAGAACCAGGTCAGCAGAGCTGTTGTAGAGCAAAAGAACCAGGTCAGCAAGCCATTGTAGAGCCAGAGAACCAGGTCAGCAGAGCTGCCCTAGAGCCAGAGAACCAGGTCAGCAGAGCTGCTCTAGAGCCAGAGAACCAGATCAGCAGAGTCGCTGTAGAGCCAAAGAACCAGGTCAGCTGAGCCACTCTAGAGCCAGAGAACCAGATCAGCAGAGTCGCTGTAGAGCCAGAGAAACGGGTCAGCAGAGTCGCTGTAGAGCCAGAGAAACGGGTCAGCAGAGCCGCTCTAGAGCCAGAGAACCAGGTCAGCAGAGCTGCTGTAGAGCCAGAGAACCAGGTCAGCAGAGCTGCTCTAGAGCCAGAGAACCAGGTCAGCAGAGCTGCTCTAGAGCCAGAGAACCAGGTCAGCAGAGCTGCTCTAGAGACAGAGAACCAGGTCAGCAGAGCTGCTGTAGAGCCAGAGAACCAGGTCAGCAGAGCTGCTGTAGAGCCAGAGAACCAGGTCAGCAGAGCTGCTGTAGAGCCAGAGAACCAGGTCAGCAGAGCTGCTGTAGAGCCAGAGAACCAGGTCAGCAGAGCCGCTGTAGAGCCAGAGAACCAGGTCAGCAGAGCTGTTGTAGAGCTAGAGAACCAGGTCAGCAGAGCTGCTCTAGAGCCAGAGAACCAGGTCAGCAGAGCTGCTCTAGAGCCAGAGAACCAGGTCAGCAGAGCTGCTCTAGAGCCAGAGAACCAGGTCAGCAGAGCCGTTGTAGAGCCAGAGAACCAGGTCAGCAGAGCCGTTGTAGAGCCAGAGAACCAGGTCAGCAGAGCCATTGTAGAGCCAGAGAACCAGGTCAGCAGAGCGGCTGTAGAGCCTGAGAACCAGGTCAGCAGAGCCGTTGTAGAGCCAGAGAACCAGGTCAGCAGAGATTTTGTAGAGCCAGAGAACCAGGTCTGCAGAGCTGCTCTAGAGCCAGAGAACCAGGTCAGCAGAGCTGCTGTAGTGCCAGAGAACCAGGTCAGCTGAGCTGCTGTAGAGCCAGAGAACCAGGTCAGCAGAGCTGCTGTAGAGCCAGAGAACCAGGTCAGCAGAGCTGCTGTAGAGCCAGAGAACCAGGTCAGCAGAGCCGCTCTAGAGCTAGAGAACCAGGTCAGCAGAGCTGCTGTAGAGCCAGAGAACAAGGTCAGCAGAGTCGCTCTAGAGCCTGAGAACCAGGTCAGCAGAGCTGCTGTAGCGCCAGAGAATGATGTCAGCAGGGCTGTTCTATGTCCAGAGAACTGGGCCAGAGAACCAAGTCAGCGGACCAGGTCAGCAGGTGTTGTAGAGCCAGAGAACCAGGTCAGCAAGCCGTTGTAGAGCCAGAGAACCAAGTCAGCAGAGCAGCTCTAGAGCCAGAGAACCAGGTCAGCAGAGCTGCTGTAGAGCCAGAGAACCGGGTGAGCAGAGCTGCTGTAGAGCCACTGAAC
The DNA here is from genome assembly GCA_963921515.1 of Calotriton arnoldi. Lineage (NCBI taxonomy): Eukaryota > Metazoa > Chordata > Amphibia > Caudata > Salamandridae > Calotriton > Calotriton arnoldi. The sequence continues at coordinate 364,269 of CAWUFW010005313.1, read as the reverse complement.
CAGGTCAGCAGAGCTAGTGTAGAGCCAGAGAACCGGTCAGCCGAGCTGCTGTAGAGCCAGAGAACCAGGTCAGCAGAGCCGCTCTAGAGCCAGAGAACCAGGTCAGCAGAGCCGCTCTAGAGCCAGAGAACCAGGTCAGCAGAGCCACTGTAGAGCTAGAGAACCAGGTCAGCAGAGCTGCTGTAGAGCCAGAGAACCAGGTCAGCAGAACTGCTCTAGAGCCAGAGAACCAGGTCAGCAGAGCGGCTGTAGAGCCTGAGAACCAGGTCAGCAAAGCTGTTGTAGAGCCAGAGAACCAGGTCAGAAGAGCTGTTGTAGAGCCGAGAACCAGGTCAGCAGAGCTGCTCTTGAGCCAGAGAACCAGGTCAGCAGTGTGGCTGTAGAGCCTGAGAACCAGGACAGCAGAGCCGATGAACAGCCAGAGAACCAGGTCAGCAAAGCTGCTGTAGAGCCAGAGAACCAGGTCAGCAGGGCTGCTGTAGAGCCAGAGAACCAGGTCAGCAGAGCAGCTGTAGAGCCAGAGAACCAGGTCAGCAGAGCTGCTCTAGAGCCAGAAAACCAGGTCAGCAGAGCTGCTGTAGAGCTAGAGAACCAGGTCAGCAGAACCGTTGTAGAGTCACAGAACCAGGTCAGCAGAGCTGCTCTAGAGCCAGAGAAGCAGGTCAGCAGAGCTGCTCTACAGCCAAAGAACGAGACCAGCAGAGCTGCTGTAGAGCCAGAGAACCAGGTCAGCAGAGCTGCTGTAGAGCCAGAGAAGCAGGTCAGCAGAGCTGCTGTAGAGCCAGAGAACCAGGTCAGCAGAGCCGCTGTAGAGCCAGAGAAACAGGTCAGCAGAGCCGCTCTAGAGCCAGAGAACCAGTTCAGCAAAGCTGCTCTAGAGCCAGAGAACTAGGTCAGCAGAGGCTGCTCTAGAGCCAGAGAACCAGGTTAGCAGAGCTGCTCTAGAGCCAGAGAACCAGATCAGCAGAGCTGCTGTAGAGCCAGAGAACCAGGTCAGCAGAGCTGCCTTTTGAGCCAGAGAACCAGGTCAGCAGAGCTGCTCTAAAGCCTGAGAACCAGGTCAGCAGAGCTGCTATAGAGCCAGAGAACCAGATCAGCAGAGCTGCTCTAGAGCCAGAGAACCAGGTCAGCAGAGCTGCTCTAGAGCCAGAGAACCAGGTCAGGAGAGCTGCTGTAGAGCCAGAGAACCAGGTCAGCAGAGCTGCTCTAGAGCCAGAGAACCAGGTCAGCAGAGCTGCTGTAGAGCCAGAGAACCAGGTCAGCAGAGCCGTTGTAGAGCCTGAGACCCAGGTCAGCTTTGCCACTGTAGAGCCAGAGAACCAGTCAGCCCGATTGTTAATGAGGCCACTTAGTCCCTCCTTGTTACCACCCTGTCTCCTTTTGGGACCGCCCATCAGGACTGGATCTTTTACTTGCGGTGTTACACTGTCTCCTTCATTAGTCAGTAAGCACTATATTTTTTTCACAATGGCAACAGCTTGTCTGGTATTTGTATTCGGGGTTTTAGCGCGCTGCTGTAGAGCCTGAGAACCAGGTCAGCAGAGCTGCTCTAGAGCCAGAGAACCAGGTCAGCAGAGCTGCTGTAGAGCCAGAGAACCAGGTCAGCAGAGCCGTTGTAGAGCCAGAGAACCAGGTCAGCAGAGCCGTTGTAGAGCTAGAGAACCAGGTCAGCAGAGCTACTCCAGAGCCAGAGAATCAGGTCAGCAGAGACGTTGTAGAGCCAGAGAACGAGGTCAGCAGAGCTGCTGTAGAGCCAGAGAACCAGGTCAGCAAAGCCGTTGTAGAGCCAGAGAACCAGGTCAGCAGAGCCACTCTAGAGCCTGAGAACCAGGTCAGCAGAGCAGCTCTAGAGCCAGAGAACCAGGTCAGCAGAGCCGTTGTAGAGCCAGAGAACCAGGTCAGCAGAGCCACTCTAGAGCCAGAGAACCAGGTCAGCAGAGCTGCTGTAGAGCCAGAGAACCAGGTCAGCAGAGCCGTTGTAGAGCTAGAGAACCAGGTCAGCAGAGCTACTCCAGAGCCAGAGAACCAGGTCAGCAGAGCCGTTGTAGAGCCAGAGAACCAGGTCAGCAGAGCTGCTGTAGAGCCAGAGAACCAGGTCAGCAAAGCCGTTGTAGAGCCAGAGAACCAGGTCAGCAGAGCCGCTCTAGAGCCTGAGAACCAGGTCAGCAGAGCGGCTGTAGAGCCTGAGAACCAGGTCAGCAGAGCTGTTGTAGAGCCAGAGAACCAGGTCAGCAGAGCTGCAGTAGAGCCAGAGAACCAGGTCAGCAGAGCCGCTCTAGAGCCAGAGAACCAGGTCAGCAGAGCCGCTCTAGAGCCAGAGAACCAGGTCAGCAGAGCCGCTCTAGAGCCAGAGAACCAGGTCAGCAGAGCTGCTCTAGAGCCAGAGAACCAGGACAGCAGAGCTGCTTTGGAGCCAGAGAACCAGGTCAGCAGAGTTTCTGTAGAGCCAGAGAACCAGGTCAGCAGAGTTGCTGTTGAGCCAGAGAACCAGGTCAGCAGAGCCGTTATAGAGCCAGAGAACCAGGTCAGCAGAGCTACTCTAGAGCCAGAGAACAAGGTCAGCAGAGCTGCTGTAGAGCCAGAGAACCAGGTCAGCAGAACCGTTATAGAGCCAGAGAACCAGGTCAGCAGAGCTGCTCTAGAGCCAGAGAACCAGGTCAGCAGAGCTGCTATAGAGCCAGAGAACCAGGTCAGCAGAGCCGGTGTAGAGCCAGAGAACCAGGTCAGCAGAGCTGCTGTAGAGCCAGAGAACCAGGTCAGCAGAGCCGCTGTAGAGCCAGAGAACCAGGTCAGCAGAGCCGCTGTAGAGCCAGAGAACCAGGTCAGCAGAGCCGCTGTAGAGACAGAGAACCAGGTCAGCAGAGCTGCTCTAGAGCCAGAGAACCAGGTCAGCAGAGCCATTGTACAGCCAGAGAACCAGGTCAGCAGAGCCACTCTAGAGCCTGAGAACTAGGTCAGCAGAGCCATTGTACAGCCAGAGAACCAGGTCAGCAGAGCCACTCTAGAGCCTGAGAACCAGGTCAGCAAAGCTGCTCTAGAGCCAGAGAACTAGGTCAGCAGAGCTGCTCTAGAGCCTGAGAACCAGGTCAGCAGAGCTGTTGTAGAGCAAGAGAACCAGGTCAGCAGAGCTGCTCTAGAGCCAGAGAACCAGGTCAGCAGAGCTGCTGTAGAGCCAGAGAACCAGGTCAGCAGAGCCGCTGTAGAGCCAGAGAACCAGGTCAGCAGAGCCGCTGTAGAGCCAGAGAACCAGGTCAGCAGAGCTGCTGTAGAGCCAGAGAACCAGGTCAGCAGAGCTGTTGTAGAGCAAAAGAACCAGGTCAGCAAGCCATTGTAGAGCCAGAGAACCAGGTCAGCAAAGCTGCTCTAGAGCCAGAGAACCAGGTCAGCAGAGCTGCTCTAGAGCCAGAGAACCAGATCAGCAGAGTTGCTGTAGAGCCAGAGAACCAGGTCAGCAGAGCCGCTGTAGAGCCAGAGAAACGGGTCAGCAGAGCCGCTGTAGAGCCAGAGAACCAGGTCAGCAGAGCCATTGTAGAGCCAGAGAACCAGGTCAGCAGAGCCATTGTAGAGCCAGAGAACCAGGTCAGCAGAGCCACTCTAGAGCCAGAGAACCAGGTCAGCAGAGCGGCTGTAGAGCCTGAGAACCAGGTCAGCAGAGCCGTTGTAGAGCCAGAGAACCAGGTCAGCAGAGATTTTGTAGAGCCAGAGAACCAGGTCTGCAGATCTGCTCTAGAGCCAGAGAACCAGGTCAGCAGAGCTGCTGTAGTGCCAGAGAACCAGGTCAGCTGAGCTGCTGTAGAGCCAGAGAACCAGGTCAGCAGAGCTGCTGTAGAGCCAGAGAACCAGGTCAGCAGAGCTGCTGTAGAGCCAGAGAACCAGGTCAGCAGAGCCGCTCTAGAGCTAGAGAACCAGGTCAGCAGAGCTGCTGTAGAGCCAGAGAACAAGGTCAGCAGAGTCGCTCTAGAGCCTGAGAACCAGGTCAGCAGAGCTGCTGTAGCGCCAGAGAATGATGTCAGCAGGGCTGTTCTATGTCCAGAGAACTGGGCCAGAGAACCAAGTCAGCGGACCAGGTCAGCAGGTGTTGTAGAGCCAGAGAACCAGGTCAGCAAGCCGTTGTAGAGCCAGAGAACCAGGTCAGCAGAGCAGCTCTAGAGCCAGAGAACCAGGTCAGCAGAGCTGCTGTAGAGCCAGAGAACCGGGTGAGCAGAGCTGCTGTAGAGCCACTGAACCAGGTCAGCAGAGCTAGTGTAGAGCCAGAGAACCAGGTCAGCCGAGCTGCTGTAGAGCCAGAGAACCAGGTCAGCAGAGCCGCTCTAGAGCCAGAGAACCAGGTCAGCAGAGCTGCTGTAGAGCCAGAGATTCAGGTCAGCAGAGCCACTGTAGAGCTAGAGAACCAGGTCAGCAGAGCTGCTGTAGAGCCAGAGAACCAGGTCAGCAGAACTGCTCTAGAGCCAGAGAACCAGGTCAGCAGAGAGGCTGTAGAGCCTGAGAACCAGGTCAGCAAAGCTGTTGTAGAGCCAGAGAACCAGGTCAGCAAAGCTGCTGTAGAGCGAGAGAACCAGGTCAGCAGAGCCGCTCTAGAGCCAGAGAACCAGGTCAGCAGAGCTGCTTTGGAGCCAGAGAACCAGGACAGCAGAGCTGCTTTGGAGCCAGAGAACCAGGTCAGCAGAGTTGCTGTAGAGCCAGAGAACCAGGTCAGCAGAGTTGCTGTTGAGCCAGAGAACCAGGTCAGCAGAGCCAGAGAACCAGGTTAGCAGAGCCGTTATAGAGCCAGAGAACCAGGTCAGCAGAGCTACTCTAGAGCCAGAGAACAAGGTCAGCAGAGCCGCTGTAGAGCCAGAGAACCAGGTCAGCAGAACCGTTGTAGAGCCAGAGAACCAGGTCAGCAGAGCTGCTCTAGAGCCAGAGAACCAGGTCAGCAGAGCTGCTCTAGAGCCAGAGAACCAGGTCAGCAGAGCTGCTCTAGAGCCAGAGAACCAGGTCAGCCGAGCTGCTATAGAGCCAGAGAACCAGGTCAGCAGAGCTGCTATAGAGCCAGAGAACCAGGTCAGCAGAGCTGCTGTAGAGCCGGAGAACCAGGTCAGCAGAGCCGCTGTAGAGCCAGAGAACCAGGTCAGCAGAGCTGCTCTAGAGCCAGAGAACCAGGTCAGGAGAGCTGCTGTAGAGCCAGAGAACCAGGTCAGCAGAGCTGCTCTAGAGCCAGAGAACCAGGTCAGCAGAGCTGCTGTAGAGCCAGAGAACCAGGTCAGCAGAGCCGTTGTAGAGCCTGAGACCCAGGTCAGCTTTGCCACTGTAGAGCCAGAGAACCAGTCAGCCCGATTGTTAATGAGGCCACTTAGTCCCTCCTTGTTACCACCCTGTCTCCTTTTGGGACCGCCCATCAGGACTGGATCTTTTACTTGCGGTGTTACACTGTCTCCTTCATTAGTCAGTAAGCACTATATTTTTTCACAATGGCAACAGCTTGTCTGGTATTTGTATTCGGGGTTTTAGCGCGCTGCTGTAGAGCCTGAGAACCAGGTCAGCAGAGCTGCTCTAGAGCCAGAGAACCAGGTCAGCAGAGCTGCTGTAGAGCCAGAGAACCAGGTCAGCAGAGCCGTTGTAGAGCCAGAGAACCAGGTCAGCAGAGCCGTTGTAGAGCTAGAGAACCAGGTCAGCAGAGCTACTCCAGAGCCAGAGAATCTGGTCAGCAGAGACGTTGTAGAGCCAGAGAACCAGGTCAGCAGAGCTGCTGTAGAGCCAGAGAACCAGGTCAGCAAAGCCGTTGTAGAGCCAGAGAACCAGGTCAGCAGAGCCACTCTAGAGCCTGAGAACCAGGTCAGCAGAGCAGCTCTAGAGCCAGAGAACCAGGTCAGCAGAGCCGTTGTAGAGCCAGAGAACCAGGTCAGCAGAGCCACTCTAGAGCCAGAGAACCAGGTCAGCAGAGCTGCTGTAGAGCCAGAGAACCAGGTCAGCAGAGCCGTTGTAGAGCTAGAGAACCAGGTCAGCAGAGCTACTCCAGAGCCAGAGAACCAGGTCAGCAGAGCCGTTGTAGAGCCAGAGAACCAGGTCAGCAGAGCTGCTGTAGAGCCAGAGAACCAGGTCAGCAAAGCCGTTGTAGAGCCAGAGAACCAGGTCAGCAGAGCCGCTCTAGAGCCTGAGAACCAGGTCAGCAGAGCGGCTGTAGAGCCTGAGAACCAGGTCAGCAGAGCTGTTGTAGAGCCAGAGAACCAGGTCAGCAGAGCTGCAGTAGAGCCAGAGAACCAGGTCAGCAGAGCCGCTCTAGAGCCAGAGAACCAGGTCAGCAGAGCTGCTCTAGAGCCAGAGAACCAGGTCAGCAGAGCCGCTCTAGAGCCAGAGAACCAGGTCAGCAGAGCTGCTCTAGAGCCAGAGAACCAGGACAGCAGAGCTGCTTTGGAGCCAGAGAACCAGGTCAGCAGAGTTTCTGTAGAGCCAGAGAACCAGGTCAGCAGAGTTGCTGTTGAGCCAGAGAACCAGGTCAGCAGAGCCGTTATAGAGCCAGAGAACCAGGTCAGCAGAGCTACTCTAGAGCCAGAGAACAAGGTCAGCAGAGCTGCTGTAGAGCCAGAGAACCAGGTCAGCAGAACCGTTATAGAGCCAGAGAACCAGGTCAGCAGAGCTGCTCTAGAGCCAGAGAACCAGGTCAGCAGAGCTGCTATAGAGCCAGAGAACCAGGTCAGCAGAGCCGGTGTAGAGCCAGAGAACCAGGTCAGCAGAGCTGCTGTAGAGCCAGAGAACCAGGTCAGCAGAGCCGCTGTAGAGCCAGAGAACCAGGTCAGCAGAGCCGCTGTAGAGCCAGAGAACCAGGTCAGCAGAGCCGCTGTAGAGACAGAGAACCAGGTCAGCAGAGCTGCTCTAGAGCCAGAGAACCAGGTCAGCAGAGCCATTGTACAGCCAGAGAACCAGGTCAGCAGAGCCGCTGTAGAGCCAGAGAACCAGGTCAGCAGAGCCGCTGTAGAGCCAGAGAACCAGGTCAGCAGAGCTGCTGTAGAGCCAGAGAACCAGGTCAGCAGAGCTGTTGTAGAGCAAAAGAACCAGGTCAGCAAGCCATTGTAGAGCCAGAGAACCAGGTCAGCAAAGCTGCTCTAGAGCCAGAGAACCAGGTCAGCAGAGCTGCTCTAGAGCCAGAGAACCAGATCAGCAGAGTTGCTGTAGAGCCAGAGAACCAGGTCAGCAGAGCCGCTGTAGAGCCAGAGAAACGGGTCAGCAGAGCCGCTGTAGAGCCAGAGAACCAGGTCAGCAGAGCCATTGTAGAGCCAGAGAACCAGGTCAGCAGAGCCATTGTAGAGCCAGAGAACCAGGTCAGCAGAGCCACTCTAGAGCCAGAGAACCAGGTCAGCAGAGCGGCTGTAGAGCCTGAGAACCAGGTCAGCAGAGCCGTTGTAGAGCCAGAGAACCAGGTCAGCAGAGATTTTGTAGAGCCAGAGAACCAGGTCTGCAGATCTGCTCTAGAGCCAGAGAACCAGGTCAGCAGAGCTGCTGTAGTGCCAGAGAACCAGGTCAGCTGAGCTGCTGTAGAGCCAGAGAACCAGGTCAGCAGAGCTGCTGTAGAGCCAGAGAACCAGGTCAGCAGAGCTGCTGTAGAGCCAGAGAACCAGGTCAGCAGAGCCGCTCTAGAGCTAGAGAACCAGGTCAGCAGAGCTGCTGTAGAGCCAGAGAACAAGGTCAGCAGAGTCGCTCTAGAGCCTGAGAACCAGGTCAGCAGAGCTGCTGTAGCGCCAGAGAATGATGTCAGCAGGGCTGTTCTATGTCCAGAGAACTGGGCCAGAGAACCAAGTCAGCGGACCAGGTCAGCAGGTGTTGTAGAGCCAGAGAACCAGGTCAGCAAGCCGTTGTAGAGCCAGAGAACCAGGTCAGCAGAGCAGCTCTAGAGCCAGAGAACCAGGTCAGCAGAGCTGCTGTAGAGCCAGAGAACCGGGTGAGCAGAGCTGCTGTAGAGCCACTGAACCAGGTCAGCAGAGCTAGTGTAGAGCCAGAGAACCAGGTCAGCCGAGCTGCTGTAGAGCCAGAGAACCAGGTCAGCAGAGCCGCTCTAGAGCCAGAGAACCAGGTCAGCAGAGCTGCTGTAGAGCCAGAGATTCAGGTCAGCAGAGCCACTGTAGAGCTAGAGAACCAGGTCAGCAGAGCTGCTGTAGAGCCAGAGAACCAGGTCAGCAGAACTGCTCTAGAGCCAGAGAACCAGGTCAGCAGAGAGGCTGTAGAGCCTGAGAACCAGGTCAGCAAAGCTGTTGTAGAGCCAGAGAACCAGGTCAGCAAAGCTGCTGTAGAGCGAGAGAACCAGGTCAGCAGAGCCGCTCTAGAGCCAGAGAACCAGGTCAGCAGAGCTGCTTTGGAGCCAGAGAACCAGGACAGCAGAGCTGCTTTGGAGCCAGAGAACCAGGTCAGCAGAGTTGCTGTAGAGCCAGAGAACCAGGTCAGCAGAGTTGCTGTTGAGCCAGAGAACCAGGTCAGCAGAGCCAGAGAACCAGGTTAGCAGAGCCGTTATAGAGCCAGAGAACCAGGTCAGCAGAGCTACTCTAGAGCCAGAGAACAAGGTCAGCAGAGCCGCTGTAGAGCCAGAGAACCAGGTCAGCAGAACCGTTGTAGAGCCAGAGAACCAGGTCAGCAGAGCTGCTCTAGAGCCAGAGAACCAGGTCAGCAGAGCTGCTCTAGAGCCAGAGAACCAGGTCAGCAGAGCTGCTCTAGAGCCAGAGAACCAGGTCAGCCGAGCTGCTATAGAGCCAGAGAACCAGGTCAGCAGAGCTGCTATAGAGCCAGAGAACCAGGTCAGCAGAGCTGCTGTAGAGCCGGAGAACCAGGTCAGCAGAGCCGCTGTAGAGCCAGAGAACCAGGTCAGCAGAGCTGCTCTAGAGCCAGAGAACCAGGTCAGGAGAGCTGCTGTAGAGCCAGAGAACCAGGTCAGCAGAGCTGCTCTAGAGCCAGAGAACCAGGTCAGCAGAGCTGCTGTAGAGCCAGAGAACCAGGTCAGCAGAGCCGTTGTAGAGCCTGAGACCCAGGTCAGCTTTGCCACTGTAGAGCCAGAGAACCAGTCAGCCCGATTGTTAATGAGGCCACTTAGTCCCTCCTTGTTACCACCCTGTCTCCTTTTGGGACCGCCCATCAGGACTGGATCTTTTACTTGCGGTGTTACACTGTCTCCTTCATTAGTCAGTAAGCACTATATTTTTTCACAATGGCAACAGCTTGTCTGGTATTTGTATTCGGGGTTTTAGCGCGCTGCTGTAGAGCCTGAGAACCAGGTCAGCAGAGCTGCTCTAGAGCCAGAGAACCAGGTCAGCAGAGCTGCTGTAGAGCCAGAGAACCAGGTCAGCAGAGCCGTTGTAGAGCCAGAGAACCAGGTCAGCAGAGCCGTTGTAGAGCTAGAGAACCAGGTCAGCAGAGCTACTCCAGAGCCAGAGAATCAGGTCAGCAGAGACGTTGTAGAGCCAGAGAACCAGGTCAGCAGAGCTGCTGTAGAGCCAGAGAACCAGGTCAGCAAAGCCGTTGTAGAGCCAGAGAACCAGGTCAGCAGAGCCACTCTAGAGCCTGAGAACCAGGTCAGCAGAGCAGCTCTAGAGCCAGAGAACCAGGTCAGCAGAGCCGTTGTAGAGCCAGAGAACCAGGTCAGCAGAGCCACTCTAGAGCCAGAGAACCAGGTCAGCAGAGCTGCTGTAGAGCCAGAGAACCAGGTCAGCAGAGCCGTTGTAGAGCTAGAGAACCAGGTCAGCAGAGCTACTCCAGAGCCAGAGAACCAGGTCAGCAGAGCCGTTGTAGAGCCAGAGAACCAGGTCAGCAGAGCTGCTGTAGAGCCAGAGAACCAGGTCAGCAAAGCCGTTGTAGAGCCAGAGAACCAGGTCAGCAGAGCCGCTCTAGAGCCTGAGAACCAGGTCAGCAGAGCGGCTGTAGAGCGTGAGAACCAGGTCAGCAGAGCTGTTGTAGAGCCAGAGAACCAGGTCAGCAGAGCTGCAGTAGAGCCAGAGAACCAGGTCAGCAGAGCCGCTCTAGAGCCAGAGAACCAGGTCAGCAGAGCCGCTCTAGAGCCAGAGAACCAGGTCAGCAGAGCCGCTCTAGAGCCAGAGAACCAGGTCAGCAGAGCTGCTCTAGAGCCAGAGAACCAGGACAGCAGAGCTGCTTTGGAGCCAGAGAACCAGGTCAGCAGAGTTTCTGTAGAGCCAGAGAACCAGGTCAGCAGAGTTGCTGTTGAGCCAGAGAACCAGGTCAGCAGAGCCGTTATAGAGCCAGAGAACCAGGTCAGCAGAGCTACTCTAGAGCCAGAGAACAAGGTCAGCAGAGCTGCTGTAGAGCCAGAGAACCAGGTCAGCAGAACCGTTATAGAGCCAGAGAACCAGGTCAGCAGAGCTGCTCTAGAGCCAGAGAACCAGGTCAGCAGAGCTGCTATAGAGCCAGAGAACCAGGTCAGCAGAGCCGGTGTAGAGCCAGAGAACCAGGTCAGCAGAGCTGCTGTAGAGCCAGAGAACCAGGTCAGCAGAGCCGCTGTAGAGCCAGAGAACCAGGTCAGCAGAGCCGCTGTAGAGCCAGAGAACCAGGTCAGCAGAGCCGCTGTAGAGACAGAGAACCAGGTCAGCAGAGCTGCTCTAGAGCCAGAGAACCAGGTCAGCAGAGCCATTGTACAGCCAGAGAACCAGGTCAGCAGAGCCACTCTAGAGCCTGAGAACTAGGTCAGCAGAGCCATTGTACAGCCAGAGAACCAGGTCAGCAGAGCCACTCTAGAGCCTGAGAACCAGGTCAGCAAAGCTGCTCTAGAGCCAGAGAACTAGGTCAGCAGAGCTGCTCTAGAGCCTGAGAACCAGGTCAGCAGAGCTGTTGTAGAGCAAGAGAACCAGGTCAGCAGAGCTGCTCTAGAGCCAGAGAACCAGGTCAGCAGAGCTGCTGTAGAGCCAGAGAACCAGGTCAGCAGAGCCGCTGTAGAGCCAGAGAACCAGGTCAGCAGAGCCGCTGTAGAGCCAGAGAACCAGGTCAGCAGAGCTGCTGTAGAGCCAGAGAACCAGGTCAGCAGAGCTGTTGTAGAGCAAAAGAACCAGGTCAGCAAGCCATTGTAGAGCCAGAGAACCAGGTCAGCAAAGCTGCTCTAGAGCCAGAGAACCAGGTCAGCAGAGCTGCTCTAGAGCCAGAGAACCAGATCAGCAGAGTTGCTGTAGAGCCAGAGAACCAGGTCAGCAGAGCCGCTGTAGAGCCAGAGAAACGGGTCAGCAGAGCCGCTGTAGAGCCAGAGAACCAGGTCAGCAGAGCCGTTGTAGAGCCAGAGAACCAGGTCAGCAGAGCCATTGTAGAGCCAGAGAACCAGGTCAGCAGAGCCACTCTAGAGCCAGAGAACCAGGTCAGCAGAGCGGCTGTAGAGCCTGAGAACCAGGTCAGCAGAGCTGTTGTAGAGCCAGAGAACCAGGTCAGCAGAGATTTTGTAGAGCCAGAGAACCAGGTCTGCAGATCTGCTCTAGAGCCAGAGAACCAGGTCAGCAGAGCTGCTGTAGTGCCAGAGAACCAGGTCAGCTGAGCTGCTGTAGAGCCAGAGAACCAGGTCAGCAGAGCTGCTGTAGAGCCAGAGAACCAGGTCAGCAGAGCTGCTGTAGAGCCAGAGAACCAGGTCAGCAGAGCCGCTCTAGAGCTAGAGAACCAGGTCAGCAGAGCTGCTGTAGAGCCAGAGAACAAGGTCAGCAGAGTCGCTCTAGAGCCTGAGAACCAGGTCAGCAGAGCTGCTGTAGCGCCAGAGAATGATGTCAGCAGGGCTGTTCTATGTCCAGAGAACTGGGCCAGAGAACCAAGTCAGCGGACCAGGTCAGCAGGTGTTGTAGAGCCAGAGAACCAGGTCAGCAAGCCGTTGTAGAGCCAGAGAACCAGGTCAGCAGAGCAGCTCTAGAGCCAGAGAACCAGGTCAGCAGAGCTGCTGTAGAGCCAGAGAACCGGGTGAGCAGAGCTGCTGTAGAGCCACTGAACCAGGTCAGCAGAGCTAGTGTAGAGCCAGAGAACCAGGTCAGCCGAGCTGCTGTAGAGCCAGAGAACCAGGTCAGCAGAGCCGCTCTAGAGCCAGAGAACCAGGTCAGCAGAGCTGCTGTAGAGCCAGAGATTCAGGTCAGCAGAGCCACTGTAGAGCTAGAGAACCAGGTCAGCAGAGCTGCTGTAGAGCCAGAGAACCAGGTCAGCAGAACTGCTCTAGAGCCAGAGAACCAGGTCAGCAGAGAGGCTGTAGAGCCTGAGAACCAGGTCAGCAAAGCTGTTGTAGAGCCAGAGAACCAGGTCAGCAAAGCTGCTGTAGAGCGAGAGAACCAGGTCAGCAGAGCCGCTCTAGAGCCAGAGAACCAGGTCAGCAGAGCTGCTTTGGAGCCAGAGAACCAGGACAGCAGAGCTGCTTTGGAGCCAGAGAACCAGGTCAGCAGAGTTGCTGTAGAGCCAGAGAACCAGGTCAGCAGAGTTGCTGTTGAGCCAGAGAACCAGGTCAGCAGAGCCAGAGAACCAGGTTAGCAGAGCCGTTATAGAGCCAGAGAACCAGGTCAGCAGAGCTACTCTAGAGCCAGAGAACAAGGTCAGCAGAGCCGCTGTAGAGCCAGAGAACCAGGTCAGCAGAACCGTTGTAGAGCCAGAGAACCAGGTCAGCAGAGCTGCTCTAGAGCCAGAGAACCAGGTCAGCAGAGCTGCTCTAGAGCCAGAGAACCAGGTCAGCAGAGCTGCTCTAGAGCCAGAGAACCAGGTCAGCCGAGCTGCTGTAGAGCCAGAGAACCAGGTCAGCAGAGCTGCTATAGAGCCAGAGAACCAGGTCAGCAGAGCTGCTGTAGAGCCGGAGAACCAGGTCAGCAGAGCCGCTGTAGAGCCAGAGAACCAGGTCAGCAGAGCCGCTGTAGAGCCAGAGAACCAGGTCAGCAGAGCCACTGTAGAGCCAGAGAACCAGGTCAGCAGAGCCGCTGTAGAGACAGAGAACCAGGTCAGCAGAGCTGCTCTAGAGCCAGAGAACCAGGTCAGCAGAGCCATTGTACAGCCAGAGAACCAGGTCAGCAGAGCCACTCTAGAGCCTGAGAACCAGGTCAGCAAAGCTGCTCTAGAGCCAGAGAACTAGGTCAGCAGAGCTGCTCTAGAGCCTGAGAACCAGGTCAGCAGAGCTGTTGTAGAGCAAGAGAACCAGGTCAGCAGAGCTCCTCTAGAGCCAGAGAACCAGGTCAGCAGAGCTGCTGTAGAGCCTGAGAACTAGGTCAGCAGAGCCATTGTACAGCCAGAGAACCAGGTCAGCAGAGCCACTCTAGAGCCTGAGAACCAGGTCAGCAAAGCTGCTCTAGAGCCAGAGAACTAGGTCAGCAGAGCTGCTCTAGAGCCTGAGAACCAGGTCAGCAGAGCTGTTGTAGAGCAAGAGAACCAGGTCAGCAGAGCTCCTCTAGAGCCAGAGAACCAGGTCAGCAGAGCTGCTGTAGAGCCAGAGAACCAGGTCAGCAGAGCTGTTGTAGAGCAAAAGAACCAGGTCAGCAAGCCATTGTAGAGCCAGAGAACCAGGTCAGCAGAGCTGCCCTAGAGCCAGAGAACCAGGTCAGCAGAGCTGCTCTAGAGCCAGAGAACCAGATCAGCAGAGTCGCTGTAGAGCCAGAGAACCAGGTCAGCAGAGCCACTCTAGAGCCAGAGAACCAGATCAGCAGAGTCGCTGTAGAGCCAGAGAAACGGGTCAGCAGAGCCGCTCTAGAGCCAGAGAACCAGGTCAGCAGAGCGGCTGTAGAGTCTGAGAACCAGGTCAGCAGAGCCATTGTAGAGCTAGAGAACCAGGTCAGCAGAGCTGCTCTAGAGCCAGAGAACCAGGTCAGCAGAGCTGCTGTAGAGCTAGAGAACCAGGTCAGCAGAACTGTTGTAGAGTCACAGAACCAGGTCAGCAGAGCTGCTCTAGAGCCAGAGAAGCAGGTCAGCAGAGCTGCTCTACAGCCAAAGAACGAGACCAGAAGAGACCAGCAGAGCTGCTGTAGAGCCAGAGAACCAGGTCAGCAGAGCTGCTGTAGAGCCAGAGAACCAGGTCAGCAGAGCTGCTGTAGAGCCAGAGAACCAGGTCAGCAGAGCCGCTGTAGAGCCAGAGAACCAGGTCAGCAGAGCTGTTGTAGAGCTAGAGAACCAGGTCAGCAGAGCTGCTCTAGAGCCAGAGAACCAGGTCAGCAGAGCTGCTCTAGAGCCAGAGAACCAGGTCAGCAGAGCTGCTCTAGAGCCAGAGAACCAGGTCAGCAGAGCCGTTGTAGAGCCAGAGAACCAGGTCAGCAGAGCCGTTGTAGAGCCAGAGAACCAGGTCAGCAGAGCCATTGTAGAGCCAGAGAACCAGGTCAGCAGAGCGGCTGTAGAGCCTGAGAACCAGGTCAGCAGAGCCATTGTAGAGCCAGAGAACCAGGTCAGCAGAGATTTTGTAGAGCCAGAGAACCAGGTCTGCAGAGCTGCTCTAGAGCCAGAGAACCAGGTCAGCAGAGCTGCTGTAGTGCCAGAGAACCAGGTCAGCTGAGCTGCTGTAGAGCCAGAGAACCAGGTCAGCAGAGCTGCTGTAGAGCCAGAGAACCAGGTCAGCAGAGCTGCTGTAGAGCCAGAGAACCAGGTCAGCAGAGCCGCTCTAGAGCTAGAGAACCAGGTCAGCAGAGCTGCTGTAGAGCCAGAGAACAAGGTCAGCAGAGTCGCTCTAGAGCCTGAGAACCAGGTCAGCAGAGCTGCTGTAGCGCCAGAGAATGATGTCAGCAGGGCTGTTCTATGTCCAGAGAACTGGGCCAGAGAACCAAGTCAGCGGACCAGGTCAGCAGGTGTTGTAGAGCCAGAGAACCAGGTCAGCAAGCCGTTGTAGAGCCAGAGAACCAGGTCAGCAGAGCAGCTCTAGAGCCAGAGAACCAGGTCAGCAGAGCTGCTGTAGAGCCAGAGAACCGGGTGAGCAGAGCTGCTGTAGAGCCAGAGAACCAGGTCAGCCGAGCTGCTGTAGAGCCAGAGAACCAGGTCAGCAGAGCCGCTCTAGAGCCAGAGAACCAGGTCAGCAGAGCTGCTGTAGAGCCAGAGATTCAGGTCAGCAGAGCCACTGTAGAGCTAGAGAACCAGGTCAGCAGAGCTGCTGTAGAGCCAGAGAACCAGGTCAGCAGAACTGCTCTAGAGCCAGAGAACCAGGTCAGCAGAGCGGCTGTAGAGCCTGAGAACCAGGTCAGCAAAGCTGTTGTAGAGCCAGAGAACCAGGTCAGAAGAGCTGTTGTAGAGCCGAGAACCAGGTCAGCAGAGCTGCTCTTGAGCCAGAGAACCAGGTCAGCAGTGTGGCTGTAGAGCCTGAGAACCAGGACAGCAGAGCCGATGAACAGCCAGAGAACCAGGTCAGCAAAGCTGTTGTAGAGCCAGAGAACCAGGTCAGCAGGGCTGCTGTAGAGCCTGAGAACCAGGTCAGCAGAGCTGTTGTAGAGCAAGAGAACCAGGTCAGCAGAGCTCCTCTAGAGCCAGAGAACCAGGTCAGCAGAGCTGCTGTAGAGCCAGAGAACCAGGTCAGCAGAGCTGTTGTAGAGCAAAAGAACCAGGTCAGCAAGCCATTGTAGAGCCAGAGAACCAGGTCAGCAGAGCTGCCCTAGAGCCAGAGAACCAGGTCAGCAGAGCTGCTCTAGAGCCAGAGAACCAGATCAGCAGAGTCGCTGTAGAGCCAGAGAACCAGGTCAGCAGAGCCACTCTAGAGCCAGAGAACCAGATCAGCAGAGTCGCTGTAGAGCCAGAGAAACGGGTCAGCAGAGCCGCTCTAGAGCCAGAGAACCAGGTCAGCAGAGCGGCTGTAGAGTCTGAGAACCAGGTCAGCAGAGCCATTGTAGAGCCAGAGAACCAGGTCAGCAGAGCTGTTGTAGAGCTAGAGAACCAGGTCAGCAGAGCTGCTCTAGAGCCAGAGAACCAGGTCAGCAGAGCTGCTGTAGAGCTAGAGAACCAGGTCAGCAGAACCGTTGTAGAGTCACAGAACCAGGTCAGCAGAGCTGCTCTAGAGCCAGAGAAGCAGGTCAGCAGAGCTGCTCTACAGCCAAAGAACGAGACCAGAAGAGACCAGCAGAGCTGCTGTAGAGCCAGAGAACCAGGTCAGCAGAGCTGCTGTAGAGCCAGAGAACCAGGTCAGCAGAGCTGCTGTAGAGCCAGAGAACCAGGTCAGCAGAGCTGCTGTAGAGCCAGAGAACCAGGTCAGCAGAGCCGCTGTAGAGCCAGAGAACCAGGTCAGCAGAGCTGCTGTAGAGCTAGAGAACCAGGTCAGCAGAGCTGCTCTAGAGCCAGAGAACCAGGTCAGCAGAGCTGCTCTAGAGCCAGAGAACCAGGTCAGCAGAGCTGCTCTAGAGCCAGAGAACCAGGTCAGCAGAGCCGTTGTAGAGCCAGAGAACCAGGTCAGCAGAGCCGTTGTAGAGCCAGAGAACCAGGTCAGCAGAGCCATTGTAGAGCCAGAGAACCAGGTCAGCAGAGCCACTCTAGAGCCAGAGAACCAGGTCAGCAGAGCGGCTGTAGAGCCTGAGAACCAGGTCAGCAGAGCCGTTGTAGAGCCAGAGAACCAGGTCAGCAGAGATTTTGTAGAGCCAGAGAACCAGGTCTGCAGAGCTGCTCTAGAGCCAGAGAACCAGGTCAGCAGAGCTGCTGTAGTGCCAGAGAACCAGGTCAGCTGAGCTGCTGTAGAGCCAGAGAACCAGGTCAGCAGAGCTGCTGTAGAGCCAGAGAACCAGGTCAGCAGAGCTGCTGTAGAGCCAGAGAACCAGGTCAGCAGAGCCGCTCTAGAGCTAGAGAACCAGGTCAGCAGAGCTGCTGTAGAGCCAGAGAACAAGGTCAGCAGAGTCGCTCTAGAGCCTGAGAACCAGGTCAGCAGAGCTGCTGTAGCGCCAGAGAATGATGTCAGCAGGGCTGTTCTATGTCCAGAGAACTGGGCCAGAGAACCAAGTCAGCGGACCAGGTCAGCAGGTGTTGTAGAGCCAGAGAACCAGGTCAGCAAGCCGTTGTAGAGCCAGAGAACCAGGTCAGCAGAGCAGCTCTAGAGCCAGAGAACCAGGTCAGCAGAGCTGCTGTAGAGCCAGAGAACCGGGTGAGCAGAGCTGCTGTAGAGCCACTGAACCAGGTCAGCAGAGCTAGTGTAGAGCCAGAGAACCAGGTCAGCCGAGCTGCTGTAGAGCCAGAGAACCAGGTCAGCAGAGCCGCTCTAGAGCCAGAGAACCAGGTCAGCAGAGCTGCTGTAGAGCCAGAGATTCAGGTCAGCAGAGCCACTGTAGAGCTAGAGAACCAGGTCAGCAGAGCTGCTGTAGAGCCAGAGAACCAGGTCAGCAGAACTGCTCTAGAGCCAGAGAACCAGGTCAGCAGAGCGGCTGTAGAGCCTGAGAACCAGGTCAGCAAAGCTGTTGTAGAGCCAGAGAACCAGGTCAGAAGAGCTGTTGTAGAGCCGAGAACCAGGTCAGCAGAGCTGCTCTTGAGCCAGAGAACCAGGTCAGCAGTGTGGCTGTAGAGCCTGAGAACCAGGACAGCAGATTCGATGAACAGCCAGAGAACCAGGTCAGCAAAGCTGCTGTAGAGCCAGAGAACCAGGTCAGCAGGGCTGCTGTAGAGCCAGAGAACCAGGTCAGCAGAGCAGCTGTAGAGCCAGAGAACCAGGTCAGCAGAGCTGCTCTAGAGCCAGAAAACCAGGTCAGCGGAGCTGCTGTAGAGCTAGAGAACCAGGTCAGCAGAACCGTTGTAGAGTCACAGAACCAGGTCAGCAGAGCTGCTCTAGAGCCAGAGAAGCAGGTCAGCAGAGCTGCTCTACAGCCAAAGAACGAGACCAGCAGAGCTGCTGTAGAGCCAGAGAACCAGGTCAGCAGAGCTGCTGTAGAGCCAGAGAACCAGGTCAGCAGAGCTGCTGTAGAGCCAGAGAACCAGGTCAGCAGAGCTGCTGTAGAGCCAGAGAACCAGGTCAGCAGAGCTGCTGGAGAGCCAGAGAACCATGTCAGCAGAGCCGCTGTAGAGCCAGAGAACCAGGTCAGCAGAGCTGTTGTAGAGCTAGAGAACCAGGTCAGCAGAGCTGCTCTAGAGCCAGAGAACCAGGTCAGCAGAGCTGCTCTAGAGCCAGAGAACCAGGTCAGCAGAGCTGCTCTAGAGCCAGAGAACCAGGTCAGCAGAGCTGCTATAGAGCCAGAGAACCAGGTCAGCAGAGCTGCTATAGAGCCAGAGAACCAGGTCAGCAGAGCTGCTGTAGAGCCAGAGAACCAGGTCAGCAGAGCCGCTGTAGAGCCAGCGAACCAGGTCAGCAGAGCCGCTGTAGAGCCAGAGAACCAGGTCAGCAGAGCCACTGTAGAGCCAGAGAACCAGGTCAGCAGAGCCGCTGTAGAGACAGAGAACCAGGTCAGCAGAGCTGCTCTAGAGCCAGAGAACCAGGTCAGCAGAGCCACTCTAGAGCCTGAGAACTAGGTCAGCAGAGCCATTGTACAGCCAGAGAACCAGGTCAGCAGAGCCACTCTAGAGCCTGAGAACCAGGTCAGCAAAGCTGCTCTAGAGCCAGAGAACTAGGTCAGCAGAGCTGCTCTAGAGCCTGAGAACCAGGTCAGCAGAGCTGTTGTAGAGCAAGAGAACCAGGTCAGCAGAGCTCCTCTAGAGCCAGAGAACCAGGTCAGCAGAGCTGCTGTAGAGCCAGAGAACCAGGTCAGCAGAGCTGTTGTAGAGCAAAAGAACCAGGTCAGCAAGCCATTGTAGAGCCAGAGAACCAGGTCAGCAGAGCTGCCCTAGAGCCAGAGAACCAGGTCAGCAGAGCTGCTCTAGAGCCAGAGAACCAGATCAGCAGAGTCGCTGTAGAGCCAGAGAACCAGGTCAGCTGAGCCACTCTAGAGCCAGAGAACCAGATCAGCAGAGTCGCTGTAGAGCCAGAGAAACGGGTCAGCAGAGTCGCTGTAGAGCCAGAGAAACGGGTCAGCAGAGCCGCTCTAGAGCCAGAGAACCAGGTCAGCAGAGCGGCTGTAGAGTCTGAGAACCAGGTCAGCAGAGCTGCTGTAGAGCCAGAGAACCAGGTCAGCAGAGCTGCTGTAGAGCCAGAGAACCAGGTCAGCAGAGCTGCTGTAGAGCCAGAGAACCAGGTCAGCAGAGCTGCTGTAGAGCCAGAGAACCAGGTCAGCAGAGCCGCTGTAGAGTCAGAGAACCAGGTCAGCAGAGCTGTTGTAGAGCTAGAGAACCAGGTCAGCAGAGCTGCTCTAGAGCCAGAGAACCAGGTCAGCAGAGCTGCTCTAGAGCCAGAGAACCAGGTCAGCAGAGCTGCTCTAGAGCCAGAGAACCAGGTCAGCAGAGCCGTTGTAGAGCCAGAGAACCAGGTCAGCAGAGCCGTTGTAGAGCCAGAGAACCAGGTCAGCAGAGCCATTGTAGAGCCAGAGAACCAGGTCAGCAGAGCGGCTGTAGAGCCTGAGAACCAGGTCAGCAGAGCCGTTGTAGAGCCAGAGAACCAGGTCAGCAGAGATTTTGTAGAGCCAGAGAACCAGGTCTGCAGAGCTGCTCTAGAGCCAGAGAACCAGGTCAGCAGAGCTGCTGTAGTGCCAGAGAACCAGGTCAGCTGAGCTGCTGTAGAGCCAGAGAACCAGGTCAGCAGAGCTGCTGTAGAGCCAGAGAACCAGGTCAGCAGAGCTGCTGTAGAGCCAGAGAACCAGGTCAGCAGAGCCGCTCTAGAGCTAGAGAACCAGGTCAGCAGAGCTGCTGTAGAGCCAGAGAACAAGGTCAGCAGAGTCGCTCTAGAGCCTGAGAACCAGGTCAGCAGAGCTGCTGTAGCGCCAGAGAATGATGTCAGCAGGGCTGTTCTATGTCCAGAGAACTGGGCCAGAGAACCAAGTCAGCGGACCAGGTCAGCAGGTGTTGTAGAGCCAGAGAACCAGGTCAGCAAGCCGTTGTAGAGCCAGAGAACCAAGTCAGCAGAGCAGCTCTAGAGCCAGAGAACCAGGTCAGCAGAGCTGCTGTAGAGCCAGAGAACCGGGTGAGCAGAGCTGCTGTAGAGCCACTGAACCAGGTCAGCAGAGCTAGTGTAGAGCCAGAGAACCAGGTCAGCCGAGCTGCTGTAGAGCCAGAGAACCAGGTCAGCAGAGCCGCTCTAGAGCCAGAGAACCAGGTCAGCAGAGCTGCTGTAGAGCCAGAGATTCAGGTCAGCAGAGCCACTGTAGAGCTAGAGAACCAGGTCAGCAGAGCTGCTGTAGAGCCAGAGAACCAGGTCAGCAGAACTGCTCTAGAGCCAGAGAACCAGGTCAGCAGAGCGGCTGTAGAGCCTGAGAACCAGGTCAGCAAAGCTGTTGTAGAGCCAGAGAACCAGGTCAGAAGAGCTGTTGTAGAGCCGAGAACCAGGTCAGCAGAGCTGCTCTTGAGCCAGAGAACCAGGTCAGCAGTGTGGCTGTAGAGCCTGAGAACCAGGACAGCAGAGCCGATGAACAGCCAGAGAACCAGGTCAGCAAAGCTGCTGTAGAGCCAGAGAACCAGGTCAGCAGGGCTGCTGTAGAGCCAGAGAACCAGGTCAGCAGAGCAGCTGTAGAGCCAGAGAACCAGGTCAGCAGAGCTGCTCTAGAGCCAGAAAACCAGGTCAGCAGAGCTGCTGTAGAGCTAGAGAACCAGGTCAGCAGAACCGTTGTAGAGTCACAGAACCAGGTCAGCAGAGCTGCTCTAGAGCCAGAGAAGCAGGCCAGCAGAGCTGCTCTACAGCCAAAGAACGAGACCAGCAGAGCTGCTGTAGAGCCAGAGAACCAGGTCAGCAGAGCTGCTGTAGAGCCAGAGAAGCAGGTCAGCAGAGCTGCTGTAGAGCCAGAGAA
Source organism: Calotriton arnoldi (assembly GCA_963921515.1). Classification (NCBI taxonomy): domain Eukaryota; kingdom Metazoa; phylum Chordata; class Amphibia; order Caudata; family Salamandridae; genus Calotriton; species Calotriton arnoldi. Next base: position 343,558 of record CAWUFW010005313.1, on the reverse strand, counting down.
CCAGGTCAGCAGAGCCGCTGTAGAGCCAGAGAAACGGGTCAGCAGAGCCGCTCTAGAGCCAGAGAACCAGTTCAGCAAAGCTGCTCTAGAGCCAGAGAACTAGGTCAGCAGAGGCTGCTCTAGAGCCAGAGAACCAGGTTAGCAGAGCTGCTCTAGAGCCAGAGAACCAGATCAGCAGAGCTGCTGTAGAGCCAGAGAACCAGGTCAGCAGAGCTGCCTTTTGAGCCAGAGAACCAGGTCAGCAGAGCTGCCTTTTGAGCCAGAGAACCAGGTCAGCAGAGCTGCTCTAAAGCCTGAGAACCAGGTCAGCAGAGCTGCTATAGAGCCAGAGAACCAGATCAGCAGAGCTGCTCTAGAGCCAGAGAACCAGGTCAGCAGAGCTGCTGTAGAGCCAGAGAACCAGGTCAGCAGAGCTGCTCTAGAGCCAGAGAACCAGGTCAGCAGAGCTGCTCTAGAGCCAGAGAACCAGGTCAGCAGAGCTGCTCTAGAGACAGAGAACCAGGTCAGCAGAGCTGCTCTAGAGCCAGAGAACCAGGTCAGCAGAGCTGCTCTAGAGCCAGAGAACCAGGTCAGGAGAGCTGCTGTAGAGCCAGAGAACCAGGTCAGCAGAGCTGCTCTAGAGCCAGAGAACCAGGTCAGCAGAGCTGCTGTAGAGCCAGAGAACCAGGTCAGCAGAGCCGTTGTAGAGCCTGAGACCCAGGTCAGCTTTGCCACTGTAGAGCCAGAGAACCAGTCAGCCCGATTGTTAATGAGGCCACTTAGTCCCTCCTTGTTACCACCCTGTCTCCTTTTGGGACCGCCCATCAGGACTGGATCTTTTACTTGCGGCGTTACACTGTCTCCTTCATTAGTCAGTAAGCACTATATTTTTTTCACAATGGCAACAGCTTGTCTGGTATTTGTATTCGGGGTTTTAGCGCGCGGCTGTAGAGCCTGAGAACCAGGTCAGCAGAGCTGCTCTAGAGCCAGAGAACCAGGTCAGCAGAGCTGCTGTAGAGCCAGAGAACCAGGTCAGCAGAGCCGTTGTAGAGCCAGAGAACCAGGTCAGCAGAGCCGTTGTAGAGCTAGAGAACCAGGTCAGCAGAGCTACTCCAGAGCCAGAGAATCAGGTCAGCAGAGACGTTGTAGAGCCAGAGAACCAGGTCAGCAGAGCTGCTGTAGAGCCAGAGAACCAGGTCAGCAAAGCCGTTGTAGAGCCAGAGAACCAGGTCAGCAGAGCCACTCTAGAGCCTGAGAACCAGGTCAGCAGAGCAGCTCTAGAGCCAGAGAACCAGGTCAGCAGAGCCGTTGTAGAGCCAGAGAACCAGGTCAGCAGAGCCACTCTAGAGCCAGAGAACCAGGTCAGCAGAGCTGCTGTAGAGCCAGAGAACCAGGTCAGCAGAGCCGTTGTAGAGCTAGAGAACCAGGTCAGCAGAGCTACTCCAGAGCCAGAGAACCAGGTCAGCAGAGCCGTTGTAGAGCCAGAGAACCAGGTCAGCAGAGCTGCTGTAGAGCCAGAGAACCAGGTCAGCAAAGCCGTTGTAGAGCCAGAGAACCAGGTCAGCAGAGCCGCTCTAGAGCCTGAGAACCAGGTCAGCAGAGCGGCTGTAGAGCCTGAGAACCAGGTCAGCAGAGCTGTTGTAGAGCCAGAGAACCAGGTCAGCAGAGCTGCAGTAGAGCCAGAGAACCAGGTCAGCAGAGCCGCTCTAGAGCCAGAGAACCAGGTCAGCAGAGCCGCTCTAGAGCCAGAGAACCAGGTCAGCAGAGCCGCTCTAGAGCCAGAGAACCAGGTCAGCAGAGCTGCTCTAGAGCCAGAGAACCAGGACAGCAGAGCTGCTTTGGAGCCAGAGAACCAGGTCAGCAGAGTTTCTGTAGAGCCAGAGAACCAGGTCAGCAGAGTTGCTGTTGAGCCAGAGAACCAGGTCAGCAGAGCCGTTATAGAGCCAGAGAACCAGGTCAGCAGAGCTACTCTAGAGCCAGAGAACAAGGTCAGCAGAGCTGCTGTAGAGCCAGAGAACCAGGTCAGCAGAACCGTTATAGAGCCAGAGAACCAGGTCAGCAGAGCTGCTCTAGAGCCAGAGAACCAGGTCAGCAGAGCTGCTATAGAGCCAGAGAACCAGGTCAGCAGAGCCGGTGTAGAGCCAGAGAACCAGGTCAGCAGAGCTGCTGTAGAGCCAGAGAACCAGGTCAGCAGAGCCGCTGTAGAGCCAGAGAACCAGGTCAGCAGAGCCGCTGTAGAGCCAGAGAACCAGGTCAGCAGAGCCGCTGTAGAGACAGAGAACCAGGTCAGCAGAGCTGCTCTAGAGCCAGAGAACCAGGTCAGCAGAGCCATTGTACAGCCAGAGAACCAGGTCAGCAGAGCCACTCTAGAGCCTGAGAACTAGGTCAGCAGAGCCATTGTACAGCCAGAGAACCAGGTCAGCAGAGCCACTCTAGAGCCTGAGAACCAGGTCAGCAAAGCTGCTCTAGAGCCAGAGAACTAGGTCAGCAGAGCTGCTCTAGAGCCTGAGAACCAGGTCAGCAGAGCTGTTGTAGAGCAAGAGAACCAGGTCAGCAGAGCTGCTCTAGAGCCAGAGAACCAGGTCAGCAGAGCTGCTGTAGAGCCAGAGAACCAGGTCAGCAGAGCCGCTGTAGAGCCAGAGAACCAGGTCAGCAGAGCCGCTGTAGAGCCAGAGAACCAGGTCAGCAGAGCTGCTGTAGAGCCAGAGAACCAGGTCAGCAGAGCGGCTGTAGAGCCTGAGAACCAGGTCAGCAGAGCCGTTGTAGAGCCAGAGAACCAGGTCAGCAGAGATTTTGTAGAGCCAGAGAACCAGGTCTGCAGATCTGCTCTAGAGCCAGAGAACCAGGTCAGCAGAGCTGCTGTAGTGCCAGAGAACCAGGTCAGCTGAGCTGCTGTAGAGCCAGAGAACCAGGTCAGCAGAGCTGCTGTAGAGCCAGAGAACCAGGTCAGCAGAGCTGCTGTAGAGCCAGAGAACCAGGTCAGCAGAGCCGCTCTAGAGCTAGAGAACCAGGTCAGCAGAGCTGCTGTAGAGCCAGAGAACAAGGTCAGCAGAGTCGCTCTAGAGCCTGAGAACCAGGTCAGCAGAGCTGCTGTAGCGCCAGAGAATGATGTCAGCAGGGCTGTTCTATGTCCAGAGAACTGGGCCAGAGAACCAAGTCAGCGGACCAGGTCAGCAGGTGTTGTAGAGCCAGAGAACCAGGTCAGCAAGCCGTTGTAGAGCCAGAGAACCAGGTCAGCAGAGCAGCTCTAGAGCCAGAGAACCAGGTCAGCAGAGCTGCTGTAGAGCCACTGAACCAGGTCAGCAGAGCTAGTGTAGAGCCAGAGAACCAGGTCAGCCGAGCTGCTGTAGAGCCAGAGAACCAGGTCAGCAGAGCCGCTCTAGAGCCAGAGAACCAGGTCAGCAGAGCTGCTGTAGAGCCAGAGATTCAGGTCAGCAGAGCCACTGTAGAGCTAGAGAACCAGGTCAGCAGAGCTGCTGTAGAGCCAGAGAACCAGGTCAGCAGAACTGCTCTAGAGCCAGAGAACCAGGTCAGCAGAGAGGCTGTAGAGCCTGAGAACCAGGTCAGCAAAGCTGTTGTAGAGCCAGAGAACCAGGTCAGAAGAGCTGTTGTAGAGCCGAGAACCAGGTCAGCAGAGCTGCTCTTGAGCCAGAGAACCAGGTCAGCAGTGTGGCTGTAGAGCCTGAGAACCAGGACAGCAGAGCCGATGTACAGCCAGAGAACCAGGTCAGCAAAGCTGCTGTAGAGCGAGAGAACCAGGTCAGCAGAGCCGCTCTAGAGCCAGAGAACCAGGTCAGCAGAGCTGCTTTGGAGCCAGAGAACCAGGACAGCAGAGCTGCTTTGGAGCCAGAGAACCAGGTCAGCAGAGTTGCTGTAGAGCCAGAGAACCAGGTCAGCAGAGTTGCTGTTGAGCCAGAGAACCAGGTCAGCAGAGCCAGAGAACCAGGTCAGCAGAGCCGTTATAGAGCCAGAGAACCAGGTCAGCAGAGCTACTCTAGAGCCAGAGAACAAGGTCAGCAGAGCCGCTGTAGAGCCAGAGAACCAGGTCAGCAGAACCGTTGTAGAGCCAGAGAACCAGGTCAGCAGAGCTGCTCTAGAGCCAGAGAACCAGGTCAGCAGAGCTGCTCTAGAGCCAGAGAACCAGGTCAGCAGAGCTGCTCTAGAGCCAGAGAACCAGGTCAGCCGAGCTGCTATAGAGCCAGAGAACCAGGTCAGCAGAGCTGCTATAGAGCCAGAGAACCAGGTCAGCAGAGCTGCTGTAGAGCCGGAGAACCAGGTCAGCAGAGCCGCTGTAGAGCCAGAGAACCAGGTCAGCAGAGCCGCTGTAGAGCCAGAGAACCAGGTCAGCAGAGCACTGTAGAGCCAGAGAACCAGGTCAGCAGAGCCGCTGTAGAGACAGAGAACCAGGTCAGCAGAGCTGCTCTAGAGCCAGAGAACCAGGTCAGCAGAGCCATTGTACAGCCAGAGAACCAGGTCAGCAGAGCCACTCTAGAGCCTGAGAACTAGGTCAGCAGAGCCATTGTACAGCCAGAGAACCAGGTCAGCAGAGCCACTCTAGAGCCTGAGAACCAGGTCAGCAAAGCTGCTCTAGAGCCAGAGAACTAGGTCAGCAGAGCTGCTCTAGAGCCTGAGAACCAGGTCAGCAGAGCTGTTGTAGAGCAAGAGAACCAGGTCAGCAGAGCTCCTCTAGAGCCAGAGAACCAGGTCAGCAGAGCTGCTGTAGAGCCAGAGAACCAGGTCAGCAGAGCTGTTGTAGAGCAAAAGAACCAGGTCAGCAAGCCATTGTAGAGCCAGAGAACCAGGTCAGCAGAGCTGCCCTAGAGCCAGAGAACCAGGTCAGCAGAGCTGCTCTAGAGCCAGAGAACCAGATCAGCAGAGTCGCTGTAGAGCCAGAGAACCAGGTCAGCAGAGCCACTCTAGAGCCAGAGAACCAGATCAGCAGAGTCGCTGTAGAGCCAGAGAAACGGGTCAGCAGAGCCGCTCTAGAGCCAGAGAACCAGGTCAGCAGAGCGGCTGTAGAGTCTGAGAACCAGGTCAGCAGAGCCATTGTAGAGCCAGAGAACCAGGTCAGCAGAGCTGTTGTAGAGCTAGAGAACCAGGTCAGCAGAGCTGCTCTAGAGCCAGAGAACCAGGTCAGCAGAGCTGCTGTAGAGCTAGAGAACCAGGTCAGCAGAACCGTTGTAGAGTCACAGAACCAGGTCAGCAGAGCTGCTCTAGAGCCAGAGAAGCAGGTCAGCAGAGCTGCTCTACAGCCAAAGAACGAGACCAGAAGAGACCAGCAGAGCTGCTGTAGAGCCAGAGAACCAGGTCAGCAGAGCTGCTGTAGAGCCAGAGAACCAGGTCAGCAGAGCTGCTGTAGAGCCAGAGAACCAGGTCAGCAGAGCCGCTGTAGAGCCAGAGAACCAGGTCAGCAGAGCTGTTGTAGAGCTAGAGAACCAGGTCAGCAGAGCTGCTCTAGAGCCAGAGAACCAGGTCAGCAGAGCTGCTCTAGAGCCAGAGAACCAGGTCAGCAGAGCTGCTCTAGAGCCAGAGAACCAGGTCAGCAGAGCCGTTGTAGAGCCAGAGAACCAGGTCAGCAGAGCCGTTGTAGAGCCAGAGAACCAGGTCAGCAGAGCCATTGTAGAGCCAGAGAACCAGGTCAGCAGAGCGGCTGTAGAGCCTGAGAACCAGGTCAGCAGAGCCGTTGTAGAGCCAGAGAACCAGGTCAGCAGAGATTTTGTAGAGCCAGAGAACCAGGTCTGCAGAGCTGCTCTAGAGCCAGAGAACCAGGTCAGCAGAGCTGCTGTAGTGCCAGAGAACCAGGTCAGCTGAGCTGCTGTAGAGCCAGAGAACCAGGTCAGCAGAGCTGCTGTAGAGCCAGAGAACCAGGTCAGCAGAGCTGCTGTAGAGCCAGAGAACCAGGTCAGCAGAGCCGCTCTAGAGCTAGAGAACCAGGTCAGCAGAGCTGCTGTAGAGCCAGAGAACAAGGTCAGCAGAGTCGCTCTAGAGCCTGAGAACCAGGTCAGCAGAGCTGCTGTAGCGCCAGAGAATGATGTCAGCAGGGCTGTTCTATGTCCAGAGAACTGGGCCAGAGAACCAAGTCAGCGGACCAGGTCAGCAGGTGTTGTAGAGCCAGAGAACCAGGTCAGCAAGCCGTTGTAGAGCCAGAGAACCAGGTCAGCAGAGCAGCTCTAGAGCCAGAGAACCAGGTCAGCAGAGCTGCTGTAGAGCCAGAGAACCGGGTGAGCAGAGCTGCTGTAGAGCCACTGAACCAGGTCAGCAGAGCTAGTGTAGAGCCAGAGAACCAGGTCAGCCGAGCTGCTGTAGAGCCAGAGAACCAGGTCAGCAGAGCCGCTCTAGAGCCAGAGAACCAGGTCAGCAGAGCTGCTGTAGAGCCAGAGATTCAGGTCAGCAGAGCCACTGTAGAGCTAGAGAACCAGGTCAGCAGAGCTGCTGTAGAGCCAGAGAACCAGGTCAGCAGAACTGCTCTAGAGCCAGAGAACCAGGTCAGCAGAGCGGCTGTAGAGCCTGAGAACCAGGTCAGCAAAGCTGTTGTAGAGCCAGAGAACCAGGTCAGAAGAGCTGTTGTAGAGCCGAGAACCAGGTCAGCAGAGCTGCTCTTGAGCCAGAGAACCAGGTCAGCAGTGTGGCTGTAGAGCCTGAGAACCAGGACAGCAGAGCCGATGAACAGCCAGAGAACCAGGTCAGCAAAGCTGTTGTAGAGCCAGAGAACCAGGTCAGCAGGGCTGCTGTAGAGCCAGAGAACCAGGTCAGCAGGGCTGCTGTAGAGCCTGAGAACCAGGTCAGCAAAGCTGTTGTAGAGCCAGAGAACCAGGTCAGCAGGGCTGCTGTAGAGCCAGAGAACCAGGTCAGCAGAGCAGCTGTAGAGCCAGAGAACCAGGTCAGCAGAGCTGCTCTAGAGCCAGAAAACCAGGTCAGCAGAGCTGCTGTAGAGCTAGAGAACCAGGTCAGCAGAACCGTTGTAGAGTCACAGAACCAGGTCAGCAGAGCTGCTCTAGAGCCAGAGAAGCAGGTCAGCAGAGCTGCTCTACAGCCATAGAACGAGACCAGCAGAGCTGCTGTAGAGCCAGAGAACCAGGTCAGCAGAGCTGCTGTAGAGCCAGAGAAGCAGGTCAGCAGAGCTGCTGTAGAGCCAGAGAAGCAGGTCAGCAGAGCTGCTGTAGAGCCAGAGAACCAGGTCAGCAGAGCCGCTGTAGAGCCAGAGAAACGGGTCAGCAAAGCTGCTCTAGAGCCAGAGAACTAGGTCAGCAGAGCTGCTCTAGAGCCAGAGAACCAGGTTAGCAGAGCTGCTCTAGAGCCAGAGAACCAGATCAGCAGAGCTGCTGTAGAGCCAGAGAACCAGGTCAGCAGAGCTGCCTTTTGAGCCAGAGAACCAGGTCAGCAGAGCTGCTCTAAAGCCTGAGAACCAGGTCAGCAGAGCTGCTATAGAGCCAGAGAACCAGATCAGCAGAGCTGCTCTAGAGCCAGAGAACCAGGTCAGCAGAGCTGCTCTAGAGCCAGAGAACCAGGTCAGCAGAGCTGCTCTAGAGACAGAGAACCAGGTCAGCAGAGCTGCTCTAGAGCCAGAGAACCAGGTCAGCAGAGCTGCTCTAGAGCCAGAGAACCAGGTCAGGAGAGCTGCTGTAGAGCCAGAGAACCAGGTCAGCAGAGCTGCTCTAGAGCCAGAGAACCAGGTCAGCAGAGCTGCTGTAGAGCCAGAGAACCAGGTCAGCAGAGCCGTTGTAGAGCCTGAGACCCAGGTCAGCTTTGCCACTGTAGAGCCAGAGAACCAGTCAGCCCGATTGTTAATGAGGCCACTTAGTCCCTCCTTGTTACCACCCTGTCTCCTTTTGGGACCGCCCATCAGGACTGGATCTTTTACTTGCGGCGTTACACTGTCTCCTTCATTAGTCAGTAAGCACTATATTTTTTTCACAATGGCGACAGCTTGTCTGGTATTTGTATTCGGGGTTTTAGCGCGCGGCTGTAGAGCCTGAGAACCAGGTCAGCAGAGCTGCTCTAGAGCCAGAGAACCAGGTCAGCAGAGCCGTTGTAGAGCTAGAGAACCAGGTCAGCAGAGCTACTCCAGAGCCAGAGAATCAGGTCAGCAGAGACGTTGTAGAGCCAGAGAACCAGGTCAGCAGAGCTGCTGTAGAGCCAGAGAACCAGGTCAGCAAAGCCGTTGTAGAGCCAGAGAACCAGGTCAGCAGAGCCACTCTAGAGCCTGAGAACCAGGTCAGCAGAGCAGCTCTAGAGCCAGAGAACCAGGTCAGCAGAGCCGTTGTAGAGCCAGAGAACCAGGTCAGCAGAGCCACTCTAGAGCCAGAGAACCAGGTCAGCAGAGCTGCTGTAGAGCCAGAGAACCAGGTCAGCAGAGCCGTTGTAGAGCTAGAGAACCAGGTCAGCAGAGCTACTCCAGAGCCAGAGAACCAGGTCAGCAGAGCCGTTGTAGAGCCAGAGAACCAGGTCAGCAGAGCTGCTGTAGAGCCAGAGAACCAGGTCAGCAAAGCCGTTGTAGAGCCAGAGAACCAGGTCAGCAGAGCCGCTCTAGAGCCTGAGAACCAGGTCAGCAGAGCGGCTGTAGAGCCTGAGAACCAGGTCAGCAGAGCTGTTGTAGAGCCAGAGAACCAGGTCAGCAGAGCTGCAGTAGAGCCAGAGAACCAGGTCAGCAGAGCCGCTCTAGAGCCAGAGAACCAGGTCAGCAGAGCCGCTCTAGAGCCAGAGAACCAGGTCAGCAGAGCCGCTCTAGAGCCAGAGAACCAGGTCAGCAGAGCTGCTCTAGAGCCAGAGAACCAGGACAGCAGAGCTGCTTTGGAGCCAGAGAACCAGGTCAGCAGAGTTTCTGTAGAGCCAGAGAACCAGGTCAGCAGAGTTGCTGTTGAGCCAGAGAACCAGGTCAGCAGAGCCGTTATAGAGCCAGAGAACCAGGTCAGCAGAGCTACTCTAGAGCCAGAGAACAAGGTCAGCAGAGCTGCTGTAGAGCCAGAGAACCAGGTCAGCAGAACCGTTATAGAGCCAGAGAACCAGGTCAGCAGAGCTGCTCTAGAGCCAGAGAACCAGGTCAGCAGAGCTGCTATAGAGCCAGAGAACCAGGTCAGCAGAGCCGGTGTAGAGCCAGAGAACCAGGTCAGCAAAGCTGCTCTAGAGCCAGAGAACCAGGTCAGCAGAGCTGCTCTAGAGCCAGAGAACCAGATCAGCAGAGTTGCTGTAGAGCCAGAGAACCAGGTCAGCAGAGCCGCTGTAGAGCCAGAGAAACGGGTCAGCAGAGCCGCTGTAGAGCCAGAGAACCAGGTCAGCAGAGCTGTTGTAGAGCCAGAGAACCAGGTCAGCAGAGCCATTGTAGAGCCAGAGAACCAGGTCAGCAGAGCCACTCTAGAGCCAGAGAACCAGGTCAGCAGAGCGGCTGTAGAGCCTGAGAACCAGGTCAGCAGAGCCGTTGTAGAGCCAGAGAACCAGGTCAGCAGAGATTTTGTAGAGCCAGAGAACCAGGTCTGCAGATCTGCTCTAGAGCCAGAGAACCAGGTCAGCAGAGCTGCTGTAGTGCCAGAGAACCAGGTCAGCTGAGCTGCTGTAGAGCCAGAGAACCAGGTCAGCAGAGCTGCTGTAGAGCCAGAGAACCAGGTCAGCAGAGCTGCTGTAGAGCCAGAGAACCAGGTCAGCAGAGCCGCTCTAGAGCTAGAGAACCAGGTCAGCAGAGCTGCTGTAGAGCCAGAGAACAAGGTCAGCAGAGTCGCTCTAGAGCCTGAGAACCAGGTCAGCAGAGCTGCTGTAGCGCCAGAGAATGATGTCAGCAGGGCTGTTCTATGTCCAGAGAACTGGGCCAGAGAACCAAGTCAGCGGACCAGGTCAGCAGGTGTTGTAGAGCCAGAGAACCAGGTCAGCAAGCCGTTGTAGAGCCAGAGAACCAGGTCAGCAGAGCAGCTCTAGAGCCAGAGAACCAGGTCAGCAGAGCTGCTGTAGAGCCAGAGAACCGGGTGAGCAGAGCTGCTGTAGAGCCACTGAACCAGGTCAGCCGAGCTAGTGTAGAGCCAGAGAACCAGGTCAGCCGAGCTGCTGTAGAGCCAGAGAACCAGGTCAGCAGAGCCGCTCTAGAGCCAGAGAACCAGGTCAGCAGAGCTGCTGTAGAGCCAGAGATTCAGGTCAGCAGAGCCACTGTAGAGCTAGAGAACCAGGTCAGCAGAGCTGCTGTAGAGCCAGAGAACCAGGTCAGCAGAACTGCTCTAGAGCCAGAGAACCAGGTCAGCAGAGAGGCTGTAGAGCCTGAGAACCAGGTCAGCAAAGCTGTTGTAGAGCCAGAGAACCAGGTCAGAAGAGCTGTTGTAGAGCCGAGAACCAGGTCAGCAGAGCTGCTCTTGAGCCAGAGAACCAGGTCAGCAGTGTGCCTGTAGAGCCTGAGAACCAGGACAGCAGAGCCGATGTACAGCCAGAGAACCAGGTCAGCAAAGCTGCTGTAGAGCGAGAGAACCAGGTCAGCAGAGCCGCTCTAGAGCCAGAGAACCAGGTCAGCAGAGCTGCTTTGGAGCCAGAGAACCAGGACAGCAGAGCTGCTTTGGAGCCAGAGAACCAGGTCAGCAGAGTTGCTGTAGAGCCAGAGAACCAGGTCAGCAGAGTTGCTGTTGAGCCAGAGAACCAGGTCAGCAGAGCCAGAGAACCAGGTCAGCAGAGCCGTTATAGAGCCAGAGAACCAGGTCAGCAGAGCTACTCTAGAGCCAGAGAACAAGGTCAGCAGAGCCGCTGTAGAGCCAGAGAACCAGGTCAGCAGAACCGTTGTAGAGCCAGAGAACCAGGTCAGCAGAGCTGCTCTAGAGCCAGAGAACCAGGTCAGCAGAGCTGCTCTAGAGCCAGAGAACCAGGTCAGCAGAGCTGCTCTAGAGCCAGAGAACCAGGTCAGCCGAGCTGCTATAGAGCCAGAGAACCAGGTCAGCAGAGCTGCTATAGAGCCAGAGAACCAGGTCAGCAGAGCTGCTGTAGAGCCGGAGAACCAGGTCAGCAGAGCCGCTGTAGAGCCAGAGAACCAGGTCAGCAGAGCCGCTGTAGAGCCAGAGAACCAGGTCAGCAGAGCCACTGTAGAGCCAGAGAACCAGGTCAGCAGAGCCGCTGTAGAGACAGAGAACCAGGTCAGCAGAGCTGCTCTAGAGCCAGAGAACCAGGTCAGCAGAGCCATTGTACAGCCAGAGAACCAGGTCAGCAGAGCCACTCTAGAGCCTGAGAACTAGGTCAGCAGAGCCATTGTACAGCCAGAGAACCAGGTCAGCAGAGCCACTCTAGAGCCTGAGAACCAGGTCAGCAAAGCTGCTCTAGAGCCAGAGAACTAGGTCAGCAGAGCTGCTCTAGAGCCTGAGAACCAGGTCAGCAGAGCTGTTGTAGAGCAAGAGAACCAGGTCAGCAGAGCTCCTCTAGAGCCAGAGAACCAGGTCAGCAGAGCTGCTGTAGAGCCAGAGAACCAGGTCAGCAGAGCTGTTGTAGAGCAAAAGAACCAGGTCAGCAAGCCATTGTAGAGCCAGAGAACCAGGTCAGCAGAGCTGCCCTAGAGCCAGAGAACCAGGTCAGCAGAGCTGCTCTAGAGCCAGAGAACCAGATCAGCAGAGTCGCTGTAGAGCCAGAGAAACGGGTCAGCAGAGCCGCTCTAGAGCCAGAGAACCAGGTCAGCAGAGCGACTGTAGAGTCTGAGAACCAGGTCAGCAGAGCCATTGTAGAGCCAGAGAACCAGGTCAGCAGAGCTGTTGTAGAGCTAGAGAACCAGGTCAGCAGAGCTGCTCTAGAGCCAGAGAACCAGGTCAGCAGAGCTGCTGTAGAGCTAGAGAACCAGGTCAGCAGAACCGTTGTAGAGTCACAGAACCAGGTCAGCAGAGCTGCTCTAGAGCCAGAGAAGCAGGTCAGCAGAGCTGCTCTACAGCCAAAGAACGAGACCAGAAGAGACCAGCAGAGCTGCTGTAGAGCCAGAGAACCAGGTCAGCAGAGCTGCTGTAGAGCCAGAAAACCAGGTCAGCAGAGCTGCTGTAGAGCCAGAGAACCAGGTCAGCAGAGCCGCTGTAGAGCCAGAGAGCCAGGTCAGCAGAGCCGTTGTAGAGCCAGAGAACCAGGTCAGCAGAGATTTTGTAGAGCCAGAGAACCAGGTCTGCAGAGCTGCTCTAGAGCCAGAGAACCAGGTCAGCAGAGCTGCTGTAGTGCCAGAGAACCAGGTCAGCTGAGCTGCTGTAGAGCCAGAGAACCAGGTCAGCAGAGCTGCTGTAGAGCCAGAGAACCAGGTCAGCAGAGCTGCTGTAGAGCCAGAGAACCAGGTCAGCAGAGCCGCTCTAGAGCTAGAGAACCAGGTCAGCAGAGCTGCTGTAGAGCCAGAGAACAAGGTCAGCAGAGTCGCTCTAGAGCCTGAGAACCAGGTCAGCAGAGCTGCTGTAGCGCCAGAGAATGATGTCAGCAGGGCTGTTCTATGTCCAGAGAACTGGGCCAGAGAACCAAGTCAGCGGACCAGGTCAGCAGGTGTTGTAGAGCCAGAGAACCAGGTCAGCAAGCCGTTGTAGAGCCAGAGAACCAGGTCAGCAGAGCAGCTCTAGAGCCAGAGAACCAGGTCAGCAGAGCTGCTGTAGAGCCAGAGAACCGGGTGAGCAGAGCTGCTGTAGAGCCACTGAACCAGGTCAGCAGAGCTAGTGTAGAGCCAGAGAACCAGGTCAGCCGAGCTGCTGTAGAGCCAGAGAACCAGGTCAGCAGAGCCGCTCTAGAGCCAGAGAACCAGGTCAGCAGAGCTGCTGTAGAGCCAGAGATTCAGGTCAGCAGAGCCACTGTAGAGCTAGAGAACCAGGTCAGCAGAGCTGCTGTAGAGCCAGAGAACCAGGTCAGCAGAACTGCTCTAGAGCCAGAGAACCAGGTCAGCAGAGCGGCTGTAGAGCCTGAGAACCAGGTCAGCAAAGCTGTTGTAGAGCCAGAGAACCAGGTCAGAAGAGCTGTTGTAGAGCCGAGAACCAGGTCAGCAGAGCTGCTCTTGAGCCAGAGAACCAGGTCAGCAGTGTGGCTGTAGAGCCTGAGAACCAGGACAGCAGAGCCGATGAACAGCCAGAGAACCAGGTCAGCAAAGCTGCTGTAGAGCCAGAGAACCAGGTCAGCAGGGCTGCTGTAGAGCCAGAGAACCAGGTCAGCAGAGCAGCTGTAGAGCCAGAGAACCAGGTCAGCAGAGCTGCTCTAGAGCCAGAAAACCAGGTCAGCAGAGCTGCTGTAGAGCTAGAGAACCAGGTCAGCAGAACCGTTGTAGAGTCACAGAACCAGGTCAGGAGAGCTGCTCTAGAGCCAGAGAAGCAGGTCAGCAGAGCTGCTCTACAGCCAAAGAACGAGACCAGCAGAGCTGCTGTAGAGCCAGAGAACCAGGTCAGCAGAGCTGCTGTAGAGCCAGAGAACCAGGTCAGCAGAGCTGCTGTAGAGCCAGAGAACCAGGTCAGCAGAGCTGCTGTAGAGCCAGAGAACCAGGTCAGCAGAGCTGCTGGAGAGCCAGAGAACCAGGTCAGCAGAGCCGCTGTAGAGCCAGAGAACCAGGTCAGCAGAGCTGTTGTAGAGCTAGAGAACCAGGTCAGCAGAGCTGCTCTAGAGCCAGAGAACCAGGTCAGCAGAGCTGCTCTAGAGCCAGAGAACCAGGTCAGCAGAGCTGCTCTAGAGCCAGAGAACCAGGTCAGCAGAGCTGCTATAGAGCCAGAGAACCAGGTCAGCAGAGCTGCTATAGAGCCAGAGAACCAGGTCAGCAGAGCTGCTGTAGAGCCAGAGAACCAGGTCAGCAGAGCCGCTGTAGAGCCAGAGAACCAGGTCAGCAGAGCCGCTGTAGAGCCAGAGAACCAGGTCAGCAGAGCCACTGTAGAGCCAGAGAACCAGGTCAGCAGAGCCGCTGTAGAGACAGAGAACCAGGTCAGCAGAGCTGCTCTAGAGCCAGAGAACCAGGTCAGCAGAGCCATTGTACAGCCAGAGAACCAGGTCAGCAGAGCCACTCTAGAGCCTGAGAACTAGGTCAGCAGAGCCATTGTACAGCCAGAGAACCAGGTCAGCAGAGCCACTCTAGAGCCTGAGAACCAGGTCAGCAAAGCTGCTCTAGAGCCAGAGAACTAGGTCAGCAGAGCTGCTCTAGAGCCTGAGAACCAGGTCAGCAGAGCTGTTGTAGAGCAAGAGAACCAGGTCAGCAGAGCTCCTCTAGAGCCAGAGAACCAGGTCAGCAGAGCTGCTGTAGAGCCAGAGAACCAGGTCAGCAGAGCTGTTGTAGAGCAAAAGAACCAGGTCAGCAAGCCATTGTAGAGCCAGAGAACCAGGTCAGCAGAGCTGCCCTAGAGCCAGAGAACCAGGTCAGCAGAGCTGCTCTAGAGCCAGAGAACCAGATCAGCAGAGTCGCTGTAGAGCCAGAGAACCAGGTCAGCAGAGCCACTCTAGAGCCAGAGAACCAGATCAGCAGAGTCGCTGTAGAGCCAGAGAAACGGGTCAGCAGAGCCGCTCTAGAGCCAGAGAACCAGGTCAGCAGAGTGGCTGTAGAGTCTGAGAACCAGGTCAGCAGAGCCATTGTAGAGCCAGAGAACCAGGTCAGCAGAGCTGTTGTAGAGCTAGAGAACCAGGTCAGCAGAGCTGCTCTAGAGCCAGAGAACCAGGTCAGCAGAGCTGCTGTAGAGCTAGAGAACCAGGTCAGCAGAACCGTTGTAGAGTCACAGAACCAGGTCAGCAGAGCTGCTCTAGAGCCAGAGAAGCAGGTCAGCAGAGCTGCTCTACAGCCAAAGAACGAGACCAGCAGAGCTGCTGTAGAGCCAGAGAACCAGGTCAGCAGAGCTGCTGTAGAGCCAGAGAACCAGGTCAGCAGAGCTGCTGTAGAGCCAGAGAACCAGGTCAGCAGAGCTGCTGTAGAGCCAGAGAACCAGGTCAGCAGAGCCGCTGTAGAGCCAGAGAACCAGGTCAGCAGAGCTGTTGTAGAGCTAGAGACCCAGGTCAGCAGAGCTGCTCTAGAGCCAGAGAACCAGGTCAGCAGAGCTGCTCTAGAGCCAGAGAACCAGGTCAGCAGAGCTGCTCTAGAGCCAGAGAACCAGGTCAGCAGAGCCGTTGTAGAGCCAGAGAACCAGGTCAGCAGAGCCGTTGTAGAGCCAGAGAACCAGGTCAGCAGAGCCGTTGTAGAGCCAGAGAACCAGGTCAGCAGAGCTGCTGTAGAGCCAGAGAACCAGGTCAGCAGAGCTGCTGTAGAGCCAGAGAACCAGGTCAGCAGAGCCGCTCTAGAGCTAGAGAACCAGGTCAGCAGAGCTGCTGTAGAGCCAGAGAACAAGGTCAGCAGAGTCGCTCTAGAGCCTGAGAACCAGGTCAGCAGAGCTGCTGTAGCGCCAGAGAATGATGTCAGCAGGGCTGTTCTATGTCCAGAGAACTGGGCCAGAGAACCAAGTCAGCGGACCAGGTCAGCAGGTGTTGTAGAGCCAGAGAACCAGGTCAGCAAGCCGTTGTAGAGCCAGAGAACCAGGTCAGCAGAGCAGCTCTAGAGCCAGAGAACCAGGTCAGCAGAGCTGCTGTAGAGCCAGAGAACCGGGTGAGCAGAGCTGCTGTAGAGCCACTGAACCAGGTCAGCAGAGCTAGTGTAGAGCCAGAGAACCAGGTCAGCAGAGCTGCTCTAGAGCCAGAGAAGCAGGTCAGCAGAGCTGCTCTACAGCCAAAGAACGAGACCAGCAGAGCTGCTGTAGAGCCAGAGAACCAGGTCAGCAGAGCTGCTGTAGAGCCAGAGAAGCAGGTCAGCAGAGCTGCTGTAGAGCCAGAGAACCAGGTCAGCAGAGCCGCTGTAGAGCCAGAGAAACGGGTCAGCAAAGCTGCTCTAGAGCCAGAGAACTAGGTCAGCAGAGCTGCTCTAGAGCCAGAGAACCAGGTTAGCAGAGCTGCTCTAGAGCCAGAGAACCAGATCAGCAGAGCTGCTGTAGAGCCAGAGAACCAGGTCAGCAGAGCTGCCTTTTGAGCCAGAGAACCAGGTCAGCAGAGCTGCTCTAAAGCCTGAGAACCAGGTCAGCAGAGCTGCTATAGAGCCAGAGAACCAGATCAGCAGAGCTGCTCTAGAGCCAGAGAACCAGGTCAGCAGAGCTGCTGTAGAGCCAGAGAACCAGGTCAGCAGAGCTGCTCTAGAGCCAGAGAACCAGGTCAGCAGAGCTGCTCTAGAGCCAGAGAACCAGGTCAGCAGAGCTGCTCTAGAGACAGAGAACCAGGTCAGCAGAGCTGCTCTAGAGACCGAGAACCAGGTCAGCAGAGCTGCTCTAGAGCCAGAGAACCAGGTCAGCAGAGCTGCTCTAGAGCCAGAGAACCAGGTCAGGAGAGCTGCTGTAGAGCCAGAGAACCAGGTCAGCAGAGCTGCTCTAGAGCCAGAGAACCAGGTCAGCAGAGCTGCTGTAGAGCCAGAGAACCAGGTCAGCAGAGCTGCTGTAGAGCCAGAGAACCAGGTCAGCAGAGCTGCTCTAGAGCCAGAGAACCAGGTCAGCAGAGCTGCTCTAGAGCCAGAGAACCAGGTCAGCAGAGCTGCTCTAGAGACAGAGAACCAGGTCAGCAGAGCTGCTCTAGAGACAGAGAACCAGGTCAGCAGAGCTGCTCTAGAGCCAGAGAACCAGGTCAGCAGAGCTGCTCTAGAGCCAGAGAACCAGGTCAGGAGAGCTGCTGTAGAGCCAGAGAACCAGGTCAGCAGAGCTGCTCTAGAGCCAGAGAACCAGGTCAGCAGAGCTGCTGTAGAGCCAGAGAACCAGGTCAGCAGAGCCGTTGTAGAGCCTGAGACCCAGGTCAGCTTTGCCACTGTAGAGCCAGAGAACCAGTCAGCCCGATTGTTAATGAGGCCACTTAGTCCCTCCTTGTTACCACCCTGTCTCCTTTTGGGACCGCCCATCAGGACTGGATCTTTTACTTGCGGCGTTACACTGTCTCCTTCATTAGTCAGTAAGCACTATATTTTTTTCACAATGGCGACAGCTTGTCTGGTATTTGTATTCGGGGTTTTAGCGCGCGGCTGTAGAGCCTGAGAACCAGGTCAGCAGAGCTGCTCTAGAGCCAGAGAACCAGGTCAGCAGAGCTGCTGTAGAGCCAGAGAACCAGGTCAGCAGAGCCGTTGTAGAGCCAGAGAACCAGGTCAGCAGAGCCGTTGTAGAGCTAGAGAACCAGGTCAGCAGAGCTACTCCAGAGCCAGAGAATCAGGTCAGCAGAGACGTTGTAGAGCCAGAGAACCAGGTCAGCAGAGCTGCTGTAGAGCCAGAGAACCAGGTCAGCAAAGCCGTTGTAGAGCCAGAGAACCAGGTCAGCAGAGCCACTCTAGAGCCTGAGAACCAGGTCAGCAGAGCAGCTCTAGAGCCAGAGAACCAGGTCAGCAGAGCCGTTGTAGAGCCAGAGAACCAGGTCAGCAGAGCCACTCTAGAGCCAGAGAACCAGGTCAGCAGAGCTGCTGTAGAGCCAGAGAACCAGGTCAGCAGAGCCGTTGTAGAGCTAGAGAACCAGGTCAGCAGAGCTACTCCAGAGCCAGAGAACCAGGTCAGCAGAGCCGTTGTAGAGCCAGAGAACCAGGTCAGCAGAGCTGCTGTAGAGCCAGAGAACCAGGTCAGCAAAGCCGTTGTAGAGCCAGAGAACCAGGTCAGCAGAGCCGCTCTAGAGCCTGAGAACCAGGTCAGCAGAGCGGCTGTAGAGCCTGAGAACCAGGTCAGCAGAGCTGTTGTAGAGCCAGAGAACCAGGTCAGCAGAGCTGCAGTAGAGCCAGAGAACCAGGTCAGCAGAGCCGCTCTAGAGCCAGAGAACCAGGTCAGCAGAGCCGCTCTAGAGCCAGAGAACCAGGTCAGCAGAGCCGCTCTAGAGCCAGAGAACCAGGTCAGCAGAGCTGCTCTAGAGCCAGAGAACCAGGACAGCAGAGCTGCTTTGGAGCCAGAGAACCAGGTCAGCAGAGTTTCTGTAGAGCCAGAGAACCAGGTCAGCAGAGTTGCTGTTGAGCCAGAGAACCAGGTCAGCAGAGCCGTTATAGAGCCAGAGAACCAGGTCAGCAGAGCTACTCTAGAGCCAGAGAACAAGGTCAGCAGAGCTGCTGTAGAGCCAGAGAACCAGGTCAGCAGAACCGTTATAGAGCCAGAGAACCAGGTCAGCAGAGCTGCTCTAGAGCCAGAGAACCAGGTCAGCAGAGCTGCTATAGAGCCAGAGAACCAGGTCAGCAGAGCCGGTGTAGAGCCAGAGAACCAGGTCAGCAGAGCTGCTGTAGAGCCAGAGAACCAGGTCAGCAGAGCCGCTGTAGAGCCAGAGAACCAGGTCAGCAGAGCCGCTGTAGAGCCAGAGAACCAGGTCAGCAGAGCCGCTGTAGAGACAGAGAACCAGGTCAGCAGAGCTGCTCTAGAGCCAGAGAACCAGGTCAGCAGAGCCATTGTACAGCCAGAGAACCAGGTCAGCAGAGCCACTCTAGAGCCTGAGAACTAGGTCAGCAGAGCCATTGTACAGCCAGAGAACCAGGTCAGCAGAGCCACTCTAGAGCCTGAGAACCAGGTCAGCAAAGCTGCTCTAGAGCCAGAGAACTAGGTCAGCAGAGCTGCTCTAGAGCCTGAGAACCAGGTCAGCAGAGCTGTTGTAGAGCAAGAGAACCAGGTCAGCAGAGCTGCTCTAGAGCCAGAGAACCAGGTCAGCAGAGCTGCTGTAGAGCCAGAGAACCAGGTCAGCAGAGCCGCTGTAGAGCCAGAGAACCAGGTCAGCAGAGCCGCTGTAGAGCCAGAGAACCAGGTCAGCAGAGCTGCTGTAGAGCCAGAGAACCAGGTCAGCAGAGCTGTTGTAGAGCAAAAGAACCAGGTCAGCAAGCCATTGTAGAGCCAGAGAACCAGGTCAGCAAAGCTGCTCTAGAGCCAGAGAACCAGGTCAGCAGAGCTGCTCTAGAGCCAGAGAACCAGATCAGCAGAGTTGCTGTAGAGCCAGAGAACCAGGTCAGCAGAGCCGCTGTAGAGCCAGAGAAACGGGTCAGCAGAGCCGCTGTAGAGCCAGAGAACCAGGTCAGCAGAGCTGTTGTAGAGCCAGAGAACCAGGTCAGCAGAGCCATTGTAGAGCCAGAGAACCAGGTCAGCAGAGCCACTCTAGAGCCAGAGAACCAGGTCAGCAGAGCGGCTGTAGAGCCTGAGAACCAGGTCAGCAGAGCCGTTGTAGAGCCAGAGAACCAGGTCAGCAGAGATTTTGTAGAGCCAGAGAACCAGGTCTGCAGATCTG
Source organism: Calotriton arnoldi (assembly GCA_963921515.1). NCBI lineage: Eukaryota > Metazoa > Chordata > Amphibia > Caudata > Salamandridae > Calotriton > Calotriton arnoldi. The sequence continues at coordinate 324,418 of CAWUFW010005313.1, read as the reverse complement.
CTCTAGAGCCAGAGAACCAGGTCAGCAGAGCTGCTGTAGTGCCAGAGAACCAGGTCAGCTGAGCTGCTGTAGAGCCAGAGAACCAGGTCAGCAGAGCTGCTGTAGAGCCAGAGAACCAGGTCAGCAGAGCTGCTGTAGAGCCAGAGAACCAGGTCAGCAGAGCCGCTCTAGAGCTAGAGAACCAGGTCAGCAGAGCTGCTGTAGAGCCAGAGAACAAGGTCAGCAGAGTCGCTCTAGAGCCTGAGAACCAGGTCAGCAGAGCTGCTGTAGCGCCAGAGAATGATGTCAGCAGGGCTGTTCTATGTCCAGAGAACTGGGCCAGAGAACCAAGTCAGCGGACCAGGTCAGCAGGTGTTGTAGAGCCAGAGAACCAGGTCAGCAAGCCGTTGTAGAGCCAGAGAACCAGGTCAGCAGAGCAGCTCTAGAGCCAGAGAACCAGGTCAGCAGAGCTGCTGTAGAGCCTGAGAACCAGGTCAGCAAAGCTGTTGTAGAGCCAGAGAACCAGGTCAGAAGAGCTGTTGTAGAGCCGAGAACCAGGTCAGCAGAGCTGCTCTTGAGCCAGAGAACCAGGTCAGCAGTGTGGCTGTAGAGCCTGAGAACCAGGACAGCAGAGCCGATGTACAGCCAGAGAACCAGGTCAGCAAAGCTGCTGTAGAGCGAGAGAACCAGGTCAGCAGAGCCGCTCTAGAGCCAGAGAACCAGGTCAGCAGAGCTGCTTTGGAGCCAGAGAACCAGGACAGCAGAGCTGCTTTGGAGCCAGAGAACCAGGTCAGCAGAGTTGCTGTAGAGCCAGAGAACCAGGTCAGCAGAGTTGCTGTTGAGCCAGAGAACCAGGTCAGCAGAGCCAGAGAACCAGGTCAGCAGAGCCGTTATAGAGCCAGAGAACCAGGTCAGCAGAGCTACTCTAGAGCCAGAGAACAAGGTCAGCAGAGCCGCTGTAGAGCCAGAGAACCAGGTCAGCAGAACCGTTGTAGAGCCAGAGAACCAGGTCAGCAGAGCTGCTCTAGAGCCAGAGAACCAGGTCAGCAGAGCTGCTCTAGAGCCAGAGAACCAGGTCAGCAGAGCTGCTCTAGAGCCAGAGAACCAGGTCAGCCGAGCTGCTATAGAGCCAGAGAACCAGGTCAGCAGAGCTGCTATAGAGCCAGAGAACCAGGTCAGCAGAGCTGCTGTAGAGCCGGAGAACCAGGTCAGCAGAGCCGCTGTAGAGCCAGAGAACCAGGTCAGCAGAGCCGCTGTAGAGCCAGAGAACCAGGTCAGCAGAGCCACTGTAGAGCCAGAGAACCAGGTCAGCAGAGCCGCTGTAGAGACAGAGAACCAGGTCAGCAGAGCTGCTCTAGAGCCAGAGAACCAGGTCAGCAGAGCCATTGTACAGCCAGAGAACCAGGTCAGCAGAGCCACTCTAGAGCCTGAGAACTAGGTCAGCAGAGCCATTGTACAGCCAGAGAACCAGGTCAGCAGAGCCACTCTAGAGCCTGAGAACCAGGTCAGCAAAGCTGCTCTAGAGCCAGAGAACTAGGTCAGCAGAGCTGCTCTAGAGCCAGAGAACCAGGTCAGCAGAGCTGCTGTAGAGCCGGAGAACCAGGTCAGCAGAGCCGCTGTAGAGCCAGAGAACCAGGTCAGCAGAGCCGCTGTAGAGCCAGAGAACCAGGTCAGCAGAGCCACTGTAGAGCCAGAGAACCAGGTCAGCAGAGCCGCTGTAGAGACAGAGAACCAGGTCAGCAGAGCTGCTCTAGAGCCAGAGAACCAGGTCAGCAGAGCCATTGTACAGCCAGAGAACCAGGTCAGCAGAGCCACTCTAGAGCCTGAGAACTAGGTCAGCAGAGCCATTGTACAGCCAGAGAACCAGGTCAGCAGAGCCACTCTAGAGCCTGAGAACCAGGTCAGCAAAGCTGCTCTAGAGCCAGAGAACTAGGTCAGCAGAGCTGCTCTAGAGCCTGAGAACCAGGTCAGCAGAGCTGTTGTAGAGCAAGAGAACCAGGTCAGCAGAGCTCCTCTAGAGCCAGAGAACCAGGTCAGCAGAGCTGCTGTAGAGCCAGAGAACCAGGTCAGCAGAGCTGTTGTAGAGCAAAAGAACCAGGTCAGCAAGCCATTGTAGAGCCAGAGAACCAGGTCAGCAGAGCTGCCCTAGAGCCAGAGAACCAGGTCAGCAGAGCTGCTCTAGAGCCAGAGAACCAGATCAGCAGAGTCGCTGTAGAGCCAGAGAAACGGGTCAGCAGAGCCGCTCTAGAGCCAGAGAACCAGGTCAGCAGAGCGACTGTAGAGTCTGAGAACCAGGTCAGCAGAGCCATTGTAGAGCCAGAGAACCAGGTCAGCAGAGCTGTTGTAGAGCTAGAGAACCAGGTCAGCAGAGCTGCTCTTGAGCCAGAGAACCAGGTCAGCAGTGTGGCTGTAGAGCCTGAGAACCAGGACAGCAGAGCCGATGTACAGCCAGAGAACCAGGTCAGCAAAGCTGCTGTAGAGCCAGAGAACCAGGTCAGCAGAGCCGCTCTAGAGCCAGAGAACCAGGTCAGCAGAGCTGCTCTAGAGCCAGAGAACCAGGACAGCAGAGCTGCTTTGGAGCCAGAGAACCAGATCAGCAGAGTTGCTGTAGAGCCAGAGAACCAGGTCAGCAGAGTTGCTGTTGAGCCAGAGAACCAGGTCAGCAGAGCCGTTATAGAGCCAGAGAACAAGGTCAGCAGAGCTGCTGTAGAGCCAGAGAACCAGGTCAGCAGAACCGTTGTAGAGCCAGAGAACCAGGTCAGCAGAGCCGCTGTAGAGCCAGAGAACCAGGTCAGCAGAGCTGCTCTAGAGCCAGAGAACCAGGTCAGCAGAGCTGCTCTAGAGCCAGAGAACCAGGTCAGCAGAGCTGCTATAGAGCCAGAGAACCAGGTCAGCAGAGCTGCTATAGAGCCAGAGAACCAGGTCAGCAGAGCTGCTGTAGAGCCAGAGAACCAGGTCAGCAGAGCCGCTGTTGAGCCAGAGAACCAGGTCAGCAGAGCCGCTGTAGAGCCAGAGAACCAGGTCAGCAGAGCCGCTGTAGAGCCAGAGAACCAGGTCAACAGAGCCGCTGTAGCATCAAAGACCGAGGTCAGCAGAGCTGCTCTATGGCCAGAGTACCAGGTCAGCAGACCAGGTCAGCAGAGGTGTTGTAGAGCCAGAGAACCAGGTCAGCAGAGCTGCTGTAGAGCCAGAGAACCCGGTCAGCAGAGCCACTCTATATCCAGAGAACCAGGACAGCAGAGCTGCTGTAGAGCCAGAGAACCAGGTCAGCAGAGCTGTTGTAGAGCCAGAGAACCAGGTCAGCAGAGCTGTTGTAGAGCCAGAGAACCAGGTCAGCAGAGCTGCTGTAGAGCCAGAGAACCAGGTCAGCAGAGCTGCTGTAGAGCCAGAGAACCAGGTCAGCAGAGCTGCTGTACAGCCAGAGAACCAGGTCAGCAGAGCCGTTCTAGAACCAGAGAACCAGGTCAGCAGAGCAGCTCTAGAGTCAGAGAACCAGGTCATCAGAGCAGCTCGAGCCAGAGAACCTGGTCAGCAGAGCTGCTGTAGAGCCAGAGAAGCAGGTCAGCAGAGCCGCTGTAGAGCCAGAGAACCAGGTCAGCAGAGCCGCTGTAGAGCCAGAGAACCAGGTCAGCAGAGCTGTTGTAGAGCTAGAGAACCAGGTCAGCAGAGCCGCTCTAGAGCCAGAGAACCAGGTTAGCAGAGCTGCTCTAGAGCCAGAGAACCAGGTCAGCAGAGCTGCTCTAGAGCCAGAGAACCAGGTCAGCAGAGCCGTTGTAGAGCCAGAGAACCAGGTCAGCAGAGCCATTGTAGAGCCAGAGAACCAGGTCAGCAGAGCCACTCTAGAGCCAGAGAACCAGGTCAGCAGAGCGGCTGTAGAGCCTGAGAACCAGGTCAGCAGAGCCATTGTAGAGCCAGAGAACCAGGTCAGCAGAGATTTTGTTGAGCCAGAGAACCAGGTCTGCAGAGCTGCTCTAGAGCCAGAGAACCAGGTCAGCAGAGCTGCTGTAGTGCCAGAGAACCAGGTCAGCTGAGCTGCTGTAGAGCCAGAGAACCAGGTCAGCTGAGCTGCTGTAGAGCTAGAGAACCAGGTCAGCAGAGCTGCTGTAGAGCCAGAGATCAAGGTCAGCAGAGTCGCTCTAGAGCCTGAGAACCAGGTCAGCTGAGCTGCTGTAGAGCCAGAGAACCAGGTCAGCAGAGCTGCTCTAGAGCTAGAGAACCAGGTCAGCAGAGCTGCTGTAGAGCCAGAGATCAAGGTCAGCAGAGTCGCTCTAGAGCCTGAGAACCAGGTCAGCAGAGCTGCTGTAGCGCCAGAGAATGATGTCAGCAGAGCTGTTCTATGTCCAGAGAACTGGGCCAGATAACCAAGTCAGCGGACCAGGTCAGCAGGTGTGGTAGAGCCAGAGAACCAGGTCAGCAAGCCGTTGTAGAGCCAGAGAACCAGGTCAGCAGAGCAGCTCTAGAGCCAGAGAACCAGGTCAGCAGAGCTGCTGTAGAGCCAGAGAACCGGGTGAGCAGAGCTGCTGTAGAGCCACTGAACCAGGTCAGCAGAGCTAGTGTAGAGCCAGAGAACCAGGTCAGCAGAGCTGCTGTAGAGCCAGAGAACCAGGTCAGCAGAGCCGCTCTAGAGCCAGAGAACCAGGTCAGCAGAGCTGCTCTAGAGCCAGAGAACCAGGTCAGCAGAGCTGCTGTAGAGCCAGAGATTCAGGTCAGCAGAGCCACTGTAGAGCTAGAGAACCAGGTCAGCAGAGCTGCTGTAGAGCCAGAGAACCAGGTCAGCAGAACTGCTCAAGAGCCAGAGAACCAGGTCAGCAGAGCGGCTGTAGAGCCTGAGAACCAGGTCAGCAAAGCTGTTATAGAGCCAGAGAACCAGGTCAGAAGAGATGTTGTAGAGCCGAGAACCAGGTCAGCAGAGCTGCTCTAGAACCAGAGAACCAGGTCAGAGCTGCTGTAGAGCCAGAGAACCAGGTCAGCAGAGCTGCTGTAGATCTAGAGAACCAGGTCAGCAGAGCTGCTGTAGAGCCAGAGAACCAGGTCAGCAGAGCTGCTGTAGAGCCAGAGAACCAGGTCAGCAGAGCTGCTGTAGAGCCAGAGAACCAGGTCAGCAGAGCTGCTCTAGAGCCAGAGAACCAGGTCAGCAGAGCAGCTGTAGAGCCTGAGAACCAGGTCAGTAGAGCCATTATAGAGCCTGAGAACCGGGTCAGCAGAGCCGCTGTAGAGCCAGCGAACAAGGTCAGCAGAGTTGCTCTAGAGCCCGAGAACCAGGTCAGCAGAGCTGCTGTAGAGCCACAGAAAGAGGTCCGCAAGCGGCTGTAGAGTCCTACAACCTGGTCAGCAAGCTGCTGTAGAGCCATAGAACCAGGTCAGCAGAGCCATTGTAGAGCCAGAGGACCAGGTCAGCAGAGCCGTTGTAGAGCCTGAGACCCAGGTCAGCAGAGCTGCTGTAGAGCCAGAGAACCAGGTCAGCAGAGCTGCTCTAGAGCCATAGAACCAGGTCAGCAGAGCTGCTGTAGAGCCAGAGAACCAGGTCAGCAGAGCCGCTGTAGAGCCAGAGAACCAGGTCAGCAGAGCCGCTGTAGAGCCAGAGAACCAGGTCAGCAGAGCTGCTCTAGAGCCAGAGAACCAGGTCAGCAGACCCGTTATAGAGCCTGAGAACCAGGTCAGCAGAGCCGTTATAGAGCCAGAGAACCAGGTCAGCAGAGCTGTTGTAGAGCCGAGAACCGGGTCAGCAGAGCTGCTCTAGAGCCAGAGAACCAGGTCAGCAGTGCGTCTGTAGAGCCTGAGAACCAGGTCAGCAGAGCTGCTGTAGAGCCAGAGAACCAGGTCAGCAGAGCTGCTGTAGAGCCAGAGAACCAGGTCAGCAGAGTCGCTCTAGAGCCTGAGAACCAGGTCAGCAGAGCTGCTGTAGCGCCAGAGAATGATGTCAGCAGGGCTGTTCTATGTCCAGAGAACTGGGCCAGAGAACCAAGTCAGCGGACCAGGTCAGCAGGTGTTGTAGAGCCAGAGAACCAGGTCAGCAAGCCGTTGTAGAGCCAGAGAACCAGGTCAGCAGAGCAGCTCTAGAGCCAGAGAACCAGGTCAGCAGAGCTGCTGTAGAGCCAGAGAACCGGGTGAGCAGAGTTGCTGTAGAGCCACTGAACCAGGTCAGCAGAGCTAGTGTAGAGCCAGAGAACCAGGTCAGCCGAGCTGCTGTAGAGCCAGAGAACCAGGTCAGCAGAGCCGCTCTAGAGCCAGAGAACCAGGTCAGCAGAGCTGCTGTAGAGCCAGAGATTCAGGTCAGCAGAGCCACTGTAGAGCTAGAGAACCAGGTCAGCAGAGCTGCTGTAGAGCCAGAGAACCAGGTCAGCAGAACTGCTCTAGAGCCAGAGAACCAGGTCAGCAGAGCGGCTGTAGAGCCTGAGAACCAGGTCAGCAAAGCTGTTGTAGAGCCAGAGAACCAGGTCAGAAGAGCTGTTGTAGAGCCGAGAACCAGGTCAGCAGAGCTGCTCTTGAGCCAGAGAACCAGGTCAACAGTGTGGCTGTAAAGCCTGAGAACCAGGACAGCAGAGCCGATGAACAGCCAGAGAACCAGGTCAGCAAAGCTGCTGTAGAGCCAGAGAACCAGGTCAGCAGGGCTGCTGTAGAGCCAGAGAACCAGGTCAGCAGAGCAGCTGTAGAGCCAGAGAACCAGGTCAGCAGAGCTGCTCTAGAGCCAGAAAACCAGGTCAGCAGAGCTGCTGTAGAGCTAGAGAACCAGGTCAGCAGAACCGTTGTAGAGTCACAGAACCAGGTCAGCAGAGCTGCTCTAGAGCCAGAGAAGCAGGTCAGCAGAGCTGCTCTACAGCCAAAGAACGAGACCAGCAGAGCTGCTGTAGAGCCAGAGAACCAGGTCAGCAGAGCTGCTGTAGAGCCAGAGAACCAGGTCAGCAGAGCTGCTGTAGAGCCAGAGAACCAGGTCAGCAGAGCTGCTGGAGAGCCAGAGAACCAGGTCAGCAGAGCTGCTCTAGAGCCAGAGAACCAGGTCAGCAGAGCCGTTGTAGAGCCAGAGAACCAGGTCAGCAGAGCCATTGTAGAGCCAGAGAACCAGGTCAGCAGAGCCACTCTAGAGCCAGAGAACCAGGTCAGCAGAGCGGCTGTAGAGCCTGAGAACCAGGTCAGCAGAGCCGTTGTAGAGCCAGAGAACCAGGTCAGCAGAGATTTTGTAGAGCCAGAGAACCAGGTCTGCAGAGCTGCTCTACAGCCAGAGAACCAGGTCAGCAGAGCTGCTGTAGTGCCAGAGAACCAGGTCAGCTGAGCTGCTGTTGAGCCAGAGAACCAGGTCAGCAGAGCAGCTCTAGAGCCAGAGAACCAGGTCAGCAGAGCTGCTGTAGAGCCAGAGAACCGGGTGAGCAGAGCTGCTGTAGAGCCACTGAACCAGGTCAGCAGAGCTAGTGTAGAGCCAGAGAACCAGGTCAGCCGAGCTGCTGTAGAGCCAGAGAACCAGGTCAGCAGAGCTGCTGTAGAGCCAGAGAACCGGGTGAGCAGAGTTGCTGTAGAGCCACTGAACCAGGTCAGCAGAGCTAGTGTAGAGCCAGAGAACCAGGTCAGCCGAGCTGCTGTAGAGCCAGAGAACCAGGTCAGCAGAGCCGCTCTAGAGCCAGAGAACCAGGTCAGCAGAGCTGCTGTAGAGCCAGAGATTCAGGTCAGCAGAGCCACTGTAGAGCTAGAGAACCAGGTCAGCAGAGCTGCTGTAGAGCCAGAGAACCAGGTCAGCAGAACTGCTCTAGAGCCAGAGAACCAGGTCAGCAGAGCGGCTGTAGAGCCTGAGAACCAGGTCAGCAAAGCTGTTGTAGAGCCAGAGAACCAGGTCAGAAGAGCTGTTGTAGAGCCGAGAACCAGGTCAGCAGAGCTGCTCTTGAGCCAGAGAACCAGGTCAACAGTGTGGCTGTAAAGCCTGAGAACCAGGACAGCAGAGCCGATGAACAGCCAGAGAACCAGGTCAGCAAAGCTGCTGTAGAGCCAGAGAACCAGGTCAGCAGGGCTGCTGTAGAGCCAGAGAACCAGGTCAGCAGAGCAGCTGTAGAGCCAGAGAACCAGGTCAGCAGAGCTGCTCTAGAGCCAGAAAACCAGGTCAGCAGAGCTGCTGTAGAGCTAGAGAACCAGGTCAGCAGAACCGTTGTAGAGTCACAGAACCAGGTCAGCAGAGCTGCTCTAGAGCCAGAGAAGCAGGTCAGCAGAGCTGCTCTACAGCCAAAGAACGAGACCAGCAGAGCTGCTGTAGAGCCAGAGAACCAGGTCAGCAGAGCTGCTGTAGAGCCAGAGAACCAGGTCAGCAGAGCTGCTGTAGAGCCAGAGAACCAGGTCAGCAGAGCTGCTGGAGAGCCAGAGAACCAGGTCAGCAGAGCTGCTCTAGAGCCAGAGAACCAGGTCAGCAGAGCCGTTGTAGAGCCAGAGAACCAGGTCAGCAGAGCCACTCTAGAGCCAGAGAACCAGGTCAGCAGAGCGGCTGTAGAGCCTGAGAACCAGGTCAGCAGAGCCGTTGTAGAGCCAGAGAACCAGGTCAGCAGAGATTTTGTAGAGCCAGAGAACCAGGTCTGCAGAGCTGCTCTACAGCCAGAGAACCAGGTCAGCAGAGCTGCTGTAGTGCCAGAGAACCAGGTCAGCTGAGCTGCTGTTGAGCCAGAGAACCAGGTCAGCTGAGCTGCTGTAGAGCCAGAGAACCAGGTCAGCAGAGCTGCTGTAGAGCCAGAGAACCAGGTCAGCAGAGCTGCTGTAGAGCCAGAGAACCAGGTCAGCAGAGCTGCTGTAGCGCCAGAGAATGATGTCAGCAGGGCTGTTCTATGTCCAGAGAACTGGGCCAGAGAACCAAGTCAGCGGAGCAGGTCAGCAGGTGTTGTAGAGCCAGAGAACCAGGTCAGCAAGCCGTTGTAGAGCCAGAGAACCAGGTCAGCAGAGCAGCTCTAGAGCCAGAGAACCAGGTCAGCAGAGCTGCTGTAGAGCCAGAGAACCGGGTGAGCAGAGCTGCTGTAGAGCCACTGAACCAGGTCAGCAGAGCTAGTGTAGAGCCAGAGAACCAGGTCAGCCGAGCTGCTGTAGAGCCAGAGAACCAGGTCAGCAGAGCTGCTCTAGAGCCAGAGAACCAGGTCAGCAGAGCTGCTGTAGAGCCAGAGAACCAGGTCAGCAGAGCTGCTGTAGAGCCAGAGAACCAGGTCAGCAGGGCTGCTGTAGAGCCAGAGAACCAGGTCAGCAGAGCTGCTGTAGAGCCAGAGAACCAGGTCACAAAGCTGCTGTAGAGCCAGAGAACCAAGTCATCAGAGCCGCTCTGTAGCCAGAGAACCAGGTCAGCAGAGCGGCTGTAGAGCCTGAGAGCCAGGTCAGCAGAGCCGCTGTAGAGCCAGAGAACCAGGTCAGCAGAGCTGCTCTAGAGCCAGAAAACCAGGTCAGCAGAGCTGCTCTAGAGCCAGAGAACCAGGTCAGCAGAGCCGCTGTAGAGCCAGAGAACCAGGTCAGCAGAGCTGCTCTAGAGCCAGAGAACCAGGTCAGCAGAGCTGCTGTAGAGCCAGAGAACCAGGTCAGCAGAGCTGCTGTAGAGCCAGAGAACCAGGTCAGCAGGGCTGCTGTAGAGCCAGAGAACCAGGTCAGCAGAGCTGCTCTAGAGCTTGAGAACCAGGTCAGCAGAGCTGCTGTAGAGCCAGAGAACCAGGTCAGCAGAGCTGCTGTAGAGCCAGAGAACCCGGTCAGCAGAGCCACTCTATATCCAGAGAACCAGGACAGCAGAGCTGCTGTAGAGCCAGAGAACAAGGTCAGCAGAGTCGCTCTAGAGCCTGAGAACCAGGTCAGCAGAGCTGCTGTAGCATCAAAGACCGAGGTCAGCAGAGCTGCTCTATGGCCAGAGTACCAGGTCAGCAGACCAGGTCAGCAGAGGTGTTGTAGAGCCAGAGAACCAGGTCAGCAGAGCTGCTGTAGAGCCAGAGAACCCGGTCAGCAGAGCCACTCTATATCCAGAGAACCAGGACAGCAGAGCTGCTGTAGAGCCAGAGAACCAGGTTCAGCAGAGCCGCTCTCGAGCCTGAGAACCAGGTCAGCAGAGCTGCTGTAGCATCAAAGACCGAGGTCAGCAGAGCTGCTCTATGGCCAGAGTACCAGGTCAGCAGACCAGGACAGCAGAGCTGCTGTAGAGCCAGAGAACCAGGTCAGCAGAGCTGCTGTAGAGCCAGAGAACCAGGTCAGCAGAGCTGTTGTAGAGCCAGAGAACCAGGTCAGCAGAGCTGTTGTAGAGCCAGAGAACCAGGTCAGCAGAGCTGCTGTAGAGCCAGAGAACCAGGTCAGCAGAGCTGCTGTACAGCCAGAGAACCAGGTCAGCAGAGCTGCTGTACAGCCAGAGAACCAGGTCAGCAGAGCCGTTCTAGAACCAGAGAACCAGGTCAGCAGAGCCGTTCTAGAACCAGAGAACCAGGTCAGCAGAGCAGCTCTAGAGTCAGAGAACCTGGTCAGCAGAGCTGCTGTAGAGCCAGAGAAGCAGGTCAGCAGAGCCGCTGTAGAGCCAGAGAACCAGGTCAGCAGAGCCGCTGTAGAGCCAGAGAACCAGGTCAGCAGAGCCGCTGTAGAGCCAGAGAACCAGGTCAGCAGAGCCGCTCTAGAGACAGAGAACCAGGTCAGGAGAGCTGCTGTAGAGCCAGAGAACCAGGTCAGCAGTGCTGCTCTAGAGCCAGAGAACCAGGTCAGCAGAGCTGCTGTAGAGCCAGAGAACCAGGTCAGCAGAGCCGTTGTAGAGCCTGAGACCCAGGTCAGCTGTGCCACTGTAGAGCCAGAGAACCAGTCAGCCCGATTGTTAATGAGGCCACTTAGTCCCTCCTTGTTACCACCCTGTATCCTTTTGGGACCGCCCATCAGGACTGGATCTTTTACTTGCGGCGTTACACTGTCTCCTTCATTAGTCAGTAAGCACTATATTTTTTTCACAATGGCGACAGCTTGTCTGGTATTTGTATTCGGGTTTTAGCGCGCGGCTGTAGAGCCTGAGAACCAGGTCAGCAGAGCTGCTCTAGAGCCAGAGAACCAGGTCAGCAGAGCTGCTGTAGAGCCAGAGAACCAGGTCAGCAGAGCCGTTGTAGAGCCAGAGAACCAGGTCAGCAGAGCCGTTGTAGAGCTAGAGAACCAGGTCAGCAGAGCTACTCCAGAGCCAGAGAATCAGGTCAGCAGAGACGCTGTAGAGCCAGAGAACCAGGTCAGCAGAGCTGCTGTAGAGCCAGAGAACCAGGTCAGCAAAGCCGTTGTAGAGCCAGAGAACCAGGTCAGCAGAGCCGCTCTAGAGCCTGAGAACCAGGTCAGCAGAGCAGCTCTAGAGCCAGAGAACCAGGTCAGCAGAGCCGTTGTAGAGCCAGAGAACCAGGTCAGCAGAGCCACTCTAGAGCCAGAGAACCAGGTCAGCAGAGCTGCTGTAGAGCCAGAGAACCAGGTCAGCAGAGCCGTTGTAGAGCTAGAGAACCAGGTCAGCAGAGCTACTCTAGAGCCAGAGAACCAGGTCAGCAGAGCTGTTGTAGAGCCAGAGAACCAGGTCAGCAGAGCTGCTGTAGAGCCAGAGAACCAGGTCAGCAAAGCCGTTGTAGAGCCAGAGAACCAGGTCAGCAGAGCCGCTCTAGAGCCTGAGAACCAGGTCAGCAGAGCGGCTGTAGAGCCTGAGAACCAGGTCAGCAGAGCTGTTGTAGAGCCAGAGAACCAGGTCAGCAGAGCTGCAGTAGAGCCAGAGAACCAGGTCAGCAGAGCCGCTCTAGAGCCAGAGAACCAGGTCAGCAGAGCCGCTCTAGAGCCAGAGAACCAGGTCAGCAGAGCTGCTCTAGAGCCAGAGAACCAGGACAGCAGAGCTGCTTTGGAGCCAGAGAACCAGGTCAGCAGAGCTGCTGTAGAGCCAGAGAACCAGGTCAGCAGAGCCGTTATAGAGCCAGAGAACCAGGTCAGCAGAGCTACTCTAGAGCCAGAGAACAAGGTCAGCAGAGCTGCTGTAGAGCCAGAGAACCAGGTCAGCAGAACCGTTGTAGAGCCAGAGAACCAGGTCAGCAGAGCTGCTATAGAGCCAGAGAACCAGGTCAGCAGAGCCGGTGTAGAGCCAGAGAACCAGGTCAGCAGAGCTGCTGTAGAGCCAGAGAACCAGGTCAGCAGAGCCGCTGTAGAGCCAGAGAACCAGGTCAGCAGAGCCGCTGTAGAGCCAGAGAACCAGGTCAGCAGAGCCGCTGTAGAGACAGAGAACTAGGTCAGCAGAGCTGCTCTAGAGCCAGAGAACCAGGTCAGCAGAGCCATTGTACAGCCAGAGAACCAGGTCAGCAGAGCCACTCTAGAGCCTGAGAACTAGGTCAGCAGAGCCATTGTACAGCCAGAGAACCAGGTCAGCAGAGCCACTCTAGAGCCTGAGAACCAGGTCAGCAAAGCTGCTCTAGAGCCAGAGAACTAGGTCAGCAGGGCTGCTCTAGAGCCTGAGAACCAGGTCAGCAGAGCTGTTGTAGAGCAAGAGAACCAGGTCAGCAGAGCTGCTCTAGAGCCAGAGAACCAGGTCAGCAGAGCTGCTGTAGAGCCAGAGAACCAGGTCAGCAGAGCCGCTGTAGAGCCAGAGAACCAGGTCAGCAGAGCCGCTGTAGAGCCAGAGAACCAGGTCAGCAGAGCTGCTGTAGAGCCAGAGAACCAGGTCAGCAGAGCTGTTGTAGAGCCAAAGAACCAGGTCAGCAAGCCATTGTAGAGCCAGAGAACCAGGTCAGCAAAGCTGCTCTAGAGCCAGAGAACCAGGTCAGCAGAGCTGCTCTAGAGCCAGAGAACCAGATCAGCAGAGTTGCTGTAGAGCCAGAGAACCAGGTCAGCAGAGCCGCTGTAGAGCCAGAGAAATGGGTCAGCAGAGCCGCTGTAGAGCCAGAGAAACGGGTCAGCAGAGCCGCTCTAGAGCCAGAGAACCAGGTCAGCAGAGCCATTGTAGAGCCAGAGAACCAGGTCAGCAGAGCTGTTGTAGAGCCAGAGAACCAGGTCAGCAGAGCTGCTCTAGAGCCAGAAAACCAGGTCAGCAGAGCGGGTGTAGACCCTGAGAACCAGGTCAGCAGAGCCGTTGTAGAGCCAGAGAACCAGGTCAGCAAAGCTTCTTTAGAGCCAGAGAACTAGGTCAGCAGAGCTGCTGTAGAGCCAGAGAACCAGGTCAGCAGAGCCGTTGTAGAGCCAGAGAACCAGGTCAGCAGAGCTTCTGTAGAGCCAGAGAACCAGGTCAGCAGAGCTTCTGTAGAGCCAGAGAACCAGGTCAGCAGAGCTGCTGTAGAGCCAGAGAACCAGGTCAGCAGAGACGTTCTAGAGCCAGAGAACCAGGTCAGCAGAGCTGCTCTAGAGTCTGAGAACAGGGTCAGCAGAGTGGCTGTGGAGCCAGAGAACCAGGTCAGCAGACCTGCTGTAGAGCCAGAGAACCAGGTCACAAAGCTGCTGTAGAGCCAGAGAACCAGGTCAGCAGAGCCGCTCTGTAGCCAGAGAACCAGGTCAGCAGAGCTGCTGTAGAGCCAGAGAACCAGGTCAGCAGAGCTGCTGTAGAGCCAGAGAACCAGGTCAGCAGAGCTGCTGTAGAGCCAGAGAACCAGGTCAGCAGAGCTGCTCTAGAGCCAGAGAACCAGGTCAGCAGAGCTGCCTTTTGAGCCAGAGAACCAGGACAGTAGAGCTGCTCTAAAGCCTGAGAACCAGGTCAGCAGAGCTGCTCTAGAGCCAGAGAACCAGATCAGCAGAGCTGCTCTAAAGCCAGAGAACCAGGTCAGCAGAGCTGCTGTAGAGCCAGAGAACCAGGTCAGCAGAGCTGCTGTAGAGCCAGAGAACCAGGTCAGCAGAGCCGCTCTAGAGCCAGAGAACCAGGTCAGCAGAGCCGCTCTAGAGCCAGAGAACCAGGTCAGCAGAGCTGCTCTAGAGCCAGAGAACCAGGTGAGAGCTGCTGTAGAGCCAGAGAACCAGGTCAGCAGAGCTGCTCTAGAGCCAGAGAACCAGGTCAGCAGAGCCGCTCTAGAGCCAGAGAACCAGGTCAGCAGAGCTGCTGTAGAGCCAGAGAACCAGGTCAGCAGAGCCGTTGTAGAGCCTGAGACCCAGGTCAGCTTAGCCACTGTAGAGCCAGAGAACCAGTCAGCCCGATTGTTAATGAGGCCACTTAGTCCCTCCTTGTTACCGCCCTGTCTCCTTTTGGGACCGCCCATCAGGACTGGATCTTTTACTTGCGGCGTTACACTGTCTCCTTCATTAGTCAGTAAGCACTATATTTTTTTCACAATGGCGACAGCTTGTCTGGTATTTGTATTCGGGGTTTTAGCGCGCGGCTGTAGAGCCTGAGAACCAGGTCAGCAAAGCCGTTGTAGAGCCAGAGAACCAGGTCAGCAGAGCTGCTCTAGAGCCAGAGAACCAGGTCAGCAGAGCTGTTCTAGAGCCAGAGAACCAGGTCAGCAGAGCTGCTCTACAGCCAGAGAACCAGGTCAGCAGAGCCGCTCTAGAGCCAGAGAACCAGGTCAGCAGAGCTGCTGTAGAGCCAGAGAACCAGGTCAGCAGAGCCGTTGTAGAGCCTGAGACCCAGGTCAGCTTAGCCACTGTAGAGCCAGAGAACCAGTCAGCCCTATTGTTAATGAGGCCACTTAGTCCCTCCTTGTTACCGCCCTGTCTCCTTTTGGGACCGCCCATCAGGACTGGATCTTTTACTTGCGGCGTTACACTGTCTCCTTCATTAGTCAGTAAGCACTATATTTTTTTCACAATGGCGACAGCTTGTCTGGTATTTGTATTCGGGGTTTTAGCGCGCGGCTGTAGAGCCTGAGAACCAGGTCAGCAAAGCCGTTGTAGAGCCAGAGAACCAGGTCAGCAGAGCTGCTCTAGAGCCAGAGAACCAGGTCAGCAGAGCTGTTCTAGAGCCAGAGAACCAGGTCAGCAGAGATGCTCTAGAGCCAGAGAACCAGGTCAGCAGAGCTGCTCTAGAGCTAGAGAACCAGGTCAGCAGAGCTGCTGTAGAGCCAGAGAACCAGGTCAGCAGAGCCGTTGTAGAGCCAGAGAACCAGGTCAGCAGAGCTTCTGTAGAGCTAGAGAACCAGGTCAGCAGAGCTTCTGTAGAGCCAGAGAACCAGGTCAGCAGAGCTGCTGTAGAGCCAGAGAACCAGGTCAGCAGGGCCGTTCTAGAGCCAGAGAACCAGGTCAGCAGAGCTGCTCTAGAGTCAGAGAACAGGGTCAGCAGAGTGGCTGTGGAGCCAGAGAACCAGGTCAGCAGACCTGCTGTAGACCCAGAGAACCAGGTCACAAAGCTGCTGTAGAGCCAGAGAACCAGGTCAGCAGAGCGGCTGTAGAGCCTGAGAGCCAGGTCAGCAGAGCCGTTGTAGAGCCAGAGAACCAGGTCAGCAGAGCTGCTCTAGAGCCAGAGAACCAGGTCAGCAGGGCTGCTGTAGAGCCAGAGAACCAGGTCAGCAGAGCTGCTGTAGAGCCAGAGAACCAGGTCAGCAGGGCTGCTGTAGAGCCAGAGAACCAGGTCAGCAGAGCTGCTCTAGAGCTTGAGAACCAGGTCAGCAGAGCTGCTGTAGAGCCAGAGAACCAGGTCAGCAGAGCTGCTGTAGAGCCAGAGAACCCGGTCAGCAGAGCCACTCTATATCCAGAGAACCAGGACAGCAGAGCTGCTGTAGAGCCAGAGAACAAGGTCACCAGAGTCGCTCTAGAGCCTGAGAACCAGGTCAGCAGAGCTGCTGTAGCATCAGAGACCGAGGTCAGCAGAGCTGCTCTATGGCCAGAGTACCAGGTCAGCAGACCAGGTCAGCGGAGGTGTTGTAGAGCCAGAGAACCAGGTCAGCAGATCCGTTGTAGAGCCAGAGAACCAGGTCAGCAGAGCCGCTCTAGAGCCAGAGAACCAGGTCAGCAGATCCGTTGTAGAGCCAGAGAACCAGATCAGCAGATCTGCTGTAGAGCCAGAGAACCAGGTCAGCAGAGCAGCTCTAGAGCCAGAGAACCAGGTCAGCAGAGCAGCTCGAGCCAGAGAACCTGGTCAGCAGAGCTGCTGTAGAGCCAGAGAAGCAGGTCAGCAGACCGCTGTAGAGCCAGAGAACCAGGTCAGCAGAGCCGCTCTAGAGCCAGAGAACTAGGTCAGCAGAGCCGCTCTACAGCCAGAGAACCAGGTCAGCAGAGCAGCTGTAGAGCCAGAGAACCAGGTCAGCAGAGCTGCTCTAGAGCCAGAGAACAAGGTCAGCAGAGCTGCTCTAGAGCCAGAAAACCAGGTCAGCAGAGCTGCTGTAGAGCTAGAGAACCAGGTCAGCAGAACCGTTGTAGAGTCACAGAACCAGGTCAGCAGAGCTGCTCTAGAGCCAGAGAACCAGGTCAGCAGAGCTGCTCTAGAGCCAGAGAACCAGGTCAGCAGAGCCGTTGTAGAGCCAGAGAACCAGGTCAGCAGAGCCATTGTAGAGCCAGAGAACCAGGTCAGCAGAGCCACTGTAGAGCCAGAGAACCAGGTCAGCAGAGCGGCTGTAGAGCCTGAGAACCAGGTCAGCAGAGCCGTTGTAGAGCCAGAGAACCAGGTCAGCAGAGATTTTGTAGAGCCAGAGAACCAGGTCTGCAGAGCTGCTCTAGAGCCAGAGAACCAGGTCAGCAGAGCTGCTGTAGTGCCAGAGAACCAGGTCAGCTGAGCTGCTGTAGAGCCAGAGAACCAGGTCAGCAGAGCTGCTGTAGAGCCAGAGAACCAGGTCAGCAGAGCTGCTGTAGGAGCCAGAGAACCAGGTCAGCAGAGCCGCTCTAGAGCTAGAGAACCAGGTCAGCAGAGCTGCTGTAGAGCCAGAGAACAAGGTCAGCAGAGTCGCTCTAGAGCCTGAGAACCAGGTCAGCAGAGCTGCTGTAGCGCCAGAGAATGATGTCAGCAGCGCTGTTCTATGTCCAGAGAACTGGGCCAGAGAACCAAGTCAGCGGACCAGGTCAGCAGGTGTTGTAGAGCCAGAGAACCAGGTCAGCAAGCCGTTGTAGAGCCAGAGAACCAGGTCAGCAGAGCAGCTCTAGAGCCAGAGAACCAGGTCAGCAGAGCTGCTGTAGAGCCAGAGAACCGGGTGAGCAGAGCTGCTGTAGAGCCACTGAACCAGGTCAGCCGAGCTAGTGTAGAGCCAGAGAACCAGGTCAGCCGAGCTGCTGTAGAGCCAGAGAACCAGGTCAGCAGAGCCGCTCTAGAGCCAGAGAACCAGGTCAGCAGAGCTGCTGTAGAGCCAGAGATTCAGGTCAGCAGAGCCACTGTAGAGCTAGAGAACCAGGTCAGCAGAGCTGCTGTAGAGCCAGAGAACCAGGTCAGCAGAACTGCTCTAGAGCCAGAGAACCAGGTCAGCAGAGCGGCTGTAGAGCCTGAGAACCAGGTCAGCAAAGCTGCTGTAGAGCCAGAGAACCAGGTCAGAAGAGCTGTTGTAGAGCCAGAGAACCAGGACAGCAGAGCTGCTCTAGAGCCAGAAAACCAGGTCAGCAGAGCGGCTGTAGAGCCTGAGAACCAGGTCAGCAGAGCTGTTGTAGAGCCAGAGAACCAGGTCAGCAGAGCTGCTGTAGAGCCAGAGAACCAGGTCAGCAGAGCTGCTCTAGAGCCAGAGAACCAGGTCAGCAGAGCTGGCTGTAGAGCCATGAAAACCAGGTCACCAGAGCAGCTGTAGAGCCAGAGAACCAGGTCAGCAGAGCCACTGTAGAGCCAGAGAACCAGGTCAGCAGAGCCGCTGTAGAGCCAGAGAACCAGGTCAGCAGAGCTGCTCTAGAGCCAGAGAACCAGGTCAGCAGAGCTGCTGTGGAGCCAGAGAACCAGGTCCGCAGAGCTGCTGTAGAGTCCAGAGAACCAGGTCAGCAGAGCTGCTGTAGAGCCAGAGAACCAGGTCAGCAGAGCCATTGTAGAGCCAGAGGACCAGGTCAGCAGAGCCGTTGTAGAGCCAGAGACCCAGGTCAGCAGAGCTGCTGTAGAGCCAGAGAACCAGGTCAGCAGAGCCGCTCTAGAGCCAGAGAACCAGGTCAGCAGAGCTGCTGTAGAGCCAGAGAACCAGGTCAGCAGAGCTGCTGTAGAGCCAGAGAACCAGGTTAGCTAAGCCGCTGTAGAGCCAGAGAACCAGGTCAGCAGAGCTGCTCTAGAGCCAGATAACCAGGTCAGCAGAGCCGCTGTAGAGCCAGAGAACCAGGTTAGCTAAGCCGCTGTAGAGCCAGAGAACCAGGTCAGCAGAGCTGCTGTAGAGCCAGAGAACCAGGTCAGCAGAGCTGCTCTAGAGCCAGAGAACCAGGTCAGCAGAGCCGCTGTAGAGCCAGAGAACCAGGTCAGCAGAGCTGCTGTAGAGCCAGAGAACCAGGTCAGCAGAGCCGCTGTAGAGCCAGAGAACCAGGTCAGCAGAGCCGCTCTAGAGCCTGAGAACCAGGTCAGCAGAGCCGTTGTAGCAGCCAGAGAATGATGTCAGCAGGGCTGTTCTATGTGCCAGAGAACTAGGCCAGCAGAACCAAGTCAGCGGACCAGGTCAGCAGAGCTGCTGTAGAGCCAGAGAACCAGGTCAGCAGAGCTGTTGTAGAGCCAGAGAACCAGGTCAGCAGAGCTGCTCTAGAGCCAGAGAACCAGGTCAGCAGAGCTGCTGTAGAGCCAGAGAACCAGGTGAGCAGAGCTGCTGTAGAGCCACAGAACCAGGTCAGCAGAGCCAGTGTAGAGCCAGAGAACCAGGTCAGCAGAGCTGCTGTAGAGCCAGAGAACCAGGTCAGCAGAGCCGCTCTAGAGCCAGAGAACCAGGTCAGCAGAGCTGCTGTAGAGCCAGAGAACCAGGTCAGCAGAGCCACTCTAGAGCCAGAGAACCAGGTCAGCAGAGCTCGCTGTAGAGCCAGAGAACCAGGTCAGCAGAGCCGCTCTAGAGCCAGAGAACCAGGTCAGCAGAGCGGCTGTAGAGCCTGAGAACCAGGTCAGCAAAGCCGTTGTAGAGCCAGAGAACCAGGTCAGCAGAGCTGTTGTAGAGCCAGAGAACCAGGTCAGCAGAGCTGCTCTAGAGCCAGAGAACCAGGTCAGCAGTGCTGGCTGTAGAGCCTAGAGAACCAGGTCAGCAGAGCCGATGTAGCAGCCAGAGAACCAGGTCAGCAGAGCTGCTCTAGAGCCAGAGAACCAGGTCAGCAGAGCTGCTCTAGAGCCAGAGAACCAGGTCAGCAGAGCAGCTGTAGAGCCAGAGAACCAGGTCAGCAGAGCTGCTCTAGAGCCAGAGAACCAGGTCAGCAGAGCTGCTGTAGAGCCAGAGAACCAGGTCAGCAGAGCCGCTGTAGAGCCAGAGAACCAGGTCAGCAGAGCTGCTCTAGAGCCAGAGAACCAGGTCAGCAGAGCTGCTGTAGCAGCCAGAGAACCAGGTCAGCAGAGCTGCTGTAGAGCCAGAGAACCAGGTCAGCAGAGCTGCTCTAGAGCCAGAGAACCAGGTCAGCAGAGCTGCTGTAGAGCCAGAGAACCAGGTCAGCAGAGCTGCTCTGAGAGCCAGAGAACCAGGTCAGCAGAGCTGCTGTAGAGCCAGATAACCAGGTTAGCAGAGCCGTTGTAGAGCCAGAGAACCAGGTCAGCAGAGCCATTGTAGAGCCAGAGAACCAGGTCAGCAGAGCCACTCTAGAGCCAGAGAACCAGGTCAGCAGAGCGGCTGTAGAGCCTGAGAACCAGGTCAGCAGAGCCGTTGTAGAGCCAGAGAACCAGGTCAGCAGAGATTTTGTAGAGCCAGAGAACCAGGTCTGCAGAGCTGCTCTAGAGCCAGAGAACCAGGTCAGCAGAGCTGCTGTAGTGCCAGAGAACCAGGTCAGCTGAGCTGCTGTTGAGCCAGAGAACCAGGTCAGCTGAGCTGCTGTAGAGCCAGAGAACCAGGTCAGCAGAGCTGCTGTAGAGCCAGAGAACCAGGTCAGCAGAGCTGCTGTAGAGCCAGAGAACCAGGTCAGCAGAGCCGCTCTAGAGCTAGAGAACCAGGTCAGCAGAGCTGCTGTAGAGCCAGAGAACAAGGTCAGCAGAGTCGCTCTAGAGCCTGAGAACCAGGTCAGCAGAGCTGCTGTAGCGCCAGAGAATGATGTCAGCAGGGCTGTTCTATGTCCAGAGAACTGGGCCAGAGAACCAAGTCAGCGGACCAGGTCAGCAGGTGTTGTAGAGCCAGAGAACCAGGTCAGCAAGCCGTTGTAGAGCCAGAGAACCAGGTCAGCAGAGCAGCTCTAGAGCCAGAGAACCAGGTCAGCAGAGCTGCTGTAGAGCCAGAGAACCGGGTGAGCAGAGCTGCTGTAGAGCCACTGAACCAGGTCAGCAGAGCTAGTGTAGAGCCAGAGAACCAGGTCAGCCGAGCTGCTGTAGAGCCAGAGAAACAGGTCAGCAGATCCGCTGTAGAGCCAGAGAACCAGGTCAGCAGAGCTGCTGTAGAGCCAGAGAACCAGGTCAGCAGAGCTACTGTAGAGCCAGAGAACCAGGTCAGCAGAGCTGCTGTAGAGCCAGAGAACCAGAACCAGGTCAGCAGAGCTGCTCTAGAGCCAGAGAACCAGGTCAGCAGAGCTGCTGTAGAGCCAGAGAACCAGGTCAGCAGAGCTGCTGTAGAGCCAGAGAACCAGGTCAGCAGAGCCGCTGTAGAGCCAGAGAACCAGGACAGCAGAGCTGCTGTAGAGCCAGAGAACAAGGTCAGCAGAGTCGCTCTAGAGCCTGAGAACCAGGTCAGCAGAGCTGCTGTAGCATCAAAGACCGAGGTCAGCAGAGCTGCTCTATGGCCAGAGTACCAGGTCAGCAGACCAGGTCAGCAGAGGTGTTGTAGAGCCAGAGAACCAGGTCAGCAGAGCTGCTGTAGAGCCAGAGAACCCGGTCAGCAGAGCCACTCTATATCCAGAGAACCAGGACAGCAGAGCTGCTGTAGAGCCAGAGAACCAGGTCAGCAGAGCTGTTGTAGAGCCAGAGAACCAGGTCAGCAGAGCTGTTGTAGAGCCAGAGAACCAGGTCAGCAGAGCTGCTGTAGAGCCAGAGAACCAGGTCAGCAGAGCTGCTGTAGAGCCAGAGAACCAGGTCAGCAGAGCTGCTGTACAGCCAGAGAACCAGGTCAGCAGAGCCGCTCTAGAACCAGAGAACCAGGTCAGCAGAGCAGCTGTAGAGCCAGAGAACCAGGTCATCAGAGCAGCTCAGAGCCAGAGAACCTGGTCAGCAGAGCTGCTGTAGAGCCAGAGAAGCAGGTCAGCAGAGCCGCTGTAGAGCCAGAGAACCAGGTCAGCAGAGCCGCTGTAGAGCCAGAGAACCAGGTCAGCAGAGCCGCTGTAGAGCCAGAGAACCAGGTCAGCAGAGCTGTTGTAGAGCTAGAGAACCAGGTCAGCAGAGCCGCTCTAGAGCCAGAGAACCAGGTCAGCAGAGCTGCTCTAGAGCCAGAGAACCAGGTCAGCAGAGCTGCTCTAGAGCCAGAGAACCAGGTCAGCAGAGCCGCTGTAGAGCCAGAGAACCAGGTCAGCAGAGCCATTGTAGAGCCAGAGAACCAGGTCAGCAGAGCCACTCTAGAGCCAGAGAACCAGGTCAGCAGAGCGGCTGTAGAGCCTGAGAACCAGGTCAGCAGAGCCGCTGTAGAGCCAGAGAACCAGGTCAGCAGAGATTGCTGTTGAGCCAGAGAACCAGGTCTGCAGAGCTGCTCTAGAGCCAGAGAACCAGGTCAGCAGAGCTGCTGTAGTGCCAGAGAACCAGGTCAGCTGAGCTGCTGTAGAGCCAGAGAACCAGGTCAGCTGAGCTGCTGTAGAGCCTAGAGAACCAGGTCAGCAGAGCTGCTGTAGAGCCAGAGATCAAGGTCAGCAGAGTCGCTCTAGAGCCTGAGAACCAGGTCAGCTGAGCTGCTGTAGAGCCAGAGAACCAGGTCAGCAGAGCTGCTCTAGAGCTAGAGAACCAGGTCAGCAGAGCTGCTGTAGAGCCAGAGATCAAGGTCAGCAGAGTCGCTCTAGAGCCTGAGAACCAGGTCAGCAGAGCTGCTGTAGCGCCAGAGAATGATGTCAGCAGAGCTGTTCTATGTCCAGAGAACTGGGCCAGATAACCAAGTCAGCGGACCAGGTCAGCAGGTGTGGTAGAGCCAGAGAACCAGGTCAGCAAGCCGTTGTAGAGCCAGAGAACCAGGTCAGCAGAGCAGCTCTAGAGCCAGAGAACCAGGTCAGCAGAGCTGCTGTAGAGCCAGAGAACCGGGTGAGCAGAGCTGCTGTAGAGCCACTGAACCAGGTCAGCAGAGCTAGTGTAGAGCCAGAGAACCAGGTCAGCAGAGCTGCTGTAGAGCCAGAGAACCAGGTCAGCAGAGCCGCTCTAGAGCCAGAGAACCAGGTCAGCAGAGCTGCTCTAGAGCCAGAGAACCAGGTCAGCAGAGCTGCTGTAGAGCCAGAGATTCAGGTCAGCAGAGCCACTGTAGAGCTAGAGAACCAGGTCAGCAGAGCTGCTGTAGAGCCAGAGAACCAGGTCAGCAGAACTGCTCAAGAGCCAGAGAACCAGGTCAGCAGAGCGGCTGTAGAGCCTGAGAACCAGGTCAGCAAAGCTGTTATAGAGCCAGAGAACCAGGTCAGAAGAGATGTTGTAGAGCCGAGAACCAGGTCAGCAGAGCTGCTCTAGAACCAGAGAACCAGGTCAGAGCTGCTGTAGAGCCAGAGAACCAGGTCAGCAGAGCTGCTGTAGATCTAGAGAACCAGGTCAGCAGAGCTGCTGTAGAGCCAGAGAACCAGGTCAGCAGAGCTGCTCTAGAGCCAGAGAACCAGGTCAGCAGAGCTGCTATAGAGCCATAAAACCAGGTCACCAGAGCAGCTGTAGAGCCTGAGAACCAGGTCAGTAGAGCCATTATAGAGCCTGAGAACCGGGTCAGCAGAGCCGCTGTAGAGCCAGCGAACAAGGTCAGCAGAGTTGCTCTAGAGCCCGAGAACCAGGTCAGCAGAGCTGCTGTAGAGCCACAGAAAGAGGTCCGCAAGCGGCTGTAGAGTCCTACAACCTGGTCAGCAAGCTGCTGTAGAGCCATAGAACCAGGTCAGCAGAGCCATTGTAGAGCCAGAGGACCAGGTCAGCAGAGCCGTTGTAGAGCCTGAGACCCAGGTCAGCAGAGCTGCTGTAGAGCCAGAGAACCAGGTCAGCAGAGCTGCTCTAGAGCCATAGAACCAGGTCAGCAGAGCTGCTGTAGAGCCAGAGAACCAGGTCAGCAGAGCCGCTGTAGAGCCAGAGAACCAGGTCAGCAGAGCCGCTGTAGAGCCAGAGAACCAGGTCAGCAGAGCTGCTCTAGAGCCAGAGAACCAGGTCAGCAGACCCGCTATAGAGCCTGAGAACCAGGTCAGCAGAGCCGTTATAGAGCCAGAGAACCAGGTCAGCAGAGCTGTTGTAGAGCCGAGAACCGGGTCAGCAGAGCTGCTCTAGAGCCAGAGAACCAGGTCAGCAGTGCGTGCTGTAGAGCCTGAGAACCAGGTCAGCAGAGCTGCTGTAGAGCCAGAGAACCAGGTCAGCAGAGCTGCTGTAGAGCCAGAGAACCAGGTCAGCAGAGTCGCTCTAGAGCCTGAGAACCAGGTCAGCAGAGCTGCTGTAGCGCCAGAGAATGATGTCAGCAGGGCTGTTCTATGTCCAGAGAACTGGGCCAGAGAACCAAGTCAGCGGACCAGGTCAGCAGGTGTTGTAGAGCCAGAGAACCAGGTCAGCAAGCCGTTGTAGAGCCAGAGAACCAGGTCAGCAGAGCAGCTCTAGAGCCAGAGAACCAGGTCAGCAGAGCTGCTGTAGAGCCAGAGAACCGGGTGAGCAGAGCTGCTGTAGAGCCACTGAACCAGGTCAGCAGAGCTAGTGTAGAGCCAGAGAACCAGGTCAGCCGAGCTGCTGTAGAGCCAGAGAACCAGGTCAGCAGAGCCGCTCTAGAGCCAGAGAACCAGGTCAGCAGAGCTGCTGTAGAGCCAGAGATTCAGGTCAGCAGAGCCACTGTAGAGCTAGAGAACCAGGTCAGCAGAGCTGCTGTAGAGCCAGAGAACCAGGTCAGCAGAACTGCTCTAGAGCCAGAGAACCAGGTCAGCAGAGCGGCTGTAGAGCCTGAGAACCAGGTCAGCAAAGCTGTTGTAGAGCCAGAGAACCAGGTCAGAAGAGCTGTTGTAGAGCCGAGAACCAGGTCAGCAGAGCTGCTCTTGAGCCAGAGAACCAGGTCAACAGTGTGGCTGTAAAGCCTGAGAACCAGGACAGCAGAGCCGATGAACAGCCAGAGAACCAGGTCAGCAAAGCTGCTGTAGAGCCAGAGAACCAGGTCAGCAGGGCTGCTGTAGAGCCAGAGAACCAGGTCAGCAGAGCAGCTGTAGAGCCAGAGAACCAGGTCAGCAGAGCTGCTCTAGAGCCAGAAAACCAGGTCAGCAGAGCTGCTGTAGAGCTAGAGAACCAGGTCAGCAGAACCGTTGTAGAGTCACAGAACCAGGTCAGCAGAGCTGCTCTAGAGCCAGAGAAGCAGGTCAGCAGAGCTGCTCTACAGCCAAAGAACGAGACCAGCAGAGCTGCTGTAGAGCCAGAGAACCAGGTCAGCAGAGCTGCTGTAGAGCCAGAGAACCAGGTCAGCAGAGCTGCTGTAGAGCCAGAGAACCAGGTCAGCAGAGCTGCTGGAGAGCCAGAGAACCAGGTCAGCAGAGCTGCTCTAGAGCCAGAGAACCAGGTCAGCAGAGCCGTTGTAGAGCCAGAGAACCAGGTCAGCAGAGCCATTGTAGAGCCAGAGAACCAGGTCAGCAGAGCCACTCTAGAGCCAGAGAACCAGGTCAGCAGAGCGGCTGTAGAGCCTGAGAACCAGGTCAGCAGAGCCGTTGTAGAGCCAGAGAACCAGGTCAGCAGAGATTTTGTAGAGCCAGAGAACCAGGTCTGCAGAGCTGCTCTACAGCCAGAGAACCAGGTCAGCAGAGCTGCTGTAGTGCCAGAGAACCAGGTCAGCTGAGCTGCTGTTGAGCCAGAGAACCAGGTCAGCTGAGCTGCTGTAGAGCCAGAGAACCAGGTCAGCAGAGCTGCTGTAGAGCCAGAGAACCAGGTCAGCAGAGCTGCTGTAGAGCCAGAGAACCAGGTCAGCAGAGCCGCTCTAGAGCTAGAGAACCAGGTCAGCAGAGCTGCTGTAGAGCCAGAGAACAAGGTCAGCAGAGTCGCTCTAGAGCCTGAGAACCAGGTCAGCAGAGCTGCTGTAGCGCCAGAGAATGATGTCAGCAGGGCTGTTCTATGTCCAGAGAACTGGGCCAGAGAACCAAGTCAGCGGAGCAGGTCAGCAGGTGTTGTAGAGCCAGAGAACCAGGTCAGCAAGCCGTTGTAGAGCCAGAGAACCAGGTCAGCAGAGCAGCTCTAGAGCCAGAGAACCAGGTCAGCAGAGCTGCTGTAGAGCCAGAGAACCGGGTGAGCAGAGCTGCTGTAGAGCCACTGAACCAGGTCAGCAGAGCTAGTGTAGAGCCAGAGAACCAGGTCAGCCGAGCTGCTGTAGAGCCAGAGAACCAGGTCAGCAGAGCTGCTGTAGAGCCAGAGAACCGGGTGAGCAGAGTTGCTGTAGAGCCACTGAACCGGGTCAGCAGAGCTAGTGTAGAGCCAGAGAACCAGGTCAGCCGAGCTGCTGTAGAGCCAGAGAACCAGGTCAGCAGAGCCGCTCTAGAGCCAGAGAACCAGGTCAGCAGAGCTGCTGTAGAGCCAGAGATTCAGGTCAGCAGAGCCACTGTAGAGCTAGAGAACCAGGTCAGCAGAGCTGCTGTAGAGCCAGAGAACCAGGTCAGCAGAACTGCTCTAGAGCCAGAGAACCAGGTCAGCAGAGCGGCTGTAGAGCCTGAGAACCAGGTCAGCAAAGCTGTTGTAGAGCCAGAGAACCAGGTCAGAAGAGCTGTTGTAGAGCCGAGAACCAGGTCAGCAGAGCTGCTCTTGAGCCAGAGAACCAGGTCAACAGTGTGGCTGTAAAGCCTGAGAACCAGGACAGCAGAGCCGATGAACAGCCAGAGAACCAGGTCAGCAAAGCTGCTGTAGAGCCAGAGAACCAGGTCAGCAGGGCTGCTGTAGAGCCAGAGAACCAGGTCAGCAGAGCAGCTGTAGAGCCAGAGAACCAGGTCAGCAGAGCTGCTCTAGAGCCAGAAAACCAGGTCAGCAGAGCTGCTGTAGAGCTAGAGAACCAGGTCAGCAGAACCGTTGTAGAGTCACAGAACCAGGTCAGCAGAGCTGCTCTAGAGCCAGAGAAGCAGGTCAGCAGAGCTGCTCTACAGCCAAAGAACGAGACCAGCAGAGCTGCTGTAGAGCCAGAGAACCAGGTCAGCAGAGCTGCTGTAGAGCCAGAGAACCAGGTCAGCAGAGCTGCTGTAGAGCCAGAGAACCAGGTCAGCAGAGCTGCTGGAGAGCCAGAGAACCAGGTCAGCAGAGCTGCTCTAGAGCCAGAGAACCAGGTCAGCAGAGCCGTTGTAGAGCCAGAGAACCAGGTCAGCAGAGCCATTGTAGAGCCAGAGAACCAGGTCAGCAGAGCCACTCTAGAGCCAGAGAACCAGGTCAGCAGAGCGGCTGTAGAGCCTGAGAACCAGGTCAGCAGAGCCGTTGTAGAGCCAGAGAACCAGGTCAGCAGAGATTTTGTAGAGCCAGAGAACCAGGTCTGCAGAGCTGCTCTACAGCCAGAGAACCAGGTCAGCAGAGCTGCTGTAGTGCCAGAGAACCAGGTCAGCTGAGCTGCTGTTGAGCCAGAGAACCAGGTCAGCTGAGCTGCTGTAGAGCCAGAGAACCAGGTCAGCAGAGCTGCTGTAGAGCCAGAGAACCAGGTCAGCAGAGCTGCTGTAGAGCCAGAGAACCAGGTCAGCAGAGCCGCTCTAGAGCTAGAGAACCAGGTCAGCAGAGCTGCTGTAGAGCCAGAGAACAAGGTCAGCAGAGTCGCTCTAGAGCCTGAGAACCAGGTCAGCAGAGCTGCTGTAGCGCCAGAGAATGATGTCAGCAGGGCTGTTCTATGTCCAGAGAACTGGGCCAGAGAACCAAGTCAGCGGAGCAGGTCAGCAGGTGTTGTAGAGCCAGAGAACCAGGTCAGCAAGCCGTTGTAGAGCCAGAGAACCAGGTCAGCAGAGCAGCTCTAGAGCCAGAGAACCAGGTCAGCAGAGCTGCTGTAGAGCCAGAGAACCGGGTGAGCAGAGCTGCTGTAGAGCCACTGAACCAGGTCAGCAGAGCTAGTGTAGAGCCAGAGAACCAGGTCAGCCGAGCTGCTGTAGAGCCAGAGAACCAGGTCAGCAGAGCTGCTCTAGAGCCAGAGAACCAGGTCAGCAGAGCTGCTGTAGAGCCAGAGAACCAGGTCAGCAGAGCTGCTGTAGAGCCAGAGAACCAGGTCAGCAGGGCTGCTGTAGAGCCAGAGAACCAGGTCAGCAGAGCTGCTGTAGAGCCAGAGAACCAGGTCACAAAGCTGCTGTAGAGCCAGAGAACCAAGTCAGCAGAGCCGCTCTGTAGCCAGAGAACCAGGTCAGCAGAGCGGCTGTAGAGCCTGAGAGCCAGGTCAGCAGAGCCGTTGTAGAGCCAGAGAACCAGGTCAGCAGAGCTGCTCAAGAGCCAGAGAACCAGGTCAGCAGAGCTGCTGTAGACCCAGAGAACCAGGTCAGCAGAGCTGCTGTAGAGCCAGAGAACCAGGTCAGCAGGGCTGCTGTAGAGCCAGAGAACCAGGTCAGCAGAGCTGCTCTAGAGCTTGAGAACCAGGTCAGCAGAGCTGCTGTAGAGCCAGAGAACCAGGTCAGCAGAGCTGCTGTAGAGCCAGAGAACCCGGTCAGCAGAGCCACTCTATATCCAGAGAACCAGGACAGCAGAGCTGCTGTAGAGCCAGAGAACAAGGTCAGCAGAGTCGCTCTAGAGCCTGAGAACCAGGTCAGCAGAGCTGCTGTAGCATCAAAGACCGAGGTCAGCAGAGCTGCTCTATGGCCAGAGTACCAGGTCAGCAGACCAGGTCAGCAGAGGTGTTGTAGAGCCAGAGAACCAGGTCAGCAGAGCTGCTGTAGAGCCAGAGAACCCGGTCAGCAGAGCCACTCTATATCCAGAGAACCAGGTCAGCAGAGCTGCTGTAGCATCAAAGACCGAGGTCAGCAGAGCTGCTCTATGGCCAGAGTACCAGGTCAGCAGACCAGGACAGCAGAGCTGCTGTAGAGCCAGAGAACCAGGTCAGCAGAGCTGCTGTAGAGCCAGAGAACCAGGTCAGCAGAGCTGTTGTAGAGCCAGAGAACCAGGTCAGCAGAGCTGTTGTAGAGCCAGAGAACCAGGTCAGCAGAGCTGCTGTAGAGCCAGAGAACCAGGTCAGCAGAGCTGCCGTAGAGCCAGAGAACCAGGTCAGCAGAGCTGCTGTAGAGCCAGAGAACCAGGTCAGCAGAGCTGCTGTACAGCCAGAGAACCAGGTCAGCAGAGCCGTTCTAGAACCAGAGAACCAGGTCAGCAGAGCCGTTCTAGAACCAGAGAACCAGGTCAGCAGAGCAGCTCTAGAGTCAGAGAACCTGGTCAGCAGAGCTGCTGTAGAGCCAGAGAAGCAGGTCAGCAGAGCCGCTGTAGAGCCAGAGAACCAGGTCAGCAGAGCCGCTGTAGAGCCAGAGAACCAGGTCAGCAGAGCCGCTGTAGAGCCAGAGAACCAGGTCAGCAGAGCCGCTGTAGAGCCAGAGAACCAGGTCAGCAGAGCTGTTGTAGAGCTAGAGAACCAGGTCAGCAGAGCCGCTCTAGAGCCAGAGAACCAGGTTAGCAGAGCTGCTCTAGAGCCAGAGAACCAGGTCAGCAGTGCTGCTCTAGAGCCAGAGAACCAGGTCAGCAGAGCCGTTGTAGAGCCAGAGAACCAGGCCAGCAGAGCCATTGTAGAGCCAGAGAACCAGGTCAGCAGAGCCACTCTAGAGCCAGAGAACCAGGTCAGCAGAGCGGCTGTAGAGCCTGAGAACCAGGTCAGCAGAGCCGTTGTAGAGCCAGAGAACCAGGTCAGCAGAGATTTTGTTGAGCCAGAGAACCAGGTCTGCAGAGCTGCTCTAGAGCCAGAGAACCAGGTCAGCAGAGCTGCTGTAGTGCCAGAGAACCAGGTCAGCTGAGCTGCTGTAGAGCCAGAGAACCAGGTCAGCTGAGCTGCTGTAGAGCCAGAGAACCAGGTCAGCAGAGCTGCTGTAGAGCCAGAGAACCAGGTCAGCAGAGCTGCTCTAGAGCTAGAGAACCAGGTCAGCAGAGCTGCTGTAGAGCCAGAGATCAAGGTCAGCAGAGTCGCTCTAGAGCCTGAGAACCAGGTCAGCAGAGCTGCTGTAGCGCCAGAGAATGATGTCAGCAGAGCTGTTCTATGTCCAGAGAACTGGGCCAGAGAACCAAGTCAGCGGACCAGGTCAGCAGGTGTGGTAGAGCCAGAGAACCAGGTCAGCAAGCCGTTGTAGAGCCAGAGAACCAGGTCAGCAGAGCAGCTCTAGAGCCAGAGAACCAGGTCAGCAGAGCTGCTGTAGAGCCAGAGAACCGGGTGAGCAGAGCTGCTGTAGAGCCACTGAACCAGGTCAGCAGAGCTAGTGTAGAGCCAGAGAACCAGGTCAGCAGAGCTGCTGTAGAGCCAGAGAACCAGGTCAGCAGAGCCGCTCTAGAGCCAGAGAACCAGGTCAGCAGAGCTGCTCTAGAGCCAGACAACCAGGTCAGCAGAGCTGCTGTAGAGCCAGAGATTCAGGTCAGCAGAGCCACTGTAGAGCTAGAGAACCAGGTCAGCAGAGCTGCTGTAGAGCCAGAGAACCAGGTCAGCAGAACTGCTCTAGAGCCAGAGAACCAGGTCAGCAGAGCGGCTGTAGAGCCTGAGAACCAGGTCAGCAAAGCTGTTGTAGAGCCAGAGAACCAGGTCAGAAGAGATGTTGTAGAGCCGAGAACCAGGTCAGCAGAGCTGCTCTAGAACCAGAGAACCAGGTCAGAGCTGCTGTAGAGCCAGAGAACCAGGTCAGCAGAGCTGCTGTAGAGCCAGAGAACCAGGTCAGCAGAGCTGCTGTAGAGCCAGAGAACCAGGTCAGCAGAGCTGCTGTACAGCCAGAGAACCAGGTCAGCAGAGCTGTTCTAGAACCAGAGAACCAGGTCAGCAGAGCAGCTCTAGAGTCAGAGAACCAGGTCAGCAGAGCAGCTCGAGCCAGAGAACCAGGTCAGCAGAGCTGCTGTAGCACCAGAGAATGATGTCAGCAGAGCTGTTCTATGTCCAGAGAACTGGGCCAGAGAACCAAGTCAGCGGACCAGGTCAGCAGGTGTGGTAGAGCCAGAGAACCAGGTCAGCAGAGCCGTTGTAGAGCCAGAGAACCAGGTCAGCAGAGCAGCTCTAGAGCCAGAGAACCAGGTCAGCAGAGCTGCTGTAGAGCCAGAGAACCGGGTGAGCAGAGCTGCTGTAGAGCCACTGAACCAGGTCAGCAGAGCTAGTGTAGAGCCAGAGAACCAGGTCAGCAGAGCTGCTGTAGAGCCAGAGAACCAGGTCAGCAGAGCTGCTGTAGAGCCAGAGAACCAGGTCAGCAGAGCTGCTCTAGAGCCAGAGAACCAGGTCAGCAGAGCTGCTCTAGAGCCAGAGAACCAGGTCAGCAGAGCTGCTGTAGAGCCAGAGATTCAGGTCAGCAGAGCCACTGTAGAGCTAGATAACCAGGTCAGCAGAGCTGCTGTAGAGCCAGAGAACCAGGTCAGCAGAACTGCTCTAGAGCCAGAGAACCAGGTCAGCAGAGCGGCTGTAGAGCCTGAGAACCAGGTCAGCAAAGCTGTTGTAGAGCCAGAGAACCAGGTCAGAAGAGATGTTGTAGAGCCGAGAACCAGGTCAGCAGAGCTGCTCTAGAACCAGAGAACCAGGTCAGAGCTGCTGTAGAGCCAGAGAACCAGGTCAGCAGAGCTGCTGTAGAGCTAGAGAACCAGGTCAGCAGAGCTGCTGTAGAGCCAGAGAACCAGGTCAGCAGAGCTGCTGTAGAGCCAGAGAACCAGGTCAGCAGAGCTGCTCTAGAGCCAGAGAACCAGGTCAGCAGAGCTGCTATAGAGCCATAAAACCAGGTCACCAGAGCAGCTGTAGAGCCTGAGAACCAGGTCAGTAGAGCCATTATAGAGCCTGAGAACCGGGTCAGCAGAGCCGCTGTAGAGCCAGCGAACAAGGTCAGCAGAGTTGCTCTAGAGCCCGAGAACCAGGTCAGCAGAGCTGCTGTAGAGCCACAGAAAGAGGTCAGCAAGCGGCTGTAGAGTCCTACAACCAGGTCAGCAAGCTGCTGTAGAGCCATAGAACCAGGTCAGCAGAGCCATTGTAGAGCCAGAGGACCAGGTCAGCAGAGCCGTTGTAGAGCCTGAGACCCAGGTCAGCAGAGCTGCTGTAGAGCCAGAGAACCAGGTCAGCAGAGCTGCTCTAGAGCCAGAGAACCAGGTCAGCAGAGCCGCTCTAGAGCCATAGAACCAGGTCAGCAGAGCTGCTGTAGAGCCAGAGAACCAGGTCAGCAGAGCTGCTGTAGAGCCAGAGAACCAGGTCAGCAGAGCCGCTGTAGAGCCAGAGAACCAGGTCAGCAGAGCTGCTCTAGAGCCTGAGAACCAGGTCAGCAGACCCGTTATAGAGCCTGAGAACCAGGTCAGCAGAGCCGTTATAGAGCCAGAGAACCAGGTCAGCAGAGCTGTTGTAGAGCCGAGAACCAGGTCAGCAGAGCTGTTCTAGAGCCAGAGAACCAGGTCAGCAGTGCGTCTGTAGAGCCTGAGAACCAGGTCAGCAGAGCTGCTGTAGAGCCAGAGAACCAGGTCAGCAGAGCTGCTGTAGAGCCAGAGAACCAGGTCAGCAGAGATGCTCTAGAGCCAGAGAACAGGTCAGCAGAGCCGCTCTAGAGCCAGAGAACCAGGTCAGCAGAGCCGCTCTAGAGCCAGAGAACCAGGTCAGCAGAGCTGCTGTAGAGCCAGAGAACCAGGTCAGCAGAGCCGCTGTAGAGCCTGAGAACCAGGTCAGCAGAGCTGCTGTAGAGCCACAGAACGAGGTCAGGAGAGCTGCTCTATGGCCAGAGAACTGGGCTAGAGAACCAGGTCAGCAGAGCTGCTGTAGAGCCAGAGAACCAGGTCATCAGAGCTGTACTAGAGCCTGAGACCCAGGTGAGAACAGGTGCTGCAGGAACTGGAGAGGTACAAACGTAATCAGACACAGAAGAGGTGCAATGATGCAGCGTAATATGGCACATTCTGTCGCAAAATGTTGCTATTTTGTCATTTTACAACACAGTAGTACTGTCTGTGCAAACGTTTCTCCTCATTAGCAGCACTCTAACACCCGAATACAGCCGTCAGCAACTAAATGGTGACAATTAATCTTTGCAAAGCGTCTATCCCCCCGGGGGACTACGACTGATGCTTTTTAAAGCCTCTTTTGATCCATCTGAGCTAGAATCAATGTTTGCAACTGATACAGAAGATCTGAATCATGCGGCAAGTGTGGAAAATATGTAAATACTCCGAGAACGCAGCGGCCACAATATTGCGTTATTCCAGTGGTCCTGCCTATGAGCAAAGACTTGTAGTGTTATGGCCTTGATTTACTGACTGTGTTGTAAATCCATGGATCTGTCCCCAGAAGAATATTTGGGCAAAAAATAACCTCGAAGTACTGATTCTGTGGTACTGATAAAGTAAGGGTAAAAGTGGAGGCCATGCAAGGGCACTGAATTCAGGAAGGAATGGGCAGTTCTGGACAGCATTGTCATTCTCCAGGTAGGAATTCCCATGCAGCTGGGATGAAACAAGCATTTGCAATGCAATAGGTCTCTCATTTACGCGAGTTGAAGCTATTGGCATTGTAAATGACAATGTCTTTTATTTATGTTTTAAAAACCAAAACATAAATAAAAGGCATTGTCATTTACAATGCCAATAGCTCAAACTTGTGTAAATGCGAGACCTATTGCATTGCAAAATGCTTGTTTCAAGAGTGGCCGAAACAAGACATGTTTCCATGCCTGTGGGATCTTCCCTTGTGTAAGGGAGGTGTTCAGGAGTCTTACTAGAACTTGCAAAACATCAGGCTCTAGGAAACTCATCTTGGCCAGAGGGAGAGCATCTCCTGTGGAGCCCGACCTAATTGCGGTCAGTAATGTCAAGAACAAAGGCAGATCCAGAGTGTCCCACCAACTCAATTTTGGCCCATCATGTACCGAGGTCAGTCCAGTCTTGTCCTTGTCCTTGATCCCTGGAGGCCCATCAATAGTTCTAGGCGACCCAGCATTCTTCGCTCCGATCTTAAGAGAAGTCTGGATATCAGTCACCTTTTTTTGATTTTTTTTTTTTTACATTTCAGATAGATTTTATTAGGGTTTTACATGAGTAAAGTACAGATACAGTAAAGATATAAATACAAAAAATACTAAGTTCCTGTGGGGGTAAATAAAAGGCAGTTCAAGTCAATACTATAGTTTACGGTGGGAAGAAACAGCGTGTACCGTAGATAGTGTGTGTATTTGTAGACAGTATGTTGTGGAGATGTGGGTTTCTAATGATGTTTGTATGGAAGATTACGAGGAACTGACTGGTAGGTGGCCATCTGAGGAAGGTTCCCCTGCTGATCGTACGATTTATGATAGAAAAGAAAGGAAATGATAGATAGAAGGATAGAGAGAGGATAGACCAGACAGGAGGAGAGTGAGGGGTAGGGATGTTTAGGGGTAGTGGAGTGTCAGTGAGGAAGTGGGGAGGGGGGAAGTGGAAGGGGTTGGCATATACTATGGGTGTGTATTTTTAATAAAGGTGTCTAACTTGGATCAAAGGTTATCTTTTTTTTCCTTGAGTTGGTTTTTAGAAATGCGTTAAAGGAGTCGTCCGCCCCTCTAGTGAATTGTATCCACTGTAATCTTTTTGAAAAAAAACAAGCCAAATCGTCACACTGAGCCTGAGACAAGACTGGTGAAGATATGATTTTTTTGATGTCAGAGAGTTCTTCACTACTCTAAAAAGAGTTTTTGGACAATTTTGGGCGGCGTGATTTGGCCCGTGTAAAATGTAGCACGGGCCGCGCTACAAAGCCTGTGATAATTTCTGAGGGCTATTTTATATCTGGTCTCACTCTCCTCATTATAGGCCCGTCTCCAGGATCTCTCTAAGGCTTTACACCTTGACTTCTCTGCCCGTAAATCCTCGGTAAACCAAGGAGCTGGTGGGTGAGATCTGACCATGTGACAAATGCAAATACTTACTGAAAATGGCAAGCTGATATTTGGGGACAAAACTTCTGGATTTGCCAATATTAAAAAGAGAATATTTGTGGCAAAAATATATATTTTGGCGTGGCCAAGATGGCGAGCGGGGGCGTGGCCAAGATGGCGAGCGGGTAAGACGTGTGTTGTCTCGTCTCCCCGCTCGTCGGCGCCCGATCCGGCCCCATCTGCATCGCTAACCCCTCGGAGGCGATCAAAAGCTGGTGGCGCTACTACCCCCAGCCCTTGGGAAGCATGCTGACGCTGTGAGGGCGGCTGGGGGCCGTTTCTCGACTCGAACGCGGGGAGACCGGCGGCGCCTGCGGGAGCCCGGAATGGCGGCCGGGGCCTGAGAGCTGCTGAGGCCTGCTGTGACCGGAGCTGCGGAGCGGGAATCTAGCGCTGCCGGAGCCCCCCCCTGGGAATTCCGGCACCTGGCTCAAAGTGTCGGAGGAGCGCTGACAGAGGGTGCCGCCCGACTGGTCTGAGAGCGGAGCGGACTGCGGAGCCGACCGGGCTCTAAGATGGCGGCGGCTTGCTGAGAGGCGCTGGGGCCTGGTACGAGGTGCCCCCGGACGGGCGGGTGATCTGCATCCTTCCGGATCGCCCGCTGGCTGCCAGGATCACGCCGGTGAGTGCTGCAGACCGCGGCGGATCCTGGGCAAGCCCCCGGGGCGTCGGCGGGATCGGCTGGTGGCGGGAGAGGCCCGGGAGACG
This sequence comes from Calotriton arnoldi, assembly GCA_963921515.1. Taxonomy (NCBI): domain Eukaryota; kingdom Metazoa; phylum Chordata; class Amphibia; order Caudata; family Salamandridae; genus Calotriton; species Calotriton arnoldi. Next base: position 289,702 of record CAWUFW010005313.1, on the reverse strand, counting down.
GAGCAGCGGCTGGGGCTTGGCCTAGAGACTGACGAGTGGCCGCATTGCCTAGGCCCCCGAGCGGTGTTGCACGACTGAGACACCCGGGCGGCATAAGGCCCGCGGTGCGAAGAGACGAGCTGCCCAGGGACCCCCCCCGCGAACAGGGACAAAGAAACGAGCTAGAGAGGCAGGCTGGAGGTACAGAGGCGGCAGGCGCTCGGGGGTGGCCCGCCCCTCGCTTCCAGGGTTCTTCGGCGACATAGGTGAGCCCCGGGTGTGAAATGGAGACCAGCGGTCTGGGCTCGGAAGGCGAGGCTACCGCATGTGATTGCCGGGTGGTTGTGCAGAGGCGGTGATGCCGGAATGACGGCGCGCTAAAGGAGAGCAGTACAACGCGGAGCTCCGGCCGGGGTAGGCCGCCTGGCGCTCGGCCGGTGGTGTGGGGCCCCCCGCTTTTGATCCTGCGCGCAGCCCTTTCCTGAGAAGAGCGAGGGGCGGCCCGAGGGGTCCCGGGCTGCTCTTTGGGGGACCTGCCTTGCACTAGAGTCATCACGCACCCCCAAACTCGGCAACTGAGGCCCAGGCGAGAGGAGTGAGGAGCCTTGGCTTGACTTTCTGGCTGGAGCCGGGAGAGAGACCCAAGACGCTCTCGGCGATCGGCTGGGCTTGCTAGGACCCCGGCCCTTCACGGCAGGCGAGAGTGGTGACGTCCCTGCATAGCCTCAAAGGCTTGGACTGGCCGGAACATCGCCATGGCTAACCCACGGGGGCAAAAGGAGCGCACCCTGAAAGACATGTTGACAAAGGGCCCTCCGGTAACGGCCGGCCCCGAAGAGGAGGATACACCCATCACCAAGTCCTTAGAGTCCTTATTCAACACTCTCCGGGAAGATTTCCACACTCTGAAGAGCGAGGTAGCGGGCGAGGTACGTGAGCTGCGGAGGGAGGTGGACACTCTCGGGGACCGGGTGGCGGCAATTGAGGATCAGGAAGGGGCCAAAGATGAGGAAATAACTCAATTGCAGCAGGAGGTGATCCGATTGCGGGATCAACAGATAGATCTACAGGCCCACGCCGAGGACCTCGAGAACCGCTCTCGGCGGAACAACATTCGGGTCCGGGGTGTTTCAGCCGACGCCGAGGGGTCCGATATCACCGCTTTCCTGCAGGGTCTGTTTCGGGACATACTAGCAGAGCCGACAGAGATCCGCATTGACAGAGCCCACAGGGTGGGCCTACGACGGCGACCCAATGCTCCCCCACAAGATATACTGGCATTTCTCCCGGACTATCCTCTAAAGCAGAGGTCTTCAAACTTTTGGATGCCGAGACCCCCCAGTCAAAATTTTCTGGCGTAAGGACCCCCTCCTGACAAATTCTAAACCTATAGGCATAGCTACTGGAATTATGAGGTAGGTGAGGACCAAATTATGCGACAGGCTCTACTAAATTATATGGTAAGTAAATATAAATAATGCTATGTGAGGCCGCATATTTTGGGATAGTATTGCTTCATTATTTTGACATTTTTTACACACTGTAACACCGAGGAAAGATTTCACCTCATCAGTATCAGTTTATAACGAAAATACAGCAATAAACAACAGAAAGATGTCTAGTCAACCTTTGTGAAGGGCCTTCCACTCCGCAGGAATACGTGTTGCCACATTAGAAGCTCACCTGCCCTGGCTGGGAACAGCAGGGGTCCCCTAAATAGGGTGGACCCAAAAATAGTAAATCTAAACATTAATATATATACTTACCATGACAACATAGTTATTTATATTCTGCACTCAACATAGTTGTCGATCAGTATTAAAAATTCGGAACTGTGGTAGAACACGGTATATTGATGAAAGGTAAACTAAATTCTTGTCTTAAGCTTAAGCCAGAAGAAGATAAAAGAAACTCTAGGATCCGGAACAGAAAATTCTTCAGTTGTTCAAAAACAGGAGGATGCTTATTGTTCCAGGAGTATTGTTTTTCAGTGATTACATAATCTTTCTTATTTAGGAACAGAAATAGGAAACACCAGGAAATGTAGTCACGGATTAGAACCATGCGAATGTGCCGATCACAATGGAAACATAATTTAGACGCAAAATCTCCCATGCAATCCTGCAATGGTGATAAAATGAAGGTGTGATGAAGATCATTTGTGGTTAGTTTGAGAGATAAATAATGAAAAAGCCTACATGCAGAAAATTAAGGGTTGGCCCTGTCATACCTGGACATTCTGCGAAACAGATAAGGATGCCTGTGGTGAAAATAACCTGGCTTCCCTACATCTCTTCACAGAAGCATGCACCAAGAGACAGATTATCTTTCCATCCGCTTGAAATTAAAAGGCACGTCTCTATCATGGCATGTAGATAAGAAAGCATGCTCCAGGAGAGAGCACCTAAAAAGATCAAGAAAAAGGAGCAAGGAGAACTGAAGGAGAGCACAAAGAAGGGGTTAGCAGTAAGTACTGGAGGAGAGCACAATGAGGAGGTGGCAGAGGAGAGCACTGGAACAGAACACTGTCAGGAACAAGCAATAGGGTACTGGAGGAGAGCAGGGTTCAGCAGACAGCATCAGAGAAGAGCATGATGAGGAGGGGGAAACATACAGCCCTGGGGAATAACACTGGTGAAGCACTGTATTAAGTGGGATCTAAAAGTGAGAGTCTTTAAAAAGGAGTGTGGCCTGTATAATAAAGGGAGTGACTTAAACACGTAATCTAAATTTCTGTGGTTTTCATAGTATGCTATTCGACCAGTATTTTGGTTCCTCTATATGCATTCTGTTATTGCTTCTATTCATACATATCATAACAACAGACATACACCTAAAACCAGCCAGGACTATTGGCTTTGTCAATGGTTGTTAGCTGTTTAAGGTAAATTAATAGCAACAATAATTTTGTTGTAAATAATTATTATTGAAAAATTTTCAGTTTGGAAATTGTGAGACTGTTAATTAAATTTAACTGCGGCTGTGAAAGGGTAGTGATCTTCAGTGTCTCAATCACACCCCTTGTGTTCACTATGTTAGACATTTAAGCCCATTTTAATGCCAAATCTGCATATCTAACACCTCATCTTCGTCCTATTCAGCACCCTCTTGTCACTCTCTCTTGAATGCACTTTCTTGCATCCCTTTCAATTCACCCCCCAAACACACAACACATGCACTCACGTGTAAGCACCGAATTTTCTTTTCTTTCACCTTGTCAATATTTTGACAACTGTGAACCTCCTTTAGAAAACCATTTGCACAGAATCACAATTGTGACTAGAGTATTGCTCTGTGCGCTCTGCAAAGAGGCCAAGGATTGTATGACCATGTATTTTGAACACTTTTATGTCCCACTGACAGGCCCTCTGAGAAACTCGCACTGTCTTCAGCTTCCGCCTTGAAGTGCTCAATTGTGGCCCTTTAAAAACGCATATAAGCAACATAGTTCAAAGAATGCACATTGCAAGAGTAATATGCATTACTTTTAAGTGATGCCTTGTGGGAGACTAAGTTCTGTAGTTAAAACAGCCATTCTTTGGCCCAATCCAGTGAAATACTTCCAAAAGTGGAAAATCCAGTCTCAGTGGCTGCATGGGGAGGGAATGGGTCCCGTTTCAAAAGTGCTTCACAGTAGGAGACTGAATGCCTTTGGCGTCCCTGGCAGGCAGTTTGTTTCAGCTCTATCCCTCTTCACACCTCGTAAATACCTCTTCTCCCAATACTGAATGCCCTTTGTAATGCGCGCATCGAATGAGCCTCTGCGCGGGGAGAAATCACAGTATGCGCGGGCACGCAGCTTAGGGGGAACATAGGGCAGAAGTGTGACTGGGAATGTGCGACCCCCTTTCTTTCACTTCACGACCCCCCTGGGGGTCGGGCCCCACAGTTTGAAGACCCCTGCTCTAAAGGAACGCATCATAAGGGAAGCTAGATCTAAACACCCCATCCAGTTTCAGGGTATGGCTGTCACCCTATATCAAGACCTCGCGGCTAGCACCCTACAGAAGCGGAGAGCATTCAAGGAGGTTACAGCGCACCTCCGAGACAAGGGAGTGGCATACTCAATGGCAAGGCCGCCTACAGCAGATTCAGTCCCTCTCTGAGGCATGCAAGCTGTTGGGTCTGTCGCAGCAGGACCCGGTGAAGGAGGGCACGCCGGATCGTCGCCGACCGCCGGAGCGCTGGCAGACAGTTGGGAAAAGACGCTCTGGGGGAACTGCCAAAGGGCCCACTCCGGAGGTATTGGAGCAGGAACGCCGAGCGGCAATCGATGCAGTTTCAGCGGATACTTCCCCGCGGGGAGACTCTTGAGGGGGCTGAACGCCTTGTGTGCGCACTTGTCATGATGGGGCCGCAGGGGCGGGACGGGGGGGGGGGACTTGGATCCATCGCCATTGCCACGGATGGCCCCGGATATTTCACTATACCACGACCACACTCATGGGAGAAGTGTGGAAGGGACTATGTTTGGGGGGGGTTGGGGGAGTTGGGGTTTGGGATGGGGGGGAGTTGGGGTTTGGGATGGGGGGGAGTGGGTGGGGAACTGGTGTGCTCAAGGGGAGAATTCAGCGATGTCTACTCGGGGCTTAGGTTGGCCTAGCGGCTGGAGGGGGGACCAGAGTTTCCTTGATCGGCTAACGCCTCACCTCTGGGAGAGCCTTGTTTCTTGGCCTGAGAATGCACGACTCTGATTTAAATATTCTTACCCTTAATGTTAAGGGTCTCAATAGCCCCAATAAGAGGCACGCTATATTATCCTATCTAGAGAAGGCGGGAGCGGACATATGCCTCCTGCAGGAACACATTTGTTAGCGCGGGATTGGCACAGACTTAAGTCCAAGGCATTCCCCTATCAATATCTCTCCTCCACGGCTGATAAGAGGGCGGGGGTAGCGATTTTAGTGGCCCGGAAATATCGGGGGTCTGTGGGCACAAAAATAGCAGAAATCAAAGGGCGACTCCTAGCGTACCGCTTTTGGATTAAGGGCCTCGCTATAACGATTGGATCGCTATACGCTCCAAATGCAGGCCAGGAGGCGTTTCTCAGAGCGGCTCTATCGAGCGTCCTGGAATCACAAGACCGTTTTATTCTGGTGGGGGGCGACCTGAACCTCGTCATGGACGCCGAGGCGGACAGATCTGCTAGTCAACAGTCCCAGGGGGGGGGGGGGAGTCTCTCGGGATGGTAAGCAGTGGTTGGCGGATAGGGGCCTGATTGATCTCTGGCGAGTGTCCCATCCTCGGGCCTGCCAGTTCTCGTACTACTCGCATGTCCACCGTACCTACGCGAGATTAGACCACTTTCTGGGTTCCACGGAGGTTCAGGCGGCGGTTAAAGACGTTTGGATTACGACGGCGGCCTTGTCGGATCATGACGCGGTCATGGTTACAATGGGGGTTCCCCGTGTTACCCGGCTTGCCAGAGCATGGCGTCTGCGAGAGCCCATGCTCCACAAGCCCTTGATGCAGGAGCGCATCCTTAAATGCATAAAAGATTATCTAGAGTATAATGATACCCCGGATAGCTCTGTCGCCACAGTTTGGGAGGCGCTTAAGGCGGTTGTGAGGGGGGAGTTTATCGCGATGTCGGCAGCGGAGAACAAAGAGCGCCAAGATAAACGGGATGAGCTTACGGCCCAGGTGCTCGAGCTAGAGAGGGTCCACAGCCGCACGGGAGCTCCCCGGATCTGGCACCAGGTGAAGAAGGCTCGAGCCCTGCTGGCGGGGCTCGACCTGGACAGGGCAGAATATGCGGCTCTACGCCTTAAGCATTCTTACTATGTGGGGGGGGGACAGGACGGGCCGCTTACTGGCCAGCAAACTGAGAGCAAAGATGCAACAGGGTAGGGTCAGGGAGCTTACAGATTCGGGGGGACATCGGATTGTGGATGACCTGGGTATAGCACGGGCCTTTAGGGATTTCTATGCAGCCCTGTATGGGAGGGAGTCCGCGCCTGCTCCCCAGCTGGATGCCTACCTCCGGCAGGCACGTATAACGGCATTGACCCAAGCAAACAGCACCACGCTCGATAATCCCATCCGAGTCGAGGAGGTGATAGGGGCTATCTCCCGCCTCAACCCCTGATGGCCCCGGGCCCGGATGGGTATTCGGCAGGGTTTTATAAGACGTTTTGCGCTGTCCTGGCCCCAATCCTTACTCGCCTCTTCAATTCCTTTACGGGCCCGGCTCCCTCTGAGATGCTGTTAGCCTCCATAGTGGTGATACCCAAGCCGGGTAAAGATGCTTCCCAATGCGGTTCTTACAGGCCCATCTCGCTGCTTAACGTTGATCTAAAACTGTTCACGGGGATTTTGGCGGCGCGTTTGGGCCCTCTCATGCCGGGCATCATTGACCCCGATCGATCCGGGTTTATCCAGGCCCGACAATGTAGCGATAACACGAAGCGTATCTTTCATCTTATCGATAAGGCCCATCGCACTAATATGGACGCTCTTCTCCTGTCGGTAGATGCCGAGAAGGCATTTGACCGGGTTGATTGGCGCTTTTTGGATAGGACTCTGGTGCGGTTTGGCTTTGGGGACCGGTTCCGAGCGTGGATATCGAGCTGCTACACCAATCCAAGGGCGAAGCTCCGGGTAAATGGAGTCGACTCGGCTCCTTTTGAGATACAACGGGGAACCAGACGGGGTGCCCGCTGTCCCCCCTCCTCTTTGCCTTATATGTAGAACCTTTGGCGCAGAGGATTAGGGACAACCCGGAGATTGTGGGTATCCCGTTTAGGGGAGAGAGGCATACGGTTAGCCTGTATGCCGACGATATCATCGCCTCCCTGGAGTCCCCGGCCCGTTCGGTCCCTGCCTTCTTGCAGGAGCTGGAGGACTTCGGTCAAGTTTCGGGTCTGCGAATCAATATTGAGAAATCCTCAGTGCTGCAGCTTCGGGTAGAGGGCCTAACCATTGCATCAGAGGATGGGCGCTACGCGGGTATACCCGTTCATTCCTCCATCCCATACCTGGGCATAGAGCTGGCGGCGTCGGTGCCTCACACAGTCCAACTCAATTACTCTAAGTTTTTACAACGTTCCACCGCTGACCTGAATGCATGGAAAGGCCACTCGCTCTCCCTGTTGGGCAGGGTGGCAGCGGTCAAGATGTCGCTCCTGCCGCGAGCTCTGTATCTCTTTCAAACTGTTCCGGTCTGGCCACCGCCGGGCACGTTGCAGGCTCTCCAAAGGGCTATTAATTCCTTTATTTGGGGAGGGAAGAGACCCCGGCTACGCAAGAACCTGGGGTATCTGAAGCCGGATGATGGGGGCCTGGGCATACCCAACGTCATGGACTATTTTCGGGCGGTGCAATTGCGGTATTTGGTGGAGTGGAAGCGCTCCGAATCTGAGAAAAGCTGGCTTTTTCAGGATCGCGCAATTGGACCTCTGGAAGGTCCCCTTTTTTCAGCGATCCCATAGACCTCCCGGCCTCCGGGCCTCACCCGTTACGCACTCTTTGATGCGAGCGTGGGATGGAGTGGCCGTGAGAAGGAGCCTGACGACTTTCCCTTCTCCTATGACGCCACTGTTCGACAATCGGGAGTTTTCCCCAGGGGCGGACGCTAGAGCTTTTTCTGCCTGGAGGGCGACCGGTTGCAGGTCAGCGGGCCACCTTTTTGACCTTGAGGGTATCATCTCTTTTTACGATCTTAAGAGCGATTATGACCTACCGGGCGCGGAGCGCTTTCGCTACTTTCAGCTCAGACACTGGCTCCTACAGGCTGACATTCGCCCAAAGGTATCCAGGAAGCGGTCTACGTTTGAGAAGTGGCTGTACCTCAAAAACACGGACAAGGCACTAATAACTGATATTTACCGTATGCTTAGCCCAGAGGCCCCTACGGAACCCACTGCAGGCCAGAAACGATGGGAAACAGAACTAGGGAGACATCTGACGAGCAAGGAGTGGGAGGCAATTTACTACCGCGCGAACCACACAGCGCGTAACGTAGCTAGTAGGGAGGCGGCAGTTAAGGTGGCTATGTATTGGCATTTGACCCCGGCCCGTCTACATAAAGGGAATCCAACACGCAGCCCATGGTGCTGGCGGGGGTGTGGGGCAGAGGGCACCCTGACTCATATCCTGTGGGAATGCAGAGAAATTCAGACTTACTGGGGGGAGGTCCTCGGCGATATAGATCATCATTTTGACACTGAAATCCCGCGTTTTCCGGCTTACGTGATCCTGGGCCTGCCTAACCCTCTTACATATCCACTCAAATCTGGGTGGGGCAGACTGATGGGGATAGCTCTGGGAGCGGCTACACGGAATGTCCTATCACACTGGGGTTCCTCAATAAGACCGACGAGATTAGGATGGTTACATAAATTGAGGTATGTTCTAGGTATGGAGCGCATACAGGCCTCCCTATCCCATAATATGGATAGCTTCTCAGATGACTGGCAGCCATTGATCGCATTGTTATCCACGGAACTGAATGAGATTACTTGCCCTAAGTATCTTCGACTGCTTCGGCTTCCCAGCCTGGCCCCTAAGACATAGGCCCCGACCACTCCGATGGGATTGCTCCTGTCTTTCTGTCGCACCTTGATATTGTAGGAAAGCACACCAGTTCGGGGCGGGGGAGGGGGTTGGGGGTTTGGGGGGAGGGGGGTTCTTCTCTTTTTCTATATGGCAATGTAGCGATCTCCCTCACCGACTGCCTGCCGCACGGTGGGTAGTGTGCAGGCGTCGGGGGGGTTACTGACGAGACTATGGATATCGTAGTTCCTGGTCATCAAGAGGGGGCTTCCTTTAGATAGGCTATGCTTGAATAGTATGCTGACCTGCCTTGAAATGTCTGTTTTCTGTTATTGACGCAAATGCCAATAAAATACAGTTATACAAAAAAATATATATAGACTTTTTGGTTAAGAGCAATTTAGGATTTTGTTTACCTAAACTTTGTATTTGAGAGTAGAATATGTGTAATTTCTGTGTCATCCTGATGAAGTTTGTCAAAATTATTGCAATTCAAAAATGTATTTAGAGCTCAGATTTAGGTTATAGTTTGTGCTGATTTGTGAGTGGAGAGGTGTGGTGCAGCGGCCAGGGCAGCTGACTTCGGAGCACAGGGTTCACGGTTCAATCCCCGGCTCCGGCGGCAGCTCAGCTCAGCACCATGCGACTCTGGGCAATAGCTCACTTAATTTCCACTCTGGCCCCCAGCGCCTTGAGACCCGTAAGGGTGAGTAGCTGCGCCATATAAAAATGGACTTACATTTTTTACATTTTTATTACTTTTATTTCTTTGGTGCCAGAATCACTACTACTATTTCATGGCTCACATGGAAGCACTTCATCGTGCTTATTGATGAAGTTTTTTATGGGATTGTCAGCACTGCTGTCTTCGCCCTGAGCCTGTACAGCTAATTTAACCACTGGAGTCTGCACATCAGATCATGAGATCTGTGTAAATGTTACATTTACGACCCTGCATCTTCTGAGTAGGTTATCAGTCGTAGTATAGGACTGAGTATCTACTCAGAAAGGGTCTAATGGGAAAATGAAAGGAAGTGCAAGGCAGAAAGATGCTATGTAATATTTCTAAAAATGACTTGCCATTTATATGCCAACGCATTTTTTAACTGCCTTTAAAATTACATTTTAGCTTCATTTTAGGGGCATTGGACTGTCTGGCCACCATTTTGTGGCGTACAGCACTTGCGTGCGGCTTATGACCTATGATATTTCACTCTTGCCCATTGTAGGGTAACGTGATCCAGTTTTTCACTGTGTCTTTATATTATGAAGGTTTTGTTGATTTAAGTGTCTTATAGACCTGTAAAACATAATTTATTTAATGATAAGCATAGATATGAACTGTGCCCTACACAGGTATAATTTACACAGCATGTTCTCACTGTCTTACGTGTGTGTACCTGTCTCAAGCCGAATTACTCTGCATACCTTTGGAAGCAAGGAAAGACTTTGCACATTTTTTATTCAGTGACACTGTATAAACCTCCTTTGCTTTAATGCGAGCTTGAGACGATTAATCTGTGCCGGGAGGCAGACTGAAGGACCGTCTAGTGATAGTCTACGGACGTGGCTTTATGACAACACAATGTCTGTACTCATTTTAGACTAACCAGAGGAAATGTATGCCGTATTTGTGTACATTTCAACACTTTAGCTGCAAATGCAATCCAAGATTCTGGTAGCCCTGTTGAACAAGTTACTTACCTTCGGTAACAATATATCTGTAAGAGACATAGATTAGTTATGGATTCCTTACCTTAGAATTACCCTCACCCTCCTCTGGCTGCCAATCCGGCCTATAGGGAACGCCAGGGTAGAACAGAGGTACAAAAGTTTCGCTCTGCACCGGATCCGGCGTCGGTCGACGTCGGTCCGGCTCCGTGTCCAGGTCAGGGGGGAGGCCGGGGTCGACGTCGGCTGGGGACACAACCGGCGTCAGTAGCGGACGCGGTGCCGGTGGATTCGGCGCTGGGGGAGGTGTAACTAGGTCGACCGGTGCCGATCCAGGCCTGGATCCAAGGGGATCCTGCGCTGCCGGGGCCGCTGGCATTGAAGGCCCAGAGCCCCCAACCGAGTCCGCGGTGCCCGAAGGCACGCCAGCGGAGTCGGGCTGCCCAAAGATGGCATGCATCGCTTCGTAGAAACTCCGAAGCTGGGCAGGGGTCGCTCCGGGTCCCAGAAAAGGAGGGAAACTCGGAGTCGACCCTTCAGGCTCTGTAAGCGGAGCCGCAGGATGGGCACCGTCCGCATCCCGCATCTCGTCAGCCGACGGACGGGGAGAACGCAAAGAGCGACAATGCTTCTTCGCCTTCTTCTTGTGCTTCGACTTACCTGAGGAGTGCGAAGACTTTGAGGACAAGTGGTGGTGTCTCCGCGACCGGTCTCTCGACCTCCCACGCGACCGGGACCTCGAACGGCGCAGAGCGGACTGCCGGGCCTCGAGAAATTTTCGGGACCGCTCCTGCAAAGACTTCGGATTCATGGTCCGGCAGTCGGAGCACGACTTGGGATCATGGTTGCGCTCCAGGCACTACAGACACACGCGGTGCTGTTCCGTAACCGACATCAGCTTGCGACAGGTGTCGCAAGCCTTGAAGCCGGGCCGAGGATGACAGGACATCCCTGCATGCACCAGGAGTCGAGAAGACTCAAAAAAGGTGTCGACAAAAGTCGCAAAAAGTTAGTCAAAAAGTGACTAAGGGTACCGCTCTCTCCGGATCTGTGCTGGCTGGCGTGGAAAAAGAAAGAACTGATGTCAGCGCGCGAGGGTGGCGTCTAAGTAGATACCGCGACGTCATTTCAGCGACCACGACGCCAATGACGAACGCGGAGTCGACCGACGCCACCTATCGACGCGCAGGGGTACTGCTGACGAAAAAATTCTCCAGATCCAGTCTGACGCCTGGGGGTAATTCTAAGGTAAGGAATCTATAACTAATTGTCTCTTTCAGATATAAAATGTTAATTCGTTTTTTTGCATTTAGTCGCATGCGTTAATGTTCTAAGTCATATCACAGTCATTGCTATACTCTTTTCACACTCTGGGTTAGTGTACCTGCACCACTGTTTTATATTTCATGATTTCACAGCACCTTACAAATCACCCAGAGTCTCTGCTGATGAAATGAAAATGTTTTAGCTATTTTGTTCGTGCATTGTTCCATGTAAGTTAGCATTCACGGCACCATTTTATGTTTAGCCGCCATCTTGAATCATGCCATCAACTGCGTATTCCCTCCTTGAGAAACAGGCTGTGTAAAGTTTAATTTTTTTCCAAGGTTAGGCCTTGCTCTGCTAATGAATACACTGTTCTTATTAGCGCATACCTTTCCCACTAGATAGAGACCTTCTCCCACTAGGCTAGCGGTAGGCACGGACAGAACGACCTTGGCATAGAGATAATGTGTGCCCGGCCTCAGAGTCGAAGCTCATCCTACTGTACTTCTTTGTTTCAGCTGCACCTGCAAGTAAAATTCCATTAGGGGCGGGCCTTCCTTGGTTCTGAAATGTACATAATGTTTCTCTATGTTTTCTGATGTCAGTCCTCTCTGCAGCACCCCTAAGCGACTGGGCAGACGGGGCTCCGCTCGAGTGTATCTGAATAAACATATACTTGGTTTGTATTCTCTACTGTCTGACTGACTCTTCATTTGTATGGAAGGCTGAGAGGTGGTCGCGAGTGACCCAGGTGACCCTAATCGGGTAACTTCCTTCACTGGCAGGCCTGGAGCCCTCTCTGTCTCTCTACTGGCCTGTCTCATAATATAGCCCATGAGTGAGCAAGTGAGACCTCTGTCTGTGTTTCCACCCTGCAGCCCCAGAGGGTATGCACATAGGTCCAAGGACTAAGGGAAATCTAACCTCAGGCCAAAAATCCTTTTGCCCATATCAATTCTTGCAAAGTTTTTATGCCGAACTCGCAGCGCTCATGAATCTATAGTTTTTAAGCCCGCATTGCATTGCGTACATCAAGAAAAGAGATGAAATAAAGACTAAAACAAATAACAAATAAACATGACTGAAATTCCACAGCTGAAACCACATAAAGCATGATTCTTACAAGTGGTAGACCTCTGGTGATGGCGGGTGTTTAGAAAGCGTCACAAATACAACTGAAATCCTCATCCACGCTCACAGGTGCTGTCAGCCCTGGGCTGAACAGACATTCTGAAGCCTGCAGAGAAGCCCTGGTAGTGTGTTAGTGGTCCACTGGTCCTGTCTGCCAACGCTGCACTGGGGAAGCGGTGCCAGGCTAGGGCAGAGCGAGGTAAACGTGTGCCTCAGCCTAATACAGCAGCAATGCCGATCCAGCCATCCTCCTCCCTCACGGCGCTTTACTCCGAGACAGCGCTGCAGGTGGGGTCAGATCCACTTGTCGCCAATGTTATGTTGTGGGCCCTGCTAATTAAAGTGACGACATGGACACCATTATGTATGGTACTCAAACTAGCCTCTGTCACATGTGCCCGGACCCTTTTATTGACCGGGTCACCTGACTGGTGACACTTGTAATGGATGGGTGTGGGGTGGATGTTAAGGCAGCATCCAGGAAGAGCTTGCACCGCTACATGTCCAGCAGGACACTACACTGGGTAACAAGATTGTTTTTCCAAGCTCATTTGTTTTAGGGGAGTGTTAATGTTTGGCCTTTAGCATTGGGATGCTGCCATCTGCACTGGAGAGGCTGCTTTGGCTTCACCCCCACATGAGTAACCCTTGCTTGCCTTTAGGGAAGACAAGCATTGGCAAAACCAATAGGTCTGGCCTTGGCTGTCATCCTTTTGACTTTGTCAATGGATTTTTTGTTCAGCCATGTTTTTGTAAAACTTTAGTGTTTGGGAAGCTGCTGGGCCCTTGCTAATATATACAAAAGCATTGGTTTACGTAAAATTTTGTTTTGGTCTCAAAGAGCATACTTTGTGTGAGGATGTGCTCTTGTTAAAGAACAGAATGCTGTCACTCACAGTGAAGTTAGCCAATGACTGAAATGGGCTGACCCACAGCTCCATGCTGAATGCTGTAGTGAGTGAAGAAAAACATCAGTGACATGACAATAGACCAATGGATGAAGATGGCTGTCAGAATGCCACTAAGTATATCATATATATCATTTTAGAACACTGGCATACACCACTCTAAAGTAAACTTTCTGTTGCTTTTAGCAAGGCGGCCATGTGGCTCAATAATGCGATCCGTCATCGAGTCTTGGCTTTTCAGTTTTAGCTAGGCCTGGGCGGAAAACTACGCTACGCTCGCGTAGTTTGCGCAACTACGCACTACGCGAATTGCACGTAGCACAGTGCAAAAACGCGTAGCGGGCATTTTTTGCTTGCTCGCAGTCCTCAACGTCAAGTTGGCGACCGCGAGCGAGCAAAATCACATCCCGGCGAGACTTTTTCCTCGTTCGCGATCAGCAACATCAAGTTGCCGATCGCAAGCGTGGAAAATAAACCTCCCGGCGAGATTCTCAACGCGGGGAGGTCAGGTTTCTCATTGCGAGTGGTCGCGTATGCTCGCGACCGCTCGCGATGAGAAACTACCAGTCCGCGTTGAGAAAACTGCAGCTCGAGTACAAATCTACTCGAGCGGCAGAAAACGACCGCTTGCACTGTGCAAGATGCCGTTTGCAATGATTGCACAGTGCGGACAAGCATCCGGCACTGTGCAATCATTGCGAACAGCATTTCCTACCGCACTATGCGTAGCTCGCGTAGTGTGAAGTGCACTTCGCGTAGCTATGCGTAGCGCTACTACGCGAACTACGCCCAGGGTTAGTTTTAGCATGTCACTTTCTGGGCCTTGTAGTGCTGATTTAAACATTGTCATTATAAGCTTTGTAAGCAAAATGTGCTAAAGGTCACACATCATGTTGTCACTTGGCAGCTCCGGCCTATTCCATTTTGAAAACTCACTTTATCTGATGGCCAAATCCAAAAATAAACACTGCTCACATATTTTGCGAAAGTTCAATCGTTCGAGTGCATCAGCTTAAATCGAGCATGGACTCTGCCAATCATTTTGACTTTGGATGTTGAAAAGGTTTATAGCAAGCTTTATGAACACACAATACAGGTCCAGCATGGGCAGCAGGAGCCCAGCCTTCATTACCACAAAGAATTTCTCTATTTTCTTGCCTTATTTTGTTCTATCGCCATCCCTCTCTTGTGTTCACCTTTCATTTCTCTGTTCTCTCTCTTTTCAGTCTCCACTCGTCTTCCTCATGATTCATGTTAATTACTCTATTCACCCTCTTCTCTTACCTTCGCCTCTGCACTTTTTATTCACTATCTGTCTCTCTTTACATTTTTCTCTTCCATCTCACTCTGTCACTCATCTCATTTCCGCCATTTTCCCTCCCTTCTGCCTATCACCTGCTACCTCCTATTCACATCTCCCTTTCCATTTAAGGTCAGTACAAAGATTTGTGCTACCATAGGTGAAGGCACATTTTCTGTACCAGCAAAGGTGCTTCATTTACTACTTGTGATGTTAATATGTCATCCCCAGCTCATGGGAGTCTAGGCAACCACCGAGTTTTGCGTTCCTCGAAATCGCACCTGCTCACTCCTGTGTCTCGCGTCCCATTCTTATTTTCTCTCGCACTTTCTCATGAGCTTCCTATCTTGAATCCCCCTTCCTTGTCTGCATGCTCCCACACCTTCTCCTTTTCCACCACCCTCAGGTCTTTTCTCTCTTATATACACTCCTCACTTTATTCCATATTTTTGATTTATACGCCTCACTTCTCTCACCCGGTGACATCGAGCTCTCTTCCAACTTTCTCTAGCTTACTTCATAAACGCAGATCCTCTCTCTCACATACAAAAACACAGACTTCTCTTCCTGTGATATCACCATCCTCTTTCACAACTTCCTTTTATATATCCTATAGTTTTAGCTTCATCTCACACCCTTCTCTCTAAGATCCTCCTCTATGCCCCTCTATGTTCTGCTCTTTTTTACCAATCTACTCTTTCTCACACCCACTCTCACAAGTCCTTATACCCTCCTCTTCCACGAAAATGCTTCCATCACACACATGCAAAGACCTCGCTCTCATTCCCCTTTTTGTCTGAAACACCTCTTTACTGGCCTCCTCACACACTCTCTTGCTCTCCCCTCTTTCACAAACATAGCCTACCTTAGAGTGTGCCTTTTCTCTTTCACACCACTTTTTCTTTACACACTTTGAAAGTTTGAGTCCCACTCCCGCTGACACAGACACAAATCAAGTACGGCTGTTGTTTTATTTTTTATTTTTACTCCTGCTACCACTAAAGCAAATGTTAAATGTTCATTTTTCAAACCTACACTTAAGGTTCCCCTCCCCCCCCAAATTAAGCAATATTTAGTTTGGGGTCTTGCGGATGATGTCTGAAGAAAAAATCCCTTGAAGGATTGTAGACTTAAATCAATTAGTGATGATTTCAACATGAACCATTGATATTTAACATTGAAAAGAAACAAAATAAGGGTTTAGGGCCATTTATAAACTGGTCAATGAACAAGTTACTTACCTTTGTAACACCTTTTCCGGTAGAGACTCTATCTAACCGCAGATTTCTCAGCTTAGAATATTCACCAGGCATCAGAATGGTGCCGGAAAACTTTGAAGCAGTACTCCTGTGCGCCAGGTGGAGGCACATGCTGCCCCACATTAGCGTCGACTGCGCCAGATGTGACCTTGAGTGGACCTGTATAGGTGCCAAAGATGCACACTGACATTAGTTGTATTAATGGCTCTTCCTCACCTGCAGAGGCAGATCCAAAATGACATTAGTTTTGAAGATGCAGATACCTAAAGTTCGACAGTGCCTCTACCAGAAAAGGCATTACCGAAGGTAAGTAACTTGTTCTTCGGATAGAGAAATCTAACCCCAGATTCCTAACCTTAGAGTAGATACCAGAGCAGTCCTCCTAAAAGGTGAGTGTGACCTGGCTCAAACTAAAAACTCCTGCAGGGCCGAATAGGCAAAATGCCCATTGCGCCAGACTTGGGTGTCCAGACAATAGTGCTTTACGAACGTATGAAGAGATGTCAAAGGTACAGGACAGGCACCCCACATGCCAACGCAGTAGTAGCATCTTTGGCTATAGTTGAATGAGCCTGCATGCCCTCAGGAAGCTGTTTCTTTGCTAAAGCGAAGCAGATCTTTATGCAGAGCATGATCCAGTGGGAGTTGGACCATTTCTGCAATGCTCTGCCCTTCTTTGCTCCTATGAACCTGATAAAGAGCTGATCGTCCACTCAGACGTGTCTAGTCCCATCAATATACAAGCTCAGAGCCCTCTTTGGGTCCCAGCCATAGAGACGTTACTCTTTCTAAGAGGGGTGAAGTGGAGCTAAGAACATCAGAAGTTTGATAGTTTGACCGATGTAAAAAGGCATCACCACTTCGGTAAGAAGCATGCAAGTGTCCGAAGAACCAACTTGTTTGGGTAGAAGGTAGTATAAGGAGGGTTAACAGAGAGGGCCTGAAGCTCACTCACCTGCCGGGCTGATGTTTTAGCCACTTAGAAGTTGGTCTTAAGAGTAAGCAATCAGAGGAGACAGCTATGCGTGGGTTCAAATGAGGAAGACATGAGGAACTTATGAGGAAGGCTAAACCCAAGTTTAGGACCCACTGAGATATGACAAAAGGTGAGGGGGGGACACAAATGTTGAAGCCCTTCAAGGAAGCGTATAACCACTGGAGATTTAAACAAGGAAGGCTGGTCCAGCAATCGCAAAAGGGCTGTAATGGCCGACAGATAAGCCTCAACAGTGCCAAAAGCAAGACCTTGCTGAGCCAAAGACAGCACAACCAAGAAAACCTCAGACATTTTGGCATGAAGTGGGTTGACCTATTTAGTCGCACACCAGGCCACAAATTTTTCCCAACAGCAGCCATACACTGATTTGGTGGAGGGTTGCTTGGATGTCAAAATAACATCCACAACTTTGGGAGGGAGGTCAAAAGCAATCAACTGCTACTGTTCAATCTCCAAGCATGGAGATGGGTACCGAACCCTGTCCTGCTGTTACAGCACAGGAGGTTCTCCCGAAGGGCCAGCCTGATCGGAGGACAGATGCTCATGTTCAGGAGTTCAGGATACCAAACTCTCCTTGCCCAATCCAGAGCCATCAGGATGACTTGGGCCCAGTCTTTCTCGATCTTCTTCAGAACTCGTGGCAGGAGTATACCACTCGTACAGGCGTACAGGTTCCACTCTATGCAGAATGCATCCCCAAGCAAGAGCCGCTGTGGAAACTCCAACATGCAGAAGGGCTGACACTGCACATTCTCAGCAGTTTGTGATCCACTAGGCGTTGATGGCTGAGATTGTCCGCCCTAGTGTCCAAAAATCCTGCCAGGTGCTGTGCCACCAGGAAAGTCTCCTGGCACACCTGCCACATTCAGAGGTGCAGGGCCTCATGGCACAGGGTTTAGCACCTCACCACATGGCGGTGGTGTTGTCCATGAGTACCTGAACCAGCCTTTCCCAAATGGAGGGGAGGAAGACTTTCAACGCCAAGCAAATAGCTCACAACTCCAACAGGTTGATGTGTAGCTGGGTCTCTGTCGAAGACCAGAGGCCTCTGATTTCCACCCCTCCCATATGGCTGTCCCACCTCGTAGTGATGCTTAGTTCACCATGGTCAACTCTGGGTGGGGTAGGTAGAACATTCTGCCTCTGACCAAATCGCAGTCCTGTAGCCACTACTGCAAGTCCTGCACAATCCATAATCTGGACACGTGCAGAGAAATCCCTTGATGTTGCTGCCACTGAGTGTTACGATCCCACTGCAGAGCCTGCATATGACATCTAGCACGCTTGACCAGCAGGATGCAGGAGGCTTCAGCTTCATCAGCCTCAGAGTCAACCTCACTGAGATCCAGGACCAAGGCTGAAATATATAGACTATAGCCCGAATGTCCTGGAATCTCCACTCTGGGCGATAGGTGCAAAACCACTCAGTGTCCAGAAGGCCTCAGATGAAATCAAGCATCTGTGAGGGAGTCAGGTGTGACTTCAGCATGTTTATGGGGAACCCCAATGACGTGAGGAGGTCTGCCATAGCCTGAGGTGGGTGTTGAAAACCTGGGGCAAGCTCTCCTCCAGCAGCTAGTCGTTGAGGTAGGGGAAGACTGGGACCCCTAACATCTGCAGATGAGCTGCGACCACCGCCATCATTTCATAAACACCCGAGGGGCACTGATGAGGCTAAATGTGAGCACAGTGAACTAGAAATGCTCCTGGCCCACCATGAACTGCAGTTAACTGTCAAAGGCTAGTTATACAGTAAACTCAATAAACTGACTAACCTGAGATCCTGGGTCCAGCAGGAGCCATGAATGATGCTGTATCTACGATGCCCAACTCCACTCTCCAGATCAAGTGTTAGATATGCTTAATCTGAGACGATGCTGAGGAGACGGCGGGGAAATGAGATGAAAGAGAAGATGTGACAACTTCGTCTGCAAGTGGCTGTGCTGCTGTGTTACTTCACACTGATCTGCTTGGTGATGTCACTCACTGCTTTTAATTTGCTACCTCTTTTTCTTTCAATTAAAATCTCCTGATGTATCACTGCAAGGATAAAAAACTTCTTTACTACACCTCCCCATCACTGGATGCTCAGTCCTCTTTGAAGGCTCCCTTATGTGTGCAAAACTCCCCTGTACCTTGTTTTTTCCTTCGATCCTCTCTTAGCATATGGGCATAGTATGAATGTCCAACATTGAAGGTTTTTCAACTGTAGATCCGAACTCTGGACTTCATGTTTGGGCGTTTGCCCAAATGTGCCTTAATCTCTGAGCGCCTGGAACCTTGCACTCACAATCATGCTAACAAGTTGTCAGCTTTATCTAGTTGTTAAGTCCTGTTCGTGTCACAGGGACCTCCTCAAATAATCATGCTTAGTCTCACACAATGTCTCACAAATGTGCTCTTAAAATCGAAAATTAATCTCTCGTATATCTAGTTAAAAAAGCAAGATGTTAATCGCGCATATTGTAGCTTTTGGATGAATTGTACTCATCTAAGTGTTTTCTTTTGCAGATTTCGTAGTGCTGGAATCAGTGAAGACTGGGGATGCTGTCTGCTGGGATGACTGGACAATCAAGGCTGAAGTCATTCCAGGAAGCTGGACAAGATTGTGCAGGTAAGTCTGACAACAGAACAGGCGCTTGCTTCTGCTGTTGCTCACATTCCCATTGCTAAGCAGGACGTGGCAGATAGATGTGCCTTCTACAGGCTATGGATTCAAAATGTCTGCCAGGAAGATTCCAGAAGGTTCTGGATTCAAAATGGCTGCTGACGAGGTTCCAGAAGGTTCCGGATTCAAAATGGCCACCCAGAAGGTTCCAGGAGGTTCTAAAGGTAGGTAACCGAGTGCAAATGGGCCAAATCGGATTGATGAGGAATTCTTTGGACAGATGGCCCTTTAAACACTTGATAACTTAAATGCTATGTTAGGCCTGACCGCTGTGTGTGCCTTGAGCTATACATGTAACTACTGTGTTCCTGATGGCTCTTAATGACAGTGACACTATCCCCTTGTCATATGTATGACTACGATGTTTCAGAGGACCCCTAGTAATCTTGCGGGATAGCAGCAACTCAGGGCAGAGCACATTAGGGGGCTTTGGGTGGTCATGACCAGTGGTACTGGAACCATTTTCAGAGTGGGGGTGCTGCCATTAATGATATAACACTGAAGTCATAGTGATTGTGAAAAATCCAAGCGTCACACAAAAATAAACAAGTATAGCAAAATGTGCCATGCTCATTCAGCAGGAGAGTGGTAAGGGTGTGGTATGTAGCTGGTGGTACATTTTGGAGCACTGGTGTGGCAGCACACTGTCATTTAAAGACAGCTCATTTTCCATTTAAATGGGCACTAGACAGACGCAGTTTTACTGGTAAAATTGTGTTTCAGTGAATATTTATAACTTGGACATCACCAAGTAAATTGCCTTGATTTGTTTTAATCCATCACACTTCAGAGTTACAAAAAGTGGGCTTAAGTTGTGTTTTCCTAATTGCTGAAAAAATTTGAAATATGTGTATAGTTCATTTACCGGTATTTAACTGTTGTTGTATGTTAGAAAACATCCGACAACTTACAGCCATTCCTATCACCTCCTGTACCCCAGCAGAATTGTCACCTAGATCACTTTAACAAAATTCTCTCCCTTTGCAGTCAGAGAAATAAATGTACACAGCAGTTTCCGAATAAGCAGCAATATTTCAGACAACATAGCCTGACATTTGTCTTTTGTCTTTGAACGGGCAGCAAATGTAACAAGATAGACACAAAATATAAAAGCATCTTTATTGCTTACTTGCCTTCTGGACTCCAGCATGATTACTTCCGGGGGGTGTTGCAGCACCCCCTGCACCCAAACTTCCAGCACCTATGGTCATGCCAGTAACTTCTATGGGCCTGCAGAATGGGAATATGAAAATAAGCGTCCTGCAGGTCCAACTCTACCATCTAGTCTCCGACTTCGAGGGCAGACAAGACCTGAGCCAAGTCAACTCTTGAATTTGTCCTTCCTCAGGAAGGCATTGAGAAGAAGATCTAGAATAGGACGGAGCCCTTTGTCCTTTTCCTGCACTAGGAAGTAGCGGAAATCGCAACCACAACCTACTTCCTATGTTGGCATCCTCTCTATGGCTTTTTTGGCCAAAAGAGCCTGCACTTCCTTTTGTAAAAGAAAAAGGTGGTCCTCCATCAGTCATATTGAGGACGGTGACAAGGGCGGTGGTGTGTCCAAGAAAGGGAGAGCATAACCCCGCCAAACAATCTGCATCACCCACCCATCTGAGGTGATGGGCTGCCACCTGGGCAAGAAGTGTCAGACTCTGCCGCCGACAAGGTGACTGTGTTGTGAAGGACACGTCAAAGAGGCTTGGGAGTGCAGGAGCAGAAGGAGCGATGGAGTGGGCAACGTGCTGCCCCTGCTACGCACTTGACCTATGGACTCCTCCATCATGAAAGGAGTGAGAAGACTGCTGGACTGGGGGAGTCTGCTGGTGAAATTAGGACCCCTTGCCAAAGTAATGTGAGGGGCAAAACTGCACAGGTGAGAGGTGAGGAGAAAGGGACAATCCGCGGGAGTGAGATGTACCTCTGCTATACTTGAAGCACTCCAGCTGGATCCGCCTTGTCCCGGAAGAGGCACGACTGGTCGAAGTGCATGTCCATAAGTGTGAATTGGACATCCCCGAAAAGCCAGTGGAGCGCATTTAAGCATGTTGTCAGATGGCAAAATCTCAGCCCAAGAGTCCATAGTAACAAGGCTGCAGTGGATAGAAAACTTTGAAGCATCATGGCCATTCTGCATGGCCTAGAAAAGGATAGCACAAGCTTCCTCTGACACCAGAATCTGCTCAACAGACCGGCAGTATTCACAGACTGCAGAGCAATATTGGTGGATGAGAATACCCTATGCCCAAAAGTGTCAAGGTGTTCGGATTCCCTATCCGACGGGGCGGAAGGGAATGCACTGGGATTAACTTTGCTTGCTGAAGTCTGCACCACCTGATTCTGTGGGTAAGGAATTTGAATATCAAAGTCCAGATCCCCCAGTGCAGGGCAATGACGTCAGGCAAATTGGTGGTTGACCAGAAGGGTATCAGTCAAAGCCTCATTAAAACACAGAAGAGGTTCCACTGAGGTTTGCCCTGGTTACAAGTTCTCAGTAGGGTGATCAACCGTCAGTAAATTTCACGGACCGTCCGTAATTTGGACCTCACGTCCGTTGTTCGTGAAGATCTCTTTTACGGATGCCTTTTGCCCGTAATTTTGGGCATTGCAGGGAACAGCACTGTTCCCCTGCATGAAGCCTCAGCTCACTGATGGGGCCGCCTCACACTCCTCTGCAGAGCACAAGAGCAGCCCCACCCGCCCATTGTCATTCTGTATGCCGGCTGATGATTGCCACATACAAAATGACAATGGGTCAGTCTGAGCTGCAAAGCATGTGGTGGGCCTCCCCCAGCCTCGGTCTAGGGCAGGGCTTTCTGTCAATGCTGCTACGCGAGAATCCAGTTAAAGAAAAGAAGCTGGTGAAAGAAGTTAAAAAGAAGGGGCTAGAGTTCTTTCACAGTCTCATCATTTTCGAACTGATGCATTTTCAATATTATATTCAACAAAGCCGTGGTAGCTGCTTTTTTATTTTATGCAACTAACAACCATTGACAAAGCCAATAGTTCTGGCTTGTTGTAGGTGTAACGTTACTTGTTGTGTAATATATCTGGATATAATGACAGAAGAGGCAAAATACCAGTCGGGCGGCACACTATACTAAGCACAGATTTTTAGCTTGGGTGTTTTAAGCCATGCCCTTAATTACATCAAACACCCCCTTTGGAGAGACCCCCCAATATTTTCATCACACTTAAAGCCCTGGAAACAACACCATGTCACAGTCACCTCACGGCCTGGCACTGTGCATCATGCATGACTCATGACTTCCACTTTTTCAGATTGCCTAGGTGCAGGGGCATAGTGAACCCTACCGCCACCCCACCCCTTGCTTTATGAACTACAGCAAGGGTGAAATTCTTGATGGGCCTCTTCTGTCTGCAACTCTGCAAAGGCTCAGCTCATAATTAATATGAAAAGGTGGGTGAGTGAGTAAGTGAAGGGATGGCTGGATGTATTAGTCAAAGGGTGAATGGGTGAATGAAAGGTTGAATGGATGGCTAATGAGAGAAAGGATGGATGGATGAGTGGATGGATGAGTGAACGGGTGGATGATGGGCGAGTGAATGGGTGGATGGATGAGTGAAATGATAGATGGATTGATGAATTGATAAGTGAAAGGGTGAATGGATGGATGAGTGAAAGGGTGGATGTAAGGATGGATGAGTGAGTGAAAGGGAGGGCAGATGGACAAAAGGATGGATAGATGATTGAAGGAGTGAAAGGGTGGATGTATGAGAGAAATGATGGCTGAGTGATAGGGTCAATGGATGGATTCATGAGTGGATGAGTGGATGGATGGATGGGTGGATGGAAGGAAGGAATAATGGCTAAGTGAAAGGGTCGATGGAGAGAGAAAGGGAGGATGGATGACTGAAAGGGTGGAAGGATGAGTGACTGGGTGGATGGATGAGTAAGTGAAAGAATGGCTGGATGGGTGAAAGGGTAAATGGCTGGATGGATGAATGGATGGATGGGTGGAAGAGTGGATGGATGAGTGTACGGATGGATAGGGTGGAAGGGTGGATGAATGGATAATAGATGGATGAGCAAAAGGGTGGATGGAGGGATGGATGAGTGAAATGATGGATGGAAGGGTACACGATGGATAGGTTTGCAAATGGTTGAATATGTTTGGATATGGATGGGCTTACTTATATACTATTGCGTGACCTCCTCTGATGTGTCTGTAAAACGTACCTTTTGTCCTGAATTTTGACCCTTTGTCCTGAATTTTTACACTCACCCTCCTGAATTTGCACCCATGCCAGTTGGTCACCCTAGTTCTCAGTCAACAAATTAGTTTTGACCTCTTGTGTGGGAAGTTAAAGGTCAAGAATGTCAGCGGTTCTATGAATCGCCATAGCAAAAAATGCACTCTCTGTGGTGGCTGTGACCGGGCCCAGGAGAGAAAACGAAACCGAGTTAGTGGTAGTGTCTAAGCCGCTCGCCTCCTGAAGCTCGTCATAGAGATACTCCAGAGTGATGTAATCTCTGGCATCATAAGTGTCATTATCTAAATCTGTTCAAAAGATGTCATGAATAAACTGTTACCTGCTCTGAGGTAGGGGATCAGTGTCAGAAGGATTAGTGATGGGAACAAACGGCATAGAGCTCGGCCTCGGACGGGGGTTGACGCGGTGCTGCCTCGGAGTCAGACAGGACTACAGTTGGGATATCTGTCTCTGGTGAAGTCTGCATCAGTGGATCACGCCTCAGTTAGGGCATGGTGACAGTAACAGTATCGGAGTCGGCACGAATCCGGGAACAAACCTTGAGGGCCCAACTGATGCCGAGGAAGATCCCAGAGGAGTAGTTCAAGTTGTGAGACCACTCGACCCCATGGGGCCCAAACGTGCTCAAGAGGGAGTCGGTTACGCTAACAGGCACATCAGACCCTCCTGGAACTCCAGAATTTGAGCAGGAATAGGCCCGGGAAACACGGGCTGATGCGGGGCAGAATCAGGTTGGGCTCTGCCAGACTACATCGGGAGCGGGTCCTGGAGGTGCAGGGTCCTCGCGCCCTGTCAAGGGACTTGGAGTGGCATGACGGGGACAGGCACCATTTGGACTTCTTTTCTTTCTTCTTGTGAGACTTACCTGAAGAACAGAACATCCATGACGAGTCCACCTGGGACCGGTCATGGGATCAAGTGCCAGAATGTCCCCGTTCCCGCGGCTTAGACCGATTCAGTGTCAGGTGATTAAAAGCTTAGCCTTCAGCTCCTAGGTGGCTTTTGGGTGCATCCAGGTGCACTCATCGCAGGCGAGTCGTGAGATGACCCCAAGCACCACAGACAGACCAAGTGGTGATCAGTGACAGACATTTGCCTGTGACCTTCCCTACTAGGATTAAACCCTGTTGAACTGTTAGGGGGCGTGTGCCTTGTATACTGGCTAGAATTTGGAACAAGAAAAGCTCGAAACTTTGAGGAGAAACAGTCTTAAAGAGATCAGGGGAGCCCCGGACCCACATCTATCGGCGTGGAAAGAAAGGTAGTGATGACATCACACATGGGTGCTGCCTATATAGGCCCGTGCACGTCACATCTGGCATGGATGATGTTGAGGCTTAACCGGGTGTGCAGAGGTAATTCGTCAAAGTTTTTCAGATCCAGTCTGACGCCTGGGGAATATTCTGAGGTGAAGAATCTGCGGCTAGAAGTCTCTATCAGAAATTATGCTGAGCCCTCAGGGCCATATTTATCAAGTAGTTGCGTTGCATTTGCACCACGCAACGGGGTGCTAACTACTAAGTGCAATTTATCAAGCTATGCAAAACCACCTTGTGTGGCCCTGAGTGTCTTGATAAATCTAGAGTAGCGCAACGCAGCACAAATTGCTGCGTTGCGTTACTCTGCCCCAGGGAGACATTTCATAGGTGTTGCGTGGATGTTCCCACGCAACACCCATGGATTTTGCCTCATTCCCAGATTTACCATCACTGGTAGACTTGGGAATGCGCCAAAATGCTACGCTTCCCCAGGAGAAGCGTAGCGAGGAGAAATATGTTTATTTCTTCTAATTTTTCCTCTTTCTCTGTGTGCTGCACTCTGCAGCACACAGAGAAAAAGGAAAATGCCTCAGCTTATTGTTTTTGTGCAGGAAGGTATCCCTTCCTGCACAAAAACAATCTTGCTTACAACGCAGGCACCGTTGCACCATGGTGCAAGGGTGCCTGCTTTGGCGCTAGGCAGCACATTGTACGCCAGCGCTGGGAAAAATCAGGAATGCGCCGTATTATGTTAAATATGGCGCATTCCTGCCCTTTCCCTGTCATGCAGCGCAGCAAGGTGGCTTTCTGTGCTCCGTGACGTTTTAATAAATATGCCCCTTCGATTTTCCAGTACTTAAGAGTAGCTGCAACTTATTTGAGCAGCATAGATACTTCCTAAATAACTAGGCAGCAGTCAAAGTGTTGTACCCCTTATCTGCCGAACAACACACAGGTGATGGTCAGCTGTGTATAGACATAGGGACACATTTATTAACCAGCATTTGCAAAGCCAATAGGTCTTGCCTCTTGGCTTCGCCAATGCTTTCTGCCAATGCTCTTCAGCATTGACAAAAGAAAAAATGGTCATGGCTGATGCTGCTCAGCATTGGCAACAAATGAAAAACACCCAATGGGATGATGTATATGCATGCATGCTTTACCACTCAGGTGCACATATCCATCATGATGCTACGGTGGCCCCAGCGAGATGACCTGTAGACACACAAGTACTGCAACTGCAATTTCCTTTTCTTGGAGCGGTAAATTAAAAAATATATAGAGTGCCGGGAAGTGCATTTTGTCAAAGGAGTGGCCCGGTATCAATTTGTAACTACGGGGCATCATTAAAAGTACCAAAAAAAATGGAGTAGGGGACAGAGAGATGCCGAGGTGCAATGTATTGTGGGATCACGTCATCATGCTGGTACCATTGATAAGTAGAGATGAGCTGGGATGAAAAGAAAGGTACAGAGGAGCCAGGGGAAGTTGGGATGGAGGGTATATAAAGAGGTTGAAAAAAACCCGATATGAAGGAAGAAGCATTACAGATGGGCGAGAGCAAGTAAAACACATGTACTATTGAACACCAGAAGGTGACAAAAGACTTCTGGCCCACACCGTGATGATGGAGAAGCAACTGCTGGAACCGGAAATGAAGCACCATAGTGCGCTCACCCGTGCAACTCGCTGCACCCTCACTGAAAACACTCTCCGAGATAGACAAATGCAATTAGTGTGGTTTAACCAAGTGCATAGCCTTTTATTCACATAGTCACATCGCATCAGTGAGGAATGATAACCATAGTTAAGGATACATTATTGTTACGATTCCACAAGCCGAAGATCAGCAAAGATATTATCGTTATGAAAATACAGGTTGTAAGATCAGCAAACCAGCTCAAAGATTGTGCAAGCAATACGATAGTTGTCTCCACCCATTACAGCACAACACTTCGGAATGCAAAAGTGCCAGCAGGCCCCTTTTCCATATCCAATGCCCATGCCCTCAAACAAGGGCATCCAGAGCATAACTTAGTGGCAATTTCCCCTCCATCACTCAGAGGGATGGGCAATACCCGCAGTTCCACATACACCAGGGCACCGCATAGCGCTCCGTCCCTGACGAAGTACCTGTCACCAGGTAAAAACCCCCAAAAAGTTCAACTCCGGGCATCCCCAGGGTACGGCAAGAAGGTCAAGGACCACGAGCAGGTCAGTCCCCCTCCTGCCTGCCCAGTGCCCACACAAAACAACACCCCTCCAAGGTGTAACTTCAGTAAATAAGTCAAAATTTCGGGTAGCCCCCTTTTTCTGCTGCAAGTAATTCCGCCAATTCCTCCTTCCTCCAGGAGTGGGTGGGTGGGTGGTTACTGCGGCATGTTGGCATGGTGGTGGGGGAGAGAAAAGAGGCCGATCCTTAACCTTATGATGCCTTATACGGTGCAGCACCGAGGCGCCCCCCAATGAGATCACCAGCGCCGCTACTCTTCAAGGCGAAACAGATGAAAGACTCCCCGCCTTGGCACCTGCCCGTGGAGCGACTAAGGGTGCCCCAGTTTTATTTGCAGGGGGCGCCTGGTCAGTCAGGCTCGTCCCATGACCACCATAACCTATTTAGGCAGCACCCTAATCCTGGGCTTGCTCGAATAAGCTCACGTTACACATTCAAGGGCCTTTCTTTGTGAAGATGTTTTTGGGTGCACAAGTGCTTTGTGACCCTAGACTCTGCGTTGCACCTGTTTAAATCGTCAAATGCCGCTCAGACGTGCACTGAGCAGCCAGGCACCTCCTGCTAGCTTGCTGGGACGCTTTCCTCAAAGGAGAGTAATCCTTATGAGGAGGAATGATGCAGAGGAAGACGGGGGCGCATAACAAATCAGTTGAAGGGAAGACTGGAGGTTGGAGCAACAGTAAAGGACCGGTCAATACCCCAGTAGCGGCTGCTACCGGATTCGAGTGGTGGGGCGGGGGGAGACAGGGGACAAGGACGAAGAAAAAATAAACCACTTACCTGAAACGTCCGGCAGCCGCCTCTCCTCCGTCCTCTTCCTTCTTCCTGTCCTGGCCAGCAGCAGGAAGCACCCGGCTCCCAGGTTACCCTGAGTCAATCACAACGCTGCAATGCAGCATTGTGATTGGTCTGAGCACCCAGATGGGGAATGGGAGGCTCTGCTTGTTCCTCACCAGGCTGGGGAAGATGCAAAGTGCGCATGACTGTTTAGCTGGCCTGAAAGGGCCGGTCAAGCAGTCATGCCCACTTAAGGAGTGCAAATCACTCCTCTCCCCTGCTGTGCCCAGCCCCGCCCCGTGAGCCACTGATTGCAAAGGAAAACTAAAATGATAAAAACAATAGTTATCATTTTAGTTTTCCTTCTGTTCAGTGGGGCGACGCTCCTCCGTCATAGCGGAGGAGCCGCCACTGCCCTGAAGTGGCACTTTACACATACCCACAAACGTAGGCTGTGAGAAAAGGTTGAGAAGAGCTGTATCGCAGGATGTCAAGGTGCTGGCGATGTTGATCCATGAAGCTTTGTCAAGGCAGAGGTAAAAACATTTTTTTTAGAAAATGTTCGTCCAACGTAATTCATAGACAAATTTAGTCATTGCATTTCCTAGAAACTGTATCCCATACTGTTCTTGTCGCTGACAGATAGATGTAACTGCAAAATGAAGGTCCTTCTTATCTGCAGGTCCACCAGTGTGGCGTGCTTGTACTGAGTTGGTGACTTGCAATATGTAAGTTCTGAATAATTAACTTTTACACAGCGCACAGGTTTATAAACCGCCTCAGAAGGGATGGGTGGACAATAGGACCGTAAATGACTTCAAAGTTCCCCAGACCACAGTTTACTGGACGACTGCAATGAATATAAACAAAGGCCACGCTCTTTTTGGGGCTCAGCTCTGGCACTGCTAAATGTATGTCTATATCTCAAAAGTCCTCTTTTGTGATGTATCCATGATGAGGCAGGCAGCGTAGCATCCCCTTGATGATGCCATCTGCTGGAGCTGCCTCGAATTGTCTCACCAGAAGTTTTGAAAGGAAACCTATGAATAAAATGCAATACTCAAGACTTAGACATAGTACCTCGGAGCTTTGTTTTTCCGCATTAGTTAATCATGCACGTAAATAGGACATATTTAGGGGCAACTCGTTCAGTGCTGGATGAGGCGATCCCCACTGTCCACAAGCCTATAGGAGCAGTTTCCGTGCGATGTATGTCCATCTTCCCTGATGCATGGGCCGCCTGGGTGTTTGCTTAAATCTTTTACTCCCACAGAAAGGTTACATAAGATGTCTGGTTTAAAAGCCAGGCCAGGCTGAAGGTGCCACGAATGACAAGGGACCACTTCGTAGCACTTCTTGATTTTTCTGTGGGTTGCACTGACAAGGTGTGTGTTGCGGGCAAGGAGGGGCTCGGGAGTTGGCGGAGGGGTAGTCTCTAAGCCTTAGTTCCTCACCTTCTCTGGCAATAACTTGCATGAGTAGATACAAGTTATTTTTTTTATAATATCACAATATAGTGCATGTTATTGTTCATTTATATAGTATGCATGACAAACTAAATTGTGCAGTTTATGAACAATACTTGCTTTTTAACTAAACTCAATAGTACTCATTTTATCAACCCCTGAAGGATGAAAGGCTGTGGCTCGATTTAGAGATCTGAAACCAGCAACAGACGATCCACCTACTAAAGTATTTTTTTACCAGCTGCAATGTCAACTTTGCTACCTTTCCTGCTGTAAAGCCAACTCTGCTATCTCTCCTGCTCCAAAATGTTACTTAACCAGCCCACCCCACCTTGTGCCCTTTCTGTGGCCCACTAAAAATCCCAGCAGTTACTCTGTTCCCTGCCAGGCCAGGCACTTTTCCGACTCCTCTTCCCCACTAATGAAACGATTCAAAGATCCAATAGTTAATTAAAAATCTACATCCCACCACTAATGCAATTTCCCTTCCTTTGTCAGCATGAAGGCAGGCCTGCAACAGAGCCCGTCTTCAGCATCTTCTTCCTTCCTGCAGACACCATGCTGCCCTCCTGACAGGCCACCATCTATCGCCATGGCAACGGGTTCTCATTTTACAATTGAATTTTCCCCCATCTCTGGGCAAACGAGGGACGCCTGGCCTTTTACTCTAGAGTTGGCAAAATTGAGAAAATGCACGGGTTTTTTTTGCTTCAAAATAAGGGTCCTGTCTGTCGCCTCTTGGCCCAAAAATATTATATGTTTTAAATAGGCAGTGAATTTCTCAAAATCTCACAGGCAAGTCATGGATACAAAATTAGTGATTAAGGCCACAAAAGGTCAGCTTGGATCCACCGGGGTGCCCGCTACCAACCTGCTTCGAGCACTCAAACCCATCCACGCTTCTAGCTTTACCTATGCTCTTCAGTTCTGTTGGTCTTATGTTTTCATCTTTTACACTAGTGGTAGGTGAGCCACTAAATGGCTCAAGCCGGAGACCTGGCTTCGGTACAGTTTAAGGTTCTCATGGACCCTCGAGCCCAAAACCAGCCGAGCTTTAATGTGGCTTCTGCCTGCCACCCATGCTCTACCATTAACCTTTGGTGTTAAAAAGAAGAAAAAGAAGCAGCCATGTAGTGGGTGAATTGCATAACGTGAAACACGAAAACCTGAGACCAGTCCTGGCTTCCCACTTGACCACATTTTGTGATCCTAGGCACATTTGAGAGTACTTTACAATATGTGAGTTCAGGGTGTGTGCTGTACAAAAATAATCTGATGTAATAAGGTGAAACGCTTTTGCAAGTAAAAAAAAAATGCATTTTTATTATTTTAATGAGTATTATATTTTCACATGATGTTTGTTGCATGATTTAGATGCCAACGATTTTCAGGGCTCAGAAAAGAGACCAGCCAAACCCTTGGGCCGGCTCTCCCTGTTAATCTGTTGGCTCGCCCACCTCTATTCTAAACCCTGGTTCTTAACTGCTTGTCCTCCCACCCTCGGATTAGAGGTACGGTTCTCAAGTGGTACATTCCCTTCCTGGAAAACTGTACACACCAAATCAAACGTTGATCTTTTCTATTCAAAACCCCTACATCACCTCCAGGGTGCACCAAGGACCGGCTCTATGATCCCGCAATTTCATTGTCTACAATGGTTACCCTAGCCGCATAATCCAAACTTATAACATTGTTTGTCTGAACCTACATGATGGTCCCAGTACCCAATAGGTCGAACCTTTCCTGAGCAAGATCCAAGCCTGATGCACCAAAGGAAGCATTTTCAGCACATCTAGATGGGAGAGCCTCCTTCTAGCATCCTTTAGAAGTAGCCAACCTATTGGCCTCACCACTCAGTTTTCGGATAAAGTGCAAAACCTCTGGATTGCATTAGATTCCAATCTATCCTTCTTCCATCAAGTTATCGATGTCAATTGTTTTTTCATTACTTGCACATGCTTACACGCCTCTTACCTTTCTGAGCCTCCAGCATCAGATTGCTCGAGTACTTGCTTTGTCCGTAGCTAGGCATGTTTATTGCAATTCTATCTACTTAAGCCTACCCGACAAAACCATTTGCATCCTGCAAAAAACTCACAATAATGCAGCTCATCTCATTCTGAGTGAACACTTTTCAAAAATACATTTATATTGTCCATATGTCCCTGCATGGGTGGGCTTCTAGGCACTTCTCCAAGATCTTGCAGAGTACTAACCAAGTAGATGCCTAAGGATGGCATCCTTCTACCTGCTCACTATCTAACCTTCCAAATACAAGAAGTTCCAAGGAAGATCTCACTACCATCAAGTTTCATATTGTGGAGACCCTCACACCAGCTTTAACTTGCTCAGACTTGAACAAGGTTCTCTGAAATTCTGTAAAAGAATGAAATGTATACCTTAAGGCGTTCTACAAACGCCCATCTCAGCAGGTTGTGACAAGCATCATTCTTCACCATCCTCGTCAAGTTTCCAGTAACTAGGACATATCATGACTCTCTGTTCAACACAATGTTGCTCCTTTCCCTCTCCCACCTGTTTTGGCTTAGAAGGAACTGCAACATGGAAGCCTCAAACTTCACCGCCACTTTATCAGAATTATTGGTTCTATGGGCCCTTCTCTTGAAAAATATCTGTTATGTTGACAAGCAGATTTGGAGAGTGCACTATCACCCCGGAGCGTATACTGGCACTGAGCAGGTGTGAGACTAGCCAAACCTAGGGCCTAGTGGGACTATTCGAAAAGTCAGGTCTTCAACTTTTTGCAGAATTCAAGAAGTGAGGAGGAGGCTCTTATGTGTAGTGGCAGGTCATTCCACACTTTAGGAGCAATGTCTGAGCAGGTCTGACCATTGGAACAGGATTTCTGTATGGGTTGTTTGTGTGCATGTAGGAGTCTGGACGAGCAGAGGTGTCTGTAAGGTTTGTGAAAGCAAATGCAACTGTTGAGGTATGCTGGGCCAGTGTTATGTAGCGCCTGTGGGTTAAGAGTTTGAATTGTGCTTGTTTGTTTATGGGGAGCCAGCGGAGCTCCCCATCAGGTGTGCTGTGATAATGTGGCATAGGAGTTTGAGAGTGATTCTGGCTGCCGAGTTCTGAATGTTCTGCAGCCCTCTGGTGAGTTTTTGGTCGATCCTGGCATAGAGGGCGTTCCCATAGTTCAGCTTGCTTGTGACCATCTATGCATTGAAGAGGGTCAGGGAGAATCCCAGCGGAACGCCGCTGCTGAGGTCACGGGCATCCATGGTATATGGTGCAAGGCTGACTGACTGGGTCCTACCAGTCAGGAAGGAGCAGATCTATTGGAGTGCGTGCCCTTGGATTCCGATGTCGTGTAGGCGTTGAATAAGGATGGGGTGGAAGACCATGTCAAACGTTGTGGAGATTTCCAGGAGAATGAGGGCCAATGTGTCTCCTCTTTCCAGAGTAATGCGGATGTCATCCATGGCAGAGATGAGGGCAGTCTCCATGCTGTTGTTGGGTCTGAAACCAGACTGAGTGGTGTCAAGCTTTTCCCTTGTTCCTCAGAATAAACCGAATTCATCAAAGAAAAGAAAGTCTGGTCTTTGGCATATGTTTTTGCCAAAGTTCCTACTTTCCTGGAATTCACAGAGCAGCCCAGGAATACACCATGGAACCTGCAACCAGGAGTACTGAATCATGTAACCATTTATGCTCAGGGAAATGAACACATGTATAATTCCCCATGCTGAGATTTCATTTTCAAGTTCATTTGCATGGTGTAACTCCCAGTTTGTCAACATCAGGTGGACCTGCCCAATTCCATCCATTGAAAAAGATTATATTTTCGCCTTGACAGATGCAAATATTTCTCCTTTTCAGTATGGGACTCCACTTGCAAATATTTCATAAATGCATACAAACTTGCCATTTTGTGAGTGCTCACCAAAACGTACATGTGGACCAGCCATGTTTGCCATTATCAATGTCTTCCTTATTCAGGGCATCTTCTCTGAAGCCCTCAAGACATGCCAAATCCTCACACTACTGAAGAAACCAATGGTAGAGACTGATAAACTCCCCAATTATTGATCATCACTCATCTAGCCTTCCTCTGCAAAAACATCAACAAAAAAAAGTAGTCTACAGAAACTTCTAGATCGCTTTAATGCCAACCATCTCATTCATGATTACCAATGTGTCCTCAGATCATGCTGCTGTATTGAAATAGACATGTTACAAATAGTAGACGATGCCCGCTTAACCACACACAAAAATGGTGCCTGATACTTCTGGGCATATAAGCCGCTTTTGACACAGTCAACCATTCCACCCTCATGCATAGTCTTAAGTCTCAAATGGAATTCATGGACAATATCCTTCTCTAGTTCTCCTCCTACCCATACAATTGGCAAACGTTTGTCTGCCCAGGCTCCTCCAAATGCCAGAACCTCCCCATCTCCCATGGAGTCTGTCTGGTTCCAAACTGTCCCCCATAATTTTCGATCTTTACACTAGCCACAGGGAACCCAGCTGCCAGGCAACAGCATCAAAATGAATCAATATGACGACAACGCATAACTTCACTTTCCATTTTCAACATTCAGCACCTCAAACAAAGCGTGCATACCTCAGCTCCAAACTGAAATTCAACACCACCACTACCCAACTCCTCCTACGTGCTGAAAACAACAAAGAAATAATTAGACCTAAGCTTGATCAACAAAATGAACATAGATGGATTCAACCCCCAACAATCAGTCAAGGCCATGTCACTCTGATTCACCCTCAACACTCTGTACTCTGATGCCCTCCCCCACACATCCACCCTGGAACCAATCAATGATTGTATTCTTTGCCTTTAGCCTTGTGCATGTTTCCGTGCCCCTGGCTAGGTTGCAGTATGGAAATATCTACATACACACATTCCTACATCAAGATCCACAATGAAAAAAGTACTGACCATAGCTAAACAGGCTTTTTTTAAAATGTCCTTCCACCGTGCCTTAAGCTACTCTATTACTTTCCCACACACTGACCGTTTCCCCAACCTTCCCGAAGTTCTCAAAAAAAAAAAAACTATTGTTGTGGTGGGTTCAGCAGCTACCATTTGTGGCTGTTTTTGTCAAAAAGTATTTTATACACAATTGTTTTTTAAACCACTCTAAGTGGTGCCCGCCATCTTTAGAATGGTAAATAAAAAAATAAAATGGCACGCGTGACCACTTCACTCCCGTAGACACGGTCTCCAGCCTTGAATTTTTTTACCTGCAAATCATTGACTTCAGTATGTTCGTATAATTAGTTCAACGGAGGCTAAATAAGACTGCAACACCCCGAGTGCATAATGCTATCACACTGTCCGTAATGACCTTGCGGGTGAGGGTCCCTCTGGACATAGCATCATGATGTTGAGACATGCATACATGTTATTGCCCCTTTATATCTGATGCTGCCAGGCGTCGGTAAAAAGCACTCCCTTTTGCCCAAGCTGAGCAGCGTTGGCAAAAACCATTGGCAAAGCCAATATGTTGAAAAGACGAGCGGCCTACTGACTCTGCCAATGCTTATTTTTCCTTTTCCGCTTAGGCACTGCGGGGCAGATTTACAAGCCCCCTGCGCCACCAGTACGTCACTTTTCGTGACGTACTGGTGGCGCAGGGGGCTCCTCGATATTTACAAGGAGAGGAAAAGCCACCATGCGTGACTTTTCCTCTCCTTGTAAATACCGTCACTTCACACGCAGCACTTTGCGTTGAAGGGGCGTTCCATGGGTGTTGCTGTGGGTGTTCCCACGCAACACCCATGGAACAAGACACATCTCCAGATTTACGAGAAATCGTAAATCTGGAGATGCGTCTGAAAGCTACGCCACCCTAGAGGTGGCGTAGCGAGCGCACCGAGGAGAAATGTTTTCATTTCTCCTCGTTTTCCTCTTTCAATGCGTGCTGCATTCTACAGCACGCATTGAAAGAGGAAAAGCCTGTACTGATTGTTTTGTGCAGAAAGGTGCCCCTTCCTGCACAAAAACAATCTCCCCATGGCGCAGGCATCCTTGCACCATGGTGCAAGGGTGCCTGCGCCGGCGCTTGGCAGCTGTTTGTGCGCCAGCGCAGGGGAGAGCACAGGAATGCGACATATTCTTGTAAATATGTCGCATTCCTGTGCTCTGAAAGTGCCGCAGCGTGGCGCAGGCAAAGGGCTTGCAGCGCCACGCTGCGGCACTTTCTTGTAGATCTGCCCCTGCGTATCTATGGATAGAAGGGAAGGGGGTGGGGGGGAGGCGCTGAGTATCTGTGAAAGAGGGAGAAAGAGAAGCTTAATGACATGCTTCCCAGTCTGGACATGCAGCCTGCTTTGTTGCTCCTTGGGATGCCCGGAGAGTGTGTGTGAGGGAAGCTTACAGGGTTTCTGCCCATGCTGCACTCAATGGGTGGGAGGGGGGGCACACTGCAGCAGCCTGAGCCTGATCTGTCCAGAGTGAGAAATCCTTTTACTACCGCTGTGTGACGTGCACATTTAACCTCGAGTCACCCTTGTCTTGTGAGGGAACACAAAAGCTTCTGCTGGCTGTGCTGCTGCATTATACCTGGCCTGTGAGTCTGTGGGAATGTTGCATTGCTGCTTTATGTGTTGTATTTCTTATGTCTTTAGGGGAAGCTTGCTCTGCTGCTGCCTATGATGCAACATTTCTGACTGTGTCCTCCTGGCTACACAGTGTCTTTTTAGATGGTTTGATCTGCTGCTTTTTATATATTGTACATGTTCTCCGTGGTTAGTGATGCTTGTTAACACCTTTTCACTGTCAACCACCAAAACTACTGTCTGTCAATAGCTGTCAGTGTTTTACCTGCTGCGCTTCCCTGCAGCCGACCCAGTAGCAGAGCAGGTGCAACCCCACTGGAAGCCCCACCTTGTGAAACCACCAGTCCATTAAGAATGCATAGCCCATCCCCCGCCAAAGAAGTGCAGCCCTAAATGGAGAAGCCGCTTTTAAGGAAAACCAGTCCATCCCTAACTTATGTTCTCAGCATCAGCTGAAGAGCAGTTTCACTGAAGACCCGATGCCTGCAGAGGTGCCAGCTTGGCTGGGCGAGGGAGCAGGCCAGGAATAAAGAGGAGCTAGTAAAAAAAAGTGCAAAACCAACTTTACAGGGGTTATTCACCAAGGGTTGTACGGGTGCTTGTGGGGGGCTGTGCATTATTATGCGGCACCAGCAGACTTTTACTTAGAATGGTATGTAAACCAGCGCAACGCTTTGCGTCACTTGAGCGCTTGTTCACAACCATAGTAAACAACCTCCAAAATCTGGAGAGCTTTAGCCTAAAAATAGTCCTACACAGTGCAGGAGGCACCCCAAACACAGGGTACTCTACAAACCCCACCGGGCGTACTGACACATCTGAGTGGGGTACGAGTGGGACAAGGAGGGGCAGTGGCACTCTGAGAAGGAAGGCCAAGACAGCAATCCTCAGCCTTGACCATTAAAGAGCAAGGATCTCCCTGGGGACAGGCCCTGCAGAGACTGACCAAACATCTGCTGTGATTGTCATATTTCCAAGGCCATGTTTAGAAAGTATCTGTGCAGTGATATCATCTATTGTACGAAAGTGAAACACTTCCAAATGCTGAAGAAGTACACTTTGTGATTTGTGAAGGCATTTTATCTTATTTCCACGTGTGTGGCACGATTAACAGGTCATGTATTTTTTTGTTTCGTGCTTTGGCTCTTAGAGTCAAGTTAGATAATTGGCTCGGCTCGGCTCTCCCTCGTAATTTTCTCCCCACCCGTCGCCTCATTTAAAATATATACAAATGATTACGGTATAAATATTTACATATTTCTGTGAAAACGTCTCATTGTTTTGAAAAGTTTTTTCGGATTCAGGATTGAAATTGCTTCTGGTTAAATAAGAATTAGTATAGGTTTGTGACTGTGATGATTCCATTTTCTAGCATCCAATTAAGTATTAACCCCCCACACCTGATGCGTCAATATTACATTTTTGTGTCAATATCACCAATGTGCATGATTCCTTCTAAAGCTTGAAAAAATATCTCCGCAGCCGAGCCTGAGCAGAGCGACCACAATCAGTTTAAATCCCTGAAGTCTCGGGGGAGCAGAAGGCTACAGGCGTGCACGTGAGACAAGCCATATAACATTAAATGAAAATCACAAACATATAAAGTTAATTGAAATGCTTTATGTCCAACGCGAGTTGACGGACAGCAGGGAAGTGTGATATAGACTCCCTGGAGACTGGGATGCAAGAACATTTCCTTTGGCTTTTCACAAAAAGATACACCGTGAGAATTAGCAGAAAACCTTGTGCACTTCTGTCTTCCCTTAGTGAATTCCAGATGCCACTGTAACCATTTGCTGCAGGATCTCATCTGCAGCAATGTTTACATATGTTTTTTCAGAAGAAAATTATTTTACTGAATTGGTTTGAGGGAGCAAAAACCATCATAATCTGCCTCGAGTCAGGAGTGAATGTGCTACGTATGGAGAAACGAGATGTATCAAATACGATTAAAAAAAACAATGCAGGTGCGTGGCAAAGCGACATATTAGGGTAAAAGTGACAGTGTAAATGATAATGTATACAGAAGTGAAACATTGCTCGTGAGTTTAGATGCTTGAAATAACACAAACTTTTCAGCCCACACACTTCTTCCTTCTCCTTGGAGTGGCCATGTTATAATCAATTTATGATAAAAACAAATGGTTCAACTAGATAATCTCTGTGCTAGCCATTTGGACCACACTGGCATAACAAGTAAGAAAGGGCTGAATTCGATGTGCCTGTAGGATGGAATACGCACCTCTGGTCGGGGATCAAAAGAGGTTCAAATAGAGTTTTTCGTTTATCTGTGATTTTATTTTTTCCAAATACAAAAATCAAGCAATACATTTAGCAGGTAAAAAGAATTTAAGATAAAAAATATCACTCTGTGGGGACAGCATGGCAAGCCACATAATAGGTAAGAAAGTAGCTGCAAAACAAGATATGTTAGAGGATAGAGTTCACAAAGCAAAATGAGAGGAAAGGTTACAAACACCAACAGAAACTGCCCCCAGACAAGATGTAACCTAGGTACACTCCCCATCCATTGCCACATAATATTCAAAATGTATGACTTTCACATAACTCCCAACATTCTCGGAAGGATGGTGTCCAGGTGCCTACAATTTCAAGGCAAGATGGTGCTGGGATATAGGACAAAGGCCAAGAAATACCCCCAGAAAGGAAAAAAAAACTGCAGGGCAGTAAATTATGGAGAAAAGAATCCCAAACATGAAGGTGTTAGAATAAGCTGCCTCAGGAACCACTGTACTCTGCTTAATTTAAACAAAGCTCTTAAAAATTCTTTGGATGACAAAGTGCCCAGCCTGTCATAGTATAGTGGCCTGCCGTCTTTTGGACACCCTGTCATGAAACACTGAGGGCTGTAGAGTGATGGCATGGAGTAGATGTAGCATCTAGACCCCGTACATCAAGGTATGTTTAATTTCAGCCCATATACGGTAAAAGGTGGAAAATGCTTTAAGATCCTTGGAAAACTTTGGGCTGGTAAATTTGAACAAAGTATACACACATTCAGGACCAGATTTACTAAGGTCTTGCATTGCCCTTGCATCATGCAAGTCAACCCAAGGGCTTAACTGAGATTTACCAAGCCATGGAAAGCCACCGTGCCCGGCTTAGTAAATCCAGAGTAACGCAAGGTAGTGCAAATCGCTGCCTTGTGTTACTCTGCATTGAGGAGGCGTTCCATGGGTGGAGCATGGGCGTTCCCATGTATCCACCCATGGATTGTTATGCAATCCCAGTAAACCTGGGATTGCATCAACATGGTACGCCTACCCAATAGAGGCGTAACGAGGACAAATATCTTAATTTCTTCTTGTTATTTCCTGTATGCCTATAAGTATTGTTTTGGGCAGGAAGTTGTCACTTCCTACACAAAAAAAAATCCTGCCTGTAATGCAAGCACCCTTGCACAATGGCGCCAGGGTGACTGCGTTGGCGCTAGGCAACACTCAGTGTGCCAGTGGAGTGAGCGAGCAGGGGTGTGTGATATCTTAGTAGATATGGCGTATTCCTGCTCTCTCCCCGTCACGCAGAACAGCAAGTTGTCTGACATTTTGATAAATCTGCCCCTACTGTTCAAGGAAATCATAAATAAAATAGTGCTGCTTTTTGCCCATAGCTGCCCAAAAGCCCTAACTGAGTCAAGGCCACCTGCAGATACTTAAAGTCACGCCTAGGTCTCCAGAATCCCTAAATAAAAGTCAAAATAGTAAAAATAAAATTTACAAATGTATGTGAAATCTAAAAAGGCAGAGATTAGAATAGATACCAAATTTCTATAGGATGACGATTTACAAAACGTTGACGTGGCGGACAAAGGAAGGCAGTAAATGGCCCGATCTATTACCATCGCAATACAGCGGGAAAGCTTAGATTAACAATTTTGCCTGAATCTTTGAAACGTCTGGGTAGATCACCTGGCTCCATGGCCCAAGATACCAAGTAAAAGTCACAAGGTGTGGCCTATAGATCTGCGAGCATGATCTCACTTTTGGGCCGATTTAATTTGCAACCAGCCAGAGCCCGAAATCATTGGCTTCGTGATCAGCCATGATTAGAGGGTTATACTATTCATGAAAACTTACTAAAACCTTAAAGGTTTATGAAGTGCTCGCTCAAACTCCGACCGGATAACCTGTGAACCTGGGGGAAGAAAGTAAGTACCGCATTAACAATTATGACTGACAGCATGACCAAGCGTGAGGTAAGTAGCCCCGCCCACTCAGGCAAATATTGCAAACAAAAAATAAAAAACTCAAATCTTGCAAGTGACGAGTGAGTCACGTAAGAAGAGAGTGTTTGAACGTTAAAAAGCACATTTAGTGGAAAGGAATTTTTTTACACCTCAATCTCCTAGAAACGTTCACTCACATTGATTTTCCAAGGAAACAAAACAATCGAAGTGCAAAGAAATCCGATTATTCTAAGCCAGGAAAAATGTATAATAAGCATTAAAACTCCTGCGGATCTGTAATCCTCATGATAATATATAAACTGTATGTCCATGAATATTCACAGTCCTAAGGTTTAGCTAACTCAATTTCAAGGTGTGCTCCCCATTCACAAACCATTGATACATCTGATATCGATGAGATATCTGGAAGGGGTGCCCACGACACGCCCCTTACAAATGCTGAATCGGGATCCATCAGCAGACCGTCTTAGATGTAAGTAAAACCTAACAGGCTCCTAAAACGGGTTTCCTACATGCACAGAAATCTTTCTGTTGTCACAAACTGTAAATCAAAATGTTTGCAATTGCATAAAGGTTTCGTACATCTGGCCCCAAATGTCTTCTATGTTGATCAGTGATACCTGATGGCTGGGCCAGATCACTCAATCATGAGGCAATTGTAGATCATTGGTAAAACTTGTCCCTCAACAACGGTGGAGGGACAAGCAAAGCGTTGGAGGCATGGGTGATGCACTGCAAATGAGAAAGCTTGCACATTGATAGCATCAGGTATCTGTTTTGAAATAGATTTCAGGGTAGACAGCACAAAGACATGTATATCCGGGTCACTGAAGCAGGGGTACATCTTTTGGCCCTTTGCCATGCAGTCATCAGGCTAGGCTGTGATGGCTTAGGGACATGTGCAACATTGCCACACTTTGAAACAATTATGGGTGGATTTACTGCAAGCACATGGCATGGAAAGTGGCCAGATGGTTTACATAGTTTGGCAAACACAAGAAAAACCTTGCCCTCCTGCAGG
This sequence comes from Calotriton arnoldi, assembly GCA_963921515.1. Lineage (NCBI taxonomy): Eukaryota > Metazoa > Chordata > Amphibia > Caudata > Salamandridae > Calotriton > Calotriton arnoldi. The sequence goes on along the minus strand of CAWUFW010005313.1, from coordinate 248,288 downwards.
GTATTCAAAAAATATTTCCCACATTAGCGATCCCCGTGCCGGAAGAGTGTTGCTATAGTACGTTCATTTGGCCTCTTTCTAATAAATTCTCCTTCTACACTCTGCAGTGATGCAGTCTAGGCCCTGTTCACTGCCTCCGGAAATAAAATATCCCAAAAATATTTTTAGGACTGGATTTGTGAGTTCTTTGCTGGATTCGAAAATCCTGAATCCTCTGGGGGGGGGCCTCGGGATTTGCAAATCCTGAAAGAAAATATATGTAGCGCACTACAGCCGCTCTTGGTTAATGGCCACATGCAGTAAACTAGGAATAGGGCCTGGTCGCAGTCCAATCCCTACCAACACTACCCACTGCGGGATGGAGCCATGTGGCCAATCCCAGCAGCCCAGAGACAAAGGCCTTTGGCAGCAGGGTTGGCAGTACACTGCAGGTTGGATGCAGGGCCTGGCTGCTTCAGCCTCCCTGCGGGCAAACCCGGCTGCTCGCTGCCAGAGTCCATGTACACAAAAGACAGACTCCTGTGGAAGGCTATGGGCCAGGTCTGGCCAAAGGCTTAGCACTTGGCCCGCCCCACTATACACTGCCAAAGACATGTGCAGCAAGGTTTGACCACAAGCCGAGCACAGCAGGGATGGCTTCCCATGGTTGGGTCCAGGGCACTATTGTATGTGGTATATTAGAAAACAAATCACAAAAAAATAAACTAAGCTTAAGGATAAATTATGGTTTGCTTCGTGCAGTATCACAAGGAGGTCATGTAGTCTGTGATAACCTGCACCAGCTTCCCACTTGATGGATGGGAGGAAGGATTTCAGAGACCGGCGATTGCCCTAACCTACGGAAGATTTATTTGGAGATGACTCTTTGCTGGAGATCATAGGCCCCTAAGCGGACCCCCCGCCACAAACACAGCAGTTCAAACAAAAAACAAGAGCAACCCATATGTCCTTGCGAACTGGGTATAGCTAAGCAGCCAAAATACAGTTGTTCACAAGGAACTCATTTAAACCAATTTTTTCTTAAATTTTAGCAAGCAATTAATGTCTTGCGCGATTTAAGCGAAATAAGCATATGGTAGAGTCAATGGGGCAGATTTACAAGCCCCTTGCGCCACTTTTGCGTCACTTTTAACATGGGGAAAGTGACGCAAAAGTGGCGCAAGAGGCTTGTAAATCTGCCCCAATATGTATTACATTTGTTATCAATAAGTAAGGTCATTTACTTGATTATAGGGAACACATTTGCCTCAGGAGAAAACAGCCCCAAACAAACAGTTTTTATACTACACCCACTTCAGCCGAAGTGAGCGTATTTTATTTGCAATTACAAAAAGGGGAAACAGAAAATTAGACTTCTGCTGTGTATTGACACTATTTACAAAATTTAAAACGTGATTTATGTGACCCCAGTGGAGTGACCATAACCAAACAGTGAAAATAGCTGCAGTGACAATATTAAAAACAGGGGTTGGTTATTGGAGTGAAAAGGATGTCCTTTGGATATCAGATTGAATCTTTCATTCTAGAATATGTTTCTAGTATTCTGGGACTATCCTTTTCTCAATAGTCGACGACGTTTCGACCCTCTCTTGGTACGGGGTCTCTTCAGGACCGGGATTCTGGGGACTGCAAGGGAAAATAGGATAAGTATTGACTGTAACTAATCAGTGTGGGCAGTGTGGGCTGTAGAGTGGGATAACTTGATAAATGCACTGTAAAAATGCCGAAGGCGTGATTAGATTCAATCATCTGTTAACAAAACGGTTTAAGGATCCCATTAGTGGATGCATGGGAAGTCCAGGGTAGCCGCCGTGGCTACGGTAATTCCTAATGAAATTAGGGTGAATGCATTAAAATACACTAAATTCTGAATTGGTGTGACTGTAATTAATCAGGATGGGCTATAAAGTGAGAATAGCGATGACAATGCATACCCTAAGCATCAGGAATAGCCGGAGGTGTAAGTGATACAATCGTCAACAACCAGTATGGTAAAGGATACAATTTATGTGGGTAGTAAAGGACCAGGTAACCTCCGTGGCTACAATCAATTCCTAGTTATACTAGATGGTGGCGGCCGGTGCTGTAAACAGTGTTACGAATTCCAGACTCGAGGGGATACCCCAATTGGCCCACACGAGGAATAGCGGTCAATGCGGTATCTGCAACGACAGCGAAACAATACTGTGTAATATTGCCAGGATAGATCATCAACCCATCAGAGGCAGGTTTGTGGGGGATTCTTACCTAATATCCATGGACGGAGGTTCGGATGATCCATACACAACAAGGCCAATGCTCGCAATGGAGCATTGTGTTACCGGCATCAAGAGTTCCGGCGCGAGAGCTGCGCATGTGCAAAGGTGTGCGCGGCACATACAATGGCAGCCATTTGTAAGTGGTGAGTGGTGTAATGATCTTCAATCACACTGAGCCAAATATGCCACTGTTGGAAAACGAGGCAGTACTTGTGAGGCCTGCACAAATAACATGACTACATTTGTCCTTCACTGGGAACCAAACACCCCATTGTAGCGCCTGACTCTCAGAGGGTAGCGTTGCAGAGCAGTCTAAGGCTTACTCAAGGGAGGTGGTGTGGGCTAGTAATCGCCATTTACAAGTACGCAGAAATAACACTCAATAATTGATTGTCCAGTCTGTACTTTGCTTTATAAAAGGAAGAGTACATTTATTAAACACACACACTACTCAATACTATGCACCAATTGAAAAATATACATAAGCTGTTGGAATTACTTTGTGACATTGCATAACATTTGCACCACTCCCGCAGGGGGGTGGGGTCTAGTACCACCACTCCCATGTATGCACATCATCTTGCCCCCTAATGCAGTGGGTTGACACAACCTGGAGCGAGGGCCTTGCCCACTGGCACCATCCCAGTGGCATCATCTCAACAAGCATTAAAAATAGGTACGCCTGCCCTGGGGACACAACCCTGACTGAGCATCTCCTACTGTCCATACAGTATACACCTCTACATCTTAGGGGTTAACAGTCTGGGTTGTTCTTCACCTAAAGCAGCAGCAAGAATACATGTTTAGACATTACTTTAAATGAGGTACTCATCATAGCTGATAACAGTTGTAATGCATTGCAATCACAGCCCCTAAAAGGCATCACAGTTATAATCACAGGATTAAGCATATACAGCCAGACACCCTAGCAGGAATGTCCAGCAACCTAACCCCACTTTTGCTTATGACTCCACCTTACACAGGTACTTCACATAACACATGTGACTTTCAGTCCCTCTAAAAGAAATAACTTTGGTAAATGCACTTCTCGTGCAATTGCACCTCTTCACCTCCAGGGGATGCCCTTCTCCAGACATCCCCAGCCCAGATATCAATACCTTGAGGCTGTCCCTAACGCACCCCCAGCTGCAGAACAAAAGTTCCAGCCCCGGGATGCTGGCTGAGCCCTTGAGGGATTGTTTCTTTTACTTCCCCTAGAGACTTAGGGGGGGGACTTCTCTTCGTGCTGGGGGAGACTGCGTTGCTCCTGCAGCTCCCCCTGCACCTTGGCACACACCTGGTGGTGACCCCGTCTTTCTGGGGCCACCACACACCGAGGACGATCCGCTTTTCCTTGCAGGCTGGTCCAGGCCTGCAAGGCATTATGGGGCGATTCGCTCCAGCCCGCGCATATTATAGCAGCGGCTCCCCCGCTGCTCCGGGGAGAGCCGAGCCGCACCGCTGGTGGCCTCACGCCGAGTCGTCATGCCTCGGTGGGGGGCCCGGTCCGACCCGGACCCCCAGGTGAGTTATGCAGCTCTGGGTGCCCACCCCCGGCTGCTCTTTGGGGGGCCTGGTTCCACCCGGGCCCCTTGCACCTCTTCCTTGCCATGTGTTGGAGAGTCACCTGGGGAGCCCACACCCGGTGGCTCCCGCCGGCTCCCCGCTCGACCCGCACCAGAGGGTGTGGGAGCCGGAGCGTCCTTGGCGGGCAGACACGGAGGCGACCTCTCTCCTGGCGGGTCTTCGGGGGAGTGCGACTGCACTCCCCCCTCCTTCCTGCTGTCGCGGGGGAGTGCGGCGGCACTCCCCCCTCCTTCTGCACGTCGGGGCCCGGAGATGGGGTCCCGGGCTCCTAGGCCATCTTCACGGAGAGCGCGACGGCGCTCCCCGGCTTTGACTTCCTCGCGTCGGGGCACACCGGGGCCCGGAGTTGGGGATCCCAGGCCCCTCCTGGACAATCATCACAGGGAGTGCGACGGCGCTCCCCGGCTTCCCTTCTGGGCGTCGGGCCCGGAGTTGGGATCCCGGGCCCCAAAGACATCTTCGCGGGGGCGCGACGATGCTCCCCGCCCTCTGGTGTTGCCGGGGGCCAGGGTGGGCTCCTGGCACCCCGTTTGGGCATTTTCACGGGGAGCGCGACGGCGCTCCCCAGCTTTACTTCTTCCAGGGGCAGCTCCCGGGACTCCACCCCTGGGGCACATCTTGGACCGGCGGCGGAGCCCCACGCACTTCGTCGTCGGTCCTCAGAGAGGTCAAAGGTCGCCTACCTTCTGGGGGCGTATCTCGGCCCCCAGGCGGCCGATTTTCACCATCTTGGCCTCTTCGGGCTCCTGGTGGCGTGCCCCAGCCACTGGGAGCACTTCCCTTTGCCCTCCTGGTCTCAAGGAGGGTGAATTCAGCAGGGAGCGATCTTCACTGGCTCCCTGCGCCAGCCTTTCGCCTGGCTCTCCTCCTGGGACTCTCTTCTCCTTGCGCAGAGGCCCAGGCTCCTGCTCTCTGGTCCTGGACTCCCCTTGTGGCGCAAGTCAGGGTCCTGGGCCAGTCTGGAGGTTCTTCCTTCCAGCTGCCCATGGCGCCAGGCTCCAGCACCAGTCTTCCTCAGCAGACCACACCCCAGAGAGAGCTCCTCTTCCTGTGCAAGCTCTTTTAAGAGAATGTGGAGGGGGCTGGCAGGAAGTCTCTGCTTGCCCTATCAAGCAGCGACACATCACCTCTCTGCCCCTGCTCCCTCCTTCCTGCCCAGGCCTCTGGGTCAGTAAAAAATGGCGTTGTCCCTGGGTCTCATGCCTCATGGTTTCTGAAAGCCCCTTCCCACCTTGCTGCCTTCCCTCCAGAGCAGCTTGGTGCCTGGCACCAGGTGACAGCTGATGATGGATAACCGGGTAGCTCCACCCATCTTCTCTCCCTCTTGGAGAGGAGACCTTAGCCCTTGGAATGCTTGTAGTGAAGGGCCAGGCCTCTGATGCTACAGCTTGGGGAGGAAGGTCATTAATCCAGCCTGGCAGGGTCAGCCCCAGCCAGGCTCTGGTTATGAGCTGACTCAGAGGAATATGACATTTCTGGATGACCCAAAAGCAGTACAGATATGACTTTGGACTCTGCAGATTAGTACTTCTCACCTAAGTTACAGTGGACTTTAGTACGTGTCTGGAATTTGTAGGCCCTAGGGAAGTGAAACTATCCCATGTGATCCCCATCCTCATAGGGGAATACTGAAGTGGTCTTTCAGTGAAAACAGTGAAGCACACTGACTTTCCCTTACATGTTTCTTCCCATTGTATAAAGCCTATTCCAAGTCACCACACAGCTCTGCATAATTCCTGCCACACCATTCAATTTGTAGCTGCTCCTGGGCTGCGCATGCCAGGAATCTCCCCTGCGCAGCCCCTACACGTGTGCACACGCATGTACACTTGTGTCTGCATGTAACCAGCCCGGTGCCCCTTACTCCTGCTGCAGCGCAGCGGCCTACTTTCACCAGGGGGACACCGGTAAAATCCCCATGCAGTCTCTTTCATCATGAGTTCACTGTGGGTGAGTCCCAACTTATGAGGCTCTCCCACGATAAAAGCTCAACAATTAGGTGTTCAAAAAGCGAAAAATTTGGGCGGCTCAGATGGTCAGAACCACCTTCTAACAGCCACAAAAACAATAATAGAAGGTGTCCAGCGTCAATATTGTGAGACGTTGAACACTGGTGTTCACGCTGCCTCAAATGATTCCATGTGTCTAAATATAAGTGAAATTGGCTGTAAGGGGGTAACGCGACAGAAACGATGGCCAGGTGGTGATGCGGAGCAGGGGGAGGTGACCCACAGCAGTTGATCAGAATCTATTCAACATTATCAAGACGTTCATGGATAATGTGCCCTATTAGATATAGAGGTTGCAGGGGCACAATGTTAAAATGTGATAAGATGGAATCAACAGCATTAAATTAATTATCCAACTTTACCACCAAGTGATCATGTGGCGTGGTTTGTATTGAGAAAATCCTGCACAACATGTACAATTACATATATGAGGAACACGATCCGGTTCCTTAGCATGTACATCATTGTAACCTATGAGACTCAGATGCTTTTTTATAGTACACCCTCACAAAAATGCAAATAATTACACAAGTATTAGATTCCAGTTGTATATACGCTTATTCACATTCATAGTACAGCTTCACAACAATGCAAATAATTACACAAGTTGTATGTCAGCTTATTCACATTTATGGGTCCAAAACTATGTTCATACTGCATCCTGGGAAAGCATTTAAATAACCAATCCCTTCTGTGAAAAGACCACTATTCATGTGTGGTGGTGCTAACCAGTAATACCTAAAATGGAGATCAAGAGGGGGTGCCGCTATTCAGATAGTAAACCATCCATCTCAGTTCAAACGTGTAAACTTCTGCCATTCCTCAAGACTGTTTAACCCTTTCCTTATAGAATCGCATTTGTCAATCCATTTGCATTCTTAGGATTGAAGAATCAGTGAGATGTTACCTCCGCTTGGAGAAATTTTAGCTTTTTCGGTCACCTGCCAGCGTAATTCATCTGCAGTGTGGGATTTATCTTTATAATGTTGAACCAACGGTGCATTTTCAACCAGACAGCGTATCCTGCTTCTGTGCTGGCTGATTCGTGCCTTAATAGGTTGAGCGATCTGCCCTATGTATATTAGGTTGCACGGGCACCATATACAGTAGATGACATTCGAAGTGGCACAGTTCGTATGGTCATGCAATGTAAAAGTGACATCTCCATGTATGAAATGTTTGGTATTGGATGTATATTGGCAGGCTATACAGCTGCCACACTTGAAATGGCCTATAACAGGTGGTAATGACCAAATGTCGTTGATGGTGGCCTTCAGTTTTGAAATGCTGGTGTCTGAATGCACAAGATGATCTCTTATGTTCTTTCCTTTCCTGTATGAGAACATGGGCAGTTCTTGGCAAGCATTTAGTGTATTCAGTGTAGGCCAATGTCTCTTGAATGGTTTTCACGATTTGCGTACTGTGAGGACAGAACGTGGTGATACAGATATTTTTCTTGATAGATGTCTTTGGTCTGCTCTTCAGTATTTCCTCTCGAGAGCTGTAACAGGCCCCTTACATAGACGTTTTAATCAGTCGCTTAGGGTATCCTCTGTCACGTAGTTTGGCACTAAGGATATTTATTACCTTCCTTGAAAAAATCCTCTTTCTCTGTGCAGTTTCTTCTTAATCTTAAGAACTGCCCATATGAGAGTCCATCCTTTAGGGAACGAGGATGACAACTTTTATATTGCAACAGTGTATTTCTCTCAGTCGGTTTTCTATAGAGACTTACAATTAGTTGGTTGTTTTTGTTGCGTATTTCTAGATCCAGGAACGGAATCTTTTTTTTATCTACACTATAGGTAAAAGTGAGTGCAGACTGACAGTCGTGGATATAAGAGATGAACATTTTCAATCTTTCTTCTGTGGCAACCCATATCATGAAAATGTCATCAATGTATCGTTTCCAACATTTGATGTTATTGTGAAATGGATTGGTCAAGGTGGTAATATATTTGTGTTCTAAATTGCCCATGTACAGATTGGCTAGATTAGGGGCAAAAATTGCCCCCCTAGATGTCCCCGAGCACTGCTGATAGTATTTAGTGTTGAACATGAAGTAATTCATGGTTAGGGCAATCTCCAGTAAGTCAGTGATAAACTTAGAAGGGACAGTCACCGGTGCCGAGCGTGAATCCAGAACTTCCTTGATGATATCAATGCTTTCTCTTTGCGGAATGTTCGTGTATAAGGATTCTATGTCCAGTGTCACAAGCATTTCTTCCAGGGGATTATACTCCATTCCTTCAATCAAATTAATCATGTTCGTGTTGTCTCGCACATAGGTCTCGAGAATAGGGACAAAATCTTTGATGAAGCTATTTATATATTGACCCAATGGCGCCAAGACTGATCCTCCAGGTAGACCAATATTGTCTGGTTGTGGATTAGTTGCATTTTTATGAATCTTCGGTAAGGTGTATAACACAGGAGTCCTGGGATTCTTTTGACTGAGGAACTCAAACTCTGAGTCAGAAAGCCTTCTTCAAGACCGTTCCTCGTCACTTCCTGTATCTGCTGTTTGATTTCGGTCAGTGGATTCCGGTTGAGTTCTTTGTAATGTTGGACATTTCCCAGTTGTCTCGTTATTTCTGCTTCATAGTGTGTTCTGTCCTGGATAACAATGCCTCCGCCTTTATCCGCCGGTTTAATGATGATTGATTCTGCTTTCTTCAACTTCAGTAACGACTGTCGTTCCAGTAAAGAGATATTATATGGGGTAAACAATTTTTTGGTTTTCATTTTGTCGATGTCTTCAAGGACGGCTTTCTCAAAGGCCAGAATCTTAGGTGGCATCAAGGCATTTGCTGGTATAAAGGTAGATTTAGGCCTTAGAGTAGAGTTTTGGGCAAGGGGGACCACTTGATTATCAGCTAAAAAAACTTCTAACCTCAATGTCCTGAAAAATGTATGAAGTTCTGTTTGCAATTTAAAAAAGTCAGTTCTTTCTGTCATTGCATATGACAATCCTTTGCTCAGGAGCGATAGTTCGCTGCTGTTGAGCTGATGAAGGGAAAGATTGAAAATGGGGATGGTGTTCCCTTGGTTGGAGGTTTCGGTATTCTGAATGGTGGCCATTCTATGGTCAGTACCATGAGAGTGATTATTCAAAATGGTGATGTTTCCTTGGCCCATGTCAGCTACTGGCCTTCCGGACCCCACGTATAATACTGTCAGCATGTTTGTCGTCTCCTGCAAATTGGTTCCATGTTCTTTTCTGGTTCCGATTGGTCCCTTTTCCTCCTTGGGCCTGGCCTAAAAAAGGATTTTGTTGTTGTTTCCTTTGGCCAACGCTCGGTCCTTCTCCGGCGTCGTCTGATGATTCCGACCCTGCTGATGAATCTGAGAAACCAATTAGAGTGTTATTCTCGTACCTGCCCAGTGACGTTCTTTCTGGCAGGTTGAGGTTGGGAATAGTAGTCGTCTTGTAAGTAGGGAAACGCCTTTCCTTGCTATAAGCGTTGATGTCTTTTTGGACTTTGTCGCCTTCTTCTTTAACTCAAAGGTGTTAAACTCTTGGATTGTTTTATTAAGTTTCTCCAAGGCCAACTTAGATTCTTCCAGGTTGTCACAGCCAAAAAGTTCCTTTTCCAGATTTTCAATCTCTATAAGCTCCTGTTTACTATGCTCTAGTGCTGTCTCAATCCTTAGCACCATCCAGTGCCTAGAGCATGTTGTAGAGATATGAGAGAAACCACCTTTAAATTTCTTGTCCTCTCTAAAAAATACCAGGAACGTTTCGTACTATTAGACCTTGTGGTATGATGTTTGCTTTTAAGGATTCGGTCAACATACGTGCGTGCAACTCAGTTTGCACATGCTTCTTCTTAGCTCGTTCTAACTGTTCTAAAAGTACTAATCTGAGGTTAGTGCTAGCAACCTGATTGGTTGTACAGAAAAGGGAGGGTCCACTTATCACTTTGGCAATGTATTCCTCTGTGTATAATGGGGCCTCCCTATCTGACATAGTCCTATCGTGTACTTGTTATAAACTAGAGATATATATATGGATATAATTCAACACAATGTGAATGTATCAATTACAAATGATAGAAGACAACTGAACATGAACATGTAGACATACACTTGAAACAGACCCACCAGTGGGTTGGAGCAATTCAAAAGTAAAGCTCTTGCAGTAAACACTGCACAATCAATTCAAACACAAAACAAGAGCAACCCATATGTCCTTGCAAACTGGGTATAGCTAAGCAGCCAAAATACAGTTGTTCACAAGGAGCTCATTTAAACCAAAAAAAAATCAATTTTAGCAAGGAATTAATGTCTTGCGCGATTTAAGCGAAATAAGCATACGGTAGAGTCAATATGTATTACATTTGTTATCAATAAGTAATGTAATTTACTTGATTATAGGGAACACATATGCCTCAGGAGAAAACAGCCCCACACAAACAGTTTTTGTTCTACACCCACTTCAGCCGAAGTGAGCGTATTTTATTTGCAATTACAAAAGGGGAAACAGAAAATTAGACTTCTGCTGTGTATTGACACTATTTACAAAATTTAAAACGTGATTTATGTGACCCCAGTGGAGTGACCATAACCAAACAGTGAAAATAGCTGCAGTGACAATATTAAAAACAGGGGGTTGGTTATTGGAGTGAAAAGGATGTCCTTTGGATATCAGATTGAATCATTTGTTCTAGAATATGTTTCTAGTATTCTGGGACTATCCTTTTCTCAATAGTCGACGACGTTTCGACCCTCTCTTGGTACGGGGTCTCTTCAGGACCGGGATTCTGGGGACTGCAAGGGGAAATAGGATAAGTATTGACTGTAACTAATCAGTGTGGGCTGTAGAGTGGGATAACTTGATAAATGCTTACCCTAGGCACTGTAAAAATGCCGGAGGCGTGATTAGATTCAATCGCCTGTTAACAAAACGGTAAAGGATCCCATTAGTGGATGCATGGGAAGTCCAGGGTAGCCGCCGTGGCTACGGTAATTCCTAATGAAATAACGGTGAATGCATTAAAATGTGCTGGAAGGTGTCCCTTCCTGCACAAAAACACTCATCCCTGCAATGCAGGGGCCCTTGCACCATGGTGCAAGGGTCCCTGCATTGGCTCTAGACAGCCAATTGTGCGCCAGAGCAAAGGAAAGCACAGAGGTGCATTGTATTGCTGTAAATACGATGCATCCCTGCACTTTCCTAATGACGCAGCTGGGCGCAGCAAAATGGCTTGCTAGTATCCCGCTGAGATTTCACTGTATTGTCTGCATATGCCACTTGGCGTTTGGGGTGAGGAGGATGCATGAGGCCAAGATTCCGAGAAGCCATCAGAGCCATCCTCACTGAGATCCAGAACTGATCCTGAAACATCAGGATCATATCCTGAATATCCCAGAAACGCTGTGGTGGTAGTAAGACCTTGAACGTTATTAGGCCCAAAACAGCAACAGGGAAGGAAATCCTTCATGTAGAGCTTGAGTGAGACTTCCGCTCATTGGTGAAAAACCCCAAAGATGTCAGGAGTTTGGCTGTTGACAGGAGGTGGTTCTTGAGCAGCCCATCGTCAAGGGAAAAGAACACGTGTATTCACATCCCTTGAAGGTGGGCAGTGACCAGTGCCACAACTGTCGTTAATACACAAAGGGGTGAAATAAGGCAGAATGGGAGCACAGCAACCTGAACCCATCATGAACCGCAGATAATGCCGGTGTGACTAAAGAATTGGTAATACATATCCTGCAAGCCCAGTGGCACTATCCAGGCTTTTGGAGCCAGAGCAGAATGAATCTGAAGCAGTAAGCCTTCTGAATTTTTCTTTCCTCAGAAAGGCATTCAATGGCCGAAGGTCCAGTATAGGCCTTAGACCTCTGTACGAGGAAGTTGTGTGATTAACACCCCCTTATTTCTCTTAATCTGGCACCTGCTAAATGGCACCCTTGGCCAGAAGAAGGTTGACTTCTTGCATCAGAATTGCAAAGCGATCCTCCAAAAGTTGCTCTGGTGTGCAGGAAGAAGGGACAGGGCGTAACCTTTTATATGATTTGCAAGATCCATCTGTCTGATGTGAAGGCCATCCTGGCAAGGAGGAAATGTGTATCTTTTTATCTACCCGATTAGCTTGTGCCTGTGAGGGCAACCTGAAGTGTTTTGGGAGCCGCTGCAACAGGGGAGGTGGAGTTGGTAGATGGCTACTCCTGCTGGAATGGCCTCAGCCACCGCCATGTCTGCTACTGCAGCACAATTGGGAGTGCTCGCACTGCCTGTAAACTAGCCCCCTGGAATAGCTCCTGAACTTTCTGTAGTTAGTGAAAATGCTTGGCTGGTGATAATAGTCACAATAGATGTGTCGTGATGTGACTGTTTTTAAATAATTCTAGCACTGAATCAGTTCTTTCTTCAAACAATCTGGACCCAATAAAGGGAAAACCCGATTAAACTCACCCAGGCATGCCTTCTAATCACATCGATATCTCTGCCTATGCTGTCTGCAGAGTACAAAACAGCACACAATACATACTTGGCCACGTACTGACCATCTTGTATTGTTTAAGCCAAAGGATGCCAGGACTTCAGGAACACCGGGCAAGACCACAACCATGCTCCACAAAGCCTGGGTGTACCAACCCAAAGGCATTTTTCATTGAGAGATCTGAGGAGAGCATTTTCTTTCCAAAGGCGTCAATTCACTTCAGCCTGGTACATCTACGTTGAACACGGCCAAGACTGATTTGCATATGGCTGGGTCTGGATAAATATCAACAGTACCTTCTCCAAAGAATTAATTAAGATTTGGCAAAAATGTCCATAACATATATACAATTGTCCAACAAACCAATGATTTCAGGAATTTTATTCTTCAGAAATATAGTGATTAAATCTGTTTATCTTTTCTTTAAATAAATAATCTCATTATATACATAAACTGGCAAGCAAAAACATGTATGAGGAGATTAATAACCACATATCACCCTAGTGCGCGGGCGCGGCGGAATGGCTGCTACCTTGAGCTGCTCCGCCGGCCGGAACACGGATCCGACCAAAGGTGGCGCATTTGGTCGAAAAGCACGCAACTAATTCGTGAATATCGGCATCGGAATACAGCTGCCAGTAGCAGATGCGGTCAAATGGTGAGGAAACGCGTTGTATCCAGAGAAAAACTGAGTGAGTCTCGTGCAGGCGCTCCGGCGAGGGACAAGATGGGGGCCGGATTTGTGAGGAGCGCCTGATCACTGACGAGCCGAGAGCGGCGCGAGCGGATGAGCGCTGGGAGGCCTGGCTGTGCTCGGCGTCGCAGTTAATTCAAGCGGAAGTGCGGTGTGGTGACAGCGGGAGTGCCGACCGAGCTGCCGATCGCGCTGAAGTAGAGACGCGAGCGAAGGTACACAGAAGAGTGCTGGGGTCTTAAGAAGCTGCCGCAAAGTTTCAAAATGGCGGATGACGAGAGACTTCAATAACCAGCTCAGAAGGTACAGAATTCAACAACCAGATTGCCCGCCGGAGCGCCAGTCCTATAAGGTTTTCACCCACCCTATTTCCCGACTATTCAAGATAACCTGAGATACCAAGATCAGTGTTGCTTTTTAACCTTGCGGCGTTCGTGCACTAAAACCCGCCTGACCTTAAGATGGCGGCTAAATTGTACGGATCGCGCTCTATCTTTCCTTTGCGGAGCTACGCTTGCGACCAATAATCAAATCCGATTCCACCAACACGACGAGCCTCCCCAGAGCGGAGACTGGCCCTCAGATGGCGACCATGATGTAGATATCGGCAATTCCCTCAGCAATATAACCTACCGTTGTCGCTGCGATGCTGAGCTCATCAGCCCTTCCCATGACAACAAGCCGGGGTGCAATATGCCTACATGATCTACGCTGCGAACTGCGAGAGAGGGAGATGGCGGTGAGACATTGTGGTCTTTTAAAGTGTGTAGGCTGTCTGACCCAGGTGGTAGAGAACCCTTGCACGGTTGTCTCCAGTCAAAGCTCCCTGCCCAACAGACCGGCTGCACCATCGCTGACCAACAGAGGCAATTAAATACAGTACTTTTGAATTGTAACCACGCTAAACTGAAACTCCACAGCTCACCCAATCGTTCTCTGCTTGTCTGTTTTGGACCGTGAGAAGGGTGTTAACAGAACTACTGTGAGTTAGGTAATTAATACACATTTAATTAAATGGCCAAAAATCTGGTTTACTGCATGATGTACATTTTGTCTCATGGAATCTATTTTTACATTCATTTCATCGTTTATTTAGGGCATTTGTCAGTAAAATTTGGATGTCTTTCTGCATGATTCTTTAAATGACTTGAAACATTGGAAGAGTAGCGCATTATGTCAGGCTCCGAAATATCTCTTCATCCGCTTGGCTTTGCAACTAAGATTTAATGAGGTCATAGGATTCGACCTCTTTATTCGACCCAAGTAGCAAGCAAGTCAACTCATTCTTATTAATATTTGCATTCACCGACGCTGCTTTGACAGAATTATGACGTTGCCCCCTGGGCGGAATCCATAACTGTTTGAACTTATCACGGAACTAGAGTTACGTTTGGTTGATACCCGGTGGAGCTTTTATATATATAGCCATAGAGGAACTTGACTCTAGTTCACCCCCTTGGATGGCACCTACCCAGCTGGACATCAGACAATGTTTTCTTCCTCATCTCCCCGCTATGCTCCCTTCCCTCCCTCCATCGATCTCGTTTTTCTATGTTTATTGAATGCACTAGCAACGGACCTAACTGTAATGTAACTGTAACTGATGTAACACGTCCTAATCCTCATGTAAAGCGCTCCGATACCTACGGGTCTAGCCCGGACTTCCTCGGCTCCTCGCTGTGTCTCCTACCCCCTCCCCAAACTCTTCCCTCCTTCATTCTTTGCTTGCCTCCCCTATTCCTTTCCTCTCTCCCCTGAATCTCTCTCCCCCTGCCTGCTTTGCTTATTCTTTTGCCTGTGCTCCGCCCAATCTCCCTTCCCGTCGCCCTTTTTACACTACCCCCTTACCCTTCTACACGCCATGAACCAACGGATGTAACTCGTAATTGCCGTACCTTCTGTAACAATGTGTAACTTGTAACTGATGTAACCCTACCAGCCTGACTCCCTAAAATGGCCCCCCTTTAGTATGCCCTTGTCCAAAGCACTCCTACTCCCCTTGTTGGGGATGGATCCAGCATTTTTGCCCTGGAGTCTGAGACCCTTCTGAGAGAGTCCACAGTGACAAGGGTGTCTCACATAGTGGAGGGCTGGGATTGATCCCCTTACCTCTGGGAACCGTCTCCTACCCTGCCGAAAGTCGGACACTGTGTTCACGCTGGGTTTGTCTACCCCCTCCCCCTCCTCTTCCCTCCCTCATTCTTCTAAGTGTGCCCGTGACCTAAGCACTCCTCTCCCCTCGTTGGGGAGGGATCCAGCATCTATGCCCTGGAGTCTCAGCGTCCCCGCTGAGAGAGTCCACCGCAACATGGGAATCACACTAAATGGAAGACTGGGAATGTTCCCTTTACCGCAGGGAACCGTCTCCCACCCAGCCGGACATCAGACACAGTTACTTCCTCCTCGCCTCGCTGTGTCTCCTACCCCCACCCCCACCTCTTCCCTCCTTCATTCTTTGCTTGCCTCCCCTATTCCTTTCCTCTCTCCCTTGAATCGCTCTCCCCCTGCCTGCTTTGTTTATCCTTGTGCCTTTTCTCCGCTTAATCTCCCTCCCCGTCGCCCTTTTACATTACCCCCTCACCCTTCTACACGCCATGAACCAACGGATGCAACTTGTAATTGATGTACCTTCTGTAACAATGTGTAACTTGTAACCTATGTAACTCTCCTCATGTAAAGCGCTCTGATACCTCCGGGTCTAGCCAGCGCTATATAAAACTCAAGTAAATAAATAAATAAAGAATATATCAAAGAGCACCAACATAGTATTGAAAAAGCAAACCATTTTTGACATGACACAAATGACAAAACATAAAAAGACTTAACAGAATACATAGACACGTGCACAGAATAAACAATACATGATCGTGACAAAAAACGGGGGAAAACGCAAGTGAAAAGACAATAATCAATATAATGAAATTCACTCAATTAGACATAGGCATGTATTTCAGCAGGCTTTCCGGCTGAAATACATGCCTATGTCTAATTGAGTGAATTTCATTATATTGAATATTGTCTTTTCACTTGCGTTTTACCCCGTTTTTTGTCACGATCATGTATTGTTTATTCTGTGCACGTGTCTATGTATTGTGTTAAGTCTTTTTATGTTTTGTCATTTGCAGTCAACAAATGCCCCATTTATTTCTGTCTTTGTTGTGACCATTTGACCCGTATGTAGCCATATCACCACTATAGATTTCTGTTGAGAATCAGACATCACCAGCCATGCCAGAAGGTGGCCCGTTCAGTCCCCCTCCCCTTGCTGGCGTGCGGGGTATTCCTTTCAATGTAAGCATCGAAGTCTCTCCATCAATGATGTGTGTTTTTGTCAGTTCTAGCAACCGTGTTCCATCTTGCGGGTTCTCCACCGCAGATATTTCGAGGTCTCGGTGACTTTGTTCCAGCTATAACACCTCCCTCACCAGTGTTTTCTTAGCCCCATAGGAGGTCTCAATACAGATACCCCGTTTGGCTACTTTAAAAGAGTCTTATTCTATATTAAAATGGGAGGCGGTGCCTTCATTATCTCCAAAGTAGTCATTCAGTATTGTGAACCTACCCTCGGGTTCTATAGTAATCTGGTGTACCATGAGAGGTACCCCGGGGGCCACCTTTATCAATGTACCTCTCGCTAAGGCAGAAAACACTGTCTCATGTAGTTGCCCCCACAGCACCTCTCTAGTTTCCCCAATTCTGTGGCGGTCATGTGCATCTCCTGCAGACAGGCAACGTGCGCCTACCTGCGTCTAAGGAAGGAATATACCTAATTTATTTTTGCCAAGGAACCCAACCCTCTCACATTCCAGGTGATAGTTATATCTAGGAGTCATAGCGTTGTGCCCTTGGGGGAGGGCAGTGACAAATCTCGGCCCTCTACATGTGTGTTTGGCGCATGTATGTGCAGAGTAGAGCACTGTGGTTGTGGTGTATGCTTCGGGTTATGAGAGTAACCTAGTGCCTTAGTGCTAGTGTTTTCCTGTACCCCAGTCCAAGCCAAAAGTGCTTCAACCACTTGAATTAAAAAACAATAAACCAAAAACAGCTTAACAATAGTTTGGAAATATGTGCACTTCTGCAACATTCTGCGGGGGTTGGACTTGCAGGCGTTGCCAATGGCACTCATTTGCATCATCCCGCTGAAAGCATTTGTGTATCCTTTTTCTACCTGGCAATGTCATTGAGGTTCAAATCACCTCATCTGCCGACCTGGGGTGATGAGGGGCCCATTTGTCGGTGAAAGCTGTCCATCTGAGAGGGTTGTCTCCAATTAGCCTTCCGCATCACTAGATACCGGCTGAGTACGTTTCCCTCCTTGTGTCCATAATCAGGGATGCTCTCTCCGCTGAAGCGCCCTCAATCGTGGAGGCCCTGGAGGGTAGTCCTGGCTTGCGTTGTTTAGACTAGTGTCCTCGCCTGGTGTCTATATTGGTTGAGTGGACACGTGAAACTTCATGGGCTTGGTCCTCCAGCTCTGTCCAAACTTCGCCAGGGGTAGCACAGAGAAACAATGGTATTCTCAGCTTCGCAGGGTAGAGCAGGCCATAAGATATACCCAAGGTCTTTAGTGCTTGCTTCGCCTCTTGAAAGCTCGGTCGTTTCTTCTGCACCAGGGTCATGGCCTTGGCCCTTTAAGTTCCCACGTGCAGTGAGCACGCGCCCTTTGTAAGATGTTGTCACATTCACGATACTTCAATAACCCGATCACCATCGGTGAGGGGTTGGGGGGGGGGTTCACCCGGTGGGAGCGGTCTGGCAGCACCGAGTGTTCGTGAGCTCCGTTTTAAGCAACCAGTCCTCCATGAACAGTTATACTCACTGTCTACTCTGGCTGCCACACCACTGAGATGTTACTGTGGAGGGACATCTCTGCATCCTTCATCCTCTCTTGCAGAGCCTGTAAGTCTCAGCGCATTTCATTGACTTGTAAAGCGGAGTTGTAAAGCGGCCACCATCAGTCTCATAGTAGTTAGAGTGGACTTATTTTGCCCCACCCTGTCTGAGAGTTTCCTATGGTCTGCACGTAGCAGGCCCTCATCAATGGCGAATGCATCCATTTTCTGTTTCTGGCTCACTTGGTAGTCTCGAATGACCTGCAATATCATTTCAGAGTGGTCTGCGGTCTCCGTTTCTCCAAATGTCCTCAGTGCCAATGTGTCAGGGGCCAGGGTCCCTTCAGTCTTATGGTTGTCATTGGGGCCCTCTCTAGCACCTCCATTGTAGGCAGCCTTGTGTCATTTTGCCCATTTCTTTAGTCCACGGGCTACAGTACCGCGGTAGATGGCTGGATCTGTGCACGCTGATTGATTTACTACTGCCTAATTTCAGATTTTTCCCCCCCAAATCACTTTTTGGTGATTTTCCAACTTGTCACTTGATTCATTCTGGGTATAGACAGAATAAATCACATCTTTTATTATGAGGGCTATCTTTATCAATTCTATAAATACATTAGGTGTCATCTTTGTGGTTCCAATTTATTATGGTGGCCCTGAGGGTGGACTAGGGACAACAGAGACCTAAATGTTGATGCCAAGTCCATCTCTTCTTAAGTGGATCTTCACCATTTTTTTGTTTGGTCTTTATGGTGTAAAGATATTGACATTGATTAGAGTGGAATTTACAGACATTAATCTTTGGTTTTCTCATTCAGATATTGAAGTTGATCTGACCAGGTTAATGTTTTTGGATTTGTACCCCTAAATCAAACAAACTGAATAGAAGGATTTATCCAATGTTCGTGTGCGCATTTTCTTCAGGATTAATTCTTTCTTAACATTACACAACTTTGGTGTGATTTATTTCTCATTGCCACTGTTGGGTAAGATAATTTATGCAAATTTTTAAATACCTTTATGTAAATGCTTCTTTTGTTGGCCTTTAACCATTACTCCTAGTTTATACCCATGCTCGTAAGGGATTATTGGGCTGCCCTTTTTCTTGAGTGTGCCACAAACTATGGCACTGGAGCAGGCTCTCAGGAAGGTTGTTGTCTCGCGGGCAGAGCCGATCCAAATACAGCACTGGATCCATGGGGCCCAACTGGCGCCGAGGGCAGACTCGCCTGTGGGAACCCAGTAGGAGTCCTTCCCAACCCCATGGGGCTCAATGGCGATCCAGAGGGGTCAGACTGCCCAAATATGAAGTGCATGGCCTCCTAGATCTCTTTAAGCTGAGCGGGGGTCACTCCGGGAAACTCTGGGAGGCGCGGAGCCAGGCACAGGCTCCGCAGTGGAGCGAGGCCTTGATTGTTGTCGTTCCAGACAGCAACTCGTCCGAGGACTTGAAACTCTGCGGTGAAGTCAGTCTACTTCAACTTTTTGGACTTCTTATACTTGAGGGACTTACCCGACGACGATCGTCGGGAGCACCTCTGCAAACAGTCCTGGGACCTTTCGTGCGACTGACGCAGGGTTGACTGACGTTGGGCGCAAGGAACTTCAAGGAGCATTCCCGCAGCACCTTCAGAATCATAGCACGGCAGCCCTGGCAGGTCTTGGAGTCATGGTCAAGCTCCAAGCACCACAAGCAAACTAAGTGAGGGTCTGTCACAGACATCTGCCTGTGACAGGCACCACAGGGATTAAAACCTGCTGTTTTTTTAGGGGGCATCCCTAGCACACCAGAAGCAAAGATCTCAAAAATTGCTTTGACAAATGTGGAAACACAAATTCAGTAAAAAATTGACTGGGCGTAGATCTCGTCAAATCTGTGCTGACTGGTGCAGGCACACAGGGTACTGCTCTAGATTTTTCAGGTCCAACCTGATGCTAAGTCTAAGGTAAGGAATCTAAGGCTAGAAGTCTGTACCAGATATATGCTTTTAACAATAAATATGTCAGACCTACTGCCTTTGTCATTAGTTTTCATATTAAACAGGCTTGGATCTATGGTGCTGGAAGGAAACGTCCTCCTCATGGTAATGGACGTTCACCCCTGCCCTGAGTGCCCCAACTGTGCTGATGTCTGGATCCCTAATGCTGATTTTGTTATCACTGGCAAGCGTGGATCATAACATTGGCTTGTCTCACGGATTGCAGTCTTGTTGGAGAGGCGCCTAAAGTGCTACACTCATAGTGATGAGGGCTACTGCCTTCACCAGGAGATGAGCAGCACAAGCACCGTGGTAGCAGCATGCAATGTAGTGATCAGTAGGAGTGAGTAGGTCCTCTTTAACCTGTCACTGGAGTGAGGTCTACAGACTCACTTACTCAAAGTTCTGCTGCTGTGTGCTCAACTCACCACTTAGCTTATATCTGTTGCTGTGAAGTGCAGCGTAGCGCATGAGTGGTATACATGCGCCGGGTGTACGTGTGCCTGTGAAGGGTGCAGTACAGGAAGAATGCAGTCGGATGGAGAACTCTGCACATAAAAAGATAGGACAGGCCTATTTTTTGATGTGCCGAGTTCTCTGCCCCAAATGCGAAATTACCGCACTCGTAAACTCACTATTAAAATGCTATTTTGTGAACATTGAAAAAACGTAAACTTAAAAAAACGTGCAAGTTTACACTTGTGAATCAGGCTCTCAGATGCTCAATCACATTTGGTGTTAGGAAATGGACTAGAAGAAGGGACCCTTCAGACCCCAAAAATTGGCAACTGCCAAGCAGCCCGATGGGCTGTGTGCTGAGAAGAAGCGCTGCAAGACATATAATTTCTCACAAAACAGCCACCTGGCATACAGTTATAAAATTTGAAATATGTACAAAATGACATTTGGCAAAACAATGCCAGGCCTCTGGAAATCTACTCGTTATGGCAAGCCAGATTTAATCAGGGTGAGCTACTTCTAGGGCCTACTGACCCAGTCTGGCAAGAGAGCTCAAGCTGGCAAAGAACAGGTGTTCTGTTCATTCAGAAAGTGGATGAGCAATAAAGATGCCTTTAAATGTTGTTTTTATTTTGTCACATTTGCTGTGCATTCGAAGGCAGAGGTCAGCTTATGTCTTCTTACAAATTGTTGCTTATTTTAACCTGGAGACTGGTGTTTACTTTTCTTTTTCTAACTGCAAAGTTAGAGGATTTTGTAAAGTGAACTGTTTGACAACGGTGCTGGGGACACAACATTTAAATAGCTTGTAAATGAACTGTAAAAAATTTTTAAAATATATTTTAGTACTTAGGAAAGCTCTTTTTTGGGATTCTGAAGTCCGATGGAAACAAACATTTTTATAGGATTTAAACTAATCACAATACTTTACTTGGTGATGTGGAAATGAAAAATATTTGCTGAATCCCGATTTACACACATTATCATTTGTATGCTATATAGTTTTATCAGTTAAACTGCATGTCAGTGGGAACGTTTGTGTCCATTTCAATAGAAAATGTCTGTCTGTAAATTAGGGGTGGGCGGAATTTGCGTAGTCGCGCTACGCAAAGCTCCGCGAAACGGTAAAAAATCTCTGCGAGCACGCAAAAGTTCCGCGAACACGCGGAATTGCTTGTTCCGCCCGTTCGCGATGCTTTTTTCCTGTTCGCGAACGCTGTTTGCGTGCTCGGGGAGAAATATCTCGCGAACACTCATTTTGAAAGCGCGAAGAAGCAAAAAATTCCACGAAGCCGCGGATCGCGGAATTTTTGGTAATTCCGCGTTCTTTGCGGAACGCGAAATTACCCAAATTCCGCCAGCGGAACGGAATTTACCGCCCAGGCCTACTGTAAATGACAATGCACTACCACATCATGCTTTAGTAATAGATTTATTAAAAGTGAGAATTTTTAAATACGAAATGAGAAACATTCCTGGCCCTGCCTTTATGGCAATGCTATTAGTGAATAGGAGGCAAGTAAAGGGTCCTGTGTACCCTATATATGGGCTAGATTTTTATTAAACATGGAGCAAACGTTTAGTCCAATTAAGCAATAGAGTTTTTTTGTACAGCATACATGCTGTACTCACATATTTGAAGGTGCTCTTGTATGTGATAATGAAAAGAAAGGCAACTTGGTGAAGTAAAATATTTGCCTAGGATCACACAATTTGAATCACGTTTGTGGGTCAAGCGCATTGCAGTTAGGTCAAGTAGATTATTCAAGTCACTAGACCTGCAAGTCCGTTAACATTTTTCTGATTTTTAGAATCCTGAATACAAGCAACAAAAATGTAAATCTTCTACCACCAGGGTTTGTCAAAAAGGGAGCAACCAACACAAAAGCCCTTGCCTCCTACAGTGATGTGTGAGATTCCATGTAACAAAATCTTTGTACACAGGCTTTAACACAGTGCAGAATTAATCCACCTTAAAGGCCTGCTGGATTGGAGATATGCTCTTCACAATAAATAATAGAGGTGTACCACCTTTGACAAAATCATAGTAAAAATATCACACCTATTGCATCTCAACATATGAAATCATTGGTTTGTAACCATAACCAATCCAGGCCTACTCTATTGAACATAAACTTTCCTTAAAGTTACGGACTGCAATACAGGC
This sequence comes from Calotriton arnoldi, assembly GCA_963921515.1. Classification (NCBI taxonomy): domain Eukaryota; kingdom Metazoa; phylum Chordata; class Amphibia; order Caudata; family Salamandridae; genus Calotriton; species Calotriton arnoldi. The sequence goes on along the minus strand of CAWUFW010005313.1, from coordinate 225,854 downwards.
ACTCTTTTTCAGTGGAAGCACACACCTTCTGGCCAATTAAATAGTGTATTAAATGAATCAACATGCAAACCGAGCCAGATCTCCTTCTTCATTGTTTTTTTTTGTTGTTGTCCGCTTAAGATATGGTGACAGCTCTGCTAAGCCACATCTTTAAAAAATAAAAAAATAAAAAGGGAATGCAAGCATGCCTCTAATGTAAAGCAAGAGCGGCCTGCATGATACCATAGCTCCCCCTCCTGGCAGCACCAAAAGTCCAGAGACGGCAATAAAACAAGTGCATCACAATGTGCCACATTTCACATCTTGGGATTTATGTTTCCAAGGCATTTGTGATAGATGTATATATATCTATATATATAAGATTGTTTTATGAATATGCTAGGCAGAGTACTGCCAGAGCTCTGTGTTGAACAAGTTACATACCTTATCTGGTAGAGGCTCTATCAAGCCCCAGATTCCTTACCTTCGAATATTTCCCAGGCGTCAGACTGGATCCGGAAACGTTTGGTGAGCAGTACCCCTGCGCGCTGGTAGGTGGCATCCTTCGCATCATCTGCAGTGGAAGTGATGTGCGCATTGTCTATATAGGCGCCGCCCCAGCACGCTGACATGTTTCTGTTCGTGACTGTCCATGTCAGAAGCATGGAGCCACAAGGAACACCCACCCCTGGTGGGCAGAGCTAAGACCCTTAAAAGGAGTAAATTCCTTGCACTATAATCTGTTCGCAGAGCAGGGAGGATTGGTAAGGAATCTGCGGCTAGATGGACTCTACCAGATAAGGCATTACCAAAGGGAAGTCATTTGTTCATCTAATAGACTTCTATGTGCAGATTCCTTACCTTAGAATAGATACCCAAGGAATGCCTCCCCGGAGGTGGGGCTGTGATGTGGATTGGACTAAAAAGTCCTACAGGACTGAATGGGCAAAGTGACCATCATGACGGAACCAACTGTCCAGGCAGTGTTTCGGAAGCGTGTGCAAGGAAGCCCACGTTGCTGTCTGACAGATATCCAGGGCAGGAACTCCACGGGCTAACACAGTGGTTGGAGCCTTGGCTCTGGTAGAGTGAGCGTGCAAACCCTCAGGGGGGTTGCTTTTTGGCCAATGGGTATCAGATTTTCATACAGAGCACTATCCATCGTCAGATGGGCTGCTTCTGCTCCGCCCTTCTGTTTTTTGGCCCGGTCATACCCCACAAGGAGTTGATCGTCCACCCAGAACTCACGAGTACGATCAAGGTAGAGAGACAATGCTTGTTTTGGGTCACATCAGTGGAGTCTTTCCTCTTCTTTAGAGGGGTTTGGTGGAGCATAAAAGGTTAGCAAAATGATGGACTGGCCTACATGGAAAGGACCTTCTACCTTCAGCAAGAAGGATCCTCTAGTTCGAAGAGCCAGTTTGTCTGGATAGAAGGTAAGATATGGAGGATTTGCAGACAGTGCATTTAACTCACTGACCCTTCGGGCAGATGTTATAGCCACTAGGAAGACCATTATGATGGTGAGAAGCCTTGGTGGAAAGTTGTGCAGCAACTCAAAGGGAGCGCACATCAAAAAAGTTTGAACTAAGTTGAGGTCCCACAGGAGCATAATAAAAAGCACTGGTGGGAACATATGCTGGAGACCTTTTAGGAACCTATGCACAATAGGAGATTTGAAAAGGGATGGCTGATATAGCAACCACAGAAATGCCAAAATGGCAGAAAGATAACCTTTCAACCTGCCCAAAAACGAGCCCTGCTGGGCTAAGGTAAGAATAAACAAAAGAACCAGGGAAAAGGGTGCAGATAGAAGATCAACGTGTTTATCTGTACACCATGCCACAAACCTGCTCCTATGGCAGGCGTATACTGTCTTGGTGGAGGATCGCCTGGCTGCCAAGATAACATTGCAGACTTTGGTCGGATATGGTCAACTTACGCTGCTCAATCTCCACGCATGAAGGCAAAGCATTTTCAGGTTCGGGTGCCGAACCCTGCCCTGCTGCTGCAACAGAAAATCCTCCCGAAGAGGCAGACTAATCGGAGGACCAATGCTCATACTCAACAGCTCAGGATGCCAGGCCTATTTCAATTCCCTCCGAGATCTGGACCATGTCAGAGAGGTTCCCCTGATGCTGCACCCACTGGGACTTCAGGTTCCACTGCAGAGCCCACATATGCCAACGGGTATGTGTTACAAGCAGGATGCAGGAGGCCATGAGGCCCAACAACCTCAGAGTCAATCTCACTGAAACCGAAAAGAGAGGCCGAAACATTGGTATAATAGCCTGAATATCTTGGACTCGCCACTCTGGATGATAGGCCCAAAACTGCACTGTTTCAAGAACAGCTCTGATGAAAGGGGGTGTCTGAGAGAGAGTCAGGTGCGACTTTGGCACATTGATAGTGAACCCCAGCGAGTACAGAAGGTTTGCCATAGTCTAGAGGTGGGAGACAAGTGGTCCTCTGCCAACTTGTTGTAAGTGGGTAGCATGTGTGGAGGGGTAGTCACAGAGGGGAGGAAGTAGCCCCATTGGATGAGCTGCAAAACCCAACGGTCGGATGTTATTGACGTCCAGTAGTGCAGGTAATGGTGTATCCTGCCCCCCCACTGGGTGCCCATGATGGTCAGAGGGCAAACTAAGGAGGTTTGGAGGCTGCAGCTGCCGGGGGTGTGTAACGACTGCCCCGACTTCTGTCTGCCTGTCCCACATGGTGTATGGGAACCGTGTCCTCCGACACAAAAAGATTGTGAAACTTGCTGGCCATGGTGGCTGGGAGTGTAGAGACGTGGTTGAAAGCCCCTTCCGTGGCCACAAAAGGGCAGAAGATGGACTGCAGCTGTTGAGGGGCCATAGAAAGGCACAAGGATCTGGCTGTAGCCCTGCTGTCCTTAAAGCGCTCCAGCGCTGAGTCCGCCTGCTTTCCGAACAGATGGGAGCCATCAAAGGGCATGTCCTTGAGCGAAGTCTGGACATCTCCCATAAAGCCAGTGGTTCTCAACCAGACGTGGCGCCTAAGGGCCACCAACAATGAAATCGCTTTGCCCAGCGAGTCTGTTGTGTGCAGTGCACATCTTGTGGTGAACTTGGCTGCATCCCTCCCATCAGCAATTGCTTGAGAGACTATGGCTTGGGCCTTCTCTGAGACCATGGGCAACATTTGCGTAACTGAGTCCCAAATCGTATGGGAGTATCTGCCCAAGAGGCACATGGTGTTCACCCACTGCAGTGCGAGGCTGGCAGAAGAGAACATCCTCTTCCCAAAGGTATCCAGCCTTTTGGATTCTCTGTCCAGTGGAGTGGTAGGGAATGCACCGGGATTGATTTTTGAAGTGGAGGCCTGATCACCAAGCTCTTCGGGGTGGGGTGATGCGGGAGGAAACTGGGGTCCCCTGGGGCGGGATGATGGAGGCGGGCAATTGTCCTATGTACAGCCGCCCCTGTGGAGGGCTTGGACCAGGTCCAAGTAGGATGTCGGTAAGTGCTTCATTAAATGGGAGTTATGGTTGGGTGCAATAAACTTCGGGCTGAAGCCACCTCCATAAAGACATTCATCTTGACTGCCCCTGAGGGTAGCGTGAGGTCCAGGACCTCAGCTGCCCTCAACACCACCAAGGTGAGTGAGGCACCCTCCTCCGTAGACACAGAAGGGGAAAAGACAAGGCCAGTGTTAGGGTGAGGTGTCCAGTCCACTGACATCTGCCAGATCCTCATACTAGGGGTCCTCAGGATCTTCTAATGGTTGATATCCATAGGGGTCCGCAGACCACTCCCAATCCTCACCCATCCAGGCCTGTCATAGGAATAATGCGCTGGCTCTGATGTGGGGAGTCTGACTCGGTCCAACGTGACCAGATAGCCGTGGATGGCACCTTATGCTTTTAGGCGCTATTTTTCCCTTTATGATTCAGAAACTCATAAATCCGGTTCTAATGATTGGATTTTTGTCTTTTTGGTCTTGTCTATTCATTACATTCAGCTCTATTTTTCTAACCAGGTGTGAGATACTTTGTGTGGTGTTTTCAAAATTCTGTTTTACTGTTTGGAGTGTTGCACAAATACTTAACACATTGCCTTTAATTAAAGCTTGACCGCTCTGTGCCAGGCTACTGGGGGGAGGGGGGGTAGCACAGGTTAATTTGGAGTTTGTTTGTCTTACCCGGACAAGGATTGTGGTTGCTGATAGACCAGGGCTCTCACCCTAGTCAACCAGTAACCCAATTTCTTACACATCCCTTTTCAAATCCCCTATTGTACGTATGTCCCTGAAAGGTCTCCAGCATATGTTCCTAACAGTGCCTTTTATTATGCCTCAGTGGGACCGCAGCCTAGTTCTAACTTTTTTGATGTGCGCTCTGTTTGAGCCGCTCCACAACTGTCCACTCAGGCCTCTCACCATCATAACGGCCTTCCTAGTGGCTATAACATCTGCCAGGAGGGTCAGTGAGTTAAAGGCACTATTTGCAAATCCTCCATATCTTTCCTTCTACCCAGACAAACTAGTCCTTCAAACTAGAGCATCCTTCTTACCAAAGGTGGTAACTCCTTTCCGTTCCAGCCCATCACTTTGCCCATCTTTTACACTCCACTGCACTCCTCTAAAGAAGAGTAGAGACTCGACAGACGGGACCTAAAAAGAGCATTGTTATACCTTGATCGTACTTGTGAGTTCCGGGTGCACGATCAACTCTTCGTGGGGTATGTCTGGGCCAAGAAAGGAAGGGCCGTGCAGAAGTGGACCGTCTCCCGATTGATAGTGCTATGTATCACAATCTGCTATGTATTGGCCAAAAAGCAACCCCCAGAGGGTTTCCGTGTTCATTCTACCAGAACGAAGGCTGCAACTACTGCTTCAGTTCCTGTCCTGGATATTTGTCAGACAGCAATGTGGGCTTCCTTGCACATGTTTGCGAAACACTACTGCCTGGACAGTCAGGTCCGGCGGGATGGTCACTTTGCCTGTTCAGTCCTATAGGACTCTATAGTCTAATCCGTGTCACAGCCCCACCTCCGGGGAGGTATTGCTTGGGTATCTAATCTAAGGTAAGGAATCTGCGGCTAGAAGCCTCTATCAGATAAACACATTACTTATCTTCTAACGCCTTATCTGGTAGAGACTCTATCTAGCTGCAGATTCCTTACCGACCCTCCCTGCTCCGAGAACGGAGTATAGTTTAAGGTATTTACTCCTTTTAATGGCCTTAGCTTCACATATCAGTGGTCAGTATTCGTCGTGGCTCCACGCTTCTGGTGTGGAATGTTGCAAAAAGAAACTGACATCAGTGTACTCGGGTGGCCCCTATATAGGCACGTCACTTTCGGTGTGGCCAACGATGCCAGCTACCGGCGAGCAGGGGTACTCCCCACCAAAAGTTTCTGGATCCAGTCTGATGCCTGGGGAATATTCTAAGATAAGGAATCTGCAGCTAGATGGAATCTCTACCAGATAAGCTGTAACCAAAGGTAAGTAACTTGTTCTTTAAGTTGGGCTGGGTTTGCTCTGTCTCCCGGAAATTCTGGGAGGCGCAGAGACGGCACAGGCTCTACCACAAAACTAGGCATTGAGTGCCAACAGGCCCACGACTTACCTGAAGACTTGCACGGTGAAGTCAACTTCTTTTTGTGGGTGCCAAGATACCTGGTAAATCTTTCCTCAGGAGCAGAAGAGAAGTCCTCAGTCCCCTCCACTAATACCCATGACCAAAATAAAAATCCGTCCCTGGCATTTGCGAGGGGGAAAGGGGAATGGGAAAAAAGAGAGAGGCTCCTCAATTAGGCTGCGTATACTTCTTAGTCTTGCAACTCTGCTATCGTTCTCGTTTAGCATGCTACCTATAAAACATATGGCAACAATTAGTAGAACACACTATGTATAACACTGTATCTAATTTCATAACACTATTTTCCTATACTAGTTATTTACTCCTTAGGTTAGTTTACCTGAATTATTTGAGGAATAGCTTCTCTCTGAGGTTTTTAATTATAGATATTTACATAAGTCTCTTCAAGAAAGGAGAGAATAATAATGAGGACTTCTTCAATTCTGTTCAAAACAATGTGTTGCTATATATATATATATATATAGGATTTGAATTTTGTTCCTTTGCCAATTGTTCCTTCTCAGTTGACCTTTCTCAATGTCTTATACTCAGTCTGAAGACACTGTAGTTTGTAAGAGTTCACAGAGTATAGTTTACTAAGCTTCACTGCATTGTTCAAGAGTTCTACAGTTTATTCACAAGGTGCGTCTTACGCTGAGTCTGAAGTCTCTGTAATTCATACGAGTTCACAGTGTGTAGTTTACTAAGCTTCACTGTATCGTTCAAAAGTTCCACAGTCTATTCTCAATGTGAGGCACCGAGACACTATTCACCACCTTTAGAGTCAGCTTGACTGACTTGAATTTTACGAGACACTACTCAAGACCATAAACGTTGGATTGACTCAGCTCTGACGTTATAATCCTGATACACATGTGCGGGACGAAGACTCTAGTTTTCAATAGTTACTCTGACAGGAATTCTCCTCCTGCGCACTGGAGAAACACTGCCGGACGCTCCGGGGGCTTAAGTTGAAGCGCACGGTGCTTTGCGCACGCACGCGCCAACTCTTGTTTCTGTGCCAGCAACTAGACCGCGCTAGGATTAGTTTCTCCACCATGGCGGCCATCTTAGGTTTCTTGTGAGGCTTTCCTTGTACACTCTTCAAGAAAACACAGAACAGGAGCTGCCCTTTTTAGCTTTCTGCCATTGGTGATGATGTTACAGTCTACCGAATTCCTGACAGTGGGACTTACCAGACTTCCCCCACGGCTTGGAATGGAATGACTATCGCCAGGTTCAACATTGTGAATGATTTCGAGACCTTCCTTGCGACCGAGATCTGGAGCATTGCGAAGTTGGTCGATGCCAGGCGGCAAGGAGCTTGAGGTATCGCTCCTTCAGCACCTTGGGATGTATGGCGGGGCAATCCATGCATGTCTTGGCATCGTGATCTTGCTCCAAACATCAAAGACATACCAAGTGCAGGTCCTCCACCGACATCTGTGGATGACAGGTGATGCATTGTTTGAAACCGGATTTCCTGGTGGACATTCTTCACACCAGGAGACAAAGTCTTGAAAAATCTTCGACAAAAGGTCGAAAAAGGGTCAGTCAAGAAGTGATTGGGGGTAGCTTTCTCCAGATCTGCGCTGACTGGCACGGAAAGAAAAGAACTCATGGCACACTAGGGTGGTGCCTATATAGGCACCGCGCATCTCACTTCCAGTGCAGATGACGCCGATGACGCCACACGGAGCCGAACTATGTCACCTACCGGCGGACAGGGGTACTGCTCATTAAAGTTTCCGGATCCAGTCTGATGCCTGGGGAATATTGTAAGGTAAGAAATCTGCGGCTAGAAGTCTCTATCAGATACATTGGTATAAGTAATGGATGGACCACTTGGCCATTCAAGGAGATGCTCATGCTTCGTATGTCTGACCTCCCTGTGCCCCCTACTACCACCACAATAGTCGAGGCTACTTTCGGGTGAAAAAGATTGACTGTAACAGCTGAATTTGTGTTTTTACTTTGACTTTTACTGATGCACTATGGAATGATCTATGACGTAAATTAGCCAAATTACTCCACATAGGTAGATGCTGTGCTTGATTTGAGAGTGTATACCTCCTTCTGGGACCTACAGGAGCAAAAGCCCTAGTGCTCCTTGGTGAAACAGATACATTATGCTCCTTTTCTCCTGAAAAACAAGAAAAACCTTCAAAGGAGGACAAATGAACATATATTAAGCATTTTACTTAACACCGTAAAAGGTTTTAAAAAACATGTTTAATTTCTCAAATTTCCATAAACAGTTGTGTACTTAAAATGCACCACACAATGGCTTTACTATGCAGTGGATACCACTTGCCTGCAGCTAAAGACAATAAAACATGTCTAATGTAACTTTCTCACAGAACCCAATCCAAGGTTAACATACGGCTCGTAATGTCATCCGTACAGGAGTGTTTTCCACCTCAGAGGGTCTTTGGAGATTAATTGAAAGATAAGAACCATTTTAGAAAGTAAACATATGCTGTCATCAATGCCCTGTCCTCTGAAAGGACTAATGGACGGCGTTCTGGGCGGTACGGCAAGTGCATCTCAAAAAGCGAATCAGGCCCTGAGACCTTCTCCATGATTTGCGGTCTCAAGATGTCAGTTTTGAAAGATCTTCACAAACGGCGCACTGAAAAAGTAGGGTTAAAAATCACAGATGCATTCAGTCATGTCAATGCTGCAGCACTACTGATGTGGCCTGGACTGCAGTTAGACCCTGCTCCCTCCCCCAATCTGCAGTCTTAAGTCTTTCGCTGAGATCAATGACATATCTGAAGTGATCCAGTGGCTTCAGGAAACTAGGAATTGCAGAAAAACTGCATTATTCTAGTCTCCTAGAGCATATGAAAACCAGGGAAGTCCCATATAGTCCATTCTTGAATGACATCAATCCGGGGAAAGACTCTTTTGTAGTGTTTCTCTTACATGCCATAATGTTGTGATGATGTTTGAGTTACCCTTTATTTCTGAAAAACAGGCATTTCCGTTGTGTTTTTCTGTATGCCATAATTCAAGGAAATATTGAAAGTTACTAGCGATATCTACCTCATGTAGACCTTAAAGTGCCTTTATGTCTGAAATTTGTGACCATTACTATCTGGTGGGCAGGACCAGAAACTGTGCAACAACTTTAATGAACAACTGAGGCCTCTAAAGGCAAAATTAGATAGCAAAAAGAAAAACCAAAGCACTGGCAAAGTCAATAATCATGCCTTTAAAACCTATAGTCTTTGCCAATGACTTTTAGTCATGCTGTATACCATCCTGCAAGATGCTGAAGATATCTTGCATGGTGAAAACCTAAAAAAAAAATAAAAGAAAGGAGGCACGATGACTTTTGTAGATGTGCGCATGCTCTTTTACGCACGCACCTACAAAATGACACAAAGGTTTTTTTTTTATGTACTGATCCAAGATGGATCGTTAAATACAATAATCAATAGGAGTAGTTCAAAAGCGCTTTTAAGGTGGACGGGCTGGTCCTTCACAAAATAACATATTGGAAAAAAGATCATTAGCAACGGGGAGGAGGAGGGTGCTGGGTTGGGGAGTAGGCTGCAGTGGGGTGGCTTGGATGGAGAAGGAGCACGCGAGGAAGAAGCATATAAGGGAGAAAGCAATGTGGGGGGGAAGCACAACACGGAAGGATAGTGGGGGCGAGAAGCACATGGACGAGAGAAAGCAACACAGAGCTGTATAGATGTGGGAAGAGATTTACTCAAGGGAATCAGATGGAGAACACACACACTGTCATGGAGTGCTTAACTAAAAAAAAAAAAAAGTAGTGCTTAAAAGTAAGCAATGGTAGGATACAAGTAATGAGGCTATGGTCCAGGGGACGGACAAACGCAAGAAAAGGAAGGTAAAACCCCACGTAATCTAATGAATACAAAGTAAGCAAATAAGTGTGAAATTAAAGCCAACCAATAGGAAGCAATGGTAAGCTGACAATAGGTCTTTTCGCAACCAGAAAACGTGCGCTGTGTGGTAGGCGAGACCCTGTCAATGGTCAACTACAAAGCAAACCACCAAATCAACGGAATTCACCCGAGACACACGGCACATGTAGAAGTTGTAGGTGAAGTGAAAATCTTTCATAATGGGATGTCAAGGGGACATAGATTATATTGGGTGAGTTTTCTTTCACACTGTATTTCACAGTGGACATGATTTCCAATTTATTTGCTAGAACACAGATTTGGTTATATGTTCAATTCTGTTAAAAAACAAATGAAACAAACAGTGTGATTAAAGGCCTAACCAGGATCAAAAGTAAGGTTGGGAAGGAGGGCGGGCAGCAGTCATGTAACAGTCTCTGTCTCATTTTGCTTTCTCTTTCAGCTCCTGCACGTCCCCAATTTACCTGTACAGGTCATAAAGAAAGGACTAGGAAGTGGCATCAGACTAGGTGAATGCCAGAATTAATATTTACAGGCTGCAAAGGGCAGGCAAGCTAACATCTGTATACAATGTTAAATTATACACACTGCTGAACGACAGCCCTTTCAGCAACATCAGAGTCTATGCCGCACTGGAGAACACCACAGCCAAAAAATTAAGTAATGAAGCCCTGGAAGGAGACACTCTATTTCAGCTGTATCAAAAATATGTTTATTTACATCTTCCATTGAGAAAAACAGCTATTACAGAAAGACAGGGCACTTTCCAGTGCTTCATTTCTGAACTGTTTGGCTACGGTAAGCTCTAATGCAACATAGACTCCGTTGTTGATGAAAGGACTGTTGTTCAAGCAGTGTGTACAATGATTTACGTTGGTTGTTGGTACCAGTTTATCTATGCCGGCACTACAGACTGAATCTGTCTGTGCTTTAAAAACAATCGCTAGGCACAGAGCACCAAAATTGGTTGTTTCATACAATGTAGAATGACAAAAGAGAGTAATGCTTACAGAAGGAAGACAGAGTAGATCATGAAGCTGCCCTGATATTTAGAAGGTCAAAGAGGCTGCTAAACTCTGGTTGCATTAGCTGAGACACGGTATAGAAAGATGCCCATCGGGTGCCACTGCATGACATGCTGAGGCAAGTGATGGGTATATTTGCTTCTCATGAGTTTCAAAATGATTACTGACAAAAGCCTGAATTGACCTCTGGTGCGATCGATGTAGAGTATCCCACTTATTTTCTAGACTGCTAAGTTCTTGCCTATAACAGGGCCCAAAGAAGGATTCCAGAAGAAAAATAGTTTGTTTAATGTGGATATCTGGCTTAGTCTTTGGATAGAACAAAAGATTTGTCTCTGTGAAAGTAGATGGTTCTGAAACCAATATCAAGCTACCGTTGACAACTATGAGACGTCTCCCCAAGACAAAAACAAACGTACAAGACATGTTCAGCACAAAAGGAGGAATTACGCCTGACTAAAAAAATACTTTTATCACTGTGGATGCGATTCTTTTACCGAAGAGGAAATGGCATATTCAATCATTTTAGCTTTCTATGGGCACATTCAATTAAGGAATAAGACCGAAAAAATGGCAATAACTTCAACAGATGACATTTCAATAGAAGCCAAAGAACACTTGATGGTAGCAACCTGAATGCCTCATCTAGACACATAACCTAGCAGCATCAACAGAGAAGATGAATAGAACAGATCTTAGCTAGAGGATTGTAGAGCATTGAAGATGAATTAACTTGGTTGAAAACCAGAGTACTGTTTATGCAATACACTCATTTTGAGCTCATGCTGCATCATCTAGAGCTACTGGACAGAAAAAACTGCACAGGTACCTGGGCAAAGGGCAGCAAAGACTACTAAAATATGTGATGAGGGATTTTCAATGTTTTCCAGTTACTTGAAACACCACATTAAAAAGCTGAATCAGCATATGATTCAAACTGCAAAAATGTAGTGGCTGGGGAGCGACCCTTCATAGGGGTTATTTTGGAACAGTAGTAAGCATATGTATTAGAGTCTGTAAAATTCTCCGGGAAAATCGCCTGAAACGTTTCACATAACGAGCATTATGGCCCAGGAAGTGACTTCAGAAATATCCTGGCCTGAAGGAGGTCATCAAAAAAGTTATTGAAAACTCTGTTCCCAAAGGACTGCACAGCTCCCCTTTACTCTCAACATAACATATTCTGATGGTGACTACTGCTGAAACAGAGTAATGACTCTCTATCCTTATTATATGGGGAAGTTTATGGATCCAGCTTCCCTTAGTTGGTGAGGTCCAAGCCTCTTATACTTTTATGATAGGAAGTGTTTTTTGAGGGATGTGATCAGTTCACAAATACCCACAAGGCCTATCAGAGGCTTCCTGCCTTCCTCAATGGTTGAAGGTGAAAAAACAAGTCTTTGCTAAGGAGATTGGAAAGAGCCCACCGACTATTATAAAAGCAACAATTCAGTAAAATGTGATTTTATTAGAGTATACTAACATTCTTGGAAGAACACATTCTTGGTGCTTTGTTCTCTCTAACAGAGAAACTTATCACTTAGCTGTACCAAATTCTCAGGAACAATGCCTGGCACGATAACCCAAATATACTGCTTGACTACATCGCTTCCATTACGTCGCCTGGCATTACAATATTAAAGTTAAGCTATATAAAATAGGTTAAGTGTAAGGTCATGAGTTTGGAGAGTGGTCTCCATCCTGAGAGGATGAAATGACAGGTGATGTAAAAGAGAATTTGTAGTGATAGGCAATTTAGTGGCACAGGATTCGTAACATATAACCGTCGGGGGCTAACCGTTTGTTCACTGAACAGTTCTTCAGTCATCTGGAAGCTAAGGGCTCTGCCCTTGTTGTCTGGGCCTCCAATTCACTGCCACCACCCCTGGTCAAGTGGCCGCTCTTCTTATGGGAGCTAAATCTGGGTCCCCATACAACCCCTGCCCCTCCCCCCCCAAGATACTCAAACTAGCACCAGAGATAATCGCCACTAATCCATCCGGTATCTTTAAAACAGTGTTTTCCACAGGTATGTTTCCTACGGTTTGGAAACAAGCTTCCATCCTCCCTCCCATAAAAAAGCTGAATCTCAGCTTAACAGATCCCAATAACTATCACCCTATATCACGTCTCCCCTCTTGTTGAAAAAATCATGAACTTAGAACTGTCTAAATTTATCCAGGACAATCACATCCTGGACACAACGCAGTTCGGGTTCAGACCAGGAAACAGTACAGAAACTGCCATGGTTAAAGCAACGGAAGAGATAAAGACTTCACTAGACAGAGGGGGATCTGCTGCCCTCATTCTCCTTGACCTATCAGCCGCATTCGATACGGTGGACCATAAGACCTTGATCCACCGTTTAGCGGAGATAGGGATCAAGGATAAGGCCCTTTCCCTGCTTACCTCTTTTCTTTCTGATAGGACACAAACCCTAGCTCTAGGCAAATTTAAGTCAACACCCTTCTCTCTGCCATGCGGGGTCCCACAGGGATCCTCGCTGAGCCCAACTCTTTTTAATGTCTATGTATCTAAACTGGCCTCTCTTCTGGATTACTTCCTATGCTGATGACACCCTATTGGTAGTCACAGCATTCAACAGCGATCCGTCTGGCCCTCTAAAATGTCAAGAATGTATCAGAGCAGTCAGCCTCTGGATGAGCAAACACTGTTTAAAGCTCAACTCGAGGAAAACAGACGCAATAATATTTGGGAACCTCCCTCCTCCCTGGTCCCCAACCTAGTGGCCAGAATTGCTTGCCCCCTCCCCCCCTCCCCTTTAATCCCCGTCTCCAAAGCCAAACATTTGGATATTTTACCATATATCCCGGACAAATTTGATCACTGCTTTATTCCTCTCAAATTTAGCTATTGTAATAGCCTCTATATGAATCTGCAAGAAAAGCATGCAAGCAAACTTCAGTTAATGCAGCCAGGATGATTCTAAATCTCCCGAAATTCCATTCAATCTCCCCCGGTCTCCGAAAGCTACATTGGCTTCCTGTTCGCAGCCGGGTAAAATTCAAAGCCCTCTGCCTTGCACACAAAGGTCTCTACCACACAGGATCACAATTTCTAAGGCATGCCTTCCGATGGTACATTCCTAACAGACCCCTACGTTCTGCAAGTTCCAATACGCTAGTGATCTCCAGAATCAGGAAAGCCAACTGGGGAGGTAGGAGCTTCATAGTCAGCACAACTAAACTATGGAATAGCCTTCCGGCCCACATCAGAGCCATCCCATCTCGCATTTAGTAAATAGATTAAGACCTGGCATTTTAACAATTAATTGCGCCAACCTAGCGTGTTAAGGTTCAGTCAGCATCTAGACACCCTTGGGTATTTGCGCGCTTTATAAATCCTTTTAAAATAACATACCTTTACTGTCTACAGTACCACTTCCCATACCAGGTCTTGGCGATATACAGGTAGATCCAGAGCTTGCACACAATACAAAACGCCTCCAGAGGAACTCTATCCTGCTCACTGATGTATTGGAATTTGAAGAAAACTTTTCTATTTTCACACATCTATTGAACATAACCACGTGTTTGCTGCCTATAAATATGTACTGCATAAGATAGGTCACCGCATAAAACAAACATTGGCAATGCCCATGCATATGGCTTGCATTGCCATGCATGCCTGTAATACACAAGTATCCACAGGTGGCGCCATTTTTCTATTAATGTGAAATTGTTAAACAGAAAATGATTACAGAAAATGCTTGCACTTTATGTAACAAACACTATCTGCTGCTCCACACCGATTGATGATAAATTGTCACAAAAGTCGCCTAAAGCTGTGTGTAGCCAGATGCCAAAAAATAAAAATAGGAATCACTGCTGTGCATGGGAAAAAATATGCACAGAGAAAACAAAAAGCAGTTAAAAAATAAATGGGACAGTTTCAGAAATGAATATCTACACCGGTCAGTGGGAGAAAAAAAATAGACTGTGTGAAAAGGAAATTAGAGCAAGGCATAATGGTGATGGACATGCTTGGAACACATAATAGGGGATGCAAATGTATCAGTAGACTGGCTCACATCGTTTAATAAAGCTGTTGAACAGTTCCCACTCATGGCCACCAGAAAATGTGAACTGCACGAGTGCTCACAAATTCTGCACCAACATTTGCTTTGATCAGTGCAAAATTGAATTTTTGCACTTATCGGCTAATGGAAATATATTTTTTGTACTGGTCTCTAAATGTAAATGATCTTTCTGAACTGGCTGGCACTCATGCAAACATGCCTTGAATGGATCTACTTATTTAGTGACATCCTTCCCTCAAGTAAAGTACAAAGCGGCTGAGCAACAATACTATGTACGTGTTGCTCTTCAGTGATCTCAAAATTCGGGGATATCATGTGTTTCTGGATTTGATCAATTCAGGTAAGCCTTTCAGTATTTTCTAGGCAATCAAATTTGTTGGAAATCAGGTTTTTGATCAATGTTCTTCTGGCAAATAACAAATATTGCTGTACCCTTTGGCAAAAACTCCTGGGATCCCTTGGGGTAACAAAGTGCTTTTCAAGGGACTTTCTTCTTTTCATTAGATGCAAATTCTTTGGCAAGATCCGCCCTGTGTGAAGGGAAAGAGGAGACATAGCCCCGATGGAATTGACCCTGCTGTGCTGAGACAACCTGCTTTAGTTTAGAGGCACTATGTCCTGAGATGGCGTTGAGCGGTCCGGTGCTTAGCTTTCAGAAATCCCACGATTCCATCCATCGCAGTCCAGCCATGGGGCTGCTCGGGTCCGGGGTCAGAGGTCCAACCATTCCGTAGGCCAGAGGATGGAAGAGGTAGAAACTGTGTACAAGGAGAAGAGTGGACAGAAGTTTAGTTTTACGTTGCTATTGCTATCTTCTGGTTTCCATAAAACAAGATTACAAAATAAAATGCTTGCCCATATCACTATGGCAACAGGTGTGATTTAAGACAAAACAACAAGAGTACTGGCACGATCAATATCAAATAACCACCCACTCATCTGCAGGGACCATGTTTTCCATTTCATTTACAAATAAGAGCACTCTCAACATTACTGCCAATGTACGTTATAATACATTCAGTAGCCAAAATGAAGAAACAGTGATCAACAAAAAAGCGCTACTATTGGAAGTGGTCTGTGGATTTTACTCAACTGATGTTCAAGGCTGCATGTGGAAAATTTGCAATAATTCTGAATACCACAAGCACCGGCTTCCTAACACTACTTGCAGAAATGGTTCTTTTTGTTTTTGCATTTTCAAAAATTATACTTGATGTTGCATTTCAATGTATAGATTATTTCATGTGATGCGTCCTCATAATTAGTTTCTCTCCAACCACTCCCCCCTTCCTTAGTTTCTCACCCCAAACTCCTTATGAAACTGTAGAGATTCAAATGCAAAATGTTTCTGCCTCTATTCAGCAAAACCCAGCTAGAAAATGGAAATTTACAAATATTCCAAACGAAATATGCTGGAGTGAAGGAGGTGTATTGACTACATGCTAAAAATACAGAAAGCAAAGTATGGTTATACAAGGTTTCTCAGTCAATGTCATAACAGGTAACAGCTGTTAGAATTCAGATGGAGTAGGAAACTATTTCATTATGTATGTGGACTTACTGAGTGTGAACCTGCTACAAAGAACATGGGTGCATTCCAATGAAGGATAGGTGGTGGGGCTGAGGCAGAGGAGCGACATCAGGCCAGTCTTCTAGGGGGACAGAGAAAGAAAACTAACAGAGTACACACAAAAAACAAAAATGAGTGAATGAGCTGACCAGGGCAGGAGAAGAGGATGTGGAGGTCCGTTCTTAAAGACGTAATTTACTTTGGAGGCTGTGGGGCTCACAGGAAAGTGTGGGAAAACATTACCCCTCCTTTAAAGAGGTCAGCTATAGTATTGAAACATTTTTATTCATAGTCATCATTATCCTCAAAATATAAGCGGAAAGCGGAATTCCTGCCGTGGTTTGCTAGCGGTACATAAGAAGATGATCATCATCATGAACCGGAATTGCCACTCAACAAACAGCCTGCAGCTCAGAGGCGACTTAGTTTTGCCATTGACAACAATAAAGCTATGAAAAAAACAAACACTGCCATGCCACGATTCAAGAGCTAATAAAATGCCATTGGGGTGGAACTGTAAAGGCAGCATAGACTCTTCCTGTGCTTCATTATGGTTCAAAGCGGTGAGCTGCATGCTGACCAACATTCGACTGACCCATAAAGTTCACTTAAGAGCACCTCGCCAACAGTCCCCTGACCCTAAAATCTCTCCACTATCATTCAAACCTTCTACATTTCTCAAAACATCCATCCAGTATCTATCTGGAAAGCTGCTTTGGTAATAGTAGTCACCTTGGCCAGCCATGTGAGGGATGTTTAGTAATGTATGTCAAAACATACGACTCCAACAACACAGATAAACACACCTCACAAAAGCTACAAATCCTCAGGTTTTGTATATTCCAAACTGCCATCAGTTCCAATACAGAGGCAGAAAGGTGAGGTATGTGGAGGGTAGAAAGGGAAACAAAGGGGGGCGACCTCTCGGTTTTTAATCATTGCCAACTCCTAGAGAATTGAAAATCCCGGCAAAAATCTGCTCCAAGGCCAAGTACAATTATTCATTTTATTTGGTCATGTCATTTATAAAGCTCACACAGGAAATGGAGAAGGGTTCGACCAAAAAGCACAGAAACGCAAACAAATGTCTAGTTACTTATCTGTAACTGTAGTTCTGCAGTACTGAAATCTTTAATAAAGATTCACATACTTAAATTATCCCCCTTAGTCATGCTTGGAACCGTCAATAGTCAAAGCTAAGAGAGGAATGTACACTCAAAAAACATTGAAAACAGCCACAGAGAACATGCAATCAATCAAGCTATTTTATGACCGTATCTCTTGGTGGGCAGGTATGCTGTTAAGTCTCCACAGTTAATCTGAGGCTCCTATAATGCAGTCCAATCGGAGGAAGAGAGATGTCTGTTTTGGTTGCAAGCTGCATCCCATTTGGGCATTCCTTCTTAGAGTAGAGAAGGCTCTCAGACCCATCACAGTACATTAATCGCTGAGTTCTTACTGGGTGTCTCAGTCTTAAACCGGCTCTCATCCTTGGTCTATAAGCTCAGCGGGAATGAAGGGTTTAGAGTGATACAATAAACCTCCATGTGAGGGTGACAGGGCAGCTACAGATAAACAGGTGCTTGAAAAGGTTTAGAATAAGTCACAGGTATTTCGAGTAGTGGCCTCCACATAGTTGATCAAAATAGGACAAAGGATTAATGTTATGAAGGGTGCGGTCTTATGGCACTGCTGTAGGTTCACAACAGGTCTCTAGCACAAGGCCATGTATCAAAGGAGCATACTTTAGGCAGTCCTCAAAGGGCGAGGAAGTTTGCTGGCCGGAATCAAGCCGACAGACCTCAGAGGTGGAAGCAGCAGGCTCAGAGCCAAAGTGTATACTCACATCAAAGCTGTGTTTCCATTCATTGAGAATTCCCACAGGGTTTAAAAAAAAGAATGGAGTGCATTCATGAAGCATTCCCTCAGTATTAAGCCTTCACTGAAAGGAAGCTAGGGGTACCAGGCAAACCATCACAATCATGTTACCAATCAATAGGTGATTATGTTGTTTTTATGGAATTGCAAAGCTCAAACCGGCCTTTTCAACAACTGGGCTGCAATTCAGCATTGCATAGCTCATTCATAATAAGAAAAAGTTATTTACCTTCAACTACAGTTTTCCAGTACCTTTCAGAGAGTAACAGGTTTGAATTATTCCTATCGTCAGGCTGGGAATTCTCAGTACTCAATGCTTAAACTGCAGTGTTCACATACACTGCTTTAGCTTTGTACAATGTGCAGTTAATCAACCTTACATGACTCCCAGTCCTTGCCAATGAGGTGGAGAGAGTCAGAGCTTAAATCCTTTTCGATGTTCCAAAAGTCAAACTTTAAAAGCTCGTCAAGAGTGAACAATATGGAGCCTCATTAAAGGGGAGAAGGGCAGGTCGCATCTGAATCTAGTAAAGATGCCAAAGCTGGAAAACTCTTGGTACCTGTAACAATTTCTCTTTTCCAGCAACGACATTTCATAGAACAACAAAGTCGAGCCAGAGAAAAAAACTGTGGTAGACAGGAATGAGATTCACCATAAGCAAAAAGGATATGAAGCACCACCTACTCGGCTGTATGCTCTGCTCTTGATTGCACATCAAGGCAGTAATGCTGCACAAAGAATTGCTCGGCAAAGGTATCATAACCCTGTAGATAACCTTCAATACCTCTGATAGAATGAGCTCTCATCCTATTAGATAAAGGTCAGCCAATCTTAGCATGATA
This sequence comes from Calotriton arnoldi, assembly GCA_963921515.1. Taxonomy (NCBI): domain Eukaryota; kingdom Metazoa; phylum Chordata; class Amphibia; order Caudata; family Salamandridae; genus Calotriton; species Calotriton arnoldi. Next base: position 206,992 of record CAWUFW010005313.1, on the reverse strand, counting down.
TGTTGAGTTGCAAGAAACAATCCATCTAGCAACAATCCATCCTGCTTTAACAGGACTTTCCCTCTATTTGACCAAAAGCCACAAAGAGCTGATTTGATCAGCAGAAGCCCTTAGTTTTAATCAGAGAGAACTTTCAACATCTCTTATGGTCTACAGCGTGCAATGACCTCTAAGCGGCAGAGGATCCAGATAAGATATGTTGGTTTATATAAAATGCACCTTTTGAAAAAACCTTGTATTATAATTGATACACAAATATGGTTATGATAAGGAAAGCTTGAAGTTAACTCACCATCTACCTGAGATGATGGCCAACAGGAAGCAGTCTTCCAAGCTTGGTGCTATATGAATGACCTATGAATTGGCTCAAAATGAGTTTTCTTTAATGTTGAGAATACAGCATTAGGCACCCAGGACATTGCAAGTTTCATAGATAGTGTAAAAGTAATGTATAAAAAAAAAAGCCTTTCATTAAGTCTTTTATTATTCTTTGAGAAAAAAGGGACGCTTAACCAAAGGTGCCCAAAATAGCCAATAGTTAAGAGAAGGTGTACACCGCTAGACCATCCTCTGCAGGTGTGCGGCCACTGGCGCTTTTTATTTAGACAATATGCAGGAAGCAGACTTCAGACAGAACAGAGCCATAAAGCGGTAATGCTTATCTACTATTAAGCACAGGAAATGTCTGTAGCATTGGAGGATGTATGGAAAAGTTAACAAAGGTATCACCTAAGGCAAGCAAAGTCAAGAAATGTTAGCCTTCAATGAAAGAAAGGATCTTCCAATGAGTGACCTTGTGGAAACTTGGTTGCTTCAAATACTTGTTGAGTTTGTGAAGATCTAACATTGGCTGCAGGTCCACCGATTGTCTGAGTAAAAGTAAGAACCTGGAGTAAAAGCCTTGACCTCTCTGCACTTTGGGCACTGTGCTGCATTTTAAAAGCAACTTTAAGATTTTGTCTTTCAGTTCCTGCAGGTGTTTGTAAACCTTAATTTGTAGAGGATTTCCAGATTACAAATTCCAAGGTGTGCCCCTGATGAATAATGCCCGGCTCCCACTGATATGAAGTTAAGTCCTGCCAAGTTGTAAGATGATGTTGAATCACAACTCAATCCTTCCCCTGCCAGCAGGGTAAAGGGCAGAAAGCATGGGAGAATCGGGCTCATTTGTTTTGATCCAGGAACTTTGAGAAGTGTGTGCCTCTTTTCTTCTTCTCTGCTGATATCTGTTCATTGACCTCTCTCTGCTGTCCCCGAGATTAATTGTAAGAGGACCAAAAGTTTTCACCCCGATGTTGGTAACCTCTTTGGTGTTGTTGTCCTTTTGTACCGTGAGACTAGCATTAGCGAGTCATGGAAGGTGTCTATTAAGACAAATGATTCCTATACTCCGTCTTGAAGAACTGCTTTAGCTTGAATGCTCTCTTCGGGTAGCTTGCTCAAACAAGCATTTGCAAAGCCAATAGGTCTCGCCTTTGGGATCTTATAATTTTTTAGCAATTTAACAGTTTTTGTACTAAGGATTTTCTTTTGGATAATTAAACATTTTTTTGCTTTTATTGTATATGGAAATAAGTTTTCTAGCAGTTTGGCTTATCCCTGAGTTAATGTGTAAAGCGTTTGCGCAATACGTACATAGCAACACCATACCAGGCACACCATAAAAGGAACTCGATACAAGGTTATATGAAGAATAGCCTTTGTATTTTTATAAAACATATTAGAATAGTAATTGTACACTATACACTGTGCCAACTGGATAGACACACTGAAAGTAACGGAGTGTCGGCAAATACACTAATTATAAAGTTTTTGGCCTTAAAACACTTTTTTCAAAAGTACCCCAAAAAGTTGCCTGTAATTGTGTGTTTAACTTTGCTGCGTGGTAAAAGAGTCACCGCGTGCAAGTACACCTCTCCTGACAAAGTACATCATATACACTTCTATAATGCTCTCCTTTAACTACATACTATATCTCAAGCTGAACTAAAACTTAATGTAAAGAATGTTAAGGAGAATGTAGCATTTTGTCAAGCTGTGAAGAGGAATCCTTTAGCAATGCATCGACACCTTGTTTGAAAAAGACTCCTAAGTGTAGCCGCCATCCAGTCTGGACTGGTGTGAAACGTCCGAACAGTTACTACCTGTGGTTAAATGGGAGTCTGCCAAAGCTGAATAAAGACAATGGTTTCCTCCTCGTAAAGATCAGTATCAGCGTTAGGAGAGGCAAATGTGACGTCACTGCAGTTGCACATATGGGTGAAGTTTTAAAAGCAATATAGGATGTTTGTAGCAGTCAAAAGCAGAGACCGAAACAGAGATGTTCAATAATGAAGTCAAAACAAAAACAGTTATTTGTACAACAAAAAGAGAAGCAGGGTTGTCTGGCGTTTAGTAAATGCTTAATCTAATAATAACCGGGACAGAGGGAAATGCGAAAACGAGCTTCAATTAGATAAAGTATATTACTTGTGGACGAGGCTGGCTTTGGGGAAATAGCACGTGAGTTCAAAATGCAAAAGGCCTGCGCTACATTTATTTTTTAATAACAAGCCGGAAATGTTTGTTTAAGAACGAAAAAGTTTCTAAATCGTGTACGAGGCTGGCTTTGGTGAGAGAGCACGTAAGTTGAAAATGCAAAAGGGCCGCGCTCTATTTATTTCACAATTATGACTAAAAGTGTATCAATTATGGACGACGCTGGCTTGAAAAAGTGTATAAATCGTGTACGAGGCTGGCTTTGGTGAGAGAGCACGTCAGTTGAAAATGCCAAAGGGCCGCGCTCACACGCCACACGCGTGCTTGTAAAAGTAAAACAAAATCACACTGCTGGCACTGCAATGATGTGTTTGCTGGGGCCGCGCTCTATTTATTTAACAATTATGCGCCGTAGATGTTTGTTTAATTACTAAAAAGTGTATCAATTGTGGATGACGCTGGCTTGAAAAAGTGTATAAACCGTGTACGAGGCTGGCTTTGGTGGGACAGCACGTAAGTTGAAAATGCAAAAGGGCCACGCTCTATTTATTTCACAATTATGCGCCGGAGATGTTTGTTTAATGCCTAAAAAGTGTATCAATTGTGGACAAGGCTGGCTTTGAGAGAGAGCACGTGAGTTCAAAATGCTAAAGGGCCGCGCTCTATTTATTTAATAATAACGCTCCCGAAATGTTTGTTTAATAACGCAAAAGTGTACAAATTGTGTACGAGACTGGCTTTGGTGAGAGAGCACGTCAGTTGAAAATGCCAAAGGGCCGCGCTCACACGCCACACGCGTGCTTGTAAAAGTAAAACAAAATCACACTGCTGGCACTGCAATGATGTGTTTGCTGGGGCCGCGCTCTATTTATTTAACAATTATGCGCAGTAGATGTTTGTTTAATGACTAAAAAGTGTATCAATTGTGGACGACGCTGGCTTGAAAAAGTGTATAAACCGTGTACGAGGCTGGCTTTGGTGGGACAGCACGTAAGTTGAAAATGCAAAAGGGCCACGCTCTATTTATTTCACAATTATGCGCCGGAGATATTTGTTTAATGCCTAAAAAGTGTATCAATTGTGGACAAGGCTGGCTTTGAGAGAGAGCACGTGAGTTCAAAATGCTAAAGGGCCGCGCTCTATTTATTTAATAATAACGCTCCCGAAATGTTTGTTTAATAACGCAAAAGTGTACAAATTGTGTACGAGACTGGCTTTGGTGAGAGAGCACGTCAGTTGAAAATGCCAAAGGGCCGCGCTCACACGCCACACGCGTGCTTGTAAAAGTAAAACAAAATCACACTGCTGGCACTGCAATGATGTGTTTGCTGGGGCCGCGCTCTATTTATTTAACAATTATGCGCAGTAGATGTTTGTTTAATGACTAAAAAGTGTATCAATTGTGGACGACGCTGGCTTTGAGAGAGAGCACGTGAGTTCAAAATGCTAATAATAACGCGACGCAGGTGTGTGTGTTTAATAATGAAAAAGTGTATAAATCGCAAAACAAGGAGGCACGTCTGGCGAGTGGTGTGCGATGTGCGCGCGGAGGCACGTCTGGCGAGTGGTGTGCGATGTGCGCGCGCTGTAAGGGTGCCCGCGAGCGATACGCTTAATGAGCCATGACAAGAGAGGAAAGCCAGATGGCGCCTGTGCGCGTAACTGTGCGCGTAACCGCAAGCTTTAGGCAACAAGCAAAAGCGTGTGGTCAGCTTTTTGAAGCCCCCTTACTAAAAGTCTCGCCAGAGCAGCGCATGTGCTGCCTGAGGCGAGACCTAAAAAGGACCAATGAACAAGTTACCTACATTTGGTAAAACTCTTTCAGGTGAATACTCTATCTAACCAGATTCCTCACCTTTAAAATATCTCTCAGGCGCTCAGCTGGATCCAGAGAATTCTTCAGCCATGCTCCCGTGTAGTGGTAGGTGGCACAGTGTGACTCCATACTGCCATGGAAGTTACAAAGCACAGCCACAAGTGCCACCTCTATGTGCTGTCAGTTTCTTGTATCTTTGCCCTACCGCGCCCTCAGATCAGGAGTGTAGAACCATTTATCTGAGACGGTGTGCTAAATTTCTAAATGGGACCGTTTTAGAAGTAAGGGAGGCCACTCCAAAGAAAGGGTATGTGGGAGGGAGGTGAAGAATCTGCAGTTAGATAGAGCACTCAGAAGAGTGTTAACGAAGGTAAGTAGCTTGTTCTTCAGAAGGATACTTTTAACCACAGAGTCTTCAGCTTCTGAATAGATCCCACAGCAGTACCTCCCAAGGTGTACTGGACTCAGGCCAAAAAGTCCTGCAGAACCCAGTGGATGAAGTGTCCTTCCTGTTGAACCGTACTGTCAATACAATAGTGTTTTGTGAACATATGCACCAATGTGCATGCCATAGTCGCATGTAGCAGATGTCTACAACAGGTAGAGCTCTTGTCAACACTGTGGTAGCCCTAGTAATAGCCCATTGGTGGAATAGGCCTGCAGGCCTTCAGGGGGCTACTTTTTTGCCAGGGCATAGCAGATGTTGATGCAGAGGACTATTAGCCTTGACAAAGTCCTCTTTTGCACTGCCTTATCTTTAGATCTGATCAGCCACTTTATGGTCCTCTGCGGTTGATGTAAAAGCTCACTGCCCTCTTAGGGTTTATGCAAAGGAGACTCTTTCTCTTTCGTGGGTGAGGCAGAGCAAATAATGCTGGCAGAGTGATTGATTGGCCAATAAGGAAGGGAGTCACGCCCTTTAGTAGGAACGTTGCCACAGTCCTCTGCACTAATTTGTCTGGACAGGTGGTGGTGTAGGGCTGTTGCTCTGAATGCAACCGCAGTTCACACATGTGGTGTGCTGACATAATAGCAATGAGAAAGACAGTTTTAAGTGTCAAAAGCCTTAAGGAAAAGCTGTGCATAGGCTGAAAGGGCGTGCTTATGAGAAATGTGCAGACCAAATTGACAGAAGAACTCGGGAACCCACAAAGGGAGCAGAAAGAAAGGCACTGACATCAACTCACGGGGTGGTGCTGATATATGCCTCAGCTCCGTCGTTTCCAAGATACAGTGTTAACACAAAGCCACGCGGCACTACCTACACATGTACAGGTGTATTACTGAAGAATTCTCCAGAAACAGTTTTGTACCTGGAATATTCTAAAAGTGAGGAATCTGCGATTAGAATTATTCATTATAAGCTATCCAGTAATTGGCAGCCAGGGTTCTAGTTGTTGTGTGGTGCAGTGCAAGGAGAGGAAGAAATCCTAAACTTGCGCTGGACAGTGTCTGAAATTATAGATTCACTCTTGAACTGGTTGAGAAAGATTGCGAGGGAAGTATCAGGTAACTTTATATCCTTTTTAGGTCGAGCATTCGAGACCTCTTGTATATACTTTAGTATATACTTATGTGTATGTACTTAGTGGGCTCTGGAGATCAGCCCTAGGACTTGTCTGCTTCCGCTTAGGGACTTTTTTTTTCTGTTCAACTGCCTCTATTTAACTTTTTTGATAGAAAACGACCAGCAGAGGTCAGTAAGATACCAGAATCACTTTAGCATTCTCTAGATTCCAGTCCATAGAAATTGTCTTCCACGAGCACCCGTAGACAATATTTTTTCAAATCTTGTATTTTCAGTGATATGATTACCGAAAGCCCTGATTTTATATTTAAAACAGAGCTTTGAACTATACCATTTCCCGCTGAAAGGCAATATTTCTCTCCATGTGTTCCCATACCTGGCGTGTCACGCACTTTGGTGCTTACTTTCCCTCCATGTTAAAGAACAGTAGATGTTTCAGCACCCGGGCTAATGTGCTGCATAGCTAAATACATATAAGGTCCCAAAGGCGAGACCGATTGCATTGCAAATGCTTGTTCTAATTGGAGTCTTTAAGTTAACAGATGCTGAAGCCAGATTCTTTATTTGTGAATGACCCTCTTCCATAGATGATTCAAGATTGGCACTGCCCTAATATTCCTACTGGCCTTTTCATTAAAGTCCAAGAGAAAGCTGTAGAAACATCCTATGTCATCAGGTGGTGAGTACATAGAAGACCTCACCAGTGGCTAATTTAGTGTCCCATGCACTCCCCTTGGTGGAGGAGACTTTGCCTGGTTGATCATCACGTTGGCCACAAGCACAGTCCTCTCTAGATTATACTTTATACTCTTGATTGTCTTCGTCGTCACATCAACTCAATTTTCTCCCTGCCCGAGTGGAAGCAGGGGGGTGCAGATGAAGGAGGTGGCAGGACAAGAATAGGTCGAAAAGTAAGAGTCTAAGAGTTGAGGTTCAGAGGACAGCCTAACTAATGGAAGAAAATCTGCCATGTGTAGTGTCTGAGGGGACATGAGATCTTTGTTTCTCTACCTTATTTGCTGGAGTTTGGTCACATAATGAGGTGCACAGACTGCACATAGTATATGGCTAAAGCAATGTTAAATAAGTGTATATGAATAATACTCTTTAAACACGGACTACCCAGGATTCTGGGCTTGGTGACTGAGTACAATTAGCTTACAAGATCATAGGGGTTTGCCCAAATCACCCTCCACAACTTGGGCTAGGAACATCACCTTTTATAACACGGTAGCGTGGAGGAATGAATATCTCAATATTCCCTAAGAGTACAATTAATTACCCTATACCAGGCCCATCGTCCCCTTTCAATTTCTAATACATCAAAAACCACACACCACTCAAATTTCCTTGTTAGAATTGTTCTTCATTATGCTAGTTTCATTATAATGAGACAAACTGGTACATAGATAACAAACAACAAAAGCAAAAAAAAAATATATTAAACATATGTGCTCATACATACATCAGCTCTCTTGAGCAAACAAGGGACAAATCAACTGTACATGGAACAAATCATCCTGTGTATGTTGTCGCCTGAACCCCAACTACATCATGTCAGTGCTCGCACTCTTATTAATATCAATGCACTGTGAGGTAATCTTGTATACACATGGGGTATTCGCTGCACCCCCATAACAATTTATATATGTGTATCTCCACAAAGGAAAAGGGAACAACCTAAAATAATTTAAAACCAAAAATTCATTGTTTAAAAACAGTTGTGACATGCGTAGGCAACTGTTTTTAAACAATGAATTTTTGGTTTTAAATTACTTTATTGTTGTTCCCTTTTCCCACGTCCTGATGAGGCCCGGAAGGAATAGGGGCTGAAACGCGTGGACAGTTTGTGATTGGAGGAATCGACTTAATTCAAGAATCATTCCTATATTGATGTGGAGATACACATATATAAATTGTTATAGGGGGTGCAGCGAATACCCCATGTGTATACAAGATTAGCTCACAGTGCATTGATATTAATAAGAGTGCGAGCACTGACATGATGTAGTTGGGGTTCAGGCGACAACATACACATGATGATTTGTTCCATGTACAGTTGATTTGTCCCTTGTTTGCTCAAGGGGGCTGATGTATGTATGAGCACATATGTTTAATATATATTTTTTACAAGAGACCATGTTGGACATCTGCGAGTCCAGTCTGAAGGCTCTTTCGACTGGTTCAGGTCATGTAAAGATTTAAGACTCCCCTTCCTTGGTGGGCACGTAGAAGGAACACAGCTCAAATCCTTCATTTGTTATCACCACCTTTAACTTTTGTAATGACTATAGCTGCCTCCTTGGAAGGAGGCAGAAGCATACTTACAGGAGCTGTCATTATGGTGTCTTTGGAGTCCTGAGTAAATGTCACTATAGATGAATGCGGTTGAATTCAGGGCAATTTGCAAAGGCTTTGTGTCATTCCTCCAAAAGAGTTTCCCATTCCACAGTCTTACTACAGACGGGCAATATCACAATCATGTACTACGTCCATAAGCAAAGGTGCACCAAGACACCAGCACTGTCTGAAGTAGCCTGACAGTTATGTTCATAGGCAATCTGCACACATTTCCCTGAAGGCAGAATACCTAACTGAAGCCATTAACTAATGAGTGGACTCCCTTCGCAGGTCATCAGGGGAAGGCCACAAATTGGAGCTGGACCCAGCGGTGATGGAAGTGTTTTGGAAAAGGAGGCAAACAAATCTCGACTTCTTCACAACTGAATTAAACACAAAATGATGGTTTGCCGCCAGTAGATTTTGGCAGCCTGAACAAGGAGAGATGTATTTTCAACCACATGGAACAGAAAGTTTGCATACGTCTTTCTGCTGTTTCCCCTTGTTCCACAGACATTTGCCAATATAAATCAGGAACAGTGCTGAATTATACTGCTCCAGCCAGGTCCAGGTAGGTCTCACACATGGAACTCCTCCATCTCACTATGGTATGGCCGATTCCCATAGGTAAGTACCCACTCCTGCTGTCATGCTAAAAAATGGTCAGATGCTTCACCTGGATAAGGGGTTCACTAAGTTAGATGGTCTGATTCTGGTTGACAAGTTGGCTGGATTAGAGATCCTAGAAAACTATAGCAAAATCATCACTCAAGCCAGAAAGCCATGTACCACTAAAATATATCCAGTGAACTGGATACGTTTTTGAGGCTGACACAATTCAACAGGTATGCTTTCATTGTGTATTGTAATCCGCATGAAGTGCTTCATTTACCAAGGTCTGGCCTTCACAATGGTTCCACAAACATACCCCTCGAGGCAATATCCAAGTTCCGCCATGTAAGTTCTTCACTGAAAGAGTTCCTTAGGGCCTCTTCAGAGCATTTCTACCAGTCAGAAAACCACCAGTGCCCTAGGAACTAAATATCGTGCTATTGCAAATGATGAAGAGTCTCTTTGACTCAACCCATAAAGCAGAAAACAGCCTTGCTGTTGGCCCATACGTCTGCCAGAAGCATTCGCAATTAATAGGTGTTAACCATCAAACTGCCTTTTCTAAACTTCATGAAGGATAAGATCAATTTATGTATGAATCCTACCTTCATGCCGACAGCCTTCCACTTCAATGTTTTTATTAACCTCAAGGATTACTTTCCAGCCCATCCAAAGGAGCACAAAAGCTCTTCACTCTGGATGTGAGACAATGCTTGACATTTTACATAGCCATAAATAGTTTGTTTTCTTCGGCCAACTGACGAAGGACAGATGTATACTTCTACTGGGGTGACTCCCAAATATTACTTCTTTCTTTTCCAATAAGCCATTACTCAAATACTCTACTACTGTGTTTCTTCTGTCCATCAATAGTGCCATCCCATTCTTTTATCTTAATGATTCTAAAACTGAAATTCTATTATTTTCTGTGTATTCTCCACATGATTACCGCCACGTTGCCCCACTTTCCTTTATTTTTCTATTGCGGCTTGCAATCTAGGCATCATCTCCAACTACTTTCTGTCTTCCTTTTTCTATACCAATGGCAAAATCCACAGTTGTATGACTTTTAAGCAACCAAAATCCTCAAAATTCTCGAACATTGCTCCAAACAGACTATTATTTATTTTCCAACTGTCCCTCAGAGCCCCAGCACACACTCCGTCATGGTTATTTATCAGGCTATGGCACACAATTCTGCAGAGGATCAAAATGCTCTACCAATTTCAATATGATATGGGCTCCCAAAGCCGCTTGCACACCAGCCACTGCCTTTTGTAAATGTGTTTGAGCCTCCTTCCCATCTCTCTAGGTGTCTGGCTAATCAAACTGCTTAAAACTTGTGAAAGATGAGCTTGCATCCAAAGAGAAGCTCTCGCACCAGGTATGTGCAAGGGGACGGGGGTGAAGGCATTTACAGGAAAAGGGAGGGTGACTCAGGTGAAGTGATAATGTGTTTGGAGATAAACCCATAGCCTTTAACACATTTACCAGCACCACTTTTACACCACAAGTAACGAAGTAAGTCTCTATGTTGCCCTCCATTATGCACTGAATCAATTTCCCAATTGCTTAGGGTTTTGTCGACTGTCTTCTTCTGGAGAGAAGTTGCGGGTCTCACCATACTGGGGTTCCCTGTTTTAGGCTATTCCTCAAACTTTCTGAATGCTCCTAAAGAATGAGGACAACCCAAGCATAGAGGCCTATAGATCACGCCCAAGTTTAAGAGTTGGACTACAGACCACTGCCCAGACCCTTCCAGGCCTGACAAAAAGTCTGATGTGCTATCCATACCAATTGCAACTACTTATCCTGCTCTTCTCTGAAAAGTCCTCTGACGTTTTTTCCGGACTGCTATGTGCAATATCAAATTTCAAATAAAATACAATATGAAAATAAATACCTTTAACTAAGCGATTCTATGGTTTGAGCTAAGAAAGAGCATTTTGCAGGCGATTTCTCTTTCACCATCAGCAGCTTTCAGTGTCACCTCTCAAAAGAAGCATCTGCAGGTGATCCAGAATGTATGCAAAGAGTCAACTTAAGATTTTTTAATGCTCTTCACCTGCTCTGAACCAATATGTACTGTTCCCATATACAATGACATGGTGAATGGATAAGTTACTTACCTGTAATCCTAGTTCTCTTCCAGGGGTATCCTCATCAAAGTCATAAGCACTGAATATTCCCGCCCACGTGCGGGGACCCCGGAAATATAAAAATTATATATGGAAATCACATAAATACAGCTCTACATATATGCATATACATATATCATTTTTTCTCATACCAATGCAGCTCTCAATAGGAGGCTAAACAATGTAATTACACACATAAAAACTACTTTTGCCAATATATAAAAACACCAGAGAACAATTAGTACTTGAACTCGGTTTTTAATGAGCAAAATACTCATAAATAGTAAAAACTGCAAAATAAGTAGACATTGTTAGCCTACAGGCTGCATTGTAAACCAATAGCATAGAAAATGAAAACATTTTCAACAAAAAACTGGCACCGTGCCTTTAAGGCAGCCATGACCCCTAGCTTCCCATCATGCCTCAGGGGTGACAGTTAGGTCAGTTGTTCTTTCCGGCTGTGAATATTCTTCTGCTTCACCTGGGAAGGGATATGGTTGTTGAACAGTCACCAAAGAGGTCTTGCATCCATTCATCCCAGATTTTTCTTATCTCTCCTGTATGTAGTGTTCCCAAAATAACCAGAATATGCATATGTATAAAAGTCCTCTTCAGACACACTGTAAATTTGATGCTTCTAGATTGTATCCCATATTTTAGTACTAGGCTCCCTCCTGGTGACAAAACACTTTTTGGGCTGCCACTAGCTGCAGAGTTCTGGCAAGTAGATACATAGTACAATGCTTCAGTAATTGTAATAGATAAAAAATCCTGCTATACTTGTTTTTCTCACCTATACAAAATGACGAGAATCAGCGCAGACATTCCTCCTAGGTAAAGGCTTCGAGCTGAGGATGGAGTCAGAATACTTGAGCATGTCTGTAGAAGGACATCACATGTGATTCCTGAATAAAAAGCAAACAAGTAAGAAGAAATTAAAAATCTGTAACTGTGGTCCTTCAGCACAGATCTGGGAATATCCAATGCTGCTCGTTCACCAAGTTTGTAAGATGCTCTTCTAATGAAAAGACTGACATTTACAGTACACACACATATAATAGAGGTGTATGTTTCACAAAGAACGGAAAGTGATTTCTAGTCTTGGATGATTGACAAAAATACTCATCAGATGGAAGGTCACAAAAAATAGAGACATCAATAGAACCTACCTATGGGTAGTTTGCTGATCAGCACTACACACGTCTCAATAGCATAGATTTGAGCTGATGCTGGGGCTCATGTATGGATTTCTGGGACATATTTTTTACAGGGGCTGTGTATGGTGCATAGGGCTCTTTCTAAATGATGAAAGCACTATGGCAAATTAAGTTGCTGCACAAGGGGGAACCTGGACTAATCTAAAGGGATAAAACAAGGCAAAGACATATAGGAAGAGTTTACTGTAACCTCTGAAGTAGAATGGTGTGCGTAGTCTGTAATTCAAATTATACTCTCCATAATGCTGTGGGGGGACAATTTATCTGTGAACATGCCTCGGTGGCGACGGAGGATTTACCTCAGAGTATACTGGAGTATGGGAGAATTAATTTTAAAGTAACTGTGCTGCAGTAGGGAAGGAAAGGTTTACCTTTAAGCGTACATGCGATGAGGGAAATAATTTACCAGTGCAAATACTGTAGTACAGGAGGACACATTTATTTAAAAGCATCCTTAAAGAGTTGGGGAAATTTGTAAATACATATAATTCCCTTTACAAGGCACAGTCAATTAAACGTATCTTTACGCCTTGTGTTTTTGGAGCAGCTGGTCGTGGCAGGGGGCGCTCGATTGGCTGTGCTTACCAGCAAGCTCCCTACAAAGGCGCAGACTCCCGCAGAGGGCAGTGGCAGGATCCGGCCAAATTCAGGAGCTTCTATCCTACAAGATCATACCCACGTCAATGAGGCGGTAGATGAAGAGGCAATGGGTCCTACAACACCCAACAAGGTGAGTGTTCAGAGCTCCATAGGTATAAAAATCGGGGGCAGACTGCGGCTGTTTGCGGGCAGCTTGGCTTTTTTAACCTCGGACGCTTGGGTCCTACAGACTATCGGAGGTTTCCAAATAGAGTTTTCAATTGCCCCGTTCAAGACTCCCGTCCAAATCCCCTCACCTTTCCCTCGGAACAGATGGAAATGATAGACTGGGAGATCTCTGATCTCTTGACGAAAGGGGCGATTGTGCCATCTACCCTTCACCTCAGGGGATTCCTCAGCAACCTTTTTCTGGTGGAGAAACGGGATGGGGGTCATCGTCCCGTAATAAACCTCAGAGAGTTCAAGATGGAGGGAATACACCTCCTCAGGGACCTCCTCCAGGGCCAGGACTGCATGATCCGCCTGGACCTCAGGGATGCTTACCTTGTGATCCCAATATTTCCCCCTCACAGACGTTTCCTTCAATTTCAATGGATGTCCAAAATATTCGAATTTACGTCCCTCCCTTTTGGTTTATCCTCCGCTCCGTGGTGTTTCACCAAGGTGATGAAACCCATGGTGGAACACCTGAGGGCGGGTGGGGCCTGACTAATAGCCTATTTAGACGACATACTCATCATGAATCAATGCCTTCAACGCTTGCTCTCATCTTCAACGGGCCGTGAATTTACTAGACTCCCTGGGCTTCGTGATCAATGAGTCGAAGTAAAGTCTCATCCCACTCAGAGGATTCAGTTCCCGGGGTTCATGGTTGACTTGGTCACAGCTACCCTAAGCCTCCCCTCCCGCAAATTATCCAGGATCAGACACAAGCTCAAGCGACAACTGTCCAAGACTACGATCTCCCTACACCATCTGGCCAGAGTGGTGGGCCTTCTCTCGTTATCAATACAAGCCTATCTTCCAGGGCCCTCTACATTATTGAGCGCTTCAACACCTCAAATCTTCACACTTGTGCAAGGGCCTCACGTACTCCCAAGTTGTTCCTCTGTCAGAGGAGGCGACGACAAAACTGAGGTGGTGTATCTCCCATATGGAGGATTGGAATGACCGCACCATCTTTGGTTCTCAACCCAACATGGTGATCGAGTCCGACTCCAGCGGTTCAAGTTGGGGAGCTTGATGCGGGGCTGTATCTACAGGAGGAAAATGGTCCTGCGTAGAACAAGACCTTCACATAAACTGTCTAGAATTGATGGCGGGGTCCTTTGCAGTAAAATGCTAAACCAAGGACAGAGCTCAATGCTGCATCCTGGTCAAGATGGACAACGTGGCATCCGTTCAATCATTTAGGTGGGACAAAGTCCAAGGCCGTGTCAGATTTGGCCCACGATCTCTGGGAGTACTGCATGGCCAAGCGGATCTCACTATTGGTGAAACACCTTCCTGGTGCTTCCAATCAGATTGGCCACTGCACGACTCCAGTCTTTGGAAGTTAAACCAGATGGTATTCCAGGCTCTACAGGCCCGCTGGGGCCCCTTCTCGATCAACCTCTTTGCCTCCCGGTGGCCAACCATTGGAAAGGTATTGCAGTTGGCGCTCGGATCCGGACGCGACATTCCACAAGGACTGGAGCAAGGAGAAAGGTTATGCGTTTCCCCCCTTTGCAATGATCATGAATCATGAGATTGTCAGCTCAGGTGCGGAGGCAACAGGCCGACCTGGTACTGATTACCCTAATGTGGAGGTCTCAAGCTTGGTTTCCAGTTCTGATGGAACTTTCTTGGGATTTTCCAATCCCTCGACCCCAATTTCAAGATCTCCTACAGGATCCCCACGGGAACCCGCATCACCTATTACTCATGGGTGCCCTTCATCTCATGGCTTGGCAGATTACAAGGAATGTTGGAAAGTGCTGGGCCTTTCTGCAGAGGCTGTCTAGTTGCTCACAAAGTCTTGGGCCGAGTACACCAATAAGAGATACCACTCCGCCTGGTCCCGCTTGGGTGGGGATTTGGTGTCATCAACGACAAGGGGATCCAATGGGATCATTGTCCATATACTGAATTTATTGGCCTCTTTAGCAGCAACGGATTGACTTATAGGTTGATTAACACATTCCAGTCCGCCATATCGGCTGGTCATATTCCAGTGAATGGTCACCCAGTGGGGGAGCATCCACTGGTGTGCAAACTATCAATGGGTATTAGGCTATCCGTTCCTCCCAAGCCAAGGTATCCCATTCTTTAGGACGTGAACAAGGTTCTGAATCTGTTTAAATCATGGCCTTCTAACAAATACCTCTCTCGTAAACAAATGTCGGCAAAATTGGCAACCCTTCTATGCATAATTTCTTGTCGCAAAGTATCGGATGTGAGAGCTCCAGATCTAACAGTTAGGCTTTTTACTCCAGAGGAAGTCACTTTCCATATATCCAGGAGGACAAAGTGTAATTCAAGGTCAGTGTCCTATCAATCCTTCCCTGATGTCCCAAAGCTGTGTGTGGTAAGGGCGCTTAAAGCTAATGAGGTTATGACAGAGGAGATTCATCCACAGGGCGTAAGGCAGCTATTTATCACCCTTACGAAACCACACAGAGCGGTATCCTCACCAACTATTGCGAGGTGGGTCTGCTGGGCCATGCAAGAAGCAGAGACAGATACCTCCAATTTCGGGGCCCATTCGGTCCGGGGGGCGATGGCCTCGAAGGCATTCTCTATAGGAGCACGGCTGGAGGATATCCTGAATGCCGCAGACTGGTCCTCAGACTCCACCTTCAAGAGGTTCTACTTTAAGCCGGTGGTAACTCTGGCATCCATGGTGGTGGACAAGCTTTAAACTAGCCTAATCCCTGCCTCTGGTCCTGACATAGAATGAAAAATTTCCTAGCTATCGTTAAGGAAAGTTTCAATTCTATTAAGGACTCGGAGGCGAGGATTAGCCCACCCAGGTTTACAATTCCCTCCCGAAGCATCTACGTTGTTGACGTAAGTAAACCTCTGATTGTATAATTGTCATCAATATTGAATATTGCCGTTCTAAGAAAGAATGAACTGTGCCTTGTCTACATGGTTATTGCAGAGGATGTTTCCAAGTGGTTACAACGTTTCTTTTATTTTGCAGGATTGGAAACTAGTAAACAAGAGTGATACGGAGATATGTCAGCTGTGTTCGCAGGAAGAAAGAGGAGGATAGAGCATCCTCAGGGGAAGTTGTTGGAGGGGTCGCAGCCTGATTGGCCATTACTTTGTTTAAGTTTCTTGTCACCTTCCGAGGACTCATTGGAAATGTAGTTTGTTATGCTTATAAATTGGTGCTGGATGAAATAAAGCAAAGAAAGAAAAGCATAATCTTCGCCTCGGAGTCCTTAATAGAATTGAAACTTCCCTTTACGATAGCTATGACATTTTTCATTATTGCTCAAATTAGCACATATAACTAAAATGCAGGTTTACTTATTTTTCCTTGCGTTATTCATTTAATCAAGCCCAAGTGGACATTGTGCCAACTACTTAATATAACGTGGGTATCACCTATATACAGCCCTTGTAGGCATATTACAAATATCCCATGCACTTTTCAATTGCCATTTGTATCATGTGTTTATACATTTTGTGTTGTTATACCTAGTATATTTTCCGGGGAATGGGACTACTAGGGCCTACAAAGCTCGGAAAGGGGGCTGCACTCCCCCCTCCCCTTACTTAATGTACCAGGCCCCAGGGAATAGGGTCCCTGAGCCCAAAATGGACTAGGGGAGAGGGGCCCTACTGATGACCCCCTCGCCGAATATTTTTTTTGAAAAATTTTGTTTTTGACCACGATCTCGCAGGAGTCCCGCTGGATCGTGGCAAAACCAACATAATTGTTTTATTTTGGCTTGTCTCTCTGGGGTCCCCATTGGGCCCCGGGGAGTTGGGTATCCCCACTATACCCTCTTATATTATTTTTATATAAAACTTCAGGACAGGGGACTAAGTCCCCGAGTCCTATTATGGCTACCAGCAACATTTTTCTCATGCTACTGGTAGCCAATCAGTGCACTCGTTCCCGCAGGAGTCTGATTCCTGTGGAAGTGAATTGGCCCAAGGAAAAAAAAAAGCTTCCTGGGACAATCAGAACACTATTTTTGAACTAGCACTCCCTCAAGACTCTCACAAAACTCTAGCGGACCTAACCATCCAGGTATACAAATAGGTTTGAACCTTAATGTCTCAAAAACTACTCAACAAATTTACACCAAATCAAAATGAGCACAATCTGTGAATCAAGATCTATCTTCCTGCCAAATTTGGTGAAATTCCGTTCTGCAGTTTTCGTGATAGCACTGCCTAAGGAAGTCTATGGAAAATGAATAGGGATTTTACGGCTAGGGCCCCCCCCCCTTTTTTTTTCTCAGCCACTGCTTGACGGATCACCCTGAAACTTTCCATGTACAAATAGGAAAAAAAGGAGCACTTTTTAGGAAAGTTTCATGGAGATTCGTCAAACAGCACCAAAGTTAAAGGCAACACACACAAAAACAAAAATCCTCTGGAGAAACACACTCCTAACTATAACTACCCAGTGGTGACCACTACTGGGCAATATATATATATTCACTGAAAATAACAAAGGTTAAATTGACATTACAGTTAGGAGAATATGTTGATGCCAACATAATGTTTTTGAACTCACAAAAAAAAACACAGAAATTCATCAGCTATAGTTAGCAGAGCTAACTGTAACTTGTGCCTTTGCCATGCAATGCTTCTGACCTCACGTATTACATCACTCACGACATGTTTTGACATCATTGACGACATCACTGATGACATTATCATTATCCAAGCTTCTTTTGTACACACTACTCTATAAACCATTATGGCATTAGAGGTCTGAAAGTAAGTTTAAAACAGCTCAGAATAATATGAAGCATCATTAATGCCATCATACATACAACTCACTTAGGTGAAGCAAGGCTGTTTTATGTGCAAGATTGACCCTATATCGCATGGGGATGGCCGGAGGGAGAGAGGGGGGTAGGGGCCTGAGAAATAAGGGTACTGAGTTATCATCTCGAAAAGGTTATTTGTTACTGTCATATATGCTACTGCCGCTGAATAACAATGCAAATGTAAAACTGAACATGATTTTGCTTCTTGGAAATCTCCATTGTATCTGTACTGAAATCAAGAAAATGACAATAAAGATCTTTATATAAAAAAAAAAAGATTGTCCCTATATCACACACTTCATGGGTAGCCGTGTTTAAATTAACAATCAACCACAGATAGAAGGATAATCCCTACTGCACGCGGTGTTCAATCTGTATACAACTGTTCAGAGAAAAGCTCCAGATACTCAACTTCTGTTACATATCTACTGCCCTAATACAGACAGCCTTTACTTGTATCGCACCCTTCAGCCACCGAACCTACAGTGAGAAATGAAGTGGATATGAATAGAAAAGTGGGTACTGTAAACAGTGTTTACTCTATGGAGAAAGTTTACTCTTTACCACACTGTTTGCAGAAAGTGAAACTCTGAGTAATACACTACAGAGTATTAAAAATAATCTACTAGGAAGAGTGTTCACTTTACAAAACTTATCCAAAGAAACATTATTCATTAAAAATCCCAAGGTCTGAAAGTGCTAGAGGTGATACTACATGCAACCTTCACACTGTGGTGAAAACTTCACAGAGAGCCCATCTTCTGAAGCTAATCAAGCACATGTACATATGTTAGTACCTGGTGCACACAGTCTTCTATATTATGTAGACATTTCCCTGCTGAATCGATTTTGTCTAAATACTCATGGCTGCTTACAATACTTAGTATCTATTACGTAGAATCTTTGCCACTTTGGAAACATTTTCTGCAGAATCAAAAAATGTGTGTGGTACATACTGGACAAAAGTTGTCACATGTATCCTGCACACAGAGTTACTCCTGAATGCAAAGATTTATATAATGTTCAATACCTCTACACAGCTATGATGCATTAGGAGTACATTTGCTTTGTAAACACTTACACCCATTAGCTGGACACAGGCTGTACAAAATTAGGTAGAGAAGTAATATGGTAGTTACCCATCACTATCTAAACTATAAAATAAACTAACACACTCATTGATGTCCTTAGTGATGTCATCGGTGAGGTCATAAATAATGTAATAGAACATGTCGAGTGATGTAATATGTGAGGTCATATGCAGTGCATAGCGGGGCACAAGTTATAGTTAGCTCTCCTAATTTAAAATTATGAATTTCTATTTTTTTTTTTACTTCAAAACGTTATGTTGGAACTGACATTCTCCCAACTATAACATCACTTTAACATTTGTTTTTTTCTGAGAATTTCCAAGGTTTTTTTTAACGTCAAGCAATATTTTATTACCAAAAGTAAAGCCATCCCCCGACGTGCACAGCCTTTGGCCATGTGGTGGTGGAGGGTGGTGTTGGGTCGTTCGACCAGCATGGCCTGCTATCAGACCCTGTGGCTAATCCCTTGCAGTCAAGCAATCCCATGCTGCACCTGCGGTCAGTCCTGCGTTCAACCCCCCACCAGTATAGAGCCCCCCTCCACCGGAGGAGGGGGGTCACGCATCCCCCTTCCTAAGCGACTACTGACCCCCGGGCGCTTTTTTTTAAAAAAAGGAGGGAGTGCCCACAGCCCCCCTCCCCAAGTCACTATTGGTACTGGAGACCCCATTCTCCCGGGGTCTAAAAATATATTATTATTAGGGAAGGGGATGCATTGTGTCCCTCCACAAACCTTAAGAGGCCCCGGGGTAACCATTCTCCAGGGCCAAATACATTATGATGGGGGTGGGGGGGGGGTATTTGCTCCCCTCCACCCTCTGCCCAAATGTGCCCCGGGAATCCCATGCTCTGGGGCCATACTTTAGTATAGGGGATGGGGGTGCACGACTCAACTCCCTGAGCCTTAAGAGGCTCTGGGGACCCCATCTCTCGGGCCAAATACTTTTACATCTGGTACAGGAGCAAGTGGCCCCATCTCCCCAAGCTCAAATGGGCCCCCAGACCAAGGGCCAAATACTTCATATTTGGGGTGGGGGGCACATGCCCCTCCCTCACCAAGCCCAAATGGGCCTCAGAGACACCATGCCCCAGGGCAATATATTAATATGGCCTCCCTTCCCGAGTCTCAATAGGCCTTAGAGACCCCATTCCCCCGGGCCAGCCGCAATTAAAAAGTGGAGGGGGTGCACAGGTCCCCCAACCCTCATTAGGCCTCAGGGACCCCAGCCCCGGGGCCATATGCAATTAAAAAGGGAAGCCACGCAGGACCCCTCCCCGAGTCTCAATAGGCCCCGGGGACCCTGCCCCCTGGGACCAAAAGCAATTATTAGGGGTAGAAGGGCATGCAGCTCCCCAACCCTTTTTCAGCCTTGGGGATCCCATCTTGGGTACCGATAGGGGAGCTCAACAGCCCCTGCGGCCCCAGCGGGCTCCCCGCATGATGTGGGAACCAGCTTGGGTCCCGCCCGGAGGAAGCAGCAATTTATGGTTGCTCTCTCTGGACGGGAGCAATATCTGTTGTTTCCCTGCCAACAGGAGTGCAGGCACAGAAACAAAAGTCTTTTCCCACCCGGCAGGAACATTTTTTTTATCTCCCGCCGGCTGGAAGCAGACATGGCTTCCCTGTCCGTGCTGCTGCAGGCAGGGAAGGCATGTTTGCTCCAGCCCAGAGGGAGATTTAAAAATGCTCCCATGTGTTTTCCTGCCGATGCTAGTGCAGGTGGGGAAACTTTTCTATCCCGGGGGTGGGCTGCTCGGGACAGAGTAATTGAGTCAGCCCCGGAGGGAGGAGTCCCCAGGGCGAATGAAGGCTTGGGGAGGGTTTTTTTTTACATTTTTTTTTACCAATCTGCCCCATGAGATGGTTTCCTTGCCCACAGGAGTGCAGGCACAGAAACAAAAGTCTACTCCCACCCGGCAGGAACATTTTTAAATCTCCCTCTGTGAACCCGCAAAAAAAACCTGATTTTTTTTGGGCCCCAGGCAGGGTCCCCTGGGTCCCCCAACAAGGCCTAGGGATGCACAGTATCCCTACCCTGCCCCCTTATATTATTTCGATTTTTACACTTCAGGACAGGGGAAAAAGCTCTTGAGCAAATCAGAAGGCTCTGTCTTTTAAAATAGGGTTCGAGGGACTCTCACAAGAGTCTCTCAAACCCAACCGTCCAGATACACAAATATTTTGGAACCATACATTTTTCAAAAACTACTGATTGGTGTAGTGACGTTCTGCAGTGTTTGCGGTAGTGCTACCTAAATCAGTCTATAGAAAATGCAAGGAGATTTTGCTGTCCTTTTATCTCGGCCTCCGCTTGACCGATCACCCCAAAACTTTCCAAGCACAAACTAAACAAAGCACTTTCTGAGAAAATTTTGGGGAGATTTGTCAAGCAGCACCAAAGTTATTAGCAACACAAAAACACATTTCCTACGGAAACAAAATCCTAACTACCCAGTGGCGTCTGCCACTGGGTAATATATTTATTCTCTGAAAAACACCAAAGGTTAAAGTGACATATACATATATATATATATATATACCTTGCTTTAAATATATTTTCTCGTGGTAGAGGCATGCATGGTAAAGGCATTATATGGTAAATTCATTACATGGTAAAGGTGGCGTGGTAAAGCATTCCATTGAACAGACAGCGCTGTACAGGCTGCCTCCCCACCATTTTCCTTTGTCAGGTCATCTGTGCTGGTAAAATTACCTGTGCTATAGTAGGACTTGTTGCTGAGGCTACTGAAGGGTTTCATCCATCTGTTGGAGATAACACCTCTCATAAGGCCTGTAACACTTCCTGTATTTTCTATTTCTTTCCTATCCCATGGTCTTCAGGGCACTAACCTCTGCTTTTATACAAGCTATAACATTAATGTTCAATCCAAGCAGAGAATGGAAGACTTGGAATTCTCTGCTGGGCTCCGGTTTTAGACCGGTAAGTCTTAGCCAAGATCTTCTTGAAGGATCTCTTGAAAGTCTGTCTTCCTTTAATAGCTCGAGACCTGTCATACTGGCCTATGTGGCACTTCCTGTCTTCGTGCCAGTTGCTGTAGTGCCACACATCTTCCTGCCTACTGAGTCCATGCATTTTCTCTCCTTGAAAGGAGCAATAGTGGCAGTGGCTGCACCCCTGACTAGGATTTTATTAAATGTGTTTGTCGTCTACAGGAAAGACCCCTGCTGGAGACGAGTCAGCCAGTGTCGATGAATAATATCTGATGAAGGAATAGTTAGTTGAGTAATAAGACCAGACAGGACAGAGTCTATGATGATATCTTTGCGAACTAGAGCTCCTGCTGGATCGGTTTGAAAGGCAAGAGCGCAAACTTGAGCTTCTGCAAGATTGTGTACTGGAGTGACATCTTCTACTCCTGTGTGGTATTTTGGGATAAGTAGGTTTAGAATGAGCAGGTGGAGGCTAGGACACCACTGGTGACTTTGGCATTTGTGCACCACCAAAAGGAACCGGAAGAGTAGGTGGTCCCAGCGAAAACCTAGATCGCCACTGCGGTAATTACTCTTGTTTGGGAGTAGGTCCTTGAATATCCTGAATCAGAGGACCTCAGAACCCATCACAAGATGGTTGAACAGTCCAGAAGAAAGTTGAAACCTTGAAAAGAAGGATCCAGAAAGCCATAAGAGAGCTGGTTTCTGGGCCTTGTAGGAAGAGGAGGAGGAGGCTGAGAACATGATCTCCCTCATCGAAGGAGGCATCAAACGCTTGGAACACCTTTGAGAGTCAATGTTGAACGGAGTACTTGAATCAATGGAGGTCTTAAAGTTGTTGCATCAACGCTGAATTGTGTCTTGATGGCGACCAAGTCTATGACTGCGAACAGGATGGGACTGCAACTGTTCTCGACTTCAGCAGGGTACATTGGCTTCTCTCATGAGATGTGGGCCTCTGGAAGGTAAATTATGTAGAGGTTGTGCAGGTCAGACTCTTTCTTGCCACAAGAAGGGCACTTAATAAATAGTGAAGGCTTTCCGACAGGAAAATGAAAAAAACTATCAGATAACTGTTGAAAAATAGTTCCAGGACTTTGGGACTGAAAAGGTTTTGAAACGGTTTGGAAAAGATTTCCAGAGCAAAAAAGGCAGAGTTTAGTTCTCCAGGATCCTGTTGCCAGGAGCCAGAAAAAACTAGAACTGCCAGTCGCGTATGGGACATAATGGGATACAGGAGGTGAGGCCTTTCAAGGCACAGTGCCAGCTTTCGCTTTACTGCAAATATGGTTTTTTTCTATAATTAAGCGCACTTGCCCACTGAAAAGTCTTGTGCATGTGTACAGATCTACATTTCTATATATTTTTTGTAAAGTGCACCTATATCCCCCATGTAGCTATGGCATTTTATTACTTAAGAATACTGATGACCATCACCTGGAAGAGAACAGGTGGGATTTAACTCTAAGTATTGTAAAGAACTGGAGAAATTTGCCCATGAGCATGACCAAGAATTGGAAAGATTCACTTGTGAGCTTAATGAAGAACAGAAGAGGTTTACCTGCAAGCATGCTGAAGAACAAGATAATTTACCTGTGAGCATGCTGGAGAACAGCATTGCTGGGAAGTAGTGGTGGAAGTACAAGACTCTTCCCATGACAAAGAATGGGCAGTAATGGAGAAACCAGCCCAACATTACAAGGCCCCCGCCTCTAATCAGGACTTGGCATCGCCCTAAAATACAAACACAGAGAAATTTTATTTACCAATAAAAACATCAACAGAATATAATGAAATACGGAGATTTATCTGACAACTGTAGTTTACATTCACGTTTATTGCATGAAATAGAAGATACATGTCCAAATCATTTGCACGGCTGACTTGTCTTCCAATGTGGGGAACAGAGACATGTTTAAAACTATAAGAATTATACCTTTTTCATCTTCCTTTAGTTTGCATCGTAAATGCAGTGCTTGAAGAAGATGAGAACAGAGAATGTGTTGTGGGCAGTGCTTTAAAGGACACACATTACGAATGGAAGGGTACAACTTACTCTCCCACTAGGCAGATGTGGTAATGGCTGAATATGAGAGAGAGGGAGAGAGAGGGAGAGAGAGGGGGGGAGAGGGGGAGGGAGAGGTGTGTGTGTGTGTCTGTGTGTGTATGTATGTATGTATGTATATATATATATATATATATACATATACATATATATATATATATATATATATATGCTACACAAAATGGGTTAGTTTCCGGGCGCGCTCAGCGCGGGTGCTCGCGGACGGCCTCACCCAAAGCCCAATGTGCTTTTTACTTTCCAAAGAATTCGCAGCACTCAGTGATTTCCAAAAATTCCGGTTTTATTTTCAAACCAGCGCTACCACACCATTTTTTAACGCGTTTCAACCACACAAGGTCTTTTTCACGGTGAGTTGGCTTTTTCTGTGTTTGTTATTTATAGTCTCTCCACCCTCTGCACATAATGATGCATGATGAGAGTTGAAGTTTTTTTCAAAAAAACATTTAATTATCATACATTTAATACATATCCTCCTTGTTGAAAGCGTGATACCTATGTGGGCATTGTTTATACAGGATGATTTGAATGTGGCTCACTCTCTCCGACAGTTTTAGTGCAAAAAAAGTTTTTTTGAATTAGTTCACAGAATGACATTTTGTAATGAATTCATTGTGTAATGTGCAACGGAGACATTGAATCTGCATTTTGTATTGTGTAGCATAACATTTGAAAGCAAGATAGATTAGTTTATCAATTTACTTCTTAAGTTCGTCAAACTTGGGTATAGTACCCTTTGTTTCTGCTGAACAGAAGTCTAAATAGATGTCCTGCATTTGTCCATTCTATCACTGGCTTTAAGGTAAGTTCAGTACATTCCTTACTGCCTGAATGGTTTACTATATTATATTTAATACCACTAACTTGCATGACACATTTAACAAGATTTTACAAATAGTTTGTCAATTACGTTATTAAACACAATGATGTAGATCAGTTCCCCAACTATTGCTTTATAAATGCACAAAAAGCTCTTCGTCCATATTGAGACCTGTCGGAGCCTTGGTTTTAAGTCTAATGATGTATCGTGATTCCATCTGTCTCAGTTTTTTTGTTCTGTCGCCACCACGTTCATTAGTTGGAATTGTGTCCAAACCAAAATACCTCATAGATCTCCAGTTCGCATTTTGGCATTGGTTCATGTGTCTTGCTGTCGCATAGTTGGTGTCCTTATTCTTAACGGCACGTATGTGCTCTAGTATCCTCTTTTTCAGCATACATGTCGTGCTACCAATGTACTGTAGTCCACAGTGACATTGAATGATATATACCACGTGTCGTTTTGCATGTAATGCTGTGTTTAATCAATATGGTTTTACCATCTTTGTCATTTATTTGCTTCTTGTTCTCTCCAATCTTACACGCTTTGTAGGTGTTGCATTTAGTGAATCCTTTTCTTGCCTCCATTAGCCAGTTGTTTGTCATAGTGGTAGTTGTTGTTTGCAGATGACTACGAACTAGCTTATCTTTCAGTGACTGAGGTTTTTTGTAAGTCACTGATGGGCGAGTACCCAGCATGTCTCCTATATCTGGATCCTTGTTAATCAAATGCCAGTGTTTCTGTATTGAGTTGATGATCTTTTTACTCTCTTTGCTGTAGGTCAGAATTAGTCTTGGTGCTTCTTGATTTTCCCTTTCAATAGCTTTCTTTTTGGGAATCAGGGTTTCAGCACAGGTTTTTGTTCTTACTTTTTGCAAGCTTGTGGTCAAATCTTTTTGCTTGTATCGTCTTTTCTTCATCCTCGCTATTGTTTCATTGTACTGATATTCTGCGTCTTCATCCTTGGAGCAATTTCGACGCATTCTTATTAGTTCTCTATACGGGATACTCATTAGAAGAGACTTAGGATGGAAACTTTCTCCATGAAGCACACTGTGGTTGCTGTTTTATTTCTAAATAGCGTGGTATGTATTGTACCTTCTTCCACATAGACATGTGTGTCCAGAAAATTTATTTTAGATGGGTTGATGGTACAGGTGAACGATAGTCCAATGTTATTCTGGTTAAGTCTGTTGAAGTATTGCATAAAATCTTCTGTACTCCCGTCCCATATTATAAAAAGGTCATCAATATACCTGACCCATAATACAATTTGATCAAGTTCTTTGTGATTTTCTGGGCCCCATGCCATTTCTTTCTCCCACCATCCCATTGTGATATTGGCATAATTTGGGGAAAATTAAATGCCCATGGCTGTCCCACATTTTGATGAAATAGTTCATGGTTAAATAAGAAGACGTTATTAGTCAGGCACATTTCAATCATTTTCAACAGCATATTTGAGTGCTCTAGTTCACTTATGTTCCTTTGTTTCAAGAAATAGTTGCACGCCTGCAAGCCTATTCTGTGTTCGATTGAAGTATAAAGAAAAACAACGTCAATTGTTACCATTTTGTAGTTTTCATTCCAGTCCATTTCGGATAGGGTACGTAAGAAGTCTCTAGTGTCTTTAATGTAAGAACTAAGACTCTGTGCAATGGGTGCTAGGTATGAATCCACATATGTTGACATGTTCTCGTAAATGGATTCACAGGATGAGACAATTGGTCTTCCAGGGGGGTTGACCAATGTTTTGTGGCTTTTTGGCAGGAAGTATATTGTTGGCATCACAGGTTGTTCTTTTAGTAGGAATAGATGTTCTTCCTTATTGCTTAGTTTCAAATTCTCCCACTCATCCAGCTGATGCTCCAGTTCTATTATCATCCGGTTAATGGGATTAGATGGTAACTTAGTGTACTTTTCTTGGTCGTTTAATTGCCTATATGCTTCCTGCAAATAATCACTTCTGTTTTGGAGGACTATATTGACTCCCTTGTCGGCGGGCTTGATTATTAGTTGATCATTGTTAGTTAGTCCTTTCAGAGCTCGTCGTTCCCCACAGGTTAAATTCTCAGTTCCCGATTGTCTAGATGTTGTTATTTTTTTCAATTCTCTTGTTATTGCATTCGAGAACATGTCAAACTTGTTACCTGGAGAGAGGTTTGGACAGTATTTAGATTTCCTTTTGAACTTCCTGAACTTATGTTGGTCAGTTTCTATTGTGAGATCTTGTAGTATATCCCCTTCTGTCATTTCATCTTCATGGAGATTATACATAAGATCAAACATATTTTTCAGATCAGGTATTTGTTCAATTGTTAAATCTATACTTTTTGGCTGTTTTTCAGTTGTTACTGTGGGCGTTCCAGGTAGTTTGTTAGCATGGATTTTAGCCAATTTAAGTTTCCTTATGTACTTATAAACATCGATTTTAGTATCCACATAGTTGAAGTGGGTTTCTGGACAGAAGGAGAGTCCTTTGTTCAAGAGTGACTTTTCATTGTCCTTTAGTACATAATTGGAAAGATTGACTATTAAATTGCTTTCTTCAATATGAGTTATTTTTTCTTGGTGCGATCTCGCAGAGTGTACTGTCTTCTTTTGTTTAGATCTTCTGGTTTTCCTAGTGCTTTTGAGGACTTTGTATCCCCTCTGCCACGTCCTCTGCCTGCCCCTCTTCCTGTCCCTCTCCCCCTGGTCATTGATGCATCCAAATGCATGAGTCTCATTTCTTCTAAAAAAAGTGGGTTTGGCTGGGAGGGTTGCGGTGATTGTTCCTTCCCCCTCACTGATATCTGATTCGCTTGTCATTTCTCCAGAGGTAGCTTGTGTCATTTTGCTTGGAAAGTTTTGTTTCAGTACTTCAAACCTTTTTGCAAAAGTGAGGATCCTACCATATTTATAATCCATTTCGTCCCTATGGAACTTCCTCTTTTTCCTCTCCTGAATTTCTTCTTCATATTTTTCTAGTCTAATTTCCATATCTTTTCTTAATTTAATTAGCTCCTCTTTTTCTGGACTGCTGGATATTTTGGATTCCATTTCCTGTATTGTAATGTGCACTTCGTCAATATCCAATTGAGCATACTTTATAAGAATCTTCATCATATTAATGGAGCATTGGGTGTTATTGTGTACCCATTCTTCCAGTAATTCTGATCTAATGTCAGGATGAGTGGGCATTGTGAAGATCCTCAAGCCCCAGGGAAGTCGGTTCACCTCTACATACTTTTCAAGAGCTATCACTTCCCAGCTCTTGTTAATTTCCTTTTTGTATAACCTTTCAACTTGGAAAAACATTTGTTTCAATGAGCCTCCTTCATTGCGCACTGATACTTGCTCAGAGCCAGTCGTGTTTTCATTTAATGTTGCTGATTGAAACATTGTTGCAGCTTTTGCCGCTCTTTTGACTTTACGTGCCTCCATTCCACTATGGTTTATATGTTTTGTACTCTTAAGTGGTTTTAGATGCATCGTTTGTTAATTCTTTGTTACACCACTACGCCTGCACGGGTCATCTGTTATGTTCCAATTGCTGTTTTAACACGATTTCCCCGTTCGTCAGTTGCACGTTTGTTCGGCTTGAAGTTAGATAGTATTCTTACTCCGATTACTCACTTAGAGACTTGTTTGCCACATCCTTGTTATTATTATTCATGCCACACGCCTTCAAACAATGTAGCGCATATTTTCAATATTCCGTGCCAGAACGCCTTCCGGCACCCTAGGAATCACTACTCTACATGTCCAGAGGGAGCGGGTCGAGCCTGCAGTGTTTCGCCCGCCTTGTTTCCCAAAATGTATCACACGTACAAGCCGCTTCGGCAATCAACACAGTTCGTTTTCCCCAACTGGGCTTACCCTTCATGTGAAACCTCCAACACGGCGGCACCCTCTGGTCCCGTCCTCTCGGCGCTTCAACTTCGAGTAAGTTCCTTTCTTTTGCGTTGTGCCGGGCGCTGCCCAGCAGGGCCGGACTGGCCGTAGTGGGCACCGGGAGTTTCCCCGGTGGGCCGCCAGGGTTGGGGCCGGTTTTGGACCCCTGGGGGACGTTTTTGTTACCGGGGGCCGGCAATATCGGCCCCCTGTAACAAAATCGGCCCTGGAAAATAGCTCGGCCGCACTCCCCCCTCTCCCCCATGGGGGGCCGGCTGATCAGTTTGCCAGGGCCGGTTTCGGTTCCCAGTCCGGCCCTGCTGCCCAGATGCAATGTCTGTTACACAAAATGGGTTAGTTTCCAGGCACACTCAGCGCGGGTGCTCACGAAGGGCCTCACCTAAAGCCCAATGTGCTTTTTACTTTCCAAAGAATTCGCAGCACTCAGTGATTTCCAAAAATTCCGGTTTTATTTTCAAACCAGCGCTACCACACCAATATATATTTATATGCACATTTCATTGGAAAAAACTAAGTTTAAAGGGACGTTATAGTTAGGTGAAAATGTCAGTTACCCCTTTAAACTAACAAAACCACTGAAATTCTCAAGGAACTGTAACTTGTGCCCTAAAGTAACTATAACTTGCACCCCCACAATGCAGTGTTGTCATCAATGATGTCATAGAACATGTCATACGTGATGTGAGTATGGAAGATAATTAGCAGTGCAGTGCATGGCGAGGTGCAAGATATATTTACTGGCGGTCCCCACCTTTCACTAATGTGCTGTTCACAGTGCAGACTTAAGTTCATACATTGACAATGAACAGCACATTTGCTGTAACAGGAACACTATCCTGGTGTGCCCCTAAAGCACACAGCTAAAGGTGCATTGCAGTGCAAACATGGAAGGTGTGCTAGAACTTTAATTCGAGCCCAGGTGCTTACAATTCACTGATGCCTTGTGCTGGCAGCTGCCTCTCAGGCTCAGTTCGTTTTGGAGACTATGCAGAGTTGGATACAGACTAAAGCTTTGTCACTTATATTCCATAGATCAAGATAACAAGCTGAGGAGGGAGAGGGGTCAATAACGACTTCACTGAAGGTCATCAGGATGCAGAACCAGCACTACAAGTACGTTATCATTTCTTCTGCATCGTATTACTTTCATTGATAGACTGAGTAGCAAGGAAATCACTAATATCCTGTGGCTCTCAGATATAAGTACTATCAGTGAGTAACATTTCTTCTGCATTGTAGGATCTTCATTGATAGTCATACATGTTAGAATAGAGAAGCAAGCAAATTATCCCCAACATCCTATGGCTTTCAGCTATAAGAGATAAAAGACCGCAAGTCTTAAAGTATGGAAATTCGACACTCAAAATGTATTAAGCGAAAAGAATCTTAAGGGTGGCCTGACCTATACTATAGTCTGCTCTTTTGTCAGATTCAATGCTACTGTGACTGCCAAATTTGTGAAGAGATTTCCAAGAAGACACTTTACAAATTACTCCCAGTAGGTTACTCTTTAGCCAAACTGTAGTTGCCAGATTCCCTCTGCAGGAATGAACCCTGGGCTTTGCTGGCAGAAATGGATTGAACAATTGGTCGAATGAGGATATACAGGCAATAATCCGATGAGAATACAATTGCTTAAAGGAGACTAAGTCTTTACGCATGGGGCCATAATTAATGAACATTTGGATTACCTTTCAAAGGCTTTTGATCTCACACAATAAATGAAGGTTGTGTTCAGCTCAGAAATTTACTCATGAACCCTACAGAAGAAAAGGATTCATTCATCTATGAGCATGACGAAGATTAGGAGGGATTTGCCTGTCAGCATACTGTAGAACAGGAGGATTTGTTGTGAAAATGGTGAAAAACAGGAGGGCTAAAAAAACTGGAAGAGTGATGGATGGATTATTATTAAATTCTGAGGCTACCTTAGGCAAAAAGAAGGATGGGTTCTCATGACTACCCTTTTTGAGAAGGAGACAGTATAGGGTTCCACAGCTGAAAGAGCCTCTAGTTCACTAACCATGCATGCTTAAGTAACAGTACTACATGCTACCTTCTATATTAGATCCTGCAATTAAGCCTTGTGGATGTTTTCCAAAGGAGGATCCATTAATTTGGAAAATAGAAAATCAAGTTCCAAAGGAGGAGAAGATGTTCTTATTAGTGGAAAAAACCTTTAATCTTTTGAGTAAGTCCTATGTCACTAGAGTCTTGAAGAAGGAAGGCCTTTTCTTCATGCTGTTAAAGCTGTAAGATTGGCTTTAATCAAAGAAAATCATAGTTTAGCCTTAGCCACGAATAATATGTGTAGCAGAATCACTTTTTCTTGCTTGATATGAGATTATAATTTTGCTGTTGGCACACTAAGCAAAATCACTTCCATTTGAAAGCATGGGAGGAGCGGGAATTATTGGACATTGGTAACAATAAGAAATACAGGAAACAATCTAACGAAAAGTCTGATTGCATCGACAAAGGTAAGCCTGTGCGTATGGGGCTTTAATGAATGTAAAACTGGGTAAACTTGAAGACTTTTGGTCTTTTTCGATAAACATGCAAAACCTTTCCACTGAAAGAATGCTTTGCTCAGCCCCCAAATCAGAAATTTACACATGACCATACAGAAGAAAAGGGTGAATGTACCTGTAAGCATGGTGAAGAATGGGAGGAGGTGCCTGCGATAATGATAATGAACAAAAGGTCTGAAAAACTGAAGTTATGGATTGAATAATATGAAATTTAGAGAATATTTTACTTTAAAAAAAGATGGGTTCTCATCACTATCCTATTTGAGTGGAATATAGTATAGGGTTCCACAATCAAAAGAGCTTACATTTCACTAACCTTGCCCACTAAAATAGCAGTAACTAATAAGGTTGCTTTAATCCTCAGATGCTGCAATTGCGCCTCTTGGAAGTGGACAAGAGGAGGTTTCATTAATTTGAAAGTACTAGATTTGGTTTCCAAGTCTGAGAAGGTGCTTTTATTGGTGGACAATCCTTCTTTAAACATTCAAGGAAATCCTTATCACTGGAATCTTGACGGAAGAAGGGCCTGTCTAATAAGGGCCTGTCTAATAAGGGCCTGTCTAATAAGGGACTGTCTTTTCTGTATGCTGATAGAGCAACAAAATAGGCTTTAATAGATGAGAATGGCATCGGAGTAAGCATGGAAGAATCACTTTTCATGTATGATATGTGATCATAATTTTATTATTGACACCATAGACCAACTTTCTTCAATTTGAAACATAAGAGAGCCTAGTTGCTGACCTTTTAGCTTCCTTCTGGATATCCGTACAAGACTTAGGAAAATTCAAGTGTCCAGATTGCCTCATTTCAGGAGGCATGCTATCAAACTGACAAATGTGAAGAAGTGTGGAAATCACCAGGGGGCTGTGGCCAACCACCGACTAAGATGGACACTTCTTAGAGTGGCTCCGTAGCTCAACTGCCTAATCCCCTAACATCCGTTAATTTATCCGTCCCCAGCCGCAATCCAACAGAGTATCTTTGCTGGCAGGCTACTGGGGATGCCAATGAACCTGCTATTTCCAAGCTGCGGTGGCTAAGGAGGGAGATCAACATTGTGGCCTAAGCAGCGAGGTGAGACCATGGGCTCAAGTTCGGCCTGCACAGCGACAGCAGCGCCAAGAGCCATTACAGCCGCAGGAGCTGCCGCTGCCGAGACCTCGTACATCCAGCTGCAGGGGAGCAGGTCCTGTGCTGTGCAGCTGCCTCCTGGAGAGGACTAGTCCCCGGGGTGAGCCACAGCCTTGGGAAGACGCAGCTCACTTGCACATCTTGCAAATGCACCGGTCTGGTGGGGTGGCTCTGTCGGTAACTGAGGGGGATGAAGCTCGGGTGATGGAAGAGCTTCAGCAGCGGCCATCTCTGGTGAGCAGAAATGATGGGTCAGCTGGGGCAGAGGCAGTCTAGTGAAGATTGCGGTGACGACCCAGTGAAGCACTGAATACACCAGCGATCTGTGGGCAGTGGAGGATGGTGCCTCAGACTGCTGCACTGCCACTCACCCATAACCCATGCTAGCCTGAGCGGTAAGTGCGGGGTGCTGGAGTTGCACAGAGAGTGCGAGATGTGCGTCACCCATCGAAGACACTGCGGTGCTGTAACTGACTTGACCCATTGTGCAGCGGCCTTCCGAACGGGTCGCAGGGCTGCTGGCCATTTATTCAGCGGGTGCCGCCAGAGACCAAAATCTGCACTGACCTCACAGCTGTGGGGCTCTACTCCTTACGTTGCATACCCGACATGGGACTATGGAGACTTGCATCCTGGCATTCCCCTAGCACTTCAGGCCCAGCAGGATTTGTCACCTAAATTTAATGTGGGCTCCCTGTCTGGCAGTAAAAGGCCCTCAAGAAGTTAGTGGTGGTGGTTTTGGGGAGAGGTGTACACAAGGTGAGAAACCTGACGGGCCATATGGAGTGCTCGTGAGCACCCACAGGCAGGCAGCAGCGAGTATCCCCGTAGCTCCTGTGCCTCCCCTTGCTCTCACGAACCTTCTTTTACCATGACAGGCGGCAAAGGAGTGAAGAGCTCCCAGCAGACCAAGCTAGATAAATATGCCCTCCCTAAGGGACCAGTAACTCTGGAAGTTTCCCAGGAGCAGCCACCTCCTGCTGCCCAGCTGGCCCAGAGGGGGAATTCTTGACACTGCACTATAATATGGCGGCAATCCATGGAGTGCGTACAGTCTTGGAAGCATGAACAGACTCGGTCACGTCGGAGGTCTCGCTAGTGAGAGCGGACCTCTGTCATATGAGCACAAGAGTAAAAGAGGTGGAGGACTCCACGGCCACTCTTCAACAGGACACTGCAGCCCTGAAGGTTCAGGTCAGTGAACTGCGTGCCACAAGCTAAACCCTAGAGTCCTGACTAGAAGACTACTAGGGCAGGTCAAGGCACAACAACATGCGCATAATTGGGGACCCGGAGCGGTCGGAGGGGCCTGCGGTGGACTTATTTGTGGAGGGCCTCATACTCAAAAAACTACAACCCAGCGGCCTCTCTAAATACTTCTCAGTGGAACAGGGTCACAGAGTTCTGGTGGATGATCTAAACCAGGAGCTCCCCCGTGCCCGATAATAGCCCGCATTTTTAACTCTCAGGACCGGGACATGGCGCTTCAGACTGCCCGCAGCGCCCCTTCAGTGACTTATGAAAACGCAAACTTAACTTTCTTCCGCGACTTCACACTCAAAGTCCAGAAGCAACGCCATAGCTTTCTAGTAGTTAAGAAGGCCTTGAAAGACAGAGAAGTAAAATACTTGTTGTTCTTTCCAGTGAAGCTGCGAGTAGAGTCTGGTGGGAAGCCATGGTACTTCTCGACCCCTGAAGAAGTCTGGGAGTGTCTCGATGGATGGAGGACAGTAGGAGGCGCCGGTCACAGAGCAAAGCAGGGATGACGTGGGCAGCGACCTGAAATGTCAGCTGGGCAGAGAACAAGTGAGAACGGCCAGGAAGGGGAAGAATCACTGCGATGGAACAATCCGTCCACCTGACGCAAACAGCCGGAGACTGCGGGACAACATCCACTGACAGCAGTCCGGTGGACCATTGAGGCATGGATGTGGACCACATGCCCACTGGGGCGGGCCCCACCAGAGCGGACCACACCGTGACTTGGGGCCTGTTGGGGACGGCAGCTCCGAGACTCTTCATGATCCTATGGACCATTGGTTACAGTATGTTTCTTTCCGCATGGGGTGACAGGTGGCAAGCTTATAGGATAGGCCACTGTCTCCTTAGTTTAACACGTTTAGTTGGGGCGACAGGCGCTCTGCAAAGTTGGGGGGTTCACTACTAGTAGTTTTGACATGGCGCCTAGTGTCCCGATTGGGAGGGAGGGAGATGGGCGGGCGGCAAGTTAGTTTGTTCTGTTTGTTTGGTTCAGTTGATTGAGTGGCAGCAAGCATTTTTCACCACACTAGACGGAACTTTGTTACTCAATGCGTATGGTCCGCTCCCGGCCAATTGATGCCGTCATGGGGAGTAAAGGTGTATTCCTATTTAGCAGGAGACAATGGCGGCTAAGAGGAGTGCTTCTGAAATTCGCCTACTGTCCTGGAACGTAAACGGCCTGGGGGATAGAATTAAACGTGGGGTGGTGCTTCAATACGTAAAACGACATTCCCCTGATGTGATCCGGATACAGGAGATGCACCTTATGGGTAATGCCTGCAAGGCCCTAGATCGCTGAGGGTATAAGATGGTTGTCCACGCCAGGTTTACCTCCGGTTCCAGTGACAGGGATACTTCTTAGGAAATAATTACCACTCACCATTAATCAAATCTGGTCTGATACACTTGGCAGATACGCAGCCCTTTTGGGGATGTGGGAGGGAGAGACGATTAACATTCTATCCGCCTATGCCCCACCGACTGCATAGCAGCACCTTCCCCAATTTGGGCGCTCTCCTGCTGGGGGTGCACGATGGGGAGCTCCTTATGGGGAAGAATTTCAACACAGCACTTTGTGACACCACGGACTGCATGGCTCTGAGACAATCGAGGACCACAAATTCCCAGTTTGCAGACTTCCTCTTAGCCATGGGATTGATTGACGTGTGGCGGGCCATTAATCCTATGACACAACACTTCACATTCCACTCGGAGCACACAGCAGCCTCTCTTGAATCGACTACATACTCACATTGGCTTACCGAATTCCTGTGATGTCGGCCATCTGGCTAGGGGCATTTCTGATCATTCCCTGTTATTGTCAATCTACAGTCTGGGCAAGTTGGAAGACTGAAGGGCCATTACGCTCAATCCTTGGTACCTTAAGATCCCAGGTGTTGGAAGGGGCCTGGTAAAGGCCACAGAACGCTACTTCGCAGAAAATGAGTCCTCTGTAGTCTCTTCCCAGACTCTATGAGAGGCTTACAAAGCCATTGTTAAGGGGCAGGCGCTCTCCGTGATAGTAGGGCACAAGAGAGACAAGAGGGCCGCGATAGAGACGCTTGAGCGTTGAGATCCTAGACCTCGAGGTTAAACTGGTGGGTGATGAGTCTGGAGATGCTAAGCACCTCTTAGGCCTCAAACAGCAGGAGTATAGAGATATAGAGTCGGCTAAGG
Organism: Calotriton arnoldi; assembly: GCA_963921515.1. Classification (NCBI taxonomy): domain Eukaryota; kingdom Metazoa; phylum Chordata; class Amphibia; order Caudata; family Salamandridae; genus Calotriton; species Calotriton arnoldi. The sequence goes on along the minus strand of CAWUFW010005313.1, from coordinate 171,319 downwards.
CCGGACATCGAGCGACACGATATTGCATCTACGAAGTGGGGGACAAAGTAGGGAAATTGATTGCATGGCTAGACAGGCGTGAAAGGGCAAACTGATGGGTAACTGACATTTGCTCTGAAGACACCTGAGAGATACACAAGATATAGCTGACACCTTCGCTACCTACTACTCCCGTCTCTATTCCCCCACAGACACGGCTACAGCGGAAGACTCCTGATACTTATTAGCTGACACACGGCTCCCAACGCTCTAGAGGGAGGATACAGCTCTTATGGATAGTGATCCTACTGAAAGTGAGGTTGCCCAAGCGATACGGAGCTTACAATTGGGCAAAGCAATGGGCCTTAATGGCCTGACGATAGAGCTCTAGAAACTCGCAACAACCACCATAGTGCAGTATCTGTTACGGATGTACATGGAGAGACGGCGACGGGGCATACTTCCCGGATTAGCTTCAATAGTGGTTTTCCATAAAGAGGGTAGGCCACCAGAGAGTTGTGCCTCTTACCGACCTATATCGCTCCTAAACGTCGAAGTCAAAATTCTTGCTAAACTTCTGGCGTCCTGGCTTATTCAAATTATTTTGAAACTGGTACATGCCGATCAATTCAGCTTTATGCTCAGACGCAATACGGCCCTCAACTTACGACGGCTTCATGGAGTGCTGGGTTGAGTTGATAGAGTCCGAGAAGATGCAGTAGTCCTCTCCCCTGACGCCTGCACGGCCTTCAATACAGTTGTATAGCCATACCTTTTTGCTGTATTGGAGCGAATGGGCTTTGGTCCCAAGTTTCTAACCTGCTGCGGCTTCTCTACACTGAGCCCCTAGCCCAAATTGTAATCAATGGGAGGACATCCAGTGTATTTTCCCTCCAGCGCAGGATCAGACAAGGTTGCCCGCTCTCACCACTCCTTTTTGCCCTGATTCTTGAACCTCTGGTGGCCTGGGTTCGAACAGATCCACTGATCCGCAGGCTGCGCTGGACGGAGGAGTGGGAAAATAGGTTCACTCTTTATGCCGATGATGTCCTGCTGTACATCGCGGACCCACAATTCTCCCACCATAGAGTATTACACATCTTCACTAACGTTGGTAAATATTCGGGGTACATAATCAACTGGTCTAAATCCATCATATATGTCCTGCAAGGTCGGACACCCCACCTCCCGGCGGAATGTGAGGCCTGGATAGCGACCGACGGGGTTCGATACCTTTGCATATGTGTCACCACTGACCCTGACTTACTCAGCGCCAGAAATCTCAAGGGCCCTTTGATGCGACTTAAGAGTGACGTCCAACACTGGAGATCATTACCACTCTCATTGCTCGGGAGGGCGGCGCAGTTCAAAATGATGACTTTGCCACGTTTTCTCTACGTGCTACAGAACATGCCATTCCCAGTTCCTACAGCTTTCTTTAAGGCCATAGAGGGTGAAGTCAGAACACTGCTATAGGATAGAGGGCCCTGACGAATAGCTTTTGTCAAATTAACACGAGGTTGGTACGATGGTGGGATAGCTCTACCAGACAGTCAGAGATACTACTGGGCGGCACAACTGGCGGTCATTAACCAATGGGTTCACCATCCCGTAGATGAGCCAGCGTACCATATGGACTGTCATGTTCTACGCCCAGGGAGATATTTGCGTGCCCTCTACATCAACCCGAGGCACATGACCTTCCTGGGGCCCACAGCATTCACGGTCCGAATCTGGCACACAAACCTCAAAACACTGGGTGTGGGGGGATAGGACCACCCAGGTCACACCATTGTGGGAATCCGCTAGGTTGGTCACTCTGGGCACTCGATCCGGCTTCGACAAGTGGCATCTCATAGTACTTTCTAAAGTGGGGGACCTTTGGGCCCAAGGTGGGGTGGTCCCTTTCTGATCTGCAGAGGGATTACAAGCTGGTGACCTCGGAGACCTTCAGGTACCTCCAAATCCGTCACGCTCTCCAGGCAGTGATTCCCCGAGGGGCTGACCTCCCTGAATCGTCGCCCCTTGAGGATAGATTGATCGATGATCACCTGTCCCGCAAAGCAATCTCCCTTACACACCGGACGTTGATCAACAACTCACCAGACCCACTCCTTCGCCTGCGGGACCACTGGGATTACGACCTGGGAGGCCTAGCGGATGATGAATGGCCGGAGGCCCTGGCCTCCCCCAGAGAAGTGGCCATTAGGGCGGGGTTCCGGTTGGTACAACTTAAAGTACTCCATAGATCTTACCTCTTTTGCAACATGATGGACAAAATGGGCAGAGTGTCTGATGCAAGCTGTCGTAGGCAGTGTGGCTTGGAAGGGACCTTCTTCCTCATAATTTGGGATTGTCCAGCAGCTCAAACCTTCTGGGTAATCAGTGGTGGCGTGCATGAATGATGTATGTAGGAGTGACATTCCGATCTCCGCCAAATGGTGCCTTTTCAGTGTGTGGGATGCAACAGACCTGAACCGCATGGAACAGATTTGGATGACCTTGGGCATGGTGATTGCCAAATGTAACATAGCACGCATGGGGGGGGCAACGTCCGCACCACTTCTAAAGTACTGGAAAAGGGACATGGATTTGTGCATGGTCGCCGTGAAAGTGGTGTACGAAAGCTGGGGTTGCCACAGAAAGTAGGAAAGGGTCTGGGGCAAGTGGAATGTTTACAGAGGAAGCCCCTGTACCACCCCATTACAGCTACTAATGGAGTCACCCTTCCCTGGGGTGGCACCCCTGACGCATGGGAGACAGGGGAGGGACCGGGGAGTGAGATCATTAACAGCATAACTGCAGTTGGTTCACTCCGCATCTGCGCATATGACTACCTGTGGTGTACTTGTTTACTTATTGCTTGCTGGAAGTTTAATAAAAGAGGTTTTAAAATAAAAACATGAAGTCTGGAAATCACCATTCCCGGAGTCATTCCTGAGCAGTTCGAATTGTTTTTGTTTGGAAGCACCACAACTTCAACAAAACCGGTGAAAATGGAGGCATGTGACGAAAATCCCAGAGCAACTTTCCTCACCTGCTGATCAAAAAGGCATTGCCCAGGAAGCAAGGTTCTCATCTCCTGGAGGCGAAGCCTGGGCATTTGGTTTGTCAGCTGCAGCAATCAGGTCTCTTCCGGGAACCCCCTTATATTTGGGGTTCCAGAGTTCTTGAATTACAGTATTGTCTAGCTCCCAAATGTTTGTCTACCCCCATTTGTTGTTTTCTCTGAAGTACCTGGTGAGAAATCTGCTTTTTGATTCTGAACTCCAGGAAGATGGATTGCTTTGATCAATAGCTTCCTAGCTAAAAGCTACAATCAGATTTTTGTTGAGTGACCTCTGCTTCCACTTCCTTGAACGGCAGGTCAGGATCAGATACCTCACAGTTTAAGTAGTGCATTATGGTGAAGTTGTCTGTTTGCACCGGAATTTGATCCATTTTCAGAGAAGGGAGGAATGCATTCAAAACTAAGCTAACTACCCTGAGCTCTAGGAAATGGATGTGTTAAGAGTTTCCTTTTCAGTCCTTTGGGCCTGCACAGACCGATTGTGTAGGTGAGCTCCCTAGTAGAACAGAGAGATGTCTGTTGCTTTCATTTGAGAAGAAAGTTTGTTGCAAAGTCAACTTCAAAAATGGGCTGTTCTTCTTGGATCACCAGGTGAGGGACTGGGTAGCTATATGCGACAATTGTAGTTGGTTATCCCACTTGTTCTCTCTCCCTCCATCTATCTGGTCCAGTGGTCATCTAGACATTGTAGTAGAGGTCTCAATTGCAATGTTGCATTTGCAATGCAAGAGGCCATTGAACCCAGTTGCGCAGAAACTTGATGCACTGTAGAATTTGGAGATTTCCTGAGCTATTGATATTTCTCCCAAATGAAAAAAACTCTGCCCTCTGAAGGAAATTACAATTTCTCTTTTGTCCAGAATTGATCCAAGGTTTGCTAGGGTTTGGAATGGGATCATGGCTGATTTTTTAAAACTTACCTTGCAAAGTCAGAAATGTAATAAGAGGATTGTAGCATGAAGGTCCTTTTGCATTTTGACTGGAATGACAGTTTTGATTAGTCAGTCGTCCAAACACTGGCATACGAATATCTTTTGACAAAGAAGATGGGATGCAAACTTTAGACCAAAGTATAGAAGCATGTACTGGAAATGTGACTTTCCTACCACAATCCAAAGGAACTTCCTGTGCTTCTTTGCCACTTGATTGTAGAAGTAAGCATCTTCAATATCCACCTAACTCACCCAGTCTCTTTTCCTGAGAGAGAGTGAAAAGTTGATGTAGTGCTTGGCATGCTAATTCTCTCCCTCTTGATCCATTTGTTGGCGAGGCAAAGATTCAGAATGGGTCTGTAGTTCTTCAGGCCTTTTTCTGGATTAGAGAGTATCTAGAACAGATGCCTTTTCCATTAGACGATAGGAAACGGGTTCTTTGAACAAGTTACTTACCTCAGGTAACAATCTTTCATTGGATACTCTATCTAACCGCAGATGCCTCACTTGCAAATAATCCCGAGACGTCAGACTGGATCCGGAGACTTTCAGGGTACTTCTCCTGTGCACCGCTAGGTCGCATTGTGTGGCTCAGTGCTGAAACTGTTCTGCACCAGAAGTGATGAGTGGAGCTGCTTATAAGCATCACCAGTGTGTGGTTATATCACTTCCTTTCTAGGCTATCCATGCCCTTAGATGCACAGCCCATTAGCAGGACCAGTGTGCAGATCTCTAAATTTGTGACCTTTTTGATGGAAAAAAGAGCCCAGTTCACAGAATGGGGATGGTGGGAGGTTTGTTGAGGACAGTGGAGTTCGAGTATCCACCACAAAGATCGTTACTGAAGGTAAGTAACTTGTTCTGATGGATACTTCTAATCCCAGATTCTTCACCTTGTGAATTGATACCATAGCAGTATCTCCCAAGGTGGTGGATCTGTGAACTGGCTCAGACAAAAAAAACTCCTCCAAGACAAAGCGGACAAAATGCCCGTCTTGATGGACTCGATTGCCAAGGCAGTAGTGCTTAATGAACGTATCAACATCCAAGTTTCCGCTTGAAAAATGTCCAGCAGAGCTACTCCACGTGTAAAAGCAGCGGTAGTAGCCTGAGCCCAGGTGGATGAGCTCATAAGCCCTTCGACGGCTGCTTCTTCGCCAGTGCGCAGTAAATCTTTATGCAGAGAACAATTCATTGAGAGATGGTCAGTGTTTGCACTGCTTTGACCTTCTTTGCTCCAGAAAACCCTACAAAGAGCTGATTGTTCACGTGATGTTCCTTTGTACGATTGATATAGAAACTCAATGCCCCTTTAGGTTATAATTGATGTAGTATCTCTTCCTCTTTAGAGCGGTGAGGAGAGGCAAAGGACTTCAGAAGGGTGACAGCTTGACCGACATGAAAAGGAGTAACTAACCTGAGTAGAAATGAAGCCCTGGTCCTTAGAACCAACTTGTCAGGAAAAAAGGTGGATTAACAGAGAGAGTCTGAAGAGAGTCTGAAATTGTCAGATTTGAAAAATTCTTATTATGGGTGAAAGGCTTCACTATATGTTGGGGAATAAACCATGACTTCTTCCCTAGTGTAAGGAGTAATTGGTGACCCATAGAGCAAAGAGAAACAGCTTCCCAAAATAAGAGGATTTACATTACATGTTATGGATAGAGCCAGAGTTATCCTCATGTAACCAATAATGCATTTCAGCATCCTTATTCAATCCATTGTTTACAGTATGATATCTGAGGCTCAGTTCACTTTCTCTTCTGCAGAGTCTTAGCTCCCGATTCCCACCCCTATGGTGTTTGGTGATAATCTCTATTCCTGCAGAAGAAAAGGATTTATTGTTAGGGGGTAAGGGTGTACTTTACATGTCCTGACCGTAAAACACACATAACTACCATTTTTATTGTGGAAGAACTTGGCTGCCAAATTGGCAAGTGCAGGTTAACCCTCAGCTGTGCTAACTCCTGAGCGGTGAGACCAAAGTGGGCACTCCTAGGTATCAAACAACTTGTTACAATAAGCGCCACTTGTATCTCAAGTCGAAATTAATGTAACTTGTTGCAGTGTGCAGCTTTAGCAAAGCTGCCACTTTCTTTCCTTTAAAATTCCTGGGCCGTCCTAGGAACACATGGAGCCTGTTCCACAAGACAGCTTTCTGCCCTCCAGGAGAGACATGCCAACGACTCTCAGGAAGGAGAACAATGAGGGATTGCAGGTCAGGGAGGTGTCACCTCCCTCCTGCAGGAAGACACTTGGGTGTTACCCCCAGAAGGCAGGCTTCAAAGGAGAAGCTGCCTTTGAAGGGCAGATGTGCAACACCAGAGGGGAGGGCTGCCCTATTGTTTAGGTAGACAGGCTGGCACGGGGAGCAGAGAGGGGAAACCAGTTTCACTGGGGACGTGTAGCCTTGAGATAGTCACACCCCGGGAGTGGGCTAGGGAGATCTGAACACCGAGAGAGAGGTCTTGCCATTTTGGTAGTGGGCAGAATGGTGCTTCCTGGGATAGCCACATTCCACAGGAAGTAGTCACCAGGTGGGAGGGAACCTGATAGCCCATTGGCTACCAACCGCATCCTGCCCTGAGAGCACTATCTGAGCATAAAGTGGGCACCCCTGGCACCAAGACCTCAGATCTCAACTGACTTGGAAGAAGGACTAAAGAAGGACTGCCCTGCTGCACTGAGGGACCAAGAAAGAGAGGCTGCACCGATGAAGATTGCACCTGCTGGCAAGCAAAAGAAGGGACTGTGTCTGTAGTGTCCTGCTCAAGGAGAAGCGGTCTCCAGAGCCAGTCAAGCCAAGAGACTCAAGGGCTGGCTGACTGGTCTCCTGTTCACAGCACAGGGACACAACAGCTGAAGAAGCTTGCTGGGGCAAGTTGGTAGCCTAAAGTCTTCAAACCGCTAACACTGCCACCGTGCAGTACCAAGGACCAAGACCTGACGCAGTGAGTTGCACCCAAGTTCTCTGAATCTAGAAGTGTTGTTGGAGAGTTGCTGGTACCCTCAAAAGGCGAGTTATTGACCCAGGAAGGATTGGCCTGTGATCGCAATAACGGGCGACTGGTAGTCCAGTGGCGACTGGACTTCGGCCAGATCGTAGAGGACTTTTGTGGGGTATCAATCAAAACCACCTCACCATCTCCAGGGAATTCCTGCAGGAAAACCCCTGTCGACCATGTCGCATTCACAACATCCTTGGAGCATCTTCGTATTGTTCATTCTTTGCACCAGGACCACTCCATAGGAGTCCATTGCAACACGGATAAAGTGTCTTGAACTGCTGGAGGTCTGCTTCTTTTGTGAAGGTAACTGTACTCAAGGATCATGCTAGTCCCCCCAATTAGCTCCCTGCTGGAGTTGGTCACCCCAAGCACTTCTAACCGACCGCATTGACACTTACTTAAGTCTTCTTTGAAAAAGTTTGTGTTTAATTTGTTGAATTTGCCAAGGCTTGTTCACAGTTCAGTGAAATTGCTTGATTTATTATTGCTTGTAAAATCTATATCTCCGGAAGTTTCAGTGTCTAATTTGTTGACTTTGCAAAGGTTTGTTCACAGTTCAGTGAAATTGCTTGATTTATTATTGCTCGTAAAATATTTATCTGTGGAACGCTCTGGTCAATCTTATTTGTTTTAGTGTGTAAGTTCTTATAAAAAAAATACAGTCTACTTTTATAAATTGGTGGCAGATTTCGAGTGTTGTGTCGATTTCTCTTTCAAATATTTTGGTGCTGTTTAAATGCTTAACACTTGTTCCTCTGTGTAAACCTTGCTGCTCTGTGCCATAGCTACCCAGGGTTGAGCTGAGGGTTTGACAGACGTTAGAAACTTAAGGGTCCTAAAGGGTCTTGTAAGTGTATTACATGGTGAGGTTGCACAGACATACCATATAATATACCCGATTTCTTCACAGTAAGTGTCTCATTAAATGGCAGCAGTGGCTTAGTGGGAGCCTGCCCAGGTTGTAGAACTTACGTTAATACATGATTTTTCACTTCCATGGTTCGGAGCTGTAAATCTACACCTTAGCTGCACTTCGCATCACCACCATGGAAGAGGCGCTTTCTTCCGTAACAAGACCCAAGGGAGAAACAAGGCCAGTACTGGGTTAAGGTCAATGCTGTCCTGAAGCTCCTCATAGCAGTATTCTTTATCATAGTGGGGAACATAACCGTCTTCGTCGTCATAGCTGTCTTTACCAAAAAGATTATGTTAAGTCTGGGCCCTTCTATGTTGTAAGGGCAAGGTATCGCAATCAGAGGGGTTAGTAAGAGGTTGCGTGCTGGTCGAGGTCGTGGCAGATTAAATTCTGAGTCAGATAGCACAATAAGCTGTCCTCATAAGGCGTTGATGTCATTGGCGTTGTTGTTAGGGCACAGGGATAGCATCGGAGCCGAGATGGGCACAGGATCGGTTTTGGACCCAAAGCGAGCCGAGTGGCACAGACAGCTGGGTGGATGGACCCAACAGCAGAAGTTCGACTGGAGGCCCCTTCGGATCCTTGGGGCCCGAAGGTGCGCCACAGGGAACCGAGAAAGTGCAAAAAATCCACAGCATTCATCACTGAAGGCTACTTACTGCAACAACGCCGATGGACTTGGAAATGTACGGTAAACCAGTAACAAACTCGGAATAGGCTCCCAATGGAGATCTGGAGCAAGACCAGGAGGCACAGAAAAGCCCTTGTGTCCTCACTGGAGTTCAAAAGTGGGAAGAAGGAGCAGTTTCCTGCTTGGATTATTTGTGTTCCTTTCTCGACTTACCTGAAGACCTCCACTACAACAACAACCTGACGCAGGAGCTACTTAAGTTTTGGGAACAGTGCCTTCCTTTTGACCGATCATGGCGCAGAGACATCTTGTGCATGCCAATGCAGAGTTTGGCTTTGTGTTACCCTATGGCCTTCAGATTACTCTGGGCACAGTCACCATAGTCTGGTCAAAGACCAGGGAGATGCTCTGGATCTGCGTCTGAAGACGTGGAAAGGAACAGAGATTAGCATGAACAGGTGGCGCTTACATGCACGATGCCAACTAGGACTTCGCAGAAGAACTACACTAAAAGTTTCTGGGTCCAGTCTGATTCGTTGGGAGGTGAGGAATCTGCGATTAGAAATATCCATCAGAAACTCTCTTCTTTATCAAAGAAGACTTCTCCTTGTGCAGGCCGACCAAATGATTTATTTTTTATAATTTTTGGGTTAAGTAGAACAGAGGTAGGAGGCACTGTGAAAGGAAGAGAGTATCCACCTTGAACAACAATCAAGTAGCCACCTGTAGCTTGTAATATTTTGCAACTCTTTAAGATGTTGAGAAATACCAACCTGGAGTGGGGTGCGGAAAGATTGGAGGAGTCCTGAAATTGGACAGTGGTTGCCGTACAGAATTAGTGACTGGGGTTGAATGGTGGACTTGAATCTGGAGCCTCTCCTTTTGAATCTGGAGCCTCTCCTTTGACTGCAAGTGCACCTTTGCTGCTGATGAGAAGTAGGTAAGGCCAGTGTATCGAAAACTCTTCTGCTATTTATTAGGTGAATGATCTTTCTGTAGAGCCCGTAAATTATATGGAGCAGGATGAGGTGCCTCAGATGGTGTGCATAACTTAAGTGATTGACGAGGGGAGGGTGATCTTTTACTAATAGGTGACATTGCTACTGGCCTGGAGAGCATAACTGCCCTTGATTCTCAAGTTACTGCTACTTCCACTTCCAGAGGGCTCAGTGGAGTTTGAAGAGGGTCCACATCGTCAGAGGTTCGAGAGAAACCTGACATCCAGTCACAGTAGGCGAGAGGCACAGCTTTTTCATTAGAGTCAAAGACTCTTCTATTGAAGAAGTCAATGTCAACTGTGTCGACTTGCACCACATTGAATAGTACGATAAAGAACAGTGAGACTTTAAATGTCTCCATATTGGTGGTTTCCTCAGTGATGGGTGCCAGTTATGACTCAACGTCAACACCAAGACAGATCCTGCCCTTGACGACAAGCAGGTTGGGCCATACCTTTTACTGACATCAAGAGCTTAAACACTGATCAGGACTACCGATAATGAAAGTGGCAAAATTAATTTTGTTTCTCTTCCTTTTGGGGTTTTTTCTTGTCGAATCTCCCTCTACGAGAATCCCTTGGAGCCGAAGGCTATGCCATAGAGGAAGTAGAACCTTCCCCTTTTCTTTTTGGCTCTCAGGCCTCATGATTTTCCTTTTAGCATGATGTCCCCTGTTCTTCAAGGTGCATTTTAGACAATTCAGTGCTAAATTCACACTCTAAAGTGAAGTGAGAGACTAGCAGTCACACCCTTCAGACCTAGTGGGTGGGTAGACGAAGCCTTCTTCCATCCACATAAAGGGCACACAACAATAAGTGAAGGAATTTTGACAAGAACAAATGACTTAAAATACCAGCAAAAACATTAAAATGCTTTCCATAGACAAAACACATCAAGTGAACATGGTAGAAGTTTGCAGAAAGGGAATCTGTAAAAGTGGGTAGGAAAAAAAGGGAAAATATGACTTACTCTGTAAGAATTTGTTTGTACCGTGAGGTGCTGTAGATTCACATGTTCTGCATACTCCTGTCGTCTAGTGTTAAGCCCGGGTTTTTCCAACTTTCTTTTGTTCGAAGAAGTCTTACGAGTCACAAAGTACTGTGACTCCACCTTTGTGAGCTGCAAAAAAATAACTGTCTCGGAGAGGCAACTGCCAGTACAAGGCATTTCGGACTAGAAGCACCTGGAACCTTAAAGGGGAATAGTGCTGTTTTAACCCTCCTAATATTAAGCCTATGAGGCTGCTTTTTGTCTCACTTGAGGTAGCAGTGTTAGGTTATGGGTGCTGCATTGTACTTTTGGGAAGGAATTTCATTCGGTCTAAAATTCAGAAAAATTGCCCTTTGATAATTAGTGAAAGGTACTCCGTGACATTGGGCATGCCGTACTCAACCCTTTGTGACACATTTTTGGAATGTAAGTGTTTCATCAACCATACACACAGCAGGGAATTATTCTAAAGACCGGAGATGGTCACCAATTCTTTACAACAAATTCTACAGGTCCTGCAAATCTGGTTTCTGTGACTCCTCTGGTTGCCCACTTTTCGCATTGCGATATGCCATTTTTGACTCTATACACTCAGTTCAGCACCAAGGCACCACCCACAATCTTGGTGTAGGTGAGATAGGACCAGGGTTTGAGAACAGGTTCTTAAGGCTAACTCTGAGACATGGGGCTAGACTTTACAATCCAGCTGTACTTTGTTGAGAATCCTCATTTTCCTGTATGGTACTTCACTCTGTTTCTATACAACGTTGTCCACCCACTTCTGACCTACATTATACCCAGGCAGGTGTATCTCCATCTTCTGTACTGATAACTAAAATGTTATCACTCTTGAATGTATTTTTGACTAATACATATTATTCTTAGTAAAGAATCAGCCAAAAGACCTCTACTTTCACTGTGAATATGAGAAAAAAAATGTAATTTTTCAGTTGAAGAGGTAAGCTGCCTAAAACCGTAAGCTGATTTTGGAATGTGGATCTCCCTTTGCAGATTAATTAATAGTCCTGTTTGGGCCTACCACAAACAACAGTTTTGGCTGGTCCAGAAAGGCACACCCGTCTACATCATGGCTTGTGAAGTGGCACATCCCTCTTGGTCTCTGGAAATTTCACCAGAATGAAATATCCAGTTGGATACTTAACAAAACCTACTGTGTGGTGCAGCATAAGAAGCTATAGAGGGCCTTTAGAGTTTTGAGCAAAAGCATTCTATTCACAACTGCTTGCACGTCATTTTCTCATACTGATACTCGGATCTAAGTCCTCCCATGGGCAATACTTTGTGAACTGAACAAGTGGCTGATTTTCAAGATGGGCATTCCTTCCACTTAAGAATGTACTGAACCAGCTGAGTCATTCTCAAAGGCTCATACTAAGCGGGTGTGCAGTTACAAGCAAAAATGAATCTCAATTATTTAGTAAAAAAGAAAATATATTCATTAAGTGCTTAAAAAGGACAGTATAAACATGCAACAACTGCCATACAGCCTTACCATGCCACTGATGTACCCCTCCCCCACCCTCAGGAACTAGCTTTCATCATACAAAAAATCATCCTTTCCCTGTTATTGACAATCAAATGGATGTGTCCTATGTCAGAAAGAAAAATACAGTCAAAGCAGAGATCCGTAATTGATAAAACAAATGAAAAACCTTCTGATAAGATGCAAGGTGAGCAAAGCTGTTAGATTTCTGTGCCCTCGAGTGCTGTTGACAATTCCACACTGCGTGACAGAAAGAAAGTAATAAACATGGAGGCAGTGTTGACAATGAGTGGCAGAAAGAAAAGAGTCAGCACCTTGGTTTTAAGTGGAGTAAGTCATGAATTGACTTGGCAATCGATAACGGTGAAAGATTTAGAATAATTAAGACTGCAATTCCCTGATAACAAAGAAAGACTAGCCCTACGCCACTTGCTAGTGATTTACCTTCTCACCTTTTAGGCAGGTAAGAAGGTAAGCGTCCAGAGCCCATATGTTGCTAATTCGGTCTATGGTCTCTCGGTCTGGTCCTTGTCACACACAGTTGCTTTCACAGGCGACACCTGTAGATATCCTGCTGATGGCAAATAAACCAATGGCTGTGGTGAAGGGATGAATGCTGGTTTTTAATGTCTATTATTTAAGACTTCTGCTCTGTCTGATTTCAACAGCCTCTCTCTTAAGCCCTCTCACTCTCAAGCAACAGTTTTTTGTTTCCCTTTGACCTTCTAGTGGGCGGCAACAATCATCCATCTTTTAGAGCTCCCTGCATTTCTTTTATTGGCCCATACCCCTAGCCAACCACAAAATTGTGGAAGGCAGGCTGACAAGGTGGGGACAGGCTGGATACTTTTGCATGGCTTATCAGGCAATTGCATTCATTATTATGTTGCTTTGTCTTGAGTAATATATGTGTTAGCATGGATTCGGATGGAGGGATAGGGAAGCTTTGGTTGACAAATCATGTAAGGTAATGTTTTTGCACTTGACAATAAGATTTCAGCTATCTACATGTTAAATCCAATAGCTCTGTAATAGTCACTTGGTACCTTTTTCAAGAGATGAAAAAACCTAAACTATTTCACTAAGTGATGTTTTTCTTTTTAATCTTTATAAAGCGATGAGCCCAAAACTTAATTACACCACTTGGTGATTTTTTTGTCTTTTCAACCTTTAGAAAGAAGCCTACTAAAGTGAAACACAAATATTTGAAATAAATACACTATACTATCAAGCTCTGGCAAACCCAGTATCTTTAGAAATGCCAAGAAGAATAAGTTACTTACCTTCGGTAAGGCTCTTTTTGGAGGATACTCTATTTAACTGCAGACTCCTCACCTTTAGAATGTTTAGAACTTTTCCCATTGTCTGGCGTACATTGATTTCATTTGTATCATCTGGCTGAAAGAATAACATCTACCACTTCAGACGGTAAGTCAAAAGTCATCTGAATCTCCACTCATGTAGGATGTGAAGGTTCAGGTGTAGGACCCTCCCCTCTTTCTGAGACAAGAGGTCCTCCCAAAGGTGTAGTCGGATCGGTGGGCGAATGCTCAGTAGCTCATGATACACCCCCTCCTGACCCAGTCTATTCTATTCTGTGTTGCACTTATATAGCGCATGGCTACCAGAAGGCCTCCCAGAGCTTTCAGTGTGAGACGACTGTTCCGAACCTCAGAGGGGGCTATTCTAAAATAGCCAGGTTTTTAGTAATTTACAGAACTGAAGTTCCTGCGTGGTGGATCTCAGGGGGAGGGAGTTCTACAGTCTAGCTACATTGAACTGGAAGAACCGACCTTCCCATCTGAATCTTCTGAGGGAGGGGCAGTTGGCAAGGAAGGAATAGAGGAGCGAAAGGTTCGACCAGGAACATAGGGAGAAATCAGAGAACGGGTGATCAGACGCCCGGTATTCAGAAAGGCCAGGTGTGCAATGCAAAGTGCTTTGAACTTAATATGCTCTCTTACTGGGAGTCAGTGGAGGGATTTGAGACTGTGGCAAGCGGAGTGATGTTAAGAAACGTTTTGGAGGATACCAGCAGCTACATTCCGCACAAATAGATTCCCACAAAACCCTGCAGAAGGACAGAGACATTACTATGAAACCCCAAGACAAGGGAGGAGGGATAGTGCTTATGGATACACAAAGATACAAGCAAAAGGCGAAAGAAATGCTCTATCTATTCCCGAACATTATTAAAAGAAAACACAAATGAGCTCCAATGATAGGCTCAAAATTGAAATCAATGAGGCCACTAGTAAAGACTTAGAAAGAGGAGACATATGTAGAAATGGATTTGAGCTTCACAACTCAGCATTCCCACCATATATGATGTACCCAATATCCACAAGGATAAATTAGATCCACCCCTACAACCCACTCTCTCAATGCTCTGACAGAACAGATAACGAAATATGTAGACCAACTTAGAGTCATACATCAAAGATACAGGAGAAATGATGAAGAGGTAGAGTGTGTCCACTTAAATCCGAGTCAAGAAATCTTAGTAACGTTAGACGTAGAGGCACTCTACACTAACTTTCCTCAAGAGGAGGCAATCAATAGTGTAAAACAAACACTTTCAAGAATACCAGGAAATAGACTAGGTGAGTTTTTTGTGTTGTGCCTTTTTATGGGTTTATGGAACTTTTTATCCAATTTCTTAATTAATTATACCATCAATAGGAAGGGAGCAAAATAGGGGCATCTTGTGTCCCAAATGTGGCAATTATTGATATGGGGTATTTGAAGAGAATACATTTACAATGAAATATTAGATGTAGGTCTCGGATACATCGATTATAATTTCTTCATCTGGCAGTGCATGGAGGAACAGTTAAATGAATTACTTCGGAGGATAAATTTGTGCAATGTCCATTTAAAATTCACCCCCAAAAAGAGCAGGGAGATGGTGGACTGTTTGGACATATTTTGAGGCAAAGGCAGAACTGATCCTCTGGCAGATTCTGAGAGGAATGGAAACAGAAATTTTGGAGCAAAGAGTACTCACGCCGTCTTGTAAGGCATGCATATAAGAGAGTCAATTAATATAATAGCACAGCAATGTTCATGGCTCAATGGAAAAAACAGGAAAAACTGGTATGTGTCACATAAAATTCAAATCCGAATGGCAAGATCAGCTCAAACTGGCACGTATTAAATACCAATGATGATGATGAGACACTCAAACCACTATTTGCTTTTCCTCAGAATGCAAATCTGAAAGACAAGCTAGTTCACACTCACCTACCCGAAAATAAACAATGGATATAGAGATTCATATGTAGTGGAGAAATTCCAATCATGGCTAACCACAGGTGTGGCACAAACCATACAGGTAAAGCTGCAAAAGTGATGGGGAATTTGGCACACAATGGATATAACTTAACACTTAAGTACATGACAAACCGCAGATCGAATAATGTAATATAGCTCATCTTCTGTCCATGCAATATGACTTTTGTAGGAGAAACAGGAAGGGAATTCAGAGTAAGGTTCAGAGAAAAGAATTTGGCAATTAGGACACATAAGATGCAAGCACCTTTGGTACCACATTGTGTTGAAAAGAAACATTAAGAGTCAAATCTGAAGTGGGTAGTACTAGAAAAATATCAAAGGCAATCTCAAGCTAAAATATGGCAGAAAAACCTAACAAGAAAGAAACATACTGGCTATTTACCCATAACACATATACAGTAGAGCTCAATGGAACAAATAACCTGAGAATCTATTGGCAGATGAGCCCATAAAAAATATATAGGTAGCGGATGTAGGGAGAATGAGTGTTTAAGGTTTTAGACACTCATGCAGTAGAGATAATACGTAGAACTTATGTATGCTCCATCCATTTAGAAAAGTGCACATGAAAAGGCGTTTAAAACTATAGTGAATGCTTTTATAGATAAGTTGACTGAATAATACCCACTGCTGCCTATGTGGTTAGCATTGAGCAGAACATATAACACCAAATCAAATAGGCACAGATAGCTTGCCACACTGGGTTGATTTTAACATTTGGTGTCATTTCAAAACCTTTGTAAGATTTATGTGAAAATAATTACTGACCAGTATCGAAAATGCAGTGATAGAATCCTGATAGTCATAATGTCGGTACACCAACATTCTCCAATGCTCCGTTATGAGGCGCCTGAATAGGCACACTCGACACAGTAAACTCTCAGTCGGAAAGGAATTTAAATAAGCGAACCCGCCACAAACAGTTCATAAGCCGATGTTCCATCGCAGCACAAACTAAATGTGAGGGAGTTACTGGGTAGACGAAAGAAGACCTATTAAGATAAGAGCTCTCTATAGTCAGGCACTGGGCCAGCCATCTAGTCTGAAATCAAATCTATGTCCCCTTAAAGTTGGGAGTTTTTTCGTTTTGAGTGTTGACAACATATACAGGAGACATCTACGATGTGTCCCATCACAGACGGAGTGCATCTAACAATTAACTTTTTGGAGGAAACCCCAGTGTGCAGAAGATTTGACACTGTACATTATTGACGATGGCGAACAGATCTAGCCAGAGCATGCCACACTAATTGAAGATGCCCTGTGCCAGCTCAGGATACAGATACTACTAGTGCTCCGACAGCTGGCACTTGCTTAGCTAGTTTGCTCTGGTGTTCAGGGACTCTGCTAGGTGGTTGGTAACCAAAAAGACGTTCTGCTGGTTCAGCCACCTGCACAGAAATACTGTATCCTGACCCCACCAGCTGACCATGGGAAAGAGAGGGCAAATCAAAGCGGCTTGGGAACCACTGCTGTAGGGGAGGATGAACTAGAGTGTTTCTGTTGGAGTAAACAGCCTCGATCGCTACAATGCCCTCTGCACTAAAAAATGCAGAATATGCCGTTGCACTGGCTGGGAAGGCCAAAGCTGCCAGTAAGCCAGGCCTCTGGAAAAGCCTCTAAACTTTCCATACTGCTGGTGGAATTGCCTGGCTGGTGACAATAACCGCAAGCATCAAGTTGTGGCACAATTATCATTGAATCACTTGAGTGCCCAGTGAGCCTTCTCTCCGAACAGTCTAGAGCCGTTGACGAGCATGTTCATTAGGACTGCTTGGACATCCCCTGAAAACTCAGTTGATTGCATCCAGGCAAGCCTTCTAAGTGCCAGACAAGTTCCAATAGCATGGCCTATAGAATCAGTGGTATCCAGACCTGCACACACTGTGTACTGTCTATTTTAGACCATTTGGGTGAGAGAGTTCCTGTTGGATCGACCAGCAATGATAACACTGGCCATGTCCCAAAAGGCATAGGTTTACGTGCCGAGAAGGAACAGTGCATTTAAAGAGTGTAAAGCAATGCTAGCGGAGAAAAATATTACCTTGCCAAAGACTTGATACGTTTCCACTCCCTATCTGGGGGTTGGGTGATGGGGGTCAAAGGAAAAGCATTTGGATTGACATTACTTGTGGATACCTACACCACAATGCTTTCAGACATTGGGTGTCTTGTCAAAAATCAGGGTTTCCTAGTGGATGGTCTTTGCCATCTGGTCACAGGTCAGCTGTTCAGAGGGGCTGAGCACAGTTTACACCAAATGGCCAGGAGAGTATTCATAAGGGCCTTGCTAAATAGTAACCATGGCTCAGATGCAATAGGACGTGGTTGGAAAACAAAGCCAATTTATTGACTGAATTCTTCAGAGTAGCCAATAGCAAGTCTGGCACTTCTGCTGCTTCTCACACTATTACAGCAAAAGAGGTACTTACTACCATTGCTGCACCAGATGGAGAGACCATTTTGGTCTCTGGTGCGTTATCGAGCTGTCTAAGGACAGCCCTTCATCAGTAATGAGGGAGAGCAGATTGTTCGCATCCTAGTCATCATAAGTGTTGTGAGGAACATTAGATATGCCCAGACCACATCAGATTAGGAGCGGAAAAGGGCCTCCATCATCTGATAGCATTGGTGTTGAGGGGAGAGGCCAAGGGTAAAGGTCTAACTGTACAATCACTGGTAGTATCTTAGTTATTTCACAGTGTGGCATCAGTCCTAGCGTGGGGCCAACATTGGTTCGGGGTCAGAAACCAGCTTCACAGTTGGATCTGCTTCTGGCACTGTCGGCATAGGCATAGAACCAAGTGGCGTGAGGCCTGAGATGGGAGATGAAGTCTGGAACAGCTTTGGCACCGGAATGGGGCCCGAGTGGAAGTCCGCATGGACTGGTAGGTGGGGGAGGGGCTTGAATGGCTGCCAGTGGAAGACCATCAGGGGACAGAGAACCCTGTGGCCTGAAAGTGCATGAGAAGGAGCTAGTAGAATCTGGAAAATGTGCAGTTTGGCCTCCTTGAAGGCCAGCATTTCCTGCAAGGTCAACAATATCCCTGGAAATTCAAAGTGCATCAGGATCGAATGCGGTAGCGGCTCTGAGTCAGAGGACGCCGGACCCTTAAAATAATCTTCTCACCAGACTGCAAGTGGCAGGATCAGGGATGAGTCTCACTTTGATTTCTTGTGCTTATGGCTCACTTTTGACTTGGACTCACTAGAATACTTTGAGCGGGAATGCAACTTTGCTTGGGACCTACCTTGCAACCAAGAATAGTTGTGACTTGGAGTGGGACCTCGGTTTTGAACCCCACCTCCTCTTATGCTTGGCGACATAAAGCTGCACCTCTTACTCCCTGGTTGCCTTCAGGATGCATGATGGTGTGACCAGATGCCAAACACCATAATCAAGTTTTGTGAGGTGCTGTGTGGGTCAGTGACTGGCATCTGTTTTATGCAGTCATGGCATGGCTTGGATACTCTTATTTTTGAGAAATACATTGTCCCTGGCACACACTGTGGTAAATTTGAGAGTCATCTAAAACTGACAAAGCTTGGAGTGGAGATCCACAGTGATGGGTGGAGAAAGAAAATAACTGATGTCAGAGCGCAGGGGTGGCTTTATACGCAAGTCCACTCCAACACTTCCGGAGTGGTATGAAGTCCTAATGACGCACAGAGAGCGTCCAGTCTGGTGCCTGGAGACATTCTAAAGGTGAGTATTCTGCATTTTAGAAATATTAATCAGAAATGTAGCCTGCATTGTGATACAAAGTCTTGCATTCGTAAAGAAAACATAAAACTGCAAGTACCAAAAGGTGAACAATTCAAGGACATGGTGAACTATCGAGACCCGACACATGGCATCAGGAGTTTTGATTATATAACATTGCAGTACACTCAACTATGTTTAACTGTTGTCTCCATTATGCTACAGAGTGCTTAAGATGTCTTGTGTCAGACACAAGACCTCATCTGATCATAATTTTTACTTATGTATTTGGGTACCTGCAGTTTTACTATTTAAATGCTTGACTAAAATTGCAAGTTCAAAGTAAGTGAAAAGAAATGAACAGGTCAAGATGAACTACTCACACGAGAAATGGAAGGTAGATTATTGTGCAGTCAGAACTGTACCTGCAACTTCTGAATGAAGAATTGCTACTCCCTGTAATGTACTTCTCTTGTGAGTTTGTGGCAGAGAAACGTATACTGCTGATGCCTATGCTGTAAATGACTCTGTGAATTAGGGAAATTTACACTAAAACTGCCCTTGCTACTTGCTAATTTTAAACTATAAATGTACACTGTTAGTTGTGAAGTGTAAATTATTTATATTGTTACAAGGAGTATAACATCATTGTATCGTAGGTGGTCACTTAGTAATCAGGTCTTTCCGACTTCAGGTATAGCAGCAAATCTGAAAAGCGATAGGTCTGTCCCATTCAAAGTATGCCAGCCCTAGACCCTGGAATTCGAACTCTTGCCCCCTTTGTTGAAACCACCACCAAGTTGAAGTGCCCTCTTCAGATATACAACCTTATAAAACTTGACACACAACCCATCTTCGTACCCATCCAATCAAACTTTCCATTGAAAAAGACAGCTCTACTGTCTTAAACAATGCCTATTAAGGAATGAACCTGCCCACCCGACCAATTCAATCAATGCATTGGTTATAATCAATCCCAAGCATCTTTTATTTTATTTTTTTGGGGATAATGGAAATGGTGCCCAATAGAGAAAATATTGTCAAAGCGAATAGGTCTGGCTTGCATTTCAGTCCAGATTAAAACATTAAAAAGTCTGGTACAGTGGAAAAACATAATAGAAACACCTATTTAATGTATACAGTGCACCTACGAGATAAAACATCTATTATGTGATTGTTAGTGTACTTTTGAGATGTAAAATGCATTGCAAGCCAAATGATAGACCAAACAGCCAAAAGTATGAGGTGAGAGAGAAATACTCCTCTAGGCAGATCCAAATCCCATTCTATGTGCATTTTGAAGAGCTGTTAACCAAATTGCTTGCAGACAGCAGCACTGTCACATCAGACTTAAAAAGTAGGTTGACCAGAGATAAATTTTAACTGACTTGCACTGATTGATATCATTATCTGAATCTTAAGCTGCCTTTGGGTGTCTTAAAGAGCTTTTTGCCCAGAAGGAATTTGGGGAGCAGCTTAGAAGCAATGGAGATGGAGTTCATAATGGGTGCAAATTATTTTCTCTGTGGGGGACGCTGCCGAGCTAAAAGCCAGATCTGCCTTTAACCTCAGCTATGAAGCACAAAGGTACATGCAGTGATTAACGCTTGCAATACAAGGCTTTACAGACAATGGGCATCAAATTAATGGTCCTGCTGTTTAGCTCCCCCAGCTATGAGATTTCAATGACATAAGGTGTTAGAGAGAAAGGGATTAAGAGGATTCTAGGAGCTGAAAATAGCTACTGCATTCTGAGGGCGTTTGAGCAGAAGATGAACTCTTAGCAGGACCAGTAAGGTGTTTATATTTGTAGATATGTGATATTCAAAAGGCTGTGTGGGATTTTGGTCGCACGAGAAGTGACAAAAAATAGATCAACCTGTATTATTGTTGTAATGTTTATCAAGAATGTTTTTTAAGAAACATTCAAGTAAAAGTAGCATCTCGGTGACCCATGTCATGAAGCACTGGTTCTTCAGTTTTAACAAGACTGAGGTTCAACCAATAATGCAATTAAACTATGCAAGATCCAATAACGGGAAAAGTCTTAAATGTAAGAAACACTTACATTTATCTAAAGTTTCAAGATGAAGATAAGGGGAGTGTCAGTCATCTGGGGAAGGGCGGAGTAAAGCATGGAGCAATGGACCTTCGAACCGCACTATGCGCGCAAGTTTTGGTGGGCGATTAATGCTCCATAAACACTTAAAAACAAGATAACAAAAAAAACTCATCCCTCACATACCTAATGAAAGACACAGTTGTAAGTATAACAGCTGGGTCAGAGCTCTTGTACACTGAAGAAAGATGTAATTTGGTAAGCAGCCCAAGGGACATTTGAAGGGACTTTACAACAAATGCAATGGGCTTTGTTGGTTTTGTGTAGTTTATGTACATGGTCACAAGCACCTTACTTTGAACCATTGTCCCATGGTGTAATAACCAACTGTTCATGTTTACCTGGTACAGTATATTTAATGGATAGTATAAATATATGAAACTAATTCATATAAAAAGCATAAGCATACCTTTTGCTTCATCTGCCATTTCAATACCCCGTTGTAAGGAGACTGCTGCAACAAAAGCGATGAAGAGATAGATGCCAATGCAGCCCAGATTCAGCCACCAGATCACCTGCAGGGGAAGAAGTGAGAGGGCCAGGGAGGCATTATTTCCCACCACAGATTATACCCTAATGAGTAAAGCTCCAGACCTCGTATGCACAGAAAAACTGCAGGTGAACTACTATCACCCAAAAATGCACTTACTCACTCCCTCTCCAAGTGACTTCCTCGTTCTGCATTGTTAGCAGAGATGAGAGGAGTTATTACAAGGATTACTGCACCAGTTCATGCAGCAGCTCCCCACCGCTGCTGCAGGCTTAGCTCTCCGCTATTCATCTTTTGCCCACTTAACAGTGCTTTTTTTTTTTTATCTGACTTTTGCTTCCTCATAACTCTGCATTTTTGTTTAACTTTTTCCTCGTCTTAATTGTGCTTTTTTATCCGACTTTTGCCCCTTAACTGTGCTTTTTATCTGATTTTTGCCCCGTAACTGTGCTTTTTTAATCCGACTTTCGCCTCCTCTTAACTCTGCTTTTCTATCTGACTTTTTCCTACATTAGCCCCTTAACTGTGCTTTTTATCAGACTTTTGCTTCCTCTTAGTTGTGCTTTTTTATTTGTCTTTTGCCCACTTAACTGTGCTTTTTTAATCCGACTTTTGCCACTTCTTAATTGTGCTTTTTTAACTGTGCTTTTTTATCCGACTTTTGCCCCCTTAACTGTGCTTTTTATTCAATTTTTGCCTACTTTTGCCCCCTGAACTGTGGTTTTTATCCAACTTTTGCCTCCTTTTGCCCCCTTAACTGTGCTTTTTATCTGATTGTCTCATTTTGCCCCTTAACTGTGCTTTTTTTAATCTGGCTTTTGCATCCTTTTGCCCCCTGAACTGTGCTTTTTATCCAACTTTTGCCTCTTTTTACTCTCTTAACTGTGTTTTTTTCCAACTTTTGCCTCCTCTTAATTGTGCTTTTTTATTCGTCTTTTGCCCACTTAACTGTGCTTTTATTTTTTATTCGACTTTTGCCTCCTCTTAATTGTGCTTTTTTATCCTACTTTTGCCCAACTGTACTTTTTATCCGATTTTTGTCTCCTTTTGCCCCTTAACTGTGCTTTTTATCCAACTTTTGCCTCCTCTTAACTCTGCTTTTTTATTCGACTTTTGTCTCCCCTTAACTGTGCTTTTTTATCCAACGTTTGCCTCCTAACTGTCGTTTTTATCTGACTTTTGCACACTTAACTGTGATTTTTATCCTTTTTTTGCCTCCTCTTAACTGTGCTTTTGATATGACTTTTGCCTTCTTTCTCTCAACTGTTTCCTGTAAACCGCATTCTTCCCATTCTCTCCCTGCTCGTTTTTTGGCGCCTTCAGCGCCACTCTCCCTCTCTCTTCCCACCTTCTGTTGACCCCACCCAGCAACTCTCCCAGGAACCTACTTAATGGACAGCATGGGCAGGAAACAGGGGTCTGGCTCGTGAGAGGCCAGGGTCTGGTCATAGTCTTTGCCAGGATGGCTAAATAGTCGATCGGAGAAATAAGACAGGATAGACTACTTTAAAATGATAATACTAAAAAATTATAGCAACAATAGTAATAATAATAATTAGTTTATTCGGTTTACAAAAATTATGCAAACTTTAAGAAGGTATTTAAAGTTACGTTGAACTAGCTCCTCCAGTGAGACCTTTTGGGATCTTCTATCTTTATATTTCACTTTTCTTAACAGACCTCCTTGGCGGGAGTTTCCCCACTCTCCCCAGCATGGCAGGGCCCTGCCTGACCTCCACAGGCGACAACTACTACACCGTTGTCTATCCTCCTAATCTCTCCAAAACCACCACTAAATCCTTCAAACACTCCATCCTGAAAAGTCATCCCGAGACCCTGGTCTCCGACCTGCGATTCAGCGCGGACAAGGGCACCGTCATTAATGACCTTATCTTCTACTCCAGG
The DNA here is from genome assembly GCA_963921515.1 of Calotriton arnoldi. NCBI lineage: Eukaryota > Metazoa > Chordata > Amphibia > Caudata > Salamandridae > Calotriton > Calotriton arnoldi. The sequence continues at coordinate 147,780 of CAWUFW010005313.1, read as the reverse complement.
AAAACGTCTCTATGGCGCAAAGCCTTCTCGAACCTCCTTAAGGTACACGAAGCCAGGAACATTCCATACGGCAATAAACTCACGATCGCACTGTCCGCAAACCTGCGAGCTGACCTCACCATCACCTTATACAAGAACGGCATCATCCTGATACAAGCTCCACCCAAAGACCTCACTAAATTTGCGGACCTCTTCACCCTCCTTAAAAAATATGTGCACGAACCTCCTCCGTCCACGCTCCCCCCGCAACATCCCTCGCCCAATCCGCCAAGGGTGCCTAGCCTTTCACAAACCACCCGCGCTAGGGATCACGTCACTGATCGACCTAGCCCCACTACCATGCCACCAGCGCATGCCAACCGCTGCATGCCTATACCACTGACCCCAGGCCTGAAAGCTCCCCCCTCTCTCATGGCTACTGAAACTCCCCCTAGGGCTCACGTCTCTAGCCGTCCTAGCCCCTCTACCATGCTACCAGCACATGCCAACAGAAGCTTCCCCAAACCTTTAACCTCCTGCCCGCAAAATCGTCCCTCCCATATGGTTATTGAAACTCCTGCAAGGGCTCACGACACTGGTCGACTTAGCCTCACCACTAGGTTACCAGCTCATTCCATCAGAATCGCTCCCATACCATCGGCCCCCTGCCCGCAAGAGCTTCCCTCTTATAGGGATATCGATACTCTCCACCGCAGAGCTACCGAACTAACCCTGAGCATCCACAACTCCATTCTGGATCTAAAGAACCTCCTGCACCTCACCGAACTCTCCTTCTCGAATCTCAGGCTCTCGCAGAACTCTACCCCGCCCCCCTACTCCGAACCCCTCCTTCACCCATTACCGCTATCCCTGAGACACCTGCGCCCCTGCAAGCAGCCTTGCCACCTCTTGGAGGAGGAAGTTCTGGCCCTCCTCCTTACCTACAATCCTACCCCAGTTATGCCTAGCCCTCTAGACCTCACGGAGGAAGAAGTTGTAGACCTCCTCATTAGGTACGAATCTGCCCTGACAACCCCATGCCCCTCACACCTGAGTGATGAACACCCTATCCGCACGGTTGCAACCAACCCCAACAGATCAGCTACCCTCCGCAACAGAGCAGTGGTAAATAGCAACCTAGCGCTAGTACCCATCTCTGCCCCTACCCACGACTCACACTCCGACCCCCTACTATCCGGCCTCCTAATTAACTGCCGCTCAGCAGTAAAGCATGCCTCCGATGTCGCTGATCTCATCCTGAGCCTAAAATCGGACTTAGCGATCTTGACTGAATCTTGGCTCAATGAATCCTCATCGCCCTCCTAGACCTCTTAGTCCCGCCCAATTACAACATCGTAAGGCTGGACAGGCAATCAAAATAAAAGGGGAGGCATTGCCTGCATCTACCGCTCTAATCTCCTTGTTACTGAACTTCTGGCTGATCCTTCAGACTCCTGCAAATACCTTGCACTCTCCATTTGCAACAACACCACCCAACTGTGCAGACTGCACATCTTTTACCACCCCAGGCAAGAATGACACCTTCACTGACCACCTCATGGAAATCATCACAGCCAAGGCTTCCCCTAACTCTAATGACATTTTCCTTGGCGACTTCAACTTGCACTGGAACGACCCCAAGGACCCTCAGGTAAATGCCATCAGAGACTTCCTGACCGACCAAGCCCTTACCCAAGCCTGCTCACTCCCTACTCACTCGAAAGGCGCCACTCTAGACTGGATCATCGCTAAGGAAGCAGCGGTCAAACTTATCTCTATAGACCCATGTGATTGGTCTGACCACCACGCTATCTCCTTCCTTCTGCCGTGCACCCACAAGACATGGACACCACAACCTGTGATTCCCAAACGATGGGTTAGAGACACCAAGAACCTTGATCACGGGAAATTGGCTGTGCGCTGTGACACTGACCTCCCCCCCCCCCCCTCATTTCACTTCGGTCAACAACCTCACTGATCATTATTCCTCAACTATATCCGACATTCTCGATGACCTTGCTCCGCTAAAACTAAAAAGAACCCAGATCAAAGTCAGGAATCCCTGGTTCAACGGATCCCTCAACAAAGAGAGGAGATCCCTTCGGCAGACAGAACGTAACTGGAAACAGCACCTGTCAGCAGCCCACCTAAAACTTCTGCGCCAGGCCAGAAATGCCTACAATAGGAAAATCCTTAACTCGAAAAAAGAATTCTTCAGAACAGAACTAGAGAACGCCAAGAATAGGCCTCGCAAGCTATTCGATTTGGTCAAACACTAATCCAACAAACTAGCTAAAACCTCCAAAGAAACCCCTAAATCTCTAATATCATGCGAGGAATTTTCCTCCTTCTTCTGCGACAAAATCACTGCCCTAGGAAACAAACTTTAATCCGCAACTTTCTCCCAAACTCCGTCCGCTCTACCTCTTCTCTCCGCGCTGCCCTCCCAGACTTCACCCAAAAACCAAGCGCACTGGTCCAACTTTAAAGTCTATGACGAACACTCTGTCTCGAAAATTCTATCCTCCTTAAACCCGAACAATCACTTCAATGATCCTCTCCCCTCGAACTGCCTAGCCGCCGCCTCTCAGGCTATCATCCCTTCTTGGACTGCAATAATCAACGCTTCCCTCCTACAGGGTTTGATACCTGACTCTCTTAAAGCCGGCCAAGTCGTCCCCATCTTAAAAAAAACCTTCGATGGATCCTGCTTCCCCCGACAACTATAGACCTATATCTAACATCCCACTCCTAGCCAAAGTTCTGGAGAAATGTGTGCAACAGCAGCTGAGCCTACACATCACCAACTTTCACCTACTAGACGACTTCCAATCCGGATTCAGACCTGGACACAGCACTGAAACCACCCTCCTCCACATCGTGGATGATGCCCTCCAAGCCCTTGACCAAGGCAAAACCTGTCTCCTAATCCTCCTAGACCTATCCTCGGCTTTCGATACGGTTAACCACAAAACACTCCTTGAACGCCTCAAACTCAGGATGGGTTTGGATGGCACCGTTCTTGAATGGTTTAGGTCCTTCCTCCAGAATCGCTCGCAGAGAGTCCTAATCAACGGTAACCTATCCGCTCCCTCTCCGATCATGGTTGGAGTCCCCCAAGGATCAACCCTGTCCCCTACCCTCTTCAATCTTTACCTTGAACCGCTCACTGAGCTGCTACGCACCGCCAATATCCCCTACCACATGTATGCCGACGACACACAGATCTACATTAAAATCTCTTCTCCTGAGGACATTCTCTCCCTGAACGAGGCCTTGAAGCTGACTGTTCACTGGCTCACCTCTAACCAGCTCAAACTTAACCCAAAAAAAAACTGAGTTTCTTCTAATCTCCCCTCCCAAAACCAATCCAGACATCCAGGAATGGATCAAGGCTATCACAGCGCTAAACTGCCCTCCCACCATTGTGGACTCTGCTAAATCCCTTGGAATAACCCTAGACAGCAGCTTGAACATGCGTGGCCATATCAACTCGATGGCCAAAACTGCCAGATTTCACCTGAGATACCTAAGAAACCTGAAACCATTCCTCGACACTCCTGACCTAAAAACGGCAATCCAGGCACTCGTCATCTCCAGACTAGAATATGGATGTTCTACTCTCGCAGGTCTACCCAAGAACTCTCTGGCCCCATTGAAAGCCTGCCTCAACGCCGCCGCCAGACTCCTAACCGGTTCAAAGAAATTCGACCACATCTCTCCCCACCTTAAAGCTCTGAACTGGCTTCTTCTCGAGGCCAGAATCCAACTTAAGCTGGCCTGCATCACTCATAAGGCTCTATACTCCAATTCCCCTGCTTTTCTCGCCCAGAAACTCGTGATATCCGGAGGAGCCAGAAACTCCCGGTCTGCCAGAGACCTTTTGCTCCAACCAGCTCGCTTCAGAAAAAAACCAACATACAATCGGGCCTTCTCTGGGGCCGCTCCAAGAATATGGAACTCTCTCCCGCCCGCCATCAGAAGACTTTAGTCTTTAGCACGCTTTAAAAAGGAGACCAAAACTTTCCTAATGGGCATATTCCTCGCCTAACGATCGCATTACAATCACCTCAGCGACCTTGCTCCACCCACCATTACGGCATTATCCATGGCTTTTCCGGATGATACCTTCCCGGCACTTCTGGGCATCCCACCGGGAGTTGAGACTGCTTGTTTTCTTGTATAAAGTATCTACCTGTTTTTATCCCTAATGTATCAGGGATTTGAGACTGCTTGTTTTCCTGTATAATGTATCTACCTATTTTTATCCCAATGTTATCCTCCCCTCCTAAGTCTTTTGTATACCACCCGTCTATCCTGTAAAGCGCTCTGATACCCTCACGGGTCTGGTTCACGCTCTATAAACTTTAAAATAAATAAATAAATAAAACCTGCGTGATCCCATTGAGCAGGTCCCCGGGACAGCTCCCCACCACAGCTGCAGGCCGAGCTCTACGCTTGAGTGTACCCCATTCTGCAAGTTTTTTTACACTGTTGTTTATCCACACTCTGCTCTCTTAACCCTCATTATCCCTGACTTTTGCCTCCTTTTGACCCCTTAACTGTGCTTTTTATCCGACTTTTGCCTCCTCTTATCTGTGCTTTTTTTTCTCACTTTCGCCCACTGAACTGTGCTTTTATCGAACTTTTGCCTCCTCCTAACTATACTTTTTTAGCTGAATTTTGCCTCCTTTTGCCCCCTTAACTGTGTTTTATATCTGACTTTTGCCTCCTCTTAACTGAGCTCTCCCTGCTCATTTTTTGGTGCCTTCAGCACCACTCTACCTCTCGCTTCCTGCATTCTGTTGATCCCACCCAGCGCCCCTCCCAGGAACCCACTTAATGAAGGACGCAGCGCGGGCGCGCCACTGGCGCGACAAAGGCAAGCCCGTCTGAGCCTGAACCCCGGACCCCGTAGCAACATCTGTAGCTGCGCATCTCCACGATCAATGGCAGGATCCTTCTCCTGCTGACAGTGCCTCTTCTCCTGCAATGTCAAATCGCTCGCCCATGGGCACCCGCCCATCATCACTGAGCCAGGACAACTCCAATGCCTCCTGATCAACTCCTGATCGCTCCACAAACAAACCACTGAGATCTGGGACACCATCACCGCCCTCACCCCTCCGTCATCTTTCTCCCCGAGACCTGGCTCAACCCCGCATAAGCACCTGACATCGCCACCGTCACATCGAACAGATACAGGATCATACACTGGGACCGCATCAACAAACATGGAGGTGGAATAGCCATCATCCACAAAGAATCCCTCCACTGCATAGCCTTCACCAATAACACCACCCCCATCATGAAACACCTCAACTTGCAACTCAACAAAGAAGGCAAGACCACCATAAGAGGCACCCTTGCATACAGACCATCATGGCCACGCCCCGCCTTCTGCGAGGCCCTCCCTGACTTCATCGTCCCTCTAGCCATCAACTCCAATAACAACTTCTTCCTCGGAGACCTCAACTTCCACATTGACGACCCCCACAACACCAACCCAATCAACCTACTCGAGAGCATGAACAACCTCGGCCTCACCCAACTGGTCACCGACCTCACGCACATCGCCGGACACACGCTGGACCTCAATGGGTCTTCACAGCCAGCAACAAAATCAGGTACAGCCATGCCTCCGAAAAACACTAGTTCTGACTACTCAATTGCCCACTTCTCCATCACAACCACCCCGATACCCCCACCAATCAGACCAGCATCTCCCACAGGAGCTGGAACAAGGTAACCGAAAACCTATGGACCAACACCATCAGAGCCTCCCCCGAGACATCCCTTCCAATCTCGAGGTGGCTGTCAAAAACTTCAACTCATGGATCACCGAATGCACGGACATAGTCTCACCCCTCAAACCCACCAAGCCATGCAGACCCACCAAATACACCAGCTGGTTCACCGCGGGACATAAATCCACCAAATGCAACTGCAAACGACTGGAAAGGATCTGGCGCGCCAGCAAAGAGCCGAACAACCGAGCAACCTTCAAACTGGCTTTCAACAACTAACACCAGCGCCTGAAACACGCTAAAAAGGACACCCTGACTGCCCGCCTCGAAGCTAGCTCCAACCACAGCAAAGAACTCTTCAGCATTGTCAGAGTTTTTCAACCCCTCAGCAACCAATAACACCATTATCCCCTCTTGAGATCTCTGCGACACCCTAGCAGACTCTTTCTATGAACACTTCGACCCCCAAACGCCCATCACCAGCATCCACAGCCTCCCCAACCTTACCCTCTCCCACTCAAACCCAAGGATTAGAACTTGGGACCAACTCACCACACAGATCACCTCCACCATCATGAGCTCCATCCACTCAGGAGCACCTAGGGACCCCTGCCCTCACCACATTTTTAACCTGCAGAACAGTACCATCAGCAAAGACCTCACCGCTTTCTTCAACACCTCCATCACCTCCTCCACCTTCCCAGAGGAATAGAAACAAGTGGAAGTCAAACCACTCCTCCAAAAAATATCTGCAGACGAAGAGCTCAAGAACTCACGGCCCATCTCCCTGCTCCCTTTCACAGTTAAAGTTCTGGAAAAAGCAATCAACCACCAACCACCTAGAGAACAACGACCTCCTGGACCCATCCCAATCCGGGTTCCACACAAATCACAGTACAGAAACCGCTCTAATCGCAACCACTGACGAAATCAGGTCTCTCCTAGACCAGGGAAAGACCGCAGTCTTGAACCTCTCGGCAGCCTTCGACACCCAGTCCCACTACTCCCTCCTGAAAAGACTCCACCAGATGGGGATCCAAGGGGATGCCCTCAAGAGGATTGCATCCTTCCTCACAGGAAGACCCCAGAGCGTCCGCCTTCCACCCTACATCTCGGGCCTAAAGGGCATCATCTGCCGCGTCCCCAAGGGTCCTCACTAAGACCCACACTGCTCAACACCTATGTGGCTCCTCGGGCCACGCTGGTCACGACCTTTGGTATGAACATCATATCATACGCTGATGACACTCAGATCATCCTCTCCCTATCCGCAGACCCCGCAAAACACCAAGGCCAACTTTCACCTGTGCATGGCCAGTGTTGCCAGCTGGATGCAAAACAACTGCCTCAAACTCAACACTGACCAAACGGAGGTACTCATCTTCGGGAGCAATACATCCCCGTGAGATGATTCCTGGTGGCCAGCAGAACTGGGACCCTCACCCACACCCACAGAACACGCCAGGAACCCAGACATCATAACTGACAGCAAACTCACCATGAAAAAACAGATAAACGCAGGTCCCTCAGCCTGCTTCCTAATTCTCCGAATGCTCTGGAAAATGTTGAAATGGCTCCCCACCAGCACCAGACGCACCGTCACCATCCGTCTGGACTACGGCAACACCCTATATGTGGGTATCACCTCACAGATGCTAAACAGACTTCGGATCATTCAGAACTCAGCGGCAAGGCTCGTCCTCCTGAGGCGGGCCCACATCACCCCTCACTTCAGAACACTTTACTGGCTCCCCATCCACAAAAGGTGCCAGTTCAAAATGCTAACCCACACCTACAGGGCCCTGCACTATCAAAGACCAGCCTACATCAACCACAGGTTGAACTTCCACCAACCCCTCCGACAACTGTGCTCCACCTCCCTCTCCATCACCCACACTCCCCGCTTCCACCGAAGCAGTAGCGGTGGCCGTTCCTTCTCCTACCTGGCCGCCAAGACCTTGAATAGCCTCCCCCTCCAACTCCAGACCTCACCCACTCTGCAGAAATTTAGGAAAGGTCTAAAGACCTGGCTGTTCGACTAACTACACCGAGCAGCAGCAACCCCTAGCGCCTGAATACCCTCACGTGTAATAAGCAGAGCTTTACAAATCCAGTTTGAGTTTGACCAATTGATTTCTAAAGTATCCAAAGTTGTCAAAATAAAACCATTTTTGGGCACAAGTCTTCTTATATGTAGGCTACACACTACATTAAGTAAAGTAAAGCATCAAGAGCCGTTATTACATGTGTACTACAAACCTCCACTATTTGACAGAATGAATTTATGAGACTTGTAGACAAGGTTTCACCTTCCCAAGTACCTCTGACAACATGGAGAAGCCAAGCAATCCTCACATTGTGTGCACACCACTTTCCTGAGCCGATGTACTGCTGTGCCTTTAGCTATCTAGCTGACACTGTCTCTGAGAGGGGAAGCTACGCCAGCTTTTGCAATCATGGACAATGGAGTGGAATCAGAGGGACCTCCTTTACTACCTTCCCTGTCTATGCAGTCTGGGTGAATAATGAGACATAATAAATCATGCCATGTATGAGTGGTCACTGGGTGAATTTCCTCTCCTTATCATACCTTTAAAGTTTCATATTTTGCCATTTGGTAGCAGGGATTTCAATGCAAACTCGGGGTCTCCAAGACAGACAATGTTTTTCAAGGGCACTCACATTTCATCCAAAAACGTGATACCTGTATTTACTTTCAGGGCAAATGTTTGTGAATAAGCTAGACAATATTTTGAGAACTTCATAGATGAATTTAGCAGACACAGAGTGCAACTGAAAGTCCCCATGTACACTTCACTGTTGATAAGCCTCATTGCTAACACAGTACTAGTATGGCAACAACATGAAAGAAGTTACTTTTATTGGCTCGTACAGGAGTACTCTAGATATAAGTCAGAACTGACCTCAGAGATTTAATTAACAAGAACTGACATATCCTCCTTCAATAAAAGTCTTTCTACGACCAAAAACATATACAGGACCTGAAAGATCACCTAGACACTACCTCAGACTGGGGAAAGAGATCTGGTTACTACCTAAAAAGTTCAATGACCTAGAGGACTGTTGATGGCAGAGCAAAGTATGTTTCTACAGAACACTGGAGCAACTGGAAAAAGACCACAAAAATTCTACCTGAAAGTGCTCCTACCTGAACTCCTAGGTATCACGTTCTTGCCATATTTGAATTTCAAAGAGCACACACTGATAGGTTGACATGCAGATACTTGCCAAAAAGAAGGCACCAACCACTGAAAATAACTAGACGAGAAAGGCACTTTCAGTACATTATTCAAATTTCTGTAAATGGGTCATACAATTTGAGCTGCTAGAGCCAGCAACAATATGGATCTCTACTGACTTCAGATTATTGAAATACTCTAGAGTCGCTTGAACTGGAGCACTGCTTGAAAAGCCTACAAAGTAAAGAAATGGATATCTGCATAGACCACCAGGAATCGCACAGAGTGAGCTCCACTACAGATCGAAGATAACGCCACCAGTTCCAGCAACACAACAGAATGCAGTGGAAATTCTAAGATAAGGAAGGACTGTATATAGTATAGAGACCTTGATAAAAGACAAGAATAAGTCCAGATCCTCCTTGATACAAACCAAACACTGCGCTCTACGATCGGAGCAGAAGACTGGACATATCACTTCAACAGCCACTATTTCCAGTCATTTTATTATAGAGCACCATGTTAACTGCCTGACCCACTATCATATTGAACTAGAAAAATGGTGAACTTCAAACATAAGGGCACTTGATTGGAGTACGGTTCAGTTATGTAAGACCACAATCCAATTTCATACAGAGGTCTATCTCTCTTGCGCCTGCCAGGATGAGCTTTGTCCCTCCACAGCAGGAAACTTGGAATCCTCTCCCCAGGTGGTGGAGGTGCCACCCCACAGTACATAACTTCGACAAATCCCTGAATGCCTGTTGCCTATGACCTAAATCAGGATATTACATTGGCCACAGACTCGGGTGTGAGTCAATATTTCATCCACAATTCTTCTTGATTGCCTTGGTTATAGATCATTTATTTTGATTACATTTATTTCGGCCTGATAAGTTACTATACTTTCATTACAGATGTTTCCACTATGTCTTCATTTTTTTGAGTATTTTTTAACTCTTAACCCTACAGTTTAATATTTATATCTATAAATAATTATCTACATTTTTTTATGTATATTATTTGTCATTCTTTTAATGTTTGATAAATCCTCCAAGCCCCTATCTATGTAATCACTGGAAAAAAAACAAAAATTAAAGTGGTGTTATACGTAGGTCTAATAATAAAAAAGTGTTAAAACCAAAAAACACTGAAATTCACCAGTTATATGTAAATTACCCAAGTATAACTAGCACCGCCATAGATTTCAGATTTCATTAGTGATATAGTATGTGATGGCATAAGCAGCTAGTCATAGTGGTGCAAGGCCATGCATGTAGAGGAAGGGGGGTTTATTAAAGAAAACTGAAACATTGTAATTTCAGTCACTATGCATTGTTAGATGCACTTTGAAGAAAAGCTTTTTCAAGCCAACAAACCCAAATGCCATCTCGGGGATCTGGTGATATTTACAAACCAGATGGCCTTCAGCTTCTTTGTTTATGCAATCACCAGACCCATTCAATATATATATTCTTAACAAAACTGAGTCCCTGGAAAAAGGTTAAAAAAAGAATAAGTAGAAAAAATAGACCCTGGGGGTTGGGGTCCCCAGGGCCAGGCCATGTTGCTAACTCTCCGCCGCGCACATCCCCCCACTGCATGCGGGGGTTTGGTTGCAGGCCAGGTTCTGTGGCCAACCCTCTGCCGTGCATGACCTAAGGCCCTGCGCAGTGTGGGGTTTTCTGCCTGTGGCTTCCGCAGTGCGCAGCATGGGGTGGCTGCATGCGGGGGTGTTGGATTTAAGTATGGAAATTAAATATTACTTTACGTTAAACAAAAACTAAACATTTACTGGAAAAAACAAAGGTTAAAGTAACGTTATAGTTAGCTGAAATGTTCAGTAACAACGTAAGGTTTTAAACTGTAAAACCCCCTGAAATTCATCAGTTATACAAGTAACTAGAACTCGTGCCCTAAGGTAACTATAACTGGTGCCCTCGCTATCTACTGCTAATTACCCCACATATAACATATTACATCACACATGACTTCTTCTATGACATCATTGATATCACTGCAACATATGCAGTGAAAGTATTGATGAGAAAACTGTGCATGGCGGGGGCGCAAGTTATAGTTACCGGATTTAAAACATTGATTTCTAAGGTTTTTTCAAATGTAAAGTACGATATTATTGCAATTCCTACTAAGCACTTTAACCTTTGTTTTTTTCTGTGAATGTCTATGGTTTATAACCTATGTTTTTTCTGTAAATGTCTATTTTTTTATGTAAAGTAAGATGCCCTTCGCCGTGGGCTCTGCGGGCCCCCAAACCTCCTGCCACGCATGGTTTGAGGTTGGGCGTCCATCCCCACTGCGTGCAGCCTACCCTCTGACACCACTCAATCCCCTTCTTTTTTCCCCCAGGGATTAATGGATCTGCCGCGATTGTCCAGAGGGCCAAGCTGGGGCTCACAATGGATCCATGGAACCATTTTTTTTTTGTTCCAGCTGAGGTCCCTCTGGGATTCCTCCACATGGCCCGGGGGGTTAGGGTACCACTACCCTGTCCCCATATATATCGTATTTTAATTTTTTTGTATGACACGCGGACCAAGGCCCTGAGTCCTAAGATGGCAGTTGCAACTTTTTCTTCAGGTTGCGGCCAGCCAGTCCCAACGCACGTTTAAGCTCACTGATCCACCACGGTGCAACTGCGGAATTAAATATACATAAATTGTGAGCCTTAATTACTAAAACAGTAATGAATTAATTTACACCAAATCACAAAAAGCACACTTTCAAGATCAAGTTCTAGCTTTCTGCCACATATAATTGTGCTAAAGTTTCTATGGAAAATTGCATGGGGAAAACACATTTTGCCCCCCCCTTTTTCTCAGCCTCTGCTTGATGGACCACCCTGAAACTGTAGAGGAAGGACCTAGGTAGATGAATTTCTTTTTTGGAAAGTTTTGTGAAGATTCGTCAAAACGTCACCAAAGTAGTCAGCAAACCAAAAAATCCACTTCTTATGGAAACATGGTCCTAACTATAACTACCCTGTGGTGACCACCACTGGCTTTATATTTGTAAATATATTCACTGAATAAACCAAAGGCTAAAGCGACATTATAGTTAGGTGAAAATAAATTAACCAAACCATTGAAATTCACCCATTATACTTAATGCAAGTAACTTTAACTCGTGCCCTTAAGTAACTATAACTCATGCCCCGCTATGCAGTGTTGCCATTAATGATGTCATTACAGATGTTAGTCATGTTATCAATGATGTCATAGATTATGTCATGAAAGAAGTAGTAATATGTGGGTTATTTAGCAGTGCATGGTGAGGGCACAAGTTATAGTTACGGAACCCAAACCCCCGATGGAGCCCATCCCACGCTGCACATGGCCTCTGGAATGCACGGCTTGGGATTGGGCGCAGGGCCTGGCCTGCGGCTGTGCAGCGTGGGGTTGGGCAAGAATTTCGAACTGCTTTTTTTAATGTAAAGGAAGATGTCCATCTACATGCGCGGCCTGTGCCCCAGTCCCCATTGGTGGCCAACATCCCTAATTAGAAAGCTGCTCACTTACTATTCATTTTAAAATGACTGCAAGCTGCAATGAGGGCACATTTTCTACAAACTCTTAAATATCTTCCTCATATAATTGAGATAAATATCTGACATGTTGACTAAAACTGCTGTATTCCACAAAGTTCTAATGCAGCTTCACCAGAGTTGTAATGAACAACGAGAGCACCAGCATTCTAAATTCATGACAAAGTGAGGTACTTTTGAACGCCATGTTGTTGGAATAGGAATTATAGAACTGAAATTATTTCCTATGGCAGAGGCTGCAGAAAATGAACAAAATGAGGGGTTACATTGTGGCATAGAAATTATGATCAGTGCTCTAGAAATGTTGACACATCCTAAAAATTCTCAAATATATTCCTCATCCATGTTAGAAAAAAAGTCTGTCATGCTGAGCGAAGCACGTTCTTCCAAAACCAGTAACATTCTATGTCAGTTGACTCCTAAGTGTTCTACTGTAGCTTCACCATGAATTTCTAATAAACAACTAGAGTGCTAACGTTCTATATTCATGCCAAAAGTGAGGCACTCATGAATGCCATTTTGCTTGAATAGGAGAAGTTGAATTTAAAGCCTTTCCAATGGAGCAGACTGAAGCAATTGAGCATGGAGGTGTTAATTCAGATATTAAACCAGATAGTTTAAATATAAAATATGAAGGGGATATAGGTTTTTAGTTATTTATGCCATGATATATGTTTAAAGGGACTAAAAATAGTTAAGGAAAGGGATCCCTTCTAAGGCCAACATCCCCTTTCCACATCTGTTTACTTGGGCTACCCATCCCTTCTGTCGCTTATTACTTCCTCAATTTTAAGATAGTAACATTTAGTAATCTTCCATTGAAACATATGAGAGCAGAGTTTTGTTTGAGGTGCAAGATGCTATTTAAAACACATAATATTTGGTAATGGTAAGCGAAACCCTCCTTCTCTGTGGACATTTAGTTTTTCAAATTCCTCTTGCCAGTAGATGCATCTACCTGCATGAATTTACACTAGCGTAATACATTTTTTATTGTTAGTTAAGGAAATATTAAAGCACATTAAAAAAACAAATTTAGTGTCTAAAAATGTAGATTTGTATAATTTATAAACAGCTATATTCAAAGTTAATAAATTGAAACATTTTTAAAAAATAAGTAAAATTGTAAATCTAATTAGGCTCCAATTTTAAAATACAGAAAAAACTGTCATGGGCTACACAATTTTCTTTTTTTTTTAAGAACAAATTTTATTTGTCAAATAACAAATATAGCGCAGAGCACTGTACCCCAGCAACTTCTGCATATGAAATGTACATTTAACTGACTTTGACAGTTTCAATAATCAAAATAGGACAACTGAAAAGCAATACATATGAAATATCAACAAAAGAAAAGTAAAACAAGAACCCCACGAACCCACCCCCCATCGCACTTGCACCTACTCCAGAACAGCACCACAAAAAGCGCAGCATTGTTCACATAGACATGATCTGTCAGTGCCCAAGGGGCAGTATCGTATGTCAGCTAAGGTGGGAGTGAAGCCGGGTCGGGGGACCTGGCTATGGAGACGGGTTCCAGCTCTAAGCCGTGATAATCCGCCCACCGCTTCCAGATTTTAAAATGCTTAAGCGGGCACCCCCTGGCCACAAAGACGGGAATCTCCAAACCCATACAGAAATCCGTGCCATTTTTCCACGCAGACACCGAGGGCCTTCCAGGCCCTAGCGATATCCCTCTTAGCTAAGGTAAACCCTAGTAACATAAGATGGCGCTTGTATATGTTGCCTCCTATGTCGTCCATAACATGTAACAGGACCAGCTTCGGTGAGCTGGGGGAGGTCCCAACCCAGCACTTCGGAGAGGCACGCCATAACCCCCCTCCAGAATCTCGCTAACGCGGAACAGTGCCAAACAGTGTGCAGTAGAGTACCTTCTTCATGTTCACATCGAAGACAGATCGGGGAGGCTACCAGTCCCGCCCTCCAGAGCCTGACCCTGGTGAAATAGACCCGGTGGAGATATTTAAACTGGATAAGGCGCAGGCTTACGGCTATGGCTGACCCCCGCGGGGAGGCTAGAGCCTCCGTCCAGTCCTCCTCCTCCAGTGGGCCTATGTCTCCCTCCCAGGCCTCCCTAAGGCGCTGCAGCGTGGGGGAGCTATGGGTGACCAGGGACTGATACATTTTGGAGATCTTGTGGTCATGGAGGTCCCCCATAAATACTTTTGCCTCTATGGGACTAAACTCAGCCAGGGACCCCAGGCCCTCGATGTACGGAGAGATGGCGTGTCGGAACTGCAGGTATCTGTAAAATTGGGTTTTAGGCATCTGAAAGTCCTTCTGTAGATCCTGAAAGGATTTCAGGATCGACCCCCGCATTACGTCCCCAAGAGTAGAGATATCGATGCGGTCCCAGTCCCGAAAGCCAGACAATGTAGCCAGTTGCGGTAGCCGCCCATTATGCCAAAGAGGGGTCTCCCGGGTCAACCTATTCCACCACCTGATCCTCCGCAACGCCTGCCGCCAAATTTGGAATACAAGTTTCGTAGCAGATGGCAATGAGTTACGTATCGGTGCAGAGTAGAGTATAGTGTGTAAAGTGTAATCTCCCATACACTGCCTCTCGACCGCGTAAGCCGGGTCGGTCCTGTCCCCATACCACCACTCATTGAGGACCAGTAGATGCGAGGCCATGTAATATGACAAAATATCAGAGGTTGCCAGCCCCCCACAGTATGTGGACTGGAAGTAGGTCCGCAGGGCCACCCTCGCCACTCCGCCAGCCCACAGAAACTGCCCCAGGGCCGCGTTGACCTGTTGGAACCATCTGGGAGGAATCGGATATGGATGGTTTTGTAGCTGATAAAGTAGGCGTGGGAGCGATACCATCTTAAAGATGGCCGACCGGCCATAAATAGACAGGGGCATATGAGACCAGGTTTTAAGATCTTCCCGCACGCGATCCCACACAGGGGCCAGATTCCTGTCCCAAGATGTAACAGGCGAATCCGATAAAAACACTCCCAGATACTTTAACCCCCCAGAAGCCACTTGAACGGAGGAGGCTCAGGAACCGAGACCCCACCCCCCCACCCCCCAAGGACCCAAAGGGTAGATTTGCGAGGGTTCATATATAGGCCCAAGGTCTCCCCGAAAATCTGCATGATGCGAAGCAACCGCGGTCCCGTCTTGTCTATATCCGTGAGAAAAAATAAAACCATCGGCGTAGAGGGCAATACGATCCGACAGACTAGGCGCCCACTCGAGACCAGTCACCTGGGCGTCTACCCGCACCCAGGACGCCAAGGGTTCCATAGCTAACGCAAACAGGTAGGGGGACAGTGGGCAACCCTGTCTGGTGCCCCGTCCGATAGAAAACGTAGAGGAGATGGAGCCCGCCACCCGCACAGACGCAGTCAGGTCTGTATAAAGCAGAGTCAGGTATGACAAGAATCGTGGTCCAAAATTCAGCCGGCGGAGGAGTGCGAATAAATATACCCAGCTAATGGAATCAAATGCCCTATCCATATCCGCAAGTAGCAACGCAGCCCGTTCCCCCAACCCCTGGACAGTTGCTACGGCGACGTGCGCGCGCCGAATATTGTGGCGGGTCGCCCGCTGGGGCATGAACCCGGCCTGATCGGGATGAACTAATGATGTAATATGGGAACGGAGTCGGTTAGCCAGAGCCTTAGCCAGGATCTTGGCCTCTACGCTCAGAAGGGATATGGGGCGGTACGACGCATGCTGATCTGGAGGTCTACCAGGCTTGTGGAACACCACAACCTCCGCATGTCTCCAATCGCGAGGCAGACGGCCCTGCTCCCTGGCCTCTTCTACCACTCTACAATAGTGGGGCCCCAGCTGTAGAAAAGATCGTTTGAAAAATTCACATGGGAAGCCATTCGGTCCCGGGGCCTTCCCGGGTTGCGTGTCACCCAACGCAGCATACAGTTCTTCCTCTGTGAGAGGGAGATCCAACTCCGCACTCACTGCGTCAGATAGGGCCTTAGGCGGCAGGTCATCTAGGAAGCGACCAATCACATCTGTATGAAGACATTCCCTAGGGGCATAGAGGTCTGCATAATACATGGCAAAGCTTTCGGCCACAGCAGAGGAGTCTGTGAGAGGGGACCCATCAGGGACTGCAATGCCAGGCAGGGCCTGGGGGTATAGCGACCCCTGACACAGTCTATGCAACAGCTTACTGGACTTGTCCCCCCACTGGTAGATCCTGCTACGGGTCGCTAGCCACGCCTGTCGGGCTTCATCTAAGAGGAGGTGCGCATAGTCTTGTTGTGTTAATAGGAGTTGGCGACGAGCCTGCTGGTCCCCACCATCCCTACTGCGAGTTTCCAACTCAAATAGTTTCGCCTCCGCCTGAACAAGGGACTCCCTACGCAATCTACGGGCCGCTGTGCAAAAGGAAATGTCTACACCACGGAGCGTGGGTTTCATCGCCTCCCACAGACATTCAGCCCCCTCCACCGATCCCACGTTAGATGTCAGGTATTGGTCAATATCACCTTCCATATGTTCTCGATAGTCCTCCCTCTGGAGGTTGCAGGCCGAGAGACGCCACCGAAAAGGCTGGTGTGCCCGCCCCACCCGCAAGGTGAGAGTGACCGGTGAGTGGTCTGAGAGTCCACGCGGAAGAATATCGGCCGCGACCACTCTGCTATCCACTACCCGGGGGACAAAGATATAATCAAGGCAAGAGAAGGAGTCATGGACGGCTGACAGGTAAGTGTAGCCCTGTGCGTCCCGTGCAGGCGACGCCATGGGTCCACCCAATCTAGGCCCATCACCAGGGAGTGTAACTTGGTAGACCGTCCGGCATCCAGAGAGCCTCCGGGCCGCCAGCGGTCCCTAGCCAGGTCCAGCACGTCATTCCAATCCCCCCCCCCACAGCAGCTAGACCACCCGGCATATCCGCCCACAAGGTCATAATTTTCTCCACCATGCCCCAGGAGAGGGGCGGGGGGCGTAAACGCATCCCAGGACTATGGGTTCAGTCCCTATCGTCCCTTGGAGAAACAGATATCTACCCTGTGTATTCCCCCATGTATTCACATGTGTAGGGAACCCGCCTATGGATCAGGATCGCAACTCCCCGGGACCCCCTCACAAACCCGGAATGGAATACGTGAATGTAGCCAAAGCGTTGAAAGCATAGCGCCTTAGTCCCCATAAGATGTGTTTCCTGCAACATAAGAATGTCTTTGTGTGCTCGTTTCGCCTGTTTGAGTATAGCTCCTCGCTTAATCTTGTCTAGTGCCCCCCTGACATTCCAACTAATTATCCGAAGGGTCCCAAGGGGATCCCGCTGGTCACCAGAAAACACTGCCATGTGAGGACTTGGTGCACAACATTGATATAGACAAGAGCATGTGGTCTGAGTAAGGTGACTCTGAAGCAATGTAGGTCAGTACGATCAAACAACAAACCCCCCCGAACAACCCAACACTCCCCCTATACCTCAAGAACGATGAAGTACCTGTCGCGGCGGGCGTGGCCGGCAGACCCCAACAGGAGGTCCCCCCCCCCCCCCGCCCGCCAATGGATCCCCTACTTACAGCCCATTGTCTGCTGGCCCTCTCCCTGGCAGCTGATGTCCGACAGGGATATTGGCCCTCATCTGTGCTTCCCCGGTCAAGGCAAGCGTATCAAAGACCCATAGAGCTAAAGCACCCCCAAAAGTCAGTCTGATGATGTAGGCAGTCGCTGGGCCGACACAGCTCGGGAGGATGTACCACACGACTGGGACCGACGTCTGGACCTGGAGCGTCTGTTCCCCCTCCCTTTCTGCATAGGCTGTTTCCGCACCATCTCACTCGATGAAGAATCTGATTCCCTCCGGGGCGGGGTGTGTGGGCGAAGATGCACCGTCTCATCCGTCCACTGGAAGACCTCCTCTGGTGAATCAAAGAAATGAGTGCGGGATCGGTAAACCACCCGCAGTCTGGCCGGGTACAACAAGGCATAGGGAAGCTTGAGATCTCGGAGACGGGCTTTCGCCGCCATGAAGGACTGCCTTCGTTGCTGGACCTGTTTAGTATAGTCGGGAAATGTTAGGATACGGGCATTGTCAAACAGCAGCGGTTCCTTGGCCCGAGCTTGCTTCAGGATAACGTCCCGGTCATGGTAATTGAGCAACTTCGCAATAACAGGTCTCGGGCGGGCACCAGGCGGGGGTTTCTGAATCAGCGCCTTGTGGGCGCGCTCCACCACAAAACATTTGGACAGTGACCCTGGAGGTATCCAACTCTCAAGCCACTGAGTAAGGAACTGCTCCATGTTACCCTCCTCGCACCCTCTGGGAACCCAACGAAGCGAAGTTTGTTGCGCCGGGCCCTCCCCTCAGCGTCCTCCACCCGGGATGCCAGTCCACGTTGGATTGTCTCCAATGAGGCTACTCGCTTCTGTAAAGTGTCGACCACGTCCTCCACCCCAGAGACCCTCGTCTCGGTCTCCGTAATCCGCGCCACTGCATTGCGTAGGTCCTGGCACAGCAGCATAACATCGGAGCCAACCGCCCCAATGTTGGCGTCCAGGGCATCTCTCGACTGAGTGATGGCAGCCATGAGAGCAGCATTATCAGGCACGTCACCAGGCGTCCCCCCGACGCCACTGCAGAGGCCCCCAGGCCTGTGAATTTGTCCATTGTACTCTGCCTGGCCGATCCTCCACCCGGTTTGTCTCTCGTCATGGCGAACTTAAGACCCCCCCGCGTCCCAGAGAATGTCGCACCTGCCCTCCGTGCAGCACAGTCTGGAGACTGTAAGATGCAAATCTCCGACAGGGGATGGGACATAGCGCACCCTTACATTGACGACGATTCACCCCAGCGCAGAAGGCCAGTGACCGTCTGAGGGGTCCAGCCCAGCCGGCCCGACCTGGCCGCCGATCGCGGGGCCGTCAACAGGACGGAGGGGGAAGGGGCCCAAGGAACCCCGCACAGCCGGGGGCCACACACGATAGGGGCACCACTCACCGGGTCGGTCCACAGTCCAACGCCCCTCTCCAACCGCTGCTCCCAGCCGGGAGCTCGAGGGGGGCCCCCAAAAGTCCCGCTCCAGCCCCTCAAGGGCCTCCACACAGTGCGCAGATGACGTTGTCGCAGCCCTGGGGGGCCAAGCAGAGGCTCTGCAGCAAGCTCGCGTGGCCCGACCGACCGCCGAGGCGAGCAGGCCACTCCACAGGAGATGAAAGAGGTAGGGGTGCCCAGGCCGGCCGCTGGGGACCCCGAGGCGTCACCGGAGGTGCTCGGGCCAAGATCCACAAACAGAGGCCCTGGATGCGGCCATGCGGTGCAGCAGGCCGCTGGCTCAGGTCCTCTGCGCAGCAAAAGGGAAAGAGGCCCGGGGAAGGCCCTCCACCAGGCCCCGGGAAGGCCACAATCGCCCACCAACACAATGGCCGCCACTTCCTCTATCCAACCACACTCACGGACGACACTCCCCGCGGCCCGATATAGCCGCCGATCGTCGATGCGCTGCTCCCGGGGGGAGGGGGGGCGGCGGGAGGATGCACCCCTGCAACCAGGGAATGTTACCCAGGAGGCTACCACCTCCAAGATCCTCCACCGGAGCGCACGCGGCCCGACAGGCCGCCGGTATGAGCCCCCCACACCACAGGGGGGAGGAGCGCGCGGCGGGACCCGGGGCCATGGGCTACACAATTTTAACAGACATGAACTATTTAAATATGTAATACAAACAAATGGAAAGGAATGCTTTCAGGGACTCGTTTAGTTTAGGAGCCTGCAGCAGATAAACATTTTCATGTACATATTCATCCTTCTAGAGAGGAAAGTGAATGATTCTAAAGCGGTCTTCTCCAGTAGCATATCCCTGAGCCTAGGCACATTCTTAAGCTAGGTGAACATTATAGTTCTTTGTTAGAACTCTGTGATGTTCACAGGAAGCTGTTATGAGAAGCAAAAATAGTGTTATAGGGGGTTGACTTTGAAACGAGGTCTGTCTCAGGTACTAGCCATGAATCTCCTTGGTAGATATCAACCAGATAGGAGTCAATCAAAATGTAGTATTTTGGGTAGTGTACAGATGTTTGATTTACAGCTTTTTTTTAGCTTCATTATTTTCTAAAGCTTAAACAATTTCCTCTTTAATATTAAAATGAAATCACTGAAGGGAACTTTGTCCTCATGGAGACTGCGGCTCAATGTCACCACATAGAAGGTGCAAGTTCCAGGCTAAGATAATGCAGGAAACTAATTCATCAATTAATTATAAAAAATTAAATATTATAAAACATACTTTTAAAGTCACTAGGTAGGAAAAGAGGGAAACTTGTAAAAAGCATATGAATGGACTTTTATGGGACGATCGTCAGCAAAGACTTTACAACAGTGAGGTAAATGCAAATTCTTGAAACCTTAAATTTCTCCTCAGCTAGATGTCAAAACTAATTTCAGATTCATTTTGTTTTAAAAAAATAGTATTGAAAGTACTTAGCCGATAATACACCAACAATACTAAGCGCCTCTTTGACTCCCTGATGCTCCTGATATGAATGTTGGCAGAGCAGTGTGTAAAGATCTAAGGTACAGATAAGTACATATATTCATTACTTATTTTTTGTGATAAATATTGGCCTGATTTTAGTACTGCTCTTATCTTTGATGTTCTTAACCTCGTGCTCAATTCTCCTATAAATGACAACTGCAATGATCTTTGAAAATCATTTCCCACCTTTCGTAGTAGATGAAATGAAACCTTCACCAGCTAAGAAAAATCCACCACCAACTGATTGCTTCTACTTCACCTGGCAGGGCACTGTAAGAAGAGTGTGCCGGGCCACCACTATAGCACCAGAAGCAATATGTTCCACAAAGGTATCCAACTTTTCTCTTCAATTCAGTTGTTGCTGTTGTTGTAGTACACATGGCAAAAATACTGATTTACAGAAAGTGCCTCACCGGATTGCCAAGCAGGTAAACACGATAGTCAGTGTTGTTCACACCAGAGAAGCGAAGGCCCTGTGGGATTGAAGCATAAATGAAAGTAAAATATAAGCATCTGCTTTCACTTTGATTTATAGCTTCTGTTGCGCATTTGCATATGTTGCAGATAGATCTATTCAAAGGAAACAAGACAAGCAGCAAAGGAGAATTATTACAGCGGACTGAAAAGTAATATTTCTCAAGAGCAAATTTTACTCCTCATTTGAAAGAGGACACATCTGGTGAATTGGAGCTAAGTGGTTTTGAATGCTAATGCTTTGTTCCATCTAAATACTTGACAGGAAAATGAAAGATAGTACTAGCAACTTTTTAGGGAGAGGAGTTGGCCTAATGGCTAGGGCGATCGACCTCGAATCTGGGGAACTGGGTTCGAGTCTCGGCAATGACCCTGAACATCCTGTGATTCTGGGCAAATCACTTAATCTCCCCGTGCCTAACAAAAATGAATGTGTCCTCATGTAACGCAACTGGTGCTATGTAAAGCGCTTTGATACCCGATACCTTCGGGTCAAGTTCGCACTATATAAAAACTCCGTGAAAATTTTCTTTTAAAAATACTTATCTGAACGTTATGCTCACCAGCTTTGTTTTTATTATGTTATAGGGTTGTTTTTAAAGAAAGCTCTAAATGACACCTGTGGCTTTATCTACAAATGATCTTTATTAAGATTGTGCAAACACACTATAGGATGCATATATACACTTTTTACAGTAACGTATCTGCCATTTGGATGTAGACAAGTAATTTACCATTTACCATACTATCTTGCCATTTCAAACATTTCATAAGATAGGAGGACAGTGTCAGACATGACCTTAGTGGATTCCTACTCCTCCCTTCATAGAGGTAAAGAACTAATTAAATGAGCATCGACTATGCGGTATGAGTGACTGCTTTACAAGTTCACACTGCTTCTGATATCTTGTGTTGTATTATGGTATTTGTATAGCGCTTACTATTGCTACACAGGTCTGAAGGACTTTGTGCATGTGGGGAGCACGCTGCACCATGTGGATGTGTGGTTGGAAGAATGCTATCGTTACTCTGAGCCAATGTGGAAGTGTTTCCATGGTGTGCATGATGACCACCGAGTGTTGTTATCATGTTGTGGAATGCAGCACTAAGTGTTGTGATGGATGAGGAAGTATGGGAGATGGATGCCCACATTTTTACAGTATGTGTTATGCTGGCAGCTCTGATTAGCTCTGCAGGTCCCTTTATTGTTTGGGTAGTTGATTTTCTAGTTTATTTTCAGTCTGATTTCTTTTGCTGGCAGTGGCAGGAGGTTGTCTACTCTGATATTATAGATCTGCAAGAGGTAACAGGTGTTGATAAAGAGTGAGGGGGATCAGATATCTGCTTGGATAGCTTTAAATGATGGCCATTATGAGATTTGCCATATGGACTGCGTTATTGTTATTTTGTCATTGTAGGTTGTCAGTGCTTAGGTATGTGACTATTTGGGACCTGCAAGACGGACTATGTTCGAGACCTCCAGTGACCACCAATTTGTGGCAGATCTCCATATCATCAGAAGGCCTGTCTGGTTAAGAATGAGTGGTTATTTAAATAGGCTTGTGTAGCCTGTACCTATGACATCCAGTTTCCACAGATCTTTTCATACATTACATGCCTATCCTGTTGACGACGAAGAACCAGGTAGATAATTGGAATATATCATATGGTGATAGCCCCCCCTCCTTACACTTACCAGACATAGTAGAGTCTCGCACGCTGTTAGGCAGGTTGCGGTCTTCAAGGGCAGAGTGGCAGTGTACTTCTAGTAGTGAATGGAGAGGCATAGCTATTACATTACATTTGTATGTCGAGGTAATTATGGTTATACTGGGTGGAGCTCCCCAATTTGAGTTGAGTACCTGTGTCTGTCCTTTTAGCATGACGAGCTGTGCAGGACTGTTCCTTAGCTCTCAACAGTGTTTATATTAGTAGAAGGGTTTTTGTTCTAGGATCTATCCCAGGGTCAGTGGTTGATATAATTACCCTGAGAATAATGTTTTCACCTATTTTCTGAACTTTAAATGCTCCTGGATGCTGAAAATCTTCGCTGGCAATGAGTTCCAGAATTTGATGGCTTGTACTGAGAAAGCACAGCCCCCTATGGATTCGTTATTGTCAGGCAGTATAACGATCCGAGGTGTTAGCAAAGAGTTCACTGCCTTATTTTGTTGGTATTGTTTAAATTCTTTTTTTGGTATAGTGGTCCTTTTCTATTTGAGACTCTGTGGATGATGCAAAGTGCTTTGAACATTGACCGTTAAGCTGCAGGTAGCCATGAAGTGTTTGCAGGACTGGTGTTGTTTGTTCTCTGTGGAGAAGGTAGAAGAGGAGTCTCACTGCAGTGTTTTGGATTAGCTGAATGTTGTGTATGATGAAACAGGGGGCACCAAGGTATAGGCTATTGGCATAGTTGAGATTGGAGATGAAGAGTCTGAGGATAGAAGCAGGCCCCTGCCGCTCCTTTTCCACTTTTGGTGGGTGTGACCCGCCACCGTCTGTTCTTCTACTCCACACTGACATTCCTGCCTTGAGGGGAGTGGCGCCCTGGGGATGAAAGCCTCGTAAACTCCAATGAGCGACACAATGGGCGCCTGAGGATGACTGTGGTGGCGCGCTCCAGAGAGACAGGTTTGACACACTAGTGGTCCGAACACTTGCCATGCTGTCCCGGTGGGCCCCTTGGGCACCATAGAAAAGGGAATTTTACCTGGCTAGGCCCATATATAGCAGACCATAGACCCTGCAAGAGAGAGGAGGAGTGGGACTGGTGAGTGTAAAGAATCACAAGACCTGGAGAATGCCAATTAGGGGTCCTAGCCCTGAAACTAAATCTGTCATCACTGAGGCCTATTGCGCCGATTGATTTCCCACAAGTGGTGGCTGCAGTGAGATATGCCATGGCTAAGGATAAAGATTCTAAACCTCATAGACAGAGCAAAATGGACCGCTTTAGGAAAGTGGTGGCGCCCCTGGAGATGGAACTGGTTACCCCAACAATGCCAGATAATGCAGCCCTGTTATTGCCAATCCAATCCTCCTGAGAGACCCTAGAGGGACGGATTGGGGAGGTCCAATCGGAAGTATACCTCTTATGACAGGATCTATGGAAAGTATCGGAGAGGGTCACAACGGTGGCAGCTAGGATCTCGGAGGTGAAGTACACAACTCATGGATTGCAAAAGAAAGCATCGGAAATCGGCGCTGCAGTAAAAGATCTAACTTGGAGGGATGACGACACAGAAAAACGCGCTAGAAGGAACAACCTATTTTTTGTAGGCTCTCCGGAGGGAGTCGAGATTCCCGACATGGGGGCCTTTCTGTTTGAATGGCTTCGGGCTTCCCTTCCATCTACAAAGTTCTCCTCCTGCTTGGTTGTAGAGTGCGCCCACAGGGCATGAATTGCTAAGCCACCTACAGGCGCTTCACAGCATCCAGTGTTTGCCCGTTTTTAAAATTTCTTAGACAGAGACATGATTGCGGGAAGTCCGCTTCCTGGGAGAGGTCAGTTATGAAAACTCGAAAATCATGGTGTTCGCTCACTATTCTCGTTATGTGCAGAAACAAAGGCACACTTTCGACTGCGTCAAGGTTAAACCGAGAGCCCTCCAATTAAAATACATGCTGCTGTTTCCCGCAAAGCTCAAGGTTATATTTGAGTGGCCAAACATTCTTCTTTCACTCCTGAAGGCTTGGAGCAGGCAAAGGGAACACCCGCTCCGGCAAAATACTGGAGATGGTCGACACAGCGGAGGCACTCTTATCCAGAGGGGGCGTGACCTAAGACGCCTAATGGCGTCTGAGACTCTACTATGTCTTTCAAGTGTAAGGAGGGGGGCTACCACCATATGATATATTCCAATTATTTCCAAGGCTCTTCCTCATCAACAGGACAGGCATATAATGTATGAAAAGATCTGTGGAAACTTGAAACTGGATGGCATATGTACAGGCTACACAAGCCTATTTAAATAACCAATCATTCCTAACCAGACAGGCCTTCTGATATGAAGGAGATATGCCACAAATTGGTGGTCACTGGAGACTCTAACATAGTCCATCTTGCAGGTCCCAAATTGTCACATACCTAAGCACTGACAACCTACAATGACAAAACGATAACAGTCAGTCAGTCATAATAGCTTTATTCGACAAATAGTCATAAAAGCTGAAATACAATACAAAATTTATGACCAAAATATTAAAAACTTTATATAAAATAAAATAAAACTTCCCATGAAAGATAGAAATCCATAAAATATTATAAAAACAGCAATACAATTTTTTAAACTCCTCTCAGTGTTATATACATATATACAAAGGAGTCTTTTTACATTAAGACACGAAATTCCATGGACAACTCAACTCTTGCCTTACGCTTACTACCTTTAGTATTAAAATAAAAATAAAAGGAGAAACAAACCCCAATTTCATTTAAGCAACTAAAAGAAAAAAGTTAGGCATGTAGTACACATTCATTACAATACAGCAATCGCTTTCGATCTAATGACCCATGCCCAACCTAAAAATTTAGCTAAAGATATGGCAAGGGGTAGCCATGTTTCAGTGCGAATTAATCTAAGAGCTACCTCATGTTTTCGGGTACCCAGAGCTCTACAAATTGGTGCCAACCAAATACGCCGCGGAACTTTATAGGCGGGACACACGAATAACAAATGGGCCAAAGACTCCAAGTTTACATGACAAATAGGGCAGGAGGTGTCATCCACTGTATCCCATCTCGCAGTAAATGACTTTATGGGTAATGTGCCCACTCTAAGTTGGAAATAGAGCTTTCTATCGTGAGGCTTCGTTATGGTGTCCCAGTATGGTTCCAGCTTTTGCACTGGTTTTACATCTAGGAATTGGCCCGTTAGTGTCGAAGGATCACTATTCCTAAAGGTGTTAACAGACACCCATCCCCATTATCTTTCCTTCAGGTGTGCTTTAGAGGGAAACGGAGTGTTTTCAGGATTCTCCCATAAAGCGGCCATGCCTATACTTACTAAGATAGATCTAACTTCCTGTAGCCATTTGATTTTCTTATAGCAATCCGCTCTTATTAAATCTTTTAGGCCCTCAACATAAGGTGTCAATTCAGGTGTTGAACAGATTCTCCGCCAATACAACAAAGGGCGTAATCTGGCACTGTCAACCAAAGCCTTCCTGCCTAAATCATAGAGTAATGGCCGTACCGGTGTGCTTTGTGGAAGGTTGGTGATTTTACGTAGAAAACTATTTTCAGCTGTGGTTAGTTTTGAAAGATTTTTAAATCCCCAGAGCTCTGCCCCATATAATACTGCACTAACAACTTTCATATTATAGATGTTCAAAACTGGACTAACTGGTTTTGTAAATGATGCATTAAACTCAGCCAGTAAAGTTCCTGCCAACTGCCGATGTTTCAGTGTGGCCATATCCAGTTGCTTGCCACACCTCATGTCACCCTGCATAATGACCCCAAGATATGCAAAATCTTTTACCTGCTCTAGGGGTCGCTTATTCAGCACCATCACTCCTCTATAAGATCTGTGGGGGTTAAATGTCATAAACTTTGTTTTGGACACGTTTATCTCCAAACCCCGCAGATGGCAAAATTCCTCGAAGAGTGATAGGGCTCGCTGTAAACCGCTCGGTGTTTTAGCGATTAACAGCGTATCATCTGCGAACATGAGGATGGGGATTTTCACGCCCGCCAATATAGGAGCATCAGTTGTGTTTGCTTCCAAAAATTTTACAATACCATTGATGAATATAGAAAACAGCGTTTGTGCCATCACACAACCTTGTCTCACCCCTTTTTCCACTCGAAAAGGGGAGGTAACCTGGCCCTGAGTACCCCACCTGATTTTTGCATGGTTTCCCTCATGGAGTCTAGCTATGAGAGTTAGTAGTTCTTGGGGCATCTCCAGATCTTGCATTACTCTCCACAATCTACTACGGGAAACGAGGTCAAAGGCTGACTTTAAATCCACAAAGGCAGCATACAAGCTGCCTTTGTCTAAGACCACCGTTTTCCAGTAGAGCAATGTGAAGCGAAAGGTTTGGTCAATGGTACTTGTGCATGACCGAAAACCTGCCTGGAATGGTGATAATATGTCCTGCTCATCAATCCAATCTTGGATTTTATTTAGCACAAGGCGTCCCATAATCTTTTGTAATGAGTCAATTAAGCTTATGGGTCTATAATTCCCAGGCAGTGACTTATCTCCCTTTTTAAATATTGGAATTATCTCCGCTCCTTTCCATGAATCTGGTACCGGCATACCTTTAGCAATTTCATTCATTATAATCAGGATATATCGGCTCCATTTTGGTTTATTGGAAAGGAATATATCAGCTGGAATCCCGTCGGGGCCTGGTGCTTTACCTCCCATTACAGAACCCAAAGCGATGTCAACATCTGCTTCATTAAAAGCTGGACCATCATAGTAAGTATATGGGAACTCAAACGCATTCTTATCATCTATACTACAAGCGTATTGAGATTGGAAATGCGTTACCCATTGATCTTGGCTTACATGATTTATCGGCTCTACAGGTCGGTCATCTCTGCCCCATTTAACTACGTCCCAAAATTGTTTAGGATTTTTGCTTTCGTAGGCACATTTAAGATCCTGCCATCTATTCTCATCCCAAGATTTCTTAGCAGTCTCCTGGACTTTCTTATAAATTTGCCTGGCATACCGCACTTTAGTCAGATCACCTTCCTTAATTGCTATCCCCAGGGAACTACGAGCCTCCTTGCAATCCTTGTTAAACCATTTACTTCCATTTTTGTGGTGATTACCTCTGTTTTTACAGTTTTTATAGAAATAGGTACGAAGTTGTGTAAAAACTCAGCATGAAATCCAGTTACCAACTCGGGAGGTGCCAGGTTGACCAAAAGGTCTTCTAATTTTAATATTGCATTATCAACATCTATTGAGATTTTATCTAGGACTTCAGGGTTCTCTATTACATTTACCCATTTCAAGCGCCTCATATCATTCGTGGGAACTAAATCTGGGGATATCATTTCTCTACTAGAGTAAATGGCGTCTTTCTCTACCATTACCTCAAAAACTGCACACAAGGGATTGTGATCGCTCTCTATTCTCTCATTTACCTTCATGTCCCTTAATGCATGCCAAAACTGACAGTTAATCAATAAGTAATCAATGCGGCTAAAACTAGAGCCATTGTTAAAAGTACATGCACCGTCTCTATCTGATTTGGTTCTGCCCAATAACGCAGTCCATTGGAGCAAAGGGACTCCGATGGCAGCACACAGGAGAGAGCAGAGGCCGGGAATATCCTCTGACACCAAGGATGACCCACCCACACGTCGCAACAAATCGAAATCTACTTGTGAACAAGGTAGCCAGACTCCGGATGCCTCTTGTGGTGACCTATCCTTGGACACAGTTGACCTGCATCCATTCTAATCAGATTACACTCTTGGTACAGGGACAAACAAGCAATGCCCCCGTGACAAAATAACACAATGGAAAGAGAGGGGCTGGGAAGCTGAATAGTGGTATGGTGTTAATATCATAGCTCATGGGGGAGACTGGAGCCTCTATCCCGCCCATCCCGGGTTCTCAGAGGCTTCTGGGAGCTGTTAGTGTTCACCTAATTGTTTTCAATATTTGGGAATTCTTTCCTTTTGGCTCAAAGTTAACACAGGGAGAGGTGTGGAAGTGTAGCCCCACAATCGACTGAGTACAGTTGCGGAAGACAGAGTGTGGGAGTGGTGGAAGCGCCTGTGAATCACAACACAGATCCTATTCTTTCGGGATAGAATGTGAGAGACTGCTGTGAATGCGGAACAAACGAGTGAAGTGAGTGAATGGTGCATGGGATACCTATAGTTATAAATGTTTTTTGTTGAACTGTTTGACTGGGAGGGCTACAGACCTCTCCAGCCATCCCCGTGGTGTGGTTGTCACAATCGACATGTGGGTGTTCACACTTAGGGGGCAGGGGCGGGTGGGGGTTGTGGGGAAATTGTTGGATGTTTGTGGTGTCATTTTTAGAGTCGCTTGCTTTTCAATCACAAGAGCCGAGCCATGTTTACCGACGGTATATCCTGACGGTGGCCAGGGAAGGTGGTCAGATATAATCAGTAGGCAGAGATGGTAGATAGTGGGAGACTAGATCAGGGATAAATCTCCATACTATCATAGAACGTACATGGATTAGGCCATAAAGTGAAGAGAGGATTGGTAACCACCTTTATAAGGAGGATAAAACCAGATGTAGTCTTGTTGCAGGAGACACATCTGATGGGGTCCCAAAGTCGCTTCCTGAGTAGAGGGGCTTATACTTCACTGGTGCAGGCCAGCTTTACGTCTGGCTCTCGGGGAGTAGCGATCCTGATTCAAAAAACGCCCCCTTCAGACTACAAAGGCAATGGGTAGACCGGGAAGGGAAATTTGTGGCAGTGCGGCGTATGTGAGGTAGGCGGGACGAAGGTCACAGAGATACTACTCGATACTAACTCCTCTTTACACATAGTGAGGGTGACTTCAATGATGTCATGTGCCCTGAGTTAGACAGGTCTGAGCCCTCTCCAAGCCCTTTCAGGAAGACACTACTGGCTAGCTTCGCACACACTGTAGGACTAGTAGACCTCTGGTGGAAGTGACACCCGGACAGTCGTAAATACTCCTACTTCTCTGGCACCCATAAAGTTTTCTCTGACTTGACTATATATTTGCCCCAGCGGGGGAGGCAGCCATAGTGGCAAATACATAGGGCTAGGGGGATTTCGGACTACTCGCCACTTTGGCTTACCCTAGGATCCCAGTCTTGTACATCTGGAACAAAATGGACACTAAACGCTTGGGAACAACAAGATCCCCAATTTTCAAGAGAACAAGTTGATACAGAACTATACTTAAAGGAAAGCGAAAAGTCCCTAGATTCAGCAGTTATATTATGGAAGGCATACAAAACTGTACTCGGAGATAGGGCGCATAAGCATAAGAAAGAAACACAAGACATGGACAAAATAGAAAGCCACTTGCTGGCACTTGAGGAGCAAGTGGGACCTGAGCAGAATCCCTTGACTCTTCGTACTATGACACTCCTTCTGGAAGAATACAGTCTCCTAGCCAACAATGAAGTAAGAACCCAAATACTGGCTATGAAGCATAGACTATATGATGCGGGTGACAATGCTGGTAGTTTGTTGGCCTGTTGGGGCGAAGAGAACTGGAGGCATGCTGGGCGCACACTATCGTATAAAATACCGACAAGGAAGTCGCTCAAGCGTTTGCTCTATACTATGAGACTTTCTAAAAAGCGCGTCCACTAGCCACCGCAGCACACATAGATACATACTTGGCAGAGATCCAAATGCCAAACCTCCCGCCGAATGACCGAACTGCATTGGAGGAGGACATTACGCTCTCAGAGGTACGCGAGGCTCTCTTCCAACTCAAACCAGGCAAAGTCCCTGGACCTAATGGAATACTGGCTGAGTTCTTTAAGGGTAAAGCCCATCTTCTCGGTCCGCACTTGCTTCGGCTCTATCAAACGGCCAAACAAGAGGCAAGGTTACCGTTGGATCTCTGGAAAGCCACAACTGTGGTGATCCATAAACTGGGGAAACCACCCACGCACTGCAGCTCTTACAGCCAAATCTCTCTGCTGAATGTGTAGGCAATAATCCTAGCTTCCTTACTGGCCTTCAGACTGGTAAATGTTTCGCCCCTTAATCCACAATGACTATTCCAACTTCATGCTTGGAAGATCGACCAGACTATACTCCGCAGACTATACAATTGGCTGGAGACGATCCGACATAAAAAAGATCCACATGTTTTCCTCATGCTTGTTTGAAATTTATGACGCAGAAAATGTTATTTTATGAAGGAATAAAACAAGTCGGATTGTTCACAGAATATTCAGACAGCATATTTTATGTATTTTAACTTTGGGGAATTATAGTTGTATATATGGAGGAAGGGGGGTTTCTAACCGAGTTATTTAAGAATGATGGTTAAGGTTAAATGCATGTGCTGGAATGTTTCCGGGATTAATTTGCGAAATAAGCAGCTACTGGTTCGAGAGGAGATAGGGCTTTATAAACCACAATTAGTAGCTTTAACTGAGACACACTTGGCACATAAGGACCGGCTGTACTTGAAGCAGCTGGGATATAACATAGTGATCTGTACCTTGAAAGCGGTTTCAATTAGGGAGGATGCTATATTATCAGCAACAATTTTTATTGCTAAGTTCTGAAAACTGCTCCTAATTCAAGAGGTCGCTGGGTACTGGTACAATTAATATTGAACCATCAAAACTTTGTTATCTGCGTGGTTTATGTCCCAAATATTGATGATCCAGAAGTATTAGACATGTTATCTTTGGAACTGGTGGATTGGGGTGGAGAAGTGATTATAATGGGGGACTTTAAATTGTGCGCTTGACTATAACATTGATTCAACTAATTGTACTGCGATCCCTCGTAAGCCTAGAACGAGGGCATCAATCACGGACATCATCCGGCTACATGGGTTGGTCGATGTTTGACAGACCCGTCATCCGACCGCTCCGGGGTATTCCTTTTCCTCATGCTCACATAAGCAGTAATCTAGGATAGATATGGTTTTCATCCCAAGGTCCCTAGTGGATGGAGCGGAAATCGATGTATGTCCTAGGATTGCCTCGGATCATAACCCAATTCTGCCTTCATTTCCGCTAACTGAAACTAGGTATAATCTTCCCAAATTTACATTCCCTCACCACCTGTTATCTAATGATAATTATAGAAAGCATATTTTAGGGTTACGTAGGGAGTTCTTTTTGGTTAATACAGGTACAGCGTCACATTCAGTAATCTGGGACACAATGAAGGGTCATATCCGCGGTGTTCCCCTCCAGTACGTGGTTAAGAAAAATAGGGCTGTCTCAGACGAAGCGTGTCTTTTTTCTCAAACTATTCTTCAACTTGAATTATTACATGCTCTGAAAATTTCCCAAGGAGAAGCAGACTAACAGACTATCTTGAATTAATAGAAAAACAATCTCTTCGGTGCTGTAGGTTTAAAGATCAAAAAGCTACTAGATATGTGACATGTAAATCGCTCCAGTATGATTATGGGGAGAGGGTCGGCAGAGTGCTAGCACATCCGATTCTAGATCGGCAGTTCAAAACTATGATTCACTCAATTAAGGGTATGGATGGGATAGTGCATACAAACCCACATCTATCCTGGAGCAATTCTCAAGGTTTTATGAGGAATTATATAGTTAGCCTCAAACGACTGATCAAGTTGGACTAGGGGATTACGAGCGGCAGTGTAGTCTCCCTTATCTCAGTGAAGACCGGGCTAAGGAGTTGCAAGCTAAGTTTTCTTTGCTTGAGAGTGAGGCTGCATTAGCGACTCTCTCTACAGGCAAGGCGGCGGGTGAGGATGCCATACCTCTGGAATTCTATAAGGTATTTAAAGACATAATAATCCCAGAATTTTTAAAAGTAATCCAACATATCTACATAAGCGGCGCTATTCTTAATACTTGGAATATTACTAATATTCTGGTATTTGAAAAAAAAGGCAAACCTGAGGAAGATATGGGGTTTTACTGACCCATATCTCTGATTAATTCAGACGCTAAATGGTATGCAAAAATCTTGGCAATGCGTCTTGCCCCCACACTATCAACCCTGGTCACACGACAACAACAGGGGTTTATTCCAGGTAGAGACAATACGGCCCACACCAACACCACAATTGCAGCATCTGATGTTGCCGGCAAATCTAACATTAATATAGGTATGAGCCTATTGGATGTCAAGAAGGCCTTTGATCGTGTATCTTGAGAGTGCATGTGGGCCATCATGCGCTTATTTGGTCTCGGGGAGGGCTTTATTTATTTTTTTTATTCTGTTTATTAAACATAACAAGGAGGACTTTATTAAATTAACTCGGGCACTATATAAGATCCCGCGTGCCAGGGTGGCATATGCCGGGAAACACTCAAATACATTTTTAATCTCTTGAGGTACTCAACAGGGGTGTCCGCTCTCTCTCCTCTTATTTGCTCTGTATATGGAGCCTTATCTACAGTCGCTTCTTACAAATGCAGGTATTCATCCTCTGCTCTTTGGAGGTCAACATCTTAAGCTGACTGCCTATGCGGACGATGTTGCAGTCTTCTGCACCAATCCACTGTCAGCTATTCAACAGGTCTCGGAGGAAGGGTCGAGGTTCGACAAGTTCTCGGGGTACAAACTGAACCTGTCCAAAACTCAGGCTCTATTGAACATTGAACCAGACACGCCTATGCCTGGGTTGACTGCAACAGCGGTCTATCTTGGAATTAGACTGTCTCCCTCGGTTACGAGTATTATTAAACTGAACTATGAACCTTAACTACTCTCAGTCGTTTCCAAGATGAAATCCTGGAATAAGCACCCACTTACTTTTCTGGGTCTAATCAATATTATTAAAATTAATATCCTTCCAAAATTTCTTTATTTATTTAGCGCAATCTCTTTGAGAGTTCCAGAATCCTTTTTTAAGCGTCTAGAGGGGGTCATTGGAAGTTTTATATGGAGTTATAGGCACGCAAGACGTGCCATTCGCTTTATGAAGCTTCTGTACAGAAAAGTGGACTCCAGTTTCCGGACATTAAGTTATACTTTTGGGCAGCCTTTACTGGCCGTCTACGCAGCCTACTAAACTTAGCTGATCCGGACCCCTCATCATTCGGCTACCAGCTAGCCCTTGGTTCGGAGTTTAGGCTTTTTTTTTTTTTTTTTATCACTGGCATTTTTTTAATGCAGGTCCTCACTTGATTCGGTTTCAGTCCCAAATTCCAGTACTGGATAAACTTACTCTACAAGGACCCAATAGCGGATGTATGGGTCAATGGAATTCTGTCGGAGTAATCCCTATTGGGAGAGGGACCAGACATGGGTGCCCCTTGTCCCCCCTCTTGTTTGTACTGGTCTTGGAACCCTTGGCCTGACTGATTCTGATGCACCTTGGTATTAGCGGGTTTCAAGCAGGGGAAAAGTCGGGCGGAAGTGAGAAGATCTCGCAGTATGCAGACGATATCCTACTTTATATTACTCAATCCCGAGAGACCATGCCGGTAGTAATACAAGCCTTTGATGACTATGGAACACATTCTGGGTACTCAATTAATTGGGACAAACCTGGCCTCTATCACACAGGCACCATGCGCAATTTACACAACCTGCCTCGGAGACTGAGGGTAGAAAAAGAGGGCTTTAAGTATCTGGGGATTTTAGTCACCTTAGATAGGAAAAGAGATCTGGACTGCAATCTTCTTAGAATTGTGGTGGACTTCCAGGCTGATGCGGCCGTGCCGCCATGTTCAGGATGATCACCCTTCCCAAGCTCCAGTATGTGCTCCAAAATAATTACTACCTGATCCCAGATGACTATTTTACTAGGATTAACGGAGGGCTCTGCAAATTATTGTGGGATGGTGGCCACCCTAGGATAGCGTTGTCAACCCTGCAAAGAAATCAATATGATGGAGGGATTTCTCTACCAGATGTCCCAGGGTACAATTGGCTTGCCCAGTCAATGGTCATCAACGACTGGGAACATATGCCAGGAAACCACCCCACTTATTCACTTGAAAGCACCCAATTGGATTCAAAATCATATATACATTATTTGTGCAAGGGAGGGGGAGTTGGGAAACTCTTGCTGGTGACTCAGGTAACCATTGCTGCCTGGAATAGAGCACAGAGGTACTTGGGGTGGGAGTCACGGTACACCCGAGAGACTTCACTGTGGCTGGGCAAATGATTTACAGAGCTGGGTAAATTGAGAGGCTTTGGCCCCAGGGACACAATGGGGATTTCTAATTTGGACAACCTCTTGGACAGAGGAAAGCGGATTCCTTTTATTTCCCTTCAACATGATTATCCATCTTCATGACACACAATACAAAATATATGCAGCAGAAACATGCAAGGGATGCAGAGGAACAGACAACTCATATCCCTGAATACACCCCGATGGAAGGGAGATTACTACAGGGGAAAATTCTGGGGAAGGCGGTCTCCTGCACCTATAAGACCATCAATAATAACATGCCCGATACATTGAAGAAACTGAGAGAAAAATGGGAAAGAGACCTGGGTGAATTAGATGACAAGGACTGGGAAGAAGCTAAGTTGCACCCAAGGATGGTGGTGACTATATTGAGGCTGCACTTAGTACAGTACACGATTCTCCACAGGGTCTATTACGACCAGGCCCGATTACACAAAATTAGAAGGGCTGTGTCACCACATTGTCTGCGATGTAGGGAACAGGATGGCACATTCTACCACACACTATGGGAATGCCCAGGAATTACAGTATATTGGGGAAACATAATAGACGAGCTGGCTAAGATCCTCTAAGGGCCCCTCCAGGCCGATCTTAAGTATGTCCTTCTTGACATTCCCATGGAGGTGGATCTCCTGAGAGCTCAGCTTTTCTTTAGCAACTTGAGCTTGGCAGCGGCGAAGAGAGACCTGGCCAAGCACTGGGGAGCGTCTGAACCGCCCACCCTGGAGGAATGGAAATTAGAGATGGACCTCTACATGCCAGCGGAGAAAGTCACATATAAGACCAGGAACTGCCCCAAAAAGTTTGCTAAGATCTGGGGTCCTTGGCAAACATTCTATGGACTGGATATGATTGATAGAGATAATGAGCTCACACCAGATAGACTATAATCTCATTTCTGTACCTTTGTCCATGCGTGCATATATTTTATTGATCACTAGAAGCTCTAAGTACTACACTACCTGTACCGTATTGCCCTCTGTAATTATGATTCATTGACGACTCAATGTGACTAATTGTTATGGTTTACAAATAAAAATAAAAATATCTTCCCCCCCCAAAAAAGAAGAGTGAGGATAGTTTGCAGTTTTTTGTTCGTATCCAAGGAATGGGAAGTTACATCGCAGTTTTTCATTGTGTAGAAGATCCTCTTTGTGACCTCATTGGCATGTGGTATCAGAAACAGATCTGAGTCCATGGTTAATCCTAAGTTCTCACTTTTCTTGACATAGGTGGCGGGGCATCAAGCTCCTTGGGTTTTTGTCATTGTCCACAGGTCATGATCGCTGTCTCTGTGTTGTTGAGCTTTAGGTGGGTAATTATCATCCATGTTTCTAAATCACAGAGACAATCAACAAGTCTTAACTTGAAGAGGTCTTCTGGGCCATTCATTCTAGAATGATGGGAGTATCATCTACATAGTTTTAATATGTAAGGTTGAATGATCAGATCAGGTCCATTAAGAGGGTTAGGAAAATGATGAATAGTAGAGGTGATTGACCCCCGAGGCATGCTACAATGTTGTGTGCGAGAGGCAGATAAGAAAGGTGGAATACCAAGCTCTGTATGTCATTGAGGTATAAGGCAATCCATTGGAGAGAGTTTTCTGATATTCCAAAACGATGGAGTCCGTGTAGTAGCATCTGGTGGTGAACAGTGTCAAATGCTGGTGATCAGTCCTGAAGCAATAAGTTATTTACTCTGTTCTTGTCCACTATGAGTTTTAGGTCGTCCCATATGGATGCGAGAGCTGACTGTACCCTTCGTTGATCTGAATGCAGATTGTTGATCCAACTGCAAGTAAATTGGAGAGTTGAGTAAACTGTGCTCTTTGGAATAATTTACATAGGAACTGAAGATTGGCCTGAGGTTTCCTGGATTGGATGGATCGAGATTCTTCTTTGTGAGAAGTGGTCTAATAGAAGAGTTCTTTAGCTTAGGTGGGAAACATCCCAGTTCCAGGTATTTGTTTAGTATGCTTCTAGCTACTTCCCTACATAAACTGAGCAAAATATTTCTGTGAAGATTTTCGGGGGCTGGGTCTGCAGGTGATCCCGACGGCCTGTTTGAATTAATATCAGAGGACTGTTTTGAAGAAATGGCGAGGACAGTGGTGAAAGATTGTGGTTGTGCATCACTGAGGTGGTGCGTCATGCCATTTTGTCCTTAAGGTAGTTTACAATCTTTTCCAATTTTGAGATCAGTTTCATGGAGATTTTAACGTAGAAGGCCTGGAATCTTGGGTCTCTGCATTTTAGCACTCCTGATTACAGAATTCTGTTAGAATCTTGTGGATTTCCTTTGATGGGCAGTCACCCAATTATGCATAGAGACAAGTTTTGTCTTTTTGTGCTTCTGATGGTTGCTGCTGCTTTGTAAGGTATGCTATAGTGATGCAGTACGTGTCTGTCAATATGATCCCTTTTTTTCCTGCACTTGCATTGCAGGGTGCTGTGTTGAGCCTTCATTCTTTTGGTCTTGTCTTTAAGAATTGTGGTCTTCTTTTGGATGTTAGTCATGGTAGTGGTAGAAGGTGGGTACGTTGTATAGTTGAATACGGATAGGTGTTCTTTGAAGTAGGGAGTTAAGTGCTAGGAGGTCTCTTTTTCCTTGTCTTCTATGTGGATTTGTTGTTTATGGCATTTGCTGATTTGGAGGTGTTGTTAGAGAATGGGATGTTGATTTTGAAAGTAATGACATGATGGTTGCTCCAGATGACAGGGGAGTTTGTCAATCACTGAGGCATGTCATGGGAAGCAAGTATGATGTCCAGTGTGTAATCAGCAGAGTGGGTTGGGCCTCATTCGATTTGTTGTTGGTTGAAGGTCTCAAGATCAGATATAATGGCAGTGGTTGTTGTTAAATACTTTTTGCCAAACCAAGTGCTGAGGTCTGCTGGGAGGTATAGATTGGAGTGATTTAGTAGAGCCTTGGTTACTGCCTCTGGTAGATGTCCTTATACGTGGCATTACTGGGAGGCAGTCTATAGCTCAAGAGGAAGTAACAAGCAAAGGCTAGAGAGGGATGACATCTCACCAGCCAGGATGCAGTCTCTCGTAGTGAAGTCTTCGATGTGAGATATTTGTAAAGATTTCTTTTAGGTGACTGCAAGGCCTCCTCCAAACCTGCCAATCTGATTTTTGTTGGTGATGCTGTATTCTGGTGGTATAAAATAATGGCATGTAGGTGTGGATTTGTGGCTGAACCACATTTCTGTGATGAAAGTATAGTGTGCTGCTGATTCTGATAGCAGATCAAGTATGCTGTGTCAGATCTTGTTCATGGATCTTGCATTAAAGGGCAGGCAGTTTAGGTGTGTGGTCTTTATTCTCTTGTTGCTATGATGTATCAAGGGTGTGGGAAATAGAGTAGATTGAGGCAGGGCATTTGGAGTATGGGTACTGGTCAAAGGGTAGACTGCTCTGCATGAAGCCTCAGGTAGCACTGGACGTGGGCTTGTGTGTTAGAGAACCCTGGGTTTCCTGGGCTGGGTATGGTTGGGGAGGCATTTGCGGTAAGTTGTTGTGGAGGAGCTGCAGGTTTACATAGTGGGTTGAGTGAGTAGGTGTGAGGTGGGACGATGCAACTTAGGAAACTAGTAACTAGGTTCTTGGCGCATTGCCCTGGTGTTAAATTTCTTCATAATAAGTGGTGTTGTTAGAGTCTGCTGTTTTAGCTGAGCTCTTCCTGTAAGTGGGCTGTTCTTAGTAATTCCCTAGAACCCAACAACAATTTTCCTCACCTTGTGGATGTATATGAGGTACTCATTAGTGGTAGTTGCCTACAGCCAGTGACAGCTGTTGCATGACGTGCTGAGTGGTTGCTTACCTGTTCTGGTCCTAGCTCTTTCAAGGCCCAAATAGGCAGCAGCCTTAAACTAGCACCCTTACCTTGGGTGCCCTAAAGGTTCGGTTTTAAGTAGGTGACAAAGCCCTAGTTATCAGGTGACATGGACCAATTGAAGCCCTAACTCTAGCAGTCAGATGGCCTGGTCCAATGAGAGACCTAATCTTGGTGGTCAGGAGAACTTGTCTAATGGGAGCACTAGGAGTCACAGACTGGCATAGCTAATGAAAGATCAAACTTCAACTCTAATACACACAGCTTCCTGAGTGGACCGCTGTTACTAGGAAACCGTACTTGGCTTGGAAGAGACAGGAAGAGAAAAATGGGAAATAGATTCAAAACGGTTCCAAATGCTCAAAAGCTCTTTTTACACTAAACACATCTGTGTTTTTTTTGTCTTTTTTAAAAATACATTTCTAAATAAACTAACTTGTTTGGAACAGAAGAACAAGTTACTTACCTTCGGTAACGATATATCTGTAAGAGACATAGATTAGTTATGCATTCCTCACCTTACAATTACCCCCAGGTGTCAGACTGGATCCGGAGAATTTTTCTTCAGCAGTACCCCTGCACATCGGTAGGTGGCGTCTGTCGACTCCGCGTTTGTCGTTGGCGTCGTGGTCGCCAGAATGACGTCGCGGTATCTACTTAGACGCCGCCCCTGCGCGCTGACGTCAGTTCTTTACGTGACATTCCACGCCAGAAGCGCAAAGCCATGCAAGACACTGACCACTGGTGCACCAAACTAGGGCCCTGCAGGGAAGTCCCTTACCCTAGAAGTCAGTTCGCAGAACGGAGAGGATGGGTGGGGCGGTGAGAAATCCAAAACTAATCTATGTCTCTTAAAGATATATCGTTACCGAAGGTAAGTTACTTGTTCATCTGATAGACCATTAGTTATGGATTCCGCACCTTAGAATAGATACCCCAGCAATACCCGCCCCGGAGGTGGGTCTGTGAACCAAGTTCACACCAGAAAGTCCTGGAGAACTGAACGGCCAAAGAAGCCGTCTCTCCGGACTTGGCTGTCCAGGCAGTAGTGTTTGGCACGTCCCAAAGCAGTAGTGGCTGCAGTCGCCCTGTTGGAATGGGCATGCAACCCCAGTGGAGGTTCCTTTTTCGCTAAGGAGTAACAGATTTTGATGCAAAGAACGACCCATCGAAAGATGGTTCGTTTCTGCACGGCCCGACCTTTCTTGGCGCCCACATAGCCAACAAAGAGCTGGTCCTCCACGTGGAATTGTTTTGTGCGATCCAGATAGAAGGAAAGTGCACGTTTTGGATCCAGACGGTGGAGCCTCTCCTCCTCTTTAGAAGGATGCGGGGCGGAAAGAAGGTGGGCAAAGTGATGGTCTGTCCTATGTGGAAAGAGGTAACCACTTTGGGAAGGAAAGAAAGCCTAGTGCGAAGGACAACTTTGTCCGGATGAACAGCCAAGAAAGGAGGTTTTGAAGAAAGAGCCTGCAGCTCACTCACCCTGCGAGCAGAGGCGATGGCGACCAGAAAGG
Organism: Calotriton arnoldi; assembly: GCA_963921515.1. NCBI lineage: Eukaryota > Metazoa > Chordata > Amphibia > Caudata > Salamandridae > Calotriton > Calotriton arnoldi. The sequence continues at coordinate 107,158 of CAWUFW010005313.1, read as the reverse complement.
CAGTTTTTAGTGTCAGAAGTCTGAGAGGACAGTTATGTAGCGGCTCGAAGGGAGCGCACATAAGATAGGTCAGTACCAAGTTCAAGTCCCAATGAGGCATTACGAAAGGAATTGGAGGATACAAGTGAGTAATGCCCTTAACCGCTTGCCTGCGGCAGGAATTCCAGCCAGGTGCTGGACATTCCGATCGCGGGCGTGGTCGTGACGGCACCACGCCGTCATGAGCACAGCTCAACCGTGACTCATGACGGCGTGGTGCCATCATGAGCATCAAAGAGGTTAAGGAAGCGATTTACAATAGGGGACTTGAAAAGAAAAGGCTGGTCAGGAAGCCGAAAAAAGACCGAAATGGCTGAAAGATAGCCTTTTAGAGTGCCCAGAGCAGAGCCCTGCTGGGCCAAAGAAAGAATGAAGAGGAGAACCTCTGAAAGAGGGGCAGAAAGGGGATCCACAGCCTTTGCTGTGCACCATGCCACAAACTTGTTCCATCTACAGGCGTTTACCGTTTTGGTGGAGGGACGCCTGGCTGCCAAGATAACGTTACAGACTTCGGGAGGAAGGTTGAAAGCTGTCAACTGTCGCCGCTCAATCTCCACGCAAGGAGGTGGAGGCTGGACAGGTTCGGTGGAGGACCGTCCCTTGCTGCTGCGACAGAAGATCCTCCCGGAGAGGCAGTCTGATCGGAGGATCGATGGCCACGTGCAAGAGCTCGGGATACCAGACTCTTCGTGCCAGTCCGGGGCCACAAAAATGACTTGGGCCCGGTCGCACTTGATCTTCTTCAGCAGTCTGGGTAGAAGTGGTATAGGCGGAAAGGTGTTTAGAAGACTGCAACTCCACTCGTGACGAAAAGCGTCGCCGAGGGAGTGCCGCCTTGGATATTCCAACGCACAGAACTGCTGACATTGCGCGTTCTCTTCGGTGGCGAATAGATCTAACCAAGGCTCTCCCCACCGCTGAAAGAGACTTTGCACCACATCCGAGTGAAGAAGCCATTCGTGATCCATCATGCACTGGCGTTCAGAGAACCTGCCAGGTGTTGAACCACCGGGGACATGCCCTGATGTTCCAGCCACTTCCAGAGACAAAGGGCCTCTTGACATAGGGTCCACAACCCCACCCTGCCCTGTTTGTTGCAGTACCACATGGCGGTGGTGTTGTCCGTGAACACCTGCACTACTCTCCCTTTGACAAAAGGAAGGAATGCCTTCAGTGCAAGACGTAACGCCCGAAGCTTCAGAAGGTTGATGTGGAGCCCGGAGACCAGAGGCTTCTGATCTCCGCCTCTCCCATGTGGCCGCCCCACCCTAGAAGTGATGCATCTGTCACCACTGTGAACTCCGGGTGGGGAAGGGAGAGGGATCTGCCGTTGATCCAATCCTGGTTCGTTAGCCACCACTGCAATTGGTGTGCAGTGCCCTCCGAGATCTGGACGCAATCGGAAAGATTCCCCTGATGCTGTGCTCACTGGAACTTCAGGTCCCACTGCAGAGCCCGCATATGCCACCTGGCATAGTCCACCAGCAGGAGGCAAGAGGCCATGGCGCTCAGTAGCCTCAGGGTCATTCTGACCGAAACCCGGGATAGAGGCTATAAGATGGGAATCATAGCCCGAATATCCCGGACTCGCTGCTCGGGAGGATAAGCCCGAAACTGCGCCGTGTCCAGAACCGCTCCGATGAAAAGGAGCTTCTGAGAGGGAATCAGGTGTGACTTCGGCACGTTGATGGTGAACCCCAGCGAATGCAGGAGGTCGGCCGTAGTCTGGAGGTGGGAGACGACAGCCTGGGGCGATCCCGCCTTCAACAGCCAGTCGTCGTGATAGGGGAAGACTGGATCCCCTGATCTGCGCAGATGAGCTGCGACCACCGCCATCACTTTTGTGAACACCCGAGGGGCGCTGGTAAGGCCAAAAGGAAGCACGGTAAACTGAAAGTGCTCATGACCTACCGTGAACCGCAGGTAACGCCGATGGGCCGGCAGGACGGGGATGTGAAAATAGGTGTCCTGCAAGTCCAACGCTACCATCCAGTCTCCAGTGTCGAGGGCAGACAGGACCTGAGCCAGTGTCAACATTTTGAACTTCTCCTTCCGGAGGAAGCGGTTGACGTTCTTGAGATCCAATATAGGACGCAGGCCCTTGTCCTTCTTGGGCATAACAACCACGACCTACTTCTGGGGCAGGAACTCGCTTGATGGCTCCCGTGGCCAAGAGAGCCGTAACTTCCTGTTAGAGAAGGGCCAAGTGATCCTCCGACATGCGATGAAATTGAGGTGGCATGGATGGAGGGGTAGTCTCGAAGGGGAGGGAGTAGCCCCTTCGACTATCTGCAAAACCCACCTGTCCGACGTGATGGTGAGCCAGTGGGGGAGGTGATGGCGAATCCTGCCGCCCCCTGACGAAAGGTGGCCCTGAAAGGTCGGACTAGGAGGGCTTGGAGGCTGCTGCAGAGGGGGCGCTGGTGGACTGGCGCACCTGCTGGCCCCCAGACCCACGACGGTGGGTCCCACGTCCCCGGCCGCGCAGAGGTTGGACAGCTTGCGCAGGCCTGTGGGTCTGGATGGAACGTGGCGGGGCACCCCTTCCGTAGCCACGAAAGGGATGCAAAGCAGACTGCTCGGGGCGAGAGGTGGAAGCAAGGCCCAAGGACTTGACCGTAGCCCTGGAGTCCTTAAAACCCTCGAGCGCGTTGTCTGCTTTGTCGCTAAACAAGTGACGGTCATCAAAGGGCATGTCCATAAGTGAAGCTTGGACATCACCTGAAAAGCCAGTGGACCTCAGCCAGGCGTAGCGTCGTAGGGCTACTGATGCCTAGTGAGTCGGCGGTGTCCAGCCCACACCGTATGGCGAACTTCGCTGCGTCTCTCCCTTCGGCCACTGCACGGGAGAGCACGGCCCCGGCCTCCTCCGGGCACTGAGGCAGCACCTGTGCGACCGTGTCCCACACAGAATGGGAGTAACGGCCCAAGAGACATGAGGTGTTCACCGACCGCAGTCCTCAGCTGGAGAAAGAAAACATTTTCTTCCCAAGATGGTCCAGCTTCTTGGATTCCCTATCAGGTGGTGCGGTAGGGAATGCGCCTTTGGAAGTGGAGGCTTGGACCACCAAGCTCTCAGGGGTGGGGTGTTGGGAGAGGAAAATGGGGTCGCCCGGGGCAGGGCGGTGGCGTTGGGCAATCATCCTATCCACAGGAGCCCCTGCGTTGGCCTTGGACCAAGTGCCCAAAAGGATGTCCGTGAGGGCCTCATTGAACGGCAGCAGGGGCTCCAAAGAGGCCGCTGCCGGTTGAAGCACCTCGGTTAGGAGGTTAGTCCTAATCACCACCGTAGGAAGCTCGAGGTTTAGGGCCTCAGCCGTCCTAGGCAACACCAATGCGTATGATGCACCCTCCTCCGTAGCCACGGTAGTGGGAGAAAGCATGCCAAGGTCTGGAGAAGTGTCCAGACCACTGGCATCACCCAACTCCTCTCTCCAATCCGGTTCTTCCAATTGGTCTGCCAGAGGGTCCACACACCCCTCCCAGTCCTCCTCACCCTCCTCTGGTAGCCACTCAGGGCGATAGGGAACACCAGGGGAGAACAGGAGTACAACAGTAGCAGTCGGCACCGGTCCCGACGTCGGGCCGACTCCGTCTCCACATCGAGGGGGAGGCTGGGGTCTACGTCGGCTGGGGACACAACCGGCGTTGGAGGGGGCGGAGGTGTCGTTAATGGATTCGGCGCCGGAGGTGTCACGAGGTCAACTGGTGCCGATCCGGATCCAGGCCTGGATCCCTGGGGGCCCTGCGGTGCCGAAGCCGCCGGCATCAAAGGCCTAGAGCCCCCAGCAGAGTCTGCGGGGCCCGAAGGCGCACCGACGGAGTAGGGTTGCCCAAAAATAGAATGGAGGGCTTCGTAAAAGCTACGAAGTTGGGCAGTGGTCGCTCCGGCTCCCGGAAAGAGAGGGAGGCTCGGAGTCGACCCAACAGGCTCTCGGGCGGAGCCGGACTACCTGCTGCATCCCGCGTCGGCCGGGGAGAATGCTTAGAGCGATGGTGCTTCTTCGCCTTCTTGTTGTGCTTCGACTTACCTGAAGACGAAGACTTCGACGAGGAATGGTGGTGATGGATCCGCGGCCGGTCCCGCGACCTCCCTCTCGACCAGGACCTCAAGCGGCGCGGAGCCGACTGCCGGGCCTCCAGAAGCTTTCGGGACCGCTCCCGCAAAGACTTCGGGGCCATGGCCCGGCAGTCGGAGCACGACTTCAGGCGTGGTCGCGCTCCAGGCACCAGAGGCACACAAGATGGGGGTCCGTCACCAACATCAGCTTGTGGCAGGAGCCACAAGGCTTGAAGCCAGTCCGCCGAGATGACATCCCTGTGCACCAGGAGTCGTAACGACTCAAAAAGACGTCGACAAAAAGTCGCAAAAATGGAGTCAAAAAGTGACTCGAGGTACCACTCTCTCCGGATCTGCGCTGGCTGGCGCGGAAAAAGAAAGAACGGACGTCAGCGCGCAGGGGCGGCGCCTAAGTAGATACCGCAAAGTCATTCCGGTGACCACGATGCCAACGACGAACGCGGAGTCGACCGACGCCACCTACGGACGCGCAGGGGTACTACTGAAGAAAAATTCTCCGGATCCAGTCTGACGCCTGGGGGTAATTCTAAGGTGAGGAATCCATAACTAATTGTCTCTTTCAGATACTCTAAGCGCTGCTAATAACGTAAATCTGCTTCCTCAAGATCATGCAGCCAAACACGGTACCGCAGTCCTCTGCAGCACACCACCAATAATTCAAATCCTGCAAGGTCAACTGTGCCTTGCATTCTTCCAAGTCTGATAAATTAAGTATTTTTTTTATTAGTGAACATACAGACAACCAAGATAACATTGTGCCATATCATTCAACATATTTCACACTCAGCCCAGATAATAGTGATGATTTGCATGTACAGATCACTCCTTGCAATGATACGTGCCGGTGCAGGTAATCTACCTATGAATACGTTAATGATTCTCCTCAGCTCCTGTAAGCAGGAATCCTTGAAAAGGTGCCCATATATCACTTGGGCGAGAGGCTGCAGGTAGAAGTTCTGCATAGGTTTCTTAAATTAAGTATGTTTAACCACAATTAAGGTAACAGCAAAAACTCTGGTATGAAATGCTTATAAAAAAGTTATCACATGCCCCCACCTCTGCATGCACCCCCTGTATTCATCACATCCACGCTTCTTTAATTCAGTCTCAACATGACTCCACAACATACTACTGTTCCTATTCTTGGAATCCTGCTGCTACAAGAAAAATGCTCTCTGAAAAAGGGCTCTTTTGCTTCTTGGATCCAGACCCATGCTATGCTTCTCATTCTCTTAGGCTAGAAATGAGAGGCAGTGTGATGGGCATCCTTTGTTCACATTGTTTGATACCCGACTATGGATAGGAGGTGTGATGGCCAAACTTTGATCACATTACTAGACGTCCTTATTGGAAACAGAGAAATCTATTGACGTTGAGTCAGCCAGCGCACACTTAAGAGTGCTAAGGTGGGTAATGTCTCACCTGATAGTTGATTGGCCAATGCCAGGGCTTTGAAGTCACTTCATTTTCCTTAGGTTTCAGGCCGCTGTTTGCCTACAAGAAGGAACAGAAAAGGAAAAAAGAACCAGAGTATATGATGTATAGGTTGGAGGCAAAATACAGACTAATATATGTTTCCAATTATCTATTTAATATTATCTACTACTGCTGCTTATAATGCTGTAAATGACACACATTAACTATAATGGGGCAACCCTGTGTCCCTCAGAACCTGGGTACATACAATAATTACTGCAATGTGTTCTGTCGGGTTAAACAATTGCTTAGTATCAAAGATAATGAATCACAATCAATCACTTAAACCTTGTAAAATAGCGGGATAAGTCAGAACACACCAAACAAGAGAACATAGTTGATATGTCGTGTTTTATATATCCATTAAGTGTCCCATGGTATATATGGCTGTTACACAGTAAAATCACAAGACAAACCACGTAACAAAAAAAAGAAGAAAAAAACCCAAAAGGACTGATAACATAGTGTGGCGGTGTTACATACATATTTTTTTTGATAATCAAGTTTATTGAATTTTTTATAACAACAATACGGTAGCATGTCAGTCAAAGCAATAAATACATTATAGACGATGGAGGCGACAAAGTTTGTAAGGTACTGATGGTGGGAATACGGTACACATTTACAAGCTGTTACGTATTTTAGCCCTTCTAGCCCCTCAAGCGGGCAGTAAGTTGAACCATTTGCCCCATATTTTACCAAACCGCTCAGGGCATCCTCGGGCCTCAAAGAGGGCTCCTCCTGGGCTCCACACCAATCCACTCCCCGTCTCCATTTCCGCACACTAGGCGGCTTGGCTTGGGACCAGAGTGCTGCAATGTCACGCTTGCCACTGCCAATGCCGTACCCAGGAAGCGCTTGTCGGATCGGGATCCATCAAGGCCATCAAACACCCCCAAGAGCAGGCGCAGCGGGTCATGGGGAACCACCCAACCCAGAGTATGCGTGAGTTCTCTCTCCACCCCCGTCCAGAATGGCGCTATGGCGGAACATTGCCACACCATGTGGTAAAAATCTGCCGGGTCACGGTTACATCGCGCGCATGATGGGGAAGGCCGCATGCGGGCGCTGTATAGGCGGGCAGGGGTGAGGTACGCCGTGTGGGTTACAAACATATTTACAACAAATAACCAATACAAGAATCAAGACAGAATATGGGGAATTTTTGAAAAATCCGTCCTTTTAATTTCATATATAGTTCAACTGACACCCAGTTTTATGCTCAACAATGGTTTCAAAGGTGTAGTGACTCAGGACATGGTGTGGCAAAGTGTCGACATTTCGACCCAGGATGTATGTCAATTGGAAAACATCACGGGGTCTGCTGTTGTTCAGGGAAGATTGGATCAATTAGACAAGTTACAGGAAGCTTGAGTACAGATAGAGTTAACTCGCCTGAAATTTATTAAATGGGATGCTTATACTAAAGTCAAATTACAGCCTGGCAGATTCACCAGTGGCAGTGCATTTGTTAGCACTTTTGTGTAGGAAAAGATCACTTTCAAGCGGAGTAATTGGCATTTGGTTGAATATAATAGCTTCATTACATTCATTCCTGTCTACATATAGAACTCAGAGAATGAACTCCAACAAATGAGTTCGGGAAATGAATGGCTCTCCTCAAACTGAGGGAGGAGAGGAAAGAGTTTAATTAGAAGAGGAGGGGGTTAAGAAAGAAAATGTCATCTAGGGAAGCGCAGCACACTTTTAAATCTCTGCAGAAAAAGTATATAAAAACATCTTTCTGTGAATGCAAACAGGCTTATATTAATAAGCAATGGATAAATATTTTGAGATCTGCAAAAATGGTAAACCTAAGCATTTTTGGAAATATATTAACAAACTGGATGGAGTGAACAGTGGTAGATGCTGTAGCTCAATTCCAGAACAAGAGTGTATAGTTACATCATGCTATTTTACGTGGACTCAAAATGTAAGAAGAAACAACACATTGGTGTTATTTTCCAAAATCGAGAATGTCCATTTATGTCTAGGAAATATTTTAGACACGATAAAGGGCACAAAGGCACAACATGTTCCAGGCCCTACTGGTATTCTTTAAACAACTGCTTACAGGGAAGCTCTAAATTTGGGCCCCCTGCCTTTTCAGGCAGGGGGCCCAAAACAGACTTTGAATCATTACTGATCCTGTATCCCGGCTAAGCTCTGTCCTGCATCCTTAATAAGAGTGTTCATGGTTTGGCCTCTATCTAGGAAACCAGGTTATTTTAAATCATTGAATTCTCCTCTACCAAATAAGATTAAGAAAGGATCATGAAAACATCAGGACTTATTCAGAAGGGAACTTATGGTAACATTATATGCCTGTTTTATGGATTATAAATGCACAATTAATGAGGCGCACACGGGTGTCCTTTAGAAAAAATTAGGTGATCCCGGACTGCATATTGAGGGCCACTTCAGCTGGTGAAAAGTCAAGGGAGGTCAGAATAATCATTTGCCAAAAGAAATATGTAAAGGCCTGTATCAGGTCTGTGTTTTGGGTCCTTTTCTGTATAGTTTTTACACTGCAGACATTGGGGCATGCCCTATCAGAAGTTAAATCTTTTCCAGAGGCACCACCCATGTGGATATGTAGATATGATCATAGTAGACCAAACAGCATTAGGGTTTCTGCATTTTTCTAACTTAAAAAAAGAGTAGTAGTAGTAAATCAAGAAAAAATAAATGTTACTTTTAATCCTAGTTCTGCAAGGAAGGAATCTTCATTGACAACATGAACGTAGAATATTCCCATTTGACAGAGAGCATCTTGAAACTTGTCAAATCCTCATATTAGGATGTATGTTTAAAAGAGGTAAGATCTTGCATTTTCGAATACAGGTAAAAGCTCTGTTGCTTATTCAGACTAATTTTTTTTCTGAATTCCAAATTTTACAGGTATGGCAGCACTATAGCACCAGTTATTCATATTGCTCGTCAGAGAATCCCTAAGGTCAAAAGCGTAAAGTTGAATAGAGGAAAACATTAGCCTGATAAGCAGAAGGCAAAGAGAAGATGAAAACAAAACATGGAATGTTTAAGGAGCGAGCAGATTCCACATCCCAGCAGGCAATTTATCAGCATTTACATGATAGTCTCAGGTCTTTCTGAGGAATATATTCCAATGTAAAGTTAACTAAGACCTCCTTTCCACTGAAAACAGACTGGGGAGAAGTGAGAATTGTTCATGTCTTTAATGAAAAATCCTATGCTTCAGAACTATGATTACAGGTAACATTTACTTATGCATCATAGAATCCTTATTAAACCTAAGTAAGTCAACCTGTGGTCTCTAGGTTTAAATGGCGAATGAATGAGGATTTCTCATAATCTGTGCACAGACATCTCAACCAAAGAGGTTTCTGAGGGTGGCTTGATCAACTATTGTATCCATTTTGAAGTAGAAATCTACATAGAAATATTTGGTTAAAGCATGAATAGATTTCAATGTAGCTGCACTACAAATGTCTGACATAGGGACATTTCTCCACCAAGCAGCTGCCCCTGCTTTTCCTCTCACTGAATGTGCTCTGGGTTTGAAAGATAAAGGCTTGATGCTAATGGGTAAGAAAGTGAGATGCAAGACAAGGGATTTATAGATGGAGTTTTGGTGGATGGCTAGATATGATCAAAAAGGACCATAACTAACAAAAATGATGGTGACACATCCTCAACTCCTTTGTTCAGTCCAGGGAGACTTCCAAGATGTATCTTACATTTAGAGAATGGAAACATCTCTCTGCCTGAGAGAACAGGTTATTGGAGAACATCAGCAAGGGGAATGTCTGATGTGTATAAAAATTGGAAACAACCTTTGGCAAGAATGAAGGCGCAAATTTGCCTTACTGATATACCTAAGTGGAAAAAAGTTTGAGGTTCTACTGCTGAAACAGCTAGTGGTCCACTTACTCTAAAGGTTTATGTAATGTGCACAAGTAAAGTGTTTTTCGAAAAGATGCAATAACACCTGGGATTGGAGGTTTCAGCAAATAGACCTGTTTGCAACATCTCAAAACACAAAATGCACAGACTTGGTGATGGTGGAGTATATGAGGAAGATGAATCAGTGTCTGAGATGTCATCCCTACACAGAGAAGGAAAGTTTTTCCTTTAATGCCTTTGATGGCTCAATTTCTTGGGATGGTCTACAAGAGATGAAGCAACATGGTGACACTCTGGGAAGGGTATTGATGGCATGAGATGATGGATGAAGAACTGGGTCCACAACCAGCATCTTCCGGATGAGGGACATCAAAATGTGTCTTGGGGCCATCCATGGTTTTGGTGAAGAAGTTGAGGTAAAATTATTCCTGGATGGGACCCTCATCAGAATCTTCATCCTTGGAGGTCTGGAGCCTAAAGGAGAAGCTTCTGGAGATGGAGACATGCGTCTACTTGAAGAGTCACAGGCTACTGTCAACGTCGAGTACCGTTGTGTTAACTTTCAATGCTGAATTGGCAATTTCATCTTCCTTCCAGTGATCAGAAAACTTTTTTGACGTTGAGAGGCAAGATCATTGTCTTGCCAGCAAGTTATGTTTCTTCATCCTGATGACGCCAGAGTCTCTGGCATTAGTCACACCTTTTGCTTTGGAATGAATGTAGATCTGGCTGCAGAGGCTGTCCTCAAAGGGAAACAGGTTGGGATGGGGCACCTTTAAGGTCGACCAGAAGACTCGGGAATGGCAGGAGTGATTCACATGGTGGTGATGACAATGTTTCTTTTTCTCCTTCCCTTGGATCTCTCTCTATGATAATCCTTTGGAGGAAAGCAGCTGGTCACTGTAGAAGGATGGCCTCCCTGGCCCTGCTGCAATATTGTTGCTTTACTTCCTAAGTCCTGAGGTCTTCTACTTTCCCTCTGAGGTGAATTACTTCTCTCAATTCCAGGCCAGATTTTGCCATCATTTTACAGGAATCATAGTCCTTCACTGAATGTGAGGGTGAACAACAAACCACACAAAAATTATGCAGTTCCAATGCTGCCTATCTTCCTCCCAAACAAGCGGCAGTTCACAAATAGTGAAGGCATCGTTAAAAAAAAGTCCACTTCAACAATCAAAAAGTTGGAAAAGCTTCAGATGTATTCAAAATGTTGAATAAAGTGGTGAAAACCTCACAAAATAGGATGCCAAAACCAAGGACAGTCTCTCATGGTAGGCATTTGGGACAGTGCCCCGCCAGACTGGGAGAAATAGAGTGATAGCCTGGCATGCTGCTCTTCCACTACAGCATCTGGCAGCAGAGTAGTCTGTGCACACACTATACAATGCTCCTGCAAGAGTGGGCATCTTCCTTGTTGCCCATATTTCAAATGCTCAATGTATTGTGAGGCACAGATGAGGGCAGGTGGGTGCTAACAAAAGCGGCAGCAAATCGGCTCACTCTGAGCCATGACCATTCAAGGCACACACTTCCAGATCTTGGTTCCTCTTCTCATTGCGTGATCTGTCAGAAGGTCAGTCAATGAAAGGAGGAGGTGAGTTCTAGGAAGGACAGAGTGAGATGCAGATACTCATTCTTGCGAGCCATGTCCCTCACCACTGCCAGGGTTTTACACCTTTAGCTGCCTTCTACTCCTTGGCCTCAGGGCCTACAACTATCCGGACAGAGACGTTTCAAGGCATGGGCAAAGCGGGCTCTGGCCCAGGGCCCCAGCCTTCCAGGGGGCCCCTGAGAGAGTCTTGCCCTGATGACCTTGAATAATTCTTAAACAGATTGTTGTAAATAGCGTTTTCCTTTAATTTATTTTTAATGTGGATAGTGTCTCAGAGTTTATTACAGACATTTTTCTGACAAATGTTGCGTTTATGTTTCATTCAATATCCATTACAAAAGTTTATTTTGGATAAAAACAGGACCTCACATATGAGAAATGGGAGGGGTGTCACAGAGATTATTTGCAGTAATGTCAGTGAGCTGCAGCTGTGTTACAATACTGAAAACACACATCACTATCCCCGAATATTAGATGTAAACACATTTAGAATGTGTATCAGGGTGCCTGTGCACTGTCTGTGACCTGCCCAAAGAGGTCATGACAGAGTTGAAACTGGATCATAAATACGCAGCTGTTCTAAACAAGGGCCCCCAAAACCTGTTTGGCCCAGGGCCCCCAGAATCCTTAAGACGTCCCTGTATCCGGGATCTCTTCTGTGTGCTCTAGCAGTTCCATGTCAGTGTTCAGCACAAGCAGGGTTCATGGAGGTGAAGAGTTGCACCCAGGAACTGTCCACCTCGTGAGCCATGCTGAGGCCTAGCACTACAAGGCTCTTCTTGCCAGGGCTGCACCTTCATTCACACACTTCAGCCTCTATCTGCATCAATAGACAAGGAAAGAGATTTGGTATCTACTAATATCCATAGTATACGGCCGCACCCAAAGAGATCAGGTAAGTGAGAAGGCCCGATCTTGCTGTGCATTTTCAGATGGATTTTGCTGTCGTCAGGGAGGGTTGACGGGATGTTTTCAGTTTGTCTTAGTATTCTGGCTACCATTTTTCTTATATTTAACTTAGTCCTTTTGCACCTTATAAATTCTTTGTGTAGCAGTATGGTAAACTGGTGCTTCAATGCTATGATAAATTATATTTAAAGTTAGGAATACGGAAAAGATTTAGCCTGCACAAGCTATAGAGGTTTACTTGACTTTGAAAATGCTAGATTTCACCTCTTTCAAATGTACACCCTATAATATTGATTTGAAATTTTCTGGGAAACCTGCATGAGAGTGTATATATTGTGCATTCATGACTATAAATGAAGATCCTAGGATATAGAATCTGCAGTGGTTGTTGGCGAATTGTATAATATATAATAGAAGGGGGTACAAACTACAATTAGGATGCAATCAGTTAATGGTAACTCAATATTAGCCAAACTCAATTATTTAATATATGGCTGGAGACATTTTCATGTTCACCCACACTCACCCTCTCTCACGCCATCCATTCTTGCTATTTCAGCGAAGCTGATGCATTCCTAAACCTACAGACATTCAGTCTTCCCTGAGAAACTGCTAAGCCAGAGTAATATTCAGCCACAAACAATTCCTCTGTCCCAGTTTAGAATCTTAGAATGATGGTGGCTTTACTTTCACATCCCTCTGTTGTGAGGCAGGGTTTAGAAGCTCTGATCTAGTCAGAGGTTGATTGTAATATGAGGTAAATAAATCTATGGTCTGAGTTTTAGGCCAAGCCATTTCATGAGTTACAGGGCAGTGAATATAGGGAAGCTATGTCAATTGTACAGATATTTAAAGCCATAATCAAGTAACATGTTAATTAATCTTGGGAGTTAGACTAAAATAATTATATACAGGGGAGAGCTATAAAGTATTTTAAAGAAAGTGAAAGTTAGGATCCCTCATCTCTCCCTGTATACTTGTGTAAATATGTATGCTGTCCCATTAAGGGCAACTTTGTTCACTATTGTTTTCTCCTCTTTCCTGTGTTTAAATTCTGATCAGGCTTGTGTGCGTTTTCACAAGATAGTGGTGAATGGTGGTTATTTAAGATCAAACCTGAAATAGTTTTACATTTGATCTGCATTTGTCCAGCACTGCACAGAAAGCCCTATTTAATGATTTTGAATACTTGCTTTTCCGCTACCTGATTTGCAATCATGAGTCAAAATCCTAGCAAGACAGCTCGCTCAGTTAAGTTTTTGGATGAAGCCTGTGCCTGTTTGGATAAAAGACCCCTGTATAATGATGATTATTTGTAACTTGATGTAACACTGTGAGTGGGTGTAACCAGTTTTTAGCTTCTATCCGGTGCTAATTCCACCTCCCATCATTATATTGTTCTTAAAGCAGATTTCATTTTAGATGCTACTAATGTATTGATTGAGGATCTTTATTAAAAATAACAATGAAACTGGAAGTGGACAGAAGTCGAAATATGGCAAGGAAAGTTATAATATAATGATCCAATCTGACTATCCTTGGACTACCATGATTATTTTTTTTTTCCATTCTGCTCAACAAGTTGCAAGTCCCCTCAGGTGTTTTTATAATTTTAAGGAGAAAAGAGTACAGAAAATGTGCACCTACGCCACAGAGCACAGCATGACTGCTGACCCGCATCAATCTATGGAAAGACTGACAATTGGTGGCAGGTGAGGTTCTAGTGAGGATCACAGTATCCTTGGTAGAGGCTTCTACAAACCTTCACCGGGTAAAACACATTTTGTTTTCTAAAAGTGGGATCCTTCATCTCCTCCTGTATGTATGTAATAAATTGTGGCATAAGGGTGACAAATATGTTTATGAGAGGTGTGAATAGTGTCCTCCTCAAGCGCATAGTACATGGGACAAAGCAGGTTTCCTTGTGAATGTGAGATTCCCTTGCAGCTTCCCGCCAGAGTGTCATGCTGCAAATTCGGTAAGTTTGACAAAACCACATTCCATCCCCGATGAGCATGATTCAGGTGCAGAACAAAGTACTGGTCAAAACAATCATTTTGCTTTTGACAAATCTGCCTGCAAACCAGCCAGGCAACAAACAACTCACTGGTTGAACTCTATGGCCCATAAGAAAATAAGTTACTTACCTATAACTGTGGTTCTCCAGCATTGGTATCTTTCATAGATTCACATGCTTGACTCATTCCCCGTCGTCGAAATGAGAGTCCCACGGTACATATAAAGAAGTAATAACTTTAAAATTGAAGTCAATGGAGAAAAAACATTTACTTTAATATGTCATCCTAGTCATTAGGAATGGCCCAAAGTTCGGACAATCAGGCGACAGCACCCTTTAGAACTCTCAACACAGAGGCTCCAAGCTCTCAGATTTTCTAGCACAAGTGAGACATTAAGATTATGGAATAGCTAGGGGAGCCTCTATGGGGAGGAGGGTGGGTCGCATGTGAATTTATGAAAGATACCAATGCTGGAGAACCACAGTTACCGGTAAGTAACTTATTTTCTTCTCCAGCATTGGATCTTTCATAGATTCACATGCTTGAATCAGAATAGATAGCAGTGCTACGTAGGAAAATATTCATATATGTGAAAACATATATACGTTTAAATATATATACGTTTATATATATACATATATATATATATATATATATATACACCCATACCAACATAGATCTACCCAAGACAAATATCTATTAAGTATTAACTCTATGTTTAAAAAAACATAAATAAGTTATAATGCAATCATATAGGAAGGTGGGAAGTGAAAGAGGCTCACCTTATTGAAAGATTACGGAGAAACGCTTGTCCCACAGCTGCATCCATGTTATCTGCAGAATCCAGACAGTAATGCAGAGTAAAAGTGTGCCTGCTGTACCAGGTTGCAGCTCTGCAGATCTGCTGAATGGGCACACTGGCAAAAGAGCTGGAGACAGCTCAGGCAGAGTGGGCTTTTTCTGTAGTGCCTTCTTGTTGGTGGCCAAACTGTACGCCCAATGATATCCATCGCGCCATAGTCTGTTTAGTAACAGGGTATCCTTTTCTGATGTTGCTATATGCTACCAAGAGTTGGTCTGACTTGTGAATGCTTACAGTTATCAGGAGCGGCCCATGCAGGTATGAGCGGCGGGGCCTGGTTAGGGGGGGGGGGGAGGGGGTGTCGACAGATGACCACGAGGGAAAATTAAATAAATAATTAACGTTCCCTCGTCATCTGTCGAAATCCCCGCCCCCCCCCCCAAACCGGCCCAAACGCCCCACCGCTCTTACATGCACGGGCCGCTGCTGAGTCTTATACAAATAGAACTTGATACATCTTTTCAGATCCAGGGAATGTAAGATCTTTCAGCTGGTGTTTGCGGATTTGGGAAAAAGTTTTTTAAATGATTGGCTCATTAAGATGAAAGTCCGACGGGACTTTAGGGATAAATGATGGATTAGTACGAAGGACTACGCACTCCTCTGTGAATTGAAGGAAAGGTTGTTTAATAGTGAAAGCTTGTATCTCGCTTACTCGTCTGGCTGATGTAAGCGCTAGGAGAAGAGATGTCTTCCACGAGATGTATTTTAGCTCAGCCCTATAAATGGGCTCAAACGTTTTTTTCATCAGTTGCGCTAACACAATGTTGAGATGCTGTGGCGGTAGCTTTATTGAGTGAAACATCCTAAATAATCCTTTAAGAAACTGTTTTATGATTCTTGAGGAGCAGAGTGACGGTGCATGATTATTTCGTCGAAATCTGTATATTGAGGAGAGGCGGACCTTTACAGAAGAATGATAGAGACCAGATCTTGCTAAATGAAGGAGATAAGGGGAAACATGCATTATCCTCACCAAGATGAGATCGGTCCCATGCACTTGTCCCCTGCCCCACTGCAATATTATTTAACATTCACCACTAATCTGCAGATTAGATTTTATTTAACCCAGGCATGTGTGAAGGATCATTAGGAATAGGGGGGCGTGGCTTGAGCCGCCGCAGGATGGCCGCGACTCTGTGAGGCTCCGGGCTTCGACCGGGACCGTTTTCTTCCCGGAGCGGCAGTTTTCGTCTTCAGGCCTCATGGAGTGAGGAATATTGGAGCGCTGACGCGGGGGCACAGGTAGCTGTTGTTTTTTCTGTTCCATAAGCAGTTTTTCGCCCTGTTTTCCCCCGCGTCGCGTTCTCCTCGTAGATGCCGGTTCCGGCTGCCATTTTGTATGCAGCGGGAGGCGGCGGTGAACGGCAGGAATTTGTTAATGCCTGGCTTCCTGTAATGTCTTAATCCCTACTGAAAACTGCTCCTTACTGCATACTGGACATTCATTGGCCAAATCTATCTAATCTTTAGAGCATTTCAGCTATACTGGATTATTAGTGGCTTTCCATTTTTTTTTTTTTTTTTTTAAATAGAGGGGAGAAGTGAGTAAACAAACGTAAAAAGAAGTGGTTTACCACACAATTAGGCTCCTGCTAGCCAAGCACATTTTGAGGTTGTGGTACAACAGTGCTATATCCCTTTTACATATTTATGGAGGCTTCTTCCCTCTTCAACCAGAAGGGTGCCTCTGCAACCATGTCTTCCCTTCGCAAAGATTCTACTACTGCTGCTTCAAAACGCCAAAAGAAGTATCCCAGCTCTCCTACAAAATCTCCACTACCCATCACATTGGACGACCTTATGGAGGAAATCATGCTTATGAAACCCTTTGTTATTGATACCAATGCTACTCTTCAGAAACTTGAAGAGAAATGGTCTAATTTAGAATCAAGGGTATCGGTGGTGGAGCAGAAGATCAGTGACGCTCAGGATGTGCTCCCTAAATTTGAAGCTATGTCTAAAGAAATAGCTCTTCTCAAACAACAGACGGAGGACCTGGAAAACCGCAATAGGCGCAACAACCTTAGAATTTACGGTATTCCTGAGGGGGAGGAGGGGCCGGACATGCTTTCTTAAAATCCATATCCCTAAAATAGTTGGCCTCAAGGAAAGTACCACTCTTAACCTGCAACGTGCTCATCGTATTGGACCCAGGCTTGGTGGGTCTTCCTCTACATCGTCAGTCAGTCGCCCTAGAGGGATAATCGTCCTCTTTTTGGAGTATACCGAGCTGTTAATGGTCCTGTCTGCGGCTAAGCAGAGAAAGCAGATGTTGTGGTCTGGCCAAAGAATTTTTCTCTCTCAGGACGTGGCTCGTGCCACCGCCGCTCGTCGTAAGGAGTTCCTTTCATTTCACCCTGCTCTTCGTTCCATAAACGCCAGATATACAAGATATGGTCTTGTACATCCTTGTTTTTTTTAAAAGTCACCTACAAGGAAAAGACTTACTTATTTGACTGCCTATTCGCCACAAAGGAGAAGAAATGGACTTTGGGAAAACATGAACACTGATTTTTACACCAAGTTTTCGCTTAACTTTCCTTTCCCTAATTTATAGACTCCGATGGTTTTCGCCAAAAATGGACTTTGGGAAAACCTGAATATTGACTTTTCCACTAAGTTTTAGTCCCTTTTTGGCTTAACCTCTCTTAATTTATAGGTTTTTGATGGTTCTTGCCTTTTTTGTTGTTATCCGTTTATTTCACTCGTGCTTGTTGTGTGTCTGCCGTCTCAGGAGGCTATTCCCTATTAACTATGTGTTTTTTTTCACAGATGTCTCTTGTCCAGTACGGACACCCCTCCTCGATGTTTCCCCCTTCCTGTTCTTCCCTTCCAGCCCCCAGTGTTCACAGTTCTTCCTCACGTGTGGTAAATGTTACTCCCTCCATTAAGTATGCTCATATTATATGTTTGCTTGTTTTAGTATCTATCTCTTTATGTCAATTTTGTTCACTATACTTCCCTAGCTGCTGCTCCTTATCATATTCTCCTTTTTCCCGCTCACTTATCTTGCGGTCCTCGTCGACTCTGTCGTCTGTCTTCCTTTCGCGGCTCCCCGCTTCCTCATGCTGTCCCTTTCAATCTGGAAATGTATTCTGCTCATCTTGGCTTTAGTCTCTTGGCTTCCTGTCAGCTTCTCTCTTTTTATCATTTATACCTTCTTCTATTTTTCTATTCTATTCTGGTTTCTTTTTTCTTGTTCTTTTTTCTTTGACTTGTGGCTCCTCTCCCCTTTCTTTTTTCCCCAATATATCATCTTTGATCATTTTCGTCTCTTTCCTTGTTTTTTACTCTTTTAACATCCTTTCTTTTTTTGTTCTTATTACACATTTGCTTACTTGTTGGCTCAAAATTTCAGCATGTTGAATTCTCAGTTTTACCAATTTTAGAATGCTCATGGTGTTGCTTATTGTTTTTCCCTTCTTATTATTTCGGATAATGTTTGCATAGTATCCTGAAATGTGAAGGGTTTGCGTAATCCCGTCAAGGAACAAAGGGTACTTACCCATTTATCTAGATTACATTGTAAAATTGCGATGCTACAAGAAACACATCTTAATGAAAATGATATTAGCTCTCTTAAAAAGCAATGGGTGGGTCATGTGTATTGTTCCCCAGCTAAAGACAGAAAAAATGGAGTGGTGACATTATTTCATAAGTCCCTTTCCCTTATTATAGAAAAGGAGGAGAAGGATGCTGATGGCAGAAGGCTTCTTCTTCATCTAGTTATAAATGGTTCCCCTATCACTCTCCTTAACATTTATGGTCCCACTGGTATTGATTCACAGTTTTGGCAGTCCATGTCACATATCCTCCATTCCTGTTCTGATTCCAACCTCTTAGTGGGTGGGGACTGCAATCAGGTCATGGATCCCTTCACTGACAGGAAATCCACCTCTAGATATATCCCTAATAAAATGCAAAAAACCTTTACGAGCACTATTCGTTCAAGAGGTTCGGTAGATGCTTGGAGGATATATAATCCGGACAGTTTGATATTCACTTTTTATTCTCCCACACATAATTCTACATCTAGAATTGACTACATTTTTTTTGGAGTCCTCACCTTCTCCCTAATCTAATCCATGCTGAAATTGGATCCATACTTATTTCAGATCACGCGCCTGTCTTTATTAATTTAGATCTTCCTTCTGAACCCTCCAAACCCCGTAGATGGCGCTTTAATCATTATTTACTCAAAGATCCTACTTTCATTGGGCGCTTCAAGGATTTTTTGTCAGAATTCTTTCTCATTAATGCTAGTCCGGACATATCCTTTCACACCATTTGGGACGCTTTTAAAGCGACAGCCAGAGGATTTATTATCGATTATGTGGCTGTCAAGAAGAAACAACTTCTCAAGGAATCAGCTTCTTTATTATTTTCCATTAAGCAACTTGAGCATTCCTATTTTTCTTCTAATAATGATGATACTCTTAAGAAATTAGTCCAAGCAAAATTGAATTTTAATAGGAAATTGACGGAGGAAGCCTCCGGGACGTTACTAAAAACGAATTCCAAATTCTACAGTGGTCGTAATAGAGCCGGCAAATTGCTAGCGAACTATTTGAAAGTCAAATCTCAAAGATCCAAAATAGTTAATATCATTGATGATAACGGTGTTAATCACTTCAAAGATGATATTAAAATGTTTTAAGGATTTCTATAAGACCTTATACACTCCTGAATCTTCTCCTTCTGACACTGCTTTGGAGGCATTTTTTTAATCGTTGCCTCCTCGCTCCTCCTCCCGATTGCTCTTTATTAGATAAAGACCTGTCCCTCTCTGAAATTAAGTTAGCCTTAGCTCAGTTACCTAAAGATAAGGCCCGCGGCCCCGATGGTTTTACTGCTGAATTCTATTCCTGCTTCTCACAGACTCTTGTCCCCTACCTTTTATCTCTTTTTCAGCACAATGAGGCTCGTGGCTCTTTTCTTGAAGCCATGATTTGTTTAATCCCAAAGAAGGATAAAGATCCCTCATCCTGTGCCAACTATCGCCCTATTTCTTTAATCAATTTAGATTGCAAAATATTTGCTACGGTGTTGGCCCTTCGTATCAATCAGGTAATTCCTGATTTGATTGGCTCTGAACAGACAGGGTTTGTTAAAGGAAGAACGCTGGCAGATAATTTAAGAACTTTTTTTAAATATCATTCATGTTGCGTCTAAGAGTTCCTCCCCTGTTGCAGCCATCACCCTAGACGATGAGAAAGCTTTTGATCGCATTCATTGGCTTTTTATGATGCGCGAACTTAAGTGCCATGGTTTTGGTCCTGTTATCTTGTCCCTTATAAGTTTGTTATATTCCTCCCCAACCACTTCGGTTTTTGTTAATGGATTTCAATCTCCTTATTTTACCCTCCAACGGGGCACTCATCAAGGATGCCCTCTTTCACCTTTGCTCTTTATCTTAACTCTTGAACCTTTTCTTCACTCTCTATGACATTCTTCCGCATATCGGGGTTTTACACACAAATCAATTGAAATCAAGTTTACTGCTTACGCAGATGATATTTTGTTATATATCTCCGATCCCCCTATCTCTTTGCCTGCTTTCACGGATCTTTTATCTTCATATGCCGCCCTGTCAGGATATAAATTAAATTTTTCTAAATCCGAAGTGCTTCCTTTAAACAAGTATTGCTTAAGAAGTATGTTCGAAGGAACAGATTTCAAATGGAACACTAATTACATTACATGCCTGGGGATCAAATACTCCTCTTCAATTGTTAGAACGGTTCAGTTTAATTTGGAGGATGTTTTATTAAAGGTATCTGGCATGCAGAGAAATGGTCTTCCTTATTTTTGTCATGGTGGGGCAGATTGGACACAATCAAAATGATGATGCTCCCGGTTATTAATATTTACTTGTCCATGTTACCAGTGAGGCTTCCATTAAAATTTTTTAAAACTCTTAATGGTGTTTTAAGTAAATTTCTCTGGAATAACCGGAAAGCTCGTATATCTTTATCTTCCTTGTCTGCTCCTAAGGATCGAGGCGGTGTCAATTTTCCCAACTTTTGCCAGTACCACTCCTCCTTTTTAATTAGTCAAGTTTTACCTTATCTGTCTCCTTCGGACGAACCCCTCGTATCGGTATGGCATAGATTGGAGGAATCCGTGATTCACTCGTTTCCCTTCTCTTCGTTAGCCAATTTTACTCATCTTCCTCGCTCATTTAAGTCCCCTACCATCTTCACAATTTATATCGACCTTTAACCCGGTCCTTAACAAATCCCTTTCATCTCTGCAAATGTTCCTGGATTCCCCTATATGGCATAACAAGTCCATTAAACTTTCCAACCGTACCATTTATTGGAGAGATTGGGCAGCCAAAGGGATCATCCAGGTTTGACACTTAGTACACGGTACGCATTTTCTATCTCCTTCGGAAGTGCAATCTAAATTTTGCCTGCCTGCCACTTCCCTTCTTAAGTACGACTCTTTAAGATTGCTTTTAACTCAACAGTTTTCTCTTCTCTCTGGATCACCCTCCTCTTCATTAGACCCCCCATTTGAACCACTATCTACTTCCCTTTCCGTTCAGGCCTCTCATATCTACATATATCTTCATTTTTCTCTTCCCGATCGCCCCAAGAGTAAAACTGAACTTTTGTGGGAATCTGATTTGCAGCGTACCCTCTCTGTACACACATGGAATTCTATCTGGACACTAATACACCACACTTCCTGTAATGCTAGCACCACTCAAACTCTTTATACTTTTATCGGAGGTTGTTTTTAACCCCATTATCTATCTCCAAATTCAGTTCCGACTTATCTCCCAACTGTTGGTCCTGTAAAAAACACTCCTGGCACATACTTGCACTCCTTTTTCCTTTGTCCTAACATTTCCTTTTTTTGGACAAAGGTTTGTAAATTAATCACCTCCATTTGCTCTATCAATTTTCTTTTTGATATCTACTCCATATTTTTGGGCAGTAACTCTGTACATTGGTTTGGTGCTCACAAGATGGGCACTTTTGTGGATTTGTTACTTGCTATTGCCTTTCAGGTTATTACTTCCAACTGGAAGGATGCCACTAAGGTCACTTTTTCTGCTTGGTGGAATCTTCTCTGCTACCATCATAGGCTAGATAGAGCTTCTGCCACTACCTCTCAGCAACTCCTTCGAAAAGAAGCCTTTTGGTCTCCACTCACCAACTATTTATCCTCTTCTGCACTACGCAACAAAGACAGTACCTTTGTCTTCCAGCCGCCATGAGTATTGTGATTAATTTTTCTTATACTGTTCATATAAGACAATGTATTGTTACCACTTTGTTACCTGAAAGTGTATAGTGCTCGTTATCGGATGTTCCTACTTAGTATACTCAGTAAGGATGTTGATCTTCTGTTGATTTCTTTTTCTTTCTTCTTCTCTTTCTCTATCTTTTCTTTCTTTCCCTATAAAACTTAAAATGCTAATTTGCTATGGTACATAACTCTTAAATATTGCCCTTAGCCTTTGGTTTTAATTTTGACAAAGGTAGTTGTATTAAGTTTTCATTTTTCCATGCTTATATATACTATATGTTATCTTTTGCAATTCTTCTATAATCGTTGATATAATATTGGACCTTTGTTTTTATTTGCTTCAATAAAGCTCTTTAAACTCAAAAAGATTTCATTTAACTAGATTTCAGTTAGGTACAGTGCATTTTTTGCTGGCGTTTCCCCGCAAGAGTGGTTGGTCGAATGATCTCTCACCTTGTCCATGTGATAATCTTACAAGCCAAAGCACTTTATCTTATTCTGCACTTTATATAAAACGGCAAGGAGTGAATTTTTAATCCCACTGTTAAAGAAAATTCGCCCTTGTACATATGTTGATGGGTTTAAATTCTTGCACTCACTGGCTACCACTGATATTTGTATTGCAGTAGCCAATTATATAAAAGTATCTTTGGCAATTAGGAAACATTATGAGTAAGAATTCCCTGAGTTGTCTCACCGTAACTACCGTATTCAAAGAGTCGAATGTCCCTGGTATTTTATGAATTGTTTTTAACATATTGTTCGGAACTGTTTATATGCTGTGATAATGTGTTTGTAAATCCTAATGGTGTTGTGAATTGATACTAGGTTGCTTTTATTGAATATTAAGAAATATACACTTTTGAAGGTTATGAATTTTAATCAACCTAGAAATTTTGGAGGTCTATTGTGCTGCCATAAAGGCCACTAGAAAAGCACCTTAACTTAGGAATTGACATGGCTCAGTTTCCCTTCGTGATGTTTTTAAGTGTCTGTTTAATTATTGTATGTTGGCATTTGAAGCCAACCCGTTTGACCCAGCGGATGAATTTTAGTGAAGTATGTAACGTTATTGTATGGCCATTTGTCCTAGGCTGGAAATCGATGCTGCTGTTGATGCACTGAATGCCCTTTTTTGTACTCTTTTATGGCTGGCTAAGCCGAATGAAGATTTATTGACTTGGTAGGAGATATGGAAGTATTTGTTCTGGTGGTGACACACAAGATGCACCTCAGAGTTTGAACACCTATGGCAAAATCTTTTCCATTTGAGTTTGTATATTTTAGTTGTGGACTGTGCTCTTGCATTAGTGAGGACTTCCCGGCAATCAGAAGAAATGGCTAAACCGGCAAACTCATAGTGTTCAGGACCTAAGCAGATAATCAAGAGATGTCGGATCTGGATGATGGACCTGGCCACGATTCATCGTCAAAAGGTTCGGTATTGGTTGTAACTGAATGGGTTCGTACTCCGAGAGAAGGAGGAGTTCCGTAAACCAGAACTGGCGTGGCCACCCGGGTGCTATAAGCAGGATCCGACAAGGCTCCTTCTTCATTTTCCTGATTACCCTTGGGATTAAAGGAATCGGAGTAAAAGCGTAGGCATATATCTTTGACCATTCAATCAAAAACGCATTCCCCATGATACCTGTTGAGGTTGCCACCTGGTGAAGTACTGGCATTTGCGGTTCTTCTTGGTCGCAAATAGATCCAAATTTGGTTTGCCCCACTGATGAAATAGGTGGTCCAGAATTGGTTGGTGCAGTTCCCACTCGTAGTTGATGAAGCTTGTCCTGCTCAGGAAATCTGCAAGAACATTGGATACACCCGGAACATGTTCCGCTGTCAGCTTTATATTGTGTTGAATTGCCCATTTCCATATTTCCTTAGCTTGCAGAGACAATGCAGTCAATCTTGTTCCGCCTGGTTTGTTTAGATAGTGCATACTTTTAGTATTGTTGGTTCAAATTTGCACTGATGCCCCTGAAATCTTTGAAAGAAAAGACTTTAGAGCCAGGTAAATAGCCTTGAGTTCCAATAGGTTGATATGTAGAGACTGTTATTGGGTGCTCCATATGCCCTTGACTATCAAGCCATGTAGATGAGCTCTACAACCCTTGAGCGAGGCGTCTGTTGTAATTACATATGGCGGTAGGTCAATCAGAAATGAACAGTTGGGACTTGCGTCCACCATTGAAGAGCATCTCTTATCCGTGGTGTGATTCGAACGATATCCTCGAAGGAGCTGGAGACCTGTAACCACTGACTGTCCAGTTCTTCCTGTAGTGGCCTCATGTGTAACCGCCAGTTGGGAATGAGGGGAATGCAGCAGGAAAGCATTCCCAGTAGCGACTTGTATTTCCAAACTGAAATTGACTTTCTTGTAAGGAAGAGAGCTGCAAGATTTCATATCCTTTCCTGTCTTTACTGTGAGGCAAAGGCTTTTGCCTGCAGGGTGTCGATAGTCGTTCCTAAAAACGTTATGGCAGTTGAGGGTATTAGATGAGACTTTCGAAGGTTGTTTGACAACCCTAGAGAATGGAATAGAGACAGGCACGTTTGTATATGCGAGTTTGCCCTTGATGATGAGGTTGCTTTTATAAGGTAGTCGTCTAGATATGGGAATATTTGAATTCCTGCTTGTCGTAGATGAGCAGCAACTGGGGCTAAGACCTTAGTAAATACTCGAGGTTCTGAGCGAAGGTCGAAAGGCAAGACTCAGACCTGATAATCCGCGCCAGCCACCCTGAAGCGCAAACATTTTTTGTGTGTTTAGGATAGATGGGGATGTGAAAATAGGTGTCCTGAAGATCCAAGGTTGCCATGTGATCTCTTTGATTCAGCTCTACAGGCCAAGAACAGATGCTTACTGGGTAAGTAACATTATCCGTTCGAGGCATGTGAGCTGTAGATCACATGCTTTGCATAGACTATACAGCAGTATTCTCCCAAAGCGGTGGCTAACCTGTAGCTGTTGCAGTTGTCTGAAAGAGTGTTCTAAGTACTGCTTGGCCTACATTAGCTTGCTGCCTTGCTAACACATCTACACAATAGTGTTTGGTGAATGTGTGCGGTGTAGACCATGTTGCAGCTTTACAAATGTCAACTATGGGAATGTTTCCTAAGAAAGCCATAGTAGCCCCTATTTTACATGGGAAACAGCCTTAATTACGAAGCCTTTACAACGACTGAACTGAACAACGAATCCAAAACAACGACCTTTCTATGAATCACGACATCATTAACCACGACTTACACGAACAACGACTTTCCTTAACCACGAATAACGACCTCCTTACTGGCCAATAGATGGCACTATTGTTGAATTTAAGTAGAAATGTACTTTATCAGGCACACTAAATGGCTAGCTGAAAGCGTATTCCGACAAGAGAGAAAGCCGGAACTCCCCGCTGCCTTTCAAAGACCTTTTCCCTGATCCTTTGTAAACAGTCACAGACATTCATTTTAACATCAACAACAACATCAACATTCATTCATTCAACATCGCAAATATTGGTGCAACACTGCAGAACACATCATTCACCGCTAACTGTCATGGAGGCTCAGTGGCGCACCTCACCTTCAAGCTGACTTCCACATTGCCTTTTTTAATCTAGCCTTTCATAAAGATCCCGCTATCGGGACTGGCGGCTGCCCGTGAGATGAAAAGGGGAGACTGTGGACTAATGGGGCTGCCGCTAAGAAGTGATGCGTGTGATTCGAACACAAGAGCTGCCGTTCGAGTTTCCACTTGAAGCGCAGAAGCGGGGAGAGAGCCGGAAACCAGCTATGATGTCGACCTCGGCAGTCAGCCCCCTGCTGGCCCAGTATGTGCCCCTGCAACAACCAATTTACATCCTTTTAAAATATAGGGTCAAAACTAGGCAAAGACGGTCGGGAATGTACCTTTGCTCCTTACCCACGACTTCATAAAGCAGAAGTAAGTGGATGTAAATAATTTAGTCAAGATTGTAAAAACAGATGATGGACTTATATTTTATTGTTTTTTAGCGTTCATTTCTGTCTTTTTGTAAGTTAGCTGGTATTTGTAATAAACGATTTTTTAATTGTTAATTTAAAGTTTCTTTACTTAAAATTGTTTATTATAAAAGACCTGTTTAATTTAAACACATTTTTTTCCGTGTCTCAAACATGCGTTTTTTAGAACATAGTGGTAGATTCGGGTAATATGGCAATTGATTATTTTTCGTGGTTTAGTAAGTCGTTGTTCAGAACTTAGTGGTTTGGGTCTGGTCGTGGTTTAGCCTTCGTGGTTTAGGCTTTCGTTGTAAAAGTGGTAGTTGTTTAATCATACATCCATTTTACATGTGGAATGCGCTCTAAGGAGAATTGTTGAAGTGCTCTTTGCTTTCATATAACATGTTTGAATACATTTAACATTCCATGTAGCAATACCTGATTTGGATATAGGATTGACTTTGTGAGGTGGAGCAAAAGCAACAAAAAGTTGTTTTGTCTTACGAAATGGTTTTGTTCTTTCTATGTAATATAACAAAGCTCTTCGAACATCTAAAGTGTGTAGAGCACGTTCTGCCACGGAATCTGGTAGAGGAAAGAAGACAGGTAACTCAACCGATTGATTGATGTGAAAGGTAGATACTACTTTAGGTAGACATTTAGGGTTGGTACGAAGGACCACTTTGTCTTTGTGAAGCTGGAAGAAAGGTTCTTCTACGGTTAGTGCCTGTAGCTCACCCACTCTCCTCAGTGAAGTAATTGCAATGAGGAAAGCGATTTTCCATGAGAGAAATTGCAGTTCACATTTATGCATTGGTTCAAAAGGTGAACCCATTAATCGTGTAAGGACTATGTTAAGATTCCATACTGGGGTAGGTGGAAGTCTTGGTGGTATAACTCTTTTTAGTCCTTCCATAAATGCTTTGAATACTGGTACTCTAAACAGAGACAAGTGCTGTCTGTTTTGGAGGTACACGGATATTGCAGCAAGATGTAAGCGGATGGATGTGTAAGCCAATTCTGACCGCTGCAAATGTAACAAATAACAGATGATATTTTGTATGGAAGCATCCAAAGGATTGATATTGTTATTATTGCAATAGATAACAAATCGTTTCCATTTAGCTGCATAACAAGCTCTTGTAGTAGGCCTTCTGGCCTCTTTGATAATGTTCATACAGTCTGGAGGAAGATTGAGATATCCAAACTCTATGATTTCAGGAGCCAGATCGCTAAGTTGAGTTCTTTGGGATCTGGGTGCCTGATTTCTCAATGGCTCTGTGTGAGGAGACTGGATGTGAGATGTAGCTTTTGATGTGGAACTATTGATAACTCCAACAGGGTTGTGAAACAAGGTTGACGGGCCCATGTGGGAGCTATTAGGATTAGTGTAGGGATGTTTGCCTGAGTTTCCGAACCACTGATGGAATGAATGGGAGAGGCGGAAAAGCGTATGCAAATATCTCTGACCAGTTCATCCATAGTGCATTGCCTTTGGAGAGCAGGTGTGGATACCTGGAGGCGAAGCTAGGGAATTTTGCATTTTCGTGTGTGGCGAAAAGATCTATTTGAGGAAAATCCCAACTTTGTAAGTATGGGAGGAGAACTTGAGGGTGAAGTTCCCACTCGTGGATTTGTTGCCTCTGTCTGCTGAGAAGGTCTGCAATTTGATTGTTTATTCCCAGAAGGTGTTCTGCTAGGAGATAAATTTTGTGGTGTATGGACCATTTCCAAATGGCTTGAGCTAGGTGTGACAGTTGGAGAGAGTGTGGCCCACCCTGTTTTGGTATATAGTACATGTTGTCGGTGCGGACTAGGACAGCTTTGTCTAGAAGGTGAATTTGAAAAGCTTTGAGCGCTAGAAACACTGCTATCAGCTCTAGATGATTTATGTGGAGAGCCTTTTGGTTTTGACTCCATAAGCCTTGAATTGTGTGATTCTGGAGATAAGCGCCCCAACCAGTGATCGACGCGTCTGCTGTTAGTAGTGTCTGTGGAACAGGGTCTATGTAGGGCCGCCCTTTTGATAAATTTTGTGGGTTCCACCACTGCAGAGAGCGATGGGTGCGTCCGTTTACCAACACTAGATCTGTCAAATGACCCTGCGACTGGTTCCATTGACTTGCTAAGCATTCCTGAAGGGGACACATATGAAACCTTGCATGGGGAACAATCATGATGCAAGAGGCCATCATTCCCAGCAGTTGCATATACACTTGAGCTGGTAGTGAGTGGGTGGGCTGAAACTGAGCGACTAGAGCCTGAATATTGCGAATTCTGGCTGCACTGGGAAAAGCCAGAGCTTTTTGAGTATCTAAAGTGGCTCCTAGATAGGTTTGTGTGTTGGAAGGTTGGAGATGAGACTTTGACACATTGACTATAAACCCCAGTTGGCGCAGTAACCGTAGTGTTATGTGAGTGTGCTGGAGACACTTTATGTAAGTGCTGGCGTTAATGAGCCAGTCGTCTAAGTTCGGGAAGACATGAACGTGTTGTCTTCGCAGATGAGCAGTGACTACTACCAGGCATTTGGTAAATACTCTGGGAGCAGTGGTGACTCCGAATGGGAGCACTTTGAACTGATAATGCTGCCCCGCTACCACAAATCTGAGATATTTGCGATGATCGGGATGGATTGGAGTGTGGAAATATGCGTCTTTTAGGTCTAGAGTAGACATAAAGTCGCCTTGTTGTAGAAGTGGGAGCACTTGTTGAAGTGTCACCATGTGAAAATGATCTGATTGTATGTAGTGATTTAATTCTTGAGGTCTAAAATGGGTCTGAGAGAGCCGTCCTTTTTGGGTATTAGAAAGAGCAGGGAGTATACGCCCGACCCTTGATATTGTAGTGGTACAGGCTCTAAGGCTCCCTTTAATAGGAGAGACTCCTCTTGTTTGAGGAGGTGTATATGATCCGGTGATATTTTGTGTGAAGGCAGGGAAATGTTTGGAGGATTGTTGGTAAGCTCCAGGCAATAACCAGATCGGATAATTCCTAGTACCCATTTGTCTGTAGTTATTGATTGCCAGACAGGGAGGAATTGTGAAAGACGTACCCAGACAGGTGTTGAATGATCGGGTGGGAATCATAGGCAAGTCATTGTTTGTTATTTGATGGGGAGGTGCATGTTGTGGGACCTCTACCTCTACCCTTGCCATTGTTGCCTCTGTAGACTCCTCTAAAGAAACCTTTTGAATTAGAGGGCTGATTGTTGCCTTTGTATGGTGTAGAGGCAGTGTCTGAAGAGATATTTTTGGACCCCCCCACGATTGAAGGTGCGCCGAAAGGACCCACGGTTGGAAGGGGACTGGAGGGCTGCCATAGATTTTGCCACGTCTGTATCCTTTTTCATTTTTTCTAAGGACGTGTCTACTACAGGACCAAAGAGATGTTGTTTGTCGAATGGTGTGTTAAGAATGGAAGCCTAAACTTCGGGTTTAAAACCCGAAATCCTTAACCAAGCGTGTCTTCTTAGTAACACACTGGCATTGACAGCTCTAGCCGCAGTGTCAGCTGCATCTAGTGCACACCTAATGGAAGAATTAGAGATGAGCTTGCACTAAGTCTTGGCGTTTGGTTTTATGCTCATCTGGCAGAAATTGGAGCAATTGCTCCATGCGTCCCAATGCGCTCTATCGTACCTGGCTAAAAGGGCCTCGGTATTAGCAATACGTCAGTAATTTGCAGCTTGAGAGGCTACTCTTTTCCCGGAGGCGTCTATGGGCCTAGACTCTTTGTCTGGAGGTGGAGCATCCCCTTGACGTCTGTGAATTGGCCCGTTTACGGGCATTAGAAACCAATAAAGAGTTTAAAGGTAACTGGCCTTTAAATGAAAGCTGGATCTGATGGTGCAGGTTTATATTTTTTGTCTATCCTGGGGGTGAGAATGCGTGCACAAACTGAGTTGTTAAATATGTCGTCCACATGTCTTAACATGCCTTTGAGCAGCACAGGGAGTGTGTAGGTGGTTCTTTGGGAACTACTAAGGGTTTCAAAGACGAAATTCTCCTCTAGGGACTCCTTATGTAATTTTACCCCATGATATTCAGCAGCTCTACTTAGCAGCTCTATATAACCTACATTATCATCTGGTGGAGAAGGCTTGGTAGGATAAAGGTCAGGATCATTATTTGTGGAAGAATCCGTATTATAATCCTTCCAGGGGTCTGCAGGTGAAGGATCATTGCCCCCATCCCCATCATCCTGATCATCAGGTGTTTGTGGTTGTGGCGAATTAGTAGGAGTAATTAGTAAATTCTGTGTTTGTGGGGAAGGAGGTGATGGATGAAGAGGAGGAGAAGGGTTAGTACCCACATGTTTCCTTTTTAAAGGAATGTGATAAGTGTCCTCTGACTCAGATTTGCGTATATGTGGCAATTTGGCTGCAATATGTCCAGTTTTTGGATTAATATAAAGTTCTTTTTGTTTTGGGTCCGGTTTCGAATGCGGGGCGTCGAAACTGGGCTCCTGTGGTGGTACGAAGCATCTTTATGTTTCGGTGCTGAAGTTTTTGGTGTCGGTGTCTTTGGTGCCGAGGATTTCGGATCCGAAGATTGTTTCAGTGTGGAAGGAGTTGGGCCTGGACTGGTTTCGGCTCGGTGCCAGAGTGTGGACGACTCGATCTCGAGCCGGAAGGCTTTAACATGTGTTTCGGTGCCAAGCCAGAAGGCGGGGCGTTGGAAACATTTTCTCGGTGCAACCATGGCCCGAAGGTAGAGGTGGGACCGGAGCCTCTTTCTTAGTCTCAGTAGGACTTTGGGGCAAGGGAGGTTCGGTACTCACGATACGCTGACCTTGCGGAATCTCTTCATCCACATCGGAGCCAGATTCTGAGACGGATATAGGATCCTCCTGTTCTTCCTCGGCCCCTAGTGCATCCCCGGTCTCTTGTTTGGAATCTTCTCCGAAGAGGTCCGGAATGGAACCGGTGTGTTGGCTCTGCATGTCGCGACGTCAAGCCCGACGGTCGCAGAGCGTTTTCTTCGAGCTGAAAGATTTACACGCATCGCAGTCCTGTTCATTGTGCTCCGGAGATAAGCACAAGTTGCACACTTCGTGTGAGTCGGTGCGCAGGAAATTCGTGTGGCACCGAGGGCAGAATTTAAATGGAGTCTGTTCCATCGACTGCGAGGTGGGACACGGGTAGGCCCGACGGCCTTCCACGAGTTTCCCGATCATAAAGAGTTTTTTGTATTTGACACGATATGAATACGCGATCGAAAACAATACTGTTTCGAACCGGAGTGCAGCAATTCACGTCCGAACCCGATGGCGGAAAAAAACAATCTAACAATGGAGTCGATGCCCATGCGCACTGTCACCGAAAGGAGGAGTCACCTACCTCGTGACTGGAAAGACTTCTTCGAAGAAAAACAACTTACAAACATCCGGACCCAACACTAAATGGCAGGAGTATGCAAAGCATGTGATCTACAGCTCACATGCCTCGAACACATATTTTCTTTGGATTTTTGTAAGTTTGTCGACATAAGCGTAGATGGATGCGTAGTCGAAAGTATCATTGATGAAGCAACTGTTGATGAGGCACTTGACAAAGCTTCTGTCAACGTCCTGGGCGTCGATCACCGTAGTTGCAAGCCTGCTGTCGATGACATTGGGTCCGTCAATTGAGCCATCGCTGGCGAAAGCCACCATCCATGAAGCCACAGACGATGAGGAAGTGTGTTTAAGGGCCGTCAACAACTGCAGCAGCAATGGGGAAACCGTCGTAGTAGTAGTAGTGACAACTGAGACTTTCGTCGAGGACGGCATCAACAACGATTTCGTCGACGGACAATCCGTCTTTAGCTCCTGAGGTGATAAAATCATCTCTGGAAGTGATTTTGAAGCCGTTTTTTCCTTAGTGGTGGCAGCAGAAGGCGTAGAGGACATAGAATGTCTCTTATGAGAGGAAGGCTCCTTCTTAGAGGTGGATGGTTGGTCATCCACCTTAGATGAATGGTGCTGCTTTTAAATCACCTTAGAGGCCTTTGGAGAGAGAAGCTCCACATCACTTGCTCTCTTTTTTGAGGCAACAGTTTTGAGAGAGGTATCACTGTCATCGTCAGATAGAGGGTTATCCCTGGTTTTTAAGTTCTGCAACCACAGAAGAAGTCTGCCCCCTTTATCTCTCAAAGTCTTCTGAGAGAAAGCTCTACAGATTTTACAATCACTCACCTGGTGATCAGGGTGAAGACAGTAAATGCACTTCTTATGAAGATCGTCTGAAAGTAGCCTCATCTTCCGACAGGAATCACAGTGTCCAAAAAGAGATATTTTACTTGTAGACAATGTTGACCTGTAGAAATCACGCTGTTTTTGAAGAAAACTTTTCTGACAAGTAGGCCACAATAAGAACACTGAGCAGAGCTCAGGGAGACTCCCTTCACACGACGTGCTGTAGAAAATCTGGGAGCCTGGAGCCTCTGTGGTGAGGGTTCTAAAGGGTGCTGTTGCCTGACTGGCTGAACTTTGGGCCATTCCTATTGACTAGGACGAGATATTGAAGTAAATGTTTTTTCTCCATTGACTTCAATGTTAAAGTTATTACTTAATGCTTTATATGTATCGTGGGACTCCCACTTTGACGACGTAGAATAATTCAAGCATGTGAATCTCTGAAAGATCTAGTGCTAGAGAACTCCTGACATCCAAGTCTTGTGGCCATCTATATTATACCCCATTTGTTCTAATTTGGCATCTAGTCTGCAAACTGCAGACTAGAATTGAAGCTTTAGGGTCAGTTTAATGTATTTTTATATGCTGATGCAGTAGACCTTCTCCAGAAATCCAAAGGGGTAAGGGCAGAAACAGGACTCTTGAAGTTACTCTTACCCCTCCTAAGCCTGGAATCAAGACAAGGAATCGGAAAACCTTGCTGCTCTGACCTACAGTGGAGGATATGAAGATATATTACATGATGCAGAACAGAGATGGCCATTCACTAGAAGAACAAGAGCAAAGTCCAGCAGACTAAGCCTCCCTAGAGAATACCTTGAGGAAGTGAGATGCCAAGAAAATAAAAATACTTTTCAACTCTTATGGCTACTGTAAATTTGAAGACTTTTGCTTTGCAAGAGGATGGAGTACCCACAGAAGACATTCTAGGACTGTGAGGGTGGTAAGACTGCATTGCCTTACCAGCTTTTGAGCATCCTTGAAAGTGTGGAAGCTCATCACACTCCTATTTGAACCCCCCACATGGCGATTTTGGAAGGACCTCCACACTTGATTTAATTTTCCCTTCACATTCCACCAATTCTGATCATCATCTTTACTTACCCTTATCATAACAATGTGTGATTCAATGAGGATCTCCAGGAAAGTAGGTTTCAAAACAGCAAGGCTGATGTTGGGCACTACAGAGGGAGAAGCAGATGGCAGCATGTAAAAATTACACTACAAGTTGAAATTCTGAAATGAGCTTAAAGTCTCATCATGGCTGATCAAATAAGTTACCCATTTGATGAGAGACCCAAGTCAACCAAATCTCTGTTCAAATTGATTTCTTTTCTTTTGATTCTCTTATCACTATTCTTGTTTCTTCCATAGATCGCAATCGAGTACCTGTACATTTTCAGAACTTTTTTTCAGTTGACACAGTACCTTTATTTTATGATACATTCACACCGTGCTCTTAAGGATTCCATCACAGACTGAAGTCGGTCTTCTGTTTGAAAGAATCATCGGTACTGTGGGTGCAGTTAATATTCACAGCTTTTAATCCCTACAAGAAAGTTTCTTACCTTTTACACCAGCTAATTGCTTTAGCATATGTATCTTTCATAGATTCACATGCTTTCCTGTGAAAATGTTGAGAATTCATATTCCTAATCAGTGGACCAGGAATTTTCATAGGATGCGAGCCAATGAAAGACACAGTGCAGGATAAAGTTAGTGCTCAAAACAGATCTACTTTCTTGTCCTCCCAAATAATCATAAGCAGCTGAATCACAACTGGACACATTCTAGCCTCTTCCAAGGGTTCAAACACAGACCGGCAGCACTCTCAATGCAGCTACTCTAAAAGGCAGGAGCATGGCACTGAAGCTTTGCAGCTTGCCTTGCTGTGATATAGGTGATGCACTGGGTTGCAACAAACAAGAAGCTTAATTTGACTTATTTAAACCTTTAATTTCGTCCAGTATTGTATTAAATATTATACTGGAGACCATGAAATGTTTGCTAGGTCCTCTGAAATATCAGCACATGCTGCGGGACTTACATTTTGGATTCACATGATCCTCTACGTTCCACAGAGTGTTGGGAGTCTCCTTAGGGTATGGACTGCAGGTCACTTCACCCTGTTCCCAGCCCCTGTGAAGAAGCAATTTTCAAGCATCAATATGTCAAACAAGAAACCATTGTGGAGATTTCCAAATGTAACTGGTTATAGTTTGCAATATCGCTAAAGAACTTTATTTCATTTCATAACGCAGATTTAAATTTCCTTTGTTAACATTAACAATGATAGTTTTCAACTCTGTTTAACAGAGGAAAGTACCGCCTGATGAGGAAACCTGGGCTCTATGGATACACACACACACATACTCATGGACCAACACACACACACACTCATGGACCAACACACAGACGCACACATTGACTCGTTGTCTGAAGTCTTCCCATTTGGCCTTTCATTTCTAAATGTCTCTTTGAAAATGTTTTTTTCCCCATCATTTAATTTTTGTCGTTTGCTCCCTATCAAAGTTCTGCCACATATAAAGATCAGAACTGACAAGTCGGAGTGTGAAAAATATCAAAGGAAAAGTTTAAACTCTTCCTGAGCCCAAATCCTTAACTTTGAGAGTGATGTTGAGAGGAGGAAGTGCCAAGGAATAACATACAGCAATCCACAGTTGGGTGACCACCTCACTCCAGGCCATTACAAACACTGTCTCCAGTTCTAAACTTTGGACCTAGAAATCAGTGATTTCAAGTGTGTTATGCTAATTAGTTCAATGGGAATTAAAACAACACTAGAACACCCAGAACACAGAGGCTTATGAAATAAAAGGCTACGGCTCGAAACTGTGTCCATAATGACCCGGAGTGAGGTGGTCACCCTAATGCATAGACCCATCCACAGTGAAACAGAGTGATGATGCCACATTCTTAAGAGGACTGCCCCCAAAAAGTGTACACATTGTATACACCAGCAGCCAATGTAGACAAATGCTTAACGTTCAGAGCAAACATGCCTGGCACCATAAAAACACTCAGAAATTATTCTATCAGCCAACCTTTGAAGCTTATAGAGGCTAAATGCTTCATATCCGTTTCTCAACTCCAATCTCTTGCACCAAAAAGAAAGGACCCTAAGAAGCAAAAACAAAAAAACAAAAATGCACAGAAACCTCACTCAACTCTAACCAAATAAAAGGCCTCAAGACATCCTACAGCACATTGTAAACTAACAGCAAGCAGTCAAGATCGCACCATTTATAAAGCACGCTGCCATGCATCAGAGATTCCCGGCGCCATGGACACTCAGTCCTTGACAGCAAATTCACACACATTGCGGAGTAAACCCAATAATAAATAGGCACAGAGGAGCTAGGAAGTCTAGCAAGGTCTGAAGTAAACACAACTATACACTACATATAAAAACAAAGATTACGGGTAAATACCAGGACAATTAGGAAATAAAATACAACATTATGGTTAAATTAATACGAAAGGCAACCGCCACACCAAGCAGAAACATACTTAAGACACTTTCCCAAAACCAGACTACATACATTCAGGGCTAAAACCTTCCCTATCCCAAACTCAATGGATTTAATGTCATAAATCAAACATTTTTAACCCCTTGAGTGCTACAGTCGAGATGGTCCTCAGCACCTTTGGGACTAGTTACGGTGAGGACGAGACCATCTCGTCCATAGCACTAAAGTGGCTAACTTATCTTTATTGGGATATACAAGTTTTCAAGGCATGAATATGCAATTATACAGAGCACGTCTATTGGTGCGTGATTCCATTAAGAATGCAGGTTCACACTCTGCTAAGTGAATAAGGTAACCTGTGCCAAGTGTAAATTCTTCCACTTCCTCAACCTTTAATTTAGTGCAGTGTTAGGAAAACACCAATTGGGTCCACATAGGGCAACACACAAAAAGCGCTTTAAAAAGCTGCAAGTGCAGAGCAAGGCAGCATTGGCTATCCTCAACTGGAGGAATCACATTGCACTTGCAAAATAAAACATTGGTTTCATGATGAATCTAGGAATAAATATGAAATTGTGTATGCCATGTAAAAACGTAGGCCAAAATACATAAATGCATAAACTACATTCAATGGTTGGTTCCCAAATACACAACCCTGAAAAATCTAAATCAACATGCAGACCATCACCTAGATAATTCAACAATAAAGTTGAGAGCAAGACCCATAGATGTAGACAGGCACAAAACTCTCAATTATCCTCAATCCATTCACAAGAGCGTACCCTTAACAGCTACAATTCAGAGATTTCTCAAAACAACTAAACAAGGTCTGACACTGCAAGTACATCAACCAAGTAGTGTTGATAGCCAAAGTCTAACTGCATGAGGTCGACAATGTACTGCCTGGAACCAGCACCCTCTCCACAAACTTCATAGATTTAAAGCACAATCTTTACATCTGCCAAAATGTGTACTACCTATATTAAAGATACACCTCATTCATACTAGCACTACTTGAGAGTATATATAACCTAGAAGTTAGACAGTTTATGCATACTGTACATTAAACTCTATAAAGTGGTTGCAAAGTGACACAAAGATGATAAAATTGTTTCAAATAAATATAAACACATGCCCTATTCACGGGTCATTCACTTTAGCATTACCTTCCTATGAAAGTGTAGATGTGAAGAGAAAACTACTGGGGCCATATAGTCTAGTTTCTGCTCAAGATAACTCAAGGCATACATTTAAAAAGCAGATATCAGTTTTGCCTACAAAAAGTGAATGAAAGGTAGCAAAAGGAGATATGCTCTAGAGATCACTTCACCATTTTGGCAGTGGCTTCCCAGAGGAGCCCAGCAAACAACCAGTAGCCAGGTGGGTGAGGCGGATTTTGCTGCGCAGGACTTTGATGCGGCTTCCCTCCTTTGAGCCAACCACATCAATCCTCCAGAAATCATTCGAGTCACCTGTTCCATTCTGCGATTTAAAACAAATGCTTGAGGTTATAACCTAAAAGTTGCAGGAGATCGAGTGATACCGCTGACAGCTGGCAAAGTTCAGAAGCACGCATTTTCTTTTTTACTCTTGTTCATCTCCCTAAACATGCATTATAACTCAAAAGGGTGCTGGAATATGATAACAAAAAGTTACTACTGAAACAAAACAAGATCTGTATGATTCGCGAGATGGACAGGACAGAATCGGAAAACATTCCATTGATGGATGTCAACTGTTCTCTCTCTCTGTACCTTCCTCTTAACCTTAAGAGTAGATAAGAGCATACAACCCAGAAAGCATGTTTGGCAATGACAGCTCTACTTCTGAAGATGACGTAAAACTCTTTACTGTGTTTCTATCTTTACTATTCCCTTTGATGGCAAAGGAAAACTAGCAAAACCCTGGCACTGCTTTAAACATTCAATAGAATGTGACAAATAAGCTAATTCCCTTCCATGCCCTCATTATTAAAATGGATTTTCAAAGCCCCAAAACAGCATTAGGTTAGCGCAAGCACTAAACAAAGAACCTCTAACATAACAAAGTTTAACCCTTGAATATCAGGACGCAGTGTCTGGGTGAATGTGTCTGTGTCCCCACTCCACCGAGCCCTTGTAAACATCTCTTGAGTGACCAGGAAATGTGCGGTTCTAGTTATCAGTGCTGGTCTCTTACCATGCCATAAGCTGTGACTTGGAGGTGCTTCCTCGTCAGTGGTGCTTCACGTTTGTGACTGTGCAGATTCTGCGTAGTCCTGGGAATAAAAGCAACACACATAAGTCCTAGAGGTGTTTAGAGCTGGTAGTCGGATAAAACAGCCCTCTAAAAACCCCAGGAATGCAGATGAATGGTCTGTCCTTAAACTGTGGAACTATGAGCCAAGACCCAAGTCACAAAACGTAGTATTCAGTCTGCTCCTACCCATTAAAACTAAACCTGATGTTCAACTAGACCCAACATCGTAGATGCACATTTGGCAAAAGTCATTGCAGCAATGGCTCTCAGCCATGCAATCTTCAATGAAGTCACAAGCTTGCCAGAATGTTCTGTGTCTTCAGAGTTCCCATAATTCTTTTTAAAATAAAAAATATACTTATGAATACTGTTAGGCTGTCAACTTGTCTGGACCTTGTTTCAGAACAGCCAACTACCTGGATGGCAAAATAGCTTTTCTACTGGAATAGGATGACTAGACATAGCATTCAGCAACATGGAAGAGAAGCTTAGGTGCAACTTTCTGTAAGTTACCTACCTGCAAATAAACTGTTATCGGAAAAAAGGAAAAAAAAAATTCATCACCTGTATGGAATCTGTCACAAGGACAGAGAAGCATGGGTTCTGGCAGATCTTGTGGAGAAGTATACACTGAGATGGCCTCCAGCGGGAGGGCTGTCTGGAATATTTCCATGTTACCCAGTTCCAAATTAAATACATGTCCTAAGAACATGAATTCAATAAAATATTTTATCAACCTATTTTAAATTATTCTCCGCAATCATCGAGTCATACACCTGAGAACTGTAAATCCCAAATATTTTCAAGCTTGTCCCAGTCGAGCAACCTTGAAGTCCACGTCTGAGATACATGTGATGGTCCCAAAGGCATGGTGCAGCAATGGCGTGGACACAAGCAAACTGGGCAAGAGCAGATACAACCTCACCCTTCCTCCCAGCACAAAACCTGCTGGTATTGCAGTGCCAGCTAGGCAATTTTATGGTTCCGCAACCATAGCAGCCTCAAAACTATGTTGAGCTGAAAGCGACTTGCTGTGGGAAAAAATACAAGGAACAATAATAACAAATGTTGAGGATGGGTGGAATATTTAACGGCAGCTCAGCCGTCTGCTAAATTGCTAAAAAAAAGTCAGCATCTCATATGCAGTTTCGGAAACTTACATTTTATGCTCTAGTCGTATAAGGTCCCCAGATTTCACAAATTCCAAAGGAGCAGCAGGTTCTAGTGGGTAAAACCATAAGAATGGATTTGTTCAGTCCAAGACATAACACCGGAATCTGAGTAATGTAAATGTTAGCAAAGGGGTAAGTGCTACTCACATGCTAATAGATTAGAATTGAAAAAGAAAACAATTTAAGGAATTAGGCAAAATGTCAGAAAGAAAGAGTAAGCAATGTACAGCTTTCTTGAAAGTGCGATTAAAAAAACAATCAATGTTCCTACTCCTGAATATCTATCTCTCTCTTTCTCTCTCTCTCTCCTCTCTCCCCTCTCTCTCTCCTCTCTCACTCTCACTCTCTCCTTTTAAAAGATTCTTAACATGTTATTGTTGACGGAATGTTAAAGTAAATGCCAGGTTAAGTGCCATGGTCAAAGCCTGGAAATCTAACAGTATTGCTACATGCACTGCAAATGGGAGCACAAGGGACAAATTTAAATCAGTTGGTAAAACACCAGAAGGGAGTTAGAAACATATATTTTGCATGCTGTAACATTTGGTTTATATGTGTTTCTTAGAACTGTAAGCACATATGTTCATGATGCAAAAAGAGTGAAATACAAACCGGTGACTAAAGGCAACAGTTTCCAAAGACCTTCACATGAGCAATGTGTCTGTGTTTAGAAGACATCACTGGGGTTGTGGAG
This sequence comes from Calotriton arnoldi, assembly GCA_963921515.1. Lineage (NCBI taxonomy): Eukaryota > Metazoa > Chordata > Amphibia > Caudata > Salamandridae > Calotriton > Calotriton arnoldi. The sequence goes on along the minus strand of CAWUFW010005313.1, from coordinate 67,260 downwards.
AGGGTGTGAAAGGGCATAAGTTAATACCACAAGAACAGATAATGCGGTGCTTACCGTTGTTAGTGTCATGCTTCTTCAGGATCCACTGGTTATTGAAGTCCTTGTGTGAATAGGTAGTAACCTGAAATATTAATTCAATGTTAGCCTCGCCATTAAATAAAGCACCCAGGTACAGAATAAGTCGAGAAGAGAAATGGAAAACAAAAATGCCTGATGAGATTAATATTGTCAAGATAATGCACACTGGATATGCATACCACCAAAGCAAATTGGAAAAAAAATGGACTGTGTTTCTACATACTGGATGTAGAGGGACTAGTTTCACGGAAAGAGGAATGTAAGTACCACGAATGTGGTGATTAAGAGTGGAATTAGGCTAATGAATCGACAGTGAGGTGAGCTGGTGGCGAAGCAAAGTGAGATAACAGAAAAGAACCACAACAAATGTATAGAAGGAACCAAAAGGCACCACCTATCCAAGATATGTACATATTTAGTTTACATTGCTCTCTGTTGGGGAGTTTGTACACTTCTAAGGTGCTTTTTTGTGGACTTGTGCAAACTATTTTTTCAGCTCCCCCAGCAATAACAGAAAATGTGAGGATATTTACTTTTTACAATCGATAAGAAAAACACCTTGAATTCTAACCAAGTTGTGCTGAATGTCCCAAATCTGGTGGCACCAAATGTACATAGGGTTTTCAATTGGGTGGTGATCTGCACAAGCAAACATAATATTTGCCCCATAAGTGAATTCTGGAAATACAGTTTTGCCATTTGATGACATACCAATCTTGAGGAAACTCAGCATCTCAATTTTATGATTATAATTTTACAATCTAGGATTTTATATTGGTGGACGCCCCCCCGCCCCCTTCAGTTGTTGATTATTATTACTATTCGTGTGTTGCTGATTGTTTCGATGCTTAGGGCCTCTAAAGTTCAACAGTGTGTAGATAATGGCCACATATGTGTTTTGAGTGATTCTGAAATATTCAGTGCCCCGCAACTAGACACAAAACAAAATGACAATTTTGGAAACACTGTGAGCCAAAATGCTGGTATGAGGAGGAATTCAATTAAAATGCCCCTCTCTTATCAGCAAATGAACTAACCCTAGTCTCGTACGTTTTGCCTCCACTAATCTCATTTTCACTGGTTTCTACCCAAGTCATCTTTAAAGATCTAATTTACAGGAGCGTGGCATAAAGGGAGAATGAAGTAGTATTAGGGTTGAAACGCTATGATCGATGGTAAAACAGATATTTATGGAAGCCCCACAGCCTGACGCTGTGCTGATGGGTTGGTGTGGAACCGAGAACCCGGGTGCAGGCAGCGGTGCTGCGCAGAGGGCAGCTGTAGTTGGAGTTCAGACGCGCGGGCGCGTTTCGGTGAATGGCAGCGCCGGCTGCCATCTTGAGCAGCAGTAAGTGAGATGAGGGCCGGAGGGAGACTGGGCGCTGGACAGGTGGTGGAAGCGGAGGCTGGGCACAGGTGGGGAGAATCTGAGGCAATGCTCTGGAAGAAGCCGAAGAACTGCTAGGCATGGACAAGGCTCTGAGGCACAGTGATCACATTGAGGGCTCAGCCTTTGGGATCTACCAGGAGAAGGAGGTGGGGGCCTTTGGCCTGGCTACTGCTAGAGGCTGGCAGTGAGCAGGTGAAGGAGGGGAAGGCTGCACATCAGCAAGATCCCACAGGCGGTCTGGCTGGGGTGGAGGCTGGCAGCGCCGATGGCAACATGGCTCCTGATGGCAGCAGGAAGTGGTCGGGCCGGTGAGCGGGACACCATGCAGCGGTGGAGCTGGGGTATGCTAGCCAGGCAGTAGCAGGTGTGGCTAAGGCAGAGGTCAGGGTGAGCAACAACTGATAGGGCAGCTGGGAGAAGAGAAAGACACATGAGACTCTTGACACCCTTAAAATGTGACGACCCCATGCAGCCCATGACGACCATGTGCCTGTGGCACAACTGGAAGAGGTAAAGGGCTGCGGAGTAAGGCATAGCTCTGGACACAGAAGTGAGAGTCTTGGGGCATCTGAACCCTGGTCTTTGGCATGATACCACACTAAACAGTGTACTTGTGCTGTACAAAGTCTTTGCTAGGATATCTGGCAACCCTACCGATTAGTTGGTTCTCATCTGCGGCTTAACGCTCATGAAAGGACAATAAACTACCTTGGCTGGAGCACCATGGTGGTGGCTGCAACTGGAGCAGTGTGGCTTTGTTCTGCTGGGGTAGAGACACTGGCGAGCTGGCCAGCCATCCACAACTAATAACACGCAGGGCCTACATAGTATGCCTGGCAACAGGAAAAGAGGAGAACTATCAGCCAAATGGAGAAATAGCACAAAAAGGATAACATGGATAAAGCCCCAAGGTCAGCAAAGGCCTCCTTTGATAGGTCTGAGCGGTTCCAAGCTGAAGCTACGATCCCTCATGATTCTTGCAATTTGTGACTGAAACTTAAGCAGAAGTGGGCACTATTAGAACAGACTTCTAGAAATGTCTGTGGAGGTTGCGGAATTGGGTGCCCATGTGGACGATTTAGAAGAACAAGTTACTTACCTTCGGTAACGATATATCTGTAAGAAACATAGGTTAGTTATAGATTCCTTACCTTAGAAATACCCCCAGGCGTCAGACTGGATCCGGAAAGTTTTTCGTCAGCAGTACCCCTGCGCGTCGGAAGGTGGCATCGGTCGACTCCGCGTTCATCGTCGGCGTCGTGGTCGCCGGGATGACGTTGCGGTAGCTACACAGATGCCGCCCTCACGCGCTGACGTCAGTTCTGTACACGACTTTCCACGCCAGAAGCGCAGAGCCATGCAAGACACTGACCACTGGTGCACAAAACTAGGGCCCTGAAAGGAAAACCTTAACCCTAGAAGTCAGTTCGCAGAACGGGGAGGAAGGGTGGGGCGGTAAGGAATCTATAACTAACCTATGTTTCTTACAGATATATCGTTACCGAAGGTAAGTAACTTGTTCATCTGAAAGAAACAGTTAGTTATAGATTCCTTACCTTAGAATAGATACCCCAGCAATACCAACCCCGGAGGTGGGTCTGCGAACCAAGTTCACACCAGACAATTCTGGAGAACAGAACGGCCAAAGAAACAGTCTCTCCGGACTTGGCTGTCTAGGCAGCAGTGTTTGGTGAACGTGTGCAGCGATGCCCACGTAGCTGCCTGACAGTTGTCATTTAGGGGGACTCCTCATCCCAAAGCAGTAGTAGCTGCCGTCGCCCTGGTGGAATGGTCGAGTAGCTCCACTGGAGGCTCCTTCTTTGCCAAAGAGTAGCAGGCTTTGATGCACAGAACGACCCACCTGGAGATGGTTCGTTTGTGCACGGCCCGACCTTTCTTAGCACCCACGTAACCAACAAAGAGCTGGTCGTCCACCCGGAATGGTTTGGTGCGATCCAAGTAAAAGGAAAGCGCACGTTTTGGATCCAGACGGTGGAGCCTCTCTTCCTCTTTTGAAGGATGCGGAGGCGGAAAGAAGGTGGGCAAAGTGATGGTTTGGCCAATGTGGAAAGAAGTAACCACCCTGGGAAGAAAGGAAGGTCTAGTTCTCAGGACGACCTTGTCCGGATTGACAGCCAGGAAGGGAGGCTTGGAAGAAAGAGCTTGCAGATCACTCACCCTGCGAGCAGAGGTGATGGCCACCAGAAATGCAGTTTTCAAAGTGAGAAGTCGGAGAGGACAGTTAAGTAGCGGCTCAAAGGGAGCGCACATGAGATAGGTAAGAACCAAGTTCAAGTCCCACTGAGGCATTACGAAGGGAACAGGAGGAAAAAGATGAGTAATGCCTTTAAGGAATCTATTTACAACAGGGGACTTGAAAAGAGAAGGCTGATCAGGAAGCCTAAGGAAGGCTGAAATGGCCGAGAGGTAGCCCTTTAGAGTGCCCAGAGCAGAGCCCTGCTGGGCCAAAGAAAGGAGGAACAAGAGAACCTCAGAAAGAGGGTCGGAAAGGGGATCCACAGCCTTTGCTGCGCACCATGCCACAAATTTGTTCCATCTGCAGGCGTATACCGTCTTAGTGGAGGGACGCCTGGCTGCCAAGATAACATCGCAGACTTCGGGAGGCAGGTCAAACGACGTCAACTGCCGCCGCTCAATCTCCACGCAAGGAGGTGGGGGCTGGACAGGTTCGGGTGGAGGACCGTCCCCTGCTGCTGCGACAGAAGATCCTCCCGAAGAGACAGTCTGATAGGAGGATCGATGGCCATGTTGAGCAGCTCGGGATACCAAACTCTTCGTGCCCAATCCGGAGCCACAAGAATGACTTGGGCCCGGTCGCGCTTGATCTTCTTCAGCACTCTGGGCAGAAGTGATATAGGCGGAAAGGCGTATAGAAGACCGCAACTCCACTCGCGACGAAAAGCGTTGCCTAGCGAGTGCCGCCTTGGAAATTCCAACACGCAGAATTGCTGACATTGTGCGTTCTCTTCGGTGGCGAATAGATCTAACCAAGGCTCTCCCCACTGCTGAAAGAGACCTTGCACCACCTCCAAATGAAGACGCCATTCGTGATCCATCATGCACCTGCAGCTGAGTTCGTCCGCCCTGGGGTTCAGTGAACCTGCCAGGTGTTGAACCACCAGAGATATGCCTGACGTTCCAGCCATGTCCAGAGGCGGAGCGCCTCTTGACATAGGATCCACGACCCCACCCCGCCCTGTTTGTTGCAGTACCACATGGCGGTGGTGTTGTCCGTGAACACCTGCACTACTCTTCCCCGGACAGAGGGAAGGAATGCTTTGAGTGCAAGACAGAATGCCCGAAGCTCCAGAAGGTTGATGTGGAGCCCGGACTCCGCCGGAGACCAGAGGCCTCTGATCTCCGCCTCTCCCATGTGGCCGCCCCACCCCAGAAGGGATGCATCCGTCACCACTGTGTATTCTGGTTGGGGAAGGGAGAGGGATCTGCCGTTGACCCAATCCTGGTTCGTTAGCCACCACTGCAATTGTCGTGCAGTGCCCTCCGATATCTGGACGCAATCTGACAGATTCCCTTGATACTGCGCCCACTGGAACTTCAGGTCCCACTGCAGAGCCCGCATGTGCCACCTGGCATGATCTACCAGCAGGATGCAGGAGGCCATCAGACCCAGCAGCCTGAGGGTCATCCTGACCGAAACCCGGGATAGAGGCTGAAAGATCGGAATCATAGCCCGAATATCCCGGACTCGCTGTTCGGGAGGATAAACCCGAAACTGCATCGTGTCCAGAACCGCTCCAATGAAGAGGAGCTTCTGAGAGGGAGTCAGGTGTGACTTCGGCACGTTGATGGAGAACCCCAGCGAATGCAGGAGGTAGGCCGTAGTCTGGAGGTGGGAGACGACAGTCTGGGGCAAGCCTGCCTTCAACAGCCAGTCGTCGAGATAGGGGAAGACTGGAACCCCTGATCTGCGCAGATGAGCTGCGACCACCGCCATCACTTTCGTGAACACCCAAGGGGCGCTGGTAAGGCCAAAGGGGAGCACAGTAAACTGAAAGTGCTCGCGGCCTACTACGAACCGCAGGTAACGCCGGTGTGCCGGCAGGACGGGGATGTGAAAATAAGCGTCCTGCAAGTCCAACGCTACCATCCAGTCTCCAGGGTCGAGGGCAGACAGGACCTGAGCCAGTGTCAACATTTTGAACTTCTCCTTCCGGAGGGAGCGGTTGACGTTCCTGAGATCCAAGATAGGACGCAGGCCTTTGTCCTTCTTGGGCACCAGAAAGTAGTGGGAATAGCAACGACGACCTACTTCTGGGAGAGGAACGCGCTCGATGGCTCCCTTGGCCAAGAGTGCCGAAACTTCCTGTTGGAGAAGGGCCAGGTGATCCTCCGACATGCGATGGTACTGAGGTGGCATGGATGGAGGGGTAGTCTCGACGGGGAGGGAGTAGCCCCTTCGGACTATTTGCAAAACCCACCTGTTCGACGTGATGGTGCGCCAGTGGGGGAGGTGATGGCAGATCCCGCCGCCCACTGGCGTTTGTTGCCCTGAAAGGTCGGACTAGGAGGGTTTGGAGGCTGCTGCAGAGGAGGCTGTGGTGGACTGGCCCGCCCGCTGGCCCCCAGAACCACGGCGGTGGTTTCCACGTCCCCGGCCGCACTGGGGCTGAACAGCTTGCGCCGGTCTGTGGCTCTGGGCGGGACGTAGCCACGAAAGGGGCGAAAGGCAGACTGTGCAGGGCGGGTGGTGAAGAGGCCCAAGGACCTGGCTGTAGCCCGAGAGTCCTTAAAGCGCTCTAGCGCGTTGTCTGCCTTGTTGCCGAAAAGGCGACGGCCATCAAAGGGCATGTCCATAAGGGTGTATTGGACATCCCCGGAAAAACCAGTCGAACGCAACCAGGTGTAGCGGCGAAGGGCTACTGACGTGGAAATCGTCCTGCCAAGTGCGTCGGCGGTATCCAGCCCACAGCGGATGGTAAACTTTGTTGCGTCTCTCCCCTCGGCAACTGCACGGGAGAGCACGGCCCGGGCCTCCTCCGGGCACTGGGGCAGGACCTGCGCCACCGTATCCCACACAGAGTGGGTGTAACGGCCCAACAGACATGCGGTGTTTACCGACCGCAGTCCCAGCTGGCGGATGAAAACATTTTCTTCCCAAGGTGGTCCAGCTCTTTGGATTCCCTATCCGGTGTTGCGGTAAGGAACTCGCCCTTAGAAGTGGAGGCTTGGACCACCAAGCTCTCAGGGGTGGGGTGTTGGGAGAGGAAAGTGGGGTCGCCCGGGGCCGGGCGGTGGCGTCGGGCAATCATCCTGTCCACAGGAGCCCCTCTGTTGGGCCTGGACCACGTGCCCAAAAGGATGTCCGTGAGGGCTTCATTGAACGGCAGCAGGGGCTCCGAAGAGTTCACTGCCGGTTGAAGGACCTCTGTCAGGAGGTTAGTCCTGACTGCCACCGTAGGTAGCTCGAGGTGGAGAGCCTCGGCCGCCCTACACAACACCACTGCGTATGACGCTCCCTCCTCCGTAGCCACGGTAGGAGGAGACAACATGCCAAGGTCTGGTGAGGTATCCAGACCACTGGCTTCCCCCAGTTCCTCTCTCCAGTCCTGTTCATACACCAACTGGTCGGTCAAAGGGTCCCCAGACCCCTCCCAGTCCTCCTCACCCTCCTCTGGCTGCCAATCTGGTCTCAAAGAGCCAGGGTAGGACAGGGGTACAAAAGTACCCGCCGGCGTCGGTCGACGCCGGTCCGACTCCGTGTCTACCTCGAGGTGGAGGCTGGGGTCGACGTCGGCTAGGGACACAGCCGACGCCGGTGGCGGACGTGGTGCTGGTGGGATCGGCGCCGGGGGAGGCGTAACAAGGTCGACCGGCGCCGATCCGGATCCAGGCCTGGATCCAAAGGGACCCTGCGGCGCCAACGCCGAAGGCCCAGGGACCCCTGCCGAGTCCGCGGGGCCGTAAGGCTCGCCGGCGGAGTCGGGCTGCCCAAAGATGGCGTGCATCGCTTCGTAGAACTGACGAAGCTGGGTAGGGGTTGCTCCCGGCCCCACGTCGCGTCGGCCGACGGACAGGGAGAAGTCGAAGAGCGACGATGCTTCTTCGACTTACCTGACCCCGAGTGCGAAGACTTAGAGGAAGAGTGGTGTTGGCTCCGCAACCGGTCTCTTGACCTCCGACGCGACCGGGACCTCGAGCAGCGCCGAGCCAACTGCCGGGCCTCGAGTAGCTTTCGGGAGCGCTCCCGCAAAGACTTCGGGGCCATGGTCTGGCAGTCGGAGCACGACTTGGGGTCTTGGTCGCGCTCCAGGCAGTAGAGGCACACGCGGTGCGGATCCGTCACCGACATCAGTCGGTTACAGGAACTGCAAGCCTTAAAGCCGGGCATTCCTCGTGCACCAGGAGTCAATGGACTCAAAAAACAACGAAGTCAACAAAAGTCGAGAAAAAAGTTCAGTCAAAACATTACTGGGGGTACCGCTCTCTCCGGATCTGCGCTTGCCGGCGCGGAAAAAGAAAGAACGGACGTCAGCGCGAGGGCGGCGTCTAAGTAGCTACGGCGACGTCATCCCGGCGACCACAACGCCGCAGACGAACGCGGAGTCGACCGATGCCACCTTCCGACGCGTAGGGGTACTGCTGACGAAAAACTTTCCGGATCCAGTCTGACGCCTGGGGGTAATTCCAAGGTAAGGAATCTATAACTAACGGTTTCTTTCAGATAGAACAGTCAACCTCAGATCGGAAGAACAGCACACTATAAAAAGCAGACTGCTTACCTTTGAAGAAAGCTGGGAAAATATGCAAGTGAAGCAGACTGGAAAACAGGTACCGATGGAACAACATATAGAGCAGTGGGGCAGAGCACACATTACTTTTTTGGGGAACTTTTACACACAATGCATTACAGACATGAGGACTCACCGATTAGACTCAATCGTACATACAGAGTGTGGGAGTGACATGAGGGTTGACAGACAGCCAGAAATCTTGACCCAAGTTCATTACTTTAAGGTTGAAGAAAGAGCTGAAGCCCCTGGCTCAAGCTAAAAATAGCATTGCCTTCCAAGGGCATTACCTTTAGCTTTTTAAGACTTCTCTGCTGCCAAGCTTAAGCAAACATCAGACCTCCGGGTGATCACAGTCTTCCTGCATCAACAGAAGTTTGCCTACTGGTGGGCACCAACTCAGTTTGATCTTTCAGTGGAAAGAGCAGAGGTGTATGGCATGCTCTACTGATGAGGTAAAACCAGTCATAGATATTCAGGATGAGGGCATAGGGGTAGAAGCAGAGGTGACCCATCCATTCGAGGACAGTCTCGTTTCAGCATGGCATACTGTGACTCGATCTAGGAGAAACAAGCCACCATTGTGGCTAAATCCAAACATAGGAGGTTCCTAAGGTGGCCAATATTGGAGAGAACTCTGGAGAGCAGAGTGGAAGGATATTATAGGCAGAGACCTGAACATATTGACGAATGGCTCAAACGATAGAACCTAGCAGAGATATGGTGGTACATGGTGATGTTGTAGAACTATATGGAGTGACTGGGTTTGACGGCCGGCATGGAGGGTCGTACACCCTGACAGACTTGACAACATCTTTTACTCAGCTGCATATAAAATCTAGGCTAGATTGGTCCAATTCCTCGCAGGAGGCAGCTTACTCCCATGCTACACTCACTCAATCACAGGAAACATTAAGCATAGGTCAGGCTCCCCCTATGATCCCTGTCCAGTCTCGGTGATTAAAGGTGCTTCGGGACTTATTGCCCCTGTACTTACCTCCCTGTTCAATTCAATGTTTGATGCAGGGTATTTCCCTAAACTCTGGAAGATTGCCTCAATACTGCCACTGCTAAAAAGCCTAACCTCGATCCTAAAGACCCCAACAACTTCCGTCCAATCTCACGTCTCCCGTTACCAGCCAAATTGGTCGAGAAATCAATGAATGTGCAACTCAGTGCCTTCCTAAGCGAAACCCAAGTCTTGGATCCTACCCAATATGGGTTCAGAGAAGGACATAGCACTGAGTCTGCCCTCATTAAGTCTACTGAAGAGATTAGAGAAGTTTTGGATCGGGGAGGCAAGGCCGCCCTGATTATGTTGGACTTGTCGGCGGCCTTTGATACGGTCCATCATGATCTACTGATGAACCGATTATTAGCATGTGGGATCCAGGGTAAGGCATGGAAGTTGCTGAAGTCCTTCTTAACTGGCAGATCTCAAATTGTGGCACTGGATGAATTTTACTCTAAACCGTTCTCCCTGCCTTGCGGAGTACCACAGGGATCTTCCCTTAGTCCGACTCTTTTTAATGTATATGTCTCATCCCTGGCTTCCCAAATTGGCTCCTTTGGCTTTGACCTTACTTCCTACGCTGACGATACACAAATTGTGGTGGCTCTGCGACCAGGACAGGGAGCAGGAATAGACATTCAGTTCCATGACTGTATGGAGGCAGTTGGGAGGTGGATGTCACAAAACTGCCTAAAACTGAATTCAGGCAAGACTGAGGTCATTTTATTTGGAAATGATCCCAACTTCTGGACCCCTAGTTGGTGGCCGGATGTATTGGGCATTCTCCCTACACCCACTAGGAAGGTAAAAAACCTAGGCGTGATAATTGACGACAAGCTCAATTTTGGTGACCAGATTAATGCAGTAGCCTCAGCCGTCTTCTATACCCTTAAAATGATTAAGAAAATACTACACTTCCTGCCAATGGACAGTCGGCAGACAGTTGTCACGGCACTTATCATGTCTAGGCTGGATTACTGCAATGGTCTCTACCTAAACATTCAAGAACGTTTCCTGAACAAACTCCAATTGTTGCAAAATGCGGCAGCAAGATTGCTCACTGGTACCCCGAAATTTACACCAATTTCCAAGGAAATCAAAAAACTCCATTGGCTGCCTGTCAGGAAGAGGGTACGCTTTAAAGCTCTATGCACCGTGCACAAGGCACTGCAAGGCACAGGTCCAGACCACCTTAAACAGCATCTGCATTGGTACCAACCCAAAAGAACTCTTCGCTCCCTTGGTGCTAAGTTGGTATCAGTACCACCCATAAAAAAGCCTCATGGGGCGGGCGAAGTTTTATTGCCGGTGCTGCTAAGGCCTGGAATGATCTCCCTTTCTATTTGAGAAATACCACTAATATCTTGACCTTCAGGAAGGAACTGAAGACATGGCTCTTTGATTTGTAAAGATGCCTTCCACCCCAATGCCCAGATTGAGAGCAGCTAGCGCCAGGACACCTTTGGGTAACCGCTCGCGCTTTATAAATGCCTATAACATAACATAACATAACATAACATAAGAAATATTGCACTCAAAAATCATGCACCAATTCACCTGGAACTTGACCAAAAAGAAAAAGGGGCTTTGGGGATAGGAGGTGGAGACTTAACAAACCCCACCTTCTTGACACTGTAGTTAAACAGAAAGTGTGAGACAGTATAAAGTGCCCACGCTGTGTGATACTCTTAAGGCAGTGATCAGGGGCTGCTTCATTTCAGTGTCATCTACCTTAACAAGATGAGAAAGTGCAGAAACTCAATCTTAAGTTAAGACCTTGACAAATGCAAACATGCAATGGCAAGGAAAAAACAAAAGTATTATACTTATAGAAACAAAGAGGGAGCATGTTGGATAATAAACGGCACACAAACGTAGCCCACGAAAGAGCAAAGGGGCTGTATGCTACTGCAGAGGTTCTGTCTATAGATGATATTAGGACGGCAGAGGCTTTCAGATCATTCTACCGGGAACCCTACAGTGAGGAACTGGAGAGTGAAAGCGAAATAACGGCTTATGATAGGCTGGCTGAGGATCTGAGCCTTCCTTCCTATGGTCTTAAAGACTCAAAAGCCCCGAATGGGACAGACAAAGTCCTACAAGTGAGAGAACAATTGAAACTGAGGAAAGCACCAGGGCTGGATGGCTACATGACTATATTATATAAGCCCTCTGTGGAGAAACTAGAACCTAAACTGACGCAACTATTCAATACTTTTGGGTAGACGGAAACGCCTACTTCCCTCCATGCTTGAGGCTGTGAGCACCACGATTCATAAACCAGGCAGGAAGGCATAGAGGCATGGTTCATTTAGGCCAATCTCGCTCCAGAATCTGGATGCTAATATTTTTACTGAGATCCTGGACGCCTTAGATACGGAGGGTGGTGAATTCAGATCAATCTGGATCAGTGACCAGTTGTCAGTGCGGCAATAATTAGAAGAGGGTCCTGCTTCTGGTGGAAAATGCTAAAAAAAAAAAAAAAAAAAAGGGCGGAAAAAATTCTTGCTTTTCTCCCTAGATGTGGAAAAGACCCTTCAACTGAGCTCCTGTCTGAAATGCATAAGAAGGTCGGGCTGGGAACTCGCATTCGTTCCTGAATTTGGAAAAGTAACCAGCGACCAAAGGCTAGGCTCAGAGTGAAAAGGATTACATTACAGATGATAGATACACAAATTGCACGAGATGGGGTGCCCACTTTTGCTTCTGCTCTTTGCCCTGTATGTGGAACTGCTAGCATTCAGGACATGCTGCAAAGCAGACATCTGTGAGGTGAGAGCTGAAAGGGATGAATTCAAGCTATTGATATCTGCAGACTATGTGACGGTCACTATATCGGACCACGTGTACTACCTCCCACAGCTAATGGGTGAATTAGCAGACTTTTTAAGTTATGGGCATGAATACCTTTAAACTAAATGGGCTGAGAGCTTCCTACCCACTGAAATGAGTTACTTCTGTAGTTACCTACCTAGGTGTACAGATTGCATGCTCTATGTCCTAAATGGTATCCTTCAATTATTTTCCTGCTGAAGAAAATCTAGACAATTATACAGTCTAGGCACATGGGGCATTCTTTTGAAGTGGGAGGGTAGGGATTATAAAGATGGTTATCTTGCTAAAGGTGCTCTTCCTATTCCTAATGCTGCTACTGGAATTACCACCTGTCCTCATAAAGCAGTTTCAATCTACGGCAGCCAACTTATTTGGAAGAGCACATGCCCCAGAGTTGAGGGAATACACATCTGGCTACCAAATAATTGGTGGTCAGATGGCTAGATAATGTGAAATCCCTTCCATGGTCTTCTTGCTAAGCCGTTTATGTTCTCTTCCCTTTTCACAAATCGTAAACCATCTGCATGTTCTAGCTAGCACAAATTGCTTATTCTACTGCAGTCTACCTCTCTGATGTCATTCATATACTCTATCCCAGTTTTTGTCAATAAAACATAGTAAATATGGGTACACAATTGGCACTACATCTAACCGTGTGTACGCCATTCAGCAACTGAATGGACATGAATTGTCAACCCCCCTCACGGTGGTGGCTTTTTTGGCACACTACTGAGCACTGAAAGATATTTAACATGAAATGAAATTGTGTACTTCTCAGTTTCCTCAAACTCCTACTTTTGCCTCGCCAAAACATCACTAGAGATTCTAGGTGAAACAATAAGAAAAATGTAACCAAAAGAAAAATAGGTTCAGGTAAGCTAGAGCTGCTGGTTTGGAGATTTAATTCACTATGTTTTACAATTTACTTGCACAACGTAAAGCATATTTAAGTTGGCCAACTTGATATTTTCAATTGAACATGCACTATAGACAAACTAGGAGATTGAGGGATGGAGAGGTTGAAGCTCTAGATAGTTGCGTACGATAGTCTTCAATATTCACCGCACATTTCAAGATTTCCTCTTATGCCATTCTTGGCAATAGGATGGCAGATGAAAGATCTAAAAGGGGATCAAAGCAAGGATGAATTACCTTACCCTTGTTGGATGGAGTGATTATGGGTATGGACGCAAGGAAGGATATAAACCTCTACTTTCATACAACTGTCATTATTGTCTGTTCTTGCCTTTCTTTGTTGAGTGTGAACATTTAAAGTCGTTTAAGAAGTGTAAATAGGATTGTGGCATGGCTCAACCTCTATAAATCTCTGAAGTAAAAAATGAAACCAAGAAATTTTCTTAATCCATTGTTACTTTCTTAGAGCTAAAGCACATATGTCATCACAATGAGACTGTGGCAATGGGAAGTACTGACCTGCTGCTGACGCGCACCCACACCTTCTGGGTACAGGTGCCAGTGGGAGTGTAGATAGCCTGAAGCGGTGCGTAAATTCTTCAGTGTTATCACAGAATCGAATGCCAAATCTGTAAGAAAAGCAGAGGCGTTACACATAAAGGAATCTTGCATATACTGAAAATTTGTATAGGCATTTAGGTTTGAATGCAGGAAAGGCTTGTTTTTTTCATGTATCTTTATTTATTTTCTTGAAAACAAAGACAACCAAGACACTGACATGTCCCTCTTAAATACAGGCAAAATGTAATTAGCTGGCAATGATACCCTTTGCTGTTTGAGAAATTTGTGAAGTGCCCGGTACAACAAATAATATTCACTTCAACATTGTATTACGGATATATTTAGACTTCTGTGTACCTATAGCCATGTATCTGTAGATGTCTATCGCATCTGAAGCTTTGCAACCATGTGACAGTCATAACATAATTACATTTTAATTGATACGCAGGTACATTTGAGTTCCTTAGTACATTTCTACAGTATAGTGGATGGGGTTCATATACAGTTGTTTTCCTTGTACCGAATCCTCATCTGCTGAGGGGGAGGGGTGTTGCAAGCCTCAGTGCATAAAACTGACTCGCGAGGAACGTATTCTGTGCCCTGCAGCCGGGGTGCCTCTACTTACCCATTCGGCACCCGCCTTTCCGCCAAGACAGTGAGAAAGTGTGACTCCCTACGGAGGTCTGTCATCCAATTCAGCTTCCATTTTTTCGAGGAGTCCATACCCACTTGTCTTAGTCCCCTTACCCCGTCCTTTGACTCCCTATGTCTGATCCGGCCGCAATTTCTGCCCTTGATCACTTCAGTAAGTCAGATTTTCACGCATGTAACGGAGGTGCCGCCACCGAATTCCAGGCGATGGTGATCCTGCGCTTGGCTAAGACTAGAGCCAGGCTCACAAATCTATATACATGCCGGAATTTTTTAGACCCAGGGCGCACTTCTAGTAGACACTGAAGGGGATCAAGGTGGAGGAGAGCATTTATCAGCTACCCGGTATATCGAAGCACTTCCTGCCAGTAACAGGTTATCACAGGGCATTGCCACAACATATGAAGAAGACCGCCTCTCGTTCCGTGCATCGTGGGCATGCAGTGGCCGCACTGGGGTACATACGTACCACCTTTTTTGGTGTAAGGTATGTGTGATAGATTATATTAAACTGAGTGTAGCACAATATGGCTTTCACCGACTACAGGCAACACCTCCATAAAAATGGTGTAAGATCCCCTCTCAGTCGAAGTTACAACCAGTCCTTGAGCTGCCCCACCGTTGCTCTATCTGTCACTGTAGCACCCCATATATGCACATAACGGCTTTCAGAAGGTGGCTGAGTGTCAGTAATACTGTTAAGCCCAGATTCAGGTTGAGGGCAACTTGCAGAGCTCTCCAAACCTGTCTCAACACTGTGGACAAGGCCCCATACAGCAGGAATTGCCCAGGGTCCAGCCCATATGTGTCTCGTATGTCAGTAAAAGAGCACCATTGCCCATTCTCAACTAGATTTCCCCACAATGCCTCCGTCCAACTATTAGTCTGGAATTTTGCTTTCAGAGGTCTGGTGTGGAAGGGCTTGTTAATGTGATAATTTAATGTCTACTTTAACGTCTACTGTCGTGCAGTACATGGATCACTGCATGAACCTTTAACTGGAACCAATGATGTGTTGTAAGTCAGTAGGAGTGTGTGGAGACAATGCCTCACAGCATAGATCACAAGCTGAAAGGGAAGCAAAACATTACTCATCTAAAACACCAGTTCTCCATCATGGTTTGTTCATTAAATTCATAAACACTGAATATATTCACCTATGTGCAGGATCAAGAAATGTTTCTGCAACTGCCAGCAACACTCTAAGGTTATCAAAATACAATGTCTAGCTAAGTGCTACATTTCCCATTTGATATCTTTTCCCATTTAAAAATAAAACACAGACTTAAAGGCACATGGAATAGCATTACTAGCCAAGCATAATTTAATGGTTATCCTTTAATAGAGAAATGTATAAAGGAAACATTCAATATGATTACAGCCTCACAGGGTAAAAACTGCACTGCATTTTTAAGGTATCCAAGGAACTCCACACTCCCAGAATGCAGCAGAGTAACACTTGGTCTCATTCGTTTGACGGTCCAGCGAAGGATGTAGGATATACCAACTCTACATCTCTTCCTTTGGTTCTACTGGAAAGGAGGGATACTAGCTAATAAATCTAATGAAGACAGGATGCAGAACAGGTAGATAACATTTTATTCTCCATCATGGGACCTTGAGCACTACTCACAATAACTGAACAGAATATATAATTTGTTGCTACCCAAAGAAGATGCGAGAGACACATGGGATGAAAGTAGGAAGTTACATATTCGCAAAGTAAGTCTCATGGACGTTGATTCACCGGAATGCCATGGGTAGCGGAAGTGAGATCACATACCCTTTGACCTTAATGATAACAAAGGAAGTGACATCATATGACCCTTGATCCAGATGTTTTTCCTGGAAAGTATGTCACATGACCCCAACATCACACTCACACTCTTACACTCATTCAATCTCATTCACTTGCATTCGTTCTTAATCTCACTTATACTTACTAATGCTAAGGCCCAGGTTTACTAATGCTTTGCTCTGTGTTTACGTCACTTTTGTGATGCAAACCTGGTGCAAAGTGTTAGGGTGGGATTTACTATCCAATGCAAATCATGATTTGAGTTGAATAGTATTCCAAAGTAACCAAAATTGCAGTATGCACTGCTTTGTATTATTTTGCATCAAGTGGGTGTTTCATGGATGGTGCATGGGCATTTCCATGCAACCATCTAAGGGCGTTAACACAAATCCCAATCTACAAACATTGGTAGAGAGGGATTTGCGCCAAAATCTTACGACTGCTTGAGACAGGCATAATGAGGAGAAATGTTTTCATTTCTCCTCAGTTTTTCAACTTTACTGCAGTGTACAGCACACATACAAAGTGGAAGAAGCCTTCAAGAATAGAATGTACCCCTTCCAGTACAAAACATGTGCTTCAGAGAACGGCGGGGGTGTCTTGTGTGTGTCTTTCTCTCTGTCTGTCAAAAGTGCACCAGTGAGCAGGGAGAGAAACAATGCACCATATCTTAGACGATATGGTAACATTTTTTCTCTCCCTTTAATGCAAAGCAGCACAGCATCTTTGGAGCAGCGTTGTCATGAGTCAAAAAATTAAAAAACGTGGGCCTCAATTTCACACAATGTCACTGACTACCAGTCACTGACTCTCACTCACTTCCACTCACACACATGCTTACACATACAGACACCTGCTCACCCATACACACACTCTTATGTCACATAAACACTCTCACCCGCAAGCATGCACACAACATACATTTAAAAATAAGGTTCCATGCTAGCTAAGTGTGTTCCAAGTTTTATTACACTAATAGTGAATTATGCAATATTATTCACTATTAGTATAAAGTAAAACGTGTTGAAAATATGGAATGCAGAGCCACCCCTGTGTTCTTGCCACTGAGTTTGCCATCTCTGAGGGCAGGGGTTGCAAACCCAGTGCCAGGGTCACAAATGGCAAGCCAGGGGTCGCAACTGCGACCCTTAAATGGTGTCCATTTCAGAGTGAACTTCACTCTACTGTTTCATATGACATCTGAAGAATAAGTCATTCACAGAGATAGTACTGTAGTCTTGGCTTCCAACACATTAGAACTGCAATTAAGTCTTTCATGATGTAAGAGAACAAATGTAGAAAGCATGATCAGCCACTGGTTGCTTGGGTTCTGCTACCCATGCACAGACAGTAACACAGTTCTTTGGCAGCTCTTTCTAATGCTCATGCCTTTTTCAGTCAGTTTACAGCTAAGATTGCTTTTCCAATGGTAATGAGAGAAAAGCATGTCCTTTAAAGGAGGAATAGACGAAGAAAAGCAAATTGACAATCAATGAAGAATACCTCATTTTGTGGCATATACCTGTGAAAGTCGAAGAAAAGGAATGCTTTAATCCCAGAGTAATGACATTTCAGGATATTGGTTATAAGAACTTATATTTAAAAAAACTGTAACTATATATTACAGGACTACTGATAAAGATCCGATATATTGTATAATATGGGGGAAAATACTAATTAGGCTGGAAACAACATGGTTTAGGTTTATGCTGGGGAGTGTATCCACACTGGAAGGTAAAAGTTGTCTGAAAGTATTTTTTAAATACTTTGACATGATGATAAAAGAGAATGATTCCTCTTACTGTGCTGAGTTAGAAGTCATAAGAAAATTAATGGAAAAAATCTTGAAATTCAAATCTAGGGAATCAGGTGAGAATAATCAAAGCCATACATTTCACAGGCACCTAAAATTCATGGAAAAAATGTCCGCCAGAGAGTATGCCACATCCTTTGTACTTAAAGTTACCAAGGCTTGGTGTGTGCCTTCTATAAAAAAAAAAGTCATAGACCTACCTGCATGACCTGTATGTCACTGTGACTGAGAATTTTCATGGACCAGACAGAAGTGCAGCAATAATCAGAATACTTTTAAGAAGAATCCTGTTTTAGGATAAACACCGAAGAACCACACTACACTACAAAGTCTTCTGACACAATTAGGCAATCAAGGAGGCACAGAAACAAAGGCAGACACCAGATCATATGGAACTTCACTATGTGCATACTTTAAAGATGAACACCTTATCCAAAGATAACAAAGACATTACTCTACATAAAGACATAAACCTACACATTGTGTGTAGAAGCAAAGAGCAATTACTGTAGTTATCTTTGCTATAATAAATCCTCTTCATGAAGAATTTTAGAATGTGTTTGCACATTTTTTAGTACCTGGAAAAGAATGAGTTATGAACTTTAGGAATGGGCTATCCATGCAACAAACATAGCAAACTGTTCGCTTTAAACAAATCTGTAAATAGACTGGGAAAGGAAGAACAATTTTGTGGGAAGAGCACATAGCATTTACTGTGACAATACTTGAGACCATGGAAAGGAGAAGATTCTGGTCTCATGTCGATCTTGTAAAAATCCATGAAGGTCCTTATGCAGAGGTATTCAAAGGGCAAAGAATAATGAAGAATCAGTACATCAACACTGAACTTAACTTCTGCAAAGCTACATTTGCAAAGAGAACAAATGTGACTTACAGTGAAGATGCTTCAAACCGTTTATGCTAGTTGTTGGGGGCTGGATTTCCTGTACAGGAAAGACAACAACCATGGCAGATTTGGCATTATTATAAGGACAATAAATATGACTGAGAGAACCAGGAGTTTCTGCATTGCACTAGACTCCAGTAGATAGACTCTTCAGTTCTGGTAAATGCAAGTGTCTCATCCTCAGATGAATGGCACCCTCCATGTAAAGATTAGTAGTTTATGTACACTTGTAGGTACGTACTTAAGTTTTGCTTATGTCTGATTTTCCTGAAATTGACTAAGAATTGTTGAAGCACTTCTAAGAACCTGTGACTGATGAAGATTTCCAAGTCTTTTCACATGCATTAACCTTTACTCATACAATAATGTAGCAAAGAACAAGTTACTTACCTTCGGAAATGCCTCATCTAGTAGAGACTCTAGCTAGCCGCAGTTACTTACCTTAGAATACCCCATGGCGTCAGACTGGATCGGGAATATTTTCAAGCAGTATCCCTGTGCACCAATAGATGGCGTCTTTCGGCTCTGCATCAGCGTCGTCTGTGTTGAAAGTTACATGCACTGTACCAATATAGGCACCACCCAGGCACACTGACGTCAGTTACTTTCATGACTTTCACGTCAGGAGCGCGGAGCAATGATGAGAACTGACCACTGGTGTGACAAACTAAGGCCCTGAGAAGGATGTCCCTTACACCATAATCGGTTCGCAGAGCGGGGAGGATGGGAGGTCAGTAAGGAATCTGCAGCTAGAGTCTCTACCAGATAAGGCATTACTGAAGGTAAGTAACTTGTTCATCTTATAGAAACTTCTAGCGGCAGATTCCTTACCTTCGAATAGATACCCATGAAATACCTCCCTGGAGGTGAGGCTGCAAAACTAATTAAATTAGAAAGTCCCGCAGGACCAAACAGGCGAAGTGCCCATCACGAAGGACCTGACTGTCTAGGCAGTGGTGCTTGGCGAACTTTTGCAGTCAAGCCACGATGCTGCCTGAGAGATGTCCAGGACCTGGACCTCATACGCTAACGCAGCGGTTGCAGCCTTGGCTCTGGTGGAGTGAGCCTGCAGACCCTCCGGGGATTGCTTCTTGGCCAATGTGCAGGAGATCTTAATACACAGAACGATCCATCCATTTCATTATAGTCCGTTTCTGCACCACCTTCCCTTTTGTAGCTCTTAACGTAGCCCACAAAGAGTTGATCGTCCACCCAGAATTCTTTTATGCGCCCAAGGTAGAATGACAACGCTCTTTTTGGGTGCAGATGGTGGAGTCTCTCCTCCTCTTTGGAGGGGTGAGGCGGAGCAACGAAGGTAAGCAGAGTGATTTCCTGGCCTACATGGAAAGGAGTCACAACCTTCGGAAGGAAGGAGGCACATGTCCAGAGAAACATCTTGTCTGGGTAAAAGGTGGTATACGGAGGATGTGCAGAGAGGGCCTGCAATTTGCTGACCCTCCTGGCTGATGTTAAGGTTACTAAAAATGCAGTTTTGATGGTTACTAGCCTAAGAGGGTAATTGTGCAGAGGCTCAAATGGTGCACACATGAGAAAGGTGAGGACCAGGTTGAGGTCCCACTGAGGCAAAATGAATGGCTTAGTCGGAAACATATGCTGAAGGCCTTAAAGGAACCTAGCCACAACAGGTGACTCAAAGAAAGAAGATTGGCCCGGCAACTACAAAAATGCAGAGATGGCAGAGATAACCTTTAACTGTGTCCAGAGCAGAGCACTGCTGGGTCAAAGTTAAAGCAAACAAGAGAATGGATACAGGTGCAGAAAAGGGGCCCACGTTGTGGGAAACACAAAATCGGTCCTGCCAAGTACCAAGCATCAGGCGTTAGACTAACGCATTTCAGTGTGGTGGTCCGCATCAACGCACTGAAATGCATTATCACGCATATTAATGCTAAGTCTCAGCTGTCACAACACAAGCGCTGCCGCTGGCTGATTGTGTGTGGCCTGCCCAAGTCAAGTTGTGTGTTACTGTGGCGCCGCAGCCTGCAGAGCGCGGGGAGAGATGTAGGAAGCGGAGTTCTGATCAGTCCTGTCTGGCGGACTCCAACTGGCCGGCAGCGTGGCCGTCGTGGCTGCTCACTGACTGTTCGCGGGGAGGCGCCGGCCGCGGGCAATCATGGTGAACCGTGCTTGGCTCAGGCTGGAAGCTCGGAGGTGCTCCCCCAGCGCTGAGACTGTGCATCTCGCACCCGCAGCCCAGCCGGCCCGCCCGCGCTGTGGGGGGCAGCGGCTCAAATATTCTATGGCCGCCGCGGCCCAAGCGAGCGTTGGAGAGTGAGTGCTGCCGGGTCTCCTGCAGCCAGTGACTGGTCACTCGTCACTCACCGGCATCACAGACTTTTTGCAGCGGCCACCAGCAAGCTTGGCACAGAGGTACACCTGTTGGGAATTATAAGTGAAAAAGTTAATTTTTAAATACAGCTTGTGCTGATACCGGAGCAGTTCAGAACTGAAATTCGTGGGGTACCTTGCAATGCAGGCTTAGTTCACACCTGAGAAGTGAAAAATGAACAAAAAATAATTTCCCTGAAAGTTGAAAGGAGGTTGCTGCAGAGGGCGTGGTCTCCTCAGATTTCCGGTGATTCAGGCCAGGGAGCCCCGATATCATAGTCCGCATACGTGCCAACATCTCGAGGTCAGCCCGTTAAAGTGGACAGCGAATGAACACGTTTTTGGAGAGTGATATGGGTTTGAAAAGGAAAAGTGGGTGCTCCTGTTAAGTCTGTAGACACATTTTGTTTGTCAGGCTGGTGAACAGAAGTGAAAAGAAGGTGACACCTGCTTGTGCGTGATTCGACAGGTAGCGTGGTTGCCACCATGTTTCTTTAGAAATCACCATCATTTTAGAGAGGTATGATGAGCAACAGGGCTTTAAGTGGGCCGGGTCTCAGACCCAAATATCCTAGTTGCACTTGCTATGCTATGCTATAAAATGTGCTTTTTAGGCTAGTGCGCAGTCATGAATGATCAGATCAATCATCATCTTCTAAGCAGCTGCAGTGCCTGCCCTCTGTTACTGAGAACTGCAGTCATGCAGTCTGTCTCCGGTTAGTGTCCATCCATTTCTGGTTCTTTGCAGCAGTTTTAAGATCTTCTTATAGTTTCTTGTTGCTCAAATGGGTGTCATTTCTGGTATTCATATGTTTCCCTCGTCTTCATTGCTTGATTTTGTTCGCAAAAAAAGTGTCACTCATAGTTGTTGAAATGTTACTCATAATTACAATGAAATTATGAAAATGTCACACATACCAATCTGAAACCTTGGCAGCTATGCAAAATGCCACTAACTTTTCCCATCAGCAGGCGTATACCGACTTGGTGGAGGGACGCCTGGCTGCCAGAATAACATTACAGACTTTGGGAGGAAGGTCAACAGCTGTCAACTGTGTCCGCTCAATCTCCACACATGAAGGTGGAGCGTGCGCAAGTTCGGGTGTAGGACCCTTCCCTGTTTCTGCGACAGAAAATCCTGTTGAAGAGGCAGCTGGCCTGGAGGACCAATGGTCATGTTCAACAGCTCGGGATACAAGACTCTCCGTGCCCGATCCGTGGCCACAAGGATTACTTCGCCCTGGTAATTCCTGATCTTCTTGAGAACTCTGGGCAGAAGTGGTATTGGCAGAAAGGCGTATATGAGGCCGGAGCTCCACTTAATATGAAAAGCGTCTCTGAGCGAGGGTTGACTTGGAAACTCTAGGGTGCAAAACTGCTGACATTGTTCTCGGCGGTGGCGAACAGATCTAACCAAGGCTCTCCCCTCTGCTGAAAGAGATCTTGCACCCCCTCCAGATGGAGATGCCATTTGTCATCTGCTATGCATCATCAGATCAGTGCGTCTGCTCTGGCGTTTATAGAGCCCACCAGGTGTTGAACCACCAAGGAAATGTCCTCAAGTTCCAGCCATGTCCAGAGACGCAGGGCCTCTTGACAAAGGGTCCCCGACCCCACCCCGCCTTGTTTGTTGCAGAGCCACATGGTGGTGGTGTTGTCCATGAACACCTGCACCAGTCTTCACCTGATTGAAGGAAGAAAGGCTTTCAACGCCAGGCGAATCGCCCGAAGCTCCAGCAAGTTGATGTGGAGTTTGGACTCCTCTGGAGACCATAGTCCTCTGATCTCCAACTCTCCCAGATGGCTGCCCCAGCCCAGGAATGACATCTGTCACTACAGTCAGCTATGGTTGGCGACGCAGTTCGTTAGCCACCACTGCAGATCTTTTGCAGTTCCCTCCGAGATCTGGACCATGCCGGCGACATTCCCCTGATGCTGCGCCCACTGGGACTTCAGTTCCCACTGCAGAGCTCGCATATGAAGGCGGGCATGTGTCACAAGCAGGATACCGGAGGTTTTGAGGCTCAAAAAACTCAGTCATTCTCACCGAAATCCAGGCTAGAGTCTGAAACATCGGTATCATAGCCTGAATATCCTGGACTCACCACGCAAGAGGATAAGCTCGAAACTGCACTGTGTCCAGAACATCTCTGATAAAAGCGAGCGTCAGAGTGAGTCAATTGTGACTTCAGCAAGTTGATAGTGAACCCCAGTGAGTGCAGAAGGTTCGCTGTAGTCTGGAGGTGGGAGACGACTATCTGGTGCGAGCCGCCTTCAACAGCCAATCGTTGAGGTAGGGAAAGACTGGAACCCTTGACCTCTCATTGCGAGCTGTAACCAATGCCGTCACTTTGGTGAACACCCAAGGGGTGCTGGTAAGGACGAAAAAGAGTACAGCAAACTGAAAGTGCTCTTGGCCTACTGTGAACCGCAGGTAATGTCTGTGGGCAGGTAGGAAGGAGATGTGGCAATATGCATCCTGCAATCCAGTGCTACCATCCAGTCTCCCGGGTCCTGGGCAGACAGAACTAAGCATTTTGAACTTCTCATTTTTCTTCCTTGTTTGGCACCAGAAATTAGCAGGAATAGCAACCACGACCTATTTCTGATGCAGGCACCCTCTCTATCCTTCCCTTGGCCAAGAAAGCCTGCATTTTTTAAAGGAGTAAGGAGAGATCATCCTCCGTCAGCCGATCGTAGGTGGGTAGCATGGATGGCGGTGTAGTCACAAAGGGGAGAGAGTAGCCCCTTTGGACAATCTGTAGGACCCAGGGGTCGGATATCATGAACCGCCAGTGGGGCATGTGATGATGTATCCTGCCTCTCACTAGGTGCCCATGATGATCAGAGGGCAAACTAAAGAGGCTGGGAAGCAGCAACTGCCAGGGGAGTGGTGGACTGACCCGACCACTGGCCGCCTGTTCCACTTTGTCAATGGGACCCGCACCCTGGCCATGAAAAGACTGGGAATCATATTGCCCGTGTTGGCTGGGAAGGAATGGGCATGGCTGGAGACCCCGTCCACGGCCACGAAAGGGGCAGGTAGTGGATTGGGGTTGGTGAGGGGCCATAGACAAGCCCAACAACCTGGTCGTAGCTCTGCTGTCCTTAAAGCGCTCCAGCGCTGTATTCGCCTTCTCTCCAAAGACCCAAGAGCCATTAAATGGCATGTCCATGAGGGAAGTCTGGACATCCCCTGAAAGGCCAGTCGTTCTCAGCCAGACGTGGCACCACAAGACCACAAACGATCGATCGGTTGGTCGTGTCAAGCCCACAGCTTATGGTGAACTTTTCTGCATCTTGCCCATCAGCAATATCCTGGGTAAGTATGGCTTGTGCCTCCTCCGAGAACATAGGCAGCACTGGTGCAATCGACTCCCATATTGTATGGGAATAACGGCCCAAAAGGTATGTAGTGTTCACCCACCTCAGTGCTAGACTAGCAGAAAAGAACATTATTTTGCCGAAATTATCCAGCCTCTCGTATTCCCTTTCCAGTGGAGTGGTAGGGAATGCGCCGGGATTCATTCTGGATGTGGAGGCTTGGACCACCAAGCTCTCCGGGGTGGGGTGCTGGGTAAAGAAACTGGGGACCCCAGGAACGGTACAAAGGTGGTGGGAAATTGTCTTATACACAGGAGCCCCTGTGCAGGGTTTGGACCAGGCCCCGAGTCGGACATCTGTAAGGGCTTCATTGAAGGAGAGTAGGAGTCCAGAAAGGAAGACTCCCGACTGAAGCACCTCCGTCAAAACGTTTGTCTTGACTGCCACTGTGGGCAACTGAAGGTCCAAGACCTCAGACGCCCTACACACCACCACTGCGAAAGAGGCTCCCTCCTCAGTAGCACGGTAGGAGGAGAGACCAGGCCATTGTCACGTTTGGTGTTTAACCCACTGGACTCTGCCAGTTCCTCCTACTAGTTGTCCTGTTCTTCATCTGGGAGCTGATAACCATAAGGATCCATAGACACCTTCCATTCACATTCCTCTCCCACTCCAGGCCTATCAAAAAAATAAGTTACGGGCTCTGCTCCGGGAAGCATGGATCCTGTCGGTGGAGGAGTAGGCGTCGGGCGATGCCCATCTGGCTCAGTGTCAGAGTCAGGAATAACAATGGGGGCGGCTCCGCCTAGAGATGTCAGCACTAGAGCGGGTGCCTAGGAAGGTCTCTGTCTCGTTGCGGCTCTGCCCCAGATTCAGCAAAGGATCTAGGGGGCCTGGCTGGTGCCAAGGGACAACTTTCCGTGTGGGTCCAGTAAAGGTCCCTCCTGCGCCCGGGGGGCCCAAAGGCACTCCAGAACAGCCAGCCGGCCCAAATCTGAGGCACATGACCTCATAGAGATTCTTCAATGGAACGGGGGTCGCTCTGGCTCCGGGAAACGCAGAGCGAACCCGGGTTCAGGTCCCGCTGACTTGCAGGGCCTGGAGTACCGACACTCCAGTGTCTAGTCAGAAGACTTCAACAGACATGGGGAAGTCTTCTACTTCTAATTTTTGCGGGACTTACCCAACTTCCCAATGATTTTGAGTTTGACTACAAGCATCGCGAACGGCTCTGCAAACGGTCCTGGGCTCTCCTGCGCAATTTGGACCTCAATCATTGCAGAGTCGACCAATGTCGGGAGCAGCTTGAGGGGTCGCTCCCTCAGCGCCTTGGGATGCATGGCGCGGCAGTCCTCGCAGGTCTTATAGTTACGTTCCCACTCCAAGCAGTACAATCTCACCCAGTGGGTAGTCTGTCACCAGCATTTGCCTGTGACAGGTCCCACATGGTTTGAAATCAGCCTGTTTCTTGGGCGACATATCCTCACACCCGAGAAAATGTCTCGAAAAAAGTTCGACAAAACATTTTAAAAAGCCAGCCAAAAAGTGACCGAGGGGTAGCTCAGACTGGATCAGTGCTATCTGGCGTGGAAAGGAAAGAACCGACATCAGCATGCTGGGGAGGCATCTATATAGGTACCGCGCACGTCACTTCCGGTGCAGGCGCCGCCGAATTGGAGCCAAACAATGCCACCTACCAGCACGCAGGGGTCCTGCTCATAAATCTTCTGGATCCAGTCTGACCCCTGGGGATATTCGAAGGTAAGGAATCTGCGGCTAGAAGTCTTGATCAGATTATGCATTTCCATATGTTAGGTGTTGCTTAGTTGCACCATTTAAATGTTTATGTTTACCCACAGAGAGATTGTCTTTTTTCCATGGAGAAACCACTTTTTCTGCACCAACCACCAGTTATAGAACTATCCCCTTCAACTCACCCATTGTGCAAAAGGATTTACCACTGCCCTTGATAGGAGTAAGTCTGTAAGTTGTTACAGGGTATGCAATTACATGCAAAAGGTTTGTGAATAGCTGAAAAGCTATCAAGCTTTTAAATGTCCACCAGGTTATGCAGCTGTCCCCACCACAATCAGTCCATGTTAAAAGATTTGCACAAATAGAAAATACCACCACACAGGTGGAACTGTATCTGTAATTTGATACAGATGGGCAAAATTCCAATGCTCCTGATTCTGAGATTCATCAAAAGGATTTTGCCCTCCTAAATGCTATTTGCACAACTAAATTACACCTCTATGTGCAATAGCTTTATAATTCAGGCCTTAGGAGTCCCGATGTAGCTCAGATTTCATCTGGATTCAGGCATTGCTTTATTTTTGTGTTTCAGACAAACTGCATTTTAAAATGGCACTTTTGGTGCATGCAAAATGAAAAACATGAAATGAGGCCTGGTCAAAAATGCTTTCAGTCTGAAATGCTTGTGCTGAATTAACATGTGTTTTTGCAGTGTAGAAAACTCGTGATTTCAGTTTCCTTTAGAAGGCTCACTGTGGCCCTCTTTAGCTTTGCCCAGCTCCTTTTCCTTGTAATCTACACTCCCTGTTCCGGTCTCAAGAGACTTTGGCTTTGTTGCATATTTAGACAATGCATATTCAGTTCATAACACATCTTCTTATAATGTGTATTAATTAATCAACCATGCACCAACACTACACATGGGGCAAACGCATTTTGCATGAAAAGCTATCTAAAACATTAGAGCATGTTGCTATGAGTATGTATTAACTGTTTGCGCTTTGAAAATTTGCACTAGAGCATGTTTATGCTATGTTGTACATTGCACAATTTGCATGATGTGTACAAATAATAGAAAAGCTGCTTTAAACTAATAGCTTTTGCTAGGTAATAATTAATACAGGGTACTGGTATGGGGGGAGGTAAACATAATGGGTTTTATTTCATAAATTAATACTCTTTTGTGTTTGTTTTGTTTTTGGCCTACCATAAAATGGCTGCCTGGGAATCCAGCATGGCTGAGAATTGTGCTGAATGAGAGACGCATGCGCAGAACCAGCTACAATGAACTGCCAAGTGCCTCAAGTGAAGACACATGGGTCAAGGCCACAGTGAACTGTACATTCTTGTTATCGTGCCAATGTACCAGTGTTTGTGGGAAAGTATCATTCCTGTGTGCGATGTGAAAGGAAGGAGGAAATGGACTGATACATTTTTTTCCTATTAAATGTTGCTAAAACATATGATTGTATTAAGCATTAACGCTTCCTTTGTTAAAACCGGTATGGTTTGGATTTGCAATGAGAACAGGATGGTGAGACCCTCATGTCATCTATGCTAACCAATCACAGTGCGAGTTTCTACTGAAACTGCAACATTATTAGTGTAGTCAGCCAAGAATTAGAGTATAAATAATGACCCCTTAGGGGGCGTGTCAGCTTTTGTCAGCTTTAGCAGCTTTTAGCAGCCTTAGCCTTTGAAGAGATAGGAGGAGAGAGGAGAGGGAGCAGATGAGACCAGACATCATATGGGTTAGGTACGTGAACGTCGCGGGTGCAGCCTGGGAGGAGATTGCGTCCGAGGAGAGACAGAGGGAGGTGGGGGCCTTTGCTCATATTTTTTTCAGAAAGTCCTTGCACGTCATATTTTTGGCAAGGCAGATCACATTCCTCTGTGGTCTGTGAAGGAGGGGCCTTTTCAGGTGCAGCCTCTCTGTCAGATAATGGAGAGGGAGAGAGACAGATGAACAGACCAGGGCAGAGAGTGCAGCTGATGGAACAGGTTTAGATTTAGATGCTAAAACTCTAAGTTTATGCTTTGACTAATTAACTAGATTTGAAAAAGATTTATTTGTCTTATGCATTTATTTCTCTTGATGGGAGATTTTTGCCAATTATTGATTAGCCTTGCAAACTCACTCTTGAGTTATATTTTTCCTGAAACCCTTTAAAGAGTTCTGACTGACATAGAATTAGGGGTTTCCCTCCTTTATGGAGTGCTTTGTATGCAACCTATGATATGTTTTGTATTAATTCTATTTTTCCTATTTTCAATTCTGTAACCGGATTGATATTTGACTAATGAATAAAGGGTCAGAGAACTTTAACTTTTAACTAGAAAATAAAACCCTTTAAAAATACTCAACTCTCTTTATTGGCTTAAATATTAATTGCATTTTTGATTTTTCATGTTTATGTAAAGTCTCCTGAAGATAATACACAGTGGCAAGGGTCCATCACCTTTACAGCGGTAAATTAGAGATAAATGAGGTTTTGCATTGAGAAATTACCGCTGGATCAGTTTCTGGTAGCAAGAGGATGGTTATTATCAATTAGTTTGGTGATTAAGGATTATTAATATCACCATCAACTATTCGACTAATGGTCCATTGACCTTAGGAGGAAAGTTGGTCTGTGAAAATTGGTTTAGATATTGACTAATACAGATCAAAGTGAAGAAAAACCACAACCCGCTAGATCAGTTTCTGGTAGTAGAGGTAAGGTTAACACCATCACCAAAAGGAGCATAGTGTCGTTTAAAAGCCTAAATAGCGCTAGAAAAATAATTGCCCAAGTTAGATAAATGTCCAAGTCCTGATTCCTGACTCCAATGCTCAAAACTTGAAGACTGGCAAAGCAGTACTGGAAGGTGATGCAAGAAGGCGATTGCTGGAGTGGTGTGAGTATCAATAGGGTTGTGAAATGTTGTTAATGTGCTAGAAGGTATGTTTTGTTTTTTTGAAGTGTTGAAAAATAGTAAGGGTTTTGACTGTTGGTGAAATTTTGCTCATTTTGACTTGATGGTTTTATTGATTATATTGGTAATTTCATAGGACAGAATTTTTGATTATTGATTATATGTTCTTAGCATGAAAAGTTAGTGTCTTGTTTTATGTTGTCTGGACAATTCCCGGGGAATGAATAGCGGGTGGTGACAGAAGCCACACTGCAGTGAGGTTACTCGTCTGTTGGAATAACACTGAGAAGCTAGGTAGGGCTGGCAGTGTTAAAGTAGGGACTATTTTCTGTGTAAAAGTGAGAGTGATTGATAGCAAAGAGTTCGCTGGTGAAACTTTGGTGTTATATCACCTAGAAAGGGTAACACTGAAGGAGTAGCAGGTTCTTCCGAGCTTGAGTGACAGCAAAAGAGTTCGCTGGTGAAACTTTGGTCTTACATAACCTAGAAAGGGTAACACTGAAGGAGTAGCAGGTTCTTCCAAGCTTGAGTGAAGGGTAAGCCGAAGGGATTTACTCGCAGTGTTTGAAGAGTAAACGGAAGTTCTTACTTTGTGAAGAGTAAGCGGAATGTGTTACTCGCAGTGAAAAGAAATCTATCCTTTATTTAGTGGAACAGAGAGTAGCGAATGTTTTTATGTTGTTACTAACAGAATTTTGATTAAGAAAAACTCAGAAAAATATTGCAGTTGAGAGGGTCAGTAGTAGGAGTTAAACTGACTGAAATTGAAACTGACAGCATTGGAGAAAAGAAATTGCATTGAACTATTGCAGAAATGAAAATGTTTGAAAATTTAAAGAAACTGTTGGGAGGTAAAGTGAAAAAATCGTTTTTAATTGGTGATGCTCCTGAAGGAACACCCGTGCATTTTATGTCTACCAATTTGGGACAAATTTCATGTATGTGGGTTCACCAATGGTGCAAGATTACTGAAAAAGAAGGTGCTTTAAGGTTTCCAAAAGATGGTACTTTTGGATTGCAAATTATTGACAAATTAAGGGAAGTGTTATGTGAAATAAAGACACCATCTAGAGCTGCACAATTTGAGGCTTTAAGCATGTGGGAAAAGGTAGCAAGAGACAAAGCAAGTGAGGATAAAAAGGTAAAGCACCAGATACAGAAGAAGGAAATTAAAGATGACAAAAAGCTTCAAATAAATAGCGATTATGGGGATGAAATAATGGATGCATTGTTAACTGAGTGTCCGCCACTTTATGTGGTTCCCATTAAAAATACTGAAAATAGTGTACCAGTAAGTACTACAGTGGCTACTGCTTCTGTTAAACAGAGAGAAACACAGATTGAAAGAACTGTGCAGACATTTCAGATTGACCCACTATCTGTTGATTCAGCACTGACAGTGATATCTCCAGGTGTTACTGCTTCAAATGTGACTGAATCAGTCCAAATATTACAAACTACAGATGCACAGGCAGTGCCTAGACAAATTGTGACTGTCCCAATTAATATGGCCCATATTCAAAAAGTTCAAAGAGCTGCAGAAGAAGTAATTATGTCAGGGTTTATTTCAGAATCTCAGAATTCACAGATTATTGAACAGAAACTACCCCAGACAGTCCAAGCACTGAAAGGTGGGAGAAAATTGGTCTTTACAACATCTGCAGCCCAGGGTAAAATGAATATATTTGAAGATGGGATTTTTCAAACCTGCTGTGAGGAAGCAGCAGTGCTTAAAAAGATAGAGAGCATGGGGAAACAAATTAACCCAGACCCTGAAAAAGAGAAACAGCTTAGGGCCATATGTATCAAGCCTTTTTCCCGTTTACAAACGGGCAGATTCTCAGAATCGGCCCGTTTGCGAATTGGAAAAAGCCTTTTGGGATGTATCATCCCAAAAGGCCATCGCAAAGTAGAGAATTGCAAAATTTGCGATTCTCTATTTTGCGAATGCAATTAAGGAATTGCAAATTGCGATTCCTTAAATGCAATTCTGGAAGCACCAGAAATTTGCTATTTGGCCTTAAGGAATTGCAAATGACCACCAACTTCAAGTTGGTGGTAATTTGCGATTTCCTTTAAAAAAGCACTTTTTTGATTTTTTAAAAGTGCCTTATGTTGCACATACATGCCCTTAGGGCATGTATGTGCGCAAAATGTGCACACATGCATATTTCAGGGGTGCAACAGGGTGTGCTTTTGGCACCCTTGCAACCTTGAAATTGCATTCTCAATTTGCGATTCTCTAATTGGTAATCGCAAATTGAGAATGTCTTCCCATTCATTCCTATGGGCCTTCTAGCCCATAGGAATGAATGGGAAGGTATTCCTTATTTGCGAATCTCAGTTTGCGATTCGCAAATAAGGAATATGTAGGATTCGCAAAATTTTTTGTAAATCCTACATACATTGCATTTTGCGATTCTCTAATTGCGATTCGCTAAAAATCGCAATTTGAGAATCGCAAAACTCTTTTTTGATACATATAGCCCTTAGTGTCTTAAAATCAACATTTGAACATGAAGAAATTAACAGTCCCTGCTGTTTAAATCATGAAAATGTGAACCAGTGTCAGGAGAAAGAATTAATTTCCCTGAGTAAGGAAACAGCTACATGTGCAGTAACTACACATGATAGACTGACTGATTTGGCTCAAAAATATGAAATTGATGTTTCAGGAAGTTTTCCATTTCAGAAAAGTTTCAGGGTACATATGAATGATGAAGCAAATGAGAAAATGTGTTCTTCATGAATGCAATTGCACATTGCAGAAATAATAAAATATAATTTCAAATGCAATGGGTTTGAGAAATTAGGAGACAAGTGGGCAAGAAAACATGAGAAGAAAAAGAAACCACCAGACCTAGTTGAGGAAAATAATAAACAGGATGAGGGAGAAGCTTTTGCTTACTCATTGAGAGAAAAGGTGGGAGAAGTGCATGTTCATGTGCCACGGAACAAAGGTGAACTTGCAGCATTTCTGAACACATTCCCAAAATTGAGAGACAGACTTGTGCTGTGGTACCCACAAGTTGATGGATTTGTTGAAATTTTAAAAGAGTTGTGCATTAATTTGCAAATGTTCTTTGACATTGCCATGCAGACTGAATTGTGGTTTAAATATAAAGTTGCTGTGCAAAGGTCAGGTGAGGAGACAATGAAAAGGGTTTACATGAATGCGCCATCATTTTCTGTTGTTATTGAGAAAAACGTAGCAGTGATTACTTTCCTGAAAGGCAGAGTGCCAGCAAAGGATGTTAATTGGTTACAGATTAAAAGAACACAGGATGGAAGTAAAGGTGTTTTGGTTTGTGCAAATTCAGGTACGGATGTTGCACTGCTGGAAAAAGTATCCTTCTGCCATCTTTATAACAGATTTGAGCATTGGAAGAAGAAATGTAAATTTAAACATGATGCAGCAATTGGAAATGTGCAAAAACAGAGAGAAATGCAGGTGCAAAATGTGTCAGCTAAGAAAATGCAAATGACAGTTCAGAAACAGGTACCAATGGCAGGAGTTTTTCAAGCTCAGATGCTCCCACAAAATATGGAAAATGCTCAAATTAATTTAAATAAGTTGTCCAGAGCAAATGTGAATTCTTTCCAGAAACAAAATCAGAACCCATTTCAACAGGTTGCTGTATTTGAAAATGAGAGTTTTAACCCTAACAATTATGAATTTACCAAGTCCATTGTGAAAACAGTGGAAGGTCCAGACTTAGTTGTAGGAGTTTTAAACAAAGAAATTACAAACCCAGTTTTAGAAAAGGTTGGAGCAAAAACAGGCCCATTTGATAAAAGTTACCAATTTGCTGTTTGTGATACAGGCCTGGCAGGAAAACAATTGTTTTGCAAATTAAACAGCACAGATTACTGTACACCAGATAATGTTAATTTTCAGATTCCTGATGAGGATGTACATTTTAAAATGGCCCAACAAGAGACAGCTGTAGCATTGTTTTCAGAAAAGACAGTTGAAAAATTACCTTCTGATTTGAAAGAAATAATAAACACAGAAATAAGAGAGTTCACAGAGAAGGATGTCAGATTAATAAAATGTGCAGAACATGTCTTATTCAAATTAGAATCAGGTGACATGTATTCAAGAACACCATCAGTTGCAGAAATGTTACCGATAATTGGAGATAAAATGAATAAAGGATTTTTGATGGAATTGATTGGAAGTTTATGTAACTTTCTAATCACAGGTTCACAGAAACTAAATGAAAAGAACAGTTTAGTGCAGGAGATTATTAGCATAACTTTTCTATGTTGTCCTGTGGTACTGAATCCAGCCAATATATTTTTTCACATTCCATGTGCTGAAGAATGGCTTACTGTTATTGTTTTTTGTCAAGTTCATGTCACAGTGCCATTGCATGAGAATAGTCAGGAGTACTGTCAAAAAGAAGATGAATGTCTGGGACACATAATTGGAAAGGGAGGTAGAAAGGTAGAGAGAGTGGAAATAATTCACCAGATGAATCCACCTCAAATTCAAAAAGAAGTCAGGAAGTTTTTGGGAATGGTTAGCTGCTGTAGAGAGTGGTTACTAAACCTTTCCCTAGTGGCTAAGCCTTTACTGAGGCTGACACACAAGGATGTGTCTGATCCGCTTCCATTGGACAACAATTGCACAAAAGCATTCCTAGAGTTGAAAGAGAAAAAGTGTCGCGCCCCAGCACTAGGAATGAAAGTTTATTTAAAAGAAAATACACCAATTTGCAGTGAGAGGGAGGGCTGCGCTCTCTCAGTGCCTGTTCAAAAACATGAATGTGTTCAAGGGTCTGTGATGTATTTCCCAATGACCTTTGACCCCAACATCAATGAAACTGAATACGAGTGTCCATATGTCATGAAAATATGCATAAAGCCAAGATCAGACTTTAAGGATGAACGTCTGATTCAGCCCAACAATGTCCATTTTGTAGATAGCCCATTTTTGAAAGGTAATAATGACACATTAAAAGCAGCACATGCTGTGCTCCTTATACATTATGTTGTCAAAGCTTCATGGCTTTCAGTAGTTACCTCAGCCCAAAATTCGAAATTGATTGCCCTTACCATAACATTCAGTATATCTGCTGAAATGGGAGTCACTGTTGTCATGGGAGAGAGAAATGCTAATTCAGTTGCACAAAATTGTATTCTGTTAGCCTATACATTCAATGGGATTTCCACAGGTGAATATGAAAAGAATATTGTTTATGTTGAGAAAAATGACTACTGCATAGTAGCAAATGTGTTATTGCAAAAACTGATGCCCAGGTATAGATTGCCAGTTTCTCTGAAATCAGATCATAATGAGGTCTCAAAGATGATGTGTGCAGAGCCACAGATAGGACAAGGATTGGATTGTAGATATCTGCCTGAAATTCCAAGCATAATAAAGCAACACAAAGACAGTACAGAGTTACACTTTGCAAAAGCCTGTGTTTCAGCATTACCGAAGTGGCTTGAAAATGGACATGCAAATGCACTTGTGAAAAACACAGATGAAAAGACTAGCCATTGCTGTGAAGGTCTGACTGATGTGGAGCGTGCAGTTTCTCACCAGATTGCAGCTGCTACACAAGATCTGCATAATGAATGGTGCCAAAACTTTGATCTGAGAGATGCTGTGAAATGGAAAGGCCTGTTCCAAATGATCCTGGCAAAGACTGTTGTGAAATGTGGTGGCCTTCCAAATTGGGTGCATGCCTCTCACACACATATGGTCCTGTGTCCCCCTGATAAAACAGCTCCTCTTCAAGAAGAGATGCCAGCGGTGGTCAAAAGTCCACAGAAGAGGGTCAGTCAAGCTGTAAGGGAACACACAGAGTCTGAAGCAGCACTAGAGAAAACTGAAGTGGCACTGGAAAAGCAAAAAGTGGAAACTGACTCAGATGAAAGCGGTGTCAAAAGGGTGAAAGAGTCAGATGCAGCCTCTGAAGAAGAAATTAGTGCTGTGGGCCTACGAGTGGAGGTAGGAAAAAGCTGGCTGAAAGGGTATCCAAAAAGTCTACAGTGGTCCCTTGAAAAATCATTTGCACCCATAGCTGAAACATCTGAATCTGATCAAAGTGAAAATAAAAGTGAAAGGCTTGGATTGAAAAAGTGCAAAGAATTGATGGTGCTCTGTCAGAGTTTCTCAGCACCCGAGTGGTCAAAATGCATGGAAAAAGTACAGAATGCCACTTTCAATGAACTGTATGAGCCACCCTGATGGCAAGCTGGTGACAAAGAGAAAAAGAAAGGCTGAAACAATAACTGAGAATTGTCAAGAACTGAAGAGAAAAGAATCTTTGAAGTGATGAAAGAAAAAGAAGAAAAGATGAAGTAAAAAAAAAAATTTTTAAAAAAAGAACTGTCCTGTTGAATTTTAGTTTTATTATTTTAGTTACTTATTTTAAAGAAGACTAACAATTCCAAGAAGCTACTTACAGAACTCTGCACTAAACATTTGAGCTTGGCTATATATGATCTGATTACAGACAAAACTTGTGTTGCCTTAGAAACAGAGGTAAAATTGTTATATGCTCAGCTTTTGCAATATAAAAAAAAAAAGAAAAAAAGTCACCTGTGAGATTAAATAAGTGTGATGATTTACAAATCATTTGAGGTATCATGATTTGTTATCATCAAAGGGAGGATTGATGTAGCTCAGATTTAATCTGGATTCAGGCATTGCTTTATTTTTGTGTTTCAGACAGACTGCATTTTAAAATGGCACTTTTGGTGCATGCAAAATGAAAAACATGAAATGAGGCCTGGTCAAAAATGCTTTCAGTCTGAAATGCTTGTGCTGAATTAACATGTGTTTTTGCAGTGTAGAAAACTCGTGATTTCAGTTTCCTTTAGAAGGTTCACTGCGGCCTCTTTAGCTTTGCCCAGCTCCTTTTCCTTGTAATCTACACTCCCTGTTCCGGTCTCAAGAGACTTTGGCTTTGTTGCATATTTAGACAATGCATATTCAGTTCATAACACATCTTCTTATAATGTGTATTAATTAATCAACCATGCACCAACACTACACATGGGGCAAACGCATTTTGCATGAAAAGCTATCTAAAACATTAGAGCATGTTGCTATGAGTATGTATTAACTGTTTGCGCTTTGAAAATTTGCACTAGAGCATGTTTATGCTATGTTGTACATTGCACATTTTGCATGATGTGCACAAATAATAGAAAAGCTGCTTTAAACTAATAGCTTTTGCCAGGTAATAATTAATACAGGGTACTAGTATGGGGGGGAGGTAAACATAATGGGTTTTATTTCATAAATTAATACTCTTTTGTGTTTGTTTTGTTTTTGGCCTACCATAAAATGGCTGCCTGGGAATCCAGCATGGCTGAGAATTGTGCTGAAT
This sequence comes from Calotriton arnoldi, assembly GCA_963921515.1. Classification (NCBI taxonomy): domain Eukaryota; kingdom Metazoa; phylum Chordata; class Amphibia; order Caudata; family Salamandridae; genus Calotriton; species Calotriton arnoldi. The sequence continues at coordinate 30,837 of CAWUFW010005313.1, read as the reverse complement.
GAGAGACGCATGCGCAGAACCAGCTACAATGAACTACCAAGTGCCTCAAGTGAAGACACATGGGTCAAGGCCACAGTGAACAGTACATTCTTGTTATCGTGCCAATGTACCAGTGTTTGTGGGAAAGTATCATTCTTGCGTGCGATGTGAAAGGAAGGAGGAAATGGACTGATACATTTTTTTCCTATTAAATGTTGCTAAAACATATGATTGTATTCAGCATTAATGCTTCCTTTGTTAAAACCGATATGGTTTGGATTTGCAATGAGAACAGGATGGTGAGACCCTCATGTCCTCTATGCTAACCAATCACAGTGTGAGTTTCTACTGAAACTGCAACATTATTAGTGTAGTCAGCCAAGAATTAGAGTATAAATAATGACCCCTTAGGGGGCGTGTCAGCTTTAGCAGCTTTTAGCAGCCTTAGCTTTTGAAGAGATAGGAGGAGAGAGGAGAGGGAGCAGATGAGACCAGACATCATATGGGTTAGGTACGTGAACTTCGTGGGTGCAGCCTGGGAGGAGATTGCGTCCGAGGAGAGACAGAGGGAGGTGGGGGCCTTTGCTCATATTTTTTTCAGAAAATCCTTGCACGTCATATTTTTGGCAAGGCAGATCACATTCCTCTGTGGTCTGTGAAGGAGGGGCCTTTTCAGGTGCAGCCTCTCTGTCAGATAATGGAGAGGGAGAGAGACAGATGAACAGACCAGGGCAGAGAGTGCAGCTGATGGAACAGGTTTAGATTTAGATGCTAAAACTCTAAGTTTATGCTTTGACTAATTAACTAGATTTGAAAAAGATTTATTTGTCTTATGCATTTATTTCTCTTGATGGGAGATGTTTGCCAATTATTGATTAGCCTTGCAAACTCACTCTTGAATTATATTTTTCCTGAAACCCTTTAAAGAGTTCTGACTGACATAGAATTAGGGGTTTCCCTCCTTTATGGAGTGCTTTGTATGCAACCTATAATATGTTTTGTATTAATTCTATTTTTCCTATTTTCAATTCTGTAACCTGATTGATATTTGACTAATGAATAAAGGGTCAGAGAACTTTAACTTTTAACTAGAAAATAAAACCCTTTAAAAATACTCACAACTCTCTTTATTGGCTTAAATATTAATTGCATTTTTGATTTTTCATGTTTATGTAAAGTCTCCTGAAGGTAATACACAGTGGCAAGGGTCCATCACCTTTACAGCGGTAAATTAGAGGTAAATGAGGTTTTGCATTGAGAAATTACCGTGAAATTACCGCTGGATCACCATGACTCATACAGGATATGTAATAAAGTAACCTAGAGGAGTGTGACTAATTACTAGACATTGAATGCCCTCTTGTAACACGCTGTGATGTTCCATGCCTTAATAGATGTGATGAATGCAACATCTTGACATTTTTACACCATTTAAATTTGCAGACCCACTGTTTATGTATTCTGTTAACACATTGTAGTTTCTTGTTTCAATGGCCTAACATTATCTTCCATTGTCAATTACATTACCAATGTACTTTCCTAACAATCAACTATGCCGATGACACTTCTTTCCTCAATGTCACAGCCCCTCTCGCTCTCTTAGGATGGGCCGGGTCTGTAAATGCTGAAGCCTCTCCTAGTTATCTGGCCTCTCTTGGTGTCTTTCTGTGGGTTTATGTGGCCTTTAAGGTCCTAAAAAGTGTAACTTTATGGTTCCTTATGGCTCCAATGACCTACATGGGCTATTCGGAGCTGTTGATGAGCTTTCAAGTGAGGTGAGCCTTTCTGGTGGCACGTTTGTCTACAGTCACTACCCTCTGGCAGTGTGCTCTTGCGGTCCTTTGGCACTATTTGCCTCTGGAACATTAGGCATCATAGTCATTTGGCATCGTGGATTTCTGGTGTAGTCTCAGATCCTGGCACCAAGGGCTTGTCACAATGCCTTTTGCTGCATTGCCTTACATTCAAAGATATGGTCACTGCACAGGCTACTTTTGACAACATGGTCTCTTAATGCCAATGGTCTGTCAGCGTACTCTCTATGTGATATGCTTCTTACCACTGTCATGGCCCTACCTCAATACTGAGGTCCTCTCTTAAAGTCAAAGCCCTCTGTTGTAGTTTCAAGCTCGGCATTCAAGACATGTCTCCGCCTTTTCTCTAAATTATCTTCTGTCTTTGTGTTGAGGATCAAGAAAAAAAAGCAGAAGCCTTCTGAGCAACAGTGCAGGGTAAGTACATAAGTAGAAGCACAGTCCCCTCCTTGATCTGTACTTGCCCTTGTAAATCTCAGCGGAAAAAAACCAGTCATTTTCAAAGGGTGTTTAGTACAGTAGCCAGCAACTGCTATCGCCGTATGAGATTTACTAGCTACAGTCCTGTGAAGACAAACCTTCAGAGTTAAAATCCCAATAAAATTCTTGGCTGACTCCATATTTTGGAAAGAAAATTCAAGGGTTTAAAGAAAAAAAAGGGGGGGGGGGACTCATTTCAACATATATCTATCTTAAAATAAGATTTAAATAAAAGAAAATGGAGCTAAGTGACAGAAAGATACATAAAAATAAATGTCTGTCAATGGCTGTACTGTCAGAGCTCTGTGTTAAGCAGGAAATTAACTGAGGGGCCAACAACCTGCTATATTCTGGGGCCCTCATGGCCGACTTAAAGTGACACTGCAGTTTTTCCTCTATGTGAGGCTGTTGACATATGGAAACTGATGCCTTTCTTATATTAATTTTTTTACTTCTAGGGAGGAAAAAAAACAATGATTTTGTCAACAATGCTATGTTCTTTTAAATTGATAATTCAAGACAAAGTTAGTTTTGTGTACATATATTGCTATTAAAGATAAATACAAAGGATGCCTTTGGAGTTCTTATTTTGTTTAAAAATTGTTTTGGGGTCCTGCACCTAACCGGATATATTCACTGTTTATGAATACAAATGCAGATCTCATGATGGAGACCTTCTTCTTAGACTGAACAAATGCCCAGAGAGCATGGACTATTTGCACAATGCAGATGAGTACAGGAGAGTTACACTGAAGCATGCAACAATATTCACAAACTGCAGCGAGTAGAGTTTACAAACACTCTTAAGCAAGCACAGGAAAAGCTAATTCAGCAGAGTGCACAACTTACTGTACCCACACACTGCAGTTTACACAAGATGATCAGATTTTGCAGCAAACAGAGAATCCTCAAAGAATCCTCAAATTGTGGAGTTTGATCACGTCTCCTCAATATTTTTAAGACTAGCTTGTCAGTGAGGCAAGGATCAAGATCAAAATTTCAAAGCGTTCCACATGAAAAAGTTATTACATCTTGCAAACACCAACACCTATTTGGGGACAACAGGGACTCAGAAGCAAGAATTCTCTTATTCTGAGAAGCTCCAGAATCAAAACAGCGTAAGTGTGGAATCAATCATTGTAATGTGCAGCAACCAAAGTATGGTATTCACTCCTGGCTAGAGCAAAAACCCTGCCTAGCCTTGTTTCTTTCTTTCAGGAAGACCTTCAAAACGCATCTGTTGGGATCCATCTGGACTCCAAAATTGCATCTCCTATGTCAAACAGCGGACCAGTGAACTTGTTTATCACTTGATTGTAACATGTTCTATGTAAAGTGCATTAATGCATCTTTGGAGCATCTGCTTAGCACTAATCACAGATTGTCTACAGCCTGCAGAGGATACCAACACTCTATCATGCACAGTATACTACACTCAGCAGAATGCTCTTGGTACCTGCTGAAGCTTGCACGTCATATTCACACTTTGAAGCATACTGATTGAGCATCATGGACAATACAGGCAAGTAGTAACGTAAACAGGATGTCCATCCTGCAATCCCCAAGAAACTCACACTGTGCAGCATGCAGAGTATAATGACAATCTGTAGTATGCAGAGGACACAAACACTCTATAGACTTCACAGAACACTCACCCTCCACTGCATGCATAGGACACTCCCGTTCTGCAGCATGCACAGCATACTTACAATTTGCACCAAGCACAGGAACCTTGTGTTGCAGCGTGCTCAGTATAATGTACTTACTCAGCTGGATGCAAAGGATTCTCAAATTTGACAGCGTTCAATGATACTCACACTCTGGCATTGAGGCATTGTGCAAGTTGTTCCCAACCAATCTTGACTGGAAGGCAGAGCTGAAGAACCCATCACCTGGACCGCTAAAAGGGACCGATAGAGACAAGGTAGGGCAAATGTGTTAAACAATGAGAACACTGCCATGGGAAGTTCTTGTTAAAGTACATTTCTACAATAAAAAGTTGGAGCTTTGAACAAAGCGCAAGTACTCTTTAAAAGCATCATTGCAATTTCTGAATCATAGAAATTAATAACTGCATGATCCCCAAACGCGACTTTTACAGTGTTATTGATGGGTTTTAACTTGCTTATTTCTATTTATTGACAAATGATTTGTACTATCATCATGTATCCAAGTGAGGGGTGACTTTCTTGAAAGCACAGAGTAATTTGTCTAAAGTGCAATCATGATCATGCGAACACAGGACTGGGCATACACCGCCTGTTAAATACTCCATTAAAGGTGCAGTACATGACCCATCCCCGATATTTGCAAGTATTACACATTCTTCAGGCCTATACAGATACCAACCTTTAGCAGCACTTTACACACATACTATTTCTCCAGATTGTCTGTGGTTCAAGGTCAAGCGGATTCTCCCATAAACCTCAATGTAGTAAATGAGACACTTGTTATTGCTCAGCGTTCCCCAAGTTTTTTTAATGTGATGGGTTGTTTGGGGAAGAAGGTAGGGAAGAGCTGCACAGTATAAAGCTTTCTGATATCGTCTGTCGGCCTCTGGGTTGTAGGCACCAAAGCTTGTGGTTGTTTGTTTGAAATAACAATAAGGAAAACTGATCCATAAAAGTGCAGTACAGACAGGGAGAAATAAGCCGCCATACTATGCTCTCCACTTGGAAAGATCCCCTGAAACGGATACATGTCAAAATGTCTCCAGTATTCTTATTACCTTATTTGTTTTCAAAGATGAGGGGAAAGGCATAAGAAAATGTAGTTGATTTTAATTCTAGTTCTCAGTCATGGCTGTCCCCTCCAGATGAATAAAAACGTAAATATGTCTATGTGCAAGATCTCTAAGCGCAATGACTAGATACAATATTGATTTTCTTGAACAGAACTTTCAATTTAATTGAAGTACAATAAACATTTGACTGAATGAAACCAGTTACTTACCTGTAACTCCAGTTCTCCAACACTGGTATATATTATATATTCACAAGCTTGAATCATTCCCTGTTGTCAGGCTGGGAATCCGTAGAACATTAAAATAGCAGTATACAGTGTAAAAACATACACTATATAACGTAAAATGACCATATGCCTGAAACAACATAGTATGTTCAGTAACACATCCACCTCATTTGAAAGAACCCAAACTTCAGCCAATGAGGTGGGAGCTTAAGCATTCCTACTGCCCCTAGAGGCCACTATAGCTCAAATTTCTACTGCACGTTGTGTGTGAGGGATTACCCTGTAAGAGCTCTGCTCTAACCTTTAAGTGTACCTGAAATTGTTTCCATTTTGGTGTGCCCTGGATTTGAACTAGCCTTTTCTTCAGCTCTACTGTACTGTGAGTAGTTTTTAGGGAAGATTGTTTCAGTTTCTGGACCAGGGAGATCTTTGATCTGACAAGCAACTGTCACCAACTGTTACCATGGCTGACAAGGAGAACAAATCTCTTTTTAAAACCTGGTTATCTTGTGGCAGCAAGAAAATTTACACTGATGGCCACACACTCAGTGTATTCATTGTTTTTATCCTAAACGCAAGTCAGCGGATTGCAAGATTTGTAAGTCTTTCTCCACCAAGACTCTTAAGGACAGAGAAAGAGGTTGGCATTATTTCTGATGAAATAAGAAGAATGTTCCAACTTTTAAACGAGATGCTCCCTCTTCAGGGAATGATTCTGTGAGAAGTGCCCCCCGAGCACTTCCATGAAGGTAGCGCACAAGAGGAGACTTATACAGTTTCCGGAGCAAGATTATTTGAAACAGTGCTTGCAGCCACCTCCTATGCTGACAAACTAGAGTCTAAGCGCTACAGAGACTCACCTGTGACAAAAAAGAGGAAATATTAAAAGGAAACTTTGTCGACGGCGAGACAGTTGACGTCAAAGTCTTTAACCCCATCGTTGGCAATGAAGATACCTTTGATGATGACAACACCATCGAGCATTCAGCCGACGACATGGTCAATGACGACAACCATACTGTCAACACCGACCATATAGTGGACGGCAAGGACCATTTTGGCAAAGGCATCACTGCTGGGAACCACAAAGTCAATAAAAACATAGGAGGAAATGTTTTTTCACCTTTGAGGGTCATGGATGTGCCTCCAGTACAATTATTGCATTCAGATCAGGAAGAAGAGGCTAGTGATTATGCCTCACTGACAGCTTACAGCCCAACGCAATTGGATATCAGATATGTCCCAGATTTAGAAGAGGACGCAATGGACGATGAGTAGTCCTACAGTGAATATGTTTGTCAGCAGGAGTACAAATCTAGAAGTACTCGAATGGATTTCAGGCAGAAACCGTCTAGGTACTATAGAGAGCCAGATGTGGTCTAAGTGCCAATGGGCTTATCATCAACGCTGCAACAAATGATAGAGACTTTTACCAAGTTATTACCGCAGCAACCAACTAATAATCGTAGCTTGGGCTTACCTGCTGCTCCCATCCTCCTCAACCGGCTCCTTTACCAGTTTTACCACTTAGGCAGCCATCGCTGCTAGCTCCTTCTCCAACGCCAAGGGGATCAGTCCATGGAGAAGACATGGATGATCTTTACTCAAATGGTTCTACCTACTCTAATATACGAGGAGAAGAAGTCGAGCTACCATCAGATGGTGATAGAAGGGAGAATGATGGACGAAATGTTATTGTCCCAAGTGGAAATGATGGGCCAGTTCCACAAGCTGCTACGGATGGTATCTCTAAATTTCATTTGTTGATTGTCCAGACATCAAGGAGAAATTCGTCACCACAATCCCAAATCGCTGAATTCGACAGCATGGTACCTGACCATCTAGAATTTGGCCATCTGGATCTCCCATAAGAGTGGAAACAGATTCTGGTACAGGCTTGTGCTCCAACGACCAATAAGATTTACAACTCCATACAACTTATAATTCCGATCCTTGCAAAAAACAGAAGTTTGTGCCAGGGTTGAAAGTATTCAACCCACTTGTTATCAGGGTTCTAGACTCTTGACAAATATTTCAGACCACCAGTTTAGCTGGTCACATGTGAAAATTAAAGGTAAAATGCCATTACTATTTAAAAAATGGGTGCCCTGTCTTCAGATCAGAATGTCTTCTGGAAGTAGGTTGGTTGTAGAAAAGTCATATTATTTTAATTGTATTGTAGAATCAATTCTTTAAATATGTTGATTTGTTTTTTTTTACATACTGGCCATATTTAAAGTTGTCAATCCTTTGCTCATAAGAGCCTTTGTGTCTGGATAACCATAAAATTTAAAGAGGCTATGCGAGGGACATCATCATCCCTTGCATCACCATCTGGTGGTAGTTCACCTTCCTCTCCTTCTATATCGGAATAGGTAGAACCATTAGTCAACATCAACCATGTCTTCTCCATTATTGGTAGAAAAGAAAGACCTGAATTTAGGTTTTCTGGAATTTTCCACCAGATCAGAGCTTGTTTCAAGCACCTTAGATCTCGAAGCACAATGAATAGATACACTATTGATTTTCTTTAACAGAACCATTGACAATTTAATTTAAATACTATAAAAACACCTGACTGAAAATACCACATTACATCTTCACTCAAGGTCCAGGTCATCTACAAGTCACAAAAGATTGTAATCACCTGTGGAGTCCCCCAGTGTTCAGTACTGTCTCCTGTTATCATCAACCTTCATATGGAGCAGATTGGTGCTCTTCTCACAGATAACAGCATAAAAATGCAATAGTATGCTGATGACACAACTCTACTTTAAAGTCTCCTCTGATTCATCCAGACCCGGATTACCAACGCCTGAAGCTCAACCCAACCAAGACAGAATTCTGTTATTTGCCAAGAACAAGAAACAGTACAAACCTGACTCGTTGTCAATCTTGATGGGTTTGAACCCAAACTTTCACCAAATGCAAGTCATTTGTATACACCCTGAACACCAACCTCACCCTCAAGGTACACATAGCCAATAAAACAAAGGCAGCCTGGTACCAGCTCTCTCTTCTAAAGAACGTTAATCTATTTCTTCCCGAAAGCAAGTTCAGAACTGCTGCTCAAGCCTTCATATTTTGGCAAATGGATGATAATGCCCTTCTCCATGGCCTCCCAGACTCCCTACTGGCACCTATTTAGGGCATACTACACAAGGCAGACGTTCTCAACCAAGGCGTGACGATATATGACAAAATCCCCCCTTACCCTGATTGAACTCCTTAGGCTTTCAAAACCAGCTGCATCATTTATAAAGCTATCACGACCAACACCCCCGCCCATCTTGAAGACAAGCTCACCCTGACTAGTGGTTCTCTGCACACCCACAGCCAGTCACCATCAGATTCCAGACTAAGAAATGTAAAAAAGAAAAAAACAAGGCAGCAGGCCTTTTCCATCTATGTAACCATAATCTGGAACAACGTCCCCGTATCCATCAGGACCATCCCAAAACTGCTCCAATTTAGTAAAGAGTTGAAGATTGACCTCTTTAAATAACACACAGCAATGCATTAACTGTCCACAACCCACCTTCCTCTCTTAGTTAACGTTATGCTGGTCTTTGACCTTGTACAGTGCTGCGCTCCCTTTTGGCGAACTTTGTGCTATAGAAATACTGTATACATACAAACAAATTTTAAAAAGCTGAAGCTGTACATAGGCATCATACTTCATTTAATGGAGTTCTGACACTGCTCTCTAAGGAATCTAGGAGCTCTACTGATCTGGTATGTACAGCAATCTAAGTAAGACAGTTAATTTTCATTGGAAGGCTTGAGTAAAGAGTAGCTTAACTAATTTCCAATCATACTCCTGGTTGTACAGGAAAAAGAAATGACTATTAATTCAAATCAGATACCCATGGGGGAGAGCTAGGATTAAAAGTGTACATGTAACTTTTAATTCCTCATGGCAAAGTCTGATACTCAGACACTTTAGAAGAGAATAGCAAGATCAACCCTCGTTTACAGAAGTGGTAAACCAGAAGAACAGGGTGAAAATCACATCATGCAAACAAGTGTCAGAGAGGCCTCCTAAGGCATACGTTCTCGAAACAGAGTCATTGCAAACGCATTAAACAATCTTCAAGTTGCTGAATGTATATCTCAAGGATGAGAACATTTCTCAAGAGGGTAATAGTGGCTGCTTTTCATGGTCGAGCCTGCGACCACATGAGCTCGCTGTGACATTAATTTGTTCAATAAAGGACTTGCAGTCCGCCCATTGCTTACCATTTGTTGGCTCTAGTATCAGTCCTTTTTTTCTGTCACCTAACTGGCCAGTACAGCCCAAACATCAGTTCCGTTTGCCTTTGTGGAGCAGGGACCAAGCACAGATTAATCAAACGTAATCAGAACCCATCCGCTGCTCCTGACATGATTGAGGTACTATTTCTCCTCCCCTATTCCCCACATCTGGTTTCCCAGTTGTTGATCTAGGCTGATCGCAGTATGTCCTTTCAAGAGGTTGTGCTTGGACGGGAAAATCAAAAACAACAATTGATGGACAGAATGCAGAACAATGTCATACATTCACCCCAGTACAAAGATCTGGGCCTAAATCCATCGTTTTTTTGCTCACCATGCCATTCCAGTTTGGACCCAGCCATATGCAAATCAGTCTTGACCCTGCGCCCAATGGGAACAGTCCAGCCCAAACTGCCAGGCCAGGTCCTCCCTGGACTGGAAACAAGCATCCTAGGACCGGTTTCGGGCTTTCAGCCCTCATCAGCCAGGATAGCTTGACTCCAGTGGCATGAAGAGCAAGGGACCCACGTCTGGGCATACCCCAAGCAGTGCAATGCACATAAACATCACTCGAAATGTGCGTGAATCAGGATGAAAATGAGTGTCGCAAGGCACTGTCGTATAGGAGCTGCCTCCATCCACAGCTCCCATCAGACATCCCTGTGGCCACCTCTCAGTTCCCAGCAGCTTGTCTTTTCGGTTGCCAAGATTCCCACCTGGACAGCAATGTAACATTTCAGCAATGACAGTTTATTGCAGTCATCGAAAGTGGACTGTGGGCTGCCTGAATGTGCCTTATTCCAACAGATCTAGTTCTGTATCTTCTTGACAAAATTCTTTAACTTCTCAACACAAAATGCTGTTTTTCAGCTGAACATCCACAGCACATCAAAGCACTGCAATTAACACGTAATCACAACTGTAGCACGCCACCATGCTAAAACCACACGCTCTTTTACAACAATTCTCTTTAGTTTAATAATTGTATTTCATTAGGGAGGGATGTGGCGTTATAGCCAAAGCTTCCACCTAGGTTTGAGTCTCGGTGTCAACTCAACAGCCTGTGATTCTGGACAAATCACTTAATCTCCTAATGATTTCATGACAATACTTTCAGTTTGAGTTCCCGGCATTTAAAACTGCACAAAAATACATTCTGTTGTGATGCAGAAACCCCGCTGATGAAACAATTAACAGCCATAAACTAACCCCAAATGTCGTCCTCTGAGTCTCCCTGCGAGCAGCAAAGAGAGAAAAGCACCTAAAGAGAAGTTCCACAAAGCCAATTGCAGCACATTTTTATTAAAAGCCTTGAAAAACCAGAGTTGTTAAGAAATAATACACTGGACATCCACCATTAATATTGTTGTGGTATTAACATTTATTAGTGAGCCTGGCTCGATTTGTTTACTCCCCACCCCACACCGTGCTTGCTGTTATTCAATATGTTCGCCATTAGTTCACCCCCACCTCCGTGCCCACAGCCACGTAAAGCCCTGGCCCAGCTTCAGCTCACCTATGCTTCAATGGAAACTTGAGCTCTGGCAGATAAACACAGCTAAACAGAGGCCAATAATTCAATAAAGTATGACTGTACTGGGGCTGCTACTAAATCCATCAAGCAGTAAATATCATCTAAAGCCAAAACAAGCTTTTATCTGTCCAATTTGATGCATGTCTGTGTGAAGCCGGAGTATTAAGTGAATCGTGTAATTCAGAGCCGGACCTGTCTCAGACATCATATTGACTTTTTTTTAAGTCTCGTCTGAGACATACTATGCAATGACAGCCCGTTCCATACCATACCATACAATGACAGCCCGTACAATACCATACAATGACAGGCAATACCATACCATACAAAGACAGGCAATACCATACCATACAATGACAGACCATACTATACCGTATTATACTATACAATGACAGGCCATACCATACCATACCATACTAAACTCTACAATGACAGACCATACCACATTATATAATGACAGGCCGTACCATACTAAACTCTACAATGACAGGCCAAACCATGCCATACTATACAATGACAGGCCATACCACACCACACTATACTATACAGTGACAGGCCATAACATACCATGATATACCATACAATTACAGGCCATACCATATTATTTAAAGACAGGCCATCACATACTATACAATACAATGACATACCAGACTAAACAATGACAGGTCATACCATAGGGTATAATGACAGCCCATACAATACAAAGACAGGCCATACAATACAAAGACAGGCCATACCATACAATGACAGGCCATACCATACAATGCCAGGCCATACCATAACATAGTTTACAATATAATGACAGGCCATACCATACTATACAATGACAGACCATACCTTACTAAACTGTTCAAGGACATACCATAACATACTAAACTCTACAATGACATACCATACTCTACTATACAATACAATGACAGGCCATAACATACCATACTAAACTTTACGACATACTATACTATACTATACAATACAATGCATCCCATAACATTCTATACTATACAATGGTATTCCATACCATACTCCACAATGACAGGTCATACCATGCCATTCCATACACTGGCAGTCGTAACATACCATACAAAGACAGGTCATCCCATACCATACAATAATAGGCCATCCCATAACATACTATACTTTATAATAATAGGCCATACCACACTAAACTCTACAATGACAGGCCTTACTATACCATGACAGGCCATACCATACTATACAACGACAGGCCTTACCATACCATACTACATTATACGACAGGCCATACCATACTATACAATGACGTGCCATAGCATACTATACAATGACATACAGACTATACTATCCCATGACAGGCCATACCATACTTTACTTTACAATGTCAGGCCATCCCATACAGTGACAGCCTATACCATACCATATAAAGACTGGCCATACTATACCATACAAAGACTGGCCATACTATACCATACAAAGACAGGCCATACCATACCATACTATACAATGGCAGGCCATAACATACCATAATAAACTCCACAATGACAGGCCGTCTCATATCTTACTATACTGACAGGCCATACCATACTATACAATGACAGGCCATACCATGCCATACTATACAATGACAGGCCATACCATACTGTAGAATGACAGGCCATACCAGAACATACCGTACCATTTAACGACAGGCAATAGCAAACTACACAATAACAGGCCATACTATACTGTACTGTATACAATGACAGGCCATGCCATACTATATAATGACAGGCCATACCATACCATTCTATGACAGGCCATATCATACTATACAATGACAGGCCATATTATACGATTCCATGCCATACTATACAATGACTAGCCATACCATACCATGAAATAACAGGCCATACCATACCACACTACAGAATGGCAGGCCATACCCCGATATACTATAGAATGACAGACCATACCATACATTACTACAGGATGACACGTCATACCATACTACACTATACTATAGAGACAGGACATACCATACAACACTATGGAATGGCAAGCCATTGCATATCACACCACACCGCTTAAAAACATTGTCAAAGCCAATAGATGATACCTATTGTCTTTGCCAATGCTTGTTCTCTTGTGGAATGAGCCTCAAGTCTAAAGCAAAGTGACCTAATAAGCAAATAGCAGGAATGTATTATTCTATATATGGATCGCTTTGACGATGGTAATATTCCTGCCATTTCTAAGCACTGAAAATTAACAGGTCTTATTGCACAATATAAAGATAGGGAATTTGCCAAAATCGTGAAGATAGATGAACTTATCTCTAATGACTGAGGGCTGTTAATGTCTAATGTGATAAAGGGCATTTCGTCTTGGGAGGTCAGATTCAGAATAAATGAAGGCAAAGAAACTGTGATTCAAGAGAGAATCCAAAATGTTTTGTGGGTGCAACAAAGCAAAACTAATTAAAAATGTAATTATTCTTGATGTCGAGGATCAGTCTCCCTCTAATGAAAATGCAATGTTTGCCCCACAGTATGAATATGATTATAGCTGCCCCTCAAAGGGCGGTAGTGATTGGAAATTGCTTAAATGAAATGCGTGTAGTGATGCTTAATCGTTTTCACAGGATAAATCTGCAAGGAAAACGTTTCTTATGAGTAAAACAAGACCTCCTATTGACTATATGTACACTGAAGGCAGGGGAAGCTGTAAACATGTCAAATGTTTTGAGGTTTTAGCCTGACACGGAAGTGATTGTTGCCCTAGTAGAGCTGCTCTGACTGTTAGCTTAATTGGTCATGACAAAGTGAGGAACACAGGGTCACGATAAGGACTAAATGGGGAAAATGGAAAAAAAATTGTGACGATAGAATGTGCAATTTGAAAATGTAAAAACGGAACTCATGAAAAGAAAATTAAAGAAATTGCTGTCCTAATGTAAGTTCCATTATAAACAGGAAGCCATAAGCCAATAGTGACCTGGTTTGATGTAGAGTGCAAGACTAAGAGATGGGAAGTTAAAGGAGTGCTCTGACAGCTTCTAAATCATGAAGATGAGAAAGTATTATGTCAATATAAAAGTTTACATAACGGTTAAAAGTCACTAAGAGGAAGAAAGAAAAGGGATTTTAAAAAGAAGGCTCAGCATGGAAAAAAAATTTACGTTCGTTGCAGATGGTTTTAGCAATAAACTAGCATATGCGAGTTCTCAGATAACCTGTGCATCAAGGGAAAACGTTATAGAGTTCACTTAAGCAGAATCTAATAAAGGGGATTTCTCTTTTCCTAGGGAAAATTGCTTGACTTCAATTTGAGAAGTTAAGATTACTGTAACTCAATTTGAGGATATTACAAAACAATTTAAGCTCAGTCGAGCATTGGGTCCCAAATATGGCAAATTAACTGAATACAAATTACAGGCTGGATTTCTTTTCCCCCTGTTTAATTCTGTTGTAAACTCAGGTGAAATGCCGTAGAGCTGGAATGGCTCCTTAATCCAGCCTTTTCCAGCCAGTTTCCCTGCCCGTATCCTGCCATACAGAACCTTGTTGCTTTCGCTGGAGTGGGACTTCAGCCCCCAGCCTTCCTTGCGGTCACGAGAGGCGTACAGGTGCACCTGAGCACTTCAGAGGTGCCTGAAGCGACCCTCTGTGTAGGACGTGCGCGGCTCGCGGCTCGCGCCCGGGCGAAGATCAGGCCAAGAGCGGGCCCATCTGCACCCATCCACAGCCGGTCGAGGCTGGGATGGGCCACCCCCTTAACATCTTCATTGGGGAGAGTAACTGTTTTGTTTTTGAACTCCTTAAGCAGGGCTTTAAGTGCTCCGGATCTTGCCGGTGCTCAGCACCGGCAGTTCTAAAAGGCAGGTGCTGAGACGGGTCTCTATCGGGCTCTCCATTTTTGCCCACACCCTCAGGAAAAAAAAATCTTAACTCTGCAGCAGTATCACTGCATTTCAAAGAGACTAGTTTTAGTTCTTTCACAATCTCACCATTTCAGAACTGAAGCATTTTCAATATGCTATACTACGAAGCCATAGTAGTTGCTTATTTATGTTACGCATCTAACAACCATTGACAAAGCAAATAGTACTGCCTTGTTGTAAGTGTAATGCTACTTTCTGGATGATATATCTGGATGCAAGGACAAAAGTAGCAAGATACCAGTCGGGCTTCACACTATGCTAAGCATAGATTTTCAGCATAAGTGCTTTTAAGCCACGCCCATAATTACATCGGCCATGCCCCTTTGAGAGACCCCCCCGCCCCCAGTTTTTTCAACCCACTTATAGCCCTGTCCTTAGGAGCCTACCTGTAAAGTCCTCTGGGCTTCAATCTAGTGATTATCCACCCTGCTGTTTATATGTTGAAGGATGGGAAAACGCAAGGGAGATGCAGATAACGTGGTGGAAAAGAGGCCCAGAACGCAGAACATTATTTTGATCTTTCTCAATAACACGGTAGGGGCTT
Organism: Calotriton arnoldi; assembly: GCA_963921515.1. Lineage (NCBI taxonomy): Eukaryota > Metazoa > Chordata > Amphibia > Caudata > Salamandridae > Calotriton > Calotriton arnoldi. The sequence goes on along the minus strand of CAWUFW010005313.1, from coordinate 15,367 downwards.
TGTCGGAGGAAATAACCCAGTGGAAGATCAGGTGGACATTTTTTCATTGAATGCTACTGCTGTTGCTGCGTCTCGTTTTGAGGTCCAGTCGCTGATTTTGTCTGTTCAAACTCTACCCATTGCTGCTTTTGATAACATCTCTGAAAGCGCTGCCCTTGACAGATTCAAATCTTATGGTTTCTCCCCCCTTGGATGCCACCACATTGGACGATCTAAACGGACCTGCACAATCTCAGGAAGGGAGATGGGGCTGATCAGAGAATCATAAAGAGTAGGAATGGGGGTCTGGGCTTAACCTTTTGATGCACATATACTGTGGCTGACAGGAGTAAACCCTGGTCACTCCCATGAATTATGTGTGGACAATCAGCTTTGGAGTCGCGCCTGCTGTGACAGACCTCTTTCATGCAGGAAGATGATAAGGAGAAGTGCCAACTTCAAAAGAAGCAGAATCCTAACATAAAACTTCAAAGATCCAGACCCTAAATTAATTTTGGTGTCTTAAAAAGGACTATAAAAAGGGGAGGTTGAGTCCCCAAAAATGTTTCATCTACCAAGCAGCCAGGCAGGCTGTGTGAGGAGGGGAAGCACTGCAAGACGTCTGCCTGTGACCAGGACTGGGGCCATGATCTGCTAGTCTCCCTGCAGGGTGGGGGACATCACCTGCCCTGGAGCACCATCGTCTGCCTGCTTGCCAAAACCAGTGTGCCCTGTGAGGAAGAGGAGAGCGTTGGAGGAAGCGAGGTCCAGTGGGGAGCCCTGCATAGAGGAATCCTTGAGGGGGGTGTGAGAAGAGCGGCTGAGCACCAATCAAGTCATTGCCTGTGTGCAGAAACAGTCGGACGACCCCCATTTACCAGGATAGGGCCGTCGTGATCTCAGCCTTGTGAAGTGCGCCATGCGGGAAACACCAGGTCCGCCACACCGCAGTGAACCTGTATGCCAGAAGGGGCCACCGGTGAACTTAGTTGGGTCGGAACGTGAGAATTTGTTAGGGTGGCAGACCCGAAGAGTCTGTGCCTGATAGCAAGCCACACGGCAACCCCGTGTTCCAGAAGGTATCGCTGTTGCCAACTGTTGGGGTCGCGGCCCGGACGAGAGGCATACTGCAGTGACCAGAGGGTCTAGTGCGCCAACTGCACCCGACTGTTTCTCTGAGGAATGCAGAGCAGCTGCACCCTCACCAGAGCTCCAGTATGGAGCCGGAGAACTCTCCCCGTTGTTAGGGGGAGAGAAACCTACTTTTCGTGTCTGCCGAGCAGAAGCAGCTCCGATGACTGGTAACCGGCAGCGCTGCTTGTCAGGAAAAGCCTGCACCTCCAATTGCTGCCGCGTCCATGGCGAGCGGCCCAACTTCACCATACAGGATCCAGACTTGGAAGCGCCCAAGGAGAGGGCACTAGCTGCACAGTTGAACACTACCACACCGCTAGAGCGGCTACGACAAACTGGGACGTTGTGGCCCCACGAGATTCACTGCTGAAGGTGCTGCGGCACCATAGACATTTTTTACTGAAATCCTGAAGAGTCAAAAGGAAACTCTTGAGTACTGCCAAATAGTTTACATTTCCTGATGCGGCCACTAGTGAATGAGGAATAACACTGAACACACTACACTAAGGAGGGTGGGACAGGGATTTGCCTGACAATTACTGGACCCCCAACTCAAGGGGGATTGTGTTGTTCCTTTTGAACGTTATATTCTTTTGCATGTGTAGAGTTTGAAATAAAATACTACTTTTCTTCTAAAAGCAAGTATTTGACTGGACATTGATTTATGGTTCGTCCTGTCTGCACTTTGAGTGAGCAGTGATGTTCATTGCCCCCCCACCGAAGAGCCTTGACTGCTCGACCACAGCTACCACTGAGAGTCAAGTGCAGAAGGGGTACTTGGCCCAGATGAGCAGGATCCATAGTAGGTCGGGCTCTGGGACATCATGAGTAAAATGCCTTAACCAGCACGGTTGAGCCCAGTAGTCCCTGAGTGCACAGTGGCCATCTGAAAGGAGTTCTGACAGCGGGAGAAAGATTTTTAAAGTTAGCCACACTGATCTCAGCTCCAATTCATTTATATTTAACCTATTTTCGAACAAAAGCAACTTACTGTGACGCTCTCCGAGCACGACCTTTGACCAAGGAGATATGCATTTGTAACTACTGCAACTTGGAGCGAAGGAGGTCTGAAGGTTTCCTTTTTCTTGTTGGAGGTGACAAATCAATTAAATGCAGAAGCCAGATCAGGAATATAAAATATCAAATCCAACAACTGCCCATTATATTGGTTCCACTTACAATATAGTTCCCTTTACAATAGTCGAATTTACAAGCAGGCACGAGGAAACTGGAAGATGCAAGACATCTGAAATTGATTTGGTGGATGATTTGCACTTTCAGAAGAGGAGAACATGCCTGCAGAGAGTTTTGTGTCCAGGAATTGCAGTTTATGGGATAGCTGCATGGAAGACTTCTTGCCGATCCTAGAAACATACTAATTGTATAAAAAGATTATTTTAAAGCATGGCACGACCAGTTGTCCACTTAAAGACAAAATACAGAGGACCTGCCAATGTAGATGAGCCACTAAGACTGCCGTTTTCTTTGTTAAACTTCTGAGGCTGATGCAAGTCAAAGGGAAGAACAGCAACTGGAAGTATTCACCCCCTATTTCAAATCTTAGAAATGATCTATGGCAGTTCCTGATGCAAATATGGAATGACATATAATGAAGGTCTCGTGAGACGAACCAATCCTGTTCCTGTAAGGCCTACAGTATGTGCAGGAGCTTTGCTATTTTGAATCTCAGTCTATAGAACTTTGTTGGAAAAAAATAGATCTAAAATTGGAAGCAATCCTCTTCCCTTCTAAGAAATAAGAAAGTATTTTGAAGAGGACCCCTTTCTGTTCTCTGACAAAGATTCTGTATCTACTTCTCCTTTCAAGAATAGTTACTTCGGGCCAGATGTAGAAAGCACAGGGTTTGCAACAGCAAATGGGCTTCTTTAACAACATCCCATAGTGCTTAAAAGAGTAGAATTTTGCAGAAGGCCATTGCGACCCTTCCAATTGCAAACAGGAGGGGGCATCAAAGGAGCCTTTATTTTCCGTTAAGAAATTATTTGCATCAATAGTTTGTGATATCAATTGTGTTCGCAAACCATTGATCGGAGAGATCCTCCTCACCCCGAGTTGGGGTGGTAACTAATTCGCAAAGAGGAGGCAATAGCATGTCCAGGAATGCTGGTCCAAATGACCTATCTTGGTATTTTGAAGAACAAAAAGATGTATTGTAAAGTGGAACTTGAGACACAAGCATGTGGCAATTTTTTGTGACTCCTTCCAAAGAGTTCTGGATTTTGTTCCTTCCCTCTCTGTTCAAATACATAGGGGCCGATTCCGATTCGGGCCGGAAACCTCTCCGACCGAGCCGGACCCGGAGAGATTTCCGACCGAATCGGACCCGTGCAGCCCGACCGAACGAGTACGATGCGCACGTATGCCATCGGACTCGAGTCGGGTCGGACTCCATTGAAGTCAATGGGAGCCGGTCGTACAACGCGTACGCGGGCTCCCATTGACTCAATGGGTGCGAGGCGGACAAGGGCGCCCCTACAGCATGTACGCGGCGAAGCGACTCGCGCCGTACACGCACAGGTAGGGGACCCATGGGTCCCCCTGCGTGCGACTCGCGCGGCTACGCATACAGGGGTCCGACACGGACCCCCAAAGTACGGCTCCGACTGCTCTTTCGAGCCGGAGTGCGCGGCTCGGTCAGACTGCCCGCGGCGCGCATTGTACCTTACCCGGCCGGGAAACGTCTCCATTGCGCGGTGCGAGTCGAGCCGAGCGAGTCGGTCGGTGCGGTTCGACCCGGAACGAGTCGGTCGGAGCGGTCGGGACGCCCGGACGAGTCGGTCGGCGATTTCGCATCGTACTCGCCGCCCGGACGCGCGTACGTATCGGTCGGGAAATAGGGCTCCGAATCGGATCCGGTTAAGCCGAATCCGATTCGGAGCCCTACCGGCCGAGATCGGAATCGGCCCCATAGTTGTGAATAGTCTGTCTGGATCATGATGGAGCTCAATATTATGGAGTGAAAAATGAATTTCAGAATTAAATAGTTGCTCTAAGCTATGCCTTTTTTACATGGTAGAACTGCTCCCTTGCTGACAGTTTTCCTTGAACTGTGATTTAGTTCTTGTGAGCACTCCAAATGGTCGTGAAGGTGTGCTTCACTGAAAGGAACGTCCTTAACAAGTTCTCCTTCCGGTACCACAAGCAGAACAACTGCAGAGGGACTCAGTTTGCTCTACGAGTCTCCTGTTATCTATCACCCTTGATCCTCTTGTGATTTCTGCAGCTGCCGGATGTGGAACTGGACATTCAGGACTACAGAAACAATATTCTAAGGAGCCCAGAAAAGAGTAAATCCATCTGGTTGTTGAATAAGAGATTATTGGAGGGTAACCAGTTTTCTTCAGTGCATCTAGATGGCAATCTATACTCTTTTATTCTCCTTATGTCCTGAAATACTTCATACTATTAGATGGATTGAACTTAAGTGATTGCTAATTTCTAGTTTTATATCTGCAGGCCAAAATAGTATGTGGTTATGCATGCTTACTGCACAGTTTAGATGCTTTCTGCATTACTTTCCAATGAGCGCACGTTTTGCTCAATCAGTCATCCAAGTTTGGATAAAACAAAAATATTTTGACATATCAGTGAGATTGCCTCTACTGCCAGAAGGCAAAACAGACACAGGCATAGGAATCTGGCTATTGCCATATGCTTTAAGCAGATTACAGTGGGATCCAAGTATGTGGCTGACAAAAGTAACACATGATTTCAGTTAGGTTCAGAGGAACTGTACCTCCTAGCTTTGGTACATCATCCAACTGCCATAGCGCTTCCCTTGGTATAACTATAGAATGTTGTCACGTCATCACAGACACAGTATAGAGGTCCCCTCAGGCAATGGCTATAAAGTGACTAAACTATAATGTTAGATCTCAGGTGTTGGTGCCTTCCATGGATTCATAAATTGTGTAAACATTTGACACCAGGGAGATTCTATCCAGCAAAATATACCAGTTGTACCATATAAAGATGTGGCATAAAAGCCTATACTGCTGGCTATCGGAGTTCACTTGATCTAAAAAATACACTTACACTTTAATATGCACAGGTAAAATGGTTATGTGACATTGATAGAAAGTACCTCTGATTCAGCACAGCAAAATGTATGGCGAATAATGCAGCATAGATGAGGAGTGGCAGCAGAATCAGGCCAAGCACACGGGCTAAGAAGTGTTTCCCCACAGTGACCTGTAGAAGATGAGCAAAGTATTAACCCCAATACCCATAAGGTATTCATTAGTAGAGGAATGCCTGGGAGCTCCCTATCTTTGTATTATTAAAGAAGAGGATAATTATTGCATTGCTGTGGAACACAGATATCTTCAAAAATATTACAAGATATTATTAGTATGTCACAGGACTCCCAGCACTGCCAGTAGTCACTAGGGTGGAATGTGAAAATGAGACAGAAGGGATAACAAGGAGGAGGAGAAAATAAAATAAAAAGAGAACAAGAAGTGGATCTCTCCATCCAAGAGGGAGTAGTGTCCAACATTTGGAAAGCAGGCTTGGTAACCACTGCTAAAGAAAGCCAATCTTCCTGGTTCAGATCTATATGATTGTCTTCCAATTACCCTTCTACCAGCAGTCACTAAATTTCTTTACAAGGCTATCATTCAACAAGTACAACACTTCATCAAATCCCATAAAACTCAGATATGGTACAGTTTGGTTTTAGCTGCTTCATGGCACTGAAATGGCCTTGTTAGACTTTTGGGACAATAACATTTACTTAACAGATGAAGGGGCAGCATCGCTACTTGTTCTTATGTACATTACTGCAACCTTTCTCATAGCTACTTGTACCCACTTTTCCATCTATTTCAAATGGTGTCTATTCAATCTTGTGCTGACAACCCTTGGGTCTGTGTTACGTTTCCAGTCGATTCCACTCGTGACAGACCTAGAAAAGGTATTGCTTACACAATGTTCGGTCCTGGATGACAAACAGCTGCCTTGAGCTAAAGACTACTAAGGCAGAGATCATCACATGTGGTGCTCAGGGTAAGGCTTAGAGTATACAGCTCTTAAAAAGCTTACATTTTTTTAGCTTCAATCAGCTGATGATCAGATGCCAAGAACCGGAGTGTCATACTGGATGTGATGGCTTCGCTCAGTCGCAGGTTAACTCAGTAGTTAAAAACTGCTTCTATCAACTCAATAGGTTGAAGATTTAAGTGTGTGAGTATGTCTATGTTTGGTTTTCGGTCTCAGGAGCTTGGCTGTGTGTTCATAGCCAAAAAACAAAGTGAGGCTGTAATCCTTTATAAGGTCATACTCTGGAACAAGTTACTGGATTCAAAACAGCTGTATAGCTGGTTGAAAAAAATGAGAAGTTACTTAACTGTAACAGTACATTTTCAGAATCATGGCTGTTGTAGATGTTCATGCAATGTATATTCTCCTGCCATTTAATGTTTGCATACAAATAAGTAAAAACATATGAAAAACATTGTTAGCGTTGTCTGGTGAAAGGACTCAATCTTTTCTGCCTCAACACCATCTTCACATTGTCTTTTCAGCCATGACTTTTCGTCCTGTCCACCCCCCGCCCACAGCCAATAGGAGATCAGTGCCTAGAGTATTCAGAAATATTTTTCTACACACCTTTACAAGTGGAGGCGAGTTGTCAAACTGATGCATGTCATGATAGATTGAGCAGTCATTTGATGGCTGGGAATAGATCACATAAAATTAACACATTGAGGTTTAATTTTATGGCATGGCACTTCACAGCTTAACAGTGAAAGTAATTTGGTTCAAAATCTGCATTAACAAATATATAATTGATGACAACCACAACTTGTATGCATGGTTTCAATCATCGAACAATGACAAGAAGAACTGCAAAAGGTTCCAAGCTAGCTTCCGAAATTAGGAGAAGGACCTCTGAATGTCTCCAAATTCTCAAGCAATGTATTAAGATCAGCAGCTGAAAGGTTGAAAGACAAGTTTACTAAGTTTGAGCTTCAAAATGTCTAAAGGAAACACAGAAGCCATTAAAATCAATCATCACACCAGTGTTCTCGAAGGAGATTAGTCATGTTTTTATTTTTCTAGAATGGGATAAGAGTAACACACTTCAATGCAAGGTTCACACAAGGAAACTGAGATTAACATGGTGCTTGTTGTCTAAATCTACAGATCCCTCATTCCAGTAATGACGAGGCAAAGGTAAATAAAATGTATTCTGTGGCTAAAAACTGTGGTTCTTTATACAGTTTGAATGAGTCACCCATGAGGGTGTAAGTTGAACTATGGAGTGCTGTGTATTGCTACATCGGAGTACCAGGCGGCTTTGGTGACACCGAACCACTAGCGCCATACATTTAGGTCTGTGGGAAAGGGTTCACTGTGCTTGCTTTGGACTTAAGCAAAATGAAGTTGTTGAACATTTTTTTTGCCCCACAAACTGAGGGAAGTGTGTAAAAATAAATAGAGGTCTAAGCTTCTAAAAAGAAGGATTGGGTGACAGGAGAGTATGAGAGGAGTTCACAAATAGCAATTATCTATTACAATCATAGCAACTGAGTATCTTCACATTGAGACCCTGACCCCTTGTACGGACAACAGTGAAGATTACTTGAGTCAACTGGATGGTATGGACAACAGCAGCTGCACTTTTCTCTCTATTTAACCTCTCACTATCAACCATTCAGAATCATAACAAAAAGTGGCACGTACAAAACAAGTAAGAATCTGGAAGCAGCAGAAGTTAGGTCTATAAAGCCCTTCTTCTACCCCTTCTGGGAAAAACGGCTTCTGATTAGTTTATTATGGGGGCACAAACACCATTTCGTGTAAATGAATGACTATACAGAGATGAGCCACTGGACCACCTAGATAATGTAAATAAGATGCCTCAACTTAGATGTAATCAAAAGAAAAAGATGCAGAAAAATCAACTCTATAAATACACTTGGACTTACCAATGTGAGGCTCATATCTCCCAGAATCTTCCAGAGGTCATTCAGCGTGTTCAGTCCAACCAGCAGGACCACAAACAGCCCAACAAACTTTACTCCCAAGGCACCAGCAAGATTAACTCCAGTCAGAAGCAACCAACACCACCAAGTGTAGGTGTAAGGCCTGAAAGAATATAAAGAAGGTGTGAAAATGGTGACAAGTGTTAGACTGCAAAAATGAGTTGAATTATGCTATGGTAATAGATTGTTGGTGATGCATTTTAATGAGAATGAAGTGCTTGGCATCCTATATGTTGTGCTCAGAGTGTACAGTACGGAGAATTGTTGATCTAAGGCTCAGTCATTTCATGCATTTATTTGCATTAGTGTTTTACATACGATACCATTCATTCTGGTAGACCAGCAGCATCAGGATGTTAGGTAAGAGAGACACATGGCAGAAACATGGCTCCCAGTGTGGGATGCTGCTGATTAGCTGATACAGATGGACAGGTCTACCTAGGTACTGCAGGTTACCGATGGATTGACTGAGACTCTCAACAGTGAAATAAACTGCCAAGAAGTTCGACAGATGTGGGATGATTCCTTTGAACACTTACTTGTTGCTTAAGCTCATTCTGTGTCTTTAGAACCACTAGACAACTGATCACCCAGCTCTAAACCCCACAGGATTCAAAATCTCTCACTGTGTTTTTTTATGTATTGCTCAGATGAAAGTTTGCAGAAGGCATTAACTGTGACATTCATCTACATTTGTTCTCAAACTGATTACACCTACTGGGGAGGTGGTTTGGCGTAAGGCTAGAGAGCATTTCATTTGAAGGTCGTATCTTCAAAACTGAATCTGACCAATCTTAGGTTAGTAATTTCCATATATAATTTCATCAGTAAACTAAGTGGAAAGGGATGGAATGACCAACCAGTTACGTTCAATAGTGTGTTTCCTTTCTTTCTCCTTCTCTTTACTATTCCGTCTAAAACAGCACAGCAGAGCACTGGTCTATCTCTATGGATGTCTCTGCTAGTCTCCTTGGTCCATACTGACATGTTATATTGTTTGTCTCTAATGTTTCGATGTCTTGAATTAATAAAGGGCTGCAGGTCAAGGCATTCCTGGACAGTACGTCTCATATCGAACTGAAGAGGATTGCGGTGGGCTTAGTGGGCTTCTGCCCACTTTCCCTTACTTGGTTGACTGAAGAGGAGTATGGGATTGAATCCATTTAACTTACTATGGGTCTGGTGCCAATGTGGTTTGCAATTCACCTGGCGCATTGGTTTACTGGGACACCTCAGTTAGCTCACTTATTGATCCTTCCGTCAGGCAGCATCTGAAGCGCACACGTTGGCACTGACTGACTAGAATCTGCATATGATCAGAGATATGCATGTTGTACAAAGTTTATGATTTTTAGTGATCCTTCTGTATAGTGTTACAGCCCAGAACTGTCTCCAAACCTTCAATTTCCACCTCAATTTTCAACTCATGCGGATTTGAAGTACAGTTTGCACTGCAGAAACAACTTAAATTGGTAAGGCGGGATTTGTGTCTCATGAGGCAATGTCCTTATTACCCTCAGTTTTCTCTCTAAATGTATTTGTTCATCCTGAAAGTGCCCCTGATCTTTTACTGTATTTACTTAGACTCAATCCATCAGCTTGTTTTACGTATTCATATTAATGTTTTGCAAACTTTAAGCTTGCGAATGGTTACAGATGCGTAATTCAGTAGGACGCGTGCATCAGATGATAAGCGTAACCTCAGGTAACCCATTTTCTACTGTTACTACTATTTATTAACCAATTCTCACATTATTCCATTATTGTTGTTCTAGCACACTGCCGCCGTTATAAAGGAAAAGGCAAAGTTCATAATGTGCACTCAACAAGGTCTGAGGCTACTCCACACTGAGCTTCATTTGGAATAACAGTACTGCTATTCCCTGCAAGGTGGCAATTCAGAACAGGCACAGAGCTGCGCTATTAGCATTGGGACAGACAAGAAACATCAACAAGTCTTTTGCCTCGAGTTGCAGGCGCATGCTAAGCTGAACACCAGGATGTGCTAAGCAGTGAAGAAGGAAAAATAAAAAACTGTGTAGGAAATTTTGCAAAACACTAATCTAAAACAGGTCATAAGTAGCGAGGTGGTTATGCCAAATCTTTTCATATGCAAGAGATCTTCTGCCTGAAGTATTTTTGACGTGTGGAAAATTGGAAATTGAAAAGGCTCCATAGGTACTGAATACATGTGAAATATTCTATATCTTTGTATTGTGTATTTCGCATTTCAAATAAGTATTTCTTCTGGTTTGGTGGTGTGTTTGGTGAATGCATTATATAAAGTTTTGTGTTCAATGCTTAAATTATCTCTGGCTCATGAGCAAATGGGCCCCAATGCAGCCACTGAGAAAAATCAAAAAAGACTGCTCTGCTGCGCTCACTGTAGTAAAAATAAAATCTGGAGGAGCTGGAAATTAGCAGTTATTCACCTCTGTCTGCAATAAGAGCAGTTAAAGATAATACCAATCACATTAAAGAGGAAGTGATAGCTTTTAAAGGAGATGTGACAGAAGCTACCATTAGGATTTCTCAAATGAAACTAAAAGATAAGTAAAGAGAGCTGCATTATTGCACTGGGCCTACTGCAGAGATTACCTCTTCTATTCAGAGATCTCTAAACAACATAGAAAACCCTAACAGGCAATTTACCCTCAGAATTTTTGTTCTTCATAGAGAGTGGATAGTAATGATTGCAAAATATTGTTTTAAAAAAAAAAACTATCAAAGACCTGAAAGAGCAATAGAAACTGTCCATCTATATAAAGCAATCTGTTCCAAACATAAGGATAAGGGCCTGATTTAGAGTTTGGCAGACAGGGTGCTCCACCACAAACATGTCAGAGTACCTGACCGCCAAAGTGACAGTCCACCAGCACCATTTTGAGTCAGGTAGGCTGTCATGTATCTGACGGCGTACTCCCGCAGCCTCCGCCCTCGTAAACCTTACACCAACAGCGCTCAGCAGCTGGAGTAGGTACATCAGACCATCCACCCTACTTGGAGTGGATGGACAGATGTACTTTTTTCTGTTCGGTCCCACAGTGGAACCCTGCCAGGCCCAAACAGGAAACAAGCACTGGCAAAGCCAATAGGTTTCGTCTATTGCGAATTCTATTGGTTTTGTCAATGTTTCTTAGACGTTACACATCAGAGCGAGCTGCTGTGCAGCATGGTTTAAAGTAAAAAAAAATAGCACAATGACGCTGTCAACGCTGCCCATTATTGTGAAACGGCTTGCATGTCTTGTAAGACAATAGAAGTAAAAACATTATAAATACATATATATATATCTTTGTACAAAAGGGCCTAGTTACAATTTATACATATAATAATATATATGTACATATACAGGTGTGGCAAAATGTTTTGCTACCTTTAGACCTTCATACTTGTAAAGAAAGCAGGTTTTCTTTTCACCTCAAAATATTTGGACAGTTTGTTTAAAAAAAAAAAAAAAGCCGTATTAAGCATCCGTAGGTGTGCAAATAGTGAAAACTAGACGCCTGAAGTGAAAACTAGACGCCTGAAACAATCATAACAAGCATTGGCATAGCCAATAGGTCTCGCTTTTGGGACCTTCTAAGTATTTAGTTATGCAGCATAATATCCTTGGTGCAACAACATTAACTTTTGCATGGTTAAACACTTATAAGGTCCCAAAGGCGAGACCTATTGGCTATGCCAATGCTTGTTATTTATTGCTGGCGGGCAGGAGGGAGGGCGGTGTAGGAGAAAACACTGAGGGAAGGAGCACGAGTGTGGGGCAACACATACAAAGGCAAGTCTGTGAAAAAAGTGCTATGATGCAGCTAGCACTGGCCGTGTCATATTTTCTTTGTATTGTAGGGCAGGAGGCAACATGGAGATGGTGGCAGAGGCAACGAGGAGGGAGGGGAGGCAACTTGGAGTGGGAAGAAGTACACAAGGAAGACACCTGAAAAACTTGCACTCTTGTAGAGTAACTAAACCAAAATTAAAAAAAGTGGCGAGAGGGGTCAAGCAATCGCACGGACAGCAGGAGAGGGCTTGATTGGGCAAGGAACAAGGCAAACAAGTGCACAGGTGGGGGCAACCAACAACAGGTACAGCATGAGGCAAACACGAACATGGACAGCGGTTGGGGTAAGCAACAACATGGACAGAAAAAGGAGGCAACAAACAACACAGAAAACGGGTGAGAGCAAGCAATAACAGCAGGTGGAGGGCGAGAGGGGCAAACAAACATTATGGAGAGCAGGTAAAGGCAAACAGCAACATGGACAGTGGGTGGAGACGAGCAACAACACAGACAGAAAGATGGGGCAAGAAACAACATGCACGGGGTAAGAAAGACTATAAGCACATGAGGGAGCCAACTCTAGAGGACAAGAAGTGAAATGATGAGGAGAAAAGGAGGGTGACAGAACGAGGGGAGAAACAGCATAACAAGGGACATTGAAGGGTGAGAGGGAGGAATGAATGATGCATAAGAGAAAGTGAGGAGGTAAGGAGTGCGTAGAGTCACGAAGGAGCAGAAGAAGGAAGGCTTGAATAAAATAGAGGTTTGGAAACAGTGAGAAACAAAGGAGTGATCCCAGTGTTAGAGAGACAGTGGAAGATGCGACACGACAGCCTAAATGGAAAAGACGTAGATATAAAACGGGAGAAAGAAAGAGATAACCATATAGTGGCTGGACTGCACAATGTAGAACTCGGAAACCTTGCACCAGTCCCGGCTGCCACTTGACCACATTGTGTGATCCTAGGCAATTACTGTTTTCACAGTGCCTCATTTTCCTTCATCACATAAGAGCACCTTGAAACACATCAGCTCACGGTGTAAGCACGTTAGGGAGGGGGCTTGCCTCTAGGTTCACAAACAGCCTGGTCGTCAGGGCAGAGGGGGCATACGTGGTTCTACGCACGTGTTTGAAATCTGTCACTTCTAATAACTTCAGCTCAGTGCAATAATGGAATCTAAAAATAAACTAAAATGAAATGCCTCGCGTTATACAGGATAGCACACCAATAAGAGCCAAGATGCAACTGGACTCTCAGCTGTAGCTGCACAGACCTCTTGTAACCAGTGAACAGGAACTCCAACTGTTAAGCCACATCCTCTCTAATGATGGATTCCCCCGTGTAAATTTGGTGAACCCCTAATGGCGTCAAGCGAGAGATGAAGTAACACCCTTGTGTCGTCCTCCCAGGCTTGGCGTGTGGAGGTGGCCGGTGTTTTGGTGGAATGCCCGGTGCAGGAGCAACCATGCTGCGAGCGCGCAGTCCAAGCACCGCACCGTCCGCACGAAGGAACTGGGCCCCCTGGATGATGTTTGAATTCTAAATGACAGCAATACCCAGAGTTCAGTGGGCACCTCAAGCCTGTGGGCCCCGGTGCCACTGCACCTGATGCACCAGTGGCAGATACGGCTCTGGAAACATCTGGATATCCGCCAGCTCGTTGAAGCTCTGCAATGCTGACCCCGTGCAGCGCGACCACGCAAGCTGCAGGGACAGTGGACGCAGCGCTGACACTCACCTGGGGTTCGTTTGCACGGCTGCCAGCCCCGCGCACGCCTCCCGTCCCAGGTATGTCCGCAGCACAGACAGGCTGTGGGGGCAGAACCCGCCCCTGCCTGCTCCTCTCTCTGCAGGTGATGGGGTTCGCAGGGATGCACCCTGCACGAGCTCGCATCTCTCTCCTCGGCTTCTCTCGGAGCTCTCGTCTTGCTTTGGGAATCAGTTCATTGATGTTTGTCAGGGACCCTCAACTCCTCCTTCCTCCCCACTGAACTCTCGTCCTGACGCCCCAGGAGCGTCCCCGACAGTAGACGTGGGTAACGCGCGTGCGCGCTTTTAGGCTTTCCTTAAATTTGGCAACTCATCTGGCGTGCGCACACTGCTCAGCTGACCAGACGCTCGTGCGTCATGGCCTTTTCCCCGCACGGCCGGCATATGTTTCCAATTATCGCGCACGCGTCTGGGCACGATAATGGGAAACAGATGTCGGCCCTGCGCGCGTAACCGCCCGAAAAAGGCCACGACGCACGAGCGTGTGGTCAGCTTCTGAAACCCCCTTACTTAAAGTCTCGCCAGAGCACCGCTTGCGCGCTACTCGAGGCTCGACCTAAAAAGTAAAACACAATTATGGTAACTGTTGCTTGGAGACGATAGAAGAGTATGCATTTGGCGTTTAACAAATTACGAAAGAATTCTGAGAGCACAAGAACAAAATAACCGAATAGAATGATTTACAAAAGTCTATCATTACTTGCAAGAGTTCTGAACCTTAACAAGCGGCCGTGAAGTAATTCGAGAAAGAAATGAATACTTTGGGACACTAGTCTTCTACAACACATCCATCGAGAAGGCTCGCTGCAGAAGCGCACCGGCGACACCGTGTGGTGAAAGTTGAATGGTGCCAGCAAAACGAAAAGGTGGGACAACGAAGTCCGAGGCATAACCTACTTCGATTTTCGTTTAGTTACTAACACCCAGAATTAGTCAGTATTTCTAGCAGGGGCGGTGCGTCCATTGGGGCGCTGGGGCGTTGCCCCACTAATGCACATGGCCCCAAAGTGATTCAAGTAATACTCCTGTACGTCTGGCAGACGTACAGGAGTATTACTTGAAGTCCGTGCCGGTCACTGACGTCCACCGGCCGACGCCCGAGCAATCACATCAGGACAAGGGGGTGGTGGTGACGTCGGGTCTAGCGCACTTAGTGCGCATGCTCAGTTCTGGGCTGGTCATTTTTCTGACCAGCCCGCGGCGCACATGCGCATTAGACTGGACATTAGAAGAGCGGGGGTTGCTTCATGGCGCAGCCCCCGGTCTCCTAATGGGCGGGTGTGTACCCCTGCCCAAGCCAATCCTGGCGCTGCTGGAGCAGCGTCTGGATTGGCTTAGAGCGAGGCACGGGATTTGGGAAGCCTGCTGAGCCACACACACGACGACGAGACGACGACGACGACACACCTGTATTTTGGTGCGAGGGCCGAGGCTGCTACTACTGCAGTGCTCGTCGTGGGTGGCTCGAGTCCTGCACTGCTCCGGTAAAGAAGAGACTGGTCCTGGACGAGAGTCACAAGACTTCACGACGTAAAAAAGTAAGTATTTATTTCACCAGTGAGCTGATGACCATAATATACTATTTTCCTTTCACGTGCCACCAAGCTGATTGCTGTAAATAATTGTACATTTTAAATTACTTACAGCAATCAGCTTGGTGGCACGGGTGAAAGGAAATGCTCATGTTAACG